>JAPQWV010000015.1:16250000-17500000 GCA_027422505.1 Craterostigma plantagineum
TCCATATCTTTTTCTTCTAGAGTTGATGAAGGATCTTCGTTTATCGTTTTGATAATTTGGATTGATGTTACGTGCTTCGCAAGTAGCAAGTTAGTTAGTAGCTTTTGATATTAAAGCAGTTGAGAATTATTTTCGATTCAATCTTTAGAGTTTGATCGAGAATAATTGGGTCGAAATAAAATGTATTGTTTACTATTCTCGTGCGAGAAAGTCTTTGTCAGCGAAAATTTTACGAGCGGAAAAAAATGTTCGAAATCTTTCGGTATAGAAAAATCTCTTAATCGTGAATTTATTTCGATCAGAAAGAAACAATATGTTTAGTAAGTTTCTCGCTAATTCAAAATAAATTCGTTGACTGGAAAAGTTTCACGGACTCAAATGATTTTCGCTTAGTTAAACTTAGAAAGTCTGACCGAAAATGTTTTTCGACGGGAAGTTTTGCGCGCGCAAAGGTCAAAAATTAGTCTTCGTCGAAAAAGATTTTCGCTTAGTAATGCTCGAGAAAGTTTTCTACTAAAGTCGTTCTTATTAAAGACGACTTTAAGTCTGACTTCGCATTCTGATCGAGAAAAATTCTCGCGCTGAGTTTTTCGATCGAGAAATGAGGATTTCCCAACATGCGATCCAATTTGCGCCATATACACGCCAGGCCGCTGCTGGTTATACCATGTAAACTCCTGGCCCGTAACTGGAAGAGTTAACAGATCCGCTTGTAATAAGCAATTCTGAAACTCCGCCATATCAAGTGCGTTCGGCGCCTCTCCCCGGCCCTCACCCACATGCAAGATGGTGTTGAAGTCCCCGGCCACCAGCCATGCATTATCAACTCGTAAAGCTGAAAAATGTATAAGCTCATCCCAAAGTGAACGGCGGTCGTCACGCCTAGAGTTTCCATAAACAAAGGAAACAAATATGATGTTACACGCGCCAATCAGCTCCACCCGGCAATGCACTGCCTGGTCAGATTTCTCGACAATAGTGACCCGAAGCGAAGATGGGTCCCAACCCACCCAAATACGGGTGCCAGGACCTTCATCTTAATCAAAAACCACGTCCAGCGTGGCCTAAGCCCTTCCAAAAATGCGAGCCGCATTTGCAGCAGAAACTCGCGTCTCAAGGAGCCCAACAAGTCGCAAATCAGCATGCCCAACCCACTCCCCCACCGCCCTTCTGTGGTCTTGCTTGTTAAGACCAAGGACGTTACACGATCCCAATCTGTATCATGAATGGGGCAGCTGATGGGCTGCAGCTGCTTTAGGGCCCATGGTTCGTGTTGTCACGATATTGTCGTCCTCCAACCCACGTAATATCGCAAACGAATTATGATCAGATTGGCCAGCTTCTGCCGTGCACCGTGGTAAGTGAGGCCCGTAAGAGGTGGTCGCTTCCGTTGATCCCGGTCGTGGAGACCTATCCATGCATGGCGACGTAGGCCGAGGCGCTATAATCACCGCCTTGCCTTTAGCTCCCACTTGGTGCCAATCCGACCCAGTTTCCTGGCCCCGTGGACGACTCAGGCGGCCCATATCCCTATTAGTTTCCCCCCACCAGTAACACGTGATGGAACGGTGTTAAGTGTCGGTCGCGGTTGGGGTTGACGAGGCAGACTCTTCTCTTTCTTAGGGCATTGTGCCGCCGCATGTGCCCAAGTGGACCAGTCATCACACTTCGAGGGGCGCCACTCGTACTCCACCCTCACCGAGACATCACCAGCTGAACCGCCATCAGGGCGTGGCATCATAAGATAGAGAAGCTCTACAAATGGTGTATCTAGGGGCTTTATCACGCAGACGCGTGCATAATACGATCACCCCGGGCGGTGAACCCGTCCGCAAAGAGGGGACGACCCACAACACTCGCAACCTCGCTCAATCCGTCGTGAGTCCAAAACTCGCCTGGGACGTTCCACCACTTAACCCAAAGCGGGATCTCAGTGATGTCCCGCCGTTCTAACGACATGCCCGACCGCAAAACCTCCAAGAGTAACGGTTGTCCTTGCAACAACTACGGACCCCCCTCAAGCGCCGCTGTCATCGCCGCATCTGATTCAAAGCGAAACTTGAAGAACCCATTTGTGGTAGCCCGAACTTCTAACAACCCCTTCCACGAGGAACGTACAAAGCGCTCAACAAATGGGAAATACGGCTTCTTCCCGATAAAGTACCCTACCAAGGTGTGTTCCCAACGTGCAAACCCTTTCGTCGCTACCTCCCATGATGGAACCACCACCGGAACAGAATCAGCCACCATTGGAGATGGTTTGTACGATAACATCAAACGATTTGGGCCACCCATCAGACGTATGGCTGACGTTTGCCGCCCCTGCACAATTGATACAAATGACGGGCCATGGTTTTTGTCCTGCTCCGAATTCAGGTTGGGCTTAGTAACAGTCGTAGATTCACCACACGGCTGATCCACCCGCACGCCGGTGTGATCTTTCTCAGTAGCTATGGCCGTTCTATCGGTAGAAACCCTAGATGGTGGCGGGTCAGAATCTATAGGCTCCTCAGTAGTTAGGTGTCCATCCACCAGATCGTTAGACTCAGTCGAGCCCATGGCCATGGACCGCCTCAAAAAGCATTAACGCTGCAAAGACCAATGCACCGATTGCGGTACAATAGAGTTGTAATTCACTAGTTATTCCAGATGCTCGCCAAATCTGAAAAAAACCGGAGGTTATTTGTATTCCTCGGAAACCCCCGCCCACATCACCATTCAATATTTCTTGGCCCACTATTGGCCAAACCACCTGGGCACTTGGCCCAATATGAGTTGCTGTTCGCGGTGGTGGTGTCCCCGGTCGTCCCCATGGCAATCGGTGCTGCGGCTTCTTCAAAATACCCTTAAGTGGGAGAATCCCTTCCACACATCGACGCGGCAAGCCTCGATTGGATCTCAGATCAGAGGAGTCGATCTCCAACCGTCACCCTCGCCACAGAACCGGCGTTCATTCCTAGCTGGCTTGGCCCATGCACACGGCACATTAGGGCAAGGAACCGCGCCTCGTCAAAACATTCTGCGAAGGCTGGATAATTAGCCTTCAGTGCCTTCAGATCCGGTAGGCCTGCAATGAGATCCATGGTAGCCACCGTAGTCGTATTCCCCGACACGATCAGATTTGGCCGATCCCCTAATCCACGATCAGATACCGCGCAATCGCAGGAGACCTCCATGGACGCCCCATCGCCGGATCCCACTTGACCTCCGTTACCATGCCCCTCCGTCGTCATCAGAGCCGTGGGAGGAGGATGCCTTTCAGCCATCAGCGCGCCATCAGAATCAGCGCCCATCGTATGAAACAGTCGAAACCCTAATTATTGATTTTAGGGATAACTCGATCAACACCCCCAAAACCCGTCGCCCTTCACGTTGTCAAGGTGGAAACAACCACCGGCCAGCCGCAACCCTAGGGTTTAGGCCAGAAACAGCGGTGGTCGACTGAGAACAAGAACGCGCGTGTTAAGAATTCAAAAATCTAACTTTCTCTCTCTAACTTTCTCTCTCTAACTTAATAAATCACTGACCATTAGAATTTCATCTATATGATATTGTTCTTCCTAACATTCAAACTTAAAAATATACGAATCTAAGCAATTGTGTTAGTATGAAGTTAAACCGAGAAGTTAGGGTTTTCAGACATAAGTTATAACTGAAAATTATCATACGCTTAACCATCATATTTCCACGGATTTTCTTACTTCAACAATAAATAGTAGTATGTTAATTCAAATATGAATTCCATAAATTATAGTTTTTATCTACCTATGTTACCCGAACTTTCATATAGGTTATACTAATTCACAGAAATATAATAAGCATAAGTCATGAATTAATTTATGGATTGTAAATGATACTTTTACTTACCTAAAGCTCGGAATTTAAGCTGTTGGAAATTTCTTTAAGTAGATATAAATTTCTTTGATCTTCCTTTCACGTTATTAAAGGTTTTCTCTTAGTCTCATTTCTTGTAGAGGTTTTTCTTTTAGTGATCTTTGATTTACTTGATAAGGATTAGAACATAGGAAAATGTGATTGATAAGATGGTAGGCGGTGATATTATTTCCTCTTAAACTAAGCAATCGTTTCACTTATATCCTAAGTTCTTATCTTGTTGATGCTACATATATTATGATTTGTCCAATTCTAACGGTGTGTATCGATCGAACCAATCGGTCGATTCTACTCTAATCAGTATATACAATATTAATCGATCGATCCCAATTCACTCGGCGAAAGCTACATGATTCGGCCGAAACTACCTCCTTTACTCGGCGGTTTTAGTCTCCATAGGTATTGTAATCGATCGATTTCTAACCTTGCCTTAAATCCATTGAATCTTGGTCATAAATTCCAATCGGTCGAAACTAGTCTATACTATTTTGAATGTTTAGCTAAATTCTTCTAAGTCTTGATATTTTTACATAAGTCATGTAGCACTTAGCACATAATTAAATAGACATATAATATGCAATCACATGGGCACATAATATGTATGCAAATTTATTGGCCAACTTACTCGTGGGACCCGGGTATTACATCCTCCTCCCTTAAAGGGATTTCGCCCCCAAAATCAGGTAGGGGGAAACGGCTCAGGGCGCGATCTCTCATATCATCCTCTCGTTCCCATGGTGTTTCCTCCGTCGACCGATTTTGCCACAACACTTTTACTAACGAAATCTCTTTATTCCGTAATTGTTTTACTTCGTACATCAAAATTTCTACAGGTCTTTCCTCATAACTCAAGTCGAGCTTGAGCTGTTGGTGAAAACTTTCGTTATCCAACACATGACTGGGATCTGCGACGTATTTTCGTAACGTCGATATGTGAAAGACGTCGTGAACATGAGCTAATGAAGCTGGTAGTTCTAGCTGATAAGCTACTTCGCCAACTTTTCTTATTATTCTAAACGGTCCAACATATCTAGGACTAAATTTGCCTTTCACTCCAAACCGCTTCACGCCTTTCATTGGGGATACCTTTAGGAATACCCAATAATCTGTTGTAAATTCTAATGGTCTTCGCTTTTGGTTTGCGTAACTCTTCTGTCTACTTTGGGCCGTTCGCATTCTTTCACGTATTTTTGAAATTGCCTCCGTCATTTCTTGCACCATATTAGGGCCTAATATCACCCGTTCGCCAACTTCATCCCAATGAATGGGAGATCTGCATTTGCGTCCGTATAGAGCTTCGTAAGGAGCCATTCCAGTCGTCGCGTGATAGCTGTTGTTGTAAGAGAATTCGATCAATGGAAGATATCGGCTCTAATTCCCTTTAAAATCGAGTACACACGCCTTAACATATCTTCCAATGTCTGGATTGTTCGTTCTGACTGCCCGTCAGTTTGGAGATGATAGGCAGTACTGAAAGAAAGTTTGGTTCCCATTGCTTTCTGCAGGCTCATCCAGAACTTAGAAAGGAACCTCGAATCGCGGTCATAAATGATTGAAATTGGAACTCCGTGGAGTCGAACTATTTCTTGCACATATAATTCTGCATATAGCTCCAAGGAGAATGTCGAGTTGGTCGGCAAAAAGTGGGCAGATTTGGTCAATCGATCAACGATTACCCAAATAGCATCGTGGCCTTTCACTATTTTCGGCAGGCCGACGACGAAGCACATTGTAATGTGATCCCACTTCCATTTGGGTACTGGTAGGGATTGTAGGGTTCTGGCCGGTCGTTGGTGTTCTGCTTTTATTTGCTAACACGTCAAGCATTGGCTTATGAACATTGCTATTTCTCTTTTCATCCCTAGCCACCAGTAATTGCGTCGTAGGTCTCTATACATCTTCGTCGCTCCGGGGTGAATTGAGTAAATATAGTATGCGCTTCCGTCATAATTGTCTTCTGAAGCTCCGCGTCGTTGGGAACGTATAATCAATGTCTGTAGTACAGGCTTCCATCTTCTCGTATTTCAAAATCAGAGGGCATTTCTTCTTTTTGCACGCCTTTAATCTTCAAATAGAATTCATCCTTCTCTTGCGCAATCCTGATCTGCTCTATTAATGTAGGTTGGAGGGTTAGTGCCGTCAATTTCACTTCAACTTCACCCAATTGTACTATTCCACCTTGAATCGTTGTAGCTCCACGCTCACAGCTTTTCGGCTTAATGCGTCGACGACCACATTCGTTTTGCCTGGGTGGTAATTAATTACGTAGTCATAATCTTTAACAAGCTCCAGACCGTCGCTGCCTCATATTTAACTCCTTCTGGGTGAAAAAGTACTTCAGACTCTTGTGGTCCGTGAAAATTTCGCATCGTTCACCGTATAGATAGTGCCACCAGATCTTCAAAGCAAAGACTACTACGGCAAGCTCCAAATCATGAGTCGGGTAATTCTTTTCATATTCCTTTAACTGTCGGGAATCATATGCAACCACGTTCCCATTTTGCATTAATACACATCCCAGACCATTTATCGAAGCATCGCTGTTACTGAGTCCTCCGGTCCCTGTGGGTATCGTCAGAACTGGGGCCGAGGTGAGTCGTCTCTTTAATTCCTGAAAACTCTGTTCGCACGCGTCACTCCAGTGAAATGGGGCATTCCTTTTTCGTCAACTTCGTTAATGTTGAGGTGATCTTCGGTGACATTGGTTGGTTGGGGCCAGTTATTTATAGCTTCGATCTTGCTTGGGTCTACAGAAATTCCTGCTCCCGAGATGTCCCAAGAATGCGACTTGATTCAGTCAGAACTCGCATTTCTTGAACTTAGCGTATAATTGTTTCTCTCGCACTACTGGAATCTCTTCTAATTTCGGATATTGACTCTCTTCAGATGTCATAGCGAAGACCAAAAAGGCTTCGCATCCTGCCTTGATTAAGTGCCTCGCCTTTAATACTGAAATCTTCGGAATACTCTTAACTTTATTTGTTCCAGTAAAGGTGAACGGTTCACTTTTCTCCGAACTGAATGTGATTGTTTTGTGGTTACAATCGATCATAGCCCCATATTTAGACAGCCAGTCCATGCCAAGGATTACTTCGTAATCATTCATTGGGATAACTACGAGGTCTACGGATAGTTCTCTATCACTAACTAGCATTGGGCAATTCCGTAGAATTAAACTAGTTCGGGCTGAAGCCCCATGCGGGATGGTAACGTTTATACTCACAATCGGATTGCTGAAGTGTAATCCCTAGTCTCGCCACATATTTAGATGATGCAAATGAATGTGTGGCTCCTGAGTCTATTAATATGCATGTCGGGGTATGGTGTATAGATAAGGTACCTGCTACTACCGATGGGTCGGTCTCTGCTTCCTCGGAGGTCATAGTATATACTCGGGCGGGTACATTCGGTGGTCTCGTCTGGCTTCGGCTTGACTTCCAGAAGTATTCTCTGGGCATTGTTTCGCATAATGCACTGGCCTTCCGCATCTGACGTAGTTGCTAGTATGTGGAGGACAATTACCAAAATATCGTCTCCCACACCTCGGACAATTTGGTACCGGTGCGGGAAACCTTGGTAGCACTTGGTTTAGTTGTTGGGGTGGTCCAGGTCTATTCTGGAAATTAGGCTTTGCGCCTTTAAGAAAAACCGTTTCTTCTGGTTTCCTCCACTCCACTACGTTCCTTACACAAATTTTCTCTTTGCCTCTTGTGTGCGGTTAATTCTGGTCTCAGCCTATTCGGGTATTAGAGCTCGTTCTGCGACCTGTGCATAAGTGACTCCCTGAAGCTCGGCCATATTCATGTCGCAATACAATTCTGGTTTCAGGCCCTCCAAGAAACATTCGATTTTCAAGGCATCAGTGCTTACCATGTGGGTGGCAAACCTCAACAATTGTTCAAATTTCCTGATATACTCAGCCACCGTTGTTGTCCCTTGTTGCAGGTTAATAAACTCGTTCATTCTCTGGGCTCGAACTGGAGCAGTAAAGTACTTGCTCCGGAAGAGTTCTTTGAAGCGATCCCAGCTCATCGCAATCGGGTAACTCGATTGCCAAGATGGTGTCCCACCAATGGCCTGCACTTCCCCGCAGTTGAAATGCAGCACATAACACTTTCTCTTCCTCAGGAATACGACTGTATTGGAACATGCTCTCAAGGGTTCGAAGCCAATCCTCTGCTGACGTAGGGTCAATTGCGTCTTCGAATGTAGGTGGATTGAGTTTGGGAAACCTTTTCCCAACAATCCTGATAGTCCCTACGGCCAATAAGTTATGCAACACAAAGAATTCACAGCACTTTTTACTAGCAAGGCTGCTTCCACGTTTTTGAGTGTGTGTACATGAACAGTCGACAGAACCTGCAGCCGAAGCTCTGATACCACCTGTGGCGCCCCACCATCTACTAACTTTTCTACCATATCTTTCGTGACTAAATATAATATAAAGTAAACAATACGCGAAAACGCGCATTAAATTTTTCCTTTTATATAAAGGAATTCATTCTGTACATGCTCAAAATATCGCTCCAACCCTATATACATGGGAAGTGTATAAGTGCACAGCAAAAGTAAACAATATCGCTCCAACCCTATCTCACACCTCGTAAATCAAACTCGCTTCATATCTCTCAGGGCCCTCGGCTAACTTGTTATGCACCATAAAGATCTCTAATCGAACACAGATAAACGTGGCAGCGACCTATGCTGGGTAGCCTACGCTAGGTTTCCCTAGGTCGAACCCTCCCAGGTCATCCCCTCTGCCGTGCGGTAGCCCACGCTGGTTAGCCTACGCTAGGGTTTCCCCTAGGTCGCTCCTTCCCAGGTCGCACCCTCCAGGTCGCATCCCTCCGCTATCAGGGCATCAGCCCAAATAAAACAGACAGGGCAGAAGCCCAGTAATATAATCGACGACGCACCACGCCATCATGGTGCCATAGAAGTAGCCCTGACTCAACTGCGAGTAGACATCAAATGCCTATATCGGCAAATATCATTCGCCCTTAGGCGATAAATACTGTGCATGCTCATCTCACATAAAAACCAAATGTCTCGTGCATACACATGAATATGCAATGTGAATTAATATCGTAAAGACTTACCATGTAGAAACATGTCAAATAATTCACGTAATAATATAAACACCCAAGCACATAGTCACGTAATTCACGCACATACAAATAAATTATGTGTTGTAGTTGAAATACCACTTACCTGTCGTCCAAGCTAAATAAATTTACTGCTCCTGGAAATTCCTATTTTTCGACCCTTAAATAAAAATATTAAAGTATCAGTATAGCTCGTAAGAACGCCTAAGTTAGATAGCTATTAAGCACAGATTGTGTACTCGGGTTTAGCCTCTCAGTGTGTGCACTGCCACTTATTTGTACCCTTCGAGGTTTGAGCTCTATGAAATGGTGCATAGTAAGATGGAAAGCCGAGGGCCCAGTACGAATGAAGAGAATAAGAAAGACATGAGAAGTAGATAGCGTTGGCGCAGATACCTTCGCTATTTAGGTCACGTACATTGCATGCATGATTTTCACTTACTGAGCTTTCTAAGCTCATTCCACGTTATGTGTTGTAGGTCGCCACGATCACGGTACGTGATCATTTTCACGGCGAGGCCAACTTTTGAATCTTCCGGGGGCTTTTGAGGTGGAAGTGTGTACATGGATGCGACCTCGTGGAGGCCCAGCAGATAGTTTTATTTTGACACGCATGCGCATTTTCCTATGCAAATAGGATCCCAAACCGTTTTATATGAACCCTACGAATTTCCTTTATGTAAAGGGAAAAATTTTATATGCATTTTCGCACAATCTATTTCTTTATTACGACATTAGTCACGTAGACTACTTCAGAAAGTAGTGGTGGAAGGCGGCGCGCCACAATCTAGTAGGAAATTATTACACGATTTTCCAAGCTCTCATCTTTGTCCATTAATTTCTTAAACGAAAACCTCATACACGAAAGAAAAGAGACGATCGAGAAATTTTTGTGTACTGGTCATCCATGTTAAAATCTAATCGGCCAATCCCAAGGTTTGTGAGGAAGTTTTTGCCGAGAATTTAGGGTCTGATTGGGCGATTGTAAAGTAATATTGTTAAACAGAAACTGAAATCAAATGATAATATATACTAATTTAAAATCGGCCGATGATTCACATAAGGTAGAAGTTCGATCGATACAGACACCATTAGGATTTACAAATCCTAACTTAGGTCAAGTTGAATAATTGAATGACATGTAAGGGTTTCTTCACTTGGAAGGAAAATTGTGAGCCTAGTCACCTAGTTGTCAACTCAATTACTATTTTCAATACCTTATACTTATCTATTATAAAAAAGGTTACGTATAAGAAAATACCCTCATAAACTAACAACATAACAAGTAGAAAATAAGGAGAACGAAGGTTGAAATTTAATAAGCTTGAACAATAAGCAAAATCTAATCGAGAAGAAATTTTTAGCAACTCAGAAAGCGGACATAAGGAGGGTAAGAAGTGTACTTATGACACCTAAATTCAGTTATATGTATATTGTATTTAGTTCATAGGATTTATAGAAATATTTAGACATGAACCGTAGACAAAAAATCTAAATTCCGGAATAAGACTAACCCTAATATTAAATGTTTAAGTCCTATGTAGGGAAAAGTGTAAGAATTCAGAGAAAGGAATTAAAGGAACATAGAGAATCTTGGTGTAACATAGACGGTGAAAACCCTAATTTAGAGTAGCGATTCATGTTAACATAACTATTTCGATTAAGTTATATTTTAGGCTATATGGCATAATCATGAAGTGTGCTTCTGAATTATGGACACAAGTGGGGCTTGGGATTGTTGCTAGTGTGCTTGGCAAACCTTTATTTGCTGACGCTATGACAGCTAATGCCGAGCGGCTATAGTACGCGGGGTATGCATAGAAAAGCAACTTGAGGAGCCTTTCCTTGAGAAGTTCAACGTAAGAATCCCGACTGAAAATGGCGAATACTCAGTTGTGCGTATCCAAGCGGAATATGAATGGAGACCCAAAAAGTGCACGACATGCAGCGCATGGACTCACGGGTCCGGATGCCCGAAAAACCCAACGGAGCTAAGCAAGACACGGCCACCAACCACAAGGCCTGGCACAAAGACACATCAAAAGCGTACCCAGACACGGACACCTAATGCTCGCCCAACCACAGCAGCACGAGCTGCTAGCACAAGCGCCCGACCGGACGCTAACACTCGACAGACATGGCCCCGAAATGATAAAGGAAAAGGGAAGGTGATCGAAGAGGTTAGTAGGGCTTCCACCCCAGCAGTATACACCAATGGCGAGTCACACCCCCACCCAATATGGAAAGTTGTGCGACTAGTAGAGCGAAGCAACAAAACCCTAACGCCAAGGAGCGTAATAGATTTGAGGTCCTGGCTGACCTTGACGCATCCACCACTTCCTCTCAGGGTCCTACGGCAGCCCTTCAGACGGGTCCTCCATGATACCTATCGCTACTTGGAACGTACGTGGTCTAAATATGTTAGACCACAGATGTGCGGTGAAGGAACTCATTTTAAAGAACAACTAACGGATCATTGGGCTGAATGAGACAAGGGTCTCTGAACAAAATGCGTCCACACTTGCTGAGTCGATCAAGCAATGAAATTGGTTCTATGATTATAGTGACAGGCCTGCAGCCCGTATTTGGGTTGGATGGGATCCACATTACGTGGTGGTTACTACTGAAGCGTTCACAACTCAATCTGTGCACTGTAAGGTCCATATACTTGATGAGAAGATAGACTTCTACGCTTCGTTTGCTTACGGCCATAATACTCGATTGGAAAGATGTGCTTTATGGGCTGACCTGACTGAGACTTCGAGCTTGCGGGCTAACCTTCCCTGGATCGTCATGGGAGACTTCAACGCTATTATTGATAGTAACGAAGCTAGAGGGGGTGCAGCCACGGGAGGCTGCAGAGACATTACTGCATGCCTCACCTCTTCTGACCTTATTACCCTCCCGAGTGTTGGAGCCTTCTATACTTGGTATAACCAACAGAGTGGCGTCTCAGGGATCTGGCGTCGATTAGATAGGATCCTTGGCAACCCATCTTGGTTCGCAAGGTTCGGAGATATGCACTACCATAGCGCAACACCGGCCACTTCTGACCACACACCCTCATCCTCGGGACTACGCACACTCCGGGGGCAGGGGAAGCAACTTCCGCTTCGACAACTTCTTAATCCAAGACCCACGCTTCACTACATTAGTGGAAAACTCTTGGAGCCAACGTATTAGCGGGTATCCTATGTACTCTGTCATCAAAAGACTCAAGATGATGAAAACGTCGCTTCGCTCTCTTCGGCGGGATAAGGGTGACCTAAACCGCAATGTCCTCGAAGCTCGGCAATTTCTTGACACGGCTCAAGAGTTAGCTTATCTTTATCCTATCGAAACTAACCTTTTGCTTCTTGAAAAGCGATGTAGGTTTGTCTAAGCTAAAGCTATTGAGATGGAGCACGCCTCCCTAACCCAACGTGCTAAGGTGGCGTGGTTAAAGGATGGGGATCAATGTACGTCCTTCTTCTTTAAGAAGGTGTCCACGCATAGGGTCGTCAATCGCATCCTATTGCTCGAGAATGAGGCGGGACAAATGTTTGATGGTGAGGGCCAAGTTAGGACCGAGCTTATACGATTTTATATGGAGCTCCTTGGGGAAACTACTCGGACTAGCCCTATCTCTTCTGACCATCACTCCCTTCCTCGAAAGGAAGCTTAGTTCGGCCGATGCTGACAGAATGGTCCAAGCAATAACGGAAGGGGAAATTAAAAAGGCACTGCTCTCAATTGGGGACAACAAAACACCTGGACCTGACGGCTTCTCGGCTGCCTTCTATAAACACGCTTGGGGTATCATTGGTGCGGACGTCACGCATGCCATTCGAGAATTCTTTCGGACAGGGTATCTTCTGGGGGAGTTTATATCAACACTCAACACATTGATCCCTAAATGCGATTCCCCAAGAATGGCGAAGGATTTCAGACCGATTTCGTGTTGCAATGTTCTATACAAAATCATATCGAAGGTCCTCGCTAACCGCTTACGAGGCTTCTTATGAACTCTTGTACACCCGACACAAACGGCCTTTATCCCCGGGCGTCGCATCTCAGATAACATCCTCCTAGCATAGGAAATTTGCCATGGGTACAACAACATGGGGCAACCGGAGCACGTGGCTTTCAAAGTGGACCTGGCAAAACCCTATGACAGGGTTGAATGGGACTTTCTCTTGGCGACTCTGGAGGCACTTAATTTCCACCACACGCTATTAACCTCTTTGAGCTTCTATTGAATCGAGAAATTCAATAGCACCTTCGTCGGATGGATCAGAGCTTGCCTGACCACACCACACTTCTCCATCAACATTAATGGCCGACCAGAGTGCTACTTCAAAGGTAAACGGGGACTACGCCAAGGTGACCCCATCTCACCCTATCTTTTTACATTGGTTATGGATGTCCTACATGGCATTATTAGCAGCAAGATTAGGATGAGTGGCTGCTTCCGCTACCACTGGCGTTGTGAGTCCACGGCTATGTTCATGCTCACCTTCGCTGATGATTTACTTCTCTTCTCTCCCGCGGATGTCGCGTCAGTTAGCATCTTTAAGGAGAGCCTTGACATCTTCGCCAACCTCTTGGGTCTAAGGGCCAATATCCAGAAGAGTGAGATGATCATTTCTAGACGCGCTGAATAGGTGAAAGGGCCGATACTTAACCTCATGGGATTCTCGCTTGGTTCCCTTCCTGTACGCTACTTGGGGGTACCCCTCATCACGTCACGGTTGACTATTGCGGATTGCGACCCTCTCATACGCAAAATTGATCGACAACTTGGCGCGTGGACTAATCTATCGCTTTCTTACGCGGGAAGAACTCAACTAATCAAATCTGTTCTTCTTAGCACTCATACCTACTGGCGGCGTGTTCCTTCTCCCCAAAAATGTCATTCATCAGATTGAGGCTCGTCTTCGATCGTTCCTTTGGAAGGCTCTAGGGCCAAAGTCGCATGGGCTGACATTTGTACTCCAAAGGAAGAAGGGGGCCTTGGGATTCGCTCGATTGAAGTAGACAGCAAAGCATTGTTGATGCGTCTCCTCTGGAATATTTTGAGTGGGGACGAGACGTTGGTTTGGGTTACTTGGATTCGTCAAACAAGGCTCCACAATACCTCTCTTTGGTCCATCAGGCCATCCTCAAAGACCTCCTGGAGTTGGAAGAAGCTCCTGAAGCTCCGCCCTCTCATTCGACCTCTGATTGAGTTCCGTATTGGCAATGGGAACAGCATACGTCTCTTGACCGACCCTTGGCTGCTCAATATCCCTCTGGTCGATCGCTTCCCTCGTGGGCCCATGGTAATGGGCCTTCCTCTTGACAGCAGGCTTAGCACTGTCATCACCTATGAAGGATGGAACTGGCCCGCACGAACGATAACTGAATATTTGGAGCTGGCCCACTCTTGCCCACTGTTAGACCGGAAGATGAGGACAAAATTCACTGGACCGGCTCGGGGGATGGTCGCTTCTCAACCCACTCGGCCAGGGAGAATCTGAGGATAAGACGGCCTATTGCACCTTGGCACACACTGTTAGGAGGCGCATTATCCATCCCTCGGCATGACTTCATCCTTTGGCTCGCAATTAGGGACAGATTGGCTACACGAGACAAAATCTGGGTGGCGGAAGCGGCGGGAACCTCTAGTTGCCTCCTTTGCGATGCTGGGCCTATTGAAAATACGCGACATCTATTTTTTGATTGCCCTTTTTCTAAACGTTGCCTGCGGTTACTTTGTAATCATCTTCATTTTGGGTGGCCTTACAGGGATTGGTTTGAGGGAATTCGGTGGGCTGCCCGTAGATGGCGTTCCAAGCACCTTGCTTCGATGGGCCCTCGCCATGCCATCGCTTCGCTGGTTTACCATCTCTGGTGGGACCGTAATAGAAGATGGCGTGGGGGAGACGGAGATCATCTGAGAGACTCGTTGAGGATATTGAACAACGCTGAGCATCCGCCTCTCTACCTTGTCGCACAAATACCACTTGCAATTACGTGCCATGCATAGGGTCTGGCGTATTGATTGGTTGACCTAGGGAAGTCTTTTTTCTTCCTTATCAATTCCCTGTCACCCTCTCGTGCTCTTGTACTACCTTGCACCTCCTGCGTCCCTGCTTGGTTTCTTTGGCTTGATTTGCTTGTAGGTCCACTGTTTCTCAGCTGCCGCGCCCTTCCGAACTGAGCCTGGTTGCGTGCTTGTTCCCGTGAAGTTGATGCCCTTACTTGGAGTGACACCCAGAGCTCTGCCCCTTCGCTACTTCATCCCTCTTCATTTCTGTTGGAAAGTTAAGGAGCGGGCTTGTACGCCCTTCCCCGACCAGCTCTGCGGATGCATCGTTTGCTACCTTTCTCCGCTTGAAGATTACCCACGGGTTTTCTTCCTCCTTGCGCCGTGCGCTGTTTGCCTCCTGCCTCTCAGCCTTGCTGATTCCTCACCTGGTTCCAGGGACCCGTTGATGGATGTGGTCGTGACTCCTACCTGTGCCTTTGTCCTTTTCGTTTGATTTTTCTCTGTTGACTAGGCCATGGTCTTGTAGGGACCTTGTAGGATGTCCTGGCTGTTTGGTTTTGTGTGTGTTGTCTGGTCGGTAGAACGCTACTGCTTGTTGCGTCATGAGCGATATCATGTACGCTGTCTTGTACTCCTTTTCTTTCCTTTTGTTTTAGTGAACTTTCCAAAAAAAGGAATCATGAAGTATGGTTGATGATTTTGGAGATAAAGGAACCCTAGAATTTATGAGTTCTAGGTAGAGTAAGCGTAGGAATTGAATTTGAGTGATATGAGTATTCGAAGTTTCGACCGAAATGTAGAATAAATAATATATATGTCTCGGCGATTCTTGGACTGTGTATGCTATCGGGCGATTGGAGATTGAAATAATCGAACTCACATACAAATGAACTCGGGCGATTCAATGCTAGTAAATAACACGCGAAACCAAGCATTAAAGTTGATCAATGGGGCGATTGGAAAACTGGACAAATCGGACGATTTATAGAGATAAATGACATGGGAAATGCAAGCTTCAGTCGGGCGACTTACATCTCAAGAAGACCTTCAGCGATTTTAGTTTTAAATACCTTAAATCAGCCGAAATGAGGTCCAAGCATGCAAAAAGTCAGACGATTTGTTGAGATGATGAACTTCGGCGAAAGTAAGTGCAAGTACATGCCAAGTCGGGCGATTGGAAATCCAACTCGGTGAAACCATAATCCAAGGCATGACTAATCGAGCGATTCCAAGCCATCGGGCAATTTAAAAGCTATGCAATCGAGCCTACATATGAAGAGTTCAATTGAATGTTGTCTTAACCAAATAGTATTGACTCTAACTTAGCCTAAATTGGAATTAGGTCACTTAGGGTTTTTAGTAAATTTAATATGATCAAGACAATTTAATACGGCCTAGTCATTTAAAGCAAATGGGATTACCTTATATGTTTGTCTAAAGGTCGAGAAGTAAGGACGTTCCACGGCAGTAAGTTTACGTACACTTGGACGGCAGGTAAATGGAAATCGCAACTACAACACATAATTTTTTTTTGGGAAACAACACATAATTTTTATGTGTATGAATTACGTGGTTACTTGCTTGTGACTATGTGTGACGTACTATGTGACATAATTATTTTATGTGATTACATGACACGCATGTTTGCATGATTCATGGCATGAGATATGCACGCTTGGCCTGAGGGCGATGAATATTTGCCGATATGGGCATTTGTGTCGACTCAATGACGAGTCACGGCTCTTCTATGCTACTATGGCGATTCACGATGCCAATTATAGAACATGATATTAGGGGAATACCCTGTAGCGGAAGATGCAACCTGGAGGATGCAACACGAAGGAAATGCGACAGAGGGAACCTCTGGTGTTGGCAACCTCGGAGTTGGCTACCAGTGAGAAGCGTCCGCATGTCAGGCCGCATTGGGATGGAAAGGCGCCTTAGGGTTAAACACAATTTGTGTGCTCGGGTTAGCCTCTCAATGGGACCGCATTGGGATTTAAAGGCACTACTCTCAATGTGGATCACATTGGGATGGAAAGGCACCATAGGGTTAAGCACAGATTGCGTACTAGGGTTTATCCTCTCAGTGTGTGTGCTGTCACTTATTTATATCCTTAGGGGTTTGAGCTCTATGAATGGTAGATAGTAAGATGGAAAGTCGAGGGCCCAATATGAAGTGAGAGAAAGAAAAGACGTGAGAAGTAGTTAGCGTTGGCGAGGATGCCTTTGCTACTTAGATCACGTGCATTGCATGCGTGATTTTCACTTACTGAGCTTTATAGCTCATTTCACGTTATTATGTGTTGTAGGTCCCCTCGATCATGGCACGTGATCATTTTCACAACGAGGCCAAACTTTTGAAGCTTTCGGGGGCTTTTGAGATGGAAGTGTGTACATGAATGCGACCTCGTGGAGGCCCGGTAGATAGTTTTATTTTGACACGCATGCGCACTTTCCTCTGTAATTAGGACCCACGGTTATTTTGTAGAAAACCTTACCATTCCTTTATGTAAAAGGAAAAATTTCTACGCAATGGCACACAACCTATTTCCTTACTACTACATTAGTTACGTAAATTAGTTAAGAAAGTAGTGGTGGAAGGCGGGGCGCCACGGGTTGGTATCAGAGCTTTGGTTATAGGTTCTGCAGACTGTCCATGTACACACACTCAAAAGCTCGGAAGCGGCCTTGCTCGTAAGTGTCAAGTTTATGTGATTTTATTGTATAGTATAATTTATTGGCCTTAGGGGACATTAGGGTAAAGGAAGGACGGGTAGAACAAGAGGTGAGAATAGTGGAGGTGCAGATAAGGGTAAAGAACCCACAGTTCCTACTGATAATCGAGATGGGGCAATTCTCCAACTCACGGAATTAGTCCGTCAGCAATCTGCCCAAATCCAACAACTAGTTCAGCAACAAAACGCTGGCGAGCAATCGAATAACGGACCTCCTCAGGCCGACATGATCGAAATGGTCGGGGAAGGTTTCATAAACTTAACCCCCCCGACATTTGAAGATGCTCTTGACCCGACTTCGGCTGAGGATTGGCTCCGAACCCTAGAAATTATGTTCCAACATAGCCGTACCCCTGAAATCGAAAAGGTCTTGTGCGCTAGCTACCTACTAAGGGGAAGCTCAGGCCACTGGTGGGATACCATACTGACTCTCGAAGATTCCGTGACAATGACCAGGGAGCACTTCAAAGAACTTTTCCGAAACAAGTATTTCACTGCTCCCATTCGGGCTCAGAGGATGAATGAGTTCATCAATCTCCGCCAAGGAGTAACGACGGTGGCAGATTATGTTAGGAAATTCGAGCAACTATCCCAATTTGCCACTCACATGGTGAGCACTGACTCGCTAAAAATCGGACGATTTATGGAGGGCTTGAAGCCAGAGCTCTATCGCGATGTTAGCATGGCTGGAATCCAAAGGATTACATATGCCCAGATAGCGGAACGCGCTCTGGTGGCTGAACAAGCCGAGATGCGGATAGTACGAGCTCAGGAAGTAAAAAGAAAGTTTGTACAAGAAACTAACTGGAACGGAAGCAATCCGAAGAAACAGTTCGTCCCTAAGAACGCTGTAATACCCATAAAAATTTAATACATGATTTTGATATAATTATAAATGTAATTTTGTGAATTAGGAAGTTTGATAAAGAAATTCAAGTTGTGGAAAAAAATATAATTCTGTCAGGACCCGCTGTCCCGACTACCTATTCTATCGTTATCCTAGGTGCCTAGTGATGATTTGTTTGAAAGACATGCGGAAATGCGTATGAAATTTTTCCATTTATGTAATGGAACATTGTTCTTTACATGTCAAAAAAAGCTTCCAATTCCTAACTACATGTAAAACTTAATTACACGGGAAGTGTCTACATGTGTAGCAAAAGAATTTCTATGCGCCCGGCCTCACAGGTCGTCATCCATGCACACACTTCCACACCAAAAGCTGCGGGAAGCTTCAAAAGATTTGCCTTGCCACCCAAGCGATCACGTACCGTGGTCGCGTGTACCTACAACACATAACGTAAGGGGTGAGCGATATGCCAAGTAAGTAGAAATCATGCGTGACGTGCACGTGATAAAACCCCGCAAAGGCAATCCACGCCAGTGCATCTTACGTCTTATAGATCGAACTCAATCTCATATCTTTTATCTTAGGGCCCTTGGCAGACTTTTACCCAGGCGTACACCGTAAAGAGCTCTATCCAACCACGGGCATCAGCCCAAAGTATGAGGGCATCAACCCAGCCATACTAAAGCATGAGGGCATCAACCAACCACGCTAATCAGGGATATAAGGGCATCAACCCGACCATGAGGGCATCAACCCAACCATGGTATCCCCCGACGCATCAACGTCGTTAGTATACTGGCGACGCATCAACGTCACCGACGGCGCATCAACGCCGTCTCGGTGCCCCGGAAGCCGCCCACTAACTTAGCTTATGACATCATTGCCCACCTCGGCATCTATTTTTCGCTATTTGCGACATAATCATGCACGCTCACCACTTTATTAACCCCAAGTGTTTTGTGTATGCTCGTGCATATGCAGAATGCGTTAATGCCGTAACGCTAACTAACGATCATGAAATAATATCATACACATTCACATAAGCACGTAAGCACCTTATCAAGTAATCACATAATTTAGGCACACACACACATGTTATGTGTTGTAGTTGGATTTCCACTTACCTGGTGTTCGTAGATTAGTCGCTACCTGACCCGGGTATTCTCCTAAGTCCAAACCTTAGGCATAGAATAGTATCGTTAGGGCACTATTTTAATTAATTAATTACGTAAGGACTTAATAATTTCCTAACTTATAGATATCTTTGAGAGTCCTAGTTATCTTTGTGCATCTCGCGTGACTTAGGAAATTTTATGAAGTTCGTGAAGTTTATAAAATTTGTCCATAAGCTATTTGCTAGCCGGTCTAGTGAATTTCCTAATATTTTTTTATAACTTAAATCGTTTTAATCTAAGGGGTTCAATTCGTGAAGTTCATTTCTAGTTCGCGAAGTTTAAAGCATCGCGAATCATCCTAGTTCGTCACTCAATTTTGCGACGTCATATGATTTGTGAAATGTTCTTCCAGGCTTATTTCGCGAACCCTAACCTAATTCGCAAAATTCGTCTTTTAATTCATGGTTCGCGAATCCTTAAGGGTCGCAAATCAGGGTTCGCGAAGTAGCTCCAACCCGCAAAATTCTGTCTCGCCAATCTTGAGTTCGCAGAGTAGGTTTTGCGGCCCATTACTTTGTGGCTTGGTGGATTCGCTGAAGGGATTCGCAAAATTGGACCCGCAAAAAGCTTTCCCCTGCTCGATTCGCGAAATGGAGCCGTAGACTGCAAGGATTCGCGAAGTGTCTCCATTCGCCCCAACATCACTCCCAATTCGCGAATTGAAATTCGCGGCTTCATGGTTCGCTTATGGTTCGCGAGCTGCTCAATTCCGTGAACTCCCAGTTCGCAAAATTCCTTTGCCCGAGTTCGCAAAATTCTTCCCAGGGTTCGCAGAATTATCCGACTCGTGCCCCAAATTTTCGCGAACTCATACAACTAAGTCTGCTCAATTCGCAAACCTCGGGTCGCCTATGTTTTGCGACCCCGAATTCGTGAAGCCCGTCTTTCACGAACTCAGCCCCCTTGAAACGCTCTCGGATTCGCAAAACACCAGCTATGAAGATCAAAAGGTTTCTTTTTCTCGGAAAATGCTACAGGGTCGACTCGAGCCCTCAGAACCTTCGAATCCAAGGCTAATTGAAGATGTACATTTAATTCTTGCATTTTCATGAATATTACCCCTAAGGCTGGATAATTAGCCTTCAGTGCCTTCAGATCTGGTAGGCCTGCAATGAGATCCATGGTAGCCACCGTAGTCGTATTCCCCGACACAATCAGATTTGGCCGATCCCCTAATCCACGATCAGATACCGCGCAATCGCAGGAGACCTCCATGGACGTCCCATCGCCGGATCCCACTTGACCTCCGTTACCATGCCCCTCCGTCGTCATCATAGCCGTGGGAGGAGGATGCCTTTCAGCCATCAGCGCGCCATCAGAATCAGCGCCCATCGTATGAAACAGTCGAAACCCTAATTATTGATTTTAGGGATAACTCGATCAACACCCCCAAAACCCGTCGCCCTTCACGTTGTCAAGGTGGAAACAACCACCGGCCAGCCGCAACCCTAGGGTTTAGGCCAGAAACAGCGGTGGTCGACTGAGAACAAGAACGCGCGTGTTAAGAATTCAAAAATCTAACTTTCTCTCTCAAACTTTCTCTCTCTAACTTAATAAATCACTGACCATTAGAATTTCATCTATATGATATTGTTCTTCCTAACATTCAAACTTAAAAATATACGAATCTAAGCAATTGTGTTAGTATGAAGTTAAACCGAGAAGTTAGGGTTTTCAGACATAAGTTATAACTGAAAATTATCATACGTTTAACCATCATATTTCCACGGATTTTCTTACTTCAACAATAAATAGTAGTATGTTAATTCAAATATGAATTCCATAAATTATGGTTTTTATCTACCTATGTTACCCGAACTTTCATATAGGTTATACTAATTCACAGAAATATAATAAGCATAAGTCATGAATTAATTTATGGATTGTAAATGATACTTTTACTTACCTAAAGCTCGGAATTTAAGCTGTTGGAAATTTCTTTAAGTAGATATAAATTTCTTTGATCTTTTTTTTTTTGGAATAAGTTCCGTGTATATATATAAAAGATGGGTGAATGTACAGATGAGTGAGAGTGGAGCCCCTCACGTTCCAACCAGTAACATACTACTGGTGACAACCAACAGAAGACAAAAGGGATGAACAACTAATGTGAACTACCAAGCTACTCGCCAAAGTCGTCGGATAGCTGCCCTCTGGAGGTCAAACTTGGCCGAGGTCCCCAGTAGTCGCATGCAGACCATGTCAAGCACCGCAGCAATCACTCTGTCCGGAGTCGTGATGATCCCCTCCTTCCAGCGTTTGTTGCGTGCTTGCCAGATATGGTACACCAAAGAAGCGAGGACATGGCGATAAGCCATTCGGAGAAGATGCCGGCCGCGCCAACGTGATGAAGCCCACTGTATACCCTGTCCCCAATCTCGATATGGCCAAGCCCACCTGATCTTCCGTCTCAAAGCCCGAGCGCAGTCGCGAGAAAACCCACAGTCAAAAAAGAGATGCTGGATCGTCTCCAGGTGCAATGCATCACAGAGAACACACATAGAGGTGCCAGCACGCTGTGCCACCCATGGCTTATCTCTTGTCGATAAGCGATCGCGAATAGCCAACCATAGGATGATCTCATGACGAGGAATCTTCAATGGTCCCCCAAACAAGGTTGCCCAGGGGACAATAGGACCCCGCATGCGCAACACCTCACGAATCAATCGCGCAGTGGGTCGGCCATCTGTTGCAGTCCTCCAGGAGATGGCATCGCTCCTACTAGGGTGAACCGGTGGAAGATACCGGCTAAACTCAATATACTCCACTGCCGATCTTCCCGGCCAGTTCCAGCCGTGATCACCAATGACGGCACTAAGGCGCGTCCCCGTCGGGAGCCCCATCGCAAGAGGGCCTCTAGGGTAACGCTCCAAGAGAGGTGCAGCGCGCAGCCATGGGTCCTCCCAAAGGAGTAGTGATGACCCATTCCCAATCGAGAAAACAAGGAAAGGTAAAATCACCTGCCGTAACTTCATCAGTTTCCGCCAACTCCAAGCCGTGTTTGATGATATGGTGAGGGTCCAAAGCGATCGGCCATGCAGCCTTGTGCTGTACAGCCACTCCACCCAGATCGAGTCAGCAGGCCGAGTGATCACCCTCCACAATTGCTGGATCATAAGAACGCAATTATCTGTGGCAATTGAGCGAAGACCTAAGCCGCCCTCAACAACCGGTAAACAGACGTCAGCCCATGCGACCTTGGCCGAGCCACCACCCCACAAGAAGCGGCGAAGTCGCGATTCAAGGGCTCGGATGACTCCCTTGGGCAACAAGAAAACACCGGACCAGTAGACGTGCAACGCCTGAAGCACCGATTTGATCAGCTGGATCCTGCCCGCGTAAGATAACGACTGATTCAGCCACGAGCCGAGGCGAGCATCCACACGCTGTATGAGAGGCGCACAATCGCTGATCGTAAGCCGTGAAGCAATCAGCGGGACCCCCAGGTAGCGTACAGGTAATCGACCTTCACGGAATCCCATCAGAGACTGTAGCTGTACCCTGAGACTCGTCGCCTTATGCGAAAGATATAGCTCACTCTTGTCCGGGTTAGGAGATAACCCAGACAGCTGGGAGAAAGCCATCAGCGCGCCCTTCAGGACCCCTACAGAAATAGGGTCCGCATGACAGAATAGAAGTAGATCATCTGCAAAAACCAACATAGGAAGCGATGTAGCCTCGCAACGCCAGTGATAGCGGAACCGAGGTTCCGCCTGAATATGCCTCTCGACAAGGCTGTGAAGCACCTCCATGACAAGGGTGAAAAGATAAGGAGAGATCGGGTCCCCTTGGCGAAGTCCACGCTTGCCTGCAAAGAATCCCGTCGGTCGCCCATTGAGGTTGAGAGAGAACATGGGTGTCGTCAGGCAACTCCGGATCCACTCAATATAGCGGGTATGAAAGCCCATCGCCTGAAGCGTTGCCAATAAGAAGCTCCATTCAACCCTGTCGTAAGCCTTGGCCAGATCAACCTTAAGCATAGCTCGTGGTGGTCGTCCATTGCTCGCATAACCAAGGCAAAGCTCCCGTGCCAGAAGAATATTGTCAGTGATGCGTCGGCCAGGTATAAACGCCGTCTGGGACGGGTGGACCAGCCCGCCCAGCACAGGCTTTAACCGGTTCGCCAACACCTTCGAGATGATCTTATATAGTACATTACAACACGAGATGGGCCGAAAGTCGGTAGGCCGACGTGGGGAGGCACACTTAGGAATGAGCGTAATCAGCGTACTATTCAGGCCCTTCAGTAGGCGGCCAGTATTAAAGAAGTCCTGCGTAGCACGTGTCACATCCGAGCCAACAGTCCCCCAAGCTGCTTTAAAGAAAGCAGCTGTATACCCATCAGGGCCCGGCGCTTTCTCATCCCCCATAGAGAATAACGCCATCTTAACTTCCATATCATCTACTGGACGGATCATGTCAAGAGCCTCAGCTGAGGAAAGTGTACACATGACGGCCTCCTGGACCTCAGCCCGTTCGACCGGAGTGGCTCTCGCAGACTGACCAAGTAAACCCTGATAAAACCCAAGTAGCTCCCTTTCCACGACTGCTGGAGTATGTAAAAGGTCGCCAGTCGAACTCTCCAGCGACATAATACGATTGGTTGCCCTCCTAACCGCCACCTTCCTGAAGAAAAAGGATGAACACTGATCCCCATCCTTAAGCCAAGCCAGCTTCGCCCGTTGGGATAAGGCAGTATGTTCCACCTCCACGGCCCGAGCATAGAGATGACGACAGTGCCGTTCCAGGTCATGAAACATCACCTCGAGGGGTACCGGGCTGCAAAGTCTTGCGCAATCCCCAAAAACGTGATGCCTCCGCGACATTTGCTGCAAGATCCCCCTTAGCGCGTCGCATACATTTGAAGATAGGCTTAAGTAATTTCAGCCTCTGAACTAGCACAAACATTGGAAAACCCGCCATGCGAATGTTCCATACAGCCTTGACGCGGTCAAGGAAGCCCTCCTCCTTAGTAAGGAAGTTTTCGAAACGAAAACTCACACTCCCCAAACTAGACGCCGCCACTCCAAGCGACAACGGCGAGTGGTCCGATGTGGCGGGGAAGTCACATCGAAAATATGCATCCGGCCACCGCGCAAACCATTGTGGGTTGCCAAGCATGCGGTCCAATTTCCTCCAGATGCCCGCAAGGCCCCGCTGCTGATTATACCATGTAACCATCTGTCCTGTCGCCGGGAGCGTTAGGAGGTCAGCTTGTAGGAGACATGTCTGAAACTCGGCCATATCCCGCACTTGAGGTACTTCCCCTCGGCCCTCCCTACATGCAAAATAGTGTTGAAGTCCCCCGCCACAAGCCATGCATCCTCAACACGTAAAGCAGAGAACTGAGTGAGTTCAGTCCACAGGGCCACTCTATCCTCCCGTCGAGAATTGCCATAGATAAACGAAATAAACGTTTGTTCCCGTGTATCGAGTTGCTCCACGGAACAATGCAAAGCCTGACTAGACTTTGCAACAACTGTGACCCGAAGTATAGAAGGATCCCAGCCCACCCAGATACGAGTACCTGGGCCATCATCATAATCAAAAAACCAAGTCCAACGAGGCCTAATACCCTCCGAAATGCGTGCCGCATTGGACTCAGCAACCCTCGTCTCAAGAAGTCCAATAAGTCGTAAACCACCCCTAACGATCCATTCCCCCACCGCCCGCCTGTGGTCTTGCCTGTTAAGACCACGTACATTCCACACCCCAACCGGAGCTATGAATGAGCCCCAGATCGGGAATTTCTTTGATCTTCCTTTCACGTTATTAAAGGTTTTCTCTTAGTCTCATTTCTTGTAGAGGTTTTTCTTTTAGTGATCTTTGATTTACTTGATAAGGATTAGAACATAGGAAAATGTGATTGATAAGATGGTAGGCGGTGATATTATTTCCTCTTAAACTAAGCAATCGTTTCACTTATATCCTAAGTTCTTATCTTGTTGATGCTACATATATTATGATTTGTCCAATTCTAACTGTGTGTATCGATCGAACCAATCGGTCGATTCTACTCTAATCAGTATATACAATATTTAATCGATCGATCCCAATTCACTCGGCGAAAGCTACATGATTCGGCCGAAACTACCTCCTTTACTCGGCGGTTTTAGTCTCCATAGGTATTGTAATCGATCGATTTCTAACCTTGCCTTAAATCCATTGAATCTTGGTCCTAAATTCCAATCGGTCGAAACTAGTCTATACTATTTTGAATGTTTAGCTAAATTCTTCTATGTCTTGATATTTTTACATAAGTCATGTAGCACTTAGCACATAATTAAATAGACATATAATATGCAATCACATGGGCACATAATATGTATGCAAATTTATTTGGCCAACTTACTCGTGGGACCCGGGTATTACATCCTCCCCCTTAAAGGGATTTCGCCCCCGAAATCAGGTAGGGGGAAACGGCTCAGGGCGCGATCTCTCATATCATCCTCTCGTTCCCATGGTGTTACCTCCGTCGACCGATTTTGCCACAACACTTTTACTAACGAAATCTCTTTATTCCGTAATTGTTTTACTTCGTACATCAAAATTTCTACAGGTCTTTCCTCATAACTCAAGTCGGGCTTGAGCTGTTGGTGAAAACTTTCGTTATCAACACATGACTGGGATCTGCGACGTATTTTCTTAACGTCGATATGTGAAAGACGTCGTGAACATGAGCTAATGAAGCTGGTAGTTCTAGCTGATAAGCTACTTCGCCAACTTTCCTTATTATTCTAAACGGTCCAACATATCTAGGACTAAATTTGCCTTTCACTCCAAACCGCTTCACGCCTTTCATTGGGGATACCTTTAGGAATACCCAATAATCTGTTGTAAATTCTAATGGTCTTCGCTTTTGGTTTGCGTAACTCTTCTGTCTACTTTGGGCCGTTCGCATTCTTTCACGTATTTTTGAAATTGCCTCCGTCATTTCTTGCACCATATTAGGGCCTAATATCACCCGTTCGCCAACTTCATCCCAATGAATGGGAGATCTGCATTTGCGTCCGTATAGAGCTTCGTAAGGAGCCATTCCAGTCGTCGCGTGATAGCTGTTGTTGTAAGAGAATTCGATCAATGGAAGATATCGGCTCTAATTCCCTTTAAAATCGAGTACACACGCCTTAACATATCTTCCAATGTCTGGATTGTTCGTTCTGACTGCCCGTCAGTTTGGAGATGATAGGCAGTACGGAAAGAAAGTTTGGTTCCCATTGCTTTCTGCAGGCTCATCCAGAACTTAGAAAGGAACCTCGAATCACGGTCATAAATGATTGAAATTGGAACTCCGTGGAGTCGAACTATTTCTTGCACATATAATTCTGCACATAGCTCCAAGGAGAATGTCGAGTTGGTCGGCAAAAAGTGGGCAGATTTGGTCAATCGATCAACGATTACCCAAATAGCATCGTGGCCTTTCACTATTTTCGGCAGGCTGACGACGAAGTCCATTGTAATGTGATCCCACTTCCATTCGGGTTCTGGCCGGTCGTTGGTGTTCTGCCTTTATTTGCTAACACGTCAAGCATTGGCTTATGAACATTGCTATTTCTCTTTTCATCCCTAGCCACCAGTAATTGCGTCGTAGGTCTCTATACATCTTCGTCGCTCCGGGGTGAATTGAGTAAATATAGTATGCGCTTCCGTCATAATTGTCTTCCGAAGCTCCGCGTCGTTGGGAACGTATAGTCAATGTCTGTAGTACAGGCTTCCATCTTCTCGTATTTCAAAGTCAGAGGGCATTTCTTCTTTTTGCACGCCTTTAATCTTCAAATAGAATTCATCCTTCTCTTGCGCAATCCTGATCTGCTCTATTAATGTAGGTTGGAGGGTTAGTGCCGCCAATTTCACTTCAACTTCGCCCAATTGTACTATTCCACCTTGAATCGTTGTAGCTCCACGCTCACAGCTTTTCGGCTTAATGCGTCGACGACCACATTCGTTTTGCCTGGGTGGTAATTAATTACGTAGTCATAATCTTTAACAAGCTCCAGACCGTCGCTGCCTCATATTTAACTCCTTCTGGGTGAAAAAGTACTTCAGACTCTTGTAGTCCGTGAAAATTTCGCATCGTTCACCGTATAGATAGTGCCACCAGATCTTCAAAGCAAAGACTACTGCGGCAAGCTCCAAATCATGAGTCGGCTAATTCTTTTCATATTCCTTTAACTGTCGGGAATCTTATGCAACCACGTTCCCATTTTGCATTAATACACATCCCAGACCATTTATCGAAGCATCGCTGTTACTGAGTCCTCCGGTCCCTGTGGGTATCGTCAGAACTGGGGCCGAGGTGAGTCGTCTCTTTAATTCCTGAAAACTCTGTTCGCACGCGTCACTCCAGTGAAATGGGGCATTCCTTTTTCGTCAACTTCGTTAATGTTGAGGTGATCTTCGGTGACATTGGTTGGTTGGGGCCAGTTATTTATAGCTTCGATCTTGCTTGGGTCTACAGAAATTCCTGCTCCCGAGATGTCCCAAGAATGCGACTTGATTCAGTCAGAACTCGCATTTCTTGAACTTAGCGTATAATTGTTTCTCTCGCACTACTGGAATCTCTTCTAATTTCGGATATTGACTCTCTTCAGATGTCACAACGAAGACCAAAAAGGCTTCGCATCCTGCCTTGATTAAGCGCCTCGCCTTTAATACTAAAATCTTCAGAATACTCTTAACTTTATTCGTTCCAGTAAAGGTGAACGGTTCACTTTTCTCCGAACTGAATGTGATTGTTTTGTGGTTACAATCGATCATAGCCCCATATTTAGACAGCCAGTCCATGCCAAGGATTACTTCGTAATCATTCATTGGGATAACTACGAGGTCTACGGATAGTTCTCTATCACTAACTAGCATCGGGCAATTCCGTAGAATTAAACTAGTTCGGGCTGAAGCCCCATGCGGGATGGTAACGTTTATACTCACAATCGGATTGCTGAAGTGTAATCCCTAGTCTCGCCACATATTTAGATGATGCAAATGAATGTGTGGCTCCTGATTCTATTAATATGCATGTCGGGGTATGGTGTATAGATAAGGTACCTGCTACTACTGATGGGTCGGTCTCTGCTTCCTCGGAGGTCATAGTATATACTCGGGCGGGTACATTCGGTGGTCTCGTCTGGCTTCGGCTTGACTTCCAGAAGTATTCTCTGGGCATTGTTTCGCATAATGCACTGGCCTTTCGCATCTGAAGTAGTTGCTAGTATGTGGAGGACAATTACCAAAATATCGTCTCCCACACCTCGGACAATTTGGTACCGGTGCGGGAAACCTTGGTTGCACTTGGTTTAGTTGTTGGGGTGGTCCAGGTCTATTCTGGAAATTAGGCTTTGCGCCTTTAAGAAAAACCGTTTCTTCTGGTTTCCTCCACTCCACTACGTTCCTTACACAAATTTTCTCTTTGCCTCTTGTGTGCGGTTAATTCTGGTCTCAGCCTGTTCGGGTATTAGAGCTCGTTCTGCGACCTGTGCATAAGTGACTGTAGCACCCGGGTTCCCCGTAAGTATTTAGGGCCAATAAATTAGCAAAATGTGACCTTGTGAATTATGTGCATTAAGGTGAATTATGTGCATAAACGTGATTCACGTGCTCAATATGACTTAAGTGCAGCTTCGTGTTTTATGAAATGGGGTGCGTTTAAGTGGCGCTAAGTGACCCTTAATTTGTTTAACAATTTTCGAAAAATAGGCTACAATTTTTAGTGGGCTAGATTTAAAAACTAGGCCCAATTGTGACTTAGACCAAACTTGGTAAGCAAAGTTCCCTAAATGGAGGGATAGTTTCGTCTAACACATGTCCCATCATCACACCTTTGTTGACTTAATAATTGCCCAAAACTTTCGAATGCTAAGCTCCCATTAGAAAAGAAATCACCATCCCTTGACAAAGAAAGAAAGGAGAAGGAGAAGGAGCCGAACTAAACTAACGAAAAGCTTGGAAGTATTGTAAGTTTCTCACCCTGACTTTTGTATACTTTGAGAATTTTAAACACGAGAATGTTAATTTCTAGGGATTATGCGGTTTTAACCCCCAAGAAGCGTCCTAACTTTGATTTAGTAATCTTAGTTGTGTAATAACACGTCTATGGATTATTAGGCACGAAAGGTTAAGTTTAGACTAGCATTTCTGTTAAGCCTGGACATTAGGGTTTAAGGAGTTCATACCACCTTCAAACGAGTTCTTGAAAAGTTACCTTTTTGATCTTCATAACTAGCCTATCGCGGATTAGATGGTGTTTGTTTAGGATTGAGTTTGCGAAGTACAAACTCTGCGAACTCAGGTTCGCGAACTCACTTCGCGAATCGAGCACCTTGCGAACTCAAGGACAAACCGCGGGCCACTTTGCGGGCCCCACTTTGCGAATGGAAAGCACTTAGCGAACTCCAAGCCACTTTGCGAATCCATGGAGGTTTGCGGGCTAAGGAGGTTTGCGAACCCGTGGTGGCATGAAGATTGCGAACCCTACTTGGCGAATTGAAGACTTTGCGGGTCCAAAGCACTTCGCGGGTCCGGAGTTTTCGCATCCAAGTCATTTTGCGGGCTCATTATACTTTGCGAACTCCATGCTTTGCGAGCCCCACAAGGATTGCGAATGGAGGACTTTGCGAACCCTTAGAAGTTTGCGAGCCCACATAGGTCGCGAACTAACATTGCGAACTCACCAACTTTGCGGGCCGACCGAGGTTTGCGAACTCGGCGAGCTTTGCGAACCAAGAGTCAAAACACGTTTCGCGGGCCATGCAAACTTGATGAACCCGTTTTGCGAATCCTAAGTTTTGAGAAATGAACTTCGCGAATCGATACCACTTGGCGAATTGAGTAAGGACACGTGAAGTGAAGATTTGCGAATTAGTGCGAGTTCTTTGGACTTCGCGAACTATTAGAGAGCCGCGAAGTGTAACTTTGCGAATTGGAGGAACTTTACGAACTCTCACAAATTGCGGGCCACGCACTTTTGCGAACTCCATGCTTTGCGAGTTCCACGAGGGTTGCGAACCCACGCAAAACCCTATTTCGCGAATTCCTCCATTTTCACGGGCCAAGCGAACTTTGCGAATCCAATCAAGAACTTTGAGATAATTCGCGAACCATACTTAGCGAAATTTAGCTAGACTTCACGAATTCAATTAGAGTTCCTAGAACGCGTGTATAACTTGGGAAAAATATTTTGCGAACTCTTTCCAATTAAATAATCCTCAGAAATGATAGTAGCTATAACATAGCGACACTCAAGTATTAATTTAGGTACTAACCTTCGTATTTTATGCCTAAGGGTTGGACTTAGGAAATTCGAGACTTTAGCTAGTTAAATAATTTAAATAAGGTACTAACTTAATTATTCTTGTGCTAAGGTCGATACCTAGGAGTTACATCGGATCAGGTAGCAATTAATCGACGGACGACAGGTAAGTAGAAATCCAACTACGACACACAACTTGTTTTACGTGCCTAAATTGCGTGATTGCGTGCCTACGTGGTTTTATGAATTCGTGAATTGATTGAAGTATTTAAATGTGGTAAGTCTATGTTGCATTTACCTGCATCTGCATATGCATACTCACGTGCACACACGAACTCGTGAGGGAGGGTCGTGGGATTGAGTGTGCGTAATGATGTGTCGCTTGTACGCGACGAGGACTTGCCGATGTGGGCAAGTGTGTCGACTCGTAGTTGAGTCAGGGGCTGTCTACTATGCTACCAGGGCGGCGTTTTAGCGTCGTCGTACTATTATTGTAGATATATATATATATTGATATCCTAGGGATAGGATTTGGGCATGGCCCGTGGCGGTAAGGTGCGACCTGGAGGGTGCGACCTGAGGGTATAAGCGACACAGGGTGGAACCCTGGTGTGGGCGACCTCAGCGTGGGCTACCAGCGTGAGCGACCGCCGGACAGTCGGGGACGACCGGGTTCATATGGCGACCTAGGGGAACGATGTGCATCCTAGGGTTCGGCCATCCGGCGTGGACCGCTGTCGTATTGTCCCTGAGGGACGTGAGCTCTTGTGGTGCATAGTGAGATCAGCCGAGGGCCCTGAGTACGTTGGTACGATTGTTATATGCATCGGTGAGGATTGCCTTTGCGAGTGTTATATGCATCGGCGAGGATTGCCTTTGCGAGTGTTGTATGCATCGGCGTGGATTGCCTTTGCGAGTGTTAAGTGCATCGGCGCGGATTGCCGTTGCGGGGGAGTGACACGTGCACACATGCATGATTTCTGCTTACTGAGCCTCGGTGGCTCACTCCTTACGTTGTGTGTTGTAGGCACTGGCGATCACGATATGTGAGCGCGTTTTGAAGGCAAGGCCAACCTTTTGAAGCTTCGTGCTGCTTTTGGGGGTGGACGTGTGTGTGTGGATGACGACCTGTGAGGCCGGGCGCATAGGAGCTTTTGCTGTGCCGATACACCTTCGCCGTTGTAGTTAGACCATGTCAGGAATTTGATGTCCGACATGCATTCTTTTGTCTTGTATAGAACAATGTTCCGTTCCATAAATGAAAAATGAAAAATTTGTACGCGTTTTCGGTGCACTCCTTTACTTACAAAATCGCTAGGCACATAGAAATGCGCTAGGTTAGGCGGTTAGGAAGTCGGGGCGCGACAGGGTGGTATCAGAGCTTCGGTCACAGGTTCTGTAGACTGTCCACACACACACACCCAAAAGAGCGGAAGCGGCCTTGCAAGTAAGTGTTAAGTTTATGTGGATCTATATGTTGCATAATTTATTGGCCTAGACAATCAGGATAGGGATAGGAGATGGTAAGAACGAGAGGTGAGTCGAGTGGTGGCGACGACCAGAACAGGGAAACACGGCCCCTCCCGACAATCGGGACGCGACGATCTTCCAACTGACGGAACTAGTCCGCCAGCAGTCGACGCAGATCCAACAACTGATCCAACAAAATGCTGCTAATACTGGACCAACTCAGGCAGAAAGGACCGAGATGGTGGGAGAACGATTTAGGAGGTTGAACCCACCGACCTTCGAAGACACAGCTGACTCGACAGCAGCTGAGGACTGGTTGAGGACTCTCGAGAGCATGTTCGTCTATAGCAGGGTTCCGGAGGCGGAAAAGGCCCTCTGTGCTGCGTTCCTACTACGAGGGAGCGCAGGACACTGGTGGGACACCATCATGGTGTTGGAGAACCCCGCTACAATGAACTGGGAAAGGTTCAAGGAGTTGTTCAGGGGCAAGTACCTCACCGCCCCGGTTCGAGCACAGCGCCTGAATGAATTCATTAACCTAAGGCAGGGGTCTATGACGGTGGCCGAGTACATAAGGAAGTTTGAGCAGCTGTCCAGGTTCGCTGCTCACATGATCAGCACGGAAGCTCTTAAGGTCGAACGCTTTCTGGAAGGGTTGAAGCCCGAGCTCTACAGGGATGTGAGCATGGCGGGAATTCAGGGAACTACTTACTCTCAAGTAGCAGAGAGAGCTATGGTTGCTGAACAGGCGGAAGCCAGGATTTTAAAGGCACAAGAGGCCAAACGCAAGTTCGCGCAAATGCAAGGAGCGCAATGGAGCGGAGGAGACCAGAAACGGCAGTTCGTGCCTAAAGGGGGCAAGAAGAAATTCCAGAACAGGCCTCCTCAACAGCCTCAGGGGACGATGAACAGACCCCCGAATCCAAACCAGAACCAGGGAGCAGCGCAGGGCCCATATTGTCAGAGGTGTGGGAAAAGGCACTATGGGAACTGCAACACGCAAGTCAACACCTGCTTTAGATGTGGAAAGCCGGGCCACTTTGTGAGACAGTGCCCGGAGGGTGCTTCGGGGAATCAGACCGGGAGTCAGGCAGGACCTCAGATGGTGCCAGCTCGGGTGTACACCATCACTTCCGAGGAAGCAGAAAACAACCCGGAGGTGGTAACAGGTACCCTACCGATCTATCAAACTCCCACGTGCATTCTAGTAGATTCCGGGGCGACCCATTCGTTTGCGTCTGTGAAATATGTAATGAAACTAGGGGTAACGCCTGAGCGAGTAGATTACGAGTATCGCATAGCAATTCCAAGCGGGGCACCAACTAGGACTAGCCAAATGTTAAGAAATTGCCCAATCTTAATCGGTAATAGAGAATTGCCTGTAGACCTGATAGTCATCCCGATGGACGACTACGAGGTGATCCTCGGGATGGACTGGCTCTCAAATACGGAGCAGTGATAGACTGTAATCGTAAAGTAGTTACGTTTAGCTTAGAAGGGGAAGAACCTTTCACCTTCAAGGGAACAATGAAGGGGAGAGGCACTCCGAGGATATCAGCCTTAAAAGCTCAACGATTAGTCAATTCCGGATGCGAGGCATACCTGGTGTTCGCGCTGAAGGCAGAAGAGAATACCCCCACGAAACTCGAAGACGTACCGGTGATTAAGGATTTCCCAAATGTATTTCCAGAAGAATTGCCGGGATTACCCCCAGACAGAGAAATTGAGTTTACGATTGACCTGGTGTCGGGAGCAGCACCAGTGTCCAAGGCTCCATATTGATTAGCGCCAACCGAATTAAAGGAGTTGAAGGAACAAATAGATGAACTCCTACAGAAAGGACTCATTCAGACCAGCTTTTCTCCCTGGGGAGCGCCAGTCTTGTTTGTACGAAAGAAGGATGGCTCGATGAGACTGTGTATAGATTATAGGGAGCTTAACAAGTTGACGATCAAGAATAAGTATCCACTACCCCGAATAGACGACCTCTTCGACCAATTACGAGGCGCCACAGTATTTTCTAAGATCGACTTGAGGTCGGGCTACCATCAACTGAAAATCCGCAAGGAAGATGTTCCCAAAACGGCGTTCAGTACCAGATACGGGCATTTCGAATTTCTAGTCATGCCCTTTGGACTGACGAACGCACCGGCGGCCTTCATGGACCTAATGAACCGGGTGTTCGAAGCCTATCTAGACAAGTTTGTAATTGCATTCATAGATGACATCCTTATCTACTCAAGACGAAGGAGGAGCACGAGCAACACCTACGAATAGTGCTAGGAGTATTGAGGGAGAAGCAGCTCTATGCAAAGTTCAAAAAGTGTGAATTCTGGCTGGACCAGGTAGCATTCTTGGGGCACATCGTCTCGGGAGCAGGAATCTCGGTGAACCCGAGCAAAATTGAAGCGATTAATGATTGGCCGCAGCCGACCAACGTAACGGAAGTACGGAGCTTCCTAGGCTTAGCAGGCTACTACCGGAAGTTTATAAAAGATTTCTCGAAAATTGCCTCTACACTCACAAAGTTGACCAGAAAGAACACACCTTTCCAATGGAGCGAAGAGTGTGAGCGAAGCTTCCAAGAACTGAAAAAGCGGCTTACTACAGCCCCAGTGTTGACGATACCCACGGGAATAGGAGGGTTCTCAGTGTATAGCGACGCCTCGAAGAACGGGTTAGGATGCGTACTGATGCAGAACGGTAACGTGGTGGCTTACGCCTCACGACAACTAAAGGAGTACGAAAAGAACTACCCTACACACGACTTGGAGCTTGCTGCTGTAGTCTTTGCTCTCAAGATTTGGAGGCACTACTTGTATGGAGAAAGATGCGAAATATACACCGATCACAAGAGTTTAAAGTACTTCTTCACCCAGAAGGAACTCAATATGAGACAGAGACGGTGGCTCGAATTGGTGAAAGACTACGATTGTGTGATTAACTACCACCCAGGTAAGGCGAACGTGGTAGCTGATGCTCTAAGCCGGAAATCAGTGAGCGCGGAACTTCAACGGCTCGACGTGGAGATCGTACCATTAGGAGAAGTCGAGGTGAAGTTAGCAACCCTGACTCTGCAACCAACGCTATTGGAGCAGATCAAAATGGCACAGGAAAACGACGAGTTTTACCTGAAAACGAAGGAAGCGCAAATCGAACAGTCGACGACGGACTTCGTGTTTCGGGACGGCACAAGCCTGTATTACAAGAATCGATTATACGTACCGAACAATATAGACCTCCGCAGAGCTATAATGACAGAAGCACATACTACACCGTATTCGGTACACCCAGGGACTACGAAGCTGTATAGGGATCTAAGGATTAACTACTGGTGGCCGGGAATGAAAAAGGACGTAGCAACATTCGTGAGCCAATGCCTCACCTGCCAGCAAATTAAGGCAGAACATCAGCGGCCGGCAGGGACGCTGCAACCTTTACCCATTCCAGAGTGGAAGTGGGACAATATAACGATGGATTTCGTGAGCGGATTGCCAAGGAACGCGAAAGGACACGACGCAATTTGGGTAATTGTGGATCGACTTACGAAATCTGCCCATTTTCTGCCGATAAGTACAACGTTTACCATGGAGCGGTATGCAGAATTGTACATCCAAGAGATAGTAAGACTCCATGGGACACCCTTAACGATAGTTTCAGACCGCGATTCACGGTTTCTATCTAAATTCTGGACGAGTTTACAAAAGGCCATGGGGACGAAATTGGCATTTAGCACAGCATATCATCCGCAAACGGACGGTCAATCCGAGCGGACGATCCAAACGCTGGAAGATATGCTACGAGCCTGTGTACTTGATTTCAAAGGCAACTGGAGCAAGTACCTTCCACTTGTAGAATTCTCGTACAACAACAGTTACCAGGCCACGATTGGGATGGCTCCTTATGAAGCCTTGTACGGACGGAAGTGCAGATCCCCACTGTATTGGGATGAAATAGGTGAACGGGCGATGTTAGGCCCAGACATGATACGGGAAATGACGGAAATTATCACGATGATCCGAGAAAGAATGCGCACGGCGCAGAGTAGACAGAAGAGTTATGCGGATCGGAGACGTAGACCGCTAGAATTCGAGGTGAATGATTGGGTCTTTGTGAAAGTATCACCGATGAAGGGAGTCAAAAGGTTCGGAAGGAAGGGAAAACTAAGCCCGAGATACATCGGTCCCTTCAAGATAATAAAAAGAGTTGGTGAAGTGGCATACCAACTAGAACTACCAGCATCGTTGTCGCAAGTACACGATGTATTCCATGTTTCCACGTTGCGGAAGTATATCGCTGACCCAAGCCACGTGCTGATAAACGACTCACTGCACCAACACTTGAAACCAGACCTGAGTTATGAGGAAATCCCTGTGGAAATATTGATGCACGAGACAAAGAGGCTTAGGAACAAAGAAATTCCTCTAGTGAAAGTTCTGTGGCGAAATCGGTCAGTAGAAGAAGCCACATGGGAACGCGAAGATGAGATGAAAACCCGCTATCCTGAATTGTTCCGAACGGGCTGATTTCGGGGGCGAAATCCTCCTTAAGGGGGGGAGGATGTAGCACCCGGGTTCCCCGTAAGTATTTAGGGCCAATAAATTAGCAAAATGTGACCTTGTGAATTATGTGCATTAAGGTGAATTATGTGCATAAACGTGATTCACGTGCTCAATATGACTTAAGTGCAGCTTCGTGTTTTATGAAATGGGGTGCGTTTAAGTGGCGCTAAGTGACCCTTAATTTGTTTAACAATTTTCGAAAAATAGGCTACAATTTTTAGTGGGCTAGATTTAAAAACTAGGCCCAATTGTGACTTAGACCAAACTTGGTAAGCAAAGTTCCCTAAATGGAGGGATAGTTTCGTCTAACACATGTCCCATCATCACACCTTTGTTGACTTAATAATTGCCCAAAACTTTCGAATGCTAAGCTCCCATTAGAAAAGAAATCACCATCCCTTGACAAAGAAAGAAAGGAGAAGGAGAAGGAGCCGAACTAAACTAACGAAAAGCTTGGAAGTATTGTAAGTTTCTCACCCTGACTTTTGTATACTTTGAGAATTTTAAACACGAGAATGTTAATTTCTAGGGATTATGCGGTTTTAACCCCCAAGAAGCGTCCTAACTTTGATTTAGTAATCTTAGTTGTGTAATAACACGTCTATGGATTATTAGGCACGAAAGGTTAAGTTTAGACTAGCATTTCTGTTAAGCCTGGACATTAGGGTTTAAGGAGTTCATACCACCTTCAAACGAGTTCTTGAAAAGTTACCTTTTTGATCTTCATAACTAGCCTATCGCGGATTAGATGGTGTTTGTTTAGGATTGAGTTTGCGAAGTACAAACTCTGCGAACTCAGGTTCGCGAACTCACTTCGCGAATCGAGCACCTTGCGAACTCAAGGACAAACCGCGGGCCACTTTGCGGGCCCCACTTTGCGAATGGAAAGCACTTAGCGAACTCCAAGCCACTTTGCGAATCCATGGAGGTTTGCGGGCTAAGGAGGTTTGCGAACCCGTGGTGGCATGAAGATTGCGAACCCTACTTGGCGAATTGAAGACTTTGCGGGTCCAAAGCACTTCGCGGGTCCGGAGTTTTCGCATCCAAGTCATTTTGCGGGCTCATTATACTTTGCGAACTCCATGCTTTGCGAGCCCCACAAGGATTGCGAATGGAGGACTTTGCGAACCCTTAGAAGTTTGCGAGCCCACATAGGTCGCGAACTAACATTGCGAACTCACCAACTTTGCGGGCCGACCGAGGTTTGCGAACTCGGCGAGCTTTGCGAACCAAGAGTCAAAACGCGTTTCGCGGGCCATGCAAACTTGATGAACCCGTTTTGCGAATCCTAAGTTTTGAGAAATGAACTTCGCGAATCGATACCACTTGGCGAATTGAGTAAGGACACGTGAAGTGAAGATTTGCGAATTAGTGCGAGTTCTTTGGACTTCGCGAACTATTAGAGAGCCGCGAAGTGTAACTTTGCGAATTGGAGGAACTTTACGAACTCTCACAAATTGCGGGCCACGCACTTTTGCGAACTCCATGCTTTGCGAGTTCCACGAGGGTTGCGAACCCACGCAAAACCCTATTTCGCGAATTCCTCCATTTTCACGGGCCAAGCGAACTTTGCGAATCCAATCGAGAACTTTGAGATAATTCGCGAACCATACTTAGCGAAATTTAGCTAGACTTCACGAATTCAATTAGAGTTCCTAGAACGCGTGTATAACTTGGGAAAAATATTTTGCGAACTCTTTCCAATTAAATAATCCTCAGAAATGATAGTAGCTATAACATAGCGACACTCAAGTATTAATTTAGGTACTAACCTTCGTATTTTATGCCTAAGGGTTGGACTTAGGAAATTCGAGACTTTAGCTAGTTAAATAATTTAAATAAGGTACTAACTTAATTATTCTTGTGCTAAGGTCGATACCTAGGAGTTACATCGGATCAGGTAGCAATTAATCGACGGACGACAGGTAAGTAGAAATCCAACTACGACACACAACTTGTTTTACGTGCCTAAATTGCGTGATTGCGTGCCTACGTGGTTTTATGAATTCGTGAATTGATTGAAGTATTTAAATGTGGTAAGTCTATGTTGCATTTACCTGCATCTGCATATGCATACTCACGTGCACACACGAACTCGTGAGGGAGGGTCGTGGGATTGAGTGTGCGTAATGATGTGTCGCTTGTACGCGACGAGGACTTGCCGATGTGGGCAAGTGTGTCGACTCGTAGTTGAGTCAGGGGCTGTCTACTATGCTACCAGGGCGGCGTTTTAGCGTCGTCGTACTATTATTGTAGATATATATATATATTGATATCCTAGGGATAGGATTTGGGCATGGCCCATGGCGGTAAGGTGCGACCTGGAGGGTGCGACCTGAGGGTATAAGCGACACAGGGTGGAACCCTGGTGTGGGCGACCTCAGCGTGGGCTACCAGCGTGAGCGACCGCCGACAGTCGGGGACGACCGGGTTCATATGGCGACCTAGGGGAACGATGTGCATCCTAGGGTTCGGCCATCCGGCGTGGACCGCTGTCGTATTGTCCCTGAGGGACGTGAGCTCTTGTGGTGCATAGTGAGATCAGCCGAGGGCCCTGAGTACGTTGGTACGATTGTTATATGCATCGGTGAGGATTGCCTTTGCGAGTGTTATATGCATCGGCGAGGATTGCCTTTGCGAGTGTTGTATGCATCGGCGTGGATTGCCTTTGCGAGTGTTAAGTGCATCGGCGCGGATTGCCGTTGCGGGGGAGTGACACGTGCACACATGCATGATTTCTGCTTACTGAGCCTCGGTGGCTCACTCCTTACGTTGTGTGTTGTAGGCACTGGCGATCACGATATGTGAGCGCGTTTTGAAGGCAAGGCCAACCTTTTGAAGCTTCGTGCTGCTTTTGGGGGTGGACGTGTGTGTGTGGATGACGACCTGTGAGGCCGGGCGCATAGGAGCTTTTGCTGTGCCGATACACCTTCGCCGTTGTAGTTAGACCATGTCAGGAATTTGATGTCCGACATGCATTCTTTTGTCTTGTATAGAACAATGTTCCGTTCCATAAATGAAAAATGAAAAATTTGTACGCGTTTTCGGTGCACTCCTTTACTTACAAAATCGCTAGGCACATAGAAATGCGCTAGGTTAGGCGGTTAGGAAGTCGGGTCGCGACAGTGACTCCCTGAAGCTCGGCCATATTCATGTCGCAATACAATTTTGGTTTCAGGCCCTCCAAGAAGCATTCGATTTTCAAGGCATCAGTGCTTACCATGTGGGTGGCAAACCTCGACAATCGTTCAAATTTCCTGATATACTCAGCCACCGTTGTTGTCCCTTGTTGCAGGTTAATAAACTCGTTCATTCTCTCGGCTCGAACTGGAGCAGTAAAGTACTTGCTCCGGAAGAGTTCTTTGAAGCAATCCCAGCTCATCGCAATCGGGTAACTCGATTGCCAAGATGGTGTCCCACCAATGGCCTGCACTTCCCCGCAGTTGAAATGCAGCACATAACACTTTCTCTTCCTCAGGAATACGACTGTATTGGAACATGCTCTCAAGGGTTCGAAGCCAATCCTCTGCTGACGTAGGGTCAATTGCGTCTTCGAATGTAGGTGGATTGAGTTTGGGAAACCTTTTCCGAACGATCTCGATTCTTTCTGCCTGGGAAGGTCCACTAGGTTGCTGCCCCTCAGTGTTTCGTCGTTGGATTAATTCTTGATCTGGGCAGATTGTTGACGTACTAACTGCGTAAGTTGGAGAAAGCAGCATCACGATTATCGGTTGGTGTTGTGGGCTCTCTGCCTTGGTTAGAATCTCCACTACTCTCGCCTCGTGTTCTATCCATTCTTATCTACCCTGATAGTCCCTACGGCCAATAAGTTATGCAACACAAAGAATTCACAGTAATTTAAAACTTACTAGCAAGGCTGCTTCCACGTTTTTGACTGTGTGTACATGAACAGTCGACAGAACCTGCAACCGAAGCTCTGATACCACCTGTGGCGCCCCACATCTACTAACTTTTCTACCATTATCTTTCGTGACTAGATATAATATAAAGTAAACAATACGCAAAAATGCGCATTAAATTTTTCCTTTTATATAAAGGAATTCATTTTGTACATGCTCAAAATATCGCTCCAACCCTATATACATGGGAAGTGTATAAGTGCACAGCAAAAGTAAACAATATCGCTCCAACCCTATCTCACACCTCGTAAATCAAACTCGCTTCATATCTCTCAGGGCCCTCGGCTAACTTTTTTTTTTGGAAGAAACCCGTATATATATAAAAGAAGAAAAAGAGAATGTACATGCGGGAATGAAAACACACACAGCTACCACGCAACACGCCACAAACGTCGAATGGCCGCCATCTGTAAGGCATACCTAGTAGACGTGCCATTCAAACGCAGACAACGCAAATCAATAACACAAGCAACCAGATGCTCAGGCGTAGTCGTAATGCCCTCCCGCCAGCGCTTATTGCGAGCAAGCCAAATGTGGTAAACCAGCGAAGCAAGCAGGTGTTGAGAAGCTAGAAGCAGTAGATGCGTACCCCGCCCTCGGCTAACTTGTTATGCACCATAAAGATCTCTAATCCAACACAGATAAACGTGGCAGCGACCTATACTGGGTAGCCTACGCTAGGTTTCCCTAGGTCGCACCCTCCCAGGTCATCCCCTCTGCTGTGCGGTAGCCCACGCTGGTAGCCTATGCTGGTTAGCCTACGCTAGGGTTTCCCCTAGGTCGCTCCTTCCCAGGTCGCACCCTCCAGGTCGCATCCCTCCGCTATCAGGGCATCAGCCCAAATAAAACAGACAGGGCAGAAGCCCAGTAATATAATCGACGACGCACCACGCCATCATGGTGCCATAGAAGTAGCCCTGACTCAACTGCGAGTAGACATCAAATGCCTATATCGGCAAATATCATTCGCCCTTAGGCGATAAATACTGTGCATGCTCATCTCACATAAAAACCAAATGTCTCGTTCATACACATGAATATGCAATGTGAATTAATATCGTAAACACTTACCATGTAGAAACATGTCAAATAATTCACGTAATAATATAAACACCCAAGCACATAGTCACGTAATTCACGCACATACAAATAAATTATGTGTTGTAGTTGAAATCCCACTTACCTGTCGTCCAAGCTAATAAATTTACTGCTCCTGGAAATTCCTATTTTTCGACCCTTAAATAAAAATATTAAAGTATCAGTATAGCTCGTAAGAACGCCTAAGTTAGATAGCTATTAAGCACATATTGTGTACTCGGGTTTAGCCTCTCAGTGTGTGCACTGCCACTTATTTGTACCCTTCGAGGTTTGAGCTCTATGAAATGGTGCATAGTAAGATGGAAAGCCGAGGGCCCAGTACGAATGAAGAGAATAAGAAAGACATGAGAAGTAGACAGCGTTGGCGCGGATACCTTCGCTATTTAGGTCACGTACATTGCATGCATGATTTTCACTTACTGAGCTTTCTAAGCTCATTCCACGTTATGTGTTGTAGGTCGCCACGATCACGGTACGTGACCATTTTCACGGCGAGGCCAACTTTTGAATCTTTCGGGGGCTTTTGAGGTGGAAGTGTGTACATGGAAGCGACCTCGTGGAGGCCCAGCAGATAGTTTTATTTTCACACGCATGCGCATTTTCCTATGCAAATAGGATCCCAAACCGTTTTATATGAACCCTACGAATTTCCTTTATGTAAAGGGAAAAGTTTTATATACATTTTCGCACAATCTATTTCTTTATTACGACATTAGTCACGTAGACTACTTCAGAAAGTAGTGGTGGAAGGCGGCGCGCCACAATCTAGTAGGAAATTATTACACGATTTTCCAAGCTCTCATCTTTATCCATTAATTTCTTAAACGAAAACCTCATACACGAAAGAAAAGAGACGATCGAGAAATTTTTGTGTACTGGTCATCCATGTTAAAATCTAATCGGCCAATCCCAAGGTTTGTGAGGAAGTTTTTGCCGAGAATTTAGGGTCTGATCGGGCGATTGTAAAGTAATATTGTTAAACAGAAACTGAAATCAAATGATAATATATACTAATTTAAAATCGGCCGATGATTCACATAAGGTAGAAGTTCGATCGATACAGACACCATTAGGATTTACAAATCCTAACTTAGGTCAAGTTGAATAATTGAATGACATGTAAGGGCTTCTTCACTTGGAAGGAAAATTGTGAGCCTAGTCACCTAGTTGTCAACTCAATTACTATTTTCAATACCTTATACTTATCTATTATAAAAAAGATTACGTATAAGAAAATACCCTCATAAACTAACAACATAACAAGTAGAAAATAAGGAGAACGAAGGTTGAAATTTAATAAGCTTGAACAATAAGCAAAATCTAATCGAGAAGAAATTTTTAGCAACTCAGAAAGCGGACATAAGGAGGGTAAGAAGTGTACTTATGACACCTAAATTCAGTTTGTTAGTAATACGAATTCAGACATTCGGATTAACGGTTTTGGTGTTGACGCAACTGACTAATCATGTGAAAACCGGAGATCTAAAGCATCGTCTGTACTAAGGATTAAAAGCGGTATATATGTGACCGGACTGGGCAAGCACGAAAGACTATGACTAATACTGATTGAAGATACCGGTCTTGAAAAAGGATTCAGGAAAGCATGACAGTACGCCATACCGGACAAATGACAGATTGGACAATCGAGATAAGTGCATGCTGAAACAAAAAGGAAATTTCAGACATTCAATGCAATACTGCGAACCCAGAGTATAGACAAGGTCAACTAACGCAAATAAGGAATAAAGCAAAGTGACAGGATAGACTGCAGCTGAAACTGGACAGACCCATTTTGGGAAAGTCAATTATTAATGCACCGATGAGAGTGAAGAAACCGGATCGAGCGAACCGATAGCAAGAGAAAAGAATACCGGCTGGATTAAGTTTATCTCAGCCAGTTCTTCGCAAGGTAATAATACCAGCAACATACCTAGGTCCCCAGCTAGGATAGAGAGGGGAGTTCAACATAATAGGAGATTACCAAAAACAGTGCCTTTACGAAACAAATCTATGTCAAGCGGGCATGAACATAGGGGGAATCAGAGGTATGAATATGAGTATAGAACGAGTAAGGGGCGGCCGCCTCGAGCTATGCTAAAGGTAGACTTGGCTAAGGCATACGACAAGGTGGAGTGGACGTTCTTGTTGGCAACGCTTCAAGCTATGGGATTTCACCCGACGTTTATCGGATGGATACGGAGCTGCTTGACGATGCCAACGTTTTCCATCAACTTGAATGGTGCTTCGGTAGGCTTTTTCGCTGGGAAGAGAGGCTTACGCCAAGGCGATCCTATTTCGCCCTATCTCTTCACGCTGGTCATGGAGGTTCTTCAGGGCCTTGTCGAGACTCGCATACAGGAGGAGCCACGATTCCGCTACCACTGGCGCTGCGAGGCAACATCACTGCCCATGTTGGTCTTTGCGGACGATCTCCTACTAATCTGCCATGCGGATGCCGTGTCTGTAGGAGTGCTTAAGGATGCGTTGAGGACCTTTTCTGACCTGTCAGGGCTGCATCCGAATCCGGATAAGAGCGAGCTTTACCTCTCACGGAGAGCGGAGGGCCTAAAGGCTCAACTTCTACCCTTGTTGGGCTTTCGTGAGGGTAGGCTACCTGTTCGCTATTTGGGGGTGCCGTTGATTGCTTCTCGGCTCTCAATTCGTGACTGTGACCCGCTGATGCGGCGTGTGGATGCGCGCTTGGGTTCTTGGCTGAATAAGTCCCTGTCTTATGCGGGGAAAGTGCAACTGATAAAGTCTGTACTGCAAGCGCTACACGTCTACTGGTCTGGGGTGTTCCTGCTGCCCAAGGGTGTTGTGCATGCGTTGGAGTCGCGATTTCGCCAGTTCTTATGGGGAGGAACCTCGGCCAAGGTTGCTTGGGTGGATGTCTGCCTTCCAGTTTCTGAGGGGGGATTGGGTCTTCGATCGATTACTACTGACAACAAGGCACTCTTTGTGCAGCTATTGTGGAGGGTGATCGATCGGGCGCCCGACTCGATTTGGGTGGAATGGTTGTATCGAACGCGTCTGCATGCGCGCTCAATTTGGACAGTCCCCATCTCGGCCAGCACTGCATGGAGCTGGAGGAAGCTAATGCGGTTACGATCGGTAATCCTTCCATTTCTCTCCTTCACGATTGGTAACGGCGAATCTTTATTATTATGGGAGGACCCGTGGATGCGATCAGTGCCACTCCTCGACCACTACCCTAGAGGGCCTCTTGCGATGGGGTTGCCATTGGGGACTCGCCTGAGTTCAGTTATTAACGATCAAGGATGGAATTGGCCAGGACGCTGGGCGGCCGAGTACATTGAGTTCAGTTGCCATCATCCCCAGGTACATCCGACGCTGCCTGATGGTGTCCGCTGGATTGGAGCGTCTGATGGTCGGCCCACTGCAAAGTTGGTCAGGGAGGCCATTCGTCATCGTCGACCGCCTGTCCCTTGGGCGGTTCTCTTTGGGGGACCGCTCCGAGTTCCTCGGCACGAGTTTATTCTTTGGCTGGGTATTAGAGATAGATTAGCGACTAGGGATAAGCCTTGGGTGGCACAACATGCGGGGACCCCTGCCTGTATTCTTTGTGATGCGCTCCACTTTGAGTCGGTTCAGCACCTATTTTTTGAGTGTGGGTTTTCACGCCACTGTATTCGCCTTCTGAGGCAGAGGATCCGGTGGGTCTGGCCGTACACGGACTGGCGAGAGGGCATCACCTGGGCTTCGATGCGATGGCGGCGGCAGCACCTTATACCGGCTGCTTATCGGCATGTCCTGGCTTCACTGGTATACCATATCTGGCAGGCGCGTAACAAGCGCTGGAAGGAGGGGACTATCACGACTCCGGACAGTCTTGTTGCCAACGTACTCAACCTGGCGTGCTTGCGACTGCTGGGGACACCCCCCGGGTTGGAGTTACAGAGGGCCGCTATTCGACGCCTTTGGCGTGTAGCTTGGTAGGATTGGAGTTATTTTCGTTTCTTGACGTTTTCTTGCTGGTGTTAACCAGTAGCCTGTTACTGGTATTCTCGTGAGGCATACCTCACTCATCTGTATATCTCCCACTTATATATATACACGGAACCTATTCCAAAAAAAAAAATATGAGTATAGAAACCGGGATAGACAGCACCAAACATCTAGATTTGGAATGACTAGGACTAGAAACATTAAATATCTCATAGACCCTCAAACTGGTCGCACTGTTAGAGTCTTTCAGATCTGGGTTCCTAAGAGTCTAATCTATACTGGACCCAAGTGAAACTGGGTACCAATGTATGTATATATATATATATATATATATTTATGTTTTTCAGGAATACATTGAGGAACTGAACCGATCAGTATGGTACCTGGACAGTGGATGTTGTCAGCACATGACTGGAAACGGAAGATTACTAAAAGAGCTTAGGGCACACACCGGACCGACAATCACCTTCGAAGATAACCGTAAAGGTAAAACAATAGGGAAGGGGGTGATTACTCACAGAAACCTTACCCTGAAAGATGTACACCTAGTACAAAATCTCCATTATAACCTAATAAGTGTAAGTCAACTATGTAAAAGTAACTACTTAATATCGTTTGAAAAAGATAAATGCTTTGTCAAGGACAAAGAGAAACGCATACTGATAACTGGGCATAGGGTTGGGGGTACGTATAGGGTCCACTGGGGAGACCAATCGGTATCCATCCAAACTTGTCTAATAACTTATAACTCCAAAAGTTGGCTGTGGCACAAACGCCTCAGTCACCTAAACTTTAAGACTATATCAGCTCTTAGGGAAAACAATCTGGTTAGAGGTCTACCTAATCTAAGGTTTTCAAAAGATAAACACTGCACAACGTGTCAGTTAGGTAAACAAATCAGGTCAACTTTTAAGAATAAAGGAAGTATAGAGTCAAACCGGTGTCTAGACTTACTTCACATGGATTTATTTGGACCTATACCAGTAGTCAGTCTTGGTGGTGCTAAATACACACTCGTAGTCGTAGATGACTTCTCTAGGTACACCTGGGTAGTATTTTTAAAATCCAAGGATCAAACACCAGTCAACTTAATAAAGCTTTTCAGAAGGATAGAAAATGAACAGAATGGTAACATAAACCGGATCCGTAGTGACCGTGGTACTGAGTTTGTGAATATAACGATAACCGAATTTCTTGAGAACCATGGTATACGCCATGAGTTATCTGCTGCTAGGACACCACAGCAGAATGGAGTTGCTGAAAGGAGGAACAGAACTCTCAAGGAAGCAGCCAGGACAATGTTGGCAGATGCGGACATCTCTCATAAATTCTGGGCAGAAGCCATTAATACTGCATGCTACACACAGAACCGGTCCATGATCTGCAAGAAACAGGGCAAGACACCGTACGAAGTATGGACCGGAAATGTTCCCACAATCAGATACTTCAAGACATTTGGAAGCAAATGTTTCATCCACAACAATGGGAAGAATCAACTCTCAGCCTTTGATACAAGGGCCGAAAAGGGAATATTCCTTGGGTACTCTTCAGTTAGCAAAGCTTACCGGGTCTTCAACACAAAACTCTGTCTATTGAGGAATCAGCACACGTAGTCTTTGAAGAGTCAGAAACGGATAACCATACCCCCAGTAATATCAATCGTCTAAGCAACCAACTGGAGAGATCTCATTTTGAAGATGAAAGTGATGAAGAAAGAAATCAACCAGTATTGGAGCTGACAGAAATACCTATTGTAGAAGAAACCAATATTCAAAATGCAACCACCGAAATACAGATGGAACCTGTGGAAACAATCAGTCCATACAATACCGGCCACGAAGCTGGATCAGAAGGTGAAACTCACACAGGGACTCAAGAAACACCGGAGGAATCAATTGAGGGGGAACGCATCAAATGGAACCGCACAAAGTTAAATCATCCTCAGCAATTGATCATAGGAGATCATGCTGCACCTATGAAAACAAGGCGACAGTCAAACCCCAATCTATTCAGTCATGCGTTCATATCACAGATTCAACCAACAAAGGTCGATGAAGCTCTCAAGGATGACAACTGGATAGAAGCTATGCAGGAAGAATTAAACCAGTTTGAACGAAATCAAGTCTGGACTCTTGTTCCAAAGCCAACACAAACTGTAATCGGTACGAAATGGGTTTTCAAGAACAAGCTGAATGAAGATGGACTTGTCACCAGAAATAAGGCAAGACTAGTTGCTCAAGGATACAGACACGAAGAAGGAATAGACTATGATGAGACATTCGCACCGGTAGCAAGACTGGAGGCCATACGGATTTTCTTGGCATATGCAGCTTATAAGGACTTCAAAGTATATCAAATGGATGTCAAGAGTGCATTTCTGAATGGTACAATCTCTGAGGAAGTATACGTTGCTCAACCACCCGGTTTCGAAAGCCATGAGTATCCGAACCATGTCTATCGTTTAAAGAAAGCTCTCTATGGACTAAAACAAGCTCCAAGAGCGTGGTATGAAACACTATCAAAGTTTCTGATTGATCATCAGTTCACAATCGGAAGTGTTGATAAAACACTATTCAGATTCACTAAAGGAGAGCATCTATTGATCGTTCAGATCTATGTCGATGACATTATCTTTGGATCAACTGATCCTAAGCTGTGTAAGCGATTCTCTAAAATGATGCAAGATCAGTTTGAAATGAGTATGATGGGTGAACTCACATTCTTTCTGGGACTCCAAGTGAGACAAACGGAGCACGGGATATTCATAAATCAAGCCAAATATACAAGGGAGTTGCTCAAACAGTTCGGTATGGAAAACTGTTCACAAGCCACAACGCCTATGAGTTCATCAATCAAACTGGACAAAGATGAAAATGGAGTATCAATTGAAGTTACCAAATATCGGGGGCTGATCGGATCACTGCTATATCTTACTGCCAGCAGACCGGACATTATGTACAGTGTCTGTTTGTGCGCCAGGTTCCAGTCTGATCCAAAAGAAAGCCACTTCTCTGCGGCAAAGCGTATCTTGAAGTATCTCAAAGGGACTGTAAATGTTGGTCTATGGTATCCCAAAGACTCAAGCTTATCACTGCATGGATATATAGATGCTGACTATGCAGGCTGCAAAATCGACCCATTTTGGACTGCAGCTGAAACTGGACAGACCCATTTTGGGAAAGTCAATTAATGCAGCTGAAACTGGACAGATAGACTGCAGCTGAAACTGGACAGATAGACTGCAGCTGAAACTGGACAGACCCATTTTGGGAAAGTCAATTAATGCACCGATCAGAGTGAAGAGTCTATCTCACAACGGTTTGAATTTCAAACCTCAAGCATAAAAGGAGAGATACAAGAAGAAGACCACTTACTTCACTAAACTCTAACTATCTTACGACCTTGAAATCTCACCCTCAAAAAGGACGACGATTGAGCTACTTTCAAGAACTGTGGTGAGAGCACAAAAGCAAGAACTGTGCCTCACCTCTTCTGACCTTATTACCCTCCCGAGTGTTGGAGCCTTCTATACTTGGTATAACCAACAGAGTGGCGTCTCAGGGATCTGGCGTCGATTAGATAGGATCCTTGGCAACCCATCTTGGTTCGCAAGGTTCGGAGATATGCACTACCATAGCGCAACACCGGCCACTTCTGACCACACACCCTCATCTCGGGACTACGCACACTCCGGGGGCAGGGGAAGCAACTTCCGCTTCGACAACTTCTTAATCCAAGACCCACGCTTCACTACAATAGTGGAAAACTCTTGGAGCCAACGTATTAGCGGTATCCTATGTACTCTGTCATCAAAAGACTCAAGATGATGAAAACGACGCTTCGCTCTCTTCGGCGGGATAAGGGTGACCTAAACCGCAATGTCCTCGAAGCTCGGCAATTTCTTGACACGGCTCAAGAGTTAGCTTATCTTTATCCTATCGAAACTAACCTTTTGCTTCTTGAAAAGCGATGTAGGTTTGTCTAAGCTAAAGCTATTGAGATGGAGCACGCCTCCCTAACCCAACGTGCTAAGGTGGCGTGGTTAAAGGATGGGGATCAATGTACGTCCTTCTTCTTTAAGAAGGTGTCCACGCATAGGGTCGTCAATCGCATCCTATTGCTCGAGAATGAGGCGGGACAAATGTTTGATGGTGAGGGCCAAGTTAGGACCGAGCTTATACGATTTTATATGGAGCTCCTTGGGGAAACTACTCGGACTAGCCCTATCTCTTCTGACCATCACTCCCTTCCTCGAAAGGAAGCTTAGTTCGGCCGATGCTGACAGAATGGTCCAAGCAATAACGGAAGGGGAAATTAAAAAGGCACTGCTCTCAATTGGGGACAACAAAACACCTGGACCTGACGGCTTCTCGGCTGCCTTCTATAAACACGCTTGGGGTATCATTGGTGCGGACGTCACGCATGCCATTCGAGAATTCTTTCGGACAGGGTATCTTCTGGGGGAGTTTATATCAACACTCAACACATTGATCCCTAAATGCGATTCCCCAAGAATGGCGAAGGATTTCAGACCGATTTCGTGTTGCAATGTTCTATACAAAATCATATCGAAGGTCCTCGCTAACCGCTTACGAGGCTTCTTAGGAACTCTTGTACACCCGACACAAACGGCCTTTATCCCCGGGCATCGCATCTCAGATAACATCCTCCTAGCATAGGAAATTTGCCATGGGTACAACAGCATGGGGCAACCGGAGCACGTGGCTTTCAAAGTGGACCTGGCAAAACCCTATGACAGGGTTGAATGGGACTTTCTCTTGGCGACTCTGGAGGCACTTAATTTCCACCACACCTTCGTCGGATGGATCAGAGCTTGCCTGACCACACCACACTTCTCCATCAACATTAATGGGCGACCGGAGTGCTACTTCAAAGGTAAACGGGGACTACGCCAAGGTGACCCCATCTCACCCTATCTTTTTACATTGGTTATGGATGTCCTACATGGCATTATTAGCAGCAAGATTAGGATGAGTGGCTGCTTCCGCTACCACTGGCGTTGTGAGTCCACGGCTATGTTCATGCTCACCTTCGCTGATGATTTACTTCTCTTCTCTCCCGCGGATGTCGCGTCAGTTAGCATCTTTAAGGAGAGCCTTGACATCTTCGCCAACCTCTTGGGTCTAAGGGCCAATATCCAGAAGAGTGAGATGTTCATTTCTAGACGCGCTGAATAGGTGAAAGGGCCGATACTTAACCTCATGGGATTCTCACTTGGTTCCCTTCATGTACGCTACTTGGGGGTACCCCTCATCACGTCACGGTTGACTATTGCGGATTGCGACCCTCTCATACGCAAAATTGATCGACAACTTGGCGCGTGGACTAATCTATCGCTTTCTTACGCGGGAAGAACTCAACTAATCAAATCTGTTCTTCTTAGCACTCATACCTACTGGCGGCGTGTTCCTTCTCCCCAAAAATGTCATTCATCAGATTGAGGCTCGTCTTCGATCATTCTTTGGAAGGCTCTAGGGCCAAAGTCGCATGGGCTGACATTTGTAATCCAAAGGAAGAAGGGGGCCTTGGGATTCGCTCGATTGAAGTAGACAGCAAAGCATTGTTGATGCGCCTCCTCTGGAATATTTTGAGTGGGGACGAGACGTTGGTTTGGGCTACTTGGATTCGTCAAACAAGGCTCCACAATACCTCTCTTTGGTCCATCAGGCCATCCTCAAAGACCTCCTGGAGTTGGAAGAAGCTCCTGAAGCTGCGCCCTCTCATTCGACCTCTGATTGAGTTCCGTATTGGCAATGGGAACAGCATACGTCTCTTGACCGACCCTTGGCTGCTCAATATCCATCTGGTCGATCGCTTCCCGCGTGGGCCCATGGTAATGGGCCTTCCTCTTGACAGCAGGCTTAGCACTGTCATCACCTATGAAGGATGGAACTGGCCCGCACGAACGATAACTGAATATTTGGAGCTGGCCCACTTTTGCCCACTGTTAGACCGGAAGATGAGGACAAAATTCACTGGACCGGCTCGGGGGATGGTCGCTTCTCAACCCACTCGGCCAGGGAGAATCTGAGTATAAGACGGCCTATTGCACCTTGGCACACACTGTTAGGAGGCGCATTATCCATCCCTCGGCATGACTTCATCCTTTGGCTCGCAATTAGGGACAGATTGGCTACACGAGACAAAATCTGGGTGGCGGAAGCGGCGGGAACCTCTAGTTGCCTCCTTTGCGATGCTGGGCCTATTGAAAATACGCGACATCTATTTTTTGATTGCCCTTTTTCTAAACGTTGCCTGCGGTTACTTTGTAATCATCTTCATTTTGGGTGGCCTTACAGGGATTGGTTTGAGGGAATTCGATGGGCTGCCCGTAGATGGCGTTCCAAGCACCTTGCTTCGATGGGCCCTCGCCATGCCATCGCTTCGCTGGTTTACCATCTCTGGTGGGACCGTAATAGAAGATGGCGTGGGGGAGACGGAGATCATCTGAGAGACTCGTTGAGGATATTGAACAACGCTGAGCATCCGCCTCTCTACCTTGTCGCACAAATACCACTTGCAATTACGTGCCATGCATAGGGTCTGGCGTATTGATTGGTTGACCTAGGGAAGTCTTTTTTCTTCCTTATCAATTCCCTGTCACCCTCTCGTGCTCTTGTACTACCTTGCACCTCCTGCGTCCCTGCTTGGTTTGTTTGGCTTGATTTGCTTGTAGGTCCACTGTTTCTCAGCTGCCGCGCCCTTCCGAACTGAGCTTGGTTGCGTGCTTGTTCCCGTGAAGTTGATGCCCTTACTTGGAGTGACACCCAGAGCTCTGCCCCTTCGCTACTTCATCCCTCTTCATTTCTGTTGGAAAGTTAAGGAGCGGGCTTGTACGCCCTTCCCCGACCAGCTCTGCGGATGCATCGTTTGCTACCTTTCTCCGCTTGAAGATTACCCACGGGTTTTCTTCCTCCTTGCGCCGTGCGCTGTTTGCCTCCTGCCTCTCAGCCTTGGTGATTCCTCAACTGGTTCCAGGGACCCGTTGATGGATGCGGTCGTGACTCCTACCTGTGCCTTTGTCCTTTTCGTTTGATTTTTCTCTGTTGACTAGGCCATGGTCTTGTAGGGACCTTGTAGGATGTCCTGGCTGTTTGGTTTTGTGTGTGTTGTCTGGTCGGTAGAGCGCTACCGCTTGTTGCGTCATGAGCGATATCATGTACGCTGTCTTGTACTCCTTTTCTTTCCTTTTGTTTTAGTGAACTTTCCAAAAAAAGGAATCATGAAGTATGGTTGATGATTTTGGAGATGAAGGAACCCTAGAATTTATGAGTTCTAGGTAGAGTTAAGCGTAGGAATTGAATTTGAGTGATATGAGTATTCGAAGTTTCAACCGAAATGTAGAATAAATAATATATATGTCTCGGCGATTCTTGGACTGTGTATGCTATCGGGCGATTGGAGATTGAAATGATCGAACTCACATACAAATGAACTCGGGCGATTCAATGCTAGTAAATAACACGCGAAACCAAGCATTAAAGTTGATCAATGGGGCGATTGGAAAAGTGGACAAATTGGACGATTTATAGAGATAAATGACATGGGAAATGCAAGCTTCAGTCGGGCGACTTACATCTCAAGAAGACCTTCAGCGATTTTAGTTTTAAATACCTTAAATCAGCCGAAATGAGGTCCAAGCATGCAAAAAGTCAGACGATTTGTTGAGATGATGAACTTCGGCGAAAGTAAGTGCAAGTACATGCCAAGTCGGGCGATTGGAAATCCAACTCGGTGAAACCATAATCCAAGGCATGACTAATCGAGCGATTCCAAGCCATCGGGCAATTTAAAAGATATGCAATCGAGCCTACATATGAAGAGTTCAATTGAATGTTGTCTTAACCAAATAGTATTGACTCTAACTTAGCCTAAATTGGAATTAGGTCACTTAGGGTTTTTAGTAAATTTAATATGATCAAGACAATTTAATACGGCCTAGTCATTTAAAGCAAATGGGATTACCTTATATATTTGTCTAAAGGTCGAGAAGTAAGGACGTTCCACGGCAGTAAGTTTACGTACGCTTGGACGACAGGTAAGTGGAAATCGCAACTACAACACATAATATTTTTTTGGGAAACAACACATAATTTTTATGTGTATGAATTACGTGGTTACTTGCTTCTGTGACTATGTGTGACGTACTATGTGACATAATTATTTTATGTGATTACATGACACGCATGTTTGCATGATTCATGGCATGAGATATGCACGCACGACTAGTATAAAAGTCAGAGAAAAAGAGCGTGCATGGTATATGATCGCCTGAGGGCGATGAATATTTGCCGATATGGGCATTTGTGTCGACTCAATGACGAGTCACGGCTCTTCTATGCTACTATGGCGATTCATGATGCCAATTATATAACATGATATTAGGCGAATACCCTGTAGCGGAAGATGCAAACTGGAGGATGCAACACGAAGGAAATGCGACAGAGGGAACCTCTGGTGTTGGCAACCTCGGAGTTGGCTACCAGTGAGAAGCGTCCGCGTGTCAGGCCGCGTTGGGATGGAAAGGCGCCTTAGGGTTAAACACAATTTGTGTGCTCGGGTTAGTCTCTCAATGGGACCGCATTGGGATTTAAAGGCACTACTCTCAATGTGGACCACATTGGGATGGAAAGGCACCATAGGGTTAAGCACAGATTGCGTACTAGGGTTTATCCTCTCAGTGTGTCACCTGTCACTTATTTATACCCTTAGGGGTTTGAGCTCTATGAATGGTAGATAGTAAGATGGAAAGCCGAGGGCCCAATATGAAGTGAGAGAAAGAAAAGACGTGAGAAGTAGTTAGCGTTGGCGAGGATGCCTTTGCTACTTAGATCACGTGCATTGCATGCGTGATTTTCACTTACTAAGCTTTATAGCTCATTTCACGTTATTATGTGTTGTAGGTCCCCTCGATCATGGCACGTGATCATTTTCACAACGAGGCCAAACTTTTGAAGCTTTCGGGGGCTTTTGATGGAAGTGTGTACATGAATGCGACCTCGTGGAGGCCCGGTAGATAGTTTTATTTTGACACGCATGCGCACTTTCCTCTGTAATTAGGACCCACGGTTATTTTGTAGAAAACCTTACCATTCCTTTATGTAAAAGGAAAAAATTTCTACGCAATGGCACACAATCTATTTCCTTACGACTATTAGTTACGTAAATTAGTTAAGAAAGTAGTTGTGGAAGGCAGGGCGCCACGGGTTGGTATCAGAGCTTTGGTTATAGGTTCTGCAGACTGTCCATGTACACACACTCAAAAGCTCGGAAGCGGCCTTGCTCGTAAGTGTCAAGTTTATGTGATTTTATTGTATAGTATAATTTATTGGCCTTAGGGGACATTAGGGTAAAGGAAGGACGGGTAGAACAAGAGGTGAGAATAGTAGAGGTGCAGATAAGGGTAAAGAACCCACAGTTCCTACTGATAATCGAGATGGGGCAATTCTCCAACTCACGGAATTAGTCCGTCAGCAATCTGCCCAAATCCAACAACTAGTTCAGCAACAAAACGCTGGCGAGCAATCGAATAACGGACCTCCTCAGGCCGACATGATCGAAATGGTCGGGGAAGGTTTCATAAACTTAATCCCCCGACATTTGAAGATGCTCTTGACCTGACTTCGGCTGAGGATTGGCTCCGAACCCTAGAAATTATGTTCCAACATAGCCGTACCCCTGAAATCGAAAAGGTCTTGTGCGCTAGCTACCTACTAAGGGGAAGCGCAGGCCACTGGTGGGATACCATACTGACTCTCGAAGATTCCGTGACAATGACCTGGGAGCACTTCAAAGAACTTTTCCAAAACAAGTATTTCACTGCTCCCATTCGGGCTCAGAGGATGAATGAGTTCATCAATCTCCGCCAAGGAGTAACAACGGTGGCGGATTATGTTAGGAAATTCGAGCAACTATCCCAATTTGCCACTCACATGGTGAGCACTAACTCGCTAAAAATCGGACGATTTATGGAGGGCTTGAAGCCAGAGCTCTATCGCGATGTTAGCATGGCTGGATTCCAAAGGATTACATATGCCCAGATAGCGGAATGCGCTCTGGTGGCTGAACAAGCCGAGATGCGGATAGTACGAGCTTAGGAAGTAAAAAGAAAGTTTGTACAAGAAACTAACTGGAACGGAAGCAATCCGAAGAACACAGTTCGTCCCTAAGAACGCTGTAATACCCATAAAAATTTAATACGGGATTTTGATATAATTATAAATGTAATTTTGTGAATTAGGAAGTTTGATAAAGAAATTCAAGTTGTGGAAAAAAATATAATTCTGTCAGGACCCGCTGTCCCGACTACCTATTCTATCGTTATCCTAGGTGCCTAGTGATGATTTGTTTGAAAGACATGCGGAAATGCGTATGAAATTTTTCCATTTATGTAATGGAACATTGTTCTTTATATGTCAAAAAAAGCTTCCAATTCCTAACTACATGTAAAACTTAATTACACGGGAAGTGTCTACATGTGCAGCAAAAGAATTTCTATGCGCCCGGCCTCACAGGTCGTCATCCATGCACACACTTCCACACCAAAAGCTGCGGGAAGCTTCAAAAGATTTGCCTTGCCACCCAAGCGATCACGTACCGTGGTCGCGTGTACCTACAATACATAATGTAAGGGGTGAGCGATATGCCAAGTAAGTAGAAATCATGCATGATGTGCACGTGATAAAACCCCGCAAAGGCAATCCACGCCAGTGCATCTTTCGTCTTATAGATCGAACTCAATCTCATATCTTTTATCTTAGGGCCCTTGGCAAACTTTTACCCAGGCGTACACCGTAAAGAGCTCTATCCAACCACGGGCATCAGCCCAAAGCATACACAAAACCCAGGTGTCCGCAGATTAGTCGCTACCTGCCGGGTATTCTCCTAAGTCCAAACCTTAGGCATAGAGTATCGTTAGGGCACTATTTTAATTAATTAATTACGTAAGGACTTAATAATTTCCTAAGTTATAGATATCTTTGAGAGTCCTAGTTATCTTTGTGCATCTCGCGTGACTTAGGAAATTTTATGAAGTTCGTGAAGTTTATAAAATTTGTCCATAAGCTATTTGCTAGCCAGTCTGGTGAATTTCCTAATATTTTTTTTATAACTTAAATCGTTTTAATCTAAGGGGTTCAATTCGTGAAGTTCATTTCTAGTTCGCGAAGTTTAAAGCATCGCGAATCATCCTAGTTCGTCACTCAACTTTGCGACGTCATATGATTTGTGAAATGTTCTTCCAGGCTTATTTCGCGAACCCTAACCTAATTCGCATAATTCGTCTTTTAATTCATGGTTCGCGAATCCTTAAGGGTCGCAAATCAGGGTTCGCGAAGTAGCTCCAACCCGCAAAATTCTATCTCGCCAATCTTGAGTTCGCAGAGTAGGTTTTGCGGCCCATTACTTTGTGGCTTGGTGGATTCGCTGAAGGGATTCGCAAAATTGGACCCGCAAAAAGCTTTCCCCTGCTCGATTCGCGAAATGGAGCCGTAGACTGCAAGGATTCGCGAAGTGTCTCCATTCGCCCCAACATCACTCCCAATTCGCGAATTGAAATTCGCGGCTTCATGGTTCGCTTATGGTTCGCGAGCTGCTCAATTCCGCGAACTCCCAGTTCGCAAAATTCCTTTGCCCGAGTTCGCAAAATTCTTCCCAGGGTTCGCAGAATTATCCGACCCGTGCCCCAAATTTTCGCGAACTCATACAACTAAGTCTGCTCAATTCGCAAACCTCGGGTCGCCTATGTTTTGCGACCCCGAATTCGTGAAGCCCGTCTTTCACGAACTCAGCCCCCTTGAAACGCTCTCGGATTCGCAAAACACCAGCTATGAAGATCAAAAGGTTTCTTTTTCTCGGAAAATGCTACAGGGTCGACTCGAGCCCTCAGAACCTTCGAATCCAGGGCTAATTGAAGATGTACATTTAATTCTTGCATTTTCATGAATATTACCCCTAAGGCACGCTAATTATAGAGTCCCAGAATTCCTAAGCTAAGGTCAGAACATACTACCGAGACTTAAAGTCGATCGTCCCCGTATTATGTAATGTTTAGCACGTTATAACTTCTAGAGCTTGCTGTAACTTAAATGGTGTATAAAATTAGGATGAAGATTCGTTACCTTTTCCACTTTTCGGGTTTAACAATTCGTCGTCTCCTTCTCTTACTCGGACTCCGTTTTGCTTCTATGGGGTTCTCGTGGACTTGAAATGGTTTTAGAGAATGGTTTATTTTTATGTGGTGGTGATGGGATATATGGAACGAAATATCCCTTAAATTAGGGAAAGTTTGTCCTTGAAAGCCATTCAATTCTTTTGGGCCCAAACTCTACCTAAGACCCAACTAATTCCTATAGGTCACTCTTAGCCTATAGCCCAATTTCCCCCTTTTTCCATGTTTCGAAATTCCCTAACTAAAGCGGGTGCTACATGACCCAAATTTCCTTTAGTCGATTTTTGAAAATTCTTAAATCAAGTAAGGGTCACTTGGTACGAATTAATTGCACCAAATTTCACCACTTAGGCACGAAATTTTCCACATGAACTTTCACGTAAGTCACGTAAGCACGAAATTAACGCACGAAAGGCACATAATCGCAGTCAACATTCATGCAAATTTATTGGCCCTACTATTCGCGAGGACCCGGGTGCTACATCCTCCAGCCCTTAAAGAGGATTTCGCCCCCGAAATCAACCCGTTTGGAACAATTCAGGATATCGAGCTCTCATTTCATCCTCACGTTCCCAATTCGCTTCCTCTATCGACTGGTTTCGCCATAACACTTTTACTAGGGGAATCTCTTTATTCCTAAGTCTTTTTCGTTTCGTGCATCAAAACCTCGACGGGTATTTCCTCGCAACTGAGATCTGGCTTCAGTTGTTGGTGTGGAAATTCGTCCTTCAGCACATGATTCGGACCAGCAATGTACTTTCGTAAGGTTGAGACGTGAAACACATCGTGCACTTGTGATAATGATGTCGGTAGTTCCATTCACTATTCTGAATGGACCAATATACCTCGGGCTCAATTTTCCCTTCTTCCCGAACCTCTTAACGCCTTTCATCGGTGACACTTTCACGGAAACCCAGTCATCAACTTTCATTTCTAATGGTCTACGTCTCCGATCCGCATAATTCTTTTGTCTGCTCTGTGCTGTTTGCATTCTTTCTCGTATCATTGCGATGATTTCTGTCATTTCTCGTACCATATCTGGGCCTAGCATCGCCCAATGTACAGGGGATCTGCACTTGCGCCCGTATAGAGCTTCGTATGGGGCCATTCCAATCGTGGCTTGGTAACTATTTTTGTACGAGAATTCCACGAGTGGAAGGTACTTGCTCCAGTTGCCTTTGGAATAGAGCACACAGGCTCGTAGCATATCCTCCAATGTTGGATGGTTCGCTCAGATTGACAGTCCGTTTGCGGATGATAGGCCGTGCTGAATGACAGTTTTGCCCCATCGTCTTTTGTAAGCTCGTCCAGAACTTGGATAGGAATCTTGAGTCACGGTCTGAAACTATCGACAATGGTATTCCATGGAGTTTCACTATTTCTTGGATGTACAGCTCCGCGTACCGCTCCATGGAAAACGTCGTACTAATCGGCAGAAAATGGGCAGATTTCGTAAGTCGGTCTACAATTACCCAGATTGCATCGTGCCCTTTCACGTTCTTCAGATCCGCTTACGAAATCCATCGTTATGTTGTCCCATTTCCATTCCGGTATGGGTAACGACTGTAACGTTCTTGCCGGTCGTTGATGCTCCGCCTTAATCTGCTGACAAATAAGGCACTGACTCACGAACTTGGCTACATCTTTTTTCATTCCTGGCCACCAGTAGTTCGTCCGTAAGTCTTTGTACAATTTTGTAGCTCCAGGATGTACTGAGTACGGTGTGGTATGTGCTTCCGCCATTATGGTTCGTCGGAGCTCCGCATTGTCGGGTACATACAACCGGCCCTTGCAGTACAAACTCCCGTCCTCTCGGAACGCATAGTCTGTTATCGACTGTTCTGTCCACGCTCCTTTGATTTTCATGTAAAGCTCATCCTTTTCTTGTGCCTTTCTGATCTGTTCCAGTAAGGTAGGTTGGAGGGTTAAGGCTGCCAATCTGGCTTCGACTTCGCCTAATGCTACAACCTCCATTTCAAGCAATTGTAACTCTGTGCTTACTGTCTTTCGGCTTAGTGCATCTGCTACCACATTCGCTTTGCCTGGGTGGTAGTTGATTTTGCAATCGTAATCTTTCACGAGTTCCAGCCATCGCCTCTGCCTCATGTTCAACTCTTTTTGCGTGAAGAAATACTTCAGGCTCTTGTGGTCCGTGTAGATTTTGCACCTTTCTCCGTATAGGTAGTGCCTCCAAATCTTCAGGGCAAAGACCACTGCTGCCAATTCCAGGTCATGCGTCGGATAGTTTTTCTCGTATTCCTTCAATTGACGTGAGGCGTAGGCCACTACGTTCCCGTTCTGCATTAGCACACATCCTAATCCGTTCTTCGAAGCATCGCTGTATACTGAGAATCCCCCGGTTCCTGATGGTATCATGAGAACTGGGCCGTAGTCTGTCGCCTTTTCAGTTCTTGGAAGCTCTGGTCACATTCCTCGCTCCATTGAAACGGCGTGTTCTTCCTCGTTAACTTCGTCAGCGTTGAGGCGATTTTCGAGAAGTCTTTGATGAACTTCCTGTAATAGCCCGCCAAGCCGAGGAAACTCCGTACCTCGGTCACATTTGTTGGTGGAGGCCAGTTGCTGATGGCTTCGACTTTGCTGGGATCTACTGAAATTCCCGCTCCGGAGATAATATGTCCCAAGAAGGCTACTTGGTCTAGCCAACACTCGCACTTCTTAAATTTGGCGTACAACTGCTTTCCTGGTAATACTCCAAGGACTATCCGCAGGTGCTGCTCATGTTCCTCCTTTGTCTTTGAATAGATCAGAATGTCGTCTATGAACACTATGACGAACTTATCCAAAAACTGTTACTCGGTTCATCAGATCCATAAAAGCTGCCGGCGCGTTAGTCAGCCCGAAAGGCATGACTAGGAACTCGTAGTGTTCATAGCGCGTACTGAAGGCAGTCTTAGGGATATCTTCCTCCCGAATCTTTAGCTGGTGATATCCTGATCGTAGGTCGATCTTTGAAAACACCGTAGCGCCTTGTAGTTGATCAAATAGATCATCGATCCTTGGGAGGGGATACTTGTTCTTGATCGTTATTTTGTTCAACTCCCTGTAGTCAATACACAGTCGCATGGTTCCGTCTTTCTTTCTTACGAACAGGAGTGGCGCTCCCCAGGGAGAGAAACTCGGCTGAATAAATCCTTTTCATAGTAATTCATCTAATTGCTCCTTGAGTCCTTCAATTCTGTCGGTGCTAACCGATAAGGCGCCTTGGATATAGGTGCTGCTCCAGGCACTAGGTCTATGGTGAACTCAATTTCCCTATTAGGTGGCAACCCTGGTAAGTCTTCGGGAAAAACGTCTGAGAAATCTCGAATCACGGGTACTTCTTCCAATTTCGGGGATGAACTCTCTTCCGACTTCATCGCAAAAATGAAATATTCTTCACATCCCGCTCGGATTAATCGTTGGGCCTTTAACGCCGATATTCTCGATACACTCCTTTCCTTTACTACCCCCGCGAAAGTAAAAGGCTCACTTCCTTCTATGTTGAACGTGACTACTTTACGGTTACAGTCGATCACAGCTCCGTACTTCGACAACCAGTCCATCCCAAGAATGACCTCGTAATCATTCATTGGAATGACTATTAAATCTACAAGCAGTTCCTTATTGCAACCGGACTATCCCTCAGTATCTGGTTAGTTCTAGTCAGATCCCCATGCGGCATTACTACATTATATTCGCACTCAGACTGACGAGGCGTAACCCCGAGTCTAGTCACATACTTCATGGATGCAAAAGAGTGCGTGGCCCCTGAGTCTACTAGTATGCACGTGGGAGTTTGGTGGATAGATAGGATACCTGTCACCACGGACGGGTTTTCCTCTGCTTCCTCTGAGGTGATGGTGTATACTCTGGCTGGCACGGCCGGTGGTCTTGCCTGACTCCCGGTTTGGCTCCCTAACACGTTCTCCGGGCAGTTTCTAGAAAAATGCCCCGGCTTCCCACATCTGAAGCAGTTGCAGGTTTGTGCGTAGTAGTTTCCAGTGTGTCTCTTTCCGCACGTCAGGCAGTTCGGGATAGGCGCTGGAAACCCTCCTTGATTCGGGTTCGGCGGTCGGTTTGGCATCCCCTGTGGGCGTTGTGGTGGTTTGTTCTGAAAATTTGGCTTCCCGCCTTTGGGCACAAACTGTCGTTTCTGATTTACCCCGCTCCACTGTGGCCCTTGTACTTGTGCAAATTTCCTCTTAGCCTCCTGAGCACGAGCGATCCTGGCCTCGGCCTGCTCCGCCACCATGGCCCTTTCTGCCACTTGTGCATAGGTGGCTCCCTGAAGTCCAGGCATACTTACGTCCCGATACAGTTCAGGTTTCAGGCCTTCAAGGAAACGTTCAATCTTCAAAGCCTCTGTGCTCACCATGTGGGCAGCGAACCTCGACAGCTGCTCAAATTTCCTGATGTATTCAGCTATGGTCATTGACCCCTGTCTGAGGTTGATGAACTCGTTCAGGCGCTGAGCTCTCACTGGGGCCGTAAGGTACTTGCCTCTGAATAGTTCCTTAAACCTTTCCCAATTCATGGTCGCGGGGTTTTCGAGCACCATGATCGTGTCCCACCAATGCCCCGCGCTTCCCCTCAGCAAGAACGCGGCGCATAGGGCTTTCTCCGCTTCCGGAACTCGACTGTATACGAACATAGTTTCTAGAGTTCTTATCCAATGTTCCGCTGCAGTCGGGTCGGCTGTATCCTCAAAGGTTGGTGGGTTCAGCCTTCGGAACCTTTCCCCTACTATCTCTGTCTTTTCGGCTGTGCAGGCCCAGCGTTCTGGTTGCTCTGCTAGATTAACTGTTGGATTTGAGTTGACTGTTGGCGTACCAACTCCGTGAGCTGGAGTATGGTTGCATCTCAATTGTCTGTAGGGGTTGTGTTTCCCCGGTTCTGGTTATCACCTCCACTAGTTTCACCCCTAGATCTTACCATCGTTCCTGATCTACACTGACAGTCCTATGGCCAATAAATTATGCAACACAAAAGTTCACATTAACACAACACTTACAGGCAAGGCTGCTTCCACGCTTTTGGGTGTGTGTACATGGACAGTCTACAGAACCTGTGACCGAAGCTCTGATATCACTCTGTCAGGACCGACTACCTAGCCTATCGTTATCCTAGGTGCCTAGTGATGATTTGTTTGAAAGACATGCGGAAATGCGTATGAAATTTTTCCATTTATGTAATGGAACATTGTTCTTTACAGCCTATCGGGCTGGCTGGGATTGTCGTTGTAGTGACCTCAGTAATGAGCCGAGGCCCATTAGTCGAACCCCTATGGCCGGGAGTTGAAGGGACATTCGAATAAACCCTAGGCGATCGTTCCATATTGGGTGCTATCACAGCTGACGTGGTAGGCTGTATGTAATACCCGTAAAATATAATTACGGGATTTACGATTTAATTAGCGATGGAAGAAGTTAATTAAGAACTTTACTGGATTAGTTAGTATTTTAGATGATACGATGCTTCGTATTCTCATGCCTTTAAGTGACTTATGTGTCTGTATGATTTCATGCTGTGTGATTTATAATTCATGTGTGTGTTACGAATTATGACTTCGGTGATGAATGTAGGATTTAGAAAATTTTAAATGATGAATTAATTACGTGCTATGAAGGATTCTAACTTAGGAAAGTAATTAACATTTACATTTACATGGGTAGGAATCGAAATTAGACAAGAGGAGTTGGTGAAACATTAGGGTTTCATATGAGATAAAGAGAGCAATTTTGAAACAATAGATATCGAGATCTCTGGATCTCGAAATCTTGAACCTCGAGATTTATTAATTTTCAAGAGGAAGTCGAATTCTAAATTTAAGTAACATAAATGTCGAAATTTAGGAAATGTCGAGTAGAGGATTTTCAAAACCAACAATCTCGATAACTTAGCTAAGAATGAATTTCGATACATGTAAATCTCGAGATCTTTAGGTTTCAAAATCGCGAAGCTCGAAATCCTTGAAGTCGAAATTTATGAGTCTCGAAATCTTAGAAGCCGAAATCTTTAAGTCTCGAAATCAGGTGATGTTAGAAGAATGTCGAAAGAGAAGAATTATGAAATAAGAGATTTCAACCAATTAGACTTTGAAACGTCAGGGCTTTTATAGTAATTATTTCAAAAACTTAACATGGGAGGAAAACTAAAGTAATAAAATAATACACATTTGTTAAGACTCAACGTCATTTGTTTATTACTACACGCAATAAGTAGATAATAACTGAGGAAAAGCAGAAAACGAAACTCATTTACAAACATTTGAGAGACTTAAGAACCGAGAGGAGAATGAGACTTGAGCTAAGTTTGGAAAAGGTATACCTCCTTACTCTAATATGTACGTTCTATCCATGTATAAAGTTTATGGGTTTAATGTTTCTAAGTATAAGGATTTACAAGGAGAATTAGGATGTATTGTTTTCCTAGGTTAGCATAGTTTAAGGGGAGTTACGATTTTTATACTAAGTGGGTAAGTTTAGGGTTTCATTTAGAGTTCTTATAATACACTGTTCTTAGGAGAAATGTATTTTGATCGAAGGTTAGATAATTTCCATACCAAAAAGGTGTTTTCGAGTAATATACTTTCTCCAAATTATGAATCTCGAAGCCATATTAGTTGTGTAGGAATGACGTCGAGAGCTTCATGAAAGTTTAATAATGTCGAAATCAGAAAAGAACTCGAAGTGGAATCTCGAAGTGAAACTCGAGATCCATGTCAAGATTTACTTCGAGATTTTGTACTAAATCTCGAAATCTTGGATATGCTGCTTCGACATCCATGTCTAAATCCCACAATAAAGCTTGAGATACATGTCGAGATCCACTTGTCCATCTATTTAATTAATTGTATTAATTATCATATAACTTCTAACTCGTTTTTACGCATCCCTCCCATATTATTTTGTTCTTTCTGTATTAAAAAGCTATTTATATCTATTAAATATGAAAGTTATGAATCTCAAAATTGAAAGTAACATTAAATATAAATTATATTTTCAACACACGCATACAATGTGCAGAAGGTACTGGCATATTTAGTATTTGTAAAATTGTTGGATCGTTTATGCGTTTAGGTGGTGTGAATACACTCTGTCCTTATCTGATATTTAGGCATCATTAGGAACATTGAGGCTCGCATGCGGAAGTTCTTGTGGAACAGTTCTTCTGCTAAAGTCGCTTGGGCTGATATTTGCCTTCCTAAGGAGGAAGGGGGATTGGGGATTCGATCAATAGAGACGGATAATAAGGTGCTTATGTTGCGACTTCTTTGGATCCTTCTTCGTGGGGATGAGACTTCGATTTGGGCCTCTTGGATCTGGCAGATGCGACTTCATAACACATCACTTTGGACTATCAGACCTACGTCTCACACTTCGTGGAGTTGGAGAAAGCTCCTAAAGTTTGTGACCACTTCCGTCCTCTCATCACCTTCAGCGTTGGGAATGGTACTTCTATTAGGCTGTGGACCGACCCTTGGCTCATCACGGGTCCCATGATGAACGCTTTCCCCGTGGCCCTATGATCATGGGCCTTCCTCTGGACTCCAAGCTTAGTAAAGTGATCCGTGAGGATGGCTGGTGCTGGCCTGCTCGTACTTCGACAGAATACTTGGATATCGAGCCTTTACTTTCACAGGTTAGACCTAACGAGGAGGATACGATTACTTGGAAGGCCTCTTCGAATGGTATTTTCTCTACCCGCTCGGCCAGGGAGAGTATCCGTATGCGGCGTCCTAAGGTCCCTTGGCACACACTCTTTTGGCGGCCCACTTGCTATTCCTAGACATAAGATCATCATGTGGCTTGCTATCAGAGATGGATTGGTGACGAGGGATAAATCATGGATCGCGGCTAAGGCGGGATGCTCTACCTGCCTCGACACTCAAGGGATTGAGACCACTAGGCACCTCTTCTTCGAATGTCCTTTTTCCAAGCGCTGCTTACGAATCCTTTGTGGGAAGATGCGTTTGGCTGGCCGGTTGGGGATTGGTTCGCCGGCATCAGGTGGGCGGTCGGCGCTGGGGGCAAACACTCAGCTAATTTGGGCCCCCGACATGCGTTGACCTTGTTGGTTTATCATCTGTGGATGGAGCGTAACATAAGATGGCATGATGGAGACAACGCTAGCCAGGTCATATTATTACTGACATTGAAACGTTACTTTGTCTACGTCTGTCTACCCTCCCCTCTAAGTATGCGTTACAATCCTATGCTCTACGGCGGGTGTGGCGTATAGCTTGGTAGGAGGGTGGTTTTTTTGTTTGGTGGGCTTGGTTTTTTCTTTTCAGGTTTTTTGGGCTGTTCAAGACTCGTTACTCCTCCATTTTGGTGCTGTTAAGAGACACTGGGAGGCACCACCGTGGTCTTAGGGAGGACCTCGCCTTTTCCCTCTTTTCTCGTTTCTTTTTGCTTTTTCGTTCTTGGCTTGTGCTCCATTTTCTCTCCCTTGCTGTTTTCTACAGATTGGATTGCTTTCTGGTGGGACCTTGCTGGGGTTTCTCTTGCTTGTGCTGTTGGCGGGCCTCACTTGGGTGCTGTGGCGTGCCCTCGACGGAAGAAACAGGAGTTGGCACCATCCCGCCTTTTCCCCAACCAGTCTTGCGGACACACTTGTTGCGTTTCCCCCTTCTGCTCGTTAATTCCTCTTCGAATTTTTCCTTTGGTGCGCCTGCACCTTGCCCGCACATCACCCGGCCACCCCGCTGGCACTGCATCTGGTGCCGGGATCCTGTTGATTTGTAATGGATTGTGACACCTTCGTTTGCCATTGTTATGCAATGTCTACATTTTTGCTTAGGCTTGGTCTTGTTGGGACCTTGTTGGTGTCTGGGCTGTTTCGGTTAGTCTATGTGCTATCAGGTCGGTAGATACGTTACCGCTTGTTGCCTCGTGAGCGTCATCATGTACGCTAACCATGTACTCCTATTTCTTTTAGTGAACATTTCCAAAAAAAAAAAACGCAGGCCACTGGTGGGATACAATCTCGCCTTTGAAGATCCTATTACTATGAGCTGGGATCGCTTCAAGGAGCTCTTTAGAAGCAAAATCTTCACCTCCCCAGTTCGAGCTCAAAATACATTCGAAAATTCGAGCAATTATCACGGTTTGCAACTCATACGGTGAGCACGGATGCACTGAAAGTCGAACGCTTCATGGAAGGCCTGAAGCCAGAACTGTACCGGGACATGAACATGGCTGGATTCCAAGGAGCTACCTATGTTTAGGTGGTGGCAGAACGTGCGTTAATGGCGGAACAAGCTGAGCTCCGAATTATTCGAGCTCAAGAGGCGAAAAGGAAATTTGTACAAGGACCAAAATGGGGTGGGGGCAACCCAAAGAAACAATTCATCCCCAAGAATGGCAAGCCCAACTTTCAGAATAAACCTGCACAATCTCAACAACCCAATACCAGTCAGGGGAGACCACAGTTGACTATACCTCCATGCCCACGATGTACACGGCGACATTTGGGCATTGTTATTCTCAAAATGCAACCTGCTACACGTGCGGCAAGACAGGTCACTTTTCCAAAGCATGTATCCGGGAGTCAAGCACCAGGTCAAACTAGACCACCCACGATACCCGCTCATGTATATACGCTGACATCTGAAGAGGCGGAGAACAACAAGTCCGTAGTGGCAGGTACCCTCCTTATCCATTCAACCCCGACATGCATATTAGTTGACTCAGGAGCCACGCATTCATTCGCATCCACTAACTATGTGGCGAGACTCGGGGTTACACCTATCCAAACCAATTTCGAATATAATGTTACCATCCCTCACGGAGCTTCTACAAGAACCAACCAGATCTTACGAGATAGTCCAGTGATAATGAATAGAACCCTAGTTGACCTGATAGTCATTCCAATGAACGGTTATGAAGTAATCCTTGGAATGGACTAGCTATCGAAGTACGGAGCAGTTATTAACTGTAGCCGTAAGGAAGTGACTTTCAATCTAGAAAAGACTGAACCTTTTACCTTCACGAGAACTAGCAAGAGCGGCAAAATACCCAAGATCTCACCATTGAAAGCACAATGATTAATCAGGGCATGATGTGAAGCATGCCTAGCATTTGCCACGACATTAGAAGAACGTCAGGTCCCGAAGCTAGAAGAGGTCCGATAGTACGAGAATTTCCCGACGTGTTTCCCGAAGATTTGCCAGGACTTCCGTCAGATCGGGAGATACAATTTACGATCGATATAGTACCCGGAGCTGCACCAATTTCCAAGGCACCGTATCGATTAGCTCCAGCAGAACTGAAGGAACTAAAGGAGCAACTGTTACAGAAAGGGTTCATCAAGTTGAGCTTTTCACCCTGGGGAGCACTAGTCTTGTTTTTGGGAAACGTTCACTAACAGGAAAGAAATAGGAGTACAAAAATAGCGTGCATGGAATTACTTTAGGGTTTTCGAAAATTTCACCTTCAGTGTGTGCGATTTTCACACAGTAGGCGGGAATTTGAATTTTCGAGCTTCCTTCGCGTGTTTGACGTCCGATCACCGTCGTCTCCGGTCACTCTTGGCCGGCCGGTGATCCTGATCTCCTTCTGCATCGATTTCGTGTGGGAGGATTGGTGGTTTACGGTTTCTGACGGTGTGATCCAATGGCAGAAGATGTGGTGCCGACGGTTCCGGTGGTGGAGGCAGTGCGTGAACAGGCTGAGATCGACGCCACGACGGCGGGGGCAAGTGATGGCCCAGGGATGCCGGACCTGGACGCTTTAAGTGCGGCGTACCCGGATTTCGCATCGTGCTTTGATGCCGCGCGTTTTCGCGCCTTGCAAGCCAAGTTACGTGGGGCTGGGCCGGGGATTTCCAGCGAGGGAGGGCGATCTCCTAGGTCTCATTCTACGTCCATGGAAGATGGGGGTCCTGATGTGGTTGCTCAGTCATGTTCGCGGATTCACCCCAATCACGTGGTGGCGGCTGACGATGATTGCGGGAGGATGGCGGCTAGGGCAAAATCTGGGCCCGCCACGGCGATGGCCCATGCTCCGATTGGCCCTAGGGCGTTGAATGGATCGCCACCTGCGAGTAATGGCCGCGCTAGCGTGGTTGTTCCGCTTCAAGGGATTCTGCGAAACCCTAATCGGCGACCACGACAGTGGCGCCCGGGAACTCCTCCACCTGCGTGAATGACGGCACGACGGTTCGTGGATATGGACGCCATGGCGGTTGAAGAGCCCGTTGACGAGGAAATCGTCGTTGAAGATAGGACCGAGGCTGATGGGACGGGGGTGGTTACGAAATAGCCAGCTAGGGTTTTGGGCTCTGAGGTTGCGACGTTACCTTCGGCGGCATTGGGGGCTGAATTTTCGAAGGGGACGACGGTTATAACCAGCGAGAGGGGTACTGGGAAGGGAGGTATGAATCCGAGCCAAGGGTCCGTGTTTTCCCGACTGGGGTCGGGTACGAGCGGGGCGGCAAGCCGGGCAGAGCCGGTGTCCTTCGTGGAGGCTGTCCAACGAGTTGCCCCCCCAAGACCAGGCGTATCGACGAAGAATATGGCACTATCATAGACGGCGCGTAGTGAATGGGGTGGCTAGAGTGCGTGCGACGGCGGAGTTGGCACGCAGAGGGTGTGAACGGTGGCAGCATACGCTTGTGGGTTACTTCTTGGGGCGCAAGCCGTATTTTCCTTTTGTTGAGCGCCATTTTCGATCCGTTTGGAAGGGCCTCGTGGAAGTACGAACAACTATTAATGGGTTGGTCGCGAGTGCTGTTGGTCGTCCGTTGTTTGCGGATGGTATTACGGCTACTGGGGAGCGCCTGGACTATGCGCGCATCTGTGTCATGAAACAGCTCTCTGAGCCGTTTAGTGAAACCTTTGAGGTTTTGATCCAAGGCGATGGTGGGGAGGAGGATGTCATCGTTCCGATCCAGGTGGAGTATGAATGGAAACCGTCCCCGTGCTCGCACTGTAATTCATGGGCACATGGGGCAACCCACTGTCCACAACAACCGGTCAGGCCAGTCGAGCCAGTAATCTTGGCGACTGATGCGCAGGGGCGGGTTGCGGCAGCGCCTAAAGGGAAACCGCACGCTTCCACTGATGTGGACCATAGGATGGGCCTCGTCGGACATTACCGCAAGATGCATGGCGACACGTGGGGGTCAAGGGCAAGGCGGTCTTGGTCACGTCCAAGGAGGGAGGAAGCAATAGCTCGTCGGCCGTGGTTGGGCAGGGGGAGGGGGCCTGACACGTCCACCGGATGCTGATGTGCCCTCGACTTCGGGCGAGCTGAATCGATTCGAGTTACTTCGCTCATTGCCTGAAGTGACTGACTTGACTATTTATACGGGCCCTAAAGCAGATGCAGCCCGCAATGGGGTGCCTTTATGTTAGCCGTCGGATCATGGAATGTGCGTGGTCTTAATAAGCAAGACCACAGGAGGGCGGTGGGGGAGTTGATTTCGCGAGAGGGGCTATATATGATTGGGCTTATCGAGACGCGAGTGTCGAAGTCTAATGCTGATTTTATATCGACAGGCATTAGGACTCGTTGGAGATGGTTCTTTGAATATGATGATGGCCCAGCGTCGCACATCTGGGTAGGTTGGGACCCATCGGTTCTGAAGGTGGGAGTCCTTGGTTTTTCGACTCAAGCTATTCACTGTCGGGTCGAATCGTTGGTGACCAAGGAGACAGTTTTTGTTTCCTTCGCTTATGGGAAATCAAGGAGGGAGGAGAGGTTGTCCTTATGGGAGGAATTGATTGCTATGTCTGCAGTTCGGGTGGCGGAAGCCTGGATAGTCATGGGGGACTTCAATGCTATTTTACATCCGGATGAGGGAAGAGGTGGATCGCCCTCTATTCACGATATGGAGGATTTTCGTGCATGCTTAGTGAGTGCGGATTTATTGACGTTACCGACGATGGGCCAGGTCTTCACTTGGTATAATCAACAACGTGCTGATGCCGGGATCTGGCGGCGCTTGGATCGGATATTGGGTAATCCACAGTGGTTTGCCAGATTTACGGACGCCTTCTGTCGTTTTGGCTTGCCTGCGACGTCAGATCACCCGCCTGTCCTATTAGGGGCCACTGTAGCGCGGCAGCATAAGGTGACGTTTCGGTTCGACAACTTCTTGGCGAAGGATCCGAAGTTCTTCGATTTGGTTCAGAATGCCTGGAGTGTTCCTATAACGGGGTTTCCCATGTTCGTGTTGGTGAGACGGCTAAAGATGTTGAAGTCTTCTCTTCTGGGGCTGCGACGGTCGAAAAGGGATTTGACGGCAAATGTTACGGAGGCAAAATATTTTCTAGATCTTGCACAGGACTATGCTACACGGTATCCAAATGAGGAGGCCTTTTATGACCTTGAACGGATATGCCGGGCATTATATGCGAAAGCGGTGATGGTGGAGCAGTCGGCATTATCCCAGCGAGCTAAGCTTGCGTGGCTCACGGATGGCGATCAATGCACGTCCTACTTCTTTCGTAGGGTCGCCATGCGCCGGGATGCTAATCGGATCTGGTCTTTGGAGACAGCCACGGGAACCCTACTGGAGGAGCCAAATGAGGTGGAAGGCGAGTTGATTGGGTTCTATCAGGACTTATTGGGTCAGTCTATGCACTCGGCGCCGGTTGCTGATTCTGATGTGCAGAGCGCTGTGGTACGGACACTTTCCCCAGCGAATGCTACTTCCATGATTGGCGTAGTCACTAATATGGAGGTTCGGACGGCGCTCTTCTCTATGGGGGATGAGAAAGCGCCTGGCCCTGACGGGTATACAGCTGCTTTCTTCCGAGCGACATGGGGGATTGTGGGAGACGCGGTGGTCGAGGCGGTACAAGATTTCTTCGTTACGGGAAGGCTTCTTAAGGGGCTCAATAGCACACTCATCACGTTGATCCCTAAGAGGGATGCACCTAGGCGGGCGACTGACTTCAGACCCATCTCATGCTGCAATGTACTTTACAAGGTGATCTCCAAGATCCTGGCCAACCGACTGAAGATACACCTACCTTCGTTGGTGCACGGCTCTCAGACAGCGTTTATACCAGGTCGACGCATTAGCGACAATGTGTTGCTGGCGCAGGAGCTGTGCCTCGGGTATATAAGTCCAAGGGTCGCCCGCCACGAGCGATGTTCAAGATTGACTTGGCGAAGGCCTACGACAAGGTTGAGTGGGGCTTTTTGCTGTCGGTGTTACACGCCATGGGCTTCCATCCTACGTACATTGGTTGGATTCGCGCGTGCCTCACGACTACAGCCTTCTCACTAAACTTGAATGGCCAGGTGGTGGGGTTTTTTCAGGGAAAGAGGGTTCTGCGACAGGGGGATCCCATTTTGCCCTATCTTTTTACATTGGTAATGGAGGTTCTTCATGGGCTTCTCACGAGGTACGTTTCGGAGGAACCTCGGTTTCGATACCATCGGCGATGTGAGGAACTTAGACTGGTTTCGTTAGCATTTGCGGACGACCTCCTGCTCTTCAGCCATGCGGACGAGGTGTCGGTTGGGGTGCTGAAACGAGCGTTGGATGAGTTTGGAAGGTTGTCAGGGTTACATCCTAACCCTGACAAGAGCGAGATGTATCTCTCTCTTGGGGGTGCCACTCATCACCTCACGATTGACGCTTGATGACTGTCCGCTCCTCCAGAAGGTGGATCAGCGATTGGGGTCATGGCTCAACCGCTCCTTATCCTATGCGGGCCGCCTGCAATTGGTGAAGTCGGTGTTGCAGGCTCTTCATGCGTATTGGTCGGGAGTGTTCCTGCTTCCTAAAGGCGTGGTCAAATCCTTGGAAACGCGCTTTAGGAAGTTCTTGTGGGGAGGGGGATCCGCTAAGGTGGCATGGGACGTTTTATGTCTTCCCGTGAGAGAAGGGGGACTAGGACTAAGGTCTATCGCTGTCGACAACAAGGCTTTAATGCTGAAGCACTTGTGGAGCGTTCTTATCAGAACACAGGGGTCGATTTGGGTTGACTGGCTTTATGGGACGCGGCTGATGTCTCGCTCGATTTGGGACCTCCGGGTGTCGGCGAATGACGCTTGGAGCTCTGCTACGAGCGGATCTCTCTACTGTTCCATCCACGGGCCAGGAGTTTACTTGGTCGAATCGGCAAGGGGGAGTGCAGCTATCTGGCGGAGGCTTGACCGTATGGTGGCCAACCCACAATGGTTTGCTGCATGGCCTGATTTCCTGGTGTACTGTGCATTGCCTGCCACGTCGGACCACTCACCTCTTGTTCTTGGGCCTGCACCGACCTCTCCTAGACGAGCATGCTTTCGCTTTGAGAATTTCCTCATTAAGGAAGCAGGTTTTTTGGACCACGTGCGACGTGTTTGGGGGGAGACGCTCTTAGGATACCCCATGTTTCGGGTCGTCGCCCGCTTGAAGAAGCTTAAGCTGATTTTTGCTTCTCTTCGGCGGGCTAAGGGCGACTTAGCAGTCAATGTGGCTGAGGCGAAGCACTTCTTGGATGTCGCACAACACTACACAGCGTTACACCCTTTTGATGATCGGCTTCGTCTCCTTGAGCGATGTTGCCGTCTGATTTTTGCGCGTGCGGTTGAGATCGAGCAAACTTCGCTTTCGCAACGAGCTAAGATGGCATGGCTTAAGGATGGCGATCAATGTACGGCCTTTTTCTTCCGTAAGGTGACAGTGCGTAGGTCGCTAAACCGGATTGTCACTCTGGAATCTGTCACGGGTGCCCAGTTGACTCATCCCGCGGAGATTGAGTCTGAGCTTTTGGGCTTTTATGAGGACCTGTTGGGACAGTCTTCTCGTGCCACGCCGGTGCTTTTTCATGATGTCCAGCCCTTCATTTCCCGTCGCCTTTCTCAGTCGGAGGCGGCTACTTTGGTGGCGGATTTGGATGATGCTAAGGTTCGCCGTGCGGTTTTTTCCATGGGTGCTGAGAAAGCTCCGGGACCTGACGGTTTTACGGCCGCTTTCTTCAATGCGGCCTGGGAGGTGGTGGGTGCTGACATTATTGCCGCGATCCGGGACTTCTTTGTGACGGGTCGCCTCCTTCACGGACTGAATAGCACGCTTATCACGCTTATTCCGAAGACGGAGTGTCCCCGAAGGCCTACCGACTTCCGCCCTATCTCGTGCTGCAATGTCTTGTACAAGATCATCTCGAAGATCCTTGCTAACCGGCTTAAGGCTCACCTTCCGGAGCTTGTTCATGGCTGCCAGACAGCGTTCATCCCGGGCCGACATATTACTGATAATATTATGCTTGCCCAGGAGTTGTGCCATGGCTACAATACCCAGGGCCATCCGCCTCGAGCGATGTTTAAGGTGGATTTGGCTAAGGCTTACGATCGGGTTGAGTGGAGTTTTATTTTGGCTACGCTGCAGGGCATGGGGTTCCACCCACTTTTTGTTGAGTGGATCCGGACTTGTATCACGACGCCCTCTTTTTCCCTCAATGTTAATGGTCGACCTACGGGATACTTTGAGGGTAGGCGGGGTCTACGACAGGGTGATCCGATCTCGCCGTATCTCTTCACCCTTGCTATGGAGGTTCTCCGTGGTGTGGTGTACTTGGGCATTCAGGAGGAGCCTCGCTTCCAGTATCACTGGCGTTGTGAGGGTATTTCTCTTCCTATGTTGAGCTTTGCTGATCATTTATTATTGTTCTGTCATGCTGACGCGATATCGATTGGGGTGCTTAAGTCATCTCTTGATCATTTCTCGGCTCTTTCTGGATTATGCCCTAATCCTGAGAAGAGTGAGTTTTTTCTCTCTCGCCGGGCTTCACCATTGTCGCCGCTTCTCCAACCGATTATGGGGTTCCCTTTGGGATCACTTCCTGTTCGATACCTGGGCGTCCCCTTGATCACGTCTCGTTTATCACTGGCTTATTGTGCCCCTCTCCTGCAGCGGGTTGATCGTCGCTTGGGCTCCTGGCTCAATCGGTCCCTTTCTTATGCGGGGCGCGTCCAGCTGATACGGTCGGTACTTCAGGCCATGCACATCTACTGGTCTGGGGTTTTCCTTCTGCCCAAGGGCATCGTCCGAGCGCTGGAAGCTCGGTTTAGACAGTTTCTTTGGGCTGGATCTACGGCTAAGGTTGCGTGGGATGACATTTGTATGCCGGTTGCTGAAGGCGGCCTGGGTCTCCGTTCGGTGTCCTTGGATAATAAGGTACTCCTTTTCCGGCTTCTTTGGCGTGTCATTAGGAAGTCGCCAGACTCGATTTGGATTTCTTGGTTGTATGGTACACGGCTTCGGACGCGGTCAATATGGACGGTTCGACTTTCCACTACTGCTTCTTGGAGTTGGCGCAAACTACTCCGTTTTCGATCCGAGATACGCCGTTTTCTTGAGTTTCGTATTGGCGATGGTACTACTATCAGTCTGTGGGAGGACCCTTGGCTCACGGGTGGCCCTCTTCTGGCTCGTTTTCCTCGTGGGCCGGTTGTGATGGGGCTTCCTGTGGGCTCTCGTCTGAGCGATGTTGTCTCGGCCACTGGTTGGAACTGGCCAGGCCGCACCACTGTTGAGTACATTGAGCTCAGCCGCGAGCTTCCCATCGTACGGCCGGCTTCGCGTGGTTCTATCCTTTGGGTTGGTGCCCCGCATGGAACTCCATCCCCTCGTATTATCAGGGACGCCTTGCGGCCGCGTGGGGTTGTGGTGCCTTGGGCTTCTCTTTTTGGGGGTCCTCTTAGGGTTCCACGTCATGATTTCATCCTCTGGTTGGGTATTCGAGACCGCTTATCGACGAGGGATAAGCCTTGGGTGGCTTTGCGTGCGGGTACTCAGGCCTGTCTGCTTTGTGATTCGCTTACTGTGGAGACGACCACCCACCTTTTCTTTGAGTGTGTTTTCTCCCGCACTTGCCTGCGGCTTCTGCGACGCAGGATCAGATGGGATTGGCCTTTTCGGGACTGGACTCAGGGGCTTGCCTGGGCTGCTAGACGGTGGAGGGGTACGCATCTACTGCTTCTAGCTTCTCGACACCTGCTTGCTTCGCTAGTTTACCACATTTGGCTTGCTCGCAATAAGCGCTGGCGGGAGGGCATTACGACTACGCCTGAGCATCTTGTTGCTTGTGTTATTGATTTGTGTTGTCTGCGTTTGAATGGCACGTCTCCTAGGTATGCCTTACAGATGGCGGCCATTCGACGTTTGTGGCGTGTTGCGTGGTAGTGTGTGTTTTCATTCCCGCATGTACATTCTCTTTTTTCTTCTTTTATATATATACGGGCTTCTTCCAAAAAAAAAGATGCTATAATTAAGGCCATTGATCAGATCTATGATTACATTTCGTGTAGGGGGACGGGTCTACGATTTGGCTGTGGAAGGATCCCTGGCTGCTTCCTACTCCATTGATTGAGCGATTCCCTCGGGGTCCGGTTGCGATGGGTATACCACAGGATGCAAGACTTAGTATGGTTATAGATGCACATGGGTGGAACTGGCCTGGGCAGGGGGCGGTTGAGTACATCGAGATCAGCCGTCTACTCCCGGCCGTTGTGCATGGGTCTCGTGATGGGTACTGTGGATGGGATCGCCGGACGGGACTATGACGACTCGGTTGGCTAGGGATGCGATGCGGCATACGAGGCCACCCGTTTGCTGGGCAGCACTGTTTGGGGGTCTTTGAAGGTTCCGAGGCACGAGTTCATTCTTTATTTGGGTTTGCAGGATCGCCTCTCGACTAGGGACAAGCCGTGGATTGCTCAGCGGGCGGGAACTCCAGCCTGCTGCCTTTGTGATGAGCTGCACTTTGAGACGGCACAACATCTCTTTTTTGACTGCCCATTCTCACGGCAGTGCCTGCGGATTTTGCGGCGGCGAATTAGGTGGATCTGGCCCTATCAGGCATGGACTACTGGTATTCAGTGGGCGGCCTCCCGGTGGCGAGGGAAGCATCTCTTACAGGCTGCTTATCGACATGTTCTTGCCTCTCTTGTTTATCATATTTGGCAGGCAAGAAACAGACAATGGAAGGAGGGGATCATCACTACGCCTCACAAGCTGGTAGGGAGTGTTCTTGCATTGGTTATCATGTGTATTGGTGGTACTTCCGCCAAGTACGAACTGCATCGATTGGCCATACGCAGACTTTGGCGTGTGGCTTGGTAGGCACTTTTTCACTTGCGTAGTTAGAGTTTGTGCTTGTGCCCAGTAGCCTGTTACTGGTTTGATTGCGGAGCTCGTCTCCTGCTCACTATGTACATACCTCTTTCGCTTATTTATATATGGGACATTACACCAAAAAAAAAAAAAAAACAGCGTGCATGATATCGCTCATGACGCACCAAACGGTAGTGTTCCAAAGACCAAACAGCACACTGTACAAACCAAAAGCACAGACCTACAGGTCCCAAAAGACCTCAGCCAACAAAGATAAACAAACGAAACAGAGGCTAAAGTAGGAGTCTAAAACCGCAACTAGCAACAGGTTCCTGGCACCAGATGTAGTACCAGCAGGGCGACCGGCCGATGTGCAGGAAGGCGCAAGGCGCACAACAGATGAAGCAATTGCAGGGGAAGTTCATGGAGCGGAGAGAGGGAAGTTGCAGAGACTGCCTCCGCGATCTGGTCGGTAAAAGCGGGCATAATGCCGCCTCCTAAATCATTCCGCCAAAAGAAAGGAAACACCACGAGTCAAGGCCAGCTCGACCACAAGTGCGCACGAGGACAGAAACAGCCTGCGAAACCCCCCCACAAGCCAAACCAACCTACAAACAACAACAAGGAGCAAAAAACGCAAAGGAAAGAGGAGGGGAAAACCCAATGACGGAGTCAGTGAGGGAAGGAGAGAGAAGGAAAGTGAAGGAGGAAAGGTAGGGAGACTCCCTAGTTAGTCCAAGCAATACGCTAGGTCCGCCGCATTGCTTAAGCTTGGTTATATGTGAGGAAGCGTAGATAATCGGACACTTAACAAGGTTTCCACTTCAACAACAATCCGCCCAGGTGGCCTGCAGATCCCCTCACGCCATCTTCTATTGCGTTCGGCCAAAGATGGTAGATAACCAAGGCTAGGACATGCCGAGGCTCCAAAGATGCTTCCCGCGCCATCTACAAGCCGCCCCAAGAATCCCATCAGACCAGTCCCTGTAAGGCCACCCAAAAAGCAAGCGATTACGGAGTACATTAAAGCATCGTCTAGAATAAATGCACTCAAAAAATTAAGTGTCGCGTTGTCTCCGCGATATCAGAGTCACATAGAAGGCAGACCCGGTCTCCGCCGCAGACGCCATTGTCTCGAGTAGCCAATTTGTCCCTAATCGCCAACCAGAGTATGAAGTCATGTTTAGGGATAGCAAGCAGCCCCCCAAACAGAGTACACCAAGGGACAATAGGTTGCCGAAGGCGAAGGCGCTCCCTAGCTGAGAAGGTAGAGAAACGGCCATTAGCATAAGCGATCCAACTATAAGAATCCCTCTCACTCAGACGGATTTGAGGAAGCTGGGAGCAATGTCGAGGTATTCCATTGATGTTTGGGCCGGCCAGCACCACCCTCCTCGTTGATAACTGTGCTGAGCTTCGAATCAATTGGCAGGCCCATGACCATAGGTCCACGAGGGTAATGTTCCGCTAGTGGTCCTTCAATTAGCCAAGGGTCAGTCCATAGGAATGTGTTCGTCCCATTGTCAATGCAGAACTGAATGAGCGGGCGAAACTCGCCACGAAGCTTCAATATCTTCCTCCAGCTCCATGAGGTCCGCGCCCCGGGTCGGATGGACCACAAGGATTTGTTGTGCAGTCTCGTCTGTCGGATCCAAGTGGCCCAAATCGAGGTCGTATCATCCAGTCTTGTTTGTCAAAAAGAAAGATAGATCGATGCGACTCTGCATCGATTATAGGGAGCCGAACAAGATTACGATCAAGAATAAATATCCTCTCCCACGAATCGACGACCTATTTGATCAACTACAAGGCGCAACAATATTCTCAAAAATAGATCTGAGGTCGGGATACCATCAGCTGAAGATACACGAAGAAGATATCCCCAAAACAGCCTTTAGTACCCGATATGGGCACTACGAGTTCCTAGTCATGCCTTTCGGGCTAACTAGTGCACCAGCAGCATTCATGGACTTAATGAACCATGTGTTCAAGCCATTCCTGGATAAATGTGTCATCGTATTCATCGATGACATTCTCATTTACTCGAAGACGCGCGAGGAACATGAACAACACCTGAGGATTGTCCTGTGAATATTACGAGAGAAGCAGTTATATGCGAAGTTCAAGAAATGCGAATTCTGGCTCGATCAAGTTGCATTTCTTGTACATGTGATTCAGAAGCTGGAATTTTCGTTGAACCCAGCAAGATTGAGGCGATTAAGAATTGGCCTCAACCGACGAACGTAACCGAAGTAAGAAGTTTTCTTGGTTGGATAATAGGAAATTCATCAAGGATTTCTCAAAGATTGCCTCAACCTTAACGAAGCTAACGAAGAAGAATTCCTTTATTCAAATGGGATGTTCCAGAAACTGAAGAAACGACTCACTTCGGCCCCAGTTTTGATGATACCTACGGGGACCGGAGGATTTTCTGTTTATAGGGATGCATCGAAGAATGGCTTACAGAATGGGAATGTAGTTGCATATGCCTCACGACAGCTCAAGGAACATGAGAAGAACTACCCGACGCATGATCTAGAACTTGCCGTCGTAGTCTTTGCTCTTAAGATTTGAAGGCATTATACGGCGAATGGTGTGTGATCTTCATAGACCATAAAAGCCTGAAATACTTCTTCACTCAGAAGGAGTTAAACATGCGACAACGGCGATGGCTCGAATTGATCAAGGACTACGACTGTGTAATCAGCTACCACTCGGGGAACGCGAACGTAGTCGCAGACGCGTTAAGCCGCAAGACTGTAAGCACAAAACTACAAAGACTCGAAGTGGAACTAACACGAATGGGCGAGATCGAAATAAGGCTAGCCGCGTTAACCCTTCGACCTACACTAATGGAGCGAATCATGAAGGCGCAAGAGACGATGAGCTTTACTTAAAGATAAAGGAAATGCAAGCGGAACAAAGGCCATCAACACTTCGAAATAAGAGACGACAGAAGTTTATACTATAGAAATCGATACGTTCCTAATGACACGGAGCTTCGAAAGACGATTATGACGGAAGCACATGCCACAGTGTATTCTGTTCATCCCGGAGCAACGGAGATGTATAGTGACCTACGATGTAACTATTGGTGGCCAGGGATGAAAAGGGAAATCGCGACATTTGTGAGTCAATGTCTAACATGCCAGCAAATAAAGGCAGAACATCAACGACCGGCGGGAACTTTACAATCCCTGCCAGTACCCGAATGAAAGTGGGACCATATTACAATGGACTTCGTCGTTGGTTACCAAAGACAGTGAGGGGCCACGACGCTATTTAGGTCATCGTTGACCGATTGACAAAATCTGGCCACTTCATACCAATTGCTCAACATTTTCCATGGACGATACGCAGAACTTTACACTCGGGAGATAGTACGATGCCATGGAGTGCCAATATCAATTATCTCAGACAGAGATTCTAGATTTCTATCCAAGTTCTCGATGAGTCTGCAGAAGGCCATGGGAACGAAGCTATCTTTCAGTACTGCCTATCATCCTCAAACCGATGGGTAGTCAGAAAGGACCATTCAGACCCTGGAAGATATGTTAAGAGCTTGTGTGCTAGATTTTAAAGGAAATTGGAGCCGATATCTCCCATTGATCTCATACAATAATAGTTATCATGCGACAACTGGAATGGCTCCATACGAGGCCTTATACGGGCGCAAATGCAGATTTCCAATCCACTGGGATGAGGTTGGAGAACGAGTGATACTAGGCCCAGACCTAGTATAAGAAATGACGGAAGTTATTGCAAAAATACGAGAACGGATGAAAACGGCTCAAGGCAGACAGAAAAGCTACGCAGACCAAAAGCGTAGACCATTAGAAATCGAAATGGACGACTGGGTATTTCTGAAGGTATTCCCGACGAAAGGTGTTAAACGGTTCGGAAAGAAAGGCAAGTTAAGCCCGAGGTACATAGGACCGTTTCGAATACTGAAGATAGTTGGCGAAGTTGCTACCAACTGGAACTACCAAATTCGCTAGTTCAAGTCCATGATGGCTTTCACGTATCGACGCTGTGAAAGTACATCGCAAATCCTAGCCATGGGTTGAACAACGAGAATCTGCACCAACATCTCAAACCAGAGCTAAGTTACAAAGAAAAAACTCGTGGAGATTTTAATGCATGAGGTGAAGCGCTTAAATAAATAAAGAAATTCCGTTAGTAAAGGTGTTATGGCGGAATCAGTCCACGGAGGAAGTTACATGGGAACGGGAAGACGACATGAGAAATCGCTACCCTGAGCTATTCTCCCTGCCTGATTTCGGGGCCGAAATCCTTTTAAGGGGGAGGATGTAATACCCGAGTCCCGTAAGTAAGCCGGCCAATAAATTTGTATGTATATTATATGACTTATGTAACTGCATATTATGTGCTTATATGATTTCATGCTACGTGTGGTGTCGTGTATATAAGCTTATGTGTTACTAAGACAACTAACTGGAGGAATTGAGTTGGGACTTAGAGATAATTTCATATAAGGTGTACAATTTTAGTAAGATGAATTTTTAGATGCTAGAAATAAAAGGGTTAGCACTATGCGATTTTGAGTATTAATAAGAATAAAAGTCTGCCCAATTTGAGGGATAAACATTAGTAAAGTTACTTAAGTATGGGAAACCATACATTATGTTATGTCCCATCAACCCTAGGATTGATATCTTAGAGTTTATCTCAATCTTCAATAGTACAAGCTCGTTTTAGAAGAAACCCTAAGAAAAATAATCCAAACGAAAGGTAAAAAAGGAGAAGAGGAGAACTAACGAAGCAAGAATTAGATTCCGAACTTGAAAAGGGTATGTTGTCTGCTCTAAGATGTACGTTTTATTTACATATAAGCTTATAAGTCAATTTTCAGCTTTTATAATTAGCATTCTACGTGACTTAAGGATAGGAAGGAGATCTAGGGTGTATTATTTTCCTATATTAGGATAATTTCTAAGGAGAATTACGGTTCTTATGCTAGTTAGGGAATTAAACCTAACATGGCTGCTTAGAATTATACCGGGAAACAGTGGTTAGTGAGGAATTAGACTTTGAAGAAGAAGGCGGCTTGAAGAAGTTCGATCGAATTTGAGAAGTCCCATGGACGAATCGAGCAAATGGAAAATGATGGGATAATCGGGCGATTCTAAGGCGAGGTGATCAAGCGATTTCAAAAGCCATGAATCGGGCGACTTGGAAGGCTCATGGATCGGGCGAAAGCAATCTTCCATGCATGATAAATCGATCGAGACTAAGATAGATGAGAACCAATCGAGCGGACTAATGACACGGCGAAACGTTGGCTTAATATATGACAAATTGGGCGATTTATGAAGTTGGAACAAAACCTCGGCGAAAGCAAGACAATACATGATGTAATCGACTGATTTGAGAGTGAGGAGGAATCGATCGAAACTAGATTTTGAGTGTCACAAATCGGGCGATGAGATGGTGACGTCAACACGCAGCGAAACTAGACCCTAATACATGATCATGAAGAATTGACCGAATGGAAGGTATTCATGCGAGCTACAATCAGGCGATTTACTCCCCTGAGGACCTTGGCGATTTCTACTTCCAAATGTGAGCAAATCGGGCGATTTGGAGGAATAAATGAACTCGGCGAAACCCATGTTGACACATACACAAATCGCCCTAATATCTTGAGCATTCCATGCATGAATCGAGCGATTGAATACGGTAATCAATATTCGGCAATTGTGAAGGCCAACTGCAGTCAATCGGGCGAAACCATTTCAAGTATAGATAATCGAGCGATTCTAGAAATAGTCAATCCTTAGTTTCGACCAAAATCATGATACTCCTAACATAAGTTAACATTAATCAGACAATTCAGGGCTTTTAGCAAATTAGCCTAGCCGAATCAAATTATTTAAGCCTTGTATCTAATTTAAATATGACACCGATATTTTAATATTTTCGTCTAAGGGTCGTACCATAGGAAACTCCCGACGCAGTAAGTACATCCAGCTTGGACGACAAGTAAGTGGAAGTCCCAACTACAACACATAATTTTTTGTGCATGAATTATGTGTCTATTTGCTTCTATAATTTTATGTGACTTTTTACGTGATTTATTTACGTTATATGACGACATGACATGCATATTCATGACGTGATCATATGCATGCACAATTAGTATTAAAAACAGGTTACGAGAGCGTGCATGATACAAGATCGCCTGAGAGGGATAAAAATTCGCCGATATGGGCGTCTAATGTCGACTCACAGTTGAGTCACGGCTTTTCTATGCTATCGTGGTGACTTTTATGTCGCCGCTTTCAAGACACGATATGTTCAAGACAAGACATGATATTAGGGCGAATGCCCTTATGGCGGAACGTTAAACCTGGAGGATGCGAGCTGAGGGAGTAAGCGACACCGAGGGTATCTCTGGTGTTGGCAACCTCCGATGGGCTACCAGCGTGAAGCGTCCGCGTGACGTATAAAACCACCTTGGGATTGAAAAGGCGCCCTAGGGTTAGCCTCTCAAGTGTGGGTATTGTCACTATTTTATATATATCCCTAGTGGATTCGAGCTCCATGATGGTGCATAGCAAGACAGCCGAGGGCCTACATGACAAGACAATACAAGAAAAATATGAGGTCTAAGGAGCATTGACGTGGATGCCTCTGTGAATTAGGGCACGTGCATGACATGCATGACTTTCACTTACTGAGCTTTATAAGCTCATTTCATGTATTTGTGTGTTGTAGGTTAACGAGATCACGGTACGTGATCTTCATGATGGCAAGGCCTACTTTTGAAGCTTCTGGAGGACTTTTGAGATGGAAGTGTGTACATGGATGCGACCGACGTGGCGTGTCGATAGATTATTTTTTAACACGCATGCGCACTCATCTATGTATTTATGTCCTAGGTCGTTTTGTATTGTACAGAACGGTTTCCTTTATATAAAAGTAAAAATTTCGTACGCACTTTCGCATATATTAGTTACTTACATCATTTGCAGTCACGTAAATTAGTAATAAGAATGGGTGGTAGAAGTCAGGTGCGCCACAGGGTTCTCTTGCATTTGAAGAAGTTCTGTCTGCTTTGAAAAGAGACTTGACTTATTTGGAAGGCTTTGCAAGAATTGGTCAGAAGAAACATTATCGTGGTATTGGACTTGGTGGGTTCATACAACCGCTCCAGGTAATCGTTTGTTCTTGCAAAGTTAATGTGAATGTTAATTATTGTTTTATCGTGATTTTGAATAATTTCAAATGGCATTAATCTGGTTTGGCTTAGGTACTTGCGTATGAGTGTATACCTGGTATTGCTAAGAACTTTGGAAAACGACAACAGCTGAAAGGTACTCCAAACCCCCCCACATGTGTTACTGGTACACAAATGATTGGAAAACGAAGGGATCTTCGTCGATGGGTGACATTGTGAAAGCAACTTCTTCACAGGCGTCGAAAGGAGCCTGTTACACCAGAGGAAAAACCAGCTCCAGCGAAGGGCCTTCTTTTTGTCTTTTTTGGAGTAAGTGTCGTATATATATAAAGTAATTGAAGAATGTACAGGATGAGTGAGAGGATTATCTCTCACGAGCAAACCAGTAACAAACTACTGGTAGCACAAAAAGAAGAAAATGTCAATCAATCAACTACGAAGCTACACGCCAAAGTCGTCTAATAGCTGCCCTCTACAGATCAAACTTGGGCGATAAAACCACTCAGGTAATCCACGAAGCTGCTCCGGAGGACCTATCTACTCCACGAAGTGGTATGAATTCTCCGCACGCTATTCGGGGAGATAAAACCACTCAGGTAATCCATCAATTATGTAAAACGCCGACCACCAAAACTTATTACCGAGCATGGTAGATTTAAAGGGTGCAACAAAACATCAACTGTGCCATTTCAGCAACCAGATCACCAGGCAGCAGCCTCTGCGGGGCCCTCGAGAGGACTGAAAACCGAAAAGTGCCTTGCAAGCTAATTACAGCAGATGCCTCCAATACAACTGATCCACAATCGCTAGACGTCCTCGCCGAATTGCAGAAAATGAGAGAGATTATACAGTACCACTCGCAACAATCACTTTCCATGAATGTGAGGGTGGGAACGGTTCTCGGCAAGATTGATGGAAGGTTGGCGATCGTGGAAGCAAGCTCAAAGTTGACTGATGCCAGGATGGAGTTGCTGGAGGAGAAGGTCAGGTAGATATCAGTCTACACGCAGCAGCATTATGACTTAGCTCAGTAATTTTTCTGTATTAACCTTTTTCTAAGGTCTGTCAAAAATTTTTCTAAGTGTTTCACGCGCAAACACCACTATTCACTCCGTGATTTTTTTATCGATCATGAATTAAATTCTCCATAATATTTCCTAAGTGCTGATTGCCTATTGTTATTTTCCGTTGTTTTTGTGATCGAAATTTTATTCGCTAATTTTGTCTACAGTTAGAAATAACTGTAAAATTATTCTAAGTGTTGAAAGTTACTTTTAGTACTGTAGCCGAGCAATTTTACGGTCGAGAAAATATTTTTCGTGATCGAGAAAAATGTTTTCCGTGTAAATTTACGATCGAAAAAGATTTTCGCGAGGAATAAAATTTTTCATTGTGAAATTTGTCGAGCGATACGTAAAAGTTTAATTCGAGAAATTTTCCAAGTGTTTAGATTTATGCCTAGTACTATAGCCGTCTATTTTACGATCGAGAAATGTTATTTGCTAAGAGGTCTACAGTGAAAAGGACTTAGAAGATTTTCGTTTAAGTCATTTTATATGCGCGTTGGTTTACGATCGAACGAATTGATTTATCTGTGGTAGTTTTCGATCGTCAAAATTTTCGTGTAGGTATTTTAATGCGCGAGAAATTGTTCTCGATTCTAGAAGTGTTTTCGCTACGAGATTTGTCGATCGAAAAAGTTGTTCAACGCCAGGTCAAACGCTGGAATGATTTTCGATCGAACAAAATGATTTCAAAGCTTTAGAAAATTCTCGCTGCGAATATTTTTGCGATCGAGAAAGTTAGCATTGGCGAATTAATTTTGCCACTGCCAATATTTTCGATCGATAAAAATGACTTCAAAAATCGATTTTCCTTTTTTTAATATTACGTTTTCGCTCGATAACTATTGCATCATTTTTAGAATTTTCGCATGTAAGTTTTTCGCTCGCATAAAATCCTAGTTATCATTATCGTTTTCGATGGTTAGTATTTTTCGGTCAAAGTCATCGATTTTAGACTAACAAAATTAGCGACCGAAAATCTAATTCAATGCAAACAGTATCTCAATCGAATCAGTATTCAATTGAAGTTGTTTGCGATCGAGAAAGTTCTTCGACTGCTTTAAACCTTCAAAAACTCAGTAAGTCGAAAATCAAATTTCAAGCATCTTAACCCAGATTACCGAAAAACTATACTACCAGGTTGAGCAAAAACGTAAACGAACTTAAATCACATATATATTTCACCAAATAATCCCATAAAGAGGTCTGAATCTCTGTGAAATAGCCTACGGTTTTCAAACAGTAAATATAGACGAAATTCTAACACATAATCATGCTGAAAAACTTCAGAATGTAGACGCAAACTAAGATTATAAACACGCAATCAGCAAAAAAGTGTCGTTTCTACCTTAAAAAGACAATTTCAGGTTAAGAATTGAAGGATTTGAGTAAAAATTGAATCGTCTTTTTTTTTAAGTTTTTTCGAGAGAAAATAAGAGACACTGTAAGTTTTCGATTCGGTTTTGTGTTGTGAAACTTTTTGGACTGCAAAAACCAAACTCATTTTAGGGGCTGACAAGACATGTTGGGTTCTCGGATTAGACAGGCCCATTAGAATTTTTCGCTAGAGAAATTGTGATCGAAGATTACCGTTGGTTCCAGTTTTTCGATCATTAGTTTTCTAATGTTCTCAGATTGACCCCTATGTCAAAGAAATCATATTATATTGCTCCCCCTATGAATTAAAATAAATGAATTAACTCCCTGTAAGTCTGAATTGTAACGTCTGGCTCCTTTGACGTAATTTGAAAAATCTGTATCACCTAGAGCAAAAACGTTAATGATGTTGGAGTTAATCGACAATTCAAGCATTATCCCCCTTACATACTTAATGAGTAAATGAGCTCCTTGTCTCGAAGATGTGTGACGTCCCACTCCGTAGTCGTGTTCGAGAAAAATTTCTGAAACACTTAGAGAAAATGTGGGAACTATTTTATTGTATTCAATTAATATAGTTATCGTGTCTTGCTATGCAAATAAGTAGTATAGGGCTAAATTGTAATTAGTCATATTATAGGGCTACTTGTGTAAATATTCCACGAGATGGTATATATAAGTGAACTCCTTATGAAATAAGGAGTGCGTTGTAGCAAGGAATCATTATCGAATAGAATAATTGGAATTTTTTTTTTTTTTTTTTTTTTTTTTTTTTTGGAGACCCGGGGAACCCTGGCGGGCCAGGTAAACCCCGAGGGCCGACCCACTACCTGCTAAACAGGCCGACCGGTTCAAACGCACATGTGTGGGCCCATGTGGGACAGGCTTGAGGAAATGTTGATGGGAGGGTTCGAACCCACGACCTCTCCCTCATTACCCCAAGCACCTCAGTGTTGGCTGCCGTACCACCAGACCAACACCTCATTGGCAATAATAATTGGAATTTTAGAGAGAGAAAATCCGCTGTCTTGCTTGCTCTCAAAGTAACTTATCTCCCACAACCAAGGTAAATCTCAAGCTCCAACTTTCAAATTCAAGATTTACTATCCAATTCTTCGTAGATTCGATCTAGGTTGGATACCTGGGGTCCTAACAATTTGGACTGAATTTTTGAATTTTGAGATTTTTTTTCTAATTCTTGCCCGATGTTCTTCGATAGAATTAGGACTGATTCTTCGAAATCTGATATAATCTACTGTTTCTAGGCTTCGATCGATTCGTTTATACATGTATGAGCGAAATTTGATTGATCGCAACGTGATTTTGAGTGAATTTTGAAGATTTGAGCTAATTTGTTCTTCGAACTGTTCTTCATAATCTCGGTCTGATTCTACATGATTTGACTTGTTTTGCTGTTTTTGTTGATCGATTGTGTGTTTCTCTTTGATCTGAGCTTATTTCTGATCGATGGAACAAACTTTTCTGCGAATTTTGAAGATTGATTGCCGATGTGGCTTGGCTCTACTAGTCATCCCTGTGACATTTCCTTAGGCCTACCCACATGGACTCAGACTTGTGCGATTGACCTGGTTGGCCTGCTTAGCAGGTGTGGGTCGGCCCCGGGGTTTCACCATCGGCTTTCCCCGGTTATCAAAAAAGCCGATGAGGCTTGGCTCTACTGGTCAAGCTGAGGCGCTTGGGGTCATGTTGGGAGAGGTCCTGGGTTCGAATCTCATCCCTGTGACATTTCCTTAGGCCTGCCCACATGGGCCTAGACATGTGCGATTGACTTGGTCGGCCTGCTTAGCAGGTAGTGGGTCAGCCCTGGGGTTTCACCATTGACTTTTCCCGGTTTGACTAAGGGCCGATGAGGCTTGGCTCTACTGGTCAAGCTGAGGCACTTAGGGTCATGTTGGGACTGTGTTCGAATCTCATCATTGTGACATTTCCCTATGCCTGCCCACATGGGCCCAGACATTTGTGATTGACCTGGTCGGCCTGCTTAGCAGGTAGTGGGTCGGCCCCAGCGTTTCACCATCGGCTTTCCCCGGTTATCAAAAAAGAAATTTGAAGAACGATCGAATTTCTGTTCTTCGCATAGTTCTTCAGATTTTTAAAAAATCGAACTGATTTTGCTTTGGACGTGCTAAATTGATTGTTTGTTCTTGTTAAGTGCTTGATTTCAATCAATAACTCGGAGTGAATTTGAATGATTTTGTGTTTGGATCGAGATCTCTCTGTTTTTCATTTGCGCTTGTGTCTCTGTTCTTCTTTGTTCGACATTGTTTCTTTGCCGAGCTGGAAAGATTCTTTGATCGAGAAACTCGCCGACGCGATCAACCCTTCGTCGCTGCTGCATCGTCCAACTATCTTCGATCGAGAATCCAATCGGAACTTCGTTGTCGATCTACAAGATACACGGCACTGTCGTTGCAATTTTTTTCGATTGAAATACTTCTTTGACCACAGCCTGGTCTTCACGATATATATAAGAAAAAAGAAATTCTGTTTAACACTCGAAAAATCGGTCAACGTGAGAAACTTCGTTCAACATTCGCAAAATCCGGTCGAGAAAAGTTTACGATCGAAAAATTGTTTGGAATTTTTTTTCGATCATGAAAGCTGCACTTCATCTTCTTCGCGTTAGTATATAGATACACATCTACATACACGAAAATTTCATGCCAAATTGTATTTCAAGTCCCAAAATTATTATTTTAGTCCCTGTAGTTACATTTTAGTCCCAAAAACTTTTCAATTCAGACCTGAAAGTCTACAATTCTTTTGCGGTCAACGTAATCAGTCAACGAAAACTAGTTTTACGATTGCAAAACTTTCACGATCGTAAATCTATACGTAACTGTTTGAAATACTAAACTATTTTCTAAAAACAGTACCCGTCGAAAAACACTACAATAGAAAACAGTGCTCTACAACTTCATTCGGAAAACTTTTACTCGAAATTATTTGCGATCGAAAATAGTGCCTTACATTGACATTAAAAAAACACTTAATAAAAAAATTTCGATCGAAACCAGTAACCTTCAATTGGCACATTCTAGAAAAAGCTTTTGATATTTAGTATTAAATTTTTAATTCAAACATAAACCACAAACTTTTCGAAACTGAAATTTTAGAAGCCAAATATTTTAATCAGTACTAAAAAAAATTCAATCCATAAAACACGACAACGATCACAATATCCAACCAAAATTTAAACAAATAAAAACGAAAATGGACACCTACTCGATTACTCGATCCAACGACACAAGCTCCGACGACTTTAGCTCCGACATTGATGAAAAGGTGAAGGAGTTTGGGCGTCAAGTACGATTGATTGAGAAGGGGTTAAACAAGAACTCCACAAAGACCAAGTCACGCTCAAAGAAGAAAAAGACGACAAACGCCGAACAAAAGATGCACTTGGCTTTGATGGCAAGCCACGAAGATGAGGAACAAAAGATGCACTTGGCTTTGATGGCAAGCCACGAAAATGAGGCTAACACATCTTCTAAGGAGGTAGTGATTCCTAACTCCACATTATTGAACATGTTAGATCCTTACAAACTAGGTATGCTAACATGAAAAATGAGCGGAAAAGTACAAAAGAGTTAGAAGAGAAATTATCTAAGTCTCAGGAACAAATAGCTAGTCTCGAATCTAACCTTAGGAGCTCTAGAGCGAAAATAGATGAATTAACTACGAGCTTGAATTCTAGTGAGACTAAGCATATTTTGTTAGAGAAGCATAGTTTGGTAGTTAAGGAATTAGAAGACAGGCTAGACAACAACCATAAATATCTACTTAGGAATCTAAACGAGAAAAGTCATCTTAAATGTAGACTGGAAGTTGTGAACGAAAAGGTCACTAGTCTTGAAGAAGCTCAACTAGAAAAATCTAATTCTAAGATTGGTGAATTAAGTAAGAGTCTAGATACCTGTCAAGCCGAGAAAAGCACCGCTCTTGTCAACTATGCTACTCTAGACACCGAACGTAAGAAGCTCTACATTTACTCCAACAAAGAAGAAGCCCTACACTAAGATAAAGAAATTAAAAGATCTTCTTGTAAAAGGGGGACAAACTGATCAGACAATATTCTTGAACCAACCCATGGACACAGAATTTTGAGAATCCACGTACTTGAAGAAAGTTTATTGTAAGCAACTTTATGATGTTAACTACATGGGTTTAGGACGAACTGCTTTTATGGTTTTCAGTAACGCAAAAAATAAACACGTTAGAAGAAGCCAAGAGAAAAGCCAAGCACGCTTAACTTCCCACAGGGTCACCCATCCTAGTACTACTCTCGCCCAAGCACGCTTAACTTCGGAGTTCATCCTCTGGCTTGGGATACAGGGTAGGTTGGTGACTAGGGACAAGCCGTGGGTCACTCAGAGGGCGGGTACGCCGGCGTGTGTCCTCTGTGAGGAGCTGCACTATGAGACGATACAGCACCTGTACTTTGATTGCCAGTTCTCTCGTCAGTGTCTTCGGCTGCTTAGGCGACGCATCCACTGGGCTTGGCCTTATAGGGACTGGGCCGATGGCATTTTGTGGGCTGCGAAGAAATGGCGAGGCAACCATCTTCTTTCGGCAGCTAATCGTCATGTCTTGGCCTCCTTGGTTTACCATATTTGGCAGGCACGCAACAAGCGCTGGAAGGAAGGGAGCATCACGACTCCTGACAGGCTGGTGACGGCGGTCCTGGATATGGTTTGCATGCGACTCAGTGGGATTTCGGCGAAGTATGATCTTCAAAGGACAGCCATTCGGCGCCTTTGGCGAGTAGCGTGGTAGTCTTTGCTGTGATTGGGTATTGGTGATTGGAACTTGGGTTTTGGGTTTTTTATTCTTTGTGGATCCAGTAGTCTGTTACTGGTTTCTTGTGAGAGGTTTACTCTCACCCATCATGTACATTCACCCCTTTTTTTATATATATACACACGGGAATTATTCCAAAAAAAAGTTCTCTTTTTCTTTTGGTGTGATGTCCCTTTTATATATAAAGTGGTAAAATATGTATAAATGAGCAGGAGGGGAACTCCGCGAACAACCAGTAACAGACTACTGGGTACAAACCAACTAGTAAATCCACCAATAAACCAATCAACCAGTCAACCAATCAACTAATCCAAGACTAATCATACCAAGCCACACGCCAAAGCCTGCGTACGGCCGCCCTATGCAGGTCGTATTTGGTGGATGTACCACTAATACGCATGATAACCAAGGCAAGAATACACCCCACAAGCCTGTGGAGTCGTGACCGTCCCGTCCTTCCAGCGCCTATTCCTTGCCTGCCAAATATGGTAGACAAGAGAAGCAAGAATGTGACAATTAGCGGCATGAATCAGCTGCCCAACGAATATCAAGCTTCCAATCCCGATACGGCCAGATCCATCGAGTCCGTTGCCGCAGGAGCCGAAGACATTGCCTGGAGAAGGGGCAACCAAAGAAGAGGTGCTGGGCTGTCTCGTAGTGCAACTCCTCGCAAAGGACACAAGCTGGAGTTCCTGCCCGCTGAGCTATCCAAGGCTTGTCCCTAGTCGAGAGACGATCCTGCAATCCCAAGTATAAAATAAACTCATGCCGTGGAACCTTCAATGGCCCGCCAAATAGGGTCGCCCAACATACAGGGGCCCTCCTGTAGCGCATGGCGTCACGGGCCAAAGCCGCCATCATAGATCCATCCGGTGATCCCGTCCACCGTACGCCATCCTGATCCCCACGAGCCACCAAAGGGAGCCTTTGGCTAATCCAAGGTACTCCACCCTTCCTTGCCCTGGCCAATTCCACCCTTGCTCAGTTAGGACCACACTCAGCCGTGAGTCGAGAGGCAGCCCCATCGCTATAGGTTCGAAGTTCTCTTTTCCTACACTGAATTGAATAATAGTTACAAAACTCGGGAAATACCCAAGGAATGTGACTATGATTCAATTTATCCTTTAGAAAATCATTCTAAGTCAGAGGAAGCAAAGTATCATCATTCTGAAAATTATCTCTACATACTCCATATCGTTAAAAAGATAGAAGAGTTACGAGTTGCATTAGAAAAGGAACGAGAGAATTTTGAAGCGGAAAAGAAAAAGTTCTTAGTGGAGATGGAAAATCTCAAGACTTCCTCCATTTTTCAAACTATTCCTCACGCATCTTCCACTCCCTCACAAGAAAAATTCATTCTAAGGAGTGAAGAAAAAATTGCCTTCTAGAGCTTTAAATTCGAAAAATAAAAGAGCCATTTCCTCTATTAAAATCATTGCTTCTACATGTTCCTTAAAGCCTATTAGTTTTAGAAGTAAAAATTTTGAAACTGGCTCTTCATCAAACATTAAAACAAATCAGTTTAGTCCTAAAAGAGCAAATTCTTTTAATGATCATATAGCGACCCTAGTCCTTGCTACCATTTCTAGCGTTATCCTAAGTGCCTAATCGATGGTTTGAATTGAAGAACTGCAGAAATGGGTATGAATTTTCCATTTATATAATGGAAGTCATTTCTATACACGACAAAGAATTACATCTACTTCCTAATTACATTCGTATCCTAAATTACACGGGGCATGTATACATTCGCTGCAAAAGAATCATATGCGCTCGGCCTCATAGGTCGTCATCCATGCACACACCACCTCCCAAAAGCCGCTGAAAGCGTCAAAAGGATGCCTTGCCACCTAAGCGATCACGTACCGTGGTCGCTCGCACCTGTAACAGATAACGTAAGGGTGAGCCAAAGAGCTCAGTAAGTGGAAACTATATGCATGCAGTGCACGCGTCCTATATCGCAATGACTTCCACGTCAATGCCTGCTAGACTTCACTTTTCTTCTTATTTTCTCTCCTTTCGTATTGGGCCCTCGGCTTTTCTATCTTGCTATGGACCATCATAGAGCTCATTTCCACTAGGGACATATACATAAGTAACAGTGCCACATTGAGAGGCCACCCTAGTTCGCTCGACTTCATGGCGCCTTTTTAGCCCAATACGGTCCACATTAGGAGACTAACGACGCCTTTTCGGCCCAATGCGGTCCTCATTGAGTGGCTAACCCTCTTCATCCCTGTGGCGCCTTTTCAGCCCAATGCGGTCCACATTGGGAGGCTACGCCTTTTCGGCCCATTGCGGTCCACTTTGAGAGGCCATCCCAGTGCGCAAATTGCGGTCCACATTGCCGTGACTCAACAGTGGAGTCGACAACAGATGCCCATATCGGCAACTATACATCGCTCTTAGGCGATCCTAACTCAATCACGCTCTCGTGTCCTAACCTCCATACTAAGTGTGCATGCACGTGATCATGTCGTGAATCATATGAATATGCATGTCATGCCATCGTGAACATCTGTCAAATAAGCACGTAGTCACATATTTCATGTGCGAAGTTATGTGTTGTAGTTGAACTGGAGTCTCCACTTACCTGGCGTCCATAGAATACCTGCTACTGACCCGATGGAATTCCCTAATTCTCGATCTTATTCATAAATTGGTATATCAGTATACTGTCTAAATTATTCAGACATTTGTTTCTTAAGTACCGAGCCACTAGGTGCGATTTTCACACAGTTGGTGCGATTTTCAAATTTGATTCTGCTCCGATCGATCTTCACGTCGCTCGTCGTCGTCTCTGGCCAACATCCATCTGTGGTGGCCGGCCGGCGAGTTCTCTGCCTTTCTCCATCGTCTAGGTGGTGGAGGGACCGCTCTTTTTGGGATTTCGATCGGCTAAGGTTTGGGTGCTATGGAGACGACGATCCATTGCCCACGGCGCTATCTTCTCAGCCCGACATCACGGCGATTAGCGACACTACCAGACCTGATCTACCAGACTTGGCGGCGTTATGTGCAGCATACCCTGCGTTTGCGGCTTGCTTCGACGAGACACGATTCCGAGGGCTGATCACCCGTGTTAATGGGCTTGATGGGACGGACTACGGGGCGGGGTCTGGGGATGATGGCAAGCCAAATGCACCGGGTCTGGCTGGTAGTCGGCAACTATTGATTGATGGGGATGGGTCGACGGCTACGGCAGCACCAATACAGGTCGATGGCGCGACGCCGATTAGGGTTTCATCTGTTGCAACTTTGGCTAATGGGCTGATTGGGTCTATAGGGGCGCGTGGGGCTGGTGCGATGGGGCCGATCGTGGAGCATGGGACAAAAACGGCTAGGGCAGACCTGAATATGGCCGAGAAACAATCGGTCCCTAGGGTTTTGCTTGGCTCTCCCCCTGTGCGGACTGCTACAGTTCCCCTCAAAGGGATCCTACGTCACCCTAGCCGTAAGCAAAGGTGGGGCCGACCGGATACTCCTCCACCTTTGCGTATGACAGCCCGGCGGTTTGTGAATATGGGATCACCGGTGGAAGAGGAGCATGTAGATGAGGAGATTGAAATCGACGATAGAGGAAAGGCTGCTTCGTCTGGGAACGCCGCGGATCACACTAGGGTAGCTGAAATAGTCGAGGCTATGGCTTCCACCCCGACTCCAATGGTGTCGTTTGCGGCTGTGGTGGCGGGGAAGCATACGGCTGCGAGCCCTCAAAACGCAGTCGTTCACGTTCAGAGTGGGCAAGGGCACAAGGACCGAGGGCATCGCCATGAGGGACGGCAGGTGAAAGGGGAGCATCGATGCCTCGCTCTTGAATACGTTGCCCCGACGTCGATCGGTGATAGGATCGCAGTTGTGTCCCCATCATGGGTGGTAGCACGTGATGGCTTTGCTAGGTGGGATCACACTTTGGTCGGGTACTTCCTAGGCCGGAAACCGTATTTTCCTTTTGTTGAACGATTTGTGCGTGCTCGGTGGACTGGGTTGGTGGAGGTTCGGGCAAGTGCAAATGGCTTTTTCAGGTTTTGCTTCGAGTCCGCCATGGCCATGACCGAGGCATCGGAGGGGCGCCGTGGCTGTTACAAGGGCAGCCACTGTTTTTGGAAATGTGGAGACCGGGTATGTCGTTCGAGCGTAAAGAACTCGTTGAAGTCCCTCTTTGGGTGAAGTTATGGAATGTCCCTAGTGAATTCTGGACTCAAAAAGGCTTGGCAGTTGTGGCTAGCGGTGTTGGCAGGCCGTTATTCGCGGATGGGATCACGACAAAAGGTGAAAGAATCGACTATGCACGGGTTTGCATCATGAAGACGATTGCAACACCTTTTATTGAGGAGGTTCACATTGAGGTGCCAAAGGAAGATGGTGGCACGTCTGGGATTGTCCATGTTCGAGTGGATTATGAGTGGCGCCCGACGAGGTGCAAAGCATGTGCGACATGGGCCCATGGGGATACCCAGTGTCCTAAGAGGAAATCTCCCATTCCACCGCACCGACCTCGCCAACCAGCGCACCCTACACCGGCTTCAAAACCAGCCTCGAAGGACGTGGGGAGTCGGGAACAGCCACGTCTTAGTATGCGAGGCGTCCAGACGGAATGGCATCAGATGGGTGCCCATGGGAAGGCTAGACTGGTGGCGCCGTCCACTTCAAAGCAGGGTGGGCAGCATAATAATGTGCGGCCAACTGATGTCACCCCCTCGATCCATACCTCCCTCGCCTATCTGGGGAAGTGGGCCATTTGGATCATAACTCATTTGCCTTGTTACGAGGGTTGAATGAGGCGGATGCTGAGTATACTCATTTATTGTCTGATTCATCTACTCCGGGCCCTAAAGCAGATGCAGCCCGAAATGGGGTGAATTTATGTTAGCAGCGGGAGCTCGGAAGTCCGTGGTCCTAATAAGCAAGACCACAGGAGGGCGGTGGGGGAGCTGATTTCACGGGAGGAGCTGCGCATGATTGGGCTATTAGAGACACGGGTGGCGGTATCTAATGCGGGGTTTATATCAGGTGGCATTAGATCTAATTGGGATGGTTCTTTGATTATGATGATGGACCGTCGTCGCGCATATGGGTTTGGTGGGACTCATCTTTTATAACTGTGGATATCCTTGGGCTCTCAACCCAAGCTGTTCATTGTCGAGTGGAGCTGGCAATGACGGGGGATATAATCTTCGTTTCCTTTGCACACGGGTGAGGGGCGTGGTGGTTCACCCTCTAGACTTGATATGGAGGAGTTCCGGGCGTGCTTAGTAGACACTGATTTGGTGACGATACCTACGATAGGCCAGGAATTCACGTGGTATAACCAGCAGCGGGCTGATGCGGGGATCTGGCGGCGACTGGATCGTATACTAGGCAACCCTCAGTGGTTCGCCAGGTTTACGGATGTCTTTTGTAGGTGCGGCTTACCTGCGACCTCAGACCACTCGCCTGTGCTTTTGGGGGCTACTATGACACGGCAGTATAAGGCGACTTTTCGTTTTGATAATTTTCTGACGAAGGATCCGGCTTTCTTGGGCATTATTCAAAATGTCTGGAATACCTCGTTGCATGGCTTTTCTATGTTTATTTTGGTGAGGAGGCTGAAGCTGTTGAAGCCGGCCATGCTTAGGCTGCGACGATCGAAGGGAAATTTGACGGCGAATGTCACAGAGGCGAAGCACTTTCTTGATATTGCACAGGATTTTTCCTCACGATTCCCTCAGGAGGCCTCTTTCTACGTGCTGGAGAGGCTATGTCGGGCGTTATATGCCAAGGCGGTGGAGATAGAGCACTCAGCATTATCACAGAGGGCCAAGCTTGAATGGCTGAAGGATGGGGACCAGCGCACATCCTATTTCTTTCGTAGGGTCGCCGTGAGGCGGGCTACTAACCGCATCTGGTCCCTTGAGGATGCTAATGGCGATCTCCTTGAAGAACCGGATCAGGTTGAGGGCGAGCTGACCGGGTTCTATCAGGGCTTACTGGGGCATTCTGCGCACCCAGCGCCAATTCTTCCTGCTGATGTGCACAGAGCTGTGATGCATACGCTTTCCCCAGCGGACGGTGCTTCTATGATCGATGTGGTGACGGCCACGGAGGTTCCTGAGGCGCTTTTCTCTATGGGGGATGAGAAAGCACCAGGGCTTGATGGGTATACGGTAGGTTTTTTTCGAGCCGCGTGGGGAATTGTGGGCGATGAAGTGGTGAAGGCGGTCCAAGATTTCTTCGTAACAGGCAGACTACTGAAGGGAATCAATAGTACCCTCATTACTTTGATACCGAAGCGAGATACACCTCGACGGGCAATGGATTTCAGACCCATTTCCTGTTGCAACGTCCTCTACAAGGTGATCTCTAAGATCTTGGCCAATCGGCTAAAGGCACCTAGCTGCCTTGGTCCATGGTTCACAGACGGCTTTTATCCCAGGGCGAAGGATCAGCGATAACGTGTTATTGGCGCAGGAGCTGTGCCTTGGGTACAAGTCCAAGGCCGTCCACCGCGTGCTATGTTTAAGATTGACCTGGCCAAGGCGTACGACAAGGTTGAGTGGGAGTTCCTGCTGTCTGTCTTAGGTGCCATGGGATTTCATCCAACTTACATTGGCTGGATTCGGGCTTGCTTGACGACGACGGCGTTCTCGTTGAATCTGAATGGGAAAGTGGAAGGTTTTTTCAAGGCAAGAGGGGTTTACGACAGGGGGACCCCATTTTTCCCTATCTATTTACGCTGGTGATGGAGGTACTGTACGGGCTTCTCCAGGTTTGCATTTCGGAGGAACCGCGATTCAAATATCAGGCGCTGTGAGACACTGGGCTTGGTCTCCCTAGCGTTTGCAGACGATCTCCTGCTTTTCAGCCATGCGGACGTCATCTCGGTTGGGATGTTGAAGAAGGCGTTGGGGGAGTTTGCACGGTTATCAGGGTTGCTCCCTAATCGTGATAAGAGTGAGATGTACCTTTCGAGACGGGCTGAAGGGTTGACTGCACAGATTCAGGCGCTCATGGGCTATCGTGTGGGGCACTTGCCGGTGCGATACTTGGGAGTGCCTCTCATTACTACTCGCTTGACGATTGACGACTGTGCCCCACTCTTACAGAAAGTGGATCAGCGGTTGGGATCATGGCTCAATTGCTCTTTATCTTATGCAGGCCGCTTGCAGCTGGTTAAGTCAGTCTTGCAGGCGCTTCATGCTTATTGGTCAGGTATGTTCTTGTTGCCTAAAGGCGTTGTTCGAGTCTTGGAGTCGCGCTTTAGGAAATTTTGTGGGGAGGCGCTTCAGCTAAGGTGGCTTGGGAGATTTTGTGTCTACCTGTAGCTGAAGGGGGATTGGGACTGCGCTCTATAGCTGTCGACAACAAGGCCCTATTACTTAAGCAATTGTGGAGTGTACTCACCAGGACCCCTGACTCGATTTGGGTCGAATGGCTATATAGGACGCGGCTGCATTCTCGATCGCTTTGGGACCTCCAGGTCTCGGTGAATGATGCTTGGAGCTGGAGGAAGCTGCTGCAGATGCGCCCATTGATCAGATCTATGATCACGTTCCGTATTGGGGATATATCCACGATTTGGCTGTGGAAGGACCCCTGGTTGTTGCCTACGTCGCTTTTGGAGAGGTTTCCTCGGGGCCCTATTGCGATGGGGCTGCCTCTCGATTCACAGTTGAGTGAGGTCCTTAATGCGCAGGGGTGGAGTTGGCCAGGGCAGGGGGCGGTGGAGTATCTTGAGATTAGCCGGCTGCTACCTTCTGTGGTTCATGGGGTTCAGATGGTGTACAGTGGACGGGATCGCCGGATGGATCTATGACGGCGGGTTTGGCTCGAGAAGCCATGCGCACCAGGAGGCCACCGGTGGGTTGGGCGGTATTATTTGGAGGGCCGTTGAAGGTCCCAAGGCACGAGTTTATTTTATATCTGGGATTGCAGGATCGCCTCTCGACTAGGGACAAGCCGTGGATTGCTCAGAGGGCGGGGACTCCAGCTTGTGTCCTCTGCGAGGAACTGCATTACGAGACTGCCCAGCATCTCTTTTTTGACTGTCCCTTCTCACGCCAATGTCTTCGTCTACTCAGCCGCCGGACTCGATGGATCTGGCCTTATCGGGATTGGCATATGGGCATTCGGTGGGCGGCGGCACGCTGGCGAGGGAAGCACATTCTTCATGCACCTTACCGTCATATCCTAGCTTCCCTTGTCTACCATGTTTGGCAAGCAAGGAATAGACGCTGGAAGGAGGGGATCATCACTACTCCACAGAGGCTTGTGGGGTGTGTTCTTGCCTTGGCTACCATGCGGATTAGTGGCACGTCCGCCGAGTACGACATTCATCAAGCGGCTGTACGCCGACTATGGCGTGTGGCTTGGTAGGATTGGTCTTTATTGGTTATTTTGGGTTTATTAGTGGAGGGGCTCATTGGTTGATTGGTTGATTGGTTTTCCCTGTCTTGTGGGTGCCAGTCTGTTACTGGTTATTGTGGAGTTTTTCTCCTGCTCATCTGTACATACTTTTCCACTTTATATACGGGACATTATGCCAAAAAAAGACATTTGTTTCTTAAGTTTCCTAAGTACTGAAATAGTAATCGTCGATTTGCATTAAATTGGTGACTACTTAAAATAATTTGCTAAACCCATTTGACCCGTGAATTATGTGCGACTCGTGAAATCTTCTTCATGATTTCATGAACTTATATAGCTCACCAAATTTCCTATGACCTGCGAAGTTTAAAACTTCGCGAACTTATTTAGTTCATGAAGTGTATGAATTTCATGAAACTATCTGGACCCGCAAATTCGCGAACTAGCTTAACTCTTTGTAATTTCGTAAAGTGTGACTTATTGATTTCTTAATGATTCGTGAATTCAATACTTCACGAATTTCCCATTGGTTTTAATTCGTAGAGTGACTTTGCGAACTTATGTAGTTCGTGAAGTACATAGTTCTCTATTCCTAGCTCGTGAAATGATTCGCCAAGTTCAAGACTTAGGGTTCGCCGAGCTTAGCTTAATTAGGGAAACCCTATTAATTCACTAACTTATTACTAGCGACACTCCTTAGTCAATTCGCAAAGTGCCCTTAGGTCCTAATTTCATTCAAGACTTCTATAGGATTCGTAACTCTCCATTCGCCAAACATCGAATTTGTAAAGTGCCCTTCCCCATTGGTTCGCGAATCGTGATTCGCGGACTTGCCTAATTCGCGAAACTCCCCAAGCCCTTACTTCACGAACTCACGCTTGTAAGCCCTTAGATTTCGCGATCATTTTTCAACCGAGGATTCGCGAACTGAAGTTCGCGAAGTGTATACTTCGCGACCTCAACACCTAGCATGGCTTCGCGACTTGCATGGGATTCGTGAAGCTCGATGTACTCGCCAAGTTGAGTTTGTGAAATGCTATGAGTTCGCCAAATTTTTGGTTCGCGAACTACCTTCTCAACGATTCACGAAGTCCACTTCGCACCATGAGTTTGCCAACCTAGTTCGTGAAACCCTTATGACATGTCTTAGGGTTTGTGACTTGCTTATGGATTCGCCAAACTTCAGTATGCGAAGCCTAAAGCCCCAACCTAATTCGCAAACATACGGATTCGCCAACCTATATAGTTCGCGAAGTCCCTGCCGCGAATTCTACCACTCACAACTCTTAGGATTCGTAAAGTTCACTACAAGGGTTCGTGACTTATCAACCTGTGAACCTTCATTTCGCGAACTCATGCAAGTGAAGGCATTGAGTTCGCGAACCTCACTTGACCTATGGTTCGCGACCTGAGTTCGTGAAGTCCATACTTCACGACCTCATACCTACCCAAAAACACCCTTTGACTTGTGAACCTAAAAATCTTCGATCAAGCTATCATTTTTCTCGAGAACACGTTGAACATGAAAAGAACTTTTGAAACCCTAAAATCCAAAATTGAGAGAAACATACGAGCTTGTGCTTATTTCCAGGGTTATAACATCCTAAGCATACTTAATCCAAACTTAGAGCCTACGTCATAAGCTAGGAAATGAAAAATCACAACAAAGATCTCATACCTTATTCAAGTTGGCTCTCGATCTCTCTCCCTTCTCTCTAACCTATACGTTTATTAATGTGAGAAAAATATCTTAGATCAATGTTTAAGTTTTCAAGGGTTATGGTGACCATACTAGGGTTGAATCCCCTAATTTAGGGAACTTTGTGCCTATGATTTTTCTTTAGTGACTTGGGCCAAGATTAAGCTTCTTCTTGGGCCTAAGTCTAAATTTAATCTAGCCCAATTGCACTTCAGTCCAAGTCTTGTCTTACCAATAATATTCCCCTCATTAAATATTTTCGAAATTCCTACTAAGTTAGACATTGTCTAAGCACATCATTTCCGAAAATTCACTTAGGCACATAATCAATGCACAAAATTCATATAGTCACATAGACATAAAACGGGATATGCAAATTTATGAAATCACATAAGCATAAAATGTGCATGCAAATTATTGGCTAATTGGCCTACGAGGCTCAGGTTCTACAGATCATTCCAGTCCAAAGAGCGTAAACTCTTTAAATGATCATCATTCTTTTAGGGACCGTTCATTTACCATGATTCTAATCATTCTCAAAAGCATTATCCTTCTAATCATTATGTGAAAAATGTGCATTCTCCTTGTAGGAAATACGATGCATCTACTTGACATGCTTATCATTCTATTTATTACGACTGGGTAATGAGAAGATCTTTAAAAGTACACATTCTAGGAGCGTATTTTCAAAAGCTGAATTTTCTTATCCGTGTAAAATCATGCAAAAATGGATCCCTAAGCTAGATATCAAGTCACGTGGTCCAAATCAAAAGTGGATTACTAAGACTACATATCGAAGGACTTAGGATCTCTGTTAGGTCCTACGATTAACAACTCTACGATCCTAGACTAGAATTCATAGTAATTCGATCGTTTAGATGAACAATTGAATTCGATCGAAAAACTCAAATGAAGAACAAGAGAGAGAATTTGAGTAGAGTGAGAAAATTACTGTTGCTTCTCTCTCTAGAAATCGAACTGCAAGCCCTTCGGATCAATTCTAAAAACTTTCTCTATTCAGCTTAATTGATTTACATGTATTTATTATACCAAACAAACTTGGTAGAAATATCAAACTAGTCCTAATCTAAGGACTACTATACAAAACGCCCCAAATTAGAAGGCAACTAATGAAATCAAGCACAATTACAAATGGTATTCTACAATCTCCCCCTTTGTGCTTGATTGCGTCTCCGCGCCATTTGTCCTCGTCGGGCGTAATATGATCTGCGCAAGCCCAGCGCATGCTCGTAGTTCCTCAGCGTGATCCTTAGCTCCAGTCGCTCCTCAATATCTTCTAATAGTTCCATTAGGAGCGGCTATTCTCTCACGAACCTATGACCCACAGCATCGTATCTCGATTGATTTCTTCCAACCTCTGCTCGATGTTTTGCCTGACGATCTTGAGCGTCCCATCGCAAAACTTATGAATCTCAGTCTTCAGCATCAACCTATTCTTCTTTGCTATTGGATTGTGGTAGGTGATGCCTAGGACTGAGCTGATGTGCACGTGATTGTTGGGAAGCCCTTCTATCTCAGGTCCTTTGTTGAGCGGAGCGGTCATGTTGACCTTCTTCATATTGCTCTCAAGCGCCATTTGAAGGTCGTGAGCGGCGAAGTACTTGACTTGTCGCATCATGAACAGGTAGAGCCCTTCGAGGCCTTCTTTCTTGATGAAGCCCTGAGGACCTTTATACTTCTCCACGTATAGCTGATAAAGATGGTACACTTTATCGGCGGGGAGGTACGGCAGGTCGCTCTCGCTCAGTTCCTCTCGGGTCCTATCCACTCGATCGATGATGTAGTGAGGTGTTGGAAGTCCTCCTTTGTCACAGTAGACGCTGAGTAGTTGGCTAATTGGAGATAGACTCTTATGATGGCTCTTGGCTTGTGTCTTAGCCATCCCCAGCCTAACATCAGTCCTAGTTTGGTCAGCATCCAGAGGTAGGTCATCCTCTTCTGCTGATCCCAATGAGAGATCCCTCTAAGCTCGAACTCGTTCGGCTTCTTCACTCTGTCCGGAGACCTCCAAATATTCTCACGAACTTCTTCTAGGAAGGGAATTTCTATTTGGATGCTTTACCATAGCGTGTCGATTCGAACGGTCCCTGGCGTTAGCCTTGGAGAGGGAACCGCCTGTTGAGCGATTAATTCTGGTAGCCTTGGGATAACTCGCTCGTAGTCTTCACCTTCCTGAAGCTCGTCGTCTTCTATGATTACGAGGTCTATAGCTGCTTGTTGTAGAAAGCGCCGAACGTCGTGAAGCCGTCGCCTTTGATGCTCCTCGGGCATGGAATGGGTCATCCACTGTCCTTCGAAGATGTACTTGTCTAGGGCCTCGTGTGGATTGACGCCATGTCCAGAGGGTCCCGGTTGGTCTGGAGCGACTGAAGGAGTGGCTTGGGTAGCTGCTAGAGCTACAAGCATCGCAACACTTGCTTCTTCTTCCGGAAGCAAGGGCCTTGAGTAGATCGGTGGTGTGGACGGAGGCGTCCTGAGGTGAAAGGTTGGTGGTTCGATGTGGGCGGTGCGGTGCGTGGTGTAGGTAGTTTGGGTGGTTTGTGTTTGGTGGGTTTGTGTTTGGGTTTCACCAGCTCCAGCGCTTGTCTGCGTGGCGCCCGAGCCTTGTCCTTGGCCACTTGTTGATGTCCTTGGCCTCTTCTCCCCCTCATGAGGGTCCTGATCGTCAGGATCGTCATGTCTGCGCCGTGAGTGGGAGCTTTGGCCTCGGCAGGTGTCAGTCGGTGGCTCAGGATGGTCCACCAATCGCCTATAGAGGGATTCTTCTTGCGGCAATCGGATGGAAAGACCTATCAGACGGGCGAGGAGAATGTCGTGGAGCTCGGTGATGGGGATTGTGTATGGATTGATGAGGATGGAGGAAGTGGCTAGAGGGTCGGTGGATGTGGGTTGTGGAGGTGTGGGGTTGATTTGTGACGAAGGGCCTTCAGAGGCAGGTGCTTTCCCGATATCTCTTCGGGATGCCTCGAGTGCTTGGAGTACTCTCTCTGTGATTTTGTCTTCCATAGACTGTATAGCGGCAGAGAGAGCGGCCTGGAACTGCTCGTTCATCACGAAGGGTGCGGACGCCTCCTGAGATGGACCAGGACGACTGATGTCGCCTGTTATCAACCCTTGAGTAGACACCGACTCTGTGGGTTGGCTCACAGTCACTTGAGGTTGTGACTGTATGAGACTTCCACCCAATCCTCGAGTCGAATCTTGAGGATTCGTCTCTATGGGTGTTAAGGCAGGCTCAGGTTGCACCTGCGAACCAGACACCACGTGGGTTGGTAGCGGCTCAAGATTGAGCGAAGAAAGTGCCGGCAACACTTGTCGTTGTGGTTAGCGTAGTATCTGGTGCGGTGGTGACTGCTGGAAAGAGCGACTCCAACTGAATATTGAGTCTTCTGGGAGTCCTCCTGATCAGACTGATTTCCTCGTCAGACTCTGTGTCAGACGGGGTGGCGGTGTGAGGAGTACGATCTTGATCGACGTTCTCCAATGTCTGATCTGTCACCAGTGGAAGTGAAGTGTGCCCCATTTCCGTTTCGGGCTGTGCTTCTTGTTGAAGAACTTCCTCAAAAGTTTCTTCGAGCACGCCAACATGTACGGGCTCTTCCACTTGTAATTCGAGTGCAGGAGCCTCGAGCTCCATCTCTGTAGCCACGATGTCTATCAGGGTATCATCTACGTTGGGCATTGGCTCTTCGACCAATGTTGGCTCCTGAGCTAGCTCCTGAGCGACATCATCAATCATCGCGTCCTCAAGGCTTAGCTGTTGTTGTTGTTGGTGAGGGCTAGCTCCAAGCACTTTCGGGGGCCCTCGAATCATTTCCTCGGTGAGATTCCTGTTCCGACAGTATAGCTTGTATACGTCTTCGTTGGGGTCCGCGAGAAGAAGGAGCTCGAATGAGATCGGCATCGACGGTTGGTCCAGGTCCATGAGCCGTGGGTTGTGGAAGAACTTAAGCCTTGGTGGTTGGTAATTTCCGCCAGGAGGCAGAGTAGGGATGGTCTGGTGCAGCGCCATGATCTCCCTGATGATGATGCTGAACCACCGAGCATAAGGCACGTTCTTTGATCGCCGATTCTCCTTCTGCCGAATCTGGTCCGCGAGGTCGTTCCAGATCAGCTGAGTGTAGTCATAATTTCTTGCGAAGACGATGCCGTGGAAGATCCTCAAAATGTTGCTGTTGCCCTTATCAAATCCTGCGTGTTTGGGCAACAGACACTTATTCACTATTCCGAATAGTGTCTTCCACGGGTGTGGGATTCCGCTGCTCTGGACCTGAGCTAATCTTGTGAGCGGCGGTTGGTATCCCATGTGCAAGAAGTCTTGAATCATCTCAGCATCGGATGGGAGCGGGTCGTAATTATTGCTGTGGGGCAAGTCCAGTACCATGCCGAACTGGTTCTTGTCCATGCTGATATGCCGCGTCCCGATCCTTGTTGAGAATCTGAAGGCTCCATTGTCCACTTCTCCTTGTATGCAGCCCCGGAACTGCTGGATATATACCATCGGCACTGATGCGGTGACCGTTAACGCATGCCAGATGGGGTGACCTCTCAGATCGAGCTGAAAATTTGTATCCTGGACCTTCAGATACAGGTTGCGGTCGTATATGTGATTATATCTTGGATAGCGATCCATCTGAAAAATAAGATATATAAAAGTTTATTAGTTCAATTTTATTTTCAGTCGAAATATGAATAAATTTCATCAAACTATAGTAATATCGCAAGTACTAGCATGTTCGATGAATTTTGAATCGAAATCATATCAAATGCATAGTGTAAGTTCAATTTCAAAAATCGTGATGGCATGAATGTAATTTCGAATGAAGTATAAATCGCGTGAAAAATAGTTCGAAATTTCGCTAAGTATTAAATCAGTAAGTCACTGTTCATGCCGAGAAAATTTTCGGTCGAGAAAATTGAATTGCAATTTGATTTCCTATATATTGATTTCAATTGAATGAATTCTGTCTAAATTTTGCGATCGAAGAATTTTATCCGCTATTGTTAGCTACAGTGTAAAAGACTTGGAAAATTTTCCTAAGTGTTGAAGTTGAAAGCATGACTGTAGTCGATCAATTTTACGATCGAGAAAAATTTCGTGTAAATTTACGATCGAGAAATTACGTCTCAGGTAAATACTATCGAGAAATTTTCTTCGATTGAATAAAATTCTCGATTTGAAATTTGTCGAGCGGTATTTGATTTTCGATTGAATTTTTTTCGCTGCGATATAATTTATCGAGAAATTAGTCAACGAAAGACTAAGTCAAACGTCGAGAAATTTTCCGATCAACTAGGTCCTAAGCGGCGAATTTTACGATCGAAAAATTAAGTGTTGAAAAGTTAATTTTTCGCTGCTAAATTTTTGCGACCAAATTGAAATTAAATCGAAAATGCTATTTTGCGAGAATAAGTTTTACGCTTGACAAAATTTGCATCTAAATTGTCTAAGCAGTGCGTAAGTTTTTCGCTCACAAAAATCCTAATTAGATTTCTCGATGGTAAGTAACTTTTCGGTCAAAATCTTCTATCTTTGCGACTAAATCAGAATTTTACCGATCGAAAAGCTAATTCGACACAAACAGTATCTCAATTAAATCGGAATTCAATTAAGACTGTTTGGGATCGACAAAGTTCTTCGATGGCTTTAAACATTCAAATACCCAGTTTCATCAAAACTCAAATTACAGTCGAAGATGCAGATTTTCCGATGATTCATTCTACCAAATTCATAGAGAATATCGAAACTATCTTAAGTGCAGGCATTAAACTCAGATAAAGTTCAAAATCAAGCCTAAATCACTATAAAACAGTATACGATTTCTCAGTTTTGAAGAACAGTCGAAAATCTAAGTCTAAACATGCGAAAAACTTCAAAATGCAGATGCTAATGAAGGTAAATCACACGCAAATGTCAAAAGAATCTCATTTCTACCTTAAACAGACAGTTTGGTGTTGATAATCGAAAGATTTTGAGAATTTTAAGTTGTCTGTGAAAGTTTTTCGCTAGAGAGATTTTTTGCGATTAGGGTTGCGTGAGAAAAAAGTTTTTCGACTGACAAAAGTTAAACTTTTATTAACTAGCATTAAGTCAATGTTGGGTTTGCGATTGGACGTTTTGCGATTAAATGGATCAGGCACATTACTTTTGCGCTCGAGAAATTTTTGATTTGAAAATTTCTTCTCAATTCAAATTTTTCGATCGCAAATTATCGCGGCCAATCAAAATTGTTTCCAACACTGTTTACGATCGAGAAACTTATGATCGTGAATTAAGTCTTCTATCTAGTTTCTCGATAGTAAGTACTTCTAAAATTTTCAAATTGACCCCTATTTCAAATTAAAACCCTTTGTAAGGCTCCCCTTAGTAATTAAAATAAATGCAATTAACTCCCTGTATTTTCTATGTAGTAACGTCTAGCTCCCCTGGCAGAAATTTAAAAATCTGTACCACTTAGAGATAATCATTAGTCATAATGGAGTTAATCAACACTTATTTTTGGCAATTTTATCTTTGAAATATTTGGTCTTGTGTCTAGCTCCTCTCTTTGTAGTGTCGACGTCTCGCTCCTTAATTTTGAAAGATCTGAAATACTCAGAGAAAAAAAACGTCAAAAATATTTGGAGCTAATCCACAAGTCTCTTATACTTGCTCCCCCTCAAATGATGCACAAGAATTGACTAATTATGCAAGCATATGAAATCAATTCAAGTCACGATCACACAAATTTACCAAGTAAGCATGTATACATGGTCCCCGAAAACATGTACTTTAAAATATTGTGTGAGGGTAGAAGCAATGAAAAATTTATCGCATTTAAACAATTCAGTACCAATGCAATCTAACATTGCATTTAGAATGTGCGATACACTTACAGAAATTCGCATTTATTCAATTCAACGCATATGAAACATAACATTTCATGTCAAAATGTGCGAATTTTATTATTTATTATTTATTTATTATTATATATATGTATATATATATATTTGTTTCATTTATGGGGTCAGACTATTTTGCTTCGATCCATCGTCACGCCTAAAATTTTACGAGACATTTGAAAAAAGAAAATGCCGTCAAGTCATGTCGTCAAACTAAAGTCCTAAGTCCATAGACTGGTCCATTTCGACAACTCTCACTAGGTTCGCTCTTGCTCTCAATTAGCTATCTTGGGATTTAGATATTTTTATCACTCAAGTCAACACAAGCAATTTTTAGTCAATTTACCTGTGATCGAGGCATTTTTAATCATTTCACCTAAGCGAGAGACCGTCTATGTGGAATCAAAGGGTTGTAAGGGTTATAATTTGGCTAGGACTTAGAACGGAAGGAATTTAAAGGAAAGTGAGCTTATCTCTTCATCGTCTTCCAATTCTACGTCCGTCTCCCTTTTTTCGGCGTCTTTCTTCTTTTCAATCATTTCTCCCTCCTTTTCTTTTAAGAACTATCCCTTTTTATGTTATGCTCAAGCTGAAGCTCCGCTTCTCCATGAGGCTCTAGGAGATTATCGTAGGCAAAGTTCTTTTTGTTGGTTCTCGGGCCGATACCGAGCTCATCTTCTCTTAATCCCTATAGAGGTTTCAGAGATTATCAAATTGGAGAAGTTCTCGGTTATGGAATTCGTCGAGGCTGCACTCCTCTTCTCGTTTCCTGATATAAGACCGGATTATCGTTGGAGAAGTTCACTTCGTGGTGCTCCTCTTCCAGCCGTTCTGACGAGCGTACGAGATTATCGTTGGAGAAGTTCACAGCAGGAACCATGCCACTTTCTACAAGGTAGTCGGAAGGCCGGTTCCTTTGGTCTGATATTTGCGCGTTGAGCAATTCCTTCTTTTGTCATCATCTTACTTTTTCTTTTGTTATCTCCCCCTCATTTTCTCGTTTGAACAACCATTCGAAGAGTATAGAGTTCGGTTGAAGGCTGGGAATGGGTTTCAAATGAAGAAAAGTACATCGGAGAAGGCTCAAAGTGGATGACTAAGGGCTAACGTGTGGGGAAATTTATATAAGGCCGCATGAGGAATATCCTAAACTCCCTTATCATTTTCCTGACGATCTAACGCAAGATGAGTATGACACCAAGAATCACTAGGTAAGACAAGTAATTTATGTGCGACTCACTCGAGAAGTAGATCCAAAGAAAGGAAAAAGGAACAAGGCTTGAATCCTCACGCATGTAGAGTGACTTTGTGTCTAGTGGAACAATCAAATGACCTTTTAGACACAAGAATGCGACTTAGACTGACAAATTTAAAGCAATTAAATCGATCGTATGTCGGGGTAAAATTCTAAGTGACTTTAGATCAAAGCATCCTAAAGGATTTCGTCATACCCGTCTATATTATATATAGAAATATATATTATATATATTTTTTTTTTATATTATTTTTATCACGCAAGATAAGGACAAATAAGCATAGAAAACACATAGAATAGAGCATGTGATAGCACAGAAGATCAGGTAATGCACATATTACGGAAGATTCAACATGCCTAATTTTCCGACAAGGAATTGAAATCGTTTCTCATCCAAGGCCTTGGTGAAAATGTCGGCTAGTTGAAACTCCGTGTTCACAAAGTACATCTCTATCGTGCCTTTTTCTACGTGATATTTGATAAAATGATATCTACTGTCTATGTGTTTTGTGCGTGAATGATGAACAGGATTGCAAGTAATGGCGATTGCACTCTGACTATCACTATATATGGGTATATTATTTAGATTCTACCCATAGCCGCGAAGCTGTGTCCGCATCCACAGCATCTGTGAGCAACAGCTGGCGGCAGCTACGTATTCTGCTTCGGCCGTCGAAGTGGACACACAGTTATGCTTTTTGATGACCAGCAAACCAGCTTTTCGCCTAGAAATTGAGCGCCACCGGACGTGCTTTTCCTGTCCATTCGGCAACCTACATAGTCAGCGTCAGTGTAGCCGATAAGTTTAAAATTCGTACCCTTTGGATACCATAGGCCAAGGGTAGAGGTGCCCTTAAGGTAGCGTAAAATTCTTTTGACCGCGAGCATGTGGGATTCTTTGGGATCGGCTTGAAAATGGGCACACAAGCAGGTGGCAAACATGATATCCGGCCGACTCGAAGTGAGGTAGAGAAGAGATCCAATAATACTGCGATACAGTGTGATGTCGACCGATTTACCAGAGGGATCGGCATCTAACTTGCAGCTTGGTGACATAGGAGTGCCGAGAGGCTTGCTCTGGTCTTGATGAAACTTCTTCAGAATATCCTTGATGTATTTTGTCTGACTGATGAAAATTCCATCATTGAGCTGCCTGACTTGAAGGCCTAAGAAAAATTGCATCTCTCCCATGTGACTCATCTCGAATTTGCTCTTCATGAGATCTCCAAACTTCTTGCAGAGCCGAGGATTTGTTGATCCGAAGATGATGTCGTCGACGTATACTTGGACGACCATCAGATCTTTGTCATGCCATTTAATGAAGAGGGTTGTGTCTATCGTTTTTTTGGTATAAGGTCCCTTATATATATATGGCGGAAAATTACATGATGGGTGGGAGTCTAACTCCGCACAATCAACCAGTAACATGCTACCGGTAACGCATGACAAAACAAACAATAAAAACCACCTCAACCAACTACCATGCCACCCTCCAAAGTCGACGTATAGCCAATCTCTGGAATGCATATTTAGTTGACGTACCACTAATGCTCATGGTGACCAAGGCGAGTACACAACCAACAAGTCGATCAGGTGTTGTAACGATCCCCTCCTGCCATCGCTTGTTCCGTGCCTGCCAGATGTGATAGACGAGCGACGCTAGCACATGCCTGTAAGCTGCATGAAGAAGATGTCTCCCATGCCATTTTGCCGCCGCCCATCGAATCCCCGCTCTCCACTCCCGATATGGCCATGTCCACCGGATACGTCTCCTCAGCAAGCGCTGGCACTGGCGGGAGTACGCACAATCGAAGAATAGATGCTGTGCTGTCTCGACATGCAGCTCATCACAGAGGACGCACGCCATCGTTCCTGCCCTCTGAGCTACCCAAGGCTTATCTCTAGTCGACAGCCGTTCCAGTATGCCTAGCCAGAGAATGAACTCGTGGCGTGGTATCTTCAATGGCCCTCCAAATAATGTATTCCAACAGATGGGTTCCCTCCTAAGGCGGATCGCATCCCTCGCCGATGCAGCCGTCATGATCCCCGTCGTTGAGCATGTCCAAATCACCCCATCCTGCTCTCCACGAAGTACTTGGGGAAGGAGGCGACTGATCTCAATATACTCTACTGACCCTTGCCCTGGCCAGTTCCAGCCATGTTCAGTAATAACCGCACTCAGGAGTGAGTCAGCAGGTAGGCCCATCGCAACCGGCCCTCGAGGAAACCTCTCCAGTAATGGTACATTCAACAGCCAAGGGTCCTTCCATAGCCATATAGTCGAACCGTTAGCCACCCTAAAAGTAATATGGGAACGTACCAATGGTCTCAGCTGCATCAGCTTCCGCCAACTCCAGGCATCATTCGGTGAGATCGAGAGCTCCCACACCGAACGGGAATATAGGCGCGTTCTGTATAGCCACTCCACCCAAATCGAGTCAGGAGATCTCGTGAGCACGCTCCAAACTGCTTCATGAGAAGTGCCCTGTTGTCAACCCCAATGGATCGAAGGCCCATTCCCCCCTCAGACACTGGGAGACATAGAACATCCCACGCCACCTTTGCCGTCGATCCCCCCCATAGGAACTTCCTAAATCGCGTCTCCAAAGCTCGGACAACACCTTTAGGAAGCAAGAAAACCCCCGACCAGTATGCATGTAAAGCCTGAAGCACCGACTTAACTAGCTGGAGTCGGCCGGCGTACGACAGTGACCGATTAAGCCATGATCCTAGGCGCTGGTCGACTCGGTGTAATAATGGTGCGCAGTCAGCAATCGAAAGGCGTGAAGTAATAAGAGGCACCCCCAGGTAGCGGACTGGGAGATGTCCCACTCGATAACCCATCAGTGTCTGAATCTGCGATGTAAGCCCTTCTGCACGTCGTGACAAGTACATCTTGCTCTTGTCCGGATTTGGGACCAACCCTGAGAGAGACGCAAAGCGCCCAAGCGCGTCCTTCAGCACACCAATCGATACAACATCCGCATGACTAAAGAGTAGTAGATCATCCGCAAAGGTCAGAGAAGCCAAGCGTGAAAGAACTGAAGGAACAGCTAGACGAACTTCTACAGAAAGGATTCATCCAGCCAAGTTTTTCTCTCTGGGGGGCGCCGGTACTGTTCGTGCGAAAGAAAGACGGAACCATGCGACAGTGTATTGACTACAGGGAGTTGAACAAAATAACGATCAAGAACAAGTATCCCCTTCCAAGGATCGACGATCTATTTGATCAACTACAAGGCGCTACGGTGTTTTCAAAGATCGACCTACGATCAGGATATCACCAGCTAAAGATTCGGGAGGAAGATATCCCTAAGACTGCCTTCAGTACACGCTATGGACACTACGAGTTCCTAGTCATGCCTTTCGGGCTGACTAACGCGCCGGCAGCTTTTATGGATCTGATGAACCGAGTGTTCAAACAATTTTTGGATAAGTTCGTCATAGTGTTCATAGACGACATCCTGATCTACTCAAAGACAAAAGAGGAGCACGAGCGGCATCTACAATAGTCCTCGGAGTATTACGGGAGAACAGTTGTACGCCAAGTTCAAAAAGTGCGAGTTCTGGCTAGACCAAGTCGCCTTCTTGGGACATATTATCTCCGGAGCGAGAATTTCAGTAGATCCCAGCAAAGTCGAAGCCATCAGCAACTTGCCACCACCAACAAATGTGACCGAAGTACGGAGTTTCCTTGGCTTTTCAGGCTATTACAGGAAGTTCATCAAAGACTTCTCGAAAATCTCCTCAACGCTAACGAAGTTAACAAGGAGAACACACCATTTCAATGGAGCGAGGAATGTGAGCAGAGCTTCCAAGAACTGTAAAGGCGACTGACTACGGCCCCAGTTCTCACGATACCATCAGGAACCGGGGGATTCTCAGTATACAGCGATGTTTCGAAGAACGGATTAGGATGCGTGCTAATGCAGAATGGTAACGTAGTGGCCTACGCCTCACGTCAATTGAAGGAGTACGAGAAGAACTACCCTACGCACGACCTAGAGCTCGCTGCGGTGGTCTTTGCCCTCAAGATCTGGAGGCACTATTTATACGGAGAAAGGTGTGAAATTTACACCGACCACAAGAGTTTGAAGTACTTCTTCACCCAAAAGGAGCTAAATATGAGACAAAGGCGATGGTTGGAGTTAGTGAAAGACTAGATTGTGCGATCAACTACCACCCAGGCAAAGCGAACGTGGTAGCTGACGCTCTAAGTCGAAAAGCGGTGAGCACGGAACTGTAACGACTCGAAGTGGAGATCGTGCAACTGGGTGAAGTCGAGACTAGATTAGCGGCTTTGACACTGCAACCTATGTTACTGGATCGAATCAAAAAGGCGCAGGAAAATGACGAGTTCTATATCAGGGCCAAAGGAACACAAGCAGAGCAGTCGATGACAGACTTTGCGTTCCGAGACGACGGAAGTATGTATTATAAGAACAGGCTATATGTACCGGATGGTGCGGAGCTTCAACGTGCCATAATGGCGGAAGCACATACCACACCCTACTCCGTACATCCTGGAGCTACTAAGCTGTATAGGGACTTACGGACGAACTATTGGTGGTCGGGGATGAAGAAAGACGTAGCCAAATTCGTGAGTCAATGCCTTACCTTAGTGAATTAAGGCGGAACACCAACGGCCGGCAGGAATGCTACAGCCTTTACCAATCCCGGAATGGAAATGGGACAATATAACAATGGATTTTGTAAGCGGATTGCCGAAGAACGTGAAAGGGCATGACGCAATATGGGTAATTGTCGACCGACTTACGAAATCTGCCCATTTTCTGCCTATAAGTACGACGTATTCCATGGAACGGTACGCAGAGCTGTACGTCCAAGAAATAGTGAGACTCCATGGAATACCGTTATCGATAGTTTCAGACCGCGACTCAAGATTCCTATCCAAGTTTTGGACGAGCCTACAAAAGGCGATGGGGACGAAGCTTTCATTTAGTACAGCGTATCATCCCCAAACAGACGGTCAATCCGAAAGGACCATCCAAGCACTGGAAGACATGTTACGAGCCTGCGTGATGGATTCAAAGGCAACTGGAGTAGGTACCTTCCACTCGTCGAGTTCTCGTACAACAATAGTTACCAAGCTACAATAGGAATGGCTCCATACGAAGCTCTATACGGGCTCAAGTGCAGATCCCCAGTACATTAGGATGAAGTCGGTGAAAGGGCGATGCTAGGCCCGCCCAGAAAGGGTACGAGAAATGATGGAAATCATCATGATGATACGAGAAAGAATGCGTGCGGCGCAAAGTAGACAAAAAAGCTACGCTGACCGACGACGTCGACCACTGGAGTTTGAGGTCGACGATTGGATTTTCGTAAGGATATCACCGATGAAGGGCGTTACGAGGTTCGGGAAGAAAGGGAAGTTAAGCCCAAGATACATTGGTCCGTTCAAGATAGCAAAAAGAGTGGGTGAAGTAGCGTACCAATTGGAACTACCAGCATCGTTGTCGCAAGTACACGATGTGTTTCATATCTCGACCCTACGAAAATATATAACAGATCCGAATCACGTACTGAGGAACGAATCTCTGCGCCAACAACTGAAACCCGACCTAAGTTACGAGGAAATACCGGTCGAGATCTTGATGTACGAAACCAAGCGACTTAGGAATAAAGAAATCCCTTTAGTGAAAGTTCTGTGGCGGAATCAGTTGGTGGAGGAATCCACCTGGGAACGTGAGGATGAGATGAGAGTTTGCCATCCTGAATTGTTCCAGACGGGCTGATTTCGGGGGCGAAATCCTCTTTAAGGGGGGAGGATGTAGAACCCGAGCCCCCGTAAGCTAGTTGGCCAATAAAATTTCGCACGAACATTGTGTGCCTACGTGACTGTATGGATTTGATGCATAAATTATGTGCTTATGTGATTTCGTTCATTCCATGCTATTATGACTACTAACTTAGTAGAAATTGAGTTGGGATCTAGGAGTAATTTTCCTATAAAGGATATGATCGAAGTAGGAGAAATTTACAAATTCGAAATAAACGATTTGAGAAATCATAGTAGGGATAGAAATTGAGCTATAATTGCAAATGTGCTAGGTTTAAATCCAAACTCAAGACAAGATAATTTATAGGTGTGGTCCAAGATGGTATATAAACTAAGTGGCCCAAGTTGGTGGGCATGCAAGGCATTATAAATACTAGAATTTCAAGGCCCAAGAAGAACCTTAGTGCCCAAAACATTAAAGATATTTTTCGAACAAAGTCCCTTGAATTAAGGAAGTCCCACGCCATTATATGTCCCATCATCATGCTTTGACTATTTTAATATCTATTCATCCCTTAAACAAGAAGAAAAATACGTCAACTTGAAGCTAAGAAATAAGAAAGACCGAAGAAAAAAAAAGAAACGAAGGGGGCGAAGTAGATTTTGGGCAAGACCCTCACATCCAAGTTGCTCAAATTTAGCTAGAGGAAGAAGAAAATCACCTTGGAGCTTAGGAAAGGGTATATATATCTACTCATGCTAACTTTTATTTAATATTCTACTAAGATAGGAGGATTAGAGGTCACGAAAGATACATCAATTTTGCTTTGGGCTCGAATGTGTTGAGATTATTAGTTATTCTTAAATAAACCCTTTTTGTTTGGGGATTTAGTAGTTCTCGAGGTTAATGGCGAATTTCTAAGGGATAAACGTTAACATATTTAAGTATATCCTTGATAAGGGTCCAAGCGAGTTCATTTTTCAAGGTCCGGAAGATAATTGAAGTTCATATGAGGTTCATACCATTCTTAGAAAGGAAATACTTTTGATCGGAGTGCCCTAGATTTTTAAAGCATTAGAGACTGTTTTGAGACCGTAAAACGTGAGATTCGCGAGCTCCTAGTAGAAATTGTGTTTTGCGAATTAGGTTCACGAACCCGGCGAAGTTCGCGAACTTAACTTAACTGTGAATTTCGCGAATTGAGCGAATTTTGCGAACCGGATGTAAAGGGCGTTTCACGAATCATGGGGTTTGCGAATTGGGCGATGCTTGATAGACTTCGCGAACTATGGTCTAATTTGGCGAATCAGTGTAATTTGCGAATTAGGGGGCATAAGAGAGTTGCGAATCCATGAGGATCGCGAATTACCAAGTTCGTGAAGTGTATGTGTGTAAGGGTGAATTCTGCGAATCATGAAAGTATAAAATATGCTTTGCGATTTTAGAGACCAAGTTAGTTTACGAATCAAAGGAATAAAATAATAAAATAATAGTGCTTAGCGAATTGGACTTGGCGAATTAGAAGAAGACAAGATAGGACTTCGCGATATGTGACTTCGCGAACTACATGAGATTTGCGAATTGATCACTTGGCGAATTGGAGGAAGGAAAAGAAACTTCACGAATTGAGTGGGGAATAAAATAATAGTATACTAAGCTATGAACTTCACAAATTGAGGGAAGTGTGCGTTATGGAAGTTCACGACACAAAGGAATAAAAATAATATAATAAGCACATGGAGCTTTATGAGTGGATACTAGGCCTCAAATTTCACCAATTTAATAATGTTGGGAGGTGGCATACACTATGGGAGGTTCACGTGAATTAAGGAATAAAATAACATTATAAGGTACATAGTAGGTTCATGAACTTGGGGGTAGACTTATCTAGGTGTGGTAATAGAATAATATTATATGCTACCATGCACTTCACAAATAAGGAGTATTAATATATTACATGGACTTCACGAATTGCTAGGAGATAATATTACATGGCTAAGTGAATGGTGAGTCATGCAAGGAAAGGCACAAATTACGAGTTAGAGATGTAAACTTTAAGAATTATATATATGTGTAGGTTGGCGTATTGTGAGGGGTAATTACTTGGCGAATTAGGCGCACTTCACGGGTCCTATTTCACGAACAGTTAGTAGATTACGAATTTTAATATTTTAAATCGGTGAATTCGCAAAGCAGGAGCAAGGAGTTTGCGAATTAAGCGAGAGTTCGAAAACCTTGATGCTTTGCGAATTGAGAGGAGTTCGCGAAGTGCAAACTTGGCGAACTCTAGGTTGGCGAATCCTATTTCACGGGCCGTTGAAATACTGCTTCACGATTTTGGAAATTTGGCGAAGTAAGAACTTTACGAATTGTAAGGGAATTCGCGAAGTATAAAAGTGCGCTAAGTACTCTGCGAACTTGGTAGAAATTAAATGTTAGGATTCAAGAAGTGGTCTCTAGGGCATTTCACGAACTATTAGGGCATGGAAATTTCACGAATTTGGCAAGTCACGAATTACGAGCCATGCCATGAATTTCACAAACTAAGAACTTTCACGAGTTAACTGGACTTAGCAAATTTCGATATCTATTTATCCATTAGCTAAGCATTTTAATACTTAGGAAATTCAAGAATTTAGATGATACACTGACGATAGAATTTTATGCCTGGAATAGGGATTAACAATTTCGCAGGACCACTAGCTAATAATCTACGGACGCCAGGTAAGTGGAAATCCAACTACGACTCATAACATGTTTGTTTGTACCGAACAATGTGACTATGTGATTCTGTGCTTACGTGCTAATGTGAATTATGAATGACGTGATTTTATGATTTCGGTAAACATTATGGCATTAATGCGCTATGCATATGCACGAGCATGCACGAAACACTTGGGGGTTATATGATGATGAGCGTGCACGATTTATGTCGCAAAAAGCGAACGATGATTGCCGAGGTAGGCAATGATGTAATAATTTATAAGTAAAGTGAGGGGCGGCTTCCGGGCACCGTGACGGCGTGGATGCGCCGTCGGCGACGTTGATGCATCGCCAATATACGAACGACGTTGATGCGTTGGGGGATTTCCATGGTTGGGTTGATGCCCTCATGGTTGGGTTGATGCCCTTATATCCCTGATTAGCGTGGTTGGGTAGATGCCCTCATGCTTTAGTATGGTTGGGTTGATGCCCTCATACTTTGGGCTGATGCCCGTGGTTGGATTAGAGCTCTTTACGGTGTACGCCTGGGTAAAAGCCTGCCAAGGGCCCTAAGATAAAAGATATGAGATTGAGTTTAGTCTATGAGACGTAATATGCATTGGCATGGATTGCCTTTGTGGGGGATTTTCACGTGCACGACATGCATGATTTCTACTTACTGAGCATATCGCTCACCCCTTACGTTATGTATTGTAGGTGCTAGCGACCACGGTACCTGATCGCTTAGATGGCAAGGCAAATCTTTTGGCGCTTCCAGCAGCTTTTGGGGTGGGAGTGTATGCATGGACGACGACCTGTGAGGCCGGGCGCATAGAGATTCTTTTGCTGTGCATGTATACACATCTGGTGTAATTAGGATTCACATGAAGTTAGGAATTCAAGTAATTCTTTTGTCATGTATAGAAATGACTTCATTATATAAATGGAAAAATTTCATACGCATTTCCGCATTTCTTTTAAAGTTGAAGCATCACTAGGCACATAGGATACGTTAGAATTAGGTAACGAGGACAGCGGGTCCTGACATTAACCTTACTCTTTCCCTTGTCTTTTGCTTGGCGCCATGCACGTTGTTGCGTCGCTACGTTGACCGGGTGCGTGGTCTATTTAGGCGCGGGTGCCGGGGTTTTGTGGGGCTATTTTGGGTGGTTTGTGGAATTCCGAGGGGCAGGTTCCGGGTTCTTGTGGGGCATTGGGTGGCTTATGGGCAGGCCCCAGATCCATGTGTCCATGATTGGCATACCGTGCACTTTTTTGGCCGCCATTCGTACTCAACCCGAACAGGTACTACGCCTGAAAAACTTCCATTCTCATTAGGTATTCTGATATTGAAGTGCTCGAGAAAGGGTTCCTCTAATGACTTTTCGATACAAATCCTCGCGTATTCAAGCGTTCTGCGCCGGCTGTCATTGCGTCCGCAAAAAGAGGTTTCCCAATCACGCTCGCAGCAATGCTCAGCCCTTCTCCACAACTCCGTTGGCACATTGCGCAGTCTAACCCATAGTGGTACCGCCAAGTGCTGCTTCTTGTGAGCCCTTGTATCTCTTTCTTGAATTTGAGCGGATTGTGGGCGAACAAATTCCGTAAGTTGAAGGATCACCGTGTCTCGACTATCAGTAGGAGTTGCGGGTTGCTTGCCCTTATCCGTAGCCCCACTACCTTCTCCTCATGTTCTACCCATTTCTTTCTTTTACCCTAATAGTCCCTAAGGCCAATAAAATCATTCACATACAAAATTCATAGAAAATAAAACTTACTAGCAAGACTGCTTCCGTGCTTTTGAGTGTGTACATGGACAGTCTACAGAACTTGTAACCGAAAGCTCTGATACCACCTGTGGCGCCCCTGACTTCTACCACCCATTCTTATTACTAATTTATGTGACCGCATATGGTATAACAAATAATATACGCGAAAATGCGTACAAAATTTTTCCTTTTATATAAAGGAAACCATTCTGTACTATACAAAATATTCGAGGATCCTAAGTACAAGGTAGAGTGCGCATGCAAATGAAAATAAATCTATAGGCCCACCACTTCGGTCGCATCCATGTACACACTACCACCTCAAACGTCCTTCGGAAGTTTCAAACATAAGCCTTGCCATCATAATAATGATCACATACCGTGACCCTGTGACCTACAACACTTAAATACATGGAATGAGCTTATAAAGCTCGGTAAGTGAAAGCCATGCATGCCACGCACGTGACCTAATTCGCAGAGGCATCCGCGCCAATGCTCCCTAGACCTCATATTTTTCTTGCATCATCTTGTCATGTAGGGCCCCCGGCTGTCTTGCTATGCACCATCATGGAGCTCGAATCAACTAGGGATATAAATATATAAGTGACAAGACCCACACTTGGGAGGCTAATCCTAGGACGTCTTTTCAATCCCAAGGTGGTTTCATACTGGTAGCCTTTTCTGAGGTAGCCAACACCAGAGATACCCTCGGTGTTGCTTAATCTCTCAGCTTGCAACCTCCAGGTTCCACGTTCCGCCATGAGGGCGTTCGCCCCAAAATCATGTCTTGTCTTGAACATGTCATGTCTTGGGAGAGGCGACATAAAAGTCACCATGGTAGCATAGAAGAGCCGTGACTCAACTGTGAGTCAACATCAGACGCCCATATCGGAATATTTAGCGCTCTCAGGCGATCTTGTTTCATTCACGCTCTCGTATCCTGTCTTTAATACTAATTGTCCGTGCACATGAACATGTCGTGAATATGCATGTCATGTCATCATATAACGTAATTAAATCACGTAAGAACTCATGTAAAATCATAGAGCAAATAGGCACATAATTCATGCACATCTTCAATTCGCAAAGTTTATAATATCTCGCGAAGTTATACTTCGCGAAGTTCTTGAATTCGCCAACTAGCTTGATTCGCGAAGTTGGTTTGTTCATTACATTCGAGTTCCAACTTAATTTCCTATCAAGTCAGTTATCCTAGTAGCACGTAAGCATATATGCGACAACACACCTAGCATGGAATCATTTAGACACATAATATGCAGTCACATAATCATATAATATTTTTTTTTGGAATTTTCACTAAAACAAAGAAAGAAAAACAGGAGTACAAGAGCAGCGTGCATGATTTCGCTCATGACGCAACAAGCGGTAGCATTCTACCGACCAGACAGCACAACGACAAGTCCGAAACAGCCCAGACAACTTACTAGGTCCCTACAAGACTCAAGCCGAGCATAGAAGGAAGTATAAATCACACACGAGGCTAAAAAACAAGGTGTCAACACCCACATCCAAACAACAGGGTACTGGCACCAGATGTAGCGCCAGCAGGGCAGTCGGCCGAAGTGCAGGGCGAGGCACAAGCGCACAACAGAAGATAATATCACAAGGATAATTATCAAGCGGGAAAAAGTAGTAGAAGCTACAACCGCAAGTCTGGTCGGGTATGAAAAGCTTAAAGACGCCAACTCCTGTCTCTTTTTGTCCATAAGAAGAGGACCACCAGGCAGGGCCGCCATCAATCCAAGCGCAAATGTGGATCCCAAAACAGCAGGCGAACCCAAAACGACCTGCACACCTGCCCAAAACAAAAACAACAAAGAAAGAAGAGCGAAAAATGGATCCCATAGACAAGGCTAAACGGATACAAAGGAAGAGAAAGAGATACTCCCTCAATCTTCCTCCGCTCAAGAGCTGTAGGTGTCGAAGCCGTTCTACCATGCAATTTGCCAAAGTCTTCGCAGCGCCAGCGGTTGAGCATATATTTTTGGGACAGAGTACCTAATCGGATGCATATCGTCGTAATAACATCCGCCACCACATGTTCCTCGGCCCGCCGAGAGTCTGTTCGCCACCGTTGGTTCCGCTCGTGCCACAAGTGATATATGAGTGATGCGAGCACATGGCGGTATGCTAGATGGTGTAGATGCTTTCCCCGCCACTTAGTCGCCGCCCAGGTGATGCCGAGTCCCCATCCTGAATAAGGCCATCTGAAACGGAGCTTTGGCCAAGGAGACGAATGCAATGATAGAATAAGGACACTGAAAGAAAAGATGTTGGACAGATTCAGGGGCTCCGCCGCTACATAATAGACAGTCCGTCGAGTTAGCCTTTGCCGCTATCCATGCATGGTCCCTGGTCGCCAGCCTCTCCCGTATTGCAAGCCAAAGGATGAAGTCATAGCGTGGTATGTGTAGAGGGCCTCCAAATAAAGTGGCCCTCGCTATATAGGTAGAAAATAAGCCATCAGAGGAATCCTTCCACCGAATGCGGTCCGATCTGTGGGGTTGCATCATTGGGAGGTCAGCCGAAAAATCCAGGTATTCCATCGTGTAGACCGCCGGCCATCTCCACCCATTTGCGTCGATCACGGTGCTAAGTCTAGAGTCAAGAGGAAGTCCCATCGCAATGGGGCCTCGCGGGTGTCTCTCAACAAGCGGGTCGGGGTAAAGCCAAGGGTTGAGCCATAAAGAAATAGTGTCCCCATTGCCTACTTCAAAGCATATAAGAGACCGCAGTAGGGGGCGTAATTTGAGTAACTTGTTCCAGCCCCAAGCCACATTCGATGAGGATCAGACCGTCCAAAAAGAAGCACGTGCAAGGCGGGTGTTGAGATCCAAGTAACCCAGATGGAGTTTTGGTCAACTGAGAGTATCCGCCAGAGGAATACACGATTATCAACCTCAATAGATCGGATGCCCAATTCCCCTTCAGTCTTTGGAAGACACACATCGGCCCACGCAACCTTTGCCGTGGAGTTCCGCCATAGAAACCGCCTAATACGACTCTCGATGTTCCGTATGACTCCTTTGGGAAGGAGAAAGACGCCAGACCAGTAGATGTGAATCGCCAGTAGTACAGACTTAATTAATTGGACCCTACATGCATATGATAGAGATAGGTGCAGCCAAGATCCTAATCTTCGATCGACATTACGAAGTAACGGGGCACAATCTTGTATAGATAGGCGAGATGTAATCAGGGGTACTCCAAGATATCGAACAGGAAGAGAGCCAATAGTGAACCCCCTAATAGGCTGAAGACTTGGAATACGGCGGGCAGCACGCTAGGAGACAAACATTTCGCTTTTTGCTGGGTTGGCGCGGAGGTCCGAGAGTGTTGCAAACTCATCCTTAAGAACGGTAACAGAATTTTCGTCCGCATGCGAGAATTGGAGCAGATCATCTGCAAAGGTTAGCATAAAAAGTTCAATAGACTCACAGCGCCAATTGTATTGAAAGTTCGGGCTCCGTGTGATCCTCTCCTTTAGGATGCCGTGCAAGACCTCCATGGGGAGTGTGAATAAATACGGCGAGATAGGGTCGCCTTGGCGTATTAGTCCTCTTCGCCCCTCGAAAAACCCCTCGGCCCAACCATTGAGGTTTAGGGAAAACCTCGTCGTCGAAATACAAGTCTGAATCCAAGCAATGAACTTGGGGTGGAAGTTCATTCCAGCAAGTGCGGCAAGTACAAAGTCCCACTCCAGTCGATCATAAGCTTTGGCCAGATCAACCTTAAAGTCGACCCGTTCGGGTAGTTGCTTGCTCCCATACCCATGACATATTTCCTGCGCGAGCATAATGTTATCCGAAATTCGTCGCCCAGGAATAAATACGGTCTGCGTAGGGTGGACCAGTGAGGAGAGCTGGTCCTTTAGTCGATTCACCATAACCTTAGAGAGGACCTTGTATAAGACGTTGCAACAGGAGATTGGTCTAAAATCTGAGGCTTTATGTGGGGCGTCTCCTTTGGGGATGAGTGTGATCAAAGTGCTACTGAGTTCTTTAATTAAGAAGCCCGTTCTAAAGAACTCAAGCACCGCCATCGTGATGTCGGCACCCACCACTTCCCAAGCAGCCTTATTAAAGGCCGCCGTATAGCCGTCCGGCCCGGACGCCTTGTCGTCGTCGATGGAGAAGAGAGCCGACTTGACCTCATAAGAGTGACCGGTCGAACCATGTGGAGCACTTCGGTGTTGGATAATTTGCGAGGGAGATAATCCCCGACAGTTGGCCACGTAGGGTAGGCCCGTTCGGAATGCCCGAGGAGATTCTGATAGTAGCGGAGTAGCTCGTCTCCGACTTCATCCTCACCCTCGAAAATTGTCCCATTATCCCCTTCCAGGCTGAAAATACAGTTCGCCGCACGTCGTATGGCCACCTTCTTAAAGAAGAAGGCGGTGCATTGATCACCATCCTTGAGCCACTGTACTTTGGCGCGTTGTGAGAGATACGCACGCTCCTTTTCCACCGCAATGCGGGCGATACCATAGCGGAGTATGTTTCGGAGTCGGACCAACGAACCTGAGTCCCCAGTACATGAACGCGACTCAACGATTATGAGGCTTACCGAACTGATCCAGCGACAATCGGATCAGATTAATGCTCTTATCCAACATCAAGTTTCCTCCGTACCCCAATCGTCTCCTCAGCATGAACGTATAGAGATCATAGGGGAACGGTTCCGAAAATTGAACCCTCCTACTTTCGAGGATGCTATTGATCCTACCGTGGCCGAAGATTGGCTGCGAACTATTGCGGACATGTTCCTCTATAGCCGGATTCCAGAAAACGAAAGAGTGTTATGCGCTGTCTCTATGCTCTGCGGGAACGCAAGATTTTGGTGGGACACCGTCAAAATCTTGGAGGACCCTATGACTATGTCGTGGGAAAGGTTTGAGCAATTGTTCCGCGACAAGTATTTTACAACCTATGATCGAACCCGAAAGATGAATGAATTCATCAATCTCAAACAAGGCGAAAGACCTATCGCGGAATATATCCGCAAGTTTGAGGAACTATCTCGCTTCGCCCCGCACATGGTAGCGAATGATGCCTTAAAGATCGAGCGATTTCAGGTAGGTCTTAAACCGAAGATCTACCGAGATGTTAGCATGGCAGGAAAGCGAGGAGTAGCATTTGCCCAGGTGGCGGAACGAGCAATGATTGCAGAGCAAGCGGAATCCCAAATTTTGGCATCTCAGGAGGTGAAGAAGAAAATGGATAATCATCAAGGAAACGAAAGTAAGAAACGGCAGTACTTCGAAGTAGGTCCCAATATCAACCAGAATTATCACCAGGGACCGCAAAACTGGCGACCGAGACCAAACTTAGGGGCAACTAACTATCCGTTTCGACCCCCAACTATGAATCCCCAATGTCCGCAATGTGGGCGATACCATAGCGGAGTATGTTTCGGAGTCGGACCAAAGTTCAACCCGCAATGTTTCAAGTGCGGAAAACTGGGACATGTTGTAAAGGACTGTCAAGAATATCGTCCCAAAAATCTAGCCCCAACGGCAATACGACCTCCACTGGCACCAGCCCGAGTATACGCTTTAACAAGCAAAGAAGAAGAACCGAGCCCATCTGTAATACCCGTGAAATTTAAAACAGGAATTTTTACAAATATTATGAAGTAGTTACCATAAAAGGAATGTAAGGACTTATATTTTTAAATAAAGAATATTATTCCAACCAAGCTCAATTAAAAATGGGAATATAGAGAGGTTATTTGTTGAAGCCCAAATAAAAGAAAGAAAACTTTAATATTAATATATAGGCTCAAACGAAAATAAGGGATAGAGTAAAACATGTTAGTGTTTTTTTTTCCTTGCAATTAATTACTAAATGTGTATAACTAAGGAAAAACAAAGGAAATAAAAATATTATGGGTGGGGAAAGATAGAAAAAGACTCAAATGTCTTTCGTGCATGTGATTCAACGAATATGCATGGGTCATTGTCTCCAAATCATTAGTAGGTTAAACAACTAAGCAATAATAGTGTAGTGGGTATGATGTAAGAAAAGACAAGCATTAGAGTATGATATAAATAAACTAATAAGGGATTTGTTAGTACGGGTTTGTTATTTACCACCATGCCCAATCAACGTGAATGTCAAGATTAATTATTAGGGATATTAGTAAGTAAATAATGAGAAGGTTACAAATTGTTTAGTAAGCCATGTTAGTGGTTTGTCTCTTAGTAGTAAAATAATAAGAATGAAAAGAGAATATTACAATGTGTATAAGAAAGCCACGTTGGTTAGGTTAGTAAACCATATTAGTATAGTAATAAAATAATGAGAATCAAAGGTGATATCTCAATTTGATTAGTAAGGTCATGTGGTGCATTGTAACTCATTTGTCATATTCTAAGAACAACCATTTGAATATAATGCCACATTAAAAGAAAAGCATAAATGGAAGGGGCCAACGTGAGAAAGAAGAAATAATGATACCATGTGCATGAGATACAAAGTGCTTGAATAATAAAAAAAAGAGGAAATGAGTTGTGTCTACTTGTCTAACTCTCACCACCATCGAAGTCTTGGAACATATTCAATATATATATCATATAACATAATGCCTAAGTGGAAAGTTCCATACACGAAAATTACATCAAAGAAGATAGAGACTATTTCCATGAAGAACGACGCATGATAATCAAGCGAAGCTAGGAATTCGCTAAACATCTAAGCTTGGAGGATAGGTAGGTGGAAACTTCATCTAAGATACGTAAATCCTTTTATGTGAATTTCGGATTGGAGGTGAAATTCAACCAAAACGTTAATTGGTTGTGTAGGTTTTATATGCTTTCGAAAAAGATAGATTCTACGATCAATACGAAAATAAATTCGTGAGTTGCATGTATTAGGTGCTTGAAGGTGAATATAGGATAGATCGAGTCTAGGTTTCGGCAATGATCAATACATGAGGTATATATGTTTTTGTGATTAACATGTTTAGTGTTTCAATGTGTTTGTGTCTAGTGAATTTTTAATATGAGAGTTGGAGATTAATTTGAGATATTTTAGGATATTATAACGTTGGATGTGGAATGCTAGGGTTTTCGAAAATAGAATTTATATTCATGAGCTAATGATTTGATATATACGGTGTTCTTTTAAGGTTTTGATGTTTTAGGGTTTACTACTTTCCGAGCTTAGGATGATATTAGAAGATAATTATAAGGGCATATTAGTTATGGTATTTCTAGGGTTTCCGACAATTAGGGTTCGAAAACATTCATATTAATTTGATCTAGTAGATATACTTATATGATAATATTTTTATGTCTAAAAGGTTTGGAGGTTCAGGATATTAAGGAATTACCGCTTGCAAAACTAAGGACGACAGGTAGGTGAAACTCACCTACGGCACGTAAACGTTATGTGAATTTTATGTGATATTTACGTGCCTACGTGATTATCTTAGCGAATTACGTGTTTTACGTGTATTATATTTGTTACATATCATATGTACATTAATTGCATGTCGTATGTACATTATTTGCACTGCGCATGCATATCACGTCAGTGCGAGGTTGAGCACCGTATAAAACTGTGACATCTTGCTTTAATGATGAGCGGGGTATCGATTTGAGTTAGAGTTGAGGTTAGTATTGGGATCTTAGATGGTAGTGGGCGATGAGGCAGTGTGAGGTCTCAAGTGCGACGGGCTGGCGTGACCGGTGCGTGAGGCCTGGAGCGTCTGTGACTCAAGTGCCTCAGGCCGGTGAGTGTTCGGTGCGTGAGGCTTGGGCTGCGGTTCAGGTGCGACAGGCCGGGAAGTGTCAGTGCGTGTGGCTTGAGGATCATGTGTGATAGGTTGGCGTGTCAGGCTGGTAAGCGTCCAACGCGTATGTATTGAGATGTGAGAACCTGGTGTGATGTTTGGAAATACGTTAGGTTGAGATGACAGAAATAAGTCGAGCGTGCATTTGTGAGGTAAGACGAGTCGAGCGTGCATTTGTGAGGTGTTTGGGAATGGGTTTGAGCGCACGTTGCATACATGCATGTTTCATCTACTGGGCAAGGAGCTCAGTTTACGTGTTGTAGGTACATCTGAGTCCGACGTTGGAGTACGTCATGACTAGGCGGGCTGATGGCGGTGACTCCACGGATTTTTGAGGGCAGGGCAGTACATGGATGCGACCTGTGGAGTGACGTTAGGGTTTTTATTATTTTATTATTTTAGGGTTATGGCATGTGTAAATATAGATGATTATTTAGATGATGTTAATTTTATTATATCTTATTTTAGAAAAAGTTTTAATAAATGGGCTTTCCGCTGCTTACGCTGCGAAAATCCGCCAAAATGTTTGTTAGAAAGTGAGGGTCGTTACACCATCAAGGATGACAGGTATCTCGAAATGCTTATAAGCATACTCATTCGGAGTCACATGTTTATTCGCGTGGAATAAATGTGTGATATAAGTGAGAATGATCCCAGCTCCATTTAAGTAAATCGGACTAGATGTCAGAGTTGCGCAGCGGGAGTATGATGGAAGCAAGAACAAGTATTTCTAGGAGACATAGAAAATGGACAAACGAGCCTAGATATAAGGAATTAAATGATCCTAGAAATTAGGTCACACATTTAAATGTGTCACCTAATGAAGGTGGGAATATATTCTACCTTAATAAGAGATAAATAGGAGAAAACGTTACCCGGAGTTCACCAGTCGGCGAATTTCGGGGGCGAAATTCTTTTAAGGGGGGGAGGATGTAATACCCCAAATTTTATAAACATGTTAATCTGTGAATTTATGTGCAATTATGTGTTTATGTGGCCGCATGTTATGTGTCTATAGGATTTTATGCTATATGTAATACCGTAAGTATAGGCTTATGTGTTATTTGGACAATTGACTGGATTGGGAAATGTAAGTTAAAACTTAGAAATAATTTTATATAAGATATATATAATTTTGGGAAGAAAATTCTTGATAAAAATCAGGTTAAGAAATTCGAACAGTATAATCTTCAGCTAATAAGCTAAACATACGAAAGGAATTATTAGAAGATTTTGAATACTTAGTTAGAAGGGAACTATTTGAAGACTTGGGGCTATTTAAATATACATATATATGATATCGATTTCTTAATTGTGAGGGAAACCTAAAGAATCGATAGAATAATAATTGTGATTTAAAATTAGATAAGGATCAATAGGTGTCGATGTCATTTGGACAATTTTATACGTAAAGGCTAGTGAAGATAAGAATAGAATTTACACACAATAACTCATTAATAAAAGAACGATCAGATCCCCTAGCCCTAAGTAAGGAGGAGAAAAGAGAACTCACATAACCATAGTCGAATTCAAGCATTTGGAAGGTATATTCTCTTACCCTGATATGTACGTTTTATATGTATAGGTTTAGCTGATTTTTATTTTGTACAACTTAAGAATAAGGGAGATTTAAGAGATATTACTTTCAGAGTTATTTGTTTTGTAGCAAGAACCACGATTATAGGGTTAATTACTTTACTGATTTTAGGGTTTCGAACAGTAGCTATACTACCATGGTATGTTTAGATTAATGAATATTAGGACTGGAAAGATTCGTATGGTAGGAAAACGAATTATGAATCTCGAATCTGAAGAATTTCAAGATGAAAGAACGAGGATAAGAAATGTCGAAATCTAGTCTTGATATTAATTTCGAAATTATGTACGAGATCTCGATAGGAATCTCGAAATTCCATAAGCAGATTCAAAACTCAAAGTCGAGATCTTGTTGCATAGTTTAAATGTCGAGATATATACATCGAAGTATGTAGAATTGAAATGTCGAAGGCCATGAAGGATTAAATGTCTATATGTATAATAAATGGGTTTCGAGATATATCTTATAAAGATTTCAATATTTGCTTTTCAACCGAAGATCTCGAGATGACTCATGAAAAGATTTCGAAGTGTGTAGTATAATAATCTCGAGATGTTTCATAAAGAGATTTCGATATGTGTGATAAGAAGACTTCGAGATATATCATGCAAAATTTCGAAACATATATACTAGGCAATGGGTCAACTAATTGTGAGACGTTGGGAATTGTGTATGGAAAGTTCAAGGGAATTTTTTTTTTTGAAGCAAATTGGATTCTCTCTCTAACTTTCTCTCTCTAAGATTCTCCCTCCACACACACGTTACCCCATACTCGAACGACGATTCACCTCCCTTGCCATCTCCGGCCTGTTTTGACGTCAACTCCGGCCGGTTTGATCCTCTTCCGGCGGTAGACGTCGACCCCCCGCCGCCGGGACCAGACGGCGGCGGTCTGGGGGTTACTCGGCCGGTGACCTTTCCCCTCACCTTTTAATAACCCGCAATCTCTAATCCTCAACGCCACCACCCACCTCCCTCTCCGGCGCTGTTCTGGGCGGCGATTGACGACGACCAGCCAGCCCACCGCCGGGTCCAGACGGCGCGTGGGTCTCCAGCCCGGAACCCCAGTCATACCCACTCACTCGCGGACCAACCCTAAACGACCTTTCATCTTCTTCATCACTGTTCGATCTGCTATGGATCCTTCTGATAATGATTTGGAAACTCCCGGACCTATGCCGGATTATGGAGCTCTTGTTAACAATATCGCCGAGTTTCGTGAGAGATTTGGTATGGAGGCTTTTGAAGAACTTTTCAATAAGGTTAAGGGAAGCAATATCGGCCATGTCAACGGCCAGCTCACTCTGCCCGGCCCTACCCAACCTGAGGCGCTTCCGCAGCTTCATCACCGTCGCGCAAAAAGAAGCATACATCGCCTTATGCCACTTCGGGACCCAATCATCGATCGCCGTTTCCTTGTTCGCCAGGGCACCCCACCACCCGCCCTGGGCTCAAGGCCGATCTTGGAAGACTCCTCTGATGATGGCGAACAACACATGGGGGCTGCGGGGCTTGCTGAGAACCGGTACCGCCTTGATAGGGCTGTGGCTAGTGGACATCATCCACCGGCAACCATAGCGACAGCCATGATCACCCAACCCACACCGGCGACTGCCCCTCCACCTCAGTCAGAGCCGATCATCGAAGACGCTTCTGACACAGAGGAACTGATAACTGATGCTACCCCAGTTTTGGGGACTAGGGTTACGCCCAAAGGGTTCCATCCTAGGCCGGTGATAAAAGCGACGACGACCACGATGGCACATCACACCAGGACGCCTACTCATTCTGCTCAGATTGGAAAGAAGCAACCTAGGAATCTTCCTCAAGATTCTACCAAGTCCGGGTCTTCGACTGTGATAGCAGAACGCCGTCACTTGCCGGAGCAAGCCTCCATCCCGACTAGTAAGATCGGAGAGATAGCTGGCCCCTCATTTGCTGCCGTCCTTCAAGGCGCCAACAACACTAGCAATCAGCCTCGACGCACCTCCCCGATGCGCCTAGCCTTAACCTACACTAAGCCAACATTAATTGATGGCGAGGCCGTGGCTTGTCCACCTTGGGCAGTTTCGAGGAAAGGCACGGCTCGATGGGACAATACCCTTGTAGGGTACTTCTTGGGGAAGAGACCTTACTTCCCCCATGTTGAGCGATTTGTTCGAGCCACTTGGTCGGACCTTGTCGAAGTTCGCCCGACGATCAACGGGTTTTTCAAATTTCGCTTTGCGACAGCGGAAGCACTTGCTGCGGTCCTAGAGGGCGGACCTTGGCTCATGCACGGGCAGCCACTCTTCCTTGAAGTCTGGCGAATGGGCATGTCCTTTGAGAAGAAGAACCACGTGACCCTCCCATTATGGGTTAGAATGCGTAATGTCCCAAGCGAACTATGGACACAGGAAGGCCTGGGAATAGTTGCGAGTGTCATTGGGAAACCTTTATTTGCGGACTCGATAACTGCTACTGGAGAGCGGCTGGAATATGCACGGGTATGCATCGAGAAAACCCTTGAGGAACCGTTTGTCGAACAGTTCAAAGTTAGAATCCCCACTGAGGATGGAGGACACTCGGGTGATGTGCCAATCCGAGTTGAATACGAGTGGAAGCCAAAGCAGTGCACTATTTGCAATGCTTGGACGCACGGATCGGGGAGCTGCCCAACTAACCCGACCAAACAGCCCCGGCCGCAAACCTCGGCGAGAGTGATACGGCAGACGCAAGGGCCGAACAAGCAGCTGCAGCCAACACGAATGAATGAAAGGCCAAAAAAACAGGCGCAACCGAAAGCTCTCGGTGCGACCCCTCAGCCCGCTGTATGGAACAAACAACCTAGTACTAACATTCCCACAGGACGGGTTTGGCAACAAGTCGCCAACAAGGGTAAGGGCAAAGCCATCAGCGTGGAGGCGCCCTCGATAGCCACAGATGTGGAGGACTGGAGCTACAACAACCACATACCTGATGACCACACAAGGCTACCCCGACAGCCCAACGACGGTTGCTCCACAAGCACGGCTCCCGTTAGCACATCTATTGTTGATCACCACAACCCATTCGACGCGCTAGCAGATTTGGAATGGCAAAACACCGACACTCAGGGTCCTACAGCAGCCCTTCAAGCGGCTGATCCATGATCCCTGTCGCCTCCTGGAACGTACGTGGTCTAAACAGGTTAGACCACAGATGGGCGGTAAAGGAACTGATCAAGAAGTATGATTTGAAAATTATTGGACTCAACGAGACAAGAGTTTCGGAACCAAATGCTGCGGCTATCTCTCAATCGATTAGGCACTGGAGTTGGTTTTACGACTACGATGGCGGGCCGAGCTCTCGTATTTGGGTTGGATGGGACCCTGGTTTAGTTAGCGTCACTGTGGAAGCCTTCCCGTCTCAAGCTGTGCATTGCAAAGTGCATGTTCTAGAGGAAAGGCTGGAATTCTATGTTACCTTCATCTATGGGTTGAATATTCGTTCGGAGCGCCGAGATTTATGGGCTGACCTTAGTAGAACCTCTGGGGCACGTGAAAACACCCCGTGGGTTGTGATGGGTGATTTTAATGCCATTCTGGACGATACCGAAGCTCGGGGAGGGTCTCCTGGTGCGGGTTGCTCCGAGTTGGCTGCTTGCCTCACTTCGTCGGACCTTATTGATCTTCCTCGGGTGGGCTCTTTCTTCACTTGGTATAACCAACAGACTGGCACCTCCGGTGTTTGGAGACGACTCGACAGAATGGTGGGCAATCCTTCCTGGTTTGGCCGGTTTGGTGACTTGATCTACCGATGCGATCTTCCATCTACCTCGGACCATTCACCGCTGATTTTGGAGGCTAACAACCCGTCACGAGCTAAGGGACCGGCTTTCAAGTTCGACAACTTCTTAGTTCACGAGGAGTCCTGGCAACGTCAGGAGAACGGCTATCCCATGTTCACTGTGGTTAGAAGACTTAAAAAGATCAAATACGCCATGAAGCAGCTGCGCCGAGACAAGGGTGATCTCAATCGTAACACTCTTGAGGCGAGACGTTTCCTTGATATCGTCCAAGACCTTGCCGTTCTCTACCCTATGGAGCATAATCTTCTCATGCTTGAAAAACGCTGTCGATTTGTTTATGCCAGGGCTGTGGAAATGGAACATGCGGCTCTAACGCAGCGCGCTAAAGTAGCGTGGCTAAATGACGGAGACCAATGTACATCCTTCTTCTTCAAGAAGGTAGCCACGCGTCGGGCGAGCAACCGGATCTTCTTCCTTGAAAATGAAGCTGGGGAAACCTTCGATGGCGACGACCGAGTTAGGGAGGAGCTGATTCGCTTCTATACGGAGCTGCTTGGTCAATCCACACGTACGACCCCCATTTCGCCTTCGACGATTGCGACTCTCATGGAACGGAAACTAGGAATGGACGAGGCTGAGGCAATGATTCAACCGATCACAAACGATGAGATCAAGAGTGCGCTTTTCTCTATGGGTGATAATAAATCCCCTGGACCTGATGGATTCTCGGCTGCATTCTTCAAGCATGCTTGGCCTACAGTTGGACCCGACATTACTCATGCAATTCAGGAATTCTTCCGCACCGGATATCTCTTGGGGGAACTCAACTCTACGCTTATCACGCTCATTCCCAAAGGAGAGAGCCCGAGGATGGCCAAAGACTTCCGCCCTATTTCGTGCTGTAACGTTCTTTATAAAATCATCTCTAAAGTTATTGCAAATCGTCTAAAGGGCTGCCTTGGCCATCTTGTTCATCCGACGCAAACAGCATTTATTCCGGGCAGGCGAATCTCGGATAACATCCTCTTAGCTCAGGAAGTTTGCCAAGGATACAACAGTATAAGTCTTCCCGAAAGAGTGGCGTTCAAAATCGATATTGCAAAGGCCTACGATAGAGTGGAATGGGACTTCATTCTCGCCACGCTCGAAGCATTGAACTTTCCATCATACCTTTGTGGGCTGGGTTCGTGCCTGCTTAACGACGCCTTGTTTCTCCATCAACATCAATGGGAGATCGGAGGGGTTCTTTCATGGGCGACGTGGTTTAAGGCAAGGCGATCCTATCTCGCCTTACCTCTTCACGCTTGTGATGGAAGTCCTGTATAGCATCATTGCGGATGGGATTCGTTGCAACACCAGATTTCGGTATCACTGGAAATGCGAGACCTCCTCCCTCTTCATGCTCACCTTTGCAGATGACTTGCTCCTTTTTTCCCACGCAGATGTGGAGTCGGTGATGGTGTTCAAGCGTGGTCTGGATCAGTTTGCTGCGCTCTCTGGTCTGCATGCCAATATTCAGAAGAGCGCGATGTTTATCTCTAGAAGGGCCGACCGACTGAAGGGCGCTATTCAGGCCGTGATGGGTATCCCGAACGGGTCTCTCCCCGTTCGCTACCTTGGAGTCCCTCTCATCACTTCACGACTTACGATTGCGGACTGCGCCCCACTTCTCAGTAGTATTGACCGACGTTTGGGCTCGTGGACAAATCTATCACTCTCCTATGCGGGTAGAGTCCAACTCATCAAGTCTGTTCTCCTGAGTTTCCATACATATTGGGCGGGCGTCTTCCTTCTCCCCAAAGGTATTATTAGGAGCATCGAGACACGTCTTCGGGGTTTCTTATGGAGAGGCACTTCCGCAAAAGTCGCTTGGGCCGATATCTGTCTCCCTAAAGATGAAGGCGGCCTGGGGTTACGATCAATTGAAACTGATAATAAAGCGCTTTTAATTCGACTCCTTTGGACTATACTGAGCGGGGACGATTCTTCGGTTTGGGCCAGCTGGATTCGACGGACTCGCCTACACAATACGTCGCTCTGGACCATCAAGCCCACTGCACGGATGTCGTGGAGTTGGAGGAAGCTACTGAAGCTCCGAGATCACATAAGACCACTCATTACCTTCAACATCGGAAACGGAACAACCATACGACTGTGGACTGATCCATGGCTGCTCCCGGGCCCCATGGTTGAGAGTTTCCCTCGGTGACCAATGATTATGGGCCTCCCGCTCGATTCTAAGCTCAGCGATGTTATTAACGAGAATGGATGGTGCTGGCCTGCTCTTACTTCGGTTGAATACATGGAGATAGAGCCTTTGCTCCCTCAGATCAGGCCGAATGAGGAGGACACAATTAGTTGGAGCGCGTCCCCTAATGGTAAATTCTCTACTGCTTCGGCAAGAGACTGTCTGCGAATCAGGCGTCCTAAGATTCCATGGTGCACGCTCTTTGGTGGACCGTTGGCTATACCCAGACATGAGTTCATACTATGGCTTGCTATTCGTGACAAACTTGCGACTAGGGATAAACCTTGGGTTGCTGCGAAAGCGGGTACCTCTAATTGCTTACTTTGTGACATGCAAGAGGTGGAGACCACCAGACACCTGTTCTTTGATTGCCCTTACTCCAGACGCTGCCTTTGGTTACTTCGTCAGAAGTTGCACTTTGAGTGGCCGGTGCGGGATTGGTTCGCCGGCCTTCGTTGGGCGGCCCGACAATGGCGGGGCAGACACTTAGCTAGATTGGGCCCCCGACACGCGTTGGCATCACTCGTGTATCACTTGTGGACGGAGCGCAACAGGAGATGGCACGATGGGAGGCAGCGCCAGCCCCACCAGCTTACTGCCGATATCGAGACGTTGCTTTGCCTACGACTGTCCACTCTCCCCATCAAATATGCGCTTCAAGTCTGCGCCCTTCGACGGATGTGGCACATCGCCTGGTAGTTTATCTCTTGCCCTTTCAATCCCCTTGACTTCTTCATCTTTTTTGCCAGGGTGTGGTTGTTTTGGACCTTATGGCGGCTTTGGTCTTCACCTCCTTCCCTGCCGGCTGATCGCGGATTTCGGGAGTGGAGGGCTGCTTGTGGGGGCTGCGTGTCGACAAGCACATCGACGCTTTACCCACGGGGCGAAGCCACAAACGTCTTCCAATGGATCTTATTTTCACTCTAATTACCATTTCTTCGACTTTGCGCCTCTTTCTCTCTTTGGTTGTCCTTCTGTTTTTCTTTGCAGCTTGACTGCGTTGCTGGACGTTGGTCTTTCGTGTCGTGGGCTGCTTGGTCGCTGTTGGGCGGCTTGTCAACCACGGGTGCCTTGATTTGGATGGTCTTTTCCTGCTGGTTTTCCTGCGTCCTGTGCTTTTGGCGTTGTGTTGCGGGTCTCGTGGAACGTGTGGCGCACCTTGGTGTGGAGCTCTTGGTTCTTGGTTTTTTCTTCTGCATGGAAAACAGGAGCCCGACCTGCCTTGCGGATGCTTCTCTTTCCCGCCTGAAGCTTATCCTGCGTGACTTTGCTTCGGTTTTTGTGCCTTCTGGCGCTGTTTGGCACTTAGCTGGGCTTCCCTGCAGGTATCTTATCTAGTGCCTGGTGCCTGTTGATGGATGCGGCTTGGTGACACCCTTGTAGCTTGTCATGATTGATGCAGAGTTTTTTTGTTGTCTTGCTTACTCCCTCCTCTGTAGTGCTTGTTGGGTTTTGGCTTTGGTCTTGTAGGGACCTTGTGGGTTGTCTGGGTCGCCTGGTCTTTGGTGCCGGCTGGTCGGTTGTATCACCTTTGTTTGGTGCGTCATGAGCGGTATCATGCACGCTGCTCTGTAACTCCTGTTTTCCATTTATTTTAGTGACTCTTTCCAAAAAAAAAAAAAAGTTCAAGGGAATAAAATAATAGTATTAAGTACCTATGAACCTAGTAAATTATATGTCATGCCTGTTACTTTCGTAAATACTACGCGCGTTGACTTTCGTTGACTTTCTCTCTAACACCGTCAGTAGGTGCGATTTTCACACAGTAGGCGATTTCTTCAGATTTCTTCTTTTCCGACCACTGCCCACGTCATCTCCGGCCGTTTTGGACTCACCTCGGAGGTACTCGGCGACCCCCCGCCGCCGGGATCAGACGGCGGTGGTCTAGGGGTGGATTTCAATCGTTTGTAGCTGTGACTGTTCGTATCCCTCACCACAAATCTGCCCACCTTCACCTTCCATCCCCGTCCGCCCAGATCCACACGGCTGCCGACGTTCTGCACCACCTACTGCCACTCACCAAGACCCCCGCACCACCCTCCATCGCAAGGAAGAGAAAAAGACGCGCGTTGACTTTTGTTGACTTCTCTCTCTAGCGAATTCCCTCTCCAAACCCTAAGACTTTTCAGCTTCCTTCACCTTCCCCACCACCATCCACCACCAGCCGCCACCAGAGTCACCCCACCACCTTGAGGACCGTCGGCACCACCCTCTCCACCCTCCATCGCCGGGCCCAGACGGCGATGGGAGGGTTCTAACCCCAAACTCGTCTCATCACCCCCTTCTACCTTGTGACCTTTCAACTTCCTTCCTTCTTCTTCAATCCCCCTTGCTGTTCTCATGGAGATCTCTGAAAATATGGATTATCTTGGGCCCTCGCCGGACTATGGGCTGCTAAAAAGCACTATTCCGTTGGAACAACCATTGATGGAGGCTATGGATTCCCCTACCTCCTTGCCGGATTACGAGATGCTAAGGAAAAACATTCCCACATTTGATGACCGATTTGATGTTGCTGCGTTTGAAGCTTTCGTGGTGCGCCTTAACGGCGCTGAGTCTGGCCCGCGACCACCGCCGAAACAACCACTTGCCACAACGAGTCGGACGGAGCCACCTCCTAACGGTTCGGCCCTCCTTCGTCACCGGACTGCTATGACCCACTCGCCCCATGACAACGATGGAACACCCAACTTGCAACCACTGCCGGTTCAACCGGTCCCCCCCACTAATGGGCCTGCCTTTACTCGCCACCACACCGCTGCGAGGCCTAACCCTACCCAGCCCATGATTCCGCCTCGCCGTAAACGAAGGGAAACCACCACCATTGTGCCGCTGCGTGACCCACGAATTAACCCCCCGTGGTCCGATGCGCAAAGGCACACCACCACCACCTAATACACCGCGGCTGAATAAGGAAGGGAGTCCCGACAAGGAGGCGCCCCCTATCATCGAACGTTCCCTATTGGGGGAGAGCAACGACCCCACGAGCTCGAGGTTGGAATCTCAACAGGTCCCTCATGTTGATAGGCCGAGGGTATCTCCGAGGGGGCCCCAGCCTAACGCTAGCCATGCTTGTCAACAACCTATGATGGAATTAGGGTTTTCTTTGGAAGATGCTTCGGATGATGATATGACAAGGGATCACCTCTTTGATCGCCGTTTCTCTAACCACCGATCCGCATCCCCACGGGCCATAAGGGCTATGCCAAGTGGTAATGGTGAGTCTCACAATGGATATGGAGACCCCACTGACGAACCTCGCCCCCCTTCGGAGGCTGCTGAGAACACCACTAAGAGATCGTTTGCTGCCGTCGTCCAAGGAGCCATAACAAACCGAGACCAATCACGACGCCCCACCATGAAGCGCCTCGCATTATCCTACACGGCTCCATCTATCGTTGATGGCAAAGCCGAGGCTTGCTTGCCCTGGGAAGTGGTCCAGAAAGGGACGGCTAGATGGGACAACACTCTTGTTGGATATTTCCTGGGCAAAAGACCGTACTTTCCTCATGTTGAACGCTTTGCTCGTTCTATGTGGCCTGAGCTTATTGAGGTCCGAGCATCGATTAACGGGTTTTTCAAGTTCAGGTTCGCCTCGGCCGAGGCCATGGGTGTGGTCCTGGAGGAAGGCCCGTGGATCATGCAGGGGCAGCCCCTATTCCTTGAGGAGTGGCGAATTGGCATGTCCTTTGCGAAAAGAGAACACTCGAATGTCCCGCTCTGGGTAAAGCTGCGTAATATTCCATCAGAATTATGGACCCAAGAGGGATTGGGTATTGTCGCGAGCGTGATAGGGAAGCCACTATTTGCGGATGCCATGACAGCTAAGGCGGAGCGGCTCGAATACGCTAGGGTATGCGTGGAGATACCACTCGGGGAACCATTCGTTGAACAATTCAATATTAGAATACCAACTAAGGAGGGAGGACGAGTTAGTATAGTACCTATCCAGGTTGAGTACGAGTGGAGGCCCAAGAAATGCGCAACATGCAACTCTTGGAATCATGGTGAAAGGAGCTGCCCGAAAAATCAGCCCAAACCGACCCGGCCACAACTCTCCACATCGGTCATACAAAAGTCAACACGGAACATTGAGCAGCCCAAAATGCAAGGACAAGACGAGCCAAACCCGACACGGCCAAGTCATCAGCTCACCGAGGGTATGCCTGCTAGACCTAGAGCTAATTGGCGCCGATTGACCAATAAGGATAAAGGCAAATCGGTGATCGTGGAGGAAGCCACAACCAACAACAAGGATATTGGAAGCTCTACATCGCAAGAGCATTACTGGGCCACTCACCAGACCACACCATTGGATAATTCGGCCATGGATAGCACCCATGTAAGGGAGGGGCATAACAGGCAGCCGGGGCAACAAAATGGAGGCAGCCCGACTAGCACAACTAATACCACCTTACCTATAGTTGAATACCGCAACCCGTTTGCCGTGTTAGCTGACTTAGAAGGGGAAAACGTCGCATTACAGGGTCCTCAAGCAGCCCTGGAATCGAGTGTTCCATGATCCCGGTCGCCTCTTGGAATGTACGTGGTCTAAATAGGTTAGATCACAGATGGGCGGTCGGGGAGATGATTACGAAATATGGGTTGAAGCTGATTGGCCTGGTTGAGACTAGGGTTTCCGAACAAAATGCTTCTTCACTCGCTAACTCTATCAGATCGTGGGATTGGTTGTACGAGTACGAGGACGGACCGGCATCACGTATTTGGGTTGGATGGGATGCTCGCTTCGTGACTGTGACGATTGAGGCCGCCACATCACAGGCTGTTCACTGCAAGGTTCATATCTTAGAAGAGCGGAAAGAAATCTATACCACTCACCCACCCGACCGAACGTGACACGATTAGATGGGCTGCCAACGCAAATGGTCGCTTCACTACCGCTTCCGCAAGGGAGAGCATCCGCCAAAGGCAACCGATTGTACCCTGGCATACCCTCTTCGGCGGCCCATTAGCCATCCCTCGACATGACTTCATGCTCTGGCTTGCGATTAGGGATAAGCTAGCGACTAGAGACAAGCCTTGGATCGCTTCTGCGGCGGGAACCTCAGTTTGCCTTCTCTGCGACGCAGATATTATGGAGACTACGCGACATTTATTCTTTGAGTGTACCTTCTCTATTCGCTGCCTTAACCTAATACGTAATCATCTGCACTTTGGATGGCCTTACAGGGATTGGCCGGAGAGCGTGCTTTGGGCGGCCAGAAGGTGGCGGGGCAAGCACCTTGCCGTGTTGGGGCCTCGGCATGCCCTTGCTTCACTTGTCTACCATCTTTGGTCGGAGCGCAATAGAAGATGGCACGATGGGATTCGTCGATCACCGGAACGGATAGTTGCTGAAATGGAGGCCCTCTTTAGTATTCGAATCTCGACTCTTCCGCCCAAGTACAATCTGCAATTGAACGCCATGCGCCGGACCTGGTGTTTGGACTGGACTACCTAGGGTGCTTGGGACTGGTCTTGCTTCGGTTCAGGGTTTGGTGGGCTGATGGATGAGTTGGAAGGAGCCCATAAGAGACACCACCTCCCCCCTTCTCCCCCTTTCCCCACATCTTGCCCTCTTCCCTCCCCCCATCCCCTTCGTTTTGTTTTCTCTTTTCGTTCTTGTACTGTGCTCCGCTTTGCTTGTCTGCAGGTTGGCCTGGCTGCTGCTTCATCTGGGGTGTCCTACCGGCTCGCCCGTGCCGCATGCAGGCCTCACTTGCTGGTTGCGCTCCCTGGCGGAAAGAAACAGGAGTTGGCATCTAAGCCTTTCCCCGACCAGACCTGCGGAAGCACTCGCTGCACTTCACCCCCTCCGTTAGGAATTTCCGCATGGAAGTTTCCTCCGCTGTGCTCTGGCACTTTGTTCGCACAACAACCGACTGCCCTGCTGGCACTACAACTGGTGCCAGACTCCTGTAGATTGATTTTGGGGTGTGACACCTCCTTTGCCTTTGTTACCATGTGCTGGTAGTCTCTGTATTTGGCTTGGTCTTGTAGGGACCTGGTTGGTGTCTGGGCTGTTTTGGTCTTGTTGTGTTGTCTGGTTGGTAGATGTTACCGCTTGTTGCGTCGTGAGCGTTATCATGTACGCTGTCCATGTACTCCTGTTTCTTTCGTTTAGTGAACACTTCCCAAAAAATTATATGTCATGCTACGAATTACATGGGTTGAGTGCGATTGAAAATCGTGTATGTACAATGATAAGAGAATAAAATAATACTATGAGCTACTTAGGGCTTTGACTTAAGAGTATTAAATATTTCATGACATCTACATACTTCATGACTTAAATACGTGTCTAAAGTGATTCACAAGTGGGAAAGACCTCGTGAAATGTGTCTTGCGAATTAGAAATGGTGGGATATTTACTTTGCGAATTAGGTCGGCCAAGTAAGGATTGCGAATCCTAAGATGAATTTTGCGAATTGAGAATATTATGAACACTTCGCGAACCCTTGGCGGAGTAATTTCGCGAATTCAACAAGGTTGGCGAATTAAATAAGTCACGAACCCCGCTTTGTGGGCTGGTCGAAGTTCGCGAATTGATTAATTAATTCTGCGAATTGATCGCTGACTTCAAATTTACTTTCCTAACTTAATTATTTTATACTAGTTCAATTTAAGAATTAATATAGGTATTAATGATACTTATATGTCCAGAGACCCGAGGTTAGGTATTCCATCAGATACCACAACTAGCTATATCAGGAGGACAGGTAGGTGAAATCCACCTACGACACGTAACCCTATTATGTGAATTATATGAATCATGTGATTATGTGATATTTATATGATACGTACACGACTACGTGATTACGTGAACATCATGGATTACGTGTTTACATGTTTTAAATAATTTCGCACGTCATATGTAACTATGTTGCACGTCATATGCGATTGCACTGCACTTGCATGCACTTGCATACCTGGTCAGTGCGAGGGGATTGAGTACCGTGCGGAACGGTAACGTTTGGCGAGTCGATGAGTGGTGTTGGTCCGTGTGTCGGATAGAGGGTGGGTGAACGCCGCTCTAAAGAGACCTGAGTAGGCTGCCCAATGCTCTAGTACGTACCACTCTAAAGCGACATGAGTGGGCCGGGCGAGCGATAGGTGAGGGAAAGGTTCTAGTATGTACCACTCTAAAGAGACCTGAGTGGGCAGACCGAACGTGAATCTCAACTCGGGGATAGGTGACTCTAAAGAGACCTGAGAAGCCTTTCCATTCTAAAGCGACCTGAGTGGAATACCCGAGGAATGTAGTGTTGAGTCGTGGGAAGTGATGGGTCGTGATGAGTTGAGCGTGCATATTGTGAGGTGTATGGGATGGGATCGAGCGCACACTGCATTCACGCATATTTCACCTACTGAGCATATAGCTCAGGGTTTTACGTGTTGTAGGTACCGAGTCCGACGCTGATGCGCGTCGAGGCTAAGGCAGACTGACGGCGGTGCTCGACGGACTTTTGAGGGCGGGGCTGTACATGGATGAGACCTGTGGAGCGACTAGGGTTTTGAGCGTTTTGACATTTTGGGGGCTACGGTCCTTGTATAGTGATGACGATGTAGACGAATATTTTGATGTAATTTATTTTATTTTAGGAAAAAGTTTTAATTAGACGGGTCTTCCGCGACTTACGTTGCGAAAATCCACCATTTAGTATTAGAAAGTGAGGGTCGTCACAGGTGGTATCAGAGCTTAGGATATAGATTCTGTAGACTGTCCATGTACGGCCGCTCAAAAGCGTGGGGGATCAGCCTTGCCTATAAGTTTTACGGTACAATGTGATTACTTGCTTAAAATGATATTGGCTTATGTGGCTACTTGTAGATAATAGGAATAAGAATGCTGAAAACTCGTAGAGAGAACGTAGGTAGTTCGAGTCGCAGAGACGAACCTGAGTCCCCAGTACATGAACGCGACTCAACGATTATGAGGCTTACGGAACTGATCCAGCAACAATCGAATCAGATTAATGCTCTTATCCAACATCAAGTTTCCTCCGTACCCCAATCGTCTCCTCAGCATGAACGTATAGAGATCATAGGGGAACGGTTCCGAAAATTGAACCCTCCTACTTTCGAGGATGCTATTGATCCTACCGTGGCCGAAGATTGGCTGCGAACTGTTGCGGACATGTTCCTCTATAGCCGGATTCCAGAAAACGAAAGAGTGTTATGCGCTGTCTCAATGCTCCGCGGGAACGCAAGATTTTGGTGGGACACCGTCAAAATCTTGGAGGACCCTATGACTATGTCGTGGGAAAGGTTTGAACAATTGTTCCGCGACAAGTATTTTACAATGATCGAACCCGAAAGATGAATGAATTCATCAATCTCAAACAAGGCGAAAGACCTATCGCGGAATATATCCGCAAGTTTGAGGAACTATCTCGCTTCGCCCCGCACATGGTAGCGAATGATGCCTTAAAGATCGAGCGATTTCAGGTAGGTCTTAAACCGGAGATCTACCGAGATGTTAGCATGGCAGGAAAGCGAGGAGTAGCATTTGCCCAGGTGGCGGAACGAGCAATGATTGCAGAGCAAGCGGAATCCCAAATTTTGGCATCTCAGGAGGTGAAGAAGAAAATGGATAATCATCAAGGAAACGAAAGTAAGAAACGGCAGTACTTCGAAGTAGGTCCCAATATCAACCAGAATTATCACCAGGGACCGCAAAACTGGCGACCGAGACCAAACTTAGGGGCAACTAACTATCCGTTTCGACCCCCAACTATGAATCCCCAATGTCCGCAATGCGGGCGATACCATAGCGGAGTATGTTTCGGAGTCGGACCAAAGTTCAACCCGCAATGTTTCAAGTGCGGAAAACTGGGACATGTTGTAAAGGACTGTCAAGAATATCGTCCCAAAAATCTAGCCCCAACGGCAATACGACCTCCACTGGCACCAGCCCGAGTATACGCTTTAACAAGCAAAGAAGAAGAACCGAGCCCATCTGTAATACCCGTGAAATTTAAAACAGGAATTTTTACAAATATTATGAAGTAGTTACCCTAAAAGGAATGTAAGGACTTATATTTTTAAATAAATAATATTATTCCAACCAAGCTCAATTAAAAATGGGAATATAGAGAGGTTATTTGTTGAAGCCCAAATAAAAGAAAGAAAACTTTAATATTAATATATAGGCTCAAACGAAAATAAGGGATAGAGTAAAACATGTTAGTGTTTTTTTTCCTTGCAATTAATTACTAAATGTGTATAACTAAGGAAAAACAAAGGAAATAAAAATATTATGGGTGGGGAAAGATAGAAAAAGACTCAAATGTCTTTCGTGCATGTGATTCAACGAATATGCATGGGTCATTGTCTCCAAATCATTAGTAGGTTAAACAACTAAGCAATAATAGTGTAGTGGGTATGATGTAAGAAAAGACAAGCATTAGAGTATGATATAAATAAACTAATAAGGGATTTGTTAGTACGGGTTTGTTATTTACCACCATGCCCAATCAACGTGAATGTCAAGATTAATTATTAGGGATATTAGTAAGTAAATAATGAGAAGGTTACAAATTGTTTAGTAAGCCATGTTAGTGGTTTGTCTCTTAGTAGTAAAATAATAAGAATGAAAAGAGAATATTACAATGTGTATAAGAAAGCCACGTTGGTTAGGTTAGTAAACCATATTAGTATAGTAATAAAATAATGAGAATCAAAGGTGATATCTCAATTTGATTAGTAAGGTCATGTGGTGCATTGTAACTCATTTGTCATATTCTAAGAACAACCATTTGAATATAATGCCACATTAAAAGAAAAGCATAAATGGAGGGGGCCAACGTGAGAAAGAAGAAATAATGATACCATGTGCATGAGAGACAAAGTGCTTGAATAATAAAAAAAAAGAGGAAATGAGTTGTGTCTACTTGTCTAACTCTCACCACCATCGAAGTCTTGGAACATATTCAATATATATATCATATAACATAATGCCTAAGTGGAAAGTTCCATACACGAAAATTATATCAAAGAAGATAGAGACTATTTCCATGAAGAACGACGCATGATAATCAAGCGAAGCTAGGAATTCGCTAAACATCTAAGCTTGGAGGATAGGTAGGTGGAAACTTCATCTAAGATACGTAAATCCTTTTATGTGAATTTCGGATTGGAGGTGAAATTCAACCAAAACGTTAATTGGTTGTGTAGGTTTTATATGCTTTCGAAAAAGATAGATTCTACGATCAATACGAAAATAAATTCGTGAGTTGCATGTATTAGGTGCTTGAAGGTGAATATAGGATAGATCGAGTCTAGGTTTCGGCAATGATCAATACATGAGGTATATATGTTTTTGTGATTAACATGTTTAGTGTTTCAATGTGTTTGTGTCTAGTGAATTTTTAATATGAGAGTTGGAGATTAATTTGAGATATTTTAGGATATTATAACGTTGGATGTGGAATGCTAGGGTTTTCGAAAATAGAATTTATATTCATGAGCTAATGATTTGATATATACGGTGTTCTTTTAAGGTTTTGATGTTTTAGGGTTTACTACTTTCCGAGCTTAGGATGATATTAGAAGATAATTATAAGGGCATATTAGTTATGGTATTTCTAGGGTTTCCGACAATTAGGGTTCGAAAACATTCATATTAATTTGATCTAGTAGATATACTTATATGATAATATTTTTATGTCTAAAAGGTTTGGAGGTTCAGGATATTAAGGAATTACCGCTTGCAAAACTAAGGACGACAGGTAGGTGAAACTCACCTACGGCACGTAAACGTTATGTGAATTTTATGTGATATTTACGTGCCTACGTGATTATCTTAGCGAATTACGTGTTTTACGTGTATTATATTTGTTACATATCATATGTACATTAATTGCATGTCGTATGTACATTATTTGCACTGCGCATGCATATCACGTCAGTGCGAGGTTGAGCACCGTATAAAACTGTGACATCTTGCTTTAATGATGAGCGGGGTATCGATTTGAGTTAGAGTTGAGGTTAGTATTGGGATCTTAGATGGTAGTGGGCGATGAGGCAGTGTGAGGTCTCAAGTGCGACGGGCTGGCGTGACCGGTGCGTGAGGCCTGGAGCGTCTGTGACTCAAGTGCCTCAGGCCGGTGAGTGTTCGGTGCGTGAGGCTTGGGCCGCGGTTCAGGTGCGACAGGCCGGGAAGCGTCAGTGCGTGTGGCTTGAGGTTCTATGTGTGATAGGTTGGCGTGTCAGGCTGGTAAGCGTCCAACGCGTATGTATTGAGATGTGAGAACCTGGTGTGATGTTTGGAAATACATTAGGTTGAGATGACAGAAAAAGTCGAGCGCGCATTTGTGAGGTAAGACGAGTCGAGCGTGCATTTGTGAGGTGTTTGGGAATGGGTTTGAGCGCACGTTGCATACATGCATGTTTCATCTACTGGGCAAGGAGCTCAGTTTACGTGTTGTAGGTACATTTGAGTCCGACGTTGGAGTACGTCATGACTAGGCGGGCTGATGGCGGTGACTCCACGGATTTTTGAGGGCAGGGCAGTACATGGATGCGACCTGTGGAGTGACGTTAGGGTTTTTATTATTTTATTATTTTAGGGTTATGGCATGTGTAAATATAGATGATTATTTAGATGATGTTAATTTTATTATATCTTATTTTAGAAAAAGTTTTAATAAATGGGCTTTCCACTGCTTACGCTGCGAAAATCCGCCAAAATATTTGTTAGAAAGTGAGGGTCGTTACACCATCAAGGATGACAGGTATCTCGAAATGCTTATAAGCATACTCATTCGGAGTCACATGTTTATTCGCGTGGAATAAATGTGTGATATAAGTGAGAATGATCCCAGCTCCATTTAAGTAAATCGGACTAGATGTCAGAGTTGCGCAGCGGGAGTATGATGGAAGCAAGAACAAGTATTTCTAGGAGACATAGAAAATGGACAAACGAGCCTAGATATAAGGAATTAAATGATCCTAGAAATTAGGTCACACATTTAAATGTGTCACCTAATGAAGGTGGGAATATATTCTACCTTAATAAGAGATAAATAGGAGAAAACGTTACCCGGAGTTCACCAGTCGGCGAATTTCGGGGGCCACCATTTTCAAGTAGGCTGACCATTTTCAAGTAGGCTGACCATTTTCAAGTCGAATTTCTGGAGTAAGGCTCTCATCCCTCTTTGGTGGTCTAATTTGTTTAGACCACGAATGTTCCATATGGCGACAGGGCTCATGGGGTACCCATCGCAAGGGTGCTCTTTAGGCCCTTTAAGGTTTCCGCCACTATGCTAGATTCTAAAGCATCTTCAGTGTCAATATCTTGTAGAACGGCGAAAGTGTTAGTCACCACTGGGGTATTTATGGTCCTAGTCTCCTTAGGCCGTGGCTGATGTGTTGCACGTGAAATGGCTTTCTCCTGAGGGTGTCGCTGAGGACGTGGCTGATGTGTTGAACTTGGTATGGCATTCTCCGTTCGGTTGTCATCTTTCCTTGCATCCGGTGCATGTTCTCCCTCATTACGAATGGGTCGCCGTTCTCGGGCGGGGTGGTGGGCCACATTCTTTGGTTGCTCAGCTCGATTTGGTTCGATGTGGATTGGCTTTTTGGACAGCTATTTTTTCCATGATTAAACGATGTGCATGTCTCGCATGGCGTCGACCGCCACTCATACTCAACTTTGATGGTGATGGTTCCAGAGTCCTCTCCATTTGGTGATGGTAAGCTAACCTTGAAGCGTTCCAGGAAAGGTTCAGAGAGTTTCTTCAAGACACACACTCGTGCATAGTTGATCCTTTCCCTATCTAAGGTCATCGCATCGGGAAATAGAGGTTTTACTATTGCACTTGCGATAATACCTAACCCCTCGGCCGTCCAAAATTCCGATGGTATGTTGCGGAGCCGAACCCAAGTAGGGACCTCCCGATGGTCTTGTTTTTCAAGTGTCATTCCCGGCCTCCACATCTGCAAGAAGAGTGGTTGTCCTTGGTATAACCATGGGCCTCCTTCAAGTGCCTCATTCATTGCCTCGGCCGTATTGAATCTCAGCTTGAAAACCCCGAGGAGGTTGAGCGCACCTTGACTAATTCCGGCGAGAGTGAGCGAGAAAAGCGATCGACCAAAGGGAAGTAAGGCTTACGCCCCAGAAAATAGCCAACTAAGGGTGGTTCCATCGGGCGATACCTTTTGCAGCAACGGCCCATGAGGGTTTTACCATTCCCCCTCAATTAAAAGTGGCGGCGTGTATTGTAGGTGGACTCGGGTAGTGTTCCTTGAGCCCGAACGTGTCATCTTCAGCGGGGCGCATTGCACAACATCAGAGAATGATGGCGGTGGTATCGGCTCCTTAGCCTTTATCCCAATATTCTGTTCCAAAAGGGGCGAACCCTAGCAGCATGTTCGGTTGGCTCCTTGGACCCATCTGTGGCAGCGAGTATCAAGAGAGGGTTCGATTCCTCCTCCGAGTCCGACCCTTCCCGGGAACCATTGTAACGTCCCGTCCCATACCGGGTATTACTGTAGCATCGGTCCCTACTGGGACTAGTGGGGTTGGGCCCACCACACTCCGACTGATAGTCTGGCACACTGTACCACCATTAAAACCTTTCAGCGTGCTTCGTCCTCGCTCACACGCACCCTGGGCAAACTTCCCAGGGGGTCACGCATCCCTAGATTTCCCCAAGTCAAGCACGCTTAACTTCGGAGTTTCTATAGATGGACTCCCGAAAAGGTTGGTCGACCTTGGTGATATGAGTAGTACTATCAATTCTCCTATATGATTCTTAGCCTGACACGCCCATACATTGTCAGTCTCAGGATCCCCTCTCATTCGGGTGCCAGATCGGTTCGTTTATGTACCCCTTCGCCTAGAAGCCTGCCAGGAGCCGCTCCTTGTCCGTGCACCTCTCTTGCACCGGCGATCACTCCCCGTCCTCATCGGCACCGGGGGTCACACCATCAGCATCAGAAAGACCACGTGGTGGGGGTGGGGTCCCGGGGCGCTTGAAAGCGTTGGAAGCCGATGGGTCGCGCAACGGCTGTGAGACGACCGTGAAAGCGCGCGAGGGAGAGGTGGTCTTGGGCGATTGGTGAGATGTTAGGGGTGTTCTGAGATGTTCCTTGTGGCCTCCTTGCACCCGCTGCATCACGATTCAAACGCCGACTTATCGAAGCGGTTCTCAAAAGACGGGTAATCACGATTCAGAGCAATCAAGTCGGGGGTAGGGATGTTGCAAGAAGCTCCAGTGGGTGCAGACGAGGTTGTAGACCCGCACATGGCTGACCAAGAGGCCATAGGAGATGGGCCGACGTGCGACAGCAGTACATGGCGTGCAGAGAACTACCACCGGCCGACCTCGTCAGGTGAGCTTGGTCGGAAACCGATGGTAGGGGATGAGATGAGGGATGGCGGAGCTGATTGGTGGTGGAAGGTGAAAGGTCTTTTGCTGCTCTTGAAGAAAAAACCAGAAAAAACCAAGGTGAGAGGAGAGAAAAACCGTGAGAATACCACCCCCAGACCACCGCCGTTAGACCAAACCAGCCGGAGATGCTGACCGCCGTTAGACCAAACCAGTCGGAGAAACTGTGGTCAGAGGCCGGAAACGGCAAGGGGAGGTGAAAGGTTTTTGGACGTTAGGTGTTAGGGTTTAGTGTGTGGAGAGAAAAACTTAGAGAGAGAACTAGAGAGAGCAGGACTTCCCAGGAGGTCACCCCCATAATCATATAATATATATGCATATTTATTGGCCGGCTTACTTGCGGGACTCGGGTATTACACGTTCGTCGGTTAAGGCCAATTATTAATAGCCTCGATCTTGCTAGGATCAACGGAAATTCCAGCTTCTGAAATCACGTGCCCAAGAAATGCGACTTGATCAAGCCAAAACTCGCATTCTTGAATTTCGTGTACAGTTGCTTTTCTCGTAATATCTCCAGGACAATCTTCAGGTGTTGTTCATGTTCCTCGTGCGTCTTCGAGTAAATGAGAATGTCATCGATGAATACCATGACACATTTGTCCAAGAATGGCTTGAACACACGGTTCATCAGGTCCATGAAGGCTGCCGGCGCATTAGTCAGCCCGAAAGGCATGACTAGGAATTCGTAATGCCCGTAGTGGGTATTAAAGGCCGTCTTCGGAATGTCTTCTTCTCGCTTCAGTTGGTGATGCCCGATCTCGAATCTATCTTCGAGAACACCGTTGCTCCTTGTAATTGGTCGAATAAGTCGTCAATTCTTGGGAGGGGATACTTGTTTTTTATCGTAATTTTGTTCAGTTCCCTATAATCGATGCAGAGACGCATCGATCCGTCTTTCTTTTTAACGAATAGGACTGGTGCTCCCCAGAGTGAGAAGCTCGGTTGAATGAATCCCTTCTGTAGTAATTCATCCAGTTTTTCTTTCAGTTCCTTTAATTCTGCTGGAGCTAATCGGTATGGTGCCTTAGAAATCAGCACAGCTCCTGGTACTAAGTCGATCGTAAACTGAATTTCCCGATCTGGCGGAAGTCCTAACAAATCTTCAGGAAACACATCCGGAAACTCTTGTACTACCGGTACTTCTTCTAATTTCGGGGGTGAGCGTTCTTCTGAAGTCATTGCAAATACTAGGTAGGCTTCACATCCTGCCCTGATCAAGCACTGTGCTTTCATTGCTGAGATTTTGGGTATTTACTGCTCTTACTAGTCCCCGTGAAGGTAAAGAGTTCGGTGTTTCTAGGTTAGAGATCACTTCCTTAGGGTTACAGTCAATAACTGCTCCGTACTTTGATAACCAATCCACCCCAAGGATTACTTCATAATCGTTCATTGGAATGACTAGCAGGTCAACGGGTAGGGTTCTATCGTTCACTATTGCTGGGCTATCTCGTAAGATCTGGTTGGGAATGGTAACATTATATTCGAAATTGGTTTGGATAGGTGTAACCCCGGAGTCTCGCCACATAGTAGATCTGCAAATGAATGTGTGTCTCATGAGTCAACTAATATGCATGTCGAGGTTGAATGGATAGAGAGGGTACCTGCCACCACGGACGGGTTGTTCTCCGCTGTAATACCCGCAAAATTTGAAGCGGGATTACGATAGGAAGTTTGAGGATAATTAGCAAAGAAAATAGTAGGAATAAAATTCCTAATAAATATTTATGACCGAAAATTCGGATGAAATTAAAATAATAAAATAGTCCCGAGAATATGTAACTTAAGTATAGAAAGCCCAAGAAGAATATATGGACTAAAAAGGTAGTGAGGCCGAAAGGAATAAAATGGCCCATGATTAAATACGTTGCTTAACTAGCTTAGCCCAAGTTAATAGAGATTAAATAAGGAAAAAGTGTTGAAATAACAACGGGCCCAACTCACTTAAGGAATAGCCCAACGTGAGTAATTGAAGCTCAACCTCAAATAGACATTACTTAATCAAAAAGAAAATACACGTATATGGCTTGTCACCTGTTGCCATTTTATATGATAAACACTAATAATAACCACACAAAAACCAATACAAGAAGCTCAAAGAGAGTTAACGAAAAACACAAAGAAAGGAGAGAACAAAATAAAACAAAAAAAATAAGAACTAAGAAGAAAGAGCTTCCAACGAGTACAAGGTTCCCAACAAATTCAAAGAAACTAAAGTGATGAAGGTATAACTAAGGACTTAGCAACGTAGGAAGTCCATCATCGAAAAGCTGACTTTGGAGTGAGGTATAACCTCTTATGCTTAGCACTTTATGTATATTGATAGTTAATTTCGTTACATATTTAGGTGATAACCATGGAATAGATTTCGGTACTAATTTTGTTTAGAAAACCTTTGAGCTTCGACCTAGCTTCATAAGAATTTATGTGATATGAATTGAGTTCGAAGCATGTGATGTTAGGATTTATTGTATTTTCAGAATTTATTGTTTTAGAGGCGTAAGAGAGAGGGCAAAAAAAAAAAACCCTAGTTTAAGAGGTAGATTCATGTTAAGTGTTTCTCGTTAGAGTACACAATACTTTGGCATAGTATTCTTTGGGCAGATATAATAACTTTAAAATAGGAGGAAATCCTATAATTTCTAAGTTTTGGGTAGGAATTTTACTTTCAAGGGAGATTATAATAAGGGTTAGATGAGAAAGTGTATGAACGATTGGGTTATCTCACTCTTAGGAGATATTATTAAATTCAACAAAGTAGAACTGCGATCGATAGTCAATTCACATAGTAACTTTCGATTAATAATAGATTTCGGTCGATTTAGTGAAATACAGAGTTTAGAATATTTTATTCCACTAAGTTATAATCGGCCGATTTATATTATAACAGGGTTTCGAATATTTGAATACTCCCAACATGATGACTTTCGATGGATAGTGCCAAATTAAATAGACGAGAGAACATTAGAACGATTTTTATTTCAGCCATAGCTTATTTTAATATTTTAGTATGATGAGTCTCGATCAACGATGCTAGGAATAACAATGATTGGATAAATGAGAGAATAGAGTACTTGCAGGCCTTATATTGTTTTAATAAATTCAACAATGTGAGTTTCGATCGATAGTTTCGATCGATTGTAAGCTAGAACTTAAAATTGCCGAGCTTTGGAGCACTTTCGGGCGATTGAAATCAACAAACATTCGGCGATTTTTGAAATCAGACAATACCACTTCCGCCGATAATTTATAAATTAGGGTTGACCGTTGACCACCAAGTCCAATATTTGAAAATAATTATTCATATCAGTATAGTACGAGAATTTATTCAGATACTAATAATATTATTATAATCAGAGGATTGGCAGTTAGGGACTTCGACGGGTTGCTTATTAGACGCTAGCAGGAGGACAGGTAGGTGGATCATCCATCTACAATGCGTAAACACAATTATGTGTTTTCATGTGATTATGTGATTTACGTGACTTATGTGATTTATATGTTTTACGTACGTTTTATATAAATCATGTTTTATGATATTTTTATATGCATGGCACGTGCATATCACGTTAGGGCGAGAGATGATTATACCATGGTGTGACGGTAGGATATGAGATATTGACGTATGGGGTAGAATTGAGATGTTTGTGATTGGCGACTCTTAGAGGAGTCGAGGTTGGGCTCACTGGGCACCTGGCGGAGACAGACGTGACCGATCTGTCTACTCGGACGTGATCGATTCGAGGTGCCTACCGCCGGATGGGATTTTTGTTTGGTGCAGGAGATATACACTTGCATACATGCATTTTATTCACCTACTGGGCAAAGTGCTCAGTGTTTACGTGTTGTAGGTACTGAGTCGGACGCTGATACACGTCGAGACTGAGGCGGCTGGTGGCGGTGCTCCACGGACTTTTGAGGGCGGTGCAGTACATGGATGAAGACCTGTGGAGCGGCTTTAGGACTTTTGGTTCTTTTGATATTTTGGGGCTTCGGCCCATGTATAGCGATAACGATGTAGACAGACTTTTACAGATATGTATTATTTTAGGAAAAAGTTTTAAATTAGACGGGCCTTCCGCGGCTTACGTTGCGAAAATCCGCCACTAACCCTATTTAGAAAGTTAGGGTCGCCACATCCGCCTCCTCAGATGTCAGCATACCCAAGCGGGTACCGTAGATGGTCTAGCTGACCTGGTGCTTGACTCCCGGACGCATTTTCCGAGCATGCTTTGGAGAAGTAGCTTGTCTTGCCACACTTGTAACAGGTTACAATATGCGAATAACAGATGCCCAGATATCGCCGTGTACGTCGTGGACATGGAGGTATCGTCAGCAGCGGTCCCCTCTAATTGGTATTGGGCTGTTGGGATAGCGCAGGCGTGGCGCCCCTGACATCTACCACCCATTCTTATTATTAATTTATGTGACTGCAAATGGAATAAGAAATAATATACGCGAAAATGAGTACAAAATTTTTCCTTTTATATAAAGGAAACCATCTATACTATACAAAACATTCAAGGATCCTAAAGGTAGAGTGCGCATGCAAATCAAAATAAATCTATGGGCCCGCCACTTCGGTCGCACCGAAAGCCATGACGTGTCCTAAATTCGCAAAGGCATCCGCGCCAATGCTCCCTAGACCTCATATTTTCCTTGTCTTGTCTTGTCTTGTCATGTAGGGCCCTCGGCCATCTTGCTATGCACCATCATGGAGCTCGAATCCACAAGAGATAAATAAATATATTAGTGGCAATACCCACTCAAGGGAGGCTAACCCTAGGGCGCCTTTTTTGTCCCAAGGTGGTTTCATACGCCACGCGGATGCTTCGCTTCATGGGCTCGCATAATTCGGAGTTCAGCTTGCTTTGCCATTAAAGCGCGTTCCACCACTTGAGCATAGGTAGCTCCTTGCGATCCAGCCATATTCACGTCTCTGTATAGTTCAGGTTTCAGGCCTTCCAGGAAACGCTCCACTTTTAACGTATCTGTGCTCACCATGTGAGCTGCAAATCGAGACAACTGTTCAAATTTCCGAATGTACTCCGCCACTGTCATTGGGCCCTGTCGTAGATTGATAAATTCATCATCCTCTGGGCTCGTACTGGGGCGGTAAAGTACTTGCTTCGAAAAAGCTCCTTAAACCTTTCCCATGCCATCGTCATTGGATTTTCAAAGGCGAGAATGGTATCCCACCAATGACCTGCACTTCCCTCAATAGGAAGGCAGCACATAACACCTTTTCTTCCTCAGGAATGCGACTATACTGAAACATACTCTCTAGAGTTCGGAGCCAGTCCTCGGCCGCAGTAGGGTCAATGGCATCTTCAAACGTCGGGGGATTGAGCTTAAATCTTTCCCCTACTATCTCAACCCTTTCTGCTTGAGAAAGTCCACTGCTAGATTGTCCGCTCGTATTTCGCTGTTGCATCATTTCTTGAATTTGAGCGGACTGCTAGCGAACGGGTTCCGTGAGTTGAAGGATCGCCGTATCACGATTATCGACAGGAGTTGCGGGTTGCTTGCCTTTGTCCGCACTCCCACTGCCATCACCCCGTGTTCTACCCATTATTTTTCCTATACTCTATTAGTCCCTTTGGCCAATAAATCATGCACACAACATTCATAGAAACATAAAACTTACTAGCAAGGTCGCTTCCGTGCTTTTGAGTGTGTGTACATGGACAGTCTACAGAACTTGTAACCGAAGCTCTGATACCACCTGCGGCGCCCCTGACTTCTACTGCCCATTCTTATTACTATTTTATGTGACTGCATATGATATAAATAAAATCTACATACGAACATGTGTACAAAATTTTTCCTTTTATATAAAGGAAACTCTCCTGTACAATACAAAATATTCCTAGGACATAAATACAAGGTGAGTGCGCATGTGTGTTTAAAAAAAATCTATCGGCCCGCCACTCAGGTCGCATCCATGTACACACTACCACCTCAAAAGTCCTCCGGAAGTTTCATAATTTGGCCTCGCCTTCGTAAAGATCACGGTAAACCTACATCACATAAATACGTGAAATGATCTTATAAAGGTCAGTAAGTGAAAGCCATGCACGTGTCCTAAATTCGCAAAGGCATCCGCGTCAATGCTCCCTCATATTTTCCTTGTCTTGTCTTGTCTTGTTATGTAGGGCCCTCGGCTATCTTGCTATGCACCATCATGGAGCTCGATCCACAAGGGACAAATAAATATATAAGTGGCAATACCCACTCAAGGGAGGCTAATCCTATGGCACCTTTTCTATCCCAAGGTGGTTTCATACGCCACGCGGATGCTTCACACTAGTAGCCTAATCTGAGGTAGTCAACACCAGAGGTACCCTCGGTGCGTTTACTCCCTCAGCTCGCACCCTCCAGGTTTCACGATCCGCCATGAGGACATTAGCCCTAAAATCATGTCTTGCCTTGTACATGTCATGTCTTAACGGTAGCGCCATACGACGTCACCATGGTAGCATAGAAGAGCCGTGACTCAACTGTGAGTCGACATCAAACGCCCATATCGGCGAGTATTTATCGCTCTCAGGCGATCGTGTATTATGCACGCTATCGTATCCGGTTTCATTCTAATCGCGCGTACGTATGCTCATGTCATGAATAATGCGCGTTATCCCATCATATCATGTAAATAAATCATGTGGTAATTCACGTATGAAGTCACATAATATCATAGAAACACATAACACATAATTTCATGCACATACAATAATGTGTTGTAGTTGGGACTTCCACTTACCTGATATCCTTAGCTACTTAGCTTATCGTACTGTAAGTCGCTAACCTTCGAAGCCTAAGTATAGAAACATTTAATATTAGGGTATGTTAGTCTAATTACATTTTCACGAAAGTGGCTTACTTTAAAAACCCTAGTTTCGACTTTTATGAATTTCAACATCCTAAAGTTTCGAACTTTGACCTAAATTTGAAAGGTACTATTTCGAAATCCTCTTAGACATGGTTTCAAATTATTTAAATAGTACACAGAATTTCGAACTTTTATAAAATAAACTTCGAAATGATTGACCAAAGTTCTCGAGATTGTTAAAGACATATAAGTCCTCGAGATGAATTGCAAAATAAATCTTGACATGGTTCTCGAGATAAATCTCGAGTTTGACTTCACAAGATGCTTTCGAGATCTTGTTTAAACCTACTTTATAATTTCGAAATTCCATTAGACAAGATTCGAGATTTGATTAAATAGTATACAATATTTCCAAATCAATCTTGAAGTGGATCTCGAGCTTGATTGTGGGATTTCGAGATCAATTTCAAAGATAGACCTCGACATGGTTCTCGAGATGAATCTCGAGCTTGGTTGCGAAATTCTATTAAAATGAATCTCGAGCTTGATCTCGAGTTTGATTGTGTCATTCTATTAAACATAAATCTCGAAATGGATTCGAAATGAGTTTCGAATTTCTCCAATTCCTGTTTCGAAATTCTTAAGAATTTCGAAACAAAATTTCAAAATGACTAGTTCGAAATTCATTTCGAACTTGGTTTCGACATTCTTTTCTTCTCATAATTGATTTCAAAATTCCTCCTATAACATTGACATGGTTTCGAAAATCATAAATTGTAAATCATATCTTATCAAAAACACTTTTCTGTATCGAAATCATCTAGACCTTTGATTAAAAACATAATCCTTAAGAACATAATGAACATTGGAAACCTCCAAAACATAAACTTTCGAAAATCACTTCCTATCAATAACTCGTCTTTTGAAAATCCAGTTAAATTAAATCTTAAGAACAATTATTTACTCCAAAATCATAAATCCTTCGATCAAAAGTTACCTTTTAAGAATACAAGAACTTCAACACGTTCGAACTCTTCAAAACTAGTAAACTTGCAAGTAAATAGGAGTAAATGAAATTTCCGTGTTCTTGTTAATTCTTTAAATATGCTAGGATGTAAATAAAAACATGTGATTAAGGTGAAAAATTATACCCTTCTATGCTTTGTTCCGCCTCAAACCTTAGCTGTTCTCCTTCCTTTTTTCTTATCTTATATTTTTTTTTGAAAGTTTTGTTAATAAGCTATGGTTTTACAAAAAGTTTCTTTTATGGTATAACTTACTTCGTTGTCTCCTTATCCCTTACTTAACGTGTGCAGATTATCAAATGACATGGAGGTCATGTTAACCCTTATCATATTCTAACTAATATGTATTATTATATTATTACTTTATTTTTCCTCCCACACTAGGTTTCGAAACACATAGAAAACCCTAGATAAGTAAGGTTTCGACATTCTCTATGTTTGCAATTCTCTTATTTCGAAATTCTTTAACTTCGAAATTCTCATCTTCCGACTATTAATCGTTCGAAACTCTAATGCATCGAGATTCTCATTTAGCTCTTTCGAAATTTATTCTTTTACACAAATCAATATATCCTTTCGAAATCATTGAATCGAAATTCACTTTATCCTATTACTTAATTCTCGCAACACGTATTTATTTGGATACTTATTGCTTCAAATACCCTCTTGTTTAAATTCGGTCCTTACCCATGTAATGCTAAATATCTCCCTATGTTAGAATCCTTCATAGCACGTAATTAAATAAACACCTAATATGTAATCACGTCGACACATAAAATCGTAAAACATGTTCCATGCCGTCACGTAAGTCATATATTATGTATGCATATTTATTGGCCGGTTTACTTACGGGACTCGGGTATTACATCAGGTCGCATCCATATACACATCGCCACCTCAAAAGTCCTCTGGAAGTTTCAAAAATAAGCCTTGCCATCATAATGATCACGTACCGTGATCCTGTGAACCTACAACACATAAATACATGGAATGAGCTTATAAAGCTCAGTAAGTGAAAGCCACACTTGCCATGCATGTGACCTAATCGCAGAGGCATCCGCGCCAATGCTCCCTAGACCTCATATTTTTCTTGCATCATCTTGTCATGTAGGGCCCTCGGCTGTCTTGCTATGCACCATCATGGAGCTCGAATCCACTAGGGATATAAATTTATAAGTGACAAGACCCACACTTGGGAGGCGAATCCTAGGGCGCCTTTTCAATCCCAAGGTGGTTTCATACGTCACGCGGACGCTTCACACTGGTAGCCTATTCTTAGGTAGCCAACACCAGAGATACCCTCGGTGTCGCTAATCTCTCAGCTCGCAACCTCCAGGTTCCACGTTCCGCCATGAGGGCGTTCGCCCTAAAATCGTGTCTTGTCTTGAACATATCATGTCTTGGGAGAGGCGACATAAAAGTCACCATGGTAGCATAGAAGAGCCGTGACTTGTGAGTCGACATCAGATGCCCATATCGGCGAATATTACCGCCTCAGGCGATCTTGTTTCATGCACGCTCTCGTATCCTGTCTTTAATACTAATTGTACGTGCACATGAACATGTCGTGAATATGCATGTCATGTCATCATATAACGTCATTAAATCACTAAGAACTCACGTAAAATCATAGGAGCAAATAGGCACAATAATTCATGCATATACAATCATGCGTTGTAGTTGGAACTTCCACTTGTCTGTCGTCCTTAGAATACTAGCTCGTAGTTCTTTGAAATTCTTAGTCCCTGATTGTAAGCATAAAATTATAATGTCAGTGTACTATTTAATTTACTACACTGTCTAAGACCTCGAATTCCCTAAGTGTTGAAAGATATTTATTTAAAAGGGCTTAGCTTAAATTAAATATTTCTCGTAACATGTGAACTTCCTAAACCTTGATTCGTGAAATTCGCCAATTCACCAAATAAATTCCCCAAGTGGAGTTCTCATATTTCGCGAACTCCTCTCTCAATTCGCCAAGTGGTTAGTTCGTCAAGTTGTTTCGCCAAACTCGTCTAGTTTGCGAAGTGATCATGATACTCCCAATTCGCGAAGTTCATCTCATGGTTCGTGAATTACGATATTGATTCACTAAACTCTCTAGTCTGCAAAGTAAAATTTAACAAATAGTTCGCGAAGTGCATTCGCGACTTAGGATTTGGGACCTAAAGTTCGCCGAGTCCATCTTCAATTCGCAAAGTTTATAATATCTCGCAAAGTTATACTTCGCGAAGTTCTTGATTCGCCAACTAGCTTGATTAGCGAAGTTGGTTTGTTCATCATTCAGTTCGCCAACTTCGTTGAATTCGCAAAGTGTGCTCGATTCGCCAAGTGCCTTAAGCTAAGGTCGCAAAGTGCTTCCTACTTGCATTCATGACATAATATTCGCCAAGCACCTTATTCGCAAAGTTCATTTTAATTAATAGCTCGCGAACTAGGGTCCTCACCTAGTTTCAATTCGCGAAATCCTTGCTCCACTCATCAATTCGCGAACCTTCATGGTTCGTGAATTTAATACCTCAACCTCCTTAAACATCTTTAAATACTAAAAACCTTATATTTCTCGATCAAAGCTAGGACTTTTCCTAAGGACAGTTAAATAAAAATTTCATATGTTCCAGCCAAGTTTCGAACTTTAACACAACCTAACTATAAAGGCCTAAAGGTTCCAAAAACCCCATTAATTGAACTAATATAAACCCTAATGTAAACCCTATTTATTTCCAGAACTTCCTAGCTAATAATTTCTTAAACACTTTAAATCTTGGAAAACCTTCTAAAATTTTATCTTATATAATCGTATTTTAACCTACTAATAACAAAGAAAATTAAACAAGTACTTAGAGTAAAAGGGTTTATACCTTTCGAGCACTATTTCGTTTGAATCTCCTTATATGGTTTATTGTTCAGCTTTCGTTGGATGATTACCTTGTGGCTATGTTTCTTCTTTCTCCTCAGACTTCTTACTCAACGATTTCATGTATTTAAGGATTCTTGATAAACATTAACTCATCCAAAGTTTCTATGATGGGACATATGGTGACGTTAATTCCCTCAAGCCTAAGCAACTAATCTTTATCTCTTTTATTTGGGCCTAATTTAAATATAGTCCAATTATATCATGGTCCACATTTTAAATCTTGTCACTATTATAGTTAATTTGTTAATAATTTCTCCTACCAAAATTTTATATATGCCTTATACTAAATTATTTCTAAGTTCCAACTTAATTTCCTATCAAGTTAGTTATTCTAGTAGCACGTAAGAATATATATGCGACAACACACCTAGCATGGAATCATTTAGACACATAATATGCAGTCACATAATCATATATATGCATGCATATTTATTGGCCGGCTTACTTACGGGACTTGGGTATTACAACAGGTTTATTCTGAAAGTTGGGTTAGCATTCATGGAATGAATTCGGCTTACTTCCACCCCATTTTGGTCCCTGTACAAATTTCCTTTTCGCCTCTTGATAATTTGGAGGGCAGCTAGCTCCGCCATAACGTGCTTTCTGCCACCTGAGCATAGGTAGCTCCTTGAGATCCAGCCATGTTTACGTCTCTAATTCTGGCTTAAAGGCCTTCCATGAAGCGTTCGAATTTCAGCACGTCAACGCTCACCATGTGAGCTGCGAATCGGGATAGTTGTTCAAATTTTCTGATATACTCGACCACCGTCATCGGGCCCTGGCGTAGATTAATAAACTCGTTCATCCGCTGGGCTCGCACAGGAGCGGTGAAGTATTTGCTCCTAAATAGTTCCTTGAAGCGATCCCACCTTATCGTAATTGGATCTTCAAAAGCCAAGATTGTGTCCACCAATGGCCCGCACTTGCCCTCAGTAGGAAGGCAGCGCACAGAACTTTTTCTTCTTCTGGGATCCTACTATACTGGAACATACTTTGCAGTGTTCTTAACCAACCTTCAGCTGCTGTAGGGTCAACGACATCTTCGAACGTCGGGGGATTGAGTTTGCAAAAGTCCATTGCCAGATTGTCCGCCTGTATTTCATTGTTGCATCATCTCTTGGATTCGAGCGAATTGTTGGCGAACAAGTTCTGTAAGTTGAAGAATTGCGGTATCCCGATTATCAGCAGGAGTTGCGGGTTGCTTGCCCTTATCCGCACTCCCGCTGCTTTCGCCTATTGTTCTACCCATTATTCTCCTATACCCTAATAGTCCCTAAGGCCAATAAATCATGCACATACGTATTTATAAAAACATGAGACTTACTAGCAAGTGCCAGTAGTTCGAGACTTTTCAGACATTTTTCCCGAAAACTTACCAGGATTGCCGGTACTATTCATGCAAAAGAAAGACGGAACGATGCGGTTGTGCATAGACTACAGGGAGTTGAACAAGATAACAATCAAGAACAAATATCCCCGCCCAAGGATTGACGTCTGTTTGATCAGCTACAAGGCGCCACCGTATTTTCGAATATCGATTTGCGATCGGGGTATCACCAGCTAAATATTCGGAAGGAAGATGTCCCGAAGACTGCCTTCAGTACGCGCCATGGACATTACGAGTTCCTAGTCATGCCTTTCGGGCTGACTAACGCGCCAGCAGCTTTTATGGACCTAATAAATCGCGTGTTCAAGTTGTTTTTAGATAAGTTCGTGATCGTGTTTATAGAAGATATCCTCATTTATTCGAAGACGAAGAAGGAACACGAGCAGCATCTGTGAACAGTCCTTGGAGTATTACGGGAGAAGCAGTTGTACGCTAAATTCAAGAAGTGCGAGTTTTTGGCTGGACCAAGTTGCCTTCTTAGGACATATTATCTCCGGAGTGGGAATCTCAGTGGACCCCAATAAGATCGAAGCCATCAATAACTGGCCACAACCAACAAATGTGATCGAGATACGGAGTTTCCTTGGCTTGGCGGGCTACTATCGAAGATCGCCTCAACCCTAACCAAATTAACAAGGAAGAACACCCCGTTTCATTGGAGGGAGGAATGCGAGCGAAGTTTTCAAGAACTGAAAGGGCGGCTCACTACAACGCCAGTTCTTACAATACCAACCGGAACAGGAGGATTTTCAGTTTACAGCGATGCCTCAAAGAACGGGTTAGGATGCGTGCTAATGCAAAACGGGAACTTAGTAGCCTATGCCTCACAACAATTGAAGGAGTACGAAAAGAATTACCCGACGCACGATCTAGAATTGGCCGCAGTGGTCTTCGCCCACAAGATTTGGAGGCACTAACAGTATGGGGAATGGTGCGAAATCTACACGGACCCAAGAGCCTGAAGTATTTCTTTACGCAAAAGGAGTTGAACATGTGTGGCGCCCCTGACTTCTACCACTCATTCTTACTACTAATTTAAGTGACTGCATGTGATTTAAGGAAGTAATGACTACGAAAATGCATACAAAATTTTTCCTTTTATGTAAAGGAAGCGTTCTGTACATTACAAACTATTCCTAAGACATAAATACATAGGTAAGTGTGCATGCATGTTCAAAACTAATCTATCGGCCCGCCACTCAGGTCGCATCCATGTACACACCGCCACCTCAAAAGTCCTCCGGAAGCTTCAAAAGTAGGCCTCGCCATCATAAAGATCACGTACCGTGATCACGTGAACCTACAACACATAAATACGTGGAATGAGGTTATAAAGCCCAGTAGGTGAAAGCCATGCATGCCATGTACGTGTCCTAATTAACATAGGCATCCGCGCCATCCCTAGACCTTATATTTTCCTTGCCTTGTCTTGTCATGTAGGCCTTGGCTATCTTGCTATGCACCATCATGGAGCTCGAATCGACAAGGGATAAATAAATATATAAGTGGCAATACCCACTCATGGGAAGCTAACCCTAGGGCGCCTTTTCTGTCCCAAGGTGGTTTCATACGCTACGCAGACGTTTCACACTGGTAGCCTATTCTGAGGTTGCCAACACCAGAGGGTACCCTTGGTGTCGCTTATTCCCTCAGCTCGCATCCTCCAGGTTCCACGTTCCGCCACGAGGGCATTAGCCCTAAAATCATGTCTTGCCTTGAACATGTCATGTCTTGACGGTAACGACATACGACGTCACCATGGTAGCATAGAAGAGCCGTGACACTGTGAGTCGACATCAGACGCCCATATCGGCGAATATCTATCGCTCTCAGGTGATCGTGTATCATGCATGCTCTCGTATCCTGCCTTTAGTACTAAACATGCGTGCATATAAAGCACATAATACATAATTTCATGCACATAAAGTTATGTGTTGTAGTTGGGACTTCCACTTACTTGTCGTCCAAGCTAACGTAATTTACTGCCTTGGAACGTCCTTAATTCTTGATCCTTAGACAAAGATATCATAGTGTTAGTATCATGTCTAAATTAGGTATCTGCATTGAACTAATTTATTTTGACTATATTTATTGGGTAAAAACCCTAATTTCCAACTAAAATTCTAAGTCAAGTTAGTATTCCACTATAACACTTGAGGCTCGAGATAGGTTTGGTCTAGGAATTGCCGGATTGCTTCTAGCTTACATTTTCATCCGATTGGTATCATGTATGGAAAGGGTTTGTTGATCACTTAATATCCCGATTGGTCTTGCATTGTAATAAGTTCCGTTCGATCCATGCTATCTCCAAGTCGCCCGATTTGAGATGTCCCTAAATGATTATGTATAAAATTGATTTCGGTCGATTCATGACATCTTCAATCGCCCGATTCGTGGTCTCAAGAGTAGAAATCGCTCGATTCCATCTAGCCTCTAAGTCGGCCGTTTGCTTGTGTTAAGCAGTTTCGCCTCAAAATGCCTACAGCGAGTGCTGAAGGCCGTCTTTGGTATATATTCATCTCGGATCTTCAGTTGATGATATCCCGATCTCAGATCTATCTTGGAAAATACAGCTCCTTGTAGTTGGTCAAACAAGTCATCGATTCATGGGAGGGGATACTTGTTCTTGATAGTGATTTTGTTCAGTTCCCTATAATCGATGCAGAGTTGCATCGATTCGTCCTTCTTCTTAACGAATAGAACGGGTGCTCCACTGGGTGAGAAGCTTGGCTGAATGAATCCCTTCTGTATTAATTCATCCATCTCCTTAATTCTTTCAACTCTACTGGAGCTAATCGATATGGTGCTTTGGAAATTGGTGCAGCTCCGCGTACTAGGTCGATCATGAACTGAATCTCACGGTCTGGTGGAAGTCCTGGTAAATCTTCAAGGAATACATCGGGAAATTCTTGTACTTCTGGGACTTCTTCCACCTTCGGGGATGAAAGTTCTTCTGAGGTCATTGCAAATATGAGGTATGCTTTATCGCGGAGATTTTAAGAACTTTGCTTTTGCTAGTTCCTGTGAAGGTGAATGGTTCGGTATCTACTAGGTTAAAGGTCACTTTCTTACGGTTGCAGTCAATATGTAGGACCCCGGTCCCCGCAAATTAGGTCGGCCAATAAATTACGTGTGTGCTTTACGTAATTTCATGATAATTGCGTATAGGTTGAATGTCTATGTGACGCATGAATTTTATGCTCGTGAATTATACATGAATTTCACGCAATTAAGTGCCAACGATTTCGTGTTCATCATGACCCTAACTTAGGAAGGGTGATTCTCGAAAATGCCAAAGGAAATGGCTAATGATAAGTTGGGTTGGGGATTTAGTTACTAATGGGCTAGAACTTAGCAATTGGGCCCAATGTGTGAGAGAGGACAAATAGGAGACATAACCCCTAATTTAAGGGAAAACCACGCCACCCATGTCCTATCCAATAAAAATGCAAGAAAATATCTAACAAGATTTTCCCAAACCCCAAAACCTCACCTAAGAACTAACGAAAAGCAAGAAGGAAAGGAGAAAGAGCTGAGACGAATTTTCGAACCAAAAAGCACCCAAGTAGGTTGAAGATCGAAGCTAGTAAGTGAAGCACTCCCCTTACAACTCTTATAATTTCGTAATTTAAGTTACTTAAGCATTTAGTCTCGAAAATATATGGGAGAACCGAGAAATTAGGGTGTAAGATTTACGGGAAAAAACCTTAGTTGAGGAGTAAATAAGTATTTAAGGGTTTCTTAGAGATCTTGGTAGATTAACGTATCCTGAGAACTTAGAAATTCTGGGTAGATTGAGAGATGAATGTGATTTCGGGTAGAAATGATCGAAGGCTCGACAGAATCGGGGAAATTACGTAACAAATCGGGTAAATCGCTACATGAGACGGATCGATCGAAACCAGCCACAAGAGATCAAATCGGGCGAAATAAACAGAAACTCCACGTGGCATTAGGAGAACAAATCGCCGAAACTTAGATTAACAAGCACCAAATCGGGCGATCTACCAAAGGGAACGAAGGACTCGGCGATTTGAGGGACGAGTGTTAAGAAATCGGGCAAAATCATAATTGAAGCATGCGAAGATCGGGCGATTTAGACTATAGAAAAACACGGCGATTTGTAGCGCCTCAAAACCCTGAAATCGGGCGATTCCATGCAAAGCTTAAATCGGACAAGCTGCACACTTGAAGAACTCGGCGATTTCTACCCTTTGAAGACCCCAAATCGGACACATGAAGACGACGTCATAGTGACGGAAAGGCGCGGCGATTTACAAATCGGCCGATGGAACTCCATGCAATCAAATCGGGCCATTTCACATGCAAAGGAAATCGGGCAAAACCAATTTAAGTGAGCACAAATCGGACGAATTAGATAGATGTTACACGTGGCATGGACAGAACAAATCGCCGAACTTGAAGTTAACGAAACAATAATCGGGTAAAGCCTTGCTTGAGATGTGAAAGAAAATCGGGCGATTGGGAGATCCTGAAATCGAGCAAATCGGACAACGAAATTTACTAACTTCACTTAGGAATTAATTGGGCAGGGGACTTAGCCTAGACTTGAAACTAGCGACTTATAGTCCAGCTAAATTAATAAGTTAGATAACTTAGTTCGATCTAATCAATTTATAAAGGCACAACACTAACACATAATATTTATGTCTAAAGGTGGTACGTTAGGAGCGAACGAGGAGAATACTAATTACGCCCGGACGACAGGTAAGTAGAAATTCAACTACGACACGTAACTTGCCTGCGTCCAATTATGTGAATTACGTGCTCGTGAATTTTGTATGAAATGTGTACGTATGATACGATTAAATTATGTGCATGATGGCATGATTAGAATATGTACATGAGCATAGCATGAGCATTTGCACGCATGCGTAGTGTATAAGACGCGAGGTATGAGCGGGCGTAAGATCGCCTGTGTGCGATGTATACTCGCCGATATTGGCGTCTGTGTCGACTCGAATGAAGAGTCACGGCTTCCCCAATGCAGCCAGTAAGGCGAATGAAGCTATAAGGCCTGTATAAGAGGCTGGGGGAAATACCCCGTATGCGGGAGATGCAACCTGGAGGATGCGGCCCGGGGCACACGCTGAGTAAGGGAAGATTCCTTCGGGTGACCTTCTAGCGTGTTAAGCACTACCCGGAGGGAAGATTCCTTCGGGTGACCTCCGTGGTTAGTGGCCTCGGTGTTGGCTACGAGAAGCGCTCGCGTGGAGGCCACACTGAGTAAGGGAAGATTCCTTCGGGTGACCTTCTAGTGTGTGAACCTCCACACTTGAGATCTCTATAAGATGGCGCATAGTGGGATTGAAAGCCGACGGCCCGTATGAAGTAAGAGTATGAGAAAAAGAGTACGAGTATAAGAAAAAGAGTATGAGCGTTAGAAAACGACGGCGTGGATTGTCTTTCGTTAGGACACGTGCATACATGCATAATTTCTGCTTACTGAGCCTCGGTGGCTCATTGTTTATGTTACGTGTTGTAGGTACCGACGATCACGGTACGTGATCCGACTTTTATGCGAGGCCGATCTTTTGAAGCTATCCGGCTGCTTTTGAGGTGGGAGTGTGTATGGATGACGACCTGTGAAGGCCGGGCGCATAGGAAGCTTTTGGCTACACACACACACACACTTGTCTTCTGTATAGACATGACTACGATGAATTGTAGAACGATTTGCGAACATTCTTTTGACATGTGTATAAGACTTCCGCACGTAGTTTTAATAGGAAAAAAATTTTATTCGCATTTTTATGCTTTTGCGCGATAATAAAGCATTAGATACTTAGGATTAGAACGGAACAAGACGTCGGGACGACGGGTCATGACAGAGTGGTATCAGAGCTTCGGTCACAGGTCCTGCAGACTGTCCATACACACACACTCAAAAGCGCGGAAGCGGCCTTGCTTGTAAGTACTATGTTATGTGAATCGCTTGTATGGTTTAATTTATTGGCCTTAGGAATTACCAGGATAGGTTGAGAAGATGGTTAGACTTAGGGGTGAAGGAAGTAGGGAGTCGGACCACGGTAGGGATACCAGTAACCCTACCGATAGCCGGGATGCTACCATCCTACAACTAACGGAACTGGTCCGGCAACAATCGGCCCAGATCCAACAGCTGATCCAACAGCAAAACGCTGGTGGCAATCAGCCAACCTACCTCCCCCGCCCGAACGAATTGAGATGATCGGGGAGAGGTTCAGAAAGCTTAATCCTCCACTGTTTGAGGATGCTGTAGACCCCACATCCGCCGAGGATTGGCTGAGGACGCTGGAGAACATGTTCCAGCACAGCCGCACCCTTGAGGCGAGAAGGTCATGTGCGCTGCCTACCTGCTGAGGGGGAGCGCCGGACACTGGTGGGACACCGTCTCAGCCATCGAAAACCCTCTGACGATGAGCTGGGATCGATTTAAGGAGATCTTCAGGGGAAAGTACTACACCGCCCCTGTCAGAGCCCAGCGGATGAATGAGTTCATCAACCTCCGCCAAGGGGCAATGACAGTGGCGGAGTATATCAGGAAGTTCGAGCAGCTCTCAAGGTTTGCTGCTCATATGGTTAGCACGGACGCGCTCAAGGTCGAGCGGTTCATGGAAGGGTTGAAGCCCGAGCTGTATCGGGATGTAAGTATGGCGGGAGTACAAGGGGCCACGTATGCACAAGTGGCTGAGAGAGCGCTTGTGGCGGAGTAGGCAGAGGCCAGGATTGCTCGCGCCCAAGAAGCAAAGCGCAAATTCGTACAAGGGCCGCAAGGGAGCGGGGGCAATCCAAAGCGGCAATTCATTGCCAAGGAAGGGAAGCAGGGACTCCAACCACCCCCGCAGTTCAACCCCAACCAGGGTAACCCCAGCTGGATCTACCCGTATGCCCGAAGTGCGCACGGAGACATCCGGGAGTCTGCAACTCCCTGAATGCTGTCTGCTTCAAATATGGCAAGACAGGCCATTACCTGAGGGCATGCCCGGAAGGTGGATCCGGGAGCCAAGCGGGAAACCAAGTAGCACCACCAAGGGTACAGGCCCGGGTCTACACTATAACCTCCGAGGAAGCGGAAAACAACCCGGCCGTGGTGACAGGTATCCTCCTCGTCTATGAAACCCCCGCATGCATCCTAGTCGACTAAGGAGCGACACACTCGTTCGCGTCTACTAAGTATGTCAAGAGGGTAGGAGTAACGCCTCACCGAGCTGAGTGCGAGTTTAGGGTAACAGTTCCGAACGGGAATCCCACCCAAACTAATCAAGTTTTACGGGATTGCCCAATAGTAATCGGGGATAAGGAACTGCCCATAGACCTCATAATTATTCCCATGAATGATTATGAGGTGATCCTTGGAATGGATTGGCTATCGAAGTACGGAGCTGTCATAGACTGCCACCGCAAGATAGTCACGCTCAATACGGACGGGGATGAACCCCTTAAGTTTGTAGGACTAGTAAAGGGACCATGATCTCTAGGATATCAGCGTTGAAAGCCCAACGACTGATCAGATCGGGTTGCGAAGCCTACCTTGTATTCGCAATCAAGTCGGAAGAGAACGCCTCCCCGAAATTCGAGGAAGTGCCGATAGTCAAGGACTTCCCCGACGTATTTCCCGAGGAGTTACCGGGACTACCACCCGAACGGAAAATAGAGTTCGCTATAGATCTGGTACCTGGAGCGGCACCAGTATCTAAGACCCCATATCGGCTAGCACCGACAGAAATGAAGGAGTTAAAGGATCAACTCGATGAACTCATGCAGAAGGAGTTCATACAGCCGAGTTTTCTCCCTGGGGAGCGCCGGTGCTATTCGTGAAGAAGAAAGACGGGTCCATGCGAGTTGACGATCAAGAACAAGTACCCACTCCCTAGGATAGACGATCTGTTCGATCAACTGCAAGGTGCAACGGTTTTCTCTAAGATCGACTTAAGATCGGGCTATCATCAGTTAAGGATCCGGAAGGAAGACGTCCCGAAGACGGCCTTCAGTACCCGTTATGGCCATTACGAGTTCCTAGTGATGCCATTCGGGCTAACTAATGCGCCCGCAGCTTTTATGGACTTAATGAACCGGGTGTTCAAACCCTATCTAGATAGGTTTGTCATCGTCTTCATAGACGACATCCTAATCTACTCAAGGACGAAAGAGGAGCACGAAGAACACCTGAGAATAGTTCTGAGTACCTTACGGGACAAGCAACTGTATGCCAAGTTCAAGAAGTGCGAATTCTGGCTTGACCAAGTTGCCTTCTTGGGGCATATAGTATCCGGAGCAGGAATCTCCGTAGACCCGAGCAAGATAGACGCAATTAGCAATTGGCCCGGACCGACGAATGTGACGGAAGTACGAAGTTTCCTCGGTCTGGCAGGGTACTATAGGAAGTTCATAAAGGACTTTTCGAAAATAGCGTCTACACTGACGAGGCTGACTAAGAAGAATACACCGTTCCAGTGGACCGCGGAATGTGAACGGAGTTTCTAGGAACTGAAAGAAAGGCTTACGACGGCCCCAGTTCTCACAATACCATCGGGAACTGGAGGGTTTACCGTTTACAGCGATGCGTCGAAGAACGGGTTAGGGTGTGTGCTAATGCAGAACGGGAATGTAGTAGCATACGCCTCTCGTCAACTGAAGGAGTACGAGAAGAATTACCCGACGCACGACCTAGAGTTGGCAGCAGTGGTCTTTGCTCTCAAGATCTGGAGGCATTACCTCTATGGAGAGCGGTGTGAGATATACACTGACCACAAGAGCCTCAAGTACTTCTTTACCCAAAAGGAGCTGAATATGAGGCAGAGGAGGTGGTTAGAACTAGTCAAGGATTTCGATTGCGTAATCAACTACCACCCAGGCAAGGCGAACATAGTAGCCGATGCCTTAAGCCGAAAAGCAGTGAGCACGGAACTGCAGCTACTGGAAGTTGAGGTCGTACGACTAGGTGAAGTCGAGGCGCAATTAGCAGCTTTGACCCTGCAGCCTACGCTGTTAGAGCGAATTAAGACAGCGCAAGCCGCCGCGAGCTCTATATGAAGATCAAGGAAGTGCAACAGGAACCACCGGCGGGAGATCTCATAATACGGGAAGACGGACGGATGTACTTCAAGAATCGGTCGTACGTGCCAGACGACGCCGAACTAAGAAGGACTATAATGACGGAAGCACACGCCACGGCGTACTCTGTACATCCAGGAGCAACGAAGATGTATATAGGCTTAAAGGAAAACTATTGGTGGCCAGGAATGAAGAAGGACATAGCAACATTCGTGAGCCAATGCCTGACGTGCCAGCAGATAAAAGCCGAGCATCAAAGGCCGGCGGGAACTCTGCATCCGTTACCCATTCCGGAATGGAAATGGGATAACATTACCATGGACTTCGTAGTAGGACTGCCGAGGAATGCGAAAGGGCATGACGCAGTTTGGGTAATCGTTGACAGACTAACAAAGTCTGCCATTTCCTACCTATTAGCACGACGTTCACCATGGAGCGGTACGCCGAACTCTACATTCAAGAGATAGTACGACTGCACGGCGTTCCCTTCCTCTTTCTTTGCACTTGGGTCTTTGCACTTTTCCCATGGTTCTGGCGAGCTTGCAAAAAGCGATGGGAACGAAGTTGTCCTTTATTACCGCCTACCATCCGCAGACGGACGGTCAATCCGAGCGGACGATACAGACATTGGAGGACATGTTCCGAGCATGCGTACTCGATTTCAAAGGGCATTGGAGTAGGTACCTCCCACTAATCGAGTTCTCGTACAACAATAGCTACCACGTCACCATCGGGATGGCACCATACGAAGCGCTATACGGGCGTAGGTGCAGATCCCCAGTACATTGCGACGAGGTTGGTGAATGGGCACTGTTAGGCCCCGACATCGTACGAGAAATGACGGAAGCTACCACTACCATACGGGAAAGAATGCGAACGGCACAGAGTCGACAGAAAAGCTACGCAGATCGAAGACGTCGACCATTGGAATTTGACGATGGCGGTATGGTGTTCGTGAAAGTATCGCCGATGAAGGGCATGAAAAGGTTTGAAAGAAAGGGAAGCTAAGCCTGTGGAGTGTGCTTACCAGGACACCGGGCTCAATTTGGGTCGAATGGCTTTATCGAACACGACTGCACTCTCGATCACTGTGGGACCTGGCGATCTCGCCGAATGATGCGTGGAGCTGGAGGAAGCTACTGCAGTTGCGGCCTCTGATCAGATCCATGATTACGTTTCGGGTGGGAGATGGGTCCATGATATGGCTATGGAAGGACCCCTGGCTGATGCCTACGCCTTTGATAGAGCGATTTCCTAGGGGCCCTATTGCGATGGGGCTGCCTCTAGATTCGCGGCTGAATGTGGTGCTTAGTACGCAGGGATGGAATTGGCCTGGACAGGGCGCGGTTGAATTTCTTGAGATCAGCCGCTTACTTCCGTCAGTATTACGAGGGACTCAGGATGGAGTATTGTGGATGGGGTCGCTTGATGGAGCTATGACGGCTCGCTCGGCTAGAGATGCGATGCGATACAGGAGGCCTCTTGTTCCCTGGGCGGCTTTATTTGGAGGACCTTTGAAGGTACCTAGGCACGAGTTTATTCTATATATTGGCCTACAGGATCGCCTCTCGACTAGGGATAAGCCTTGGATAGCTCAGCGGGCGGGATCTCCAGCATGTGTCCTTTGTGAGGAGCTTCATTTTGAGACGGCACAACACCTTTTCTTTGATTGCCCATTCTCGCGGCAATGTCTTCGGCTCTTGCGAAGTAGGATTCGATGGATCTGGCCTTATCGAGAGTGGCATACGGGCGTCCGATAGGCTGCGGCACGATAGCGAGGGAAACATCTTCTTCATGCTGCATACCGGCATGTTCTTGCCTCTCTGGTCTATCACATCTGGCAGGCTAGGAATAGGCGATGGAAGGAAGGGATCATCACCCCGCCTCACAGGCTTGTGGGGTCTGTCCTTGCCTTGGTTGTCATGCGTATTAGTGGTACTGCCACGAAATACGAATTCCAGCGTGCTGCCATACGCAGATTATGGCGTGTGGCTTGGTAGGGAATTGGTATCTTTTTATTCATTTTCATTGTGGTTTGGTGGGTCTTTAGCTTTTCTGTGAGGCCAGTAGCATGTTGCTGGTTGGACGCGGAGGTCATATCCTGCTCATCTGTACATTTCTTATTCATTATATATATACACGGGACATTATATCAAAAAGAAAGGGAAGCTAAGCCCTAGGTATATCGGTCCATTTAGGATACTGAAGAGGGTCGGCGAGGTGGCATACCGATTAGAACTGCCAGCCTCATTATCGCAAGTGCATGACGTGTTCCACGTCTCAACCGTACGAAAGTACTTAGCTGACCAGAACCACGTGCTAGGAAACGAGTCCCTACATCAGCAATTGAAGCCGGATCTAAGTTACGAAGAGATTCCGATGGAAATATTGATGTACGAGACTAAGAAGCTTAGGAATAAGGATATTCCCTTAGTGAAAGTACTGTGGCGGAACCAGTCCACGGAAGAAGCCACATGGGAACGGGAGGACGAAATGAGAATTCGCTATCCCGAGTTGTTTCACACGACCTGATTTCGGGGGCGAAATCCTCCTTAAGGGGGGAAGATGTAGGACCCCGGTCCCCGCAAATTAGGTCGGCCAATAAATTACGTGTGTGCTTTACGTAATTTCATGATAATTGCGTATAGGTTGAATGTCTATGTGACGCATGAATTTTATGCTCGTGAATTATACATGAATTTCACGCAATTAAGTGCCAACGATTTCGTGTTCATCATGACCCTAACTTAGGAAGGGTGATTCTCGAAAATGCCAAAGGAAATGGCTAATGATAAGTTGGGTTGGGGATTTAGTTACTAATGGACTAGAACTTAGCAATTGGGCCCAATGTGTGAGAGAGGACAAATAGGAGACATAAACCCCTAATTTAAGGGAAAACCACGCCACCCATGTCCTGTCCAATAAAAATGCAAGAAAATATCTAAAAAGATTTTCCCAAACCCCAAAACATCACCTAAGAACTAACGAAAAGCAAGAAGGAAAGGAGAAAGAGCTGAGACGAATTTTCGAACCAAAAAGCACCCAAGTAGGTTGAAGATCGAAGCTAGTAAGTGAAGCACTCCCCTTACAACTCTTATAATTTCGTAATTTAAGTTACTTAAGCATTTAGTCTCGAAAATATATGGGAGAACCGAGAAATTAGGGTGTAAGATTTACGGGAAAAAACCTTAGTTGAGGAGTAAATAAGTATTTAAGGGTTTCTTAGAGATCTTGGTAGATTAACGTATCCTGAGAACTTAGAAATTCTGGGTAGATTGAGAGATGAATGTGATTTCGGGTAGAAATGATCGAAGGCTCGACAAAATCGGGGAAATTACGTAACAAATCGGGTAAATCACTGCATGAGACGGATCGATCGAAACCAGCCACAAGAGATCAAATCGGGCGAAATAAACAGAAACTCCACGTGGCATTAGGATTACAAATCGCCGAAACTTAGATTAACAAGCACCAAATCGGGCGATCTACCAAAGGGAACGAAGGACTCGGCGATTTGAGGGACGAGGTGTTAAGAAATCGGGCGAAATCATAATTGAAGCATGCGAAGATCGGGCGATTTAGACTATAGAAAAACACGGCGATTTGTAGCGCCTCAAAACCCTGAAATCGGGCGATTCCATGCAAAGCTTAAATCGGACAAGCTGCACACTTGAAGAACTCGGCGATTTCTACCCTTTGAAGACCCCAAATCGGACACATGAAGACGACGTCATAGTGACGGAAAGGCGCGGCGATTTACAAATCGGCCGATGGAACTCCATGCAATCAAATCGGGCCATTTCACATGCAAAGGAAATCGGGCAAAACCAATTTAAGTGAGCACAAATCGGACGAATTAGATAGATGTTACACGTGGCATGGACAGAACAAATCGCCGAACTTGAAGTTAACGAAACAATAATCGGGTAAAGCCTTGCTTGAGATGTGAAAGAAAATCGGGCGATTGGGAGATCCTGAAATCGAGCAAATCGGACAACGAAATTTACTAACTTCACTTAGGAATTAATTGGGCAGGGGACTTAGCCTAGACTTGAAACTAGCGACTTATAGTCCAGCTAAATTAATAAGTTAGATAACTTAGTTCGATCTAATCAATTTATAAAGGCACAACACTAACACATAATATTTATGTCTAAAGGTGGTACGTTAGGAGCGAACGAGGAGAATACTAATTACGCCCGGACGACAGGTAAGTAGAAATTCAACTACGACACGTAACTTGCCTGCGTCCAATTATGTGAATTACGTGCTCGTGAATTTTGTATGAAATGTGTACGTATGATACGATTTAATTATGTGCATGATGGCATGATTAGAATATGTACATGAGCATAGCATGAGCATTTGCACGCATGCGTAGTGTATAAGACGCGAGGTATGAGCGGGCGTAAGATCGCCTGTGTGCGATGTATACTCGCCGATATTGGCGTCTGTGTCGACTCGAATGAAGAGTCACGGCTTCCCCAATGCAGCCAGTAAGGCGAATGAAGCTATAAGGCCTATATAAGAGGCTGGGGGAAATACCCCGTATGCGGGAGATGCAACCTGGAGGATGCGGCCCGGGGCACACGCTGAGTAAGGGAAGATTCCTTCGGGTGACCTTCTAGCGTGTTAAGCACTACCCGGAGGGAAGATTCCTTCGGGTGACCTCCGTGGTTAGTGGCCTCGGTGTTGGCTACCAGTGAGAAGCGCTCGCGTGGAGGCCACACTGAGTAAGGGAAGATTCCTTCGGGTGACCTTCTAGTGTGTGAACCTCCACACTTGAGATCTCTATAAGATGGCGCATAGTGGGATTGAAAGCCGACGGCCCGTATGAAGTAAGAGTATGAGAAAAAGAGTACGAGTATAAGAAAAAGAGCGTTAGAAAACGACGGCGTGGATTGTCTTTCGTTAGGACACGTGCATACATGCATAATTTCTGCTTACTGAGCCTCGGTGGCTCATTGTTTATGTTACGTGTTGTAGGTACCGACGATCACGGTACGTGATCCGACTTTTATGTGAGGCCGATCTTTTGAAGCTATCCGGCTGCTTTTGAGGTGGGAGTGTGTGTATGGATGACGACCTGTGAAGGCCGGGCGCATAGGAAGCTTTTGGCTACACACACACACACACTTCTCTTCTGTATAGACATGACTACGATGAATTGTAGAACGATTTGCGAACATTCTTTTGACATGTGTATAAGACTTCCGCACGTAGTTTTAAAAGGAAAAAAATTGTATTCGCATTTTTACGCTTTTGCGCGATAATAAAGCATTAGATACTTAGGATTAGAACGGAACAAGACGTCGGGACGACGGGTCATGACACAATAATTGCTCCGTACTTTGATAGCCAGTCCATTTCAAGGATTACTTCATAATCATTCATGGGAATGACTATTAAATCAACTGGTAGGGTCCTCTCATTAACTAATACTGGACTGTTTCGTAAGATTTGGTTGGTTTGTGTTGAAGCTCCGTGAGGGATGGTGACGTTATATTCATAGTTAACTAGGTCAGGTGTAACCCCGAGTCTCACCACATAGTTAGTAGATGCAAATGAATGCGTGGCTCCTGAGTCAACTAGTATGCATGTCGGGGTTGAATGGATAAGGAGAGACCTGCCACCACAGACGGCTTGTTCTCCGCCTCCTCCGATGTTAACGTATATACTCGAGCAGGTACCATGGGTGGTCTGGCCTGAACCGGTGCCTGACTCCCTGATGCAGATTCCGGGCATGCCTTGGAGAAGTGGCTTGTCTTGCCACACTTATAGCAGGTAGCATTTTGAGAATAACAGATGCCCAGATGTCGTCCTGTACATTGTGGGCATGGGGGTATGGTCGTTGGTGGTCTTCCTTGATTAGTTTTGGGTCGTGGAGGTGGCGCAGGTTTGTTTTGGAAATTGGGCTTGGCATTCATGGGGATGAATTGTCTTTTCGGGTTGCCTCCAGCCCATTTTGGTCCTTGCACAAATTTTCTTTTTGCTTCATGTGCCCGAATGATCCGGAGTTCAGCTTGCTCCGCTATTAAAGCACGTTCAGTACCTGAGCATAGGTAGCTCCTTGAGATCCGACCATATTCACATCACGGTATAGCTCCGCTTCAGACCTTCCATGAAGCGTTCCACCTTTAGTGCATCGGTGCTCACCGTGTGAGCTGCAAATCGAGACAACTGCTCGAACTTCCTTATATATTCAGCCACGGTCATCGGACCCTTGCGTAGATTGATAAATTCGTTCATCCGTTGAGCCCGTACCGGGGTGGTGAAATATTTGCTCCTAAAGAGCTCCTTGAACCGGTCCCATGTCATCGTCATCGGATCTTCAAAGGTGAGAATGGTATCCCACCAATGGCCTGCGCTTCCCCTCAGCAGGAAGGCAGCACATAAAACCTCTCATCCTCTGGAATGCGGCTATACTAAAACATACTCTCTAAGGTATGAAGCCAATCTTCAGCTGTCGTAGGGTCAACAACATCTTCAAATGTCGGGGGATTGAGTTTACGAAACCGCTCCCCAACTATCTTAATCCTTTCGGTCCGAGAGGGTTCACCACTAGAATGTCCGCATGTATTACGTTGTTGCATCATTTCTTGTATCTGAGCGGATTGTTGTCGTACCAACTCCGTGAGTCGGAGAATCGCCGTATCTCGATTATTGGTAGGAGTTGCGGGTTGCTTGCCTTTATCAGCACCCCCGCTACCATCACCTCGAGTTCTACCCATTTCTTTTATACCCAATAGTCCCTAAGGCCAATAAATCATGGACATACAAAATTCATATAAACATAAAACTTACTAGCAAGGCCGCTTCCGTGCTTTTGTGCGTGTGTACATGGACGGTCTACAGAACTGGTAACCGAAAGCTCTGATACCACATGTGGCGCCCCTGACTTCTACCACTCATTCTTACTACTAATTTTAGTGACTGCATGTGATTTAAGGAAGTAATGACTACGAAAATGCGTACAAAATTTTTCCTTTTATGTAAAGGAAGCGTTCTGTACATCACAAACTATTCCTAAGACATAAATACATAGGTGAGTGCGCATGCGTGTTCAAAACTAATCTATCGGCTCGCCACTCAGGTGCCATCCATGTACACACCTCCACCTCAAAAGTCCTCCGGAAGCTTCAAAATAGGCCTCGCCATCATAAAGATCACATACCATGATCCCGTGAACCTACAACACATAAAGCCCAGTAGGTGAAAGCCATGCATGCCATGCACTTGTCCTAATTAACATAGGCATCCTTGCCTTGTCTTGTCATGTAGGCCTTGGCTATCTTCCTATGCACCATCATGGAGCTCGAATCCACAAGGGATAAATAAATATATAAGTGGCAATACCCACTTATGGGAGAGGCTAACCATAGGCCGTCTTTTCTGTCTCAAGGTGGTTTCATACGCCACGCAGACGTTTCACACTGGTAGCCTATTCTGAGGTTGCCAACACCAGAGGGTACCCTCGGTGTCGCTTATTCCCTCAGCTCGCATCCTCCAGGTTCCACGTTCCGCCATGAGGGCATTAGCCCTAAAATCATGTCTTGCCTTGAACATGTCATGTCTTGACGGTAACGACATACGACGTCACCATGGTAGCATAGAAGAGCCGTGACTCAACTGTGAGTCGACATCAGACGCCCATGTCGGCGAATATCTATCGCTCTCAGGCGATCGTGCATCATGCATGCTCTCGTATCCTGCCTTTAGTACTAAACGTGCGTGCATATGATCATGTCATGAATATGCATGTCATGTAACATAAATAATTCACGTAGGAAGTCACATAATATCATAGAAGCACATAATACATAATTTCAGGCACATACAGTTATGTGTTGTAGTTGGGACTTCCACTTACTTGTCGTCCAAGCTTACCTAATTTACTGCCTTGGAACGTCCTTAATTCTTGATCCTTAGACAAAGATATCATAGTGTTAGATCATGTCTAAATTAGGTATCTACATTGAACTAATTTATGTTGACTATTTATTGGGTAAAAACCCTAATTTCCAACTAAAATTCTAAGTCAAGTTAGTATTCCACTAACACACCTGAGGCTCGATAGGTTTGGTCTTGGAATTGCCCGATTGCTTCTAGCTTACATTTTCATCCTATTGGTATCATGTATGGAAAGGGTTTGTTGATCACTTAATTTCCCGATTGGTCTTGCATTGTAATAAGTTTCGTTCGATCCATGCTATCTCCAAGTCGCCCGATTTGAGATGTCCCTAAATGATTATGTATAAAATTGATTTCGGTCGATTTCATGACAACTTCAATCGCCTGATTTATGGTCTCAAGAGTAGAAATCGCCCGATTCCATCTAGCCTCTAAGTCGGGCGTTTGCTTGTGTTAAGCAGTTTCGCCCGATTTCTTCAAGGTCCAAGATCGTCCGATTTGCCCCTTTTTATTATAATTTCGCCTCATGTTGTCGTCACCATACCATCACCTCATCAAATCGCCCGATTTGAAGGGTTTCTAAGCCAAATCGCCGAGTACTACTTAACCCTTCATTCGCCCGATCATGGAGTCTTTACATCGGCCGATTTCCATGTATTAACGTGTCACATTTTGCCGAGCTTTTCATTCACTTAGCATTTCGCCCGATTGGACTAGAAAATAGTTAGCCTTAAATCGCCCAATTCTAGACTTGCTTAACTTAGTCGCCTGATTCTTTATAAGGCTTATCATACTTCGATCGAAGGCTCTTCAAGCTGCCTTCTTCTTCTTCTTCTTCCAAAGCTAGTTTCTAACTTACTAAACTTCCCAAACGTAACGTATACAAATCAAATCTCCTAGGTTAGCATGTTATATACTGAAAACCCTAAAATCCTTAATTAGTGTAAAAATCGTAACTCTCCTTAAAATTATTCTAAACCTTGACTATGGTACACCTTAAATCTTTCCTCTATTCTTGGGTTACGTGAATTATTAGATATAAAGGTCTAAAATAAATTCTCAAATCATAGATAAAGTTATACCTCCTTAGGTCGATGCTTGTCCTTAGCTCATTCTTTCTTCTTCTATCTTTGGTTCGAACTATTTCCTTTCTTCCTTAAGGTTGTTACTGAGATAAGCTCATTCCATCGAAGGGTTTAACCTTTAGATAAGTTTTGAGTTACCAAAAGTGAGGTTGACGTGACATGTAGGTTTCCTTATGCCTAAGTAATCGATACTTATCTTATACGTCTTGGGCCTAAATTAAAATGTAATACGACCCAATTGGATTATAAATTTATCTTACTCCTAATAATATCATGACTTTCGAACTTTCCCATATCTAGCCTATTCTTAACACTTTCTCTTGCCAACTCTTATATGCCTTATACAAAATTATCTTCCAAGTCCCAACTTGACTTTCCCACACGGTTAACCATCTAGTAGCATATAACCATATATAATATTGTATCACATGTAGTATGAAATCATATAAACACACAATATGCAGTCACATAAATCATATAATGTGTATGCAAATTCATTGGCCGACTTACTTAAGGGACCCGGGTATTACAACATGAGGCAGAGACGTGGTTAAAGATTACAATTGCATGATTAACTACCGCCCTGGCAAAGCGAACGTGGTAGCGGATGCACTAAGCCGAAAAGCAGTAAGCTTGGAGTTACAGTTACTGGAGGTGGAAACAATTGGGTGAAGTCGAGGCCAGATTGGCAGCGTTAACACTTCAGCCTACACTACTGGAGCAGATTAGAAGGGCACAAGAAAAGGACGAGCTCTATACGAAAATCAAGAGAGCACGAACGGAACAGCCAGCGACGAATTTCATGTTTCGAGACGACGAGAGCTTATATTACAAGAATCGGTTATATGTACCCGATGATGCGGAGCTTCGACGGACCATAATGGTGGAAGCACACACCACAACATATTCAGTGCACCCAGAGCTAAGAAAATGTATAGAGACCTCCGAATGAATTATTGGTGGCCATGGATGAAGAAGAACATAGCGACGTTCGTAAGTCAGTGTTTGACCTGTCAGCAGATAAAAGCGGAACATCAGCGACCAAGGGGAACCTTGCAGCCGTTATCAATACCGGAATGGAAGTGGGATAACATAACGATGGACTTTGTTTTTGGTTTGCCGAAGAATGTGAAAGGGCACGAATTGGGTTATCGTCGACCAACTAACCAAGTCTGCTTCTTACCAGTAGTTCGACGTTTTCTTTGGAGCGGTACGCAGAACTCTACATTCAGGAGATAGTGCGACTCCCCGGAATCCCAACGTCAATCGTCTCGGATCGAGACTCCAGATTTTTATCAAAATTCTGGACGAGCTTGCAAAAGGTGATGGGAACGGAACTTTCCTTTAGCACCGCCTATCATCCCCAGACAGACGGCCAATCAGAACGGACCATCCAGACCTTAGAGGATATGTTACGAGCCTGTCTGATGGATTTCAAAGGCAATTGGAGTAGATACCTTCCACTTGTCGAATTCTCATACAACAATAGCTATCAGGCTACAATTGGAATGGCTCCATACGAAGCGCTATACGGGCGAAAGTGCAGATCTCCAGTACATTGGGACGAGATCGGCGAACGGGCCATATTAGGCCCAGATCTAGTATGAGAGATGACAAAAGTTATCGCGACGATACGAGAAAGAATGTGAACGACTCAAAGCAGGCAGAATAGTCACTCAGATCAAAGACGCCCGACCGTTGGAATTCGCGGTGACGATTGGGTGTTCGTAAGAATATCTCCGATGAAAGGCGTCAAAAGCTTTGGAAAGAAGGGTAAATTAAGCCCGAGGTACATCGGTCTATTCAGACAAGTCAAAAGAGTTGGCGAGGTAGCATATCAGTTAGAGTTACCCTCATCGCTATCGCAAGTTCACGATGTGTTCCATATCTCCACGTTACGGAAATACATTGCTGACCCAAGTCATGTGCCGAGGAATGAGGTTCTCCACCAACAGCTAAAACCAGATATGAGTTACGAGGAAACACCAGTGGAGATTTTGATGTACGAGACGAAACGACTTAGGAATAAGCACATTCCTCTAGTAAAAGTGTTATGGCGGAACCAGTCAACAGAGGAAGCTACGTGGGAATGTGAGGATGAGATGAGAGGTCGTTACCCCGAACTGTTCCAAATGGACTGATTTCGGGGGCGAAATCCTCTTTAAGGGGGGATGTAGAACCCGAGCCCCGTGAGCCAACTAGCCAATAAATTTTTTGCACGCACATTGTATGCCTATGTGACTATATGAATTTGGTGCATAAATTATGTGCATTACGTGATGTCATGTATATTTCTTTTTTGGGAAACGGTCATTAACATTAGAAAAAGGAAAAGGTTCGTACAAAGCATCCATGCTATGGCACAGGAAAAAAAGGAACAAACTGGTAATTGGGCTATGGCTATGAATTTGAGTTGGGTTAGAATTTTTAGAACTTAGGCCCAAATTAAGGTCAAAACTTTGGAAACAAAGTTCCCTAAATTATGGAAAACCCACGCCACATTAAGTCACATCGCCCACACCTTTGATAAAATATCTATCCAAACTTTCACTTTTAGAACTCATTAAGCAAGAACTAACGAAGCCACAAGTAGAAAGAGAAGGAAGAGAATTCGAACTTAAGCTTGAGGAAGGTATGAAATTTGTACTATGTGATTTACGTTTTTAGCTTGTAATTTAGGTTATTTGCTCAAATTTAGCATGTTCAGGGTCTAGCACACGAAAACCTACCCAAAATTTGTACTCTTTAGTTCGTTCGTTTTTAGGGGGTTTCGAAGTTCATATGATCTTCAAACATGTTCTTGAGAAAAAGGGACATGTTTTGATCTTAAGATTTGGAGTTCGCGGGTCAGAAGATGTTTTGATAAGTTGAGGCTGTGAAGTGTAAACTTCACGAACTGTAGTTCGCAAACCCTTGGCAAGGTGAGGTTCGCAAACTCCATGACACGTTGCAAATCAATGGAGCCCTTGGCAAATCGAGTAGAATTCGCGAAGTGTATGGGATGATTATTTCACGAACTATGGGCGAAAGGAGGTTCGCGAACTCTAGGATATGAAAGTTACATTTCAAGATCATAAAAGTTCATAAAAGTTAGTGAACATTTCAAGTTCATAAAAGTTAGATCCTATTTGGAAGTAACAAGACCGAAGAGCGAAGATACGAAATTCCCTTAGCTTACAAATTACTCGGACCAACCCCCATAGGTACAGGTGCTAAGTTTATTAGCTCCCGGGTAGAAGTCGCCTTATTTGGTCCAACGGCGCATGCACAACCGAGCCTTACCCACTCATCTATCTCCCAACAGATAGATGTTTCTCTAAATCACGGGGAGCCACGTAATTTATCACCGCTTCACTTGGAAGTGGGAGATATTTAATTAAGTGGTGATTAGCCCCACACCACTGAAATTTCATGCACGTCGAGTCTAGGTGTCCTCACTACCTAAATGTTTCATATTTTTCGGACACATATACTTTTTTCTTATCTGGACTTCGTGACCAGTTCTGAACTTCCATAGACACGTCTCTTGTATATGTGATTCCAAGATTGGAAGGAAGTACTACCATTGCAACATCAAAACAACAATGGACTAGGCCATCGTCTCGAGCTAGACTCTTGAACGATGTTAACGGGACGCCTAAGTGGCCCTGGTTTATCAAGTCATGTCGTCACAGGCCACATCTTGGAGTTAGTCTCTGAAGTCGTGTCGACGGATTACCATAGTGGCTCCGTCTGGTTATTACCCGCACCGACCTGTCGTTGGTGTCCTTCTTCGCCTTCTATACCAGCATGCCGATCTCGTTAACACGAATCGCCATGAGGGGGAGAAGGGGATACGTATAAACAAACAATTTTAGGGCGAAAAGCTGGTTTGTTGGTCATTCAAGAAGCAGAATTGCGTCTCAACATCGACGGCTTAGGCAGAATACGTTGCGGTCGCCAGCTGTTGCTCGCAAATGCTATGGGTACACTTTAAATAATATACCCATATATAGTGATAGTCAAAGTGCCATTGCCAAACGTGTAATCCTGTTCACCACTCACGCACAAAACACATAGACATAAGATATTACTTTATCAAAGATCACGTAGAAAAATGCACGATTGATATGTATTTCGTGAACACAGAGTATCAATTAGCCGACATTTTCACCAAGGCATTAGGTGAAAAACGATTCCAATTCCTTGTCGGAAAATTAGGCATGTTGAATCTCACGTGATATGTGCTTTACATCTTCTGTGCTTTCATATGCTCTATTCTGTGTGTTTTCTGTACTTAATTGCCATATCTTGCATGACAGTTGAAATTTAAGAATAGTAATAATAAAATCTATAATAAAACCAAAAATATTATACATTTACTAATAATATAAGGGGATGAAGTCTTTAGGATGCTTTGATCTAAGACATAAATAATTTTCCCCAACATGCGACTGATTAATTGCTAAATTTTGTCATTTTAAGTCGCAATCTTGTGTCTAAAGCTCATTAGTTTGCTCCACTAGACACGCCACTTTACATAAGTGAGGATTCTAGTTTTCTGAGGATTTATCCTTGAGCGAGTCACGCATCAATTGCCTGTCTTAACTACTGATTCTTGGCCTTAGGAAAATGATAAGGGCGCTTAGGAAATTCCTCACTCGATCATATGTAAATTTCCATCTTTTGACATAGCCTTTAGTCATCCACTTTTAGCCTTCTCCGATTCCCTTTTCTTCATTTGAATCCCGTTTTAGCCTTCAACCGATGTTCACAATCTTCTGAGGGATATTCAAACGAGAAAAGGAGGGGGAGAAAAGAAGAATAGAAAAGAAAGAGATGACAAAAGAAGGTGGAAAACGCACACGAGGAATGCTCAACGCACAAAAGCAGTCCAAAAGAACCTGCCTCCAAAATATTAATATCTCAAAGGGGCATGGATCTTGCTGTGAACTTCTCTATCGATAATCTCGTATGCTCGTCAGAACGGCTGAAAAGAGGAGCACCACGAAGTGAACTTCTCTCTGGGTACGAATTCCACAACTGTGAACTTTTCCCAATTGATAATCTTTGAAACCTCTCTAGGGATTAAGAGAAGAGGAGCACGGTATCAGCCCAAGAACCAACAAGAAGAACTTCGCCTTAGATAATCTCTCAGCCTCGTAGGAAGCGGAGCTTCAGCTTGAGCAAGTGTAGAAAAATGCGAAAAAATGGATGAAAAAGACAAAAGAAGAAACGGAAAGAAAAATGCCGACGAAGAAGAGTGACTAAGAAAAGGAAGTTGAAGATGTTAAGTCCACAATTCCAAAATATTCCTTCCCTTCTAAGTCAGGCCAAATTAAAATCCTTTCAAGTCCCTTTGATTCTAAAACGACGGTCGTTCGTTTCGGTTAAATGATTAAAAGCGCCTCGATCACAGGTAAATTGACATAATAGTGTTTGTGGTGACTTGAGTGATATAAATATAAAAATTCCAAGTTAAAAATAAGTGAGCGCTAGAGCGAACCTAGTGAAAGTTGTCGAAAAGGATCGTTCTATGAACTTAGGACATTAGTTTGATGACATGACTTGACGGCATACCTTTCAAGTGTCTTGCGAAAATTCTATGAGTGACGTTGATCGAAGCAAAATAATCTGATCCCATACTAGTAATAATGTTAATATATACATATATAAGAAAATTTTAAAAAAATATATATACATATAAGTAATAATAATTTTCTTGAATTTTCTTTCTCATTTTTAATTTTTCTACATTAAAATAAATAAGAATTCACACATTATGTCTTGCAATTTTATTTTTACATCTGCACTGAATTGTCTAAATGCGATAATTTTATTAGTTCGCACATTCTGAATCCATGTTTAGCTTGCATTGGAACTGAATAGATTAAATGCGAATATTTTTTTGCTCACTCTCTCACGCAATATTTTGAATACATGATTAGGGATCATGTATCTAGGCTAAAATTGATTAACTGCATGTTATATGCTTGTTACTTGAATTGATTTTATATGTTTTCATGTTAAATTAATTTTGGTGCATTATTTGAGGGGGAGCATTTACGAATCATGTTATAAGCTCCAAATATTTTTGACATTTTCTCTAAGTGTTTCAGAAATTTTTCTCGAGTACATCCAATGTGGAGGACTTCAAGATTTTTCACTATCTGGAGTTAAAAGCATTGGCGTAAAAACTCAGGGGGAGCTGTTGATTGAAATAATTGTTAATTAACAATAATATTTCTGACATTTTTGCTCTAAGTGGTACAGATTTTTCAAATTCCGACCATGGAGCTAGATGTCACCATTCAGACTTACAGGGAGTTAATTGCATTTATTTTAATTCATAGGGGGATCAATTATGTGGTTTTTGACTAAGATAGGGGTCAATATGATAAAATTAGAAATATATGAAACTTACGACCGAAAAACTAGATAGATAGGTAATTTTCGATTCTCAGTTTCTCGAGCGAAAATTTGAAATGGACCTGTCTAATAAGAGAACCCAATATGTCATGCTAGCCCATTAATAGTTTACTTTTTGCAGTCGAAAGACTTTAACACACGCAAAATACTCAATCGAAAACCATACAGTGTCGATAAAAATTCTCTCGCGAAAAACTCTACAGTAAAGACGAACTTCAAAATCCACTAAATCTCTTAGTTTTCAACTGATTTTTTTTTGGGTAACGTTCACTAAATAAGGAAAGAATACAGGAGTACAGAGACAGCGTACATGATACCAGTCATGACGCACCAAACTAACGATCAACGACCAGGCAGCACATCGTAGAACCAAACAACCCAGACAACCTACAGGTCCCAACAAGACCCCAGCCAAAGGAAAGACAGAACAATCACAAAGACGAAAGTAGGAGTCTAAACCACAACAAGCAACAGGTTCCTGGCACCAGATGCAGTGCCAGCAGGGTAGCCGACCGATGTGCAAAGGCAAGCGCAGAGCGCACAACAGAAGGCATATCGCTAAGGATAAGCAACAAGCGGCAAGGGGTGAAAAGCAGAAGCTGCAGCTGCAACCAGGTCTGTACAGAAAGGTCCATAGAGGCCCACTCCTGAAACTTTCGAGCAAAAGGGCGTAGCACAAAGGGCAAGCGAGCCAAAGCGCAAGTAAGAGAATGGGAGGAAACCGCCGGAGAGAGAGAGCGCCCCAAGTAGGTGGAGCAAGTGACGCCCATTCTCAACACGAGCGGAGTAAACCAGCCATTGGAGCCCGCCCAAAGACACCAAACCAGCAAACCTGCAAAACAACCAAGAGACGGGAAACCAAGGAGGGGAGTGTGGAAAGAGACCAGGGAAGATAAAGGAGGTAAGGGAGATAAGAGAGACGAGAGAAGGGACAAGAAGACTCCCTAGTTACTCCAAGCTATCTGCCAGATACGACTCATAGCGCAACATTGTAAGGTGTATTTGCGAGGAAGAGTGGAGATTCGTATGCTTAAGAGCGCCTCAATTTCAGCTACAATGCGCTCTGGTGGTCGGCGAACATCCTCACGCCATCTTCTATTACGTTCGGACCAAAGGTGGTAGACCAACGAAGCAAGTGCATGGCGAGGTCCAATCGAGGCGAGGTGTTGCCCACGCCATCTTTGAGCCGCCCAGTAGATTCCATCAGACCACTCCCTATAAGGCCACCCAAAATGCATGTGGTTACGTAATAACATAAGACAGCGTCTAGAGTAAGTACATTCGAAAAATAAGTGTGGGGCCGTCTCCACAAGATCAGAGTCGCAAAGGAGGCAGGCAGCAGTTCCCGCCGCGTTCGCCACCCAAAGCTTGTCTCTAATAGCCAGTTTCTCCCTAATGGCAAGCCAAAGCATGAAGTCGTGTCTAGGGATGGCTAACGGGCCGCCAAAGAGGGTGGACCAGGGGACAGTGGGCTTCCGAAGGCGAAGTCTTTCCCTAGCCGAGGCGGTAGAGAAGCGGCCATTCCCTGAAGCGATCCATCTATATGTGTCCCGCTCTCCCGGTTGAATGTGCGGAAGGAGGGGGCAAAGTCAAGGTATTCGACCGATGTTTGAGCCGGCCATCACCATCCCCCCTCGTTGATCACCGTGTTGAGCTTCGAGTCGATTGGGAGACCCATGATCATGGGGTCGCGAGGGTAGCATTCCACAAGGGGTCTATCAATCAGCCAAGGGTCCGTCCAAAGAAACGTGTTGGTCCCATCACCTATACGGAACTGAATCAGGGGGCGGAAGTCGGCGCAAAGCTTCAAAATCTTCCTCCAACTCCAAGAAGTCCGCGCCCCCGGTCTGATGGACCACAAGGACTTATTGTGTAGTCTCGTTTGCCGAATCCATGTGGCCCAAATCGAAGTACCATCGTCCGTCAGGATATTCCAAAGTAGTCGCATGAGGAGTGCCTTGTTGTCCGTCTCGATGGATCGTAAACCGAGCCCTCCTTCTTCCTTAGGTACACAGATATCGGCCCACGCAACCTTAGCACTCGTGCCCCTCCATAGGAAGGCTCTCAACCGTGTTTCGATGCTTCGGATAACGCCCTTAGGGAGGAGGAAAACACCAGCCAATAAGTATGCAATCCAAGCAGGACAGACTTGATCAATTGAACCCGCCCAGCGTAAGATAGTGACAGATTTGTCCAAGATCCCAGATGTCTGTCCACAGTAGTGAGGAGCTGATTACAATCGGCGATCGTGAGTCTCGAGGTAATAAGGGGAACACCCAGGTAGCGTACAGGTAGGGATCCATGTGTGAATCCCATGATGTCTTGGATTGCTCCCTTCAGCCGTTCGGCGCGCTTACAAACATCTCACTTTTGTTAATGTTGGCCTTTAATCCCGAGAGGGCGGCGAAGAGGTCGAGGCTCCGTTTGAAGACCCCAACAGACTCGACATCCGCATGAGAAAACAGGAGAAGATCATTCGCAAACGTGAGCATGAAAAGTGAAGTTGCCTCACAATTCCAGTGGTAGCGAAAATTAGCGCTGAGCCTAATACCATCCTCAATGATGCCATGCAAGACCTCCATAACCAAAGTAAATAAATAATGTGAGATCGGATCACCTTGCCGAAGACCCCTACGCCCTTTGAAGTAGCCCGCCGGTGTACCATTGATGTTAATCGAGAAGAAGGGGGTGGTCAGGCAAGCCCGAATCCAGCCCACGAAGGTCAGGTGGAAGTTAAGTGCGTCAAGGGTAGCCAATATGAAATCCCATTCCACCATGTCATACGCTTTCGCAATGTCGACCTTGAGCGCCACCCGTTCGGGCAGCCCTCTACTGTTGTACCCGTGACAAATTTCCTGTGCTGAGAGGATATTATCCGATATACGACGGCCGGGAACGAACGCAGTTTGGGTTTGATGGACAAGCTTCGCAAGGCTGTTCCGTAGACGATTGGCGATTATCTTTGAAATAACTTTATAGAGTACATTGCAGCAAGATATCGGCCTGTAGTCCTTAGCCATCCGCGGGTTAGCGCTCTTAGGGATAAGAGTAATAAGCGTGGAGTTCAGCTCCCCCAAGAGAAAACCTGTTCTGAAGAATTCCTTGATTGCATGGGTGATTTCAGGCCCAATGGTATCCCAAGCGTCCTTGAAGAAAGCAGCAGAAAAGCCGTCAGGTCCGGGCGATTTGTTGTCCCCGATGGAAAGCATTGCCTTCTTAATTTCCTCATCCGTGATTGGTAGGGTCATCGTCTCGGCATCCGTCTCACTCAACTTACGCGCCAAATAAGGTGTGACCGTACCACCATGCAAAGGTGACGTCTGGGTAGACTGTCCAAGAAGCTCCGTGTAGTATCGGATGAGTTCAGCTCTAACTGGACCATCTCCCTCGTATGTGTCCCCCGCCTCATTTTCCAGCATATAAATCCGATTGCTAGCACGTCGCATAGCCACCTTCTTGAAGAAAAATGCAGTGCATATCAACCGCTTTAGCATAGGCATAGCGACACCGCTTTAGCACGTTGCGCGAGCGCCGAGTGTTCCATATCAACCGCTTTAGCATAGGCACAGCGACACCGCTTTTCCAAGATCAGAAGTTGCGGCTCCAAAGGGTGCTGAATAGCAAGGTCTTGGACGGTCTCCAGATATCCACGAGCCTCAATAACGTTGCGATTGAGATCGCCCTTATCGCGTCGCAAGCGCTTCAGCTGTTGTTTTATATACTTAAGTGTCTTCATGACAGCGAACATGGGATAGCCACCAACGTTCTGAGTCCAGACGGCCTTGACCAAAGGGAGAAACCGAGGGTCCCTGATCAAGAAATTGTCGAATCGAAAGGCTTTACCTGTTTCCCGTGGCTGAGATGTGTCCTCCAAGATCAGAGGAGAATGATCAGATGTAGATGGTAGTCCACACCGATAAGCAAGATCCCCGAAGCAAGCAAACCACGAGGGGTTACCAACCATGCGGTCGAGGCAACGCCAAACTCCAGCCATACCACTTTGTTGGTTGTACCAAGTGAACAATGAACCAATGCGAGGTAAGGCACTAAGGTCCGAGGCAGTGAAACATTCAGCCATCTTAGAACAACCTCCACCTGGTGAGCCGCCCCTAGCCTCCGAGTTGTCAAGGATTGCGTTAAAGTCCCCCACCCAAGGGCTGTTTACCCGCATCCCAGAAATCGCAAGAATATCACTCCACAGAGCCCGTCTTTCAGTACGTTGATTGTGACCATACACAAAGGTGATAAATAAGTCCGTCCGTTCAGCTATGATATGAACTTTGCAATGGACAGCCTGTGGAGTAGCAGCCTCGACTGTCACATTCACATGTTAGCGTCCCATCCAACCCATATACGGGACGCCGGGCCATTAGCATAGTCGTAGAGCCAATCCCAACCTCTGATAGAGTTAGCCAGTGTGGAGGCATTATGTTCCGCCAGCCTTGTTTCGACCAGTCCAATTATTTTCAGTCTATATTTTGTTATCAACTCCCCCACCGCCCATCTGTGGTCTAACCTGTTTAGACCACGTGTATTCCAAACGGCCGTAGGGATCATGAGACACCCTTTGGAAGGGCTGCTGTAGGACCCTCATTTGTGATGTTTTCCCATTCGAGTTCAGCGAGTACCGCAAATGGATTGTGGTCAGGTGTGGGTATGCTAGTTGAAGCTGTACTCGTCGAGCATTCCTCATTAGGTGGTCGTGGCCTCCTTGTGTTTTCTTGAGTAGTATAGATGCCCCCAGCTCTTTTCTCCACGTAGGTAGAGTTCGCGGTGGTCTCCTGAACGGCCGACTTACCCTTATCCTTATTTGTCGCATGCCTCCATTCGCTTCGCGCGGGCACTCCTTTGGGGGGTTGGCTGTTCGGCCGTTGGTTATGTTGAATAACTTCAGGCTGAACTCGCGGCCTCGGCTGCTCCTTCGGCCGTGGGTTTTGCGGGCCAGATGTGGGTGCTTGCAGCCGGGCTGGTCGGGCCTGATTCCTAGGGCAAGTCTTTCCTCCGTGATTCCAAGAGTTGCAAGTCTCGCACTTCTTGGGTTTCCATTCGTATTCTACCTGGATAGGTACGACGTTCACTTGTCCCCCCTCCTTAGTAGGTATCCTAATGTTGAATTGTTCAGTGAATGGTTCCCCCATTGATTTCTCGACACAGACTCTTGTATACTCAAGCCTCTCAGCATTAGCTGTCATAGCGTCGGCAAATAGGGACTTTCCAACGACGCTTGCAACAATTCCCAGGCCTTCTTGGGTCCATAATTCCGTTGGGACGTTACGCATCTTGATCCATAACGGGACAGCCACGTGTAGTTTTTTCTCAAAAGACATACCAACCCGCCACACTTCGAGAAATAGAGGCTGCCCCCTGCATGATCCATGGGCCGCCTTCCAAGACCGCGGCTAAGGCTTCGGCCGACGCGAATCTGAACTTGAAAAATCCATTAACCGTAGCTCTAACCTCGACAATATCAGTCCACATAGCACGGGTAAAACGTTCAACATGGGGAAAGTATGGTCTTTTCCCAGAAAGTATCCAACAAGGGTGTGGTCCCATCTAGGCGTGTAATACTCGTAAAAATTTAATACGGGGTTATTAATATAATTTAGTGATATATCCAACTTACTAGCAAGATTTTCCGAATATTTGAAGCTTGAAAATTAAATAGAAATAAATTAGAATTCAAAATAAATAAAAATTAAATATATATATATAATAAAAAATAATTATAACATGATAATAGTAATAATAAAATGGATAAAGATAGAGAAGTATGTCTAGTAACATGCATGGATTCTGTTACACATGAGATTTACATGTGTAGTTTAGTATTACACTTATACTCAAGTGATTAAATAATGACGAGAGAATATTTGAGTACCATATGTGAGGGAGGATATTTAATATTACTTAGCTCATGAGGTAAAACTTTCGGATACATTATATGCCTACATACTCATATATATGATAAATATTAATCTAGTAAAGGACATAGTACTACTTGGATGTCATTTAGCGATTGATAGGCATGATTAGGTATAATATTATATATATCCATATCGATATGTCCACAAACACATGTGTATTAATGTGTAGTATATTAACCCACCAAAGGACTTTACACGTTGGGGGAAAACTAAATTAATAATAACTTAGTACAAGTTAAACAAACAAGACAAGGGTTAGTAAAACATCAACTTCTTTACTTATCATCACACGCTATAAAGGGAATAAGAACAAATCTTTCTAAAGTGTACTCAAGGTAGAAAGTTAATGCTAAATTGGTGACGACCATTACTTAAAAGATAGGCATTAGAAATATCTCATGCATTATCAAAGAAAAAGAAATGAACGATATCAAACCCTATTTGTTCTTGATAAGATCTCACCTAAACCATTGATGTATTCTCTATTTCGTTTCTTATAAGATCCCACTCTAAACAATTCATTCTCCATTCGTTCTTGATAAGATCACACTAAAGGCTTTGGATATTTAGTGTTTGGGAATTCGAGGCTTACGAGACTTAGTAAATATACTAATGTGAGAGTCATTTAGAGAATTCACCAGATCTCCTGACTGACTGACTGTATTTGGAGGAAAGGTAGGTGAAACTCACCTACGGCACGTAAACTATTATTTGGTGTTCGGTTTGTAGGCGATAGTTCACCTTCAACTCGTCAATAAAGTTTGATGTTTTGTGCGTATATCGTTTTTACGTATTTATATAAACATTCTATGAAGCACGTGATGCCGATATCTTGTGTTACTTAGACAGTGTATAGGGAGCTTTGTTATACACTAAAGTGATATATATATATATGAACGTGGATATGAAATGCTTTGGGGTGAGAGATTTTAGATTTTGGGTTTATGTTTCGTTTATATTCTTTATGAAATCGTGTGGATGTTAGGAGGAAGAAACGAAATTCTCGGCCTAGGAATATTTTTGGAACGATTAAACATTTTTTGAGGTAATTTAAATTCTTTCCAATTTTGTAACTTAATTTTTCGAATAACTTGACAAGCTTCAATATTTCGGGGTTGATGTTTAAAAAAAATAATAATAATATTTTCGAATGATTAGAAACAATCTTCCTAGTTGTCATTTTTTAAAAAAAAAATATAATAGTGATAACAATAATAATAAATAAATTAATATTTTCGAATGGGTAGAAATAATCTTCGGAGTTGGCATTTAAAAAAAAAAGATATATAATAGTAAAAATAATAATAATAATAATAATAAATAAATAAATAAAATAACATATTTTTGAATGGGTAGAAATAATTTCGATTATATTTTGGACTCCTAAAATTGATTTTGGGGATAATAATATTCGTCGTATCTCAAATAAATTTTCAAATAGTAACTATACCTTTGAAGTGAAATTATGTTGGTGTTAAAATAAATTTTTGGACGAGTGTGAATTTTTGGTGTTAAAAATAAATTGTCAGATTCGCTATTGTTGAGTGTGGCATTTAGTTGAATTTTTAGCGAAAGGAGAGAAACGTAGTTAATGTGATGTTGTATTTCATTTGCACATCATATGCATTACATATCAAGCGAGAGGTGGTGACCGTATTGATATGGTGGTATTTTAAAAAGTGTTGAGGAGTGGGGTAGAATGTGATAGATAATTGGTTGTGGACTTTGTAATAGAATTGAGGTTAGTACTCAGGCGCCACTCGGGAGGCAAACGTGAGTGACCTGTCTACCCGTTGTTTATTATCGAAAAGAGCCACCTGGTAGGGTAACCTAACGTGAGTGACCTGGTGTACCCTATGTGCAACCAGAGTAGGCTACCGTGGGAACGGGCGGAACCTCGGGAAGGAGCGACCTAACGTGAGTGACCTGTGTAGGCTACCCGATTCTGAAAATTCCCTGATCCCATATTTTTGTTGTGCGCGCGTGGTGCCGAGTCTAACCTAGGGCCTTGTCGAGATTTGTTGTGTATTAGATTGAGATGAAAAAAAAAATTGAGCGTGCATTTATTGTGAGGTATTTGGGTTTGGGGGTGAGAGCACGCTGCATTCATGCATGTTTCACCTACTGAGCAAGGAACTCAGTTTACGTGTTGTAGGTACATCCGAGTCCGACGTTAAGTACGTCGCGACTGAGGCGGGCTGATAGCGGTGACTCCATGGACTTTTGAGGGCGGGGCAGTACATGGATGCGACCTGTGGATTGTCGTAGTTTGCGTTAATATAATTCCAGTGTTGTGTGTTTTAATGATTTGAGACCATACTTTTATATTATGTGGATTCCGTAACTGACTTTCGAGTGTTTGATAATTTAATATGAGGGAAGTTTTATAAAATGGGCTTTCGCGGCTGTTGTTGCGAAAATCCGCCAAACTATTTATTAGAAAATGAGGATCGTTACAAGCCGTCCCCTTCTGAACCACTTTCCATGGCAGGCAAGCCTCAGCTTTACCGTTGATTATGGAAGGTGCCGTGTAGGATAAGGTGAGGCGCTTCACGGGGGGATGTCGTGGTCGGTTTCGGTTGGTGATGGCACCTTGAACAACGGGTGCAAAGGATGTGTTATTAGTCACAGCCGGTCGCTCCATTGTAGATGTTTTCTCAGCCACCTTGCGAGGCGGCTCTTCGATGCTAGAGGTGTTAGCCATGATCGGCCCTAAATCCACAGCCGAAGGAGACATGGCCTGGTGATTAGGGAGACGGCGATCATTAGTGGCATTTAGGGGCTGTTCATCGTCCGACGCATCCTCAACAATTACGGTAAGTTCCTGATGTGGTTGTGGTGCCGTGACCTCAGCTGTTGGTCGAGCTCCACTAGGTGATGCCCTGGGCCCAATTCCATTAGGTGATGAGGCAGCCGGCAAAGCCCTAGGGCTGCTAGTAGTTCTCATAGAAATATAGGTAGTGATGGGGGTGACTCAGCATCAGTAGCACCTTCCATGATCGATCATGTTCGAGCGAGATGGTGGCGGTGGCGTACCCCTACGCATTGGGTCGCGAGAGTCCAGCCGCGGATTACGAAGCTGCATGATAGTGGACGTATATCGTCGTTTGCAGCGTGGAGGTATCCCGGGCTGGGCGGGGCTAAGTACCGGGCCATGTTGATGGCGTTTGGGGGTAGACCCATAGTGCGAGGACTCCGACCGAGCTGTGTGGCAAGTGGTTGCACCGGCGGTTGCTGGCTGCCGGGGTTAGAACCATTCCGCTCCATTCCCATAAAACGGACGATAGGCTCCTCGGCGGCCTGAGTGCAACGAGAGACAGCCCCATTAGAAGGTTGTTCAGGCAGATTTGAAGCGGGTGGTGGCTGCGGCTGGGAGTCGGCGGTCGCGCCATTCACGCGACCCAAAAACGCCTCGAACGCGGCGACATCAAACCGGTCTTCAAAATCGGCGATAGCATTCCTAAGTAGCCCGTAGTCCGACATAGGTTAAAAAATGTTCAGATTATCCATCTCAAACATCTCCATGAGGAGCAAGGAGGAAACATCACAAGGAAGAGGAAAGGTCACGTTGTTTTTGGGTAAAAGCTGACGGGGAGCTGAAAGGTCACGGCCCTCCCAACGCCATCTGGACCCGGCGATGGAGGGCGGGGGTTGGGCTGGGTGCGCCGGCTTCGCCTAGGTGGTCGGATTGGGTGGTGGGGGCGTAGGGATATGGGGTCGAAGTTTGGGGAATGCGAAAGGACACAAGGCAAAATGGACGTGAAGGCTCAAAGACCTTCCATCGCCGTCTGGCGAGGGAGGTTCCGGCGGATGGCAGCAAGGTGGTTTGGGTGCCGGCGGCGGAACGGTGGTGGATGGAGAAGATGGAGTGTAGATGACGTTGATTAGGCCTTGAGCTCGAACTGTGTGAAAATCGCACACAATGGAGGTGTAAATTCCGAACTGTGATGAGAGAAGGTTGTCGGCCTAGTTTTCAACTGATTTTCGTCTTTTTAAGGTAGAATCGATAATCTTTAGGCAATTGCGTGCGTTTAATCTCCGTTTGCATCTGTATTATGTAGTTTTTCGTTTGATTAGTGTTACATTTTTCATCTGTCAACTGTTCGAAAACCGTAGGCTATTTTGCGGCGATTAAGACCTTATTATGTGATTATCTCGGTTAATATCTGCGTTTTAAGATAGCTTTGATGTTTTAGCTTAATCTGGTAGTATAAAACTTTCGAAAATCGGAGTCTTTTGCTTGAAATTAGAGTTTCGACTTACCTGGGTTTTGAAATTTTGAAGCTGTAGAAGAACTTTTTCGATCGTAAACAATCTTAATTGAATTTTTTTTTTGGAAAGAGTCACTAAAATAAATGGAAAACAGGAGTTACAGAGTGGAGTAGATAAAATAGATCCAATTTATCTCTAAAAATTTCAAGCAGAAATGTATTGAAAATTGTAATTGAATTTTTAGTGCATCGTAAATTACTAAAATTGAGTTAGTCGCTAAGATAGAAGATTTTGACCGAAAGATTACTAACCATCGAGAAATGTTAATTCTAATTAGAATTTATGCGAGCGAAAAAAATAAGAGTGGAGTAGATAAAATAGATCCAATTTATCTCGAGCGCAAAACTTATCATCGCAAATAGAATTTCTATTTCATTTTATTTCGGTCGTAAACTTTTAGCGGCGATAAAATTAATATTTCGATGCTAAATTTCTCGATCGTAAAATACGAGGCAATGTTAATTACTAAAATTGAGTTTTTCGATCGTCCACCGTAATTGAATTTTTAGTGCATCGTAAATTACTAAAATTGAGTTAGTCGCTAAGATAGAAGATTTTGACCGAAAGATTACTAACCATCGAGAAATGTTAATTCTAATTAGAATTTATGCGAGCGAAAAAAATAAGAGTGGAGTAGATAAAATAGATCCAATTTATCTCGAGCGCAAAACTTATCATCGCAAATAGAATTTCTATTTCATTTTATTTCGGTCGTAAACTTTTAGCGGCGATAAAATTAATATTTCGATGCTAAATTTCTCGATCGTAAAATACGAGGCAATGATTTTGTTTGATCGAAAATTTTCTCGGCGATTGAATTTGTTTCTCGTTGACTATTTTCTCGATCGACAAACTTCGCAGCGAAAACGGGCTTTAGAATCGAAAATCTTTCTCGCTCGACAAATTTCATGACGAAAAATTTTATTCACTCGCGAAAAATTTCTCGATCGTAAATGTACGCGGAAATCATTTTTCTCGATCGTAAATTTATACGGACGTTTTTTCTCGATTCTAAAATTAATCGGCTACAGTACCACACCTAACACTTCAACACTTTGGAAATGTTCCTAAGTCCTTATCACTTTAGCGAACCTAGCGAATAAAGTTTCTCGATCGAAAAATTGAACTGAGACATTAATTTGTACAATCGGCAATTCGATTGCAAAAGCAATTCTCGAGCGATAAAAAGAACTGAGTGAACAGTGGTACGCGGAAAAATCATTTTTCTCGATCGTAAATTTACACGGACATTTTTTCTCGATCGTAAAATTGATCGGTTACAGTACCACGCCTAACACTTCACCACTTTGGAAATGTTCCTAAGTCCTTATCACTTTAGCGAACCTAGCGAATAAAGTTTCTCAATCGAAAAATTGAACGGAGACATTAATTTGTACAATCCGCACTTAGGCAATTCGATTGCAAAGGCAATTCTCGAGCGATAAAAAGAACTGAGTGAACAGTGGTACGCGGAAAAAATCATTTTTCTCGATAGTAAATTTACACGGACATTTTTTCTCGATCGTAAAATTGATCGGCTACAGTTTACCACGCCTAACACTTCAACACTTAGAAAATGTTCCTAAGTCCTTATCACTTTAGCGAACCTAGCGAATAAAGTTTCTCGATCGAAAAATTGAATGGAGACATTAATTTGTACAAACCGCACTTAGGCAATTCGATTGCAAAGGCAATTCTCGAGCGATAAAAAGAACTGAGTGAACAGTGGTATACGAGCGTTCAACACTTAGAAAATATTCGATAAAATATCTTATTTATATGTAACTTTCGAAAATTCAATAGATACCATTATGTAGGCGCTTTTTTAAGCGACATTCTCTCTCTAGCTTCTCTCTCTAAAAACGCTCTCTAACAAAACCCTTAGTGACCCTTCACCTCCCACCACCTTCCACCACCCCAGCCCGCCGCCGGCCACCTAACAGCCACCTTGCCAGCCACCGGCGTCCCCCGACCACCCTCCCTCGCCGGGATCAGACGGCGATGGAATGGTTTTAATCCTTGCGTGACTTCGACTCAATCCAACCTTTCGTCTTCTTCATCCATTTCTTCAATGGCTGCTCCTCCTTCTGATTTGGTTTCTCTCGGTCCTATACCTAATTATGAGGCTTTCAGTCGCAATATTGCGGGCTTTGATGAGCGGTTCAACGTGGCCTCTTTTGAAGCTCTTCTTGTGCACGTCTCTGATGGAAATCCCGGCCACCAACCGCCGCCGGCGCAGGAGCGTTCGGCGCAGCCCCAACCTGAATACCCTATTGGTCTGCACCCAATGCATTCCGGCCTGCTCCCAGGCACAACCTGCCTCAGCCGCCATGGATCCCGCAAAGACGCAAGCGACGGACCACCTCCACCGTGGTCTCTGTCCGCGACCCTCCCAATGAAGCTCGAGGCCCGATGCGTAGGGCACACCGCCGCCACATATCAACCACCCTCGGCGACTGGAACTAAGTACTAACGATGATGGGCTGACCCTTAACGTCGATTCAGCTTCTATGGGGAACGATGGTGCGCCGCCTGCATTTCCTTTGGAGGCTGCCCACGTTACCACGGCCTTGCCGCCGCCGGCCAATAGTCCTACTGGGCCTAGGGTTCACTCTAATGGGCCTGGACCTATGGCAGATGAGATTACGCCGTTTTCCCAATCTTTGTCCCGACCGTAAAAGATGCATCTGTTGACGAACTCCCATCGCCTCACTCCATCGATCGTCGTTTCCCTAATAGCCGTGCCGCTACTCTGGCTTCGGCCTCGGGGCCGATCTGGAGGGGTTCCCCATGACCTATCAGCCACGTATGGAGGGAGTTTTGACACTTTACATAGCACGGCAACCTAGGGTTTCTACAAGGGACAATATTGCATACGAACCTAGGCCACCGAATAACGGGCCCAAGCCAGGCCTAAAGTTGCGGCTAAGGCCGCCAATGTCGACACCGCCTCTGTGCCAACACCTCATGGACCTGTCGGAGGAAATGCCAACCCTCCTTTGCGGCCGTCATTCAAGGTGCCACCACTAATCGCAAACAGCCGCGACGGCCCTCACCGACGCGTCTTGCGTTGACCTACACTGCACCAACAATAATTGATGGTAGGGCTGTGGCTTACACGCCTTGGGCTGTGGCTAGGAAAGGTACGTCAAGATGGGAGCATACCCTCGTCGGGTACTTCGTAGGGAAAAGACCCTATTTTCCTCATGTTGAGCGATTGTGCGATCGATTTGGACTGATCATGTCGAAGTGCGAGCCACGATCAATGGGTTTTTCAAGTTTAGATTTGCGACGGCGGAAGCTTCGGTTGCGGCTCTAGAGGGTGGCCCATGGCTCATCCAAGGGCAACCCCTCTTTCTTGAAGCCTGGCGAATGGGAATGTCCTTTGAGAAGCAGACCCACTCAGCCGTCCCACTATGGGTCAAAATGCGGAACGTCCCAAGTGAATTGTGGACGCAAGAGGGATTGGGGATAGTTGCCAGTGTTATTGGGAAGCCCTTGTTCACGGACTCCATAACAGCTACTTCCGAACGCCTGGAATATGCACGGGTTTGCATCGAAAAATCTCTCGAGGAACCGTTTGTGGAGCAATTCAACGCTAGAGTCCAGACAGAGGGAGGAGGGCACTCATCGACGTGACAATCCGAGTCGAATACGAATGGAAACCAAAGAAGTACACCTCATGTAATGTTTGGACGCATGGAAGTGGGAGCTACCCTAGGTACCAAAGCAAACAGACACGGCCGCAAAACTCGGCTATGGTCACGCGACAAACACACGGCCAGATATGCAGGCGCAGCCACAAACATTGGACCCGGCCCCTAAACATGCCTTAAGACGAAGCCATCAACGTTCTACCGACCCGCAGACAAGGCGTGACTGGAGGCGAATAGCTAACAAGGAAAAGGGAAAACCATTCTTGAGAACACACCCATGGATCCTACGGGGTGAGAAGAATAGGATACATGGCAGCCATACTACGGAAGTCCACACCAGGCAACCACGAATACCAAATGATGGCTGCTCGACAAGCAGGGCCTCTACTAATACCCTACAGTTGACCATCACAGTCTGTTCGCTGCCCTAGCAGACTTGGAATGGGGGAACATTGATTCTCAGGGTCCTACAGCAGCCTTGCATACGGTTGTTCCATGATCCCAGTAGCCTCTTGGAATGTACGTGGTCTAAATAGGTTAGACCACAGATAGGCGGTGGGGGAGTTGATCACGAAATATGACTTAAAGTGATTGGACTGATTGAGACCAGGGTATCAGAACAGAATGCATCTACGCTCGCTAACTCTATCAGATCTTGGGAATGGTTCTACGACTACGAAGACGGCCCAGCGTCCCGTATTTGGGTTGGATGTGATGCTAGCTATGTGATAGTCACGATTGAGGAGGCCTCAACACAGGCGGTCCACTATAAGGCTTACATCATAGCGGAACGAGTGAACGTCTATATCACCTTTGTGTATGGTCACAACCAGCGTAATGAAAGGCGGGCCCTTTGGACCAATATCTCTGATATATCTAGCACGCGGGAACACTGCCCATGAGTGGTGATGGGGGACTTTAATGCTATCATTGATTACTCGGAGGCGAGAAGTGGATCTCCTGATGGAGGATGCAATGAGATGGCCGAGTGCTTCACCACCTCGGATCTTATTGCTCTTCCCCGTCTCGGCTCGATGTTTACTTGGTATAACCAACAAAGTGGCACGGCGGGCATCTGGCGATGCCTTCATAGAATAGATGGTAATCCGGCTTGGTTTGCTCGCTTTGGTGACCTAGCCTATCGTTGTGGACTTCCATATACCTCTGACCATTCCACCTAATCCTAGAAGACACGTCTCAGCAGCGGGACACAACAAGGCATTTCGATTCGACAACTTTTCGCTCAAGGATCCTCGATTTCGACTGATAGTTAAGTCTGGTTGGGGTCGCAATGTTGATGGAGTCCCCATGTTCGCTGTCGTGAAGAAACTTAAGGATATTAAACATCAGGTGAAGCAGGGTGATCTCAACCGCAATGCTGTCGAGGCTCGTGCCTTTCTGGAAGTCGCTCAAGAACTTGCCATTTATGCCCTATGGACTCGCAATTACTTGCCCTCGAAAAAGGATGCCGTTATGCCTATGCGAGAGTAGTTGAGATGGAGCACTCGGCACTTGTACAACGCACGAAAGTAGCTTGGCTTCAGGATGGTGACCGGTGCACCTCCTTCTTCAAGAAGGTGGCTACTCGTCGAGCTGGTAACCGGATTTTTTCTCTTGAAAATGAGGCAGGAATTATGTTCGAGGGAGACGCTCAAGTTCGAGCCGAACTAATTCGGTACTATACGGAAATTCTTGGACAATCTACACGTACGATCCCTTTACATACCGAGACGGTCTCACCATATATGGCTCGGACTTTGGAGGTGACTGAAGCTGAGGCGATGATCCGGCCGGTCCGGGACGACGAGATTAAGAGGGCTGTCGGACCCGAGTTCCAGCAAATTAGGTTGGCCAATAAATTATGTTCATGACCTGATTACGTGTTTATTTGCGCGCATGTTATATGTTTACGTGACTTTGCGACTTTTGTGCTCGTGATTGTTATGAGAATTACGTGCAAATATGTGCCCTTGACTATGTGCTTACGATGACCTCAAGCTCATGAGAGGGATTTTCGAAAATAATGACGGAGAAAGGCATGATGAAACTAGTTAGTTAATGATAGTGGGCTAGGATGGAAATTAGACTACACCATTTTGGGCTATAATTTTTATACCTAGGCCCAACACATTGAAGTCAAACTTTAAAAGACAAAATTCCCTAATTTTGGGAAGAACCACGCCTACCCTATGCTTCACCCACTATATGTAAGAAAATATCTAACCAAAAATCATCAAAACTCCACAACCACACTTGAAAACCAACGAAAGCAAAGGACAAAGGAGAAAAGAGGAAATCGAGGGAAGCTTCAAAATCACACCCTCAAGCTAGTTTAGGATCTCGAATTTGGTAAGTGAAGTACCTTCCCTAAGCTTTGTAACTTCGTAATCTTAGTATTTCTAGATGTATTAGTTTCATTAAAGCAACTAAGCTTAAGGAGAATACGAAAGACCCTAAGTGTAGATTCGCATTGAGGTTGTTATTTGGGCAAATTAGGAACGGATAGCTTAATGTATGCCTTAGAATTCATGATTCTACTTTTAGTTAGGAACCGCACGATTTTAAGGCAGAAGAAAGGATGGGATTTGGGAGTTTCGACTAGGTTAACGATGTGCAGGTAGTTTCGATTAAGACGAACAATTGTGTTTCGATCGAAAGTAGGATTATGAATCTACATCACTATTCATGCTTACATTCGCGGATGGCCTTCTACAATTCTCTCATGCGGACGTCGATTCTGTTCGAGTTTTTAAGAGAAGCCTTGATATGTTTGCTGCCCTGTCAGGTTTAAGGGCTAACATTAACAAAAGTGAGATGTTCGTATCAAAACGGGCTGAGCGGCTGAAGGGAGCGATGCAGACATCTTGGGATTCCCACATGGATCTCTACCCGTACGCTACCTTGGCATCCCCCTCATCACCTCAAGACTTACGATTGCTGATTGTGCTCCCCTCCTCGCCAATGTGGACAGACATTTGGGTTCATGGACTAACCTGTCTCTATCTTACGCTGGAAGGGTCCAATTGATTAAATCTATCATCCTTGGACTGCACACTTACTGGGCTGGTGTCTTCCTCCTCCCTAAGGGCGTTATCCAGAGCATTGAGATGCGTTTGAGGAAATTTTTGTGGAGAGGAACTAGTGCTAAGGTTTCTTGGGCGGACGTTTGCTTACCTAATGAAGAAGGAGGGCTCAGGCTTCGCTCTATTGAGACAGACAACAAGGCGCTCCTCATGCGGCTTCTTTGGAATATCCTTACGAGCGACACTACATCCATTTGGGCCACTTGGATCAGGCAAACTAGATTGCGTAACAAATCTTTGTGGTCCATTCGACCCGGGGCGCGGACTTCCTAGAGCTGGAGGAAGATTTTGAAGCTTCGCGATGACTTTCGTCCTCTCATTAAGTTCTATATTGGTGACGGAGAGGACACTCTCCTCTGGACTGACCCTTGGCTGGTTGATGCCCCTCTCGTGGAATGCTATCCTCGCGGTCCTATGATCATGGGCTTACCTATTGACTCGAAGCTCAGCAGGGTTCTCAACGAGGGCGGATGGAACTGGCCTTCTCAAACCTCGGCGGAATTGCCCCTTGGCTTCCCGACATCCTCCCGGGCGAATGTGACACATATCGCTGGGTCGCCTCTGCTAACGGCTGGTTTTCTACATTCTCTGCTAGAGAGTGCATACGGCACTGACATCCCATTGTCCCTTGGTATACTCTGTTTGGTGGGCCCACTTGCTATTTCTAAACATGACTTCATCCTTTGGTTGGCGATTAGGGACAAATTGGCAACTAAGGACAAGCCTTGGAGGGCGGCTGCGGCTGGGAACTCCACCTATCTTCTTTGTGACAATGCGATCGCAGAGACTACGCAACACTTATTCTTTGAGTGTATTTACTCTAGACACTGCTTATGTTTCTTGCGTACTCATATGAGTTTTGGGTGGCCTTTTACAGGGACCGGTCCGAAGGGATTACTTGGGCGGCTAGTAGATGGCGCGGGAAGCATCCTGCCTCGCTGGGAACTCGTCATGCCCTTGCTTCGGTGGTCTACAACCTTTGGTCTGAACGCAACAGAAGATGGCATGAGGGGATACGCAGACCACCCGAGAGAATTGTTGCTGACGTGGAAACTCTCCTTAGCATCCGCGTATCCACTCTCCCTCATAAATATAACTTGCAATCTACAGCTATGCGGCGGACCTGGCATATAGCATGGATCAACTAGGGAGCTTCTCTATCCTAACTCTTGCCCCTCCCCCTCTCTCTGCTTCTTTTCCTGTCTCCGTGCTCTCCCTTCTTCCTTTTGCGTTGCAGGTTGGGCCGGGGTTGTTGGTCCTCGTTGGCTGCTCGGGTCCGTGCTCGCCTCTGGGATTGGGATGGCCTCGTCCGGTGCTTCTCGCTCTTTGTGGCAGAAAGATTCAGGAGATGCCTTTGGGCCTTTACCGACCAGTTTGCGGATGCCTTTTCTGCGGCTCCCCCCATCTTTTTCGCTCGATGAACAACCCTGGCGTTGCCTCATCTGCTGTGGTTTTGCACTTTCCTGCACTTCGGCCGTCTGCCCTGCTGGTACTACATCTGGTGCCAGGAACCTGTTGATGGCTGTGGTTGTTGACTCCTACCTCACCTTGTTTCGCTTTTACTTTTCTGTTGGCTGTGGCCTTGTGGGACCTGTAGGTAGTCTGGGCTTTTGGTTTACGGTGTGCTGTCTGGTCGTTGAAGACTACCGTTGGTGCGTCATGAGCGGTATCATGCACGCTGTACATGTACTCCTGTTTCTTTCGTTTTGTATACACTTCCAAAAAAATAGATACCATTACGTTTCTTCATATCCGTATGACCTATGTGCAAAATTATATCTTACATGTCTATCCATGAGATAAACTGTTCCAATATTATAGTTTGATATGATATTTTTCGACTCAAATTTAAAATTGAACTAATGAATTTTCTTATTTCTTATTTCTTATCTTTTTCAGATGGATCGCTATCACGCATACAACCACATCTACGCTAAAGATATGTGTATCAGCGTTCATGACACAACTTCCAGCTCGATCTGACCACCTTTCGGTGCCCAGATGAGATAGTAGTGTCCATTCTTCAAGGCCATCCCTGTGAAATGCACTTACGACAACGGCACAGTGCCTATGGTCTATCTCCAACAGTTTTAGGGATCATTCAAGGCCACGTGGATAATGGAGCTTACTCCTTCACCATGATGCTCGGGACGCGGCATATAAGTATGGACAAGAACCAATTTGGATTGGTCTTGGACTTACCCTTCAGCCACAACTACAACCCAATGCCTTCGGATACTGAAATGATGCGAGATTTTCTACAAATGGAATACCGATCGCCGCTCGTGCTAGCGCAGGTTCAGAGAAATGGGATCCCGCATCCATGGAAGACACTTTTTGGGATTATCAACAAGTGTTTATCGCCAAAGCACGCAGGATTTGACAAGGGCAGCGGCAACATTCTTCGTATATTCCACGGCATCGTCTTCTCCAAGAACTACGATGTTGCTCAGCTGATCTGGGACGGTCTAGCAGAACAGATCAGGCAGAAGCAGAATAAGAAATCGAAGAATCTGTCGTACGCCAGGTGGTTTTCTGTGCTCATTGCTCATCAAATGGAGGTCCACGCGAATATTCCTCGACTGCCTCCTAGTGGGAACTACCAACCGCCCAAGCTCAAGTTCTTTCATCACCCCAAGCTTACAGACCTCGACTGGCCATCGATGCCTATTTCGTTTGAGCTTCTCTGTCTCGCCGACCCAACGACGTGTCATCTCACAGAAGCAATGATCCGAGTGCCCCCAACAAACTTCCATGTTAGCCCTCCGCAACATATAATCCCTGAGGCCGCACTGATTGATGAAGTGGCTCAGGAACTCGAAGTGGAAGACTCAACTCAAGGTCTAGATCACGCGATGATTGAAGAAGTGACTCATGAACTTGACATTGAGCATCCCATGAATGTCAGCTTGCTTCAAGAGCCTATTGAGGAGGTTCTGCTACAGGGAGCACAGCTCGGAGCAGAAATGGGGCAAAGTCCACTTCAACAGGCTACTACGCCTGAGACAGAGGAACTGATCTGAACGATCACACCTGAAGAGCCTCAAGTGACAGCACAAGCCCGTGAGGAAACTGAACGCATACCATCTCCTCACACGGCTTTCTCTTCAGAAGTTACGGCATCATATGAGAAAATTCAACTGGTCAGACGGGTTCCCCAGCGACGACTCCTATCTAATGAACCCGTCGACACAGCTGTCACAACCATGTCAAACACGACGTTGCTTATCACTCCAAGTGCTGAGGACCCTCCTTCGCTCAATCTTGAGCCGCAGTACGAACCTTTGCGTCTACAGGGCGGAGACTCAGATTCTTTCCATTACCGGCCCTGTTCAACAAGTGTCTGATACGCAAGTTCAATCAGAACTTGCAACAACATCCATAGATGCGAATCTTCTATATTCAAATCGAGGATTAGATGGAAGTCTCGAAACGTCGCAACCTCAAGCGACGACGAGCTAGCCCAACGAGTCGGTGTTCACTCAAGTGTTGTTAACAGGCAACATCAGTCGACTTGGTTCATCAAGACCTACTACAGGTGGCGCGTCAGTGATCTCCGCTGACGTCGTGACGGTGGAACGCAAACCCGGCCCCACCACGGAGGCATTAGACATGTTTTTGTGACCGAAGCACGACGTCGCTCTCTGCGAAGCATTAAAGTCGTTTGAAGACCAGTTGGTGGAGAGAGTACACACAGCTATCAAGATGTCTCGTCGTGATACCGAGAAAGCACCGGCTCAGAGGCTCTTTCCTCACAACTTAACATCACACGCGCACAACCCATACCCACCGACACATCCTTCCAATCACCCATCCTCATAAACCCATACACCGTCACCATCAGCGAGCTCCACTCAATTTTGGTCGCCCAGCTTGGACTTCCTAATCGAACGCCACAAGAAATCTTTTCTGGCGTCTCGTGGATTGTCCTGACAAAGCCACACAAACATGCTGCGGCCAAGGAAGGTTCCCACTCCAAACATCGACATGACGACTCTGACGACCAAGATCGTAATGAGGGGGAGAAGAAGCCGAGGATATCTACAAGTGGTCAAGGACAAGATCAAGGTCAAGGCTCGGGCGCGACATAGACAAGTACGGAGCTGCTGAAACTCACAACCCACAACACCCTCACAAACCCAAACCACCCAAAAAACCACCACCACCACGCACCGCACCCAAACTCTTAGCCCAAATGAATCAGCCATCTTACGGACGCCTCCGCCCACACCATCAACGACTTTCACAAGCCTGTTGCTTCCACAAGAAGAAGCAAGTGCGGAAATGCTCCTAGCATTAGCTGAAACTCAAGCACCTTCAAGCTCGACCGCTCTAGACCAGTGGGAAACATCAAGACGTGGAGTCGACCCACATGAAGCCCTCGACCAATACATTTTTGATGGAGAGTGGTTGACCCACAGCCTACTCGCCGACATGGCACAAAGAAGATGCCCGACACTTTCTACAACTAGCTTCAGTCGACCTAGTTCTAACAGAAGACGAAGAACTTTAGGAAGGTGAAGATTGAGTTGGTTCCCCAAGGCTACCAGAGTTGGTTGCTCAACGAGCGGACACCCCTCCAAGACTAACTCTAGGGACCGTTCGAGTCGACACGCCATGGGAGAATATAAGAATAGAATCCCCTTCTTAGAAGATGTTCGTCAGCAAATATGGAGGTCACCGGACAAAATTAAGAAGTTGAGTGAGTTCAAGCTCAGAGGTATCTCTCACTGGGATCAGCAGAAAATGATGACCTATCTTTACATGCTAACCCTGTTGGGAAACCCCGGCTGACCCGAGGCCTCGCCCCAGATGCAGCGGATTTTAAAAATTTTTTCCCGGGTTCCCCATACGAATTCTCCAGAATACTCGTTAAATAAAGAAAAACGCACGTAGACATGTATAAGGTATAAGGATCTTACCCTCGTCGCGAAGATCCTTAGCTCCCATAGCTCACAAATTGTGCCGAAGAGAGTCACTCCGACCCCGTGACGTGCCACAGACTTCACCTCCCCAAGGATGGCTAGAGGAAGTGAAGAATGGTTGTGTAGAGATGAGTATGTGTGTGTGTGTGATTTCTAAAACTCACAAACACTTAGGATTTTCTCAAGAACAACCCCAAATGCTAAAATCTCTAAGATAATGTGAGAAAGAACTTGAATTGTTATGGACGAATTTTCTCCAAGAAATATTAATAAAAGTCCATTTTTTTTGGGGAAATGGTCACTAATATAAATAAACGAGGGTACAAAAAACAGCGGCGAACCGCACCAATCCGGCAATAGGCTACTGGAGCACAACAGAACGGAAAAACTACCAAGCAATGTGCCAAACACGACGCATGGCAGTGGTCTGCAGTTGGTACTTCGCCGGAAGTGTGGCTAAGCGCAGACAGGCTAGTGTCTCGATATCAGCAGCGAGCTGCTCCGGGGGTCGTCGTCGTCCCTCCCGCCATCACGAATTACGCTCGATCCATAGGTGGTAGACCAACGAAGAAAGGGTATGTCGATAGATCATCCAAGACAGGTGATGGCGTCGCCAGTGGTGCGCCACCGAAGAAATACCACCAAACCAGTCATGGTGCTTCCACTCAAAGATCCGCCTATCCTCCATCAAACCAACGCACCTAGCAGAAAAAGGGCAGTCAAAGAACAAGTGTCGAACGGTCTCAACAGTCGGGGTGTCACACCGGAGGCAGGCAGAGGATCCTGCCGCGCTAGCAATCCAGGTCTTGTCTCTAGTCGCCAATCTGTCCCTAATCGCCAGCCAAAGGATGAACTCATGACGAGGGATGGATAGCGGGCCCCCAAAAAGCATAATCCAAGGGACAACAAGCCACCTCACCCACAAATAGTCTCTAGCCGAAGAGGTAGAAAACCGACCATTTTCCGAGGCAATCCATCGGACCACGTCAGCCTCACCAGGATGAACCGGTGGAAGAAGAGGTGCAATGTCAAGATACTCCGTCGTGGTAAGGCCAGGCCATCTCCAACCATCCGCATCAATCACCGAACTGAGCCGGGAGTCAATCGGTAAACCCATCACCTGCGGTCCCCGCGGATGCATCTCCACAAGAGGGCCCGGTAAAAGCCAAGGATCCGTCCAAAGAAACGTGGAAGCTCCACGAAACTGGATCAGAGGCCTAACAAGGGGACGCAGCTTGAGGAGCTTCTTCCAACTCCAAGAAGCCCTTGATGTTGGAGCAATCGACCATAACGATTTGTGATATAAGCGAGTACGGCGGATCCAATCAGCCCAAATGGAATCACCCTCACCAGCAAGTAAACTCCAGAGAAGGCGCATCAATAGGGCCTTATTATCTATCTCAATAGATCGAAATCCCAGGCCCCCCTCATCCTTAGGAAGGCATAGATCAGCCCAAGCAACCTTGGCACTGGTTCCCCCCCAAAGGAAAGCTCTGATCTTGGTCTCAATAGCCCGGATGATACCCTTAGGAAGGAGAAAAACACCTGCCCAATAAGTGTGAATGCTTAATAAAACTGACCTGATCAGTTGCGTCCGACCCGCATAAGAGAGCGAGTGATGCATCCAAGAACCAAGGCGGCGATCGATGGAGTGGAGGAGAGGCGCACAGTCCGCAAGCGAAAGTCTGGAGCTAATCAGAGGAACACCAAGATAGCGAACAGGGAGAGAACCCCGAGGGAAGCCCGTGATGGTCTCGATATCAACCCGAAGATGCTCAGCGCGCTTGGAGATAAACATCTCACTCTTACTCAGGTTCGCGCTAAGACCTGAAAGAGTAGCGAAGAGGTCCAGGCTATCACGAAAGACACGAACTGTGGCCACGTCCGCATGCGAAAAGAGGAGTAGGTCATCAGCAAACGTAAGCATGAAAAGGGATGTAGTGTCACACCGCCAATGAAAGCGGAAAGACGTTGCGCCGAATGTGTTCCTCAAGAATTCCATGGAGCACTTCCATCACCAGAGTAAAGAGATATGGCGAAATGGGATCGCCTTGCCGCAGCCCTCTCCTACCCCGAAAGAATCCCTCCGGCTGCCCATTGATATTGATCGAATAGCACGGCGAGGTGAGACAAGCGCGGATCCAGCCAATGAACAACGGGTGGAATTTAAGCGCATGGAGTGTCGCCAAGATAAAGTCCCATTCCACCTTGTCGTAAGCCTTGGCAAGGTCAACCTTGAAAGCGACGCGCGGTGGCAGCCCCGAACTCGAATAGCCGTGACATATCTCCTGGGCAAGGAGTGTGTTATCCGAAATACGATGCCCAGGGATAAAAGCCGTTTGGGATGGGTGGACGAGGCTAGACAAACAGCCCTGTAGTCGATTCGCAATCACCTTGGAGATGATTTTGTAGAGGACATTACAACAAGAGATGGGACGGAAGTCCTTAGCCATCCGAGGGTTATCACACTTGGGAATCAGTGAGATCAGAGTCGAGTTGAGCTCCCCTAGTAGGTGTCCAGTGCTAAAGAAATCCTGAATAGCACGCGTCACGTCCGGTCCAATAACGGCCACATGCAAGACGTTGACGGCCGTGACGCCTTTGACAGCATTGCGGCAGTTTCTTATTTCTCTCAGATCGAGGGGTAAACGATGTCCGATTGCCCTGAAATTTTAACCATAGATAAAAGACTCACCAATCCTACTCTGACCAAAGGGATTCTTAATCCGAGGTCTAGATGGGAGATATGAATTTTTGAAGCTACTGCTACTTTGCAGACAGGCTTCACGACCGTGACGAGCCTTACTCGTCGTTGTGAACCCTATTTACGCCTCATTCTTCATCACTTCGTTCCGGTCCATATAAATACAGTTTCTAAAACTTGTATTCAACGTAACGAAGACCGTTAAATCAATTTATATATACTGAGGTCTAGACTTATGGACTAATTTAATATCGGAGGATAATGGCTCACCGGTGCCCCTCTCATCCCATGAGAATCGGTGACTAAACTCACGATATATGGGATTTATTTATTTATCGTCCCACCGGATGCCTAGTAAGACTTGCTAAGTAAATAAATAATATGCCTTTTAAAGAATAAATAATCAAATATAAATTCCATTAATACATAAGAATACATTTATCAAATACAGAGCGAATAATACATCAGTTATTAAATACATACCCTATTCATTACATCCAATGTCATTTTTTTTGGTGTAATGTCCCGTGTATATATATAAAGCGAAAGAATATGTACAAATGAGCAGGAACCAGTAACAGACTACTGGGCACAAAGCAACTAAAGAATCAACCAATTAACCACTCAATCAATCAAAGATAGATCTTACCAGGCCACACGCCACAATCTGTGTATGTCCGCACGCTGCAGAGCGTATTTTGTGGATGTACCACTAATACGCATGATAGCCAAGGCTAGAACACACCCCACAAGCCTGTGTGGTGTCGTGATGGTCCCCTCCTTCCACCGCCTATTCCTTGCCTGCCAGATGTAGAGAAGCAAGAATATGTCGATATGCTACATGAAGAAGGTGCTTCCTCGCCAACGGGTCGCTGCCCATCCAATACCCGTACGCCAGTCCTCATAAGGCCAAATCACCAAATTCGTCGCCTTAGGAGCCGAAGACACTGTGAGAACGGACAATCAAAGAAGAGATGTTGGGCAGTCTCATAGTGCAGCTCATCACAGAGGACACAACCTGGAGTTCCAGCCCTCTGAGCTATCCACGGCTTGTCCCTAGTCGACAGACGATCCTGCAAGCCAAGATATAAAATGAGCTCATGCCTAGGAATCTTCAATGGTCCCCCAAACAGCACAGCTCAACACACAGTTGGCCTTCGGTAGCGCAGCGCGTCCCTAGCCGAACATGCCGACATAGATCCATCTGGCGAGGCCGTCCATAGTACTCCGTCCTGTACCCCTCGTACCACTGATGAAACAAGCGGCTGATCTCAAGATACTCAACCTCCCTTTGGCCTGGCCAATTCCACCCCTGCGCATCGATGACCATACTCAGTCGTGAATCAAGAGGCAACCCCATGCAATAGGACCTCTAGAGATGTCTCAATCGGCGGCATACTCAACAGCCAAATCGTGGACCCGTCACTACGAAAAGTAATCATGGGCCTGATCAAGGGCCGTAACTGAAGAAGCTTCCTCCAACTCCAAACGTCATTCGCTGAGACTGCTAGGTCCCATAGCGATCGAGAATGCAGCCGTGTCGCATATAGCCAGTCGACCCATATCGAGCCCAGTGTCCTGATGAGTACACTCCACAGATGCTTCAGCAATAGAGCCTTGTTGTTGACGGTGATAGACCGTAGTCCCAATCCCCCTTCGGCATAGATCTGACAACGCCTTTAGGCAACAAGACAATTCCCGACCAATATGCATGAAGTGCTTGTAGAACCAACTTAACCAGCTACAGTCGGCCTGCATAAGATAACGAACGATTGAGCCAAGACCCCAACCGCTGATCCACTTTCTGTAAAAGTGGGGCACATGTTCCAATCGTCAACCGAGAAGTAATAAGGGGCACCCCTAAATAGCGAACAGGCAGTTGCCCCACCCGATAACCCATAATTGACTGATCTGACCCGTCACTCGTTCAGCTCGCCGTGAAAGGTACATCTCGCTCTTGGCGGGGTTAGGTTGCGGCCCTGAAAACCTCGCAAACTCCCCCAATGCCTTCTTCAGCACTCCAATCGAAACAAGGTCCGCATGGCTGAAGAGGAGAAGATCATCTGCAAACGCTACGGATACCAAGCCCAACGTCTCACAGCGTCAGTGATATTTGAACCGGGATTCCTCAGAGACACCAACCGTGATTAGCCCATGGAGGACCTCCATAGCCAACGTAAACAAATAAGGGGAGATGATTGGAGTTTAGGTTTTGGGTTTTTTTATTCTTTGTTGATCCAGTAGTCTGTTACTGGTTGCTTGTGAGAGGTTTACTGTCACCCATCATGTACATTCACCCATTTTTATATATATACACACGGGAATTATTCAAAAAAAGACCCCTCTTTCCCCCAAAGAACCCCACCACTTGGCCATTCAGATTCAACGAAAAAGCAGTCGTTGTCAGGCACGCCCGAATCCACCCAAGGTAGGTTAGGTGAAATCCCATCGCGTCTAAAACAGAAAGCAAAAAGTCCCACTCTACCTTCTCATACGCCTTGGTTAAGTCAATTTTGAACATCGCCCTCGGGGACGGCCTTTAGAGTTATACCCGAGGCACAACTCCTGCGCCAACAATATGTTATTGCTGATACGTCGTTCGGGGATAAATGCTGTCTGAGAGCCATGCACTAAAGTAGCGAGGTGCACCTTTAGCGGATTGGCTAGGATCTTAGATATCACCTTATATAGCACGACGCAACAGGGAATGGGTCTGAAATCCGTTGCACGCCGAGGTGTATCTCTCTTAGGGATCAAAGTGATGAGTGTGCTGTTGATTACCTTCAGTAGCCTGCCCGTAACGAAAAAGTCCTGGACCGCACTCACCACCCCATTTCCAACAATCCCCCACGCCGCTCTGAAGAAAGCAACCGTATACCTGTCAGGCTCAGGCATTTTCTCATCCCCATAGAGAAAAGCACCTCACGAACTTCCGTTGACGTCACTGCGCTAATCATGGAAGCAGCGTCCGTTGGGGTAAGCGTACGCGTCACAGCTCTCTGTACATCAGCTGTAGTAACCGTTGAGGAATGCACGGACTTGCCTAATAGGTCTCGATAGAACCCGATCAGCTCGCCCTCCACCTGATTCGGCTCTTCAAGAAGGTCACCATTAGCCGTCTCTAGGGACCAAATTCGGTTAGTAGCGTGCCGCATGGCGACCCTACGAAAGAAATAGGATGAGCACTGCTCCCCATCCTTCAGCCATGCAAGCTTGGGCCCGTTGCGATAGCGCCGAGTGCTCGACACAGTCGTTCCACCTCATAGAAGTCATTCTCCTCGGGGAAACGTGACGCAAAATCATGTGCAATATCAAGGAAGTGTTTTGCCTCTGTGACATTTTCCGTCAAGTCTCCCTTTCGATCGTCGTAACCTCAGTAGGGAAGGCTTCAACATCTTCAGCCTCCTCACCAAAAACAAACATAGGATAGCCATGCAAAGAAGCGTTCCAGACATTCTGCCCAGAAAGTTGTCGAAGCGAAAGGTTGTCTTATGCTGTCGCGTCATAGTAGCTCCCAAAAGCACAGGCGAGTGGTCTGAGGTTGCGGGTAGGCCACACCTACAAAAGGAATCCGTAAATCGGGAAAACCACTGAGGATTTCCTAGTATACGATCTAGTCGCCGCCACACCCCCGCATCAGCACGATGTTGGTTGTACCACGTGAATACCTGGCCCATCGTAGGTATCGTCAACAAATCAGCGCTTACCAAACGCTCCGGGAAATCCTCCATATCATGCTTAGAGGGCGAACCCCCACGCCCCTCAGCCTTATGCAATATAGCATTGATGTCCCCCATAACTAACCATGCATCCGCCACACGAGCTGCAGACATACTAATCAACTCCTCCCATAAGGGCGGCCTCTCCTCCCTTCTGGACTTCCCATAAGCAAAAGACACGAAAATTGTCTCCGCCGTCACTGCCAGCTCTACTCGACAATGTACAGCTTGGGTTGAGAACCCAAGGACATCCACGGTCATAACAGATGGGTCCCAACCAACCCATATGCGCGACGATGGCCCATCATCATAATCAAAGAACCATCTCCAGTTAGTTCTAATGCCACCTGATATAAACCCCGCATTAGACACCGCCACCCGTGTCTCTAACAGTCCAATCATACGAAACCCCTCACGCGAAATCAACTCCCCCACCGCCTGTAGCGACCCTCGTTTTCTAATTAAAGTTAGTGGCGGATTTTCGCTACGTAAGTCGCGGATGACCCGTCTATTAAAAACTTTTTCCTAAGAGATAATAAATAAAACAAAATACTATTCTACATAATAGTATCTGTACAGGGCGCAGCCCCCAAATGTCAAAAGATCAAAAACCCTAACACCGCTCCACAGGTCTTCATCCATGTATCGCCCTGCCCTCAAAAGTCCGTGGAGCACCGCCACCAGCCACCTCAGTTTTGACGCGTATCAGCGTCAGACTCAATACCTACAACACGTAAACACTGAGCGAATTGCCCAGTAGGTGAATAAAATGCATGTATGCAAATGTGCACTTAATCCCAATCCCAATATCTCACATGCCAATGCACACTCTTTCTTTTCCCACATCCCTATCTCATATCATGGGTGGTTAAACCCGTATCCACAAGTTATGGGCGATAACACTCGTATCCCTATATAATCATGGGTGATTACACCCGTATCCCTTCTGACAGTATGCACCTCGAACCGACCACGTCCGAGTAGACAGATTGATCACGTCTGTCTCCGCCAGGTATTCTGTGAGCCTAACAGGTCACAAATATTCTCAATCTACCCCACTTAACAATACATCGAATCATCACCGTCTCAATATGGTGGAAACCATCGCTCAATCTGATGTGATATGCATATGCCATGCATATAACTGTAATAACACATGAAAACATGGTCCGCATGAAATGTCCGTAAAACACGTTAGTCACGTAAATCACATAAATCATCGAATCACACAAGAGCACATAAATCACATATGTGTTTACGCATTATAGATGGATGATCCACCTACCTGTCCTCCCGCTACAGTCAAATAAGGTGTCCGACGGAGTCCCTAAATGTCGATCCTCTAATAATTAAGTATTATTAGCATGTAACTAATTCTCGAACTATACTGGTATAAAGTAACTAACTTGCGATACTAAATTTAGCAGGTCAACGGTCAACTCGCAAAACCCCTTTCTGATTCGCGAACTTCGTCTGATTCGCGAAGTGCTCCCAGTTCGCGAAAGCATTAAGCTCGCGAAGTTCGTTGACCCGCGAAGTAGGCCGGTCCGCAAAATGTTCTGGCCCGTGAACCTTATTACTTCTTATTCCAATTCGCGAACTTACCTGGCTCGCGAAATCAGACTTTTGGCCCGAATTCACCTCACATTCGCGAACCCTTCCAGTTCGCAAAGTTCGGACGCAAAAATTAACACATTTACAATTCGCGAAGTTCAATTTGCGATACCTTTTTGTTTACTCACAACCCCCGAAATACACTTAAAATTCATCCGAATTCCAAAAATAATATTTTTTTTTTTTTTGGGAAGTGTTCACTAAACGAAAGAAACAGGAGTACATGGACAGCGTACATGATAACGCTCACGACGCAACAAGCGGTAATATCTACCGACCAGACAACACATCAAGACCAAAACAGCCCAGACACCAACCAGGTCCCTACAAGACCAAGCCAAATACAGAGACTACCAGCACATGGTAACAAAGGCAAAGGAGGTGTCACACCCCAAAATCAATCTACAGGAGTCTGGCACCAGTTGTAGTGCCAGCAGGGCAGTCGGTTGTTGTGCGAACAAAGTGCCAGAGCACAGCGGAGGAAACTTCCATGCGGAAATTCCAAACGGAGGGGGTGAAGTGCAGCGAGTGCTTCCGCAGGTCTGGTCGGGGAAAGGCTTAGATGCCAACTCCTGTTTCTTTCCGCCAGGGAGCGCAACCAGCAAGTGAGGCCTGCATGCGGCACGGGCGAGCCGGTAGGACACCCCAGATGAAGCAGCAGCCAGGCCAACCTGCAGACAAGCAAAGCGGAGCACAGTACAAGAACGAAAAGAGAAAACAAAACGAAGGGGATGGGGGGAGGGAAGAGGGCAAGATGTGGGGAAAGGGGGAGAAGGGGGGAGGTGGTGTCTCTTATGGGCTCCTTCCAACTCATCCATCAGCCCACCAAACCCTGAACCGAAGCAAGACCAGTCCCAAGCACCCTAGGTAGTCCAGTCCAAACACCAGGTCCGGCGCATGGCGTTCAATTGCAGATTGTACTTGGGCGGAAGAGTCGAGATTCGAATACTAAAGAGGGCCTCCATTTCAGCAACTATCCGTTCCGGTGATCGACGAATCCCATCGTGCCATCTTCTATTGCGCTCCGACCAAAGATGGTAGACAAGTGAAGCAAGGGCATGCCGAGGCCCCAACACGGCTAGGTGCTTGCCCCGCCACCTTCTGGCCGCCCAAAGCACGCTCTCCGGCCAATCCCTGTAAGGCCATCCAAAGTGCAGATGATTACGTATTAGGTTAAGGCAGCGAATAGAGAAGGTACACTCAAAGAATAAATGTCGCGTAGTCTCCATAATATCTGCGTCGCAGAGAAGGCAAACTGAGGTTCCCGCCGCAGAAGCGATCCAAGGCTTGTCTCTAGTCGCTAGCTTATCCCTAATCGCAAGCCAGAGCATGAAGTCATGTCGAGGGATGGCTAATGGGCCGCCGAAGAGGGTATGCCAGGGTACAATCGGTTGCCTTTGGCGGATGCTCTCCCTTGCGGAAGCGGTAGTGAAGCGACCATTTGCGTTGGCAGCCCATCTAATCGTGTCACGTTCGGTCGGGTGGGTGAGTGGTAAAAGAGGGCCGAAGTCGAGGTATTCCACTGAAGTTTGAGCTGGCCAGCACCATCCTCCCTCGTTGATTACCTCGCTGAGTTTCGAGTCCCTGGGTAAGCCCATTATCATAGGTCCTCGAGGGTAGCGTTCCACTAGGGGTTCTTCGAGCAGCCAAGGGTCGGTCCAGAGGAGTGTGTTGGCCCCATTGCCAATGCGGAATTGAATGAGAGTCCTAAATTCGGCTCGCAGCTTCAATATCTTTCTCCAGCTCCATGAAGTCCTAGTCCCCGGTCGGATGGACCATAAGGAACTATTGTGCAGCCTCGTTCGTCTAATCCAGGTGGCCCAAATCGAGGTGTCGTCGTCCGTCAGAATGTTCCAAAGCAGACGCATGAGTAGAGCCTTATTATCAGTCTCAATCGAGCGAAGGCCAAGTCCACCTTCAGCTTTAGGCAAGCAAATATCAGTCCAAGCCACCTTGGCACTCGTACCTTTCCATAGAAAGGCTCTAAGCCTCGCTTCAATGCTCCGGATAACGCCCTTCGGAAGGAGGAACACACCAGCCCAGTAGGTATGCAGTCCAAGGAGGACCGATTTGATCAATTGGGTGCGACCGGCGTACGATAGAGAGAGATTGGTCCATGAGCCTAGCCGCTTGTCCACGCTGGTCAGAAGAGGGGTACAGTCAGCAATCGTAAGTCTTGATGTAATAAGGGGAACACCGAGATAGCGTACGGGAAGTGATCCCAGCGAGAAACCCATAATATCTTGGAGGGCGTTCTTCAATCGGTCGGCGCGCTTAGATACAAACATTGCACTCTTATTGATGTTTGCTTTTAGGCCTGATAAGTTAGCTAAGAGATCGAGGCTGCGTTTGAAGACCCCTACAGAATCGACATCCGCATGAGAGAAGAGGAGGAGATCATCTGCAAACGTAAGCATGAAAATCGCAGTTGCCTCACAGTTCCAGTGGTATCTGAAATTCGGGCTTTGCCTGATCTCGTCTTCAATGATGCCGTGAAGTACTTCCATAACCAGTGTGAAAAGGTAGGGTGAGATCGGGTCGCCTTGCCGAAGGCCCCTCCTCCCTTTAAAGTATCCCGTCGGAGTACCGTTGATGTTAATCGAGAAAGAGGGCGTGGTCAGGCAGGCCCGGATCCATCCAACGAAAACCCGATGAAACCCAATAGCCTCGAGCGCGGCCAAGAGAAAGTCCCATTCCACCGTGTCATACGCTTTCGCGATGTCCACCTTGAAGGCCACACGGTCAGGCAGCCCCATATTATTATATCCCTGACAAATTTCCTGTGCTAGTAAGATGTTATCCGTGATCCGGCGGCCAGGAATGAAGGCCGTTTGGGTTTGATGGACGAGTTGCCCAAGCCTGCCCCATAGTCGATTGGCAATAATCTTGGAGATGATCTTGTAGAGTACGTTGCAGCAGGATATTGGCCTGAAGTCCTTAGCCATCCGGGGGCTAGTGTTCTTTGGAATAAGTGTTATGAGCGTAGAGTTCAGTTCCCCAAGAGATGTCCCGTCCGAAAGAATTCCTTGATGGCGTGGGTTATGTCCCGTCCAATGGTGTCCCACGCGTCTTTAAAGAATGCCGCAGAGAAACCATCCGGCCCAGGAGATTTGTTGTCGCCAATGGAGAACAAAGCTTGCTTGATCTCCAGATCCGTGATCGGAAGAATCATGGCCTCGGCCTCCGTGGGTCCCAGTTTTCGGGCCATGTAAGGTGAGAGAGTGGTAGCATGCAAGGCCACCGTCCGGCTAGATAGTCCAAGCAGCTCAGTATAGTACCGAATGAGTTCAGCGCACACTTGATTATGTCCTTCGAAGGTAGTCCCTACTTCATCTTCAAGGGTGTATATCCGGTTATTGGCGCGACGCATGGCAACCTTCTTAAAAAAGAAGGATGTACATTGGTCCCCATCCTTAAGCCAAGCCACTTTGGCGCGTTGTACTAACGCCGAATGCTCCATATCAACCGCTTTAGCATATGCTAAGCGACATCGCCTCTCAAGGACCAACAACTGCGGCTCCATAGGGTGCTGAATAGCAAGCTCCTGTGCGATATCCAGAAACCCCCGAGCCTCGAGAACATTGCGGTTGAGATCACCTTTGTCACGCCGGAGACGCTTCAGCTGTATTTTGATGTCCTTGAGTTTCTTCGTGACGGCGTACATGGGGTAGCCAGCAACCTCTCGCCTCCAAGCGGCTTTGACTATCGGTAGAAATCGGGGGTCTTTAATCAGGAAGTTGTCAAACCGGAATGCTTTATTTATGTTCCTTGGCTGAGCCGTGTCTTCCAAAATCAGAGGTGAGTGGTCAGAGGTGGAGGGGAGCCCACATCGGTAAGCTAGGTCCCCAAAATGAGCGAACCACGAGGGGTTGCCAACAATTCTGTCAAGGCAGCGCCAAACTCCTGCCGTGCCACTCTGTTGGTTATACCACGTGAACAAAGGGCCAAGTCGGGGTAGACCAATAAGATCAGAGGCGGTAAAGCATTCTGCCATGTCAGTACAGCCTCCTCCAGGTGATCCTCCCCTCGCCTCATAATTATCCAGAATGGCATTAAAATCTCCCATAACAATCCAAGGGCTGTTAACCCGCGCGTTAGAAGTGGCCAGAATATCATTCCAGAGGGCACGTCTTTCCCCCCGCTGGTTACGACCATAAACAAAGGTGATATAGATTTCTTTCCGCTCTTCTAAGATATGAACCTTGCAGTGAACAGCCTGTGAAGTGGCGGCCTCAATCGTCACAGTCACGAAGCGAGCATCCCATCCAACCCAAATACGTGATGCCGGTCCGTCCTCGTACTCGTAGAACCAATCCCACGATCTGATAGAGTTAGCGAGTGAAGAAGCATTTTGTTCGGAAACCCTAGTCTCAACCAGGCCAATCAGCTTCAACCCATATTTCGTAATCATCTCCCCGACCGCCCATCTGTGATCTAACCTATTTAGACCACGTACATTCCAAGAGGCGACCGGGATCATGGAACACTCGATTCCAGGGCTGCTTGAGGACCCTGTAATGCGACGTTTTCCCCTTCTAAGTCAGCTAACACGGCAAACGGGTTGCGGTATTCAACTATAGGTAAGGTGGTATTAGTTGTGCTAGTCGGGCTGCCTCCATTTTGTTGCCCCGGCTGCCTGTTATGCCCCTCCCTTACATGGGTGCTATCCATGGCCGAATTATCCAATGGTGTGGTCTGGTGAGTGGCCCGGTAATGCTCTTGCGATGTAGAGCTTCCAATATCCTTGTTGTTGGTTGTGGCTTCCTCCACGATCACCGATTTGCCTTTATCCTTATTGGTCAATCGGCGCCAATTAGCTCTAGGTCTAGCAGGCATACCCTCGGTGAGCTGATGACTTGGCCGTGTCGGGTTTGGCTCGTCTTGTCCTTGCATTTTGGGCTGCTCAATGTTCCGTGTTGACTTTTGTATGACCGATGTGGAGAGTTGTGGCCGGGTCGGTTTGGGCTGATTTTTCGGGCAGCTCCTTTCACCATGATTCCAAGAGTTGCATGTTGCGCATTTCTTGGGCCTCCACTCGTACTCAACCTGGATAGGTACTATACTAACTCGTCCTCCCTCCTTAGTTGGTATTCTAATATTGAATTGTTCAACGAATGGTTCCCCGAGTGGTATCTCCACGCATACCCTAGCGTATTCGAGCCGCTCCGCCTTAGCTGTCATGGCATCCGCAAATAGTGGCTTCCCTATCACGCTCGCGACAATACCTAATCCCTCTTGGGTCCATAATTCTGATGGAATATTACGCAGCTTTACCCAGAGCGGGACATTCGAGTGTTCTCTTTTCGCAAAGGACATGCCAATTCGCCACTCCTCAAGGAATAGGGGCTGCCCCTGCATGATCCACGGGCCTTCCTCCAGGACCACACCCATGGCCTCGGCCGAGGCGAACCTGAACTTGAAAAACCCGTTAATCGATGCTCGGACCTCAATAAGCTCAGGCCACATAGAACGAGCAAAGCGTTCAACATGAGGAAAGTACGGTCTTTTGCCCAGGAAATATCCAACAAGAGTGTTGTCCCATCTAGCCGTCCCTTTCTGGACCACTTCCCAGGGCAAGCAAGCCTCGGCTTTGCCATCAACGATAGATGGAGCCGTGTAGGATAATGCGAGGCGCTTCATGGTGGGGCGTCGTGATTGGTCTCGGTTTGTTATGGCTCCTTGGACGACGGCAGCAAACGATCTCTTAGTGGTGTTCTCAGCAGCCTCCGAAGGGGGGCGAGGTTCGTCAGTGGGGTCTCCATATCCATTGTGAGACTCACCATTACCACTTGGCATAGCCCTTATGGCCCGTGGGGATGCGGATCGGTGGTTAGAGAAACGGCGATCAAAGAGGTGATCCCTTGTCATATCATCATCCGAAGCATCTTCCAAAGAAAACCCTAATTCCATCATAGGTTGTTGACAAGCATGGCTAGCGTTAGGCTGGGGCCCCCTCGGAGATACCCTCGGCCTATCAACATGAGGGACCTGTTGAGATTCCAACCTCGAGCTCGTGGGGTCGTTGCTCTCCCCCAATAGGGAACGTTCGATGATAGGGGGCGCCTCCTTGTCGGGACTCCCTTCCTTATTCAGCCGCGGTGTATTAGGTGGTGGTGGTGTGCCTTTGCGCATCGGACCACGGGGGTTAATTCGTGGGTCACGCAGCGGCACAATGGTGGTGGTTTCCCTTCGTTTACGGCGAGGCGGAATCATGGGCTGGGTAGGGTTAGGCCTCGCAGCGGTGTGGTGGCGAGTAAAGGCAGGCCCATTAGTGGGGGGGACCGGTTGAACCGGCTGTGGTTGCAAGTTGGGTGTTCCATCGTTGTCATGGGGCGAGTGGGTCATAGCAGTCCGGTGACGAAGGAGGGCCGAACCGTTAGGAGGTGGCTCCGTCCGACTCGTTGTGGCAAGTGGTTGTTTCGGCGGTGGTCGCGGGCCAGACTCAGCGCCGTTAAGGCGCACCACGAAAGCTTCAAACGCAGCAACATCAAATCGGTCATCAAATGTGGGAATGTTTTTCCTTAGCATCTCGTAATCCGGCAAGGAGGTAGGGGAATCCATAGCCTCCATCAATGGTTGTTCCAACGGAATAGTGCTTTTTAGCAGCCCATAGTCCGGCGAGGGCCCAAGATAATCCATATTTTCAGAGATCTCCATGAGAACAGCAAGGGGGATTGAAGAAGAAGGAAGGAAGTTGAAAGGTCACAAGGTAGAAGGGGGTGATGAGACGAGTTTGGGGTTAGAACCCTCCCATCGCCGTCTGGGCCCGGCGATGGAGGGTGGAGAGGGTGGTGCCGACGGTCCTCAAGGTGGTGGGGTGACTCTGGTGGCGGCTGGTGGTGGATGGTGGTGGGGAAGGTGAAGGAAGCTGAAAAGTCTTAGGGTTTGGAGAGGGAATTCGCTAGAGAGAGAAGTCAACAAAAGTCAACGCGCGTCTTTTTCTCTTCCTTGCGATGGAGGGTGGTGCGGGGGTCTTGGTGAGTGGCAGTAGGTGGTGCAGAACGTCGGCAGCCGTGTGGATCTGGGCGGACGGGGATGGAAGGTGAAGGTGGGCAGATTTGTGGTGAGGGATACGAACAGTCACAGCTACAAACGATTGAAATCCACCCCTAGACCACCGCCGTCTGATCCCGGCGGCGGGGGGTCGCCGAGTACCTCCGAGGTGAGTCCAAAACGGCCGGAGATGACGTGGGCAGTGGTCGGAAAAGAAGAAATCTGAAGAAATCGCCTACTGTGTGAAAATCGCACCTACTGACGGTGTTAGAGAGAAAGTCAACGAAAGTCAACGCGCGTCTTAAAACAATCCAGAATATGGTACACCTTAAAACACTAAGTTACTAAAGATCATACTAAACTCCAAATAACACCTTAAAACAAAGAAATTAAAATTCTTTCCTATTAATATTTCATTTGTCGAAAATCACCAACACTCTATGTTATCATGTAAACCCAATAATTATGTCTAAACTTCGAACATTTGAGGGTTTTCTACACATAGTGACTCTCGAAAACTTCCTATACTTATTATCTATTCACGAAGTCAATATATAACTATTAAAAGCAACCTAAGTACACTAGTTCTAAGAAGCTTTTGCATACCTTTCCTCCAAAGCACGTTACTTGAATTTGGTAAGGTCCCACGAGTGGTGTTACTTGTTTCAATGTCAAAGCTCTTCTATTCTCTGTTCTTATTTCTTTTGTGAGGGGTCTTCTATTAAATGAACGTACTTAGATATACATAAACATTTGCACTTGGAAATTCGTGTGGCAAGACTAGTTGTTAATCTTCATTTTTCCTAAGCCTTAATTAACGTATTAACATAGCTCCTTTCTTAAAAAATTTGGGCCTTAATACCCATTTAAGTAATTCTACTATGGCCCAAATCTAATTGGTATTATCCTTATAATTTTGGTTAATTCCTTTATTAGGTTCCAAAGAAAATAATTAAAAATACCACAGTTAATATTTTCGTCCATATTTAAATTTCTTTATCAAACTTCCTAATTCATAAATTACATATTTAAACACATCAAAATCCCGTACTAAAATTTACGGGTATTACATCCTCCCCCCTTAAATGAATTTCGTCCCCGAAATTACGCCGACTGGAATAACTTGGGATAACGAATTCTCATATCATCCTCACGTTCCCACGTGGCTTCCTCAATTAATTGATTCTGCCACAAAACTTTAACTAATGGAATAGTTTTATTCCAGAGTCGTTTCGATTCATATATCAAGATTTCCACGGGCTCTTCCTCGTAACTTATGTCGGGATTAAGTTGTCGGTAAAGAAGCTCGTTCTGGATCACGTGGCTCGTGTCCGCAATGTACTTTCGTAATGTCGATACGTGAAATACGTCGTGAACTTGCGATAAAGAAGCCGGCGATTCTAACTGATACGTGACTTCGCCGATTCTCTTAATGATTCTGAAAGGGCCTATGTATCTGGGACTTAGCTTGCCATTCTTTCCAAAGCACTTTACTCCTTTCATCGGGGAAATCTTCAGAAATACCTTGTCGTCCTCCGCGAACTCTAAAGATCGTCTCCTGTGATCTGCGTAACTCTTCTGTCGACTTTGAGCTGTTCGCATTCTCTCCTGGATCTTCGTCACCGCTTCCGTCATTTCACGGATCATATCAGGTCCCAATAGTGCTCGTTCACCGATTTCATCCCGTATAATGCTTCATACGGTGCCATTCCGATAGTAGTGTGGAAACTATTGTTGTAGGAAAACTCGATCAGCGGTAGATACTTGCTCCAGTTTCCCTTGAATCCAAAACACAAGCTCGTAGCATGTCCTCAAGAGCTTGGGTAGTTCGTTCAGACTGCCCGTCGGTCTGGAAATGATATGCAGTACTGAACGAGAGCTTGGTTCCCATTGCTTTCTGTAAACTTCGCCAAAAGTTGGATAGAAATCTCGAATCTCGATCCGAGAAGATAGAAATTGGAATTCCATGGAGTTGGATTATTTCCTGAATATATAATTCTGGGTAGCGTTCCGTGGAAAAAGTGGAACTAATTGGAAGGAAATGTGCGGATTTTGTCAAGTGATCCGCAATCACCCAAATGGCATCATGGTCTTTCGTCGTCTTGGGTAAACCAATGACAAAGTCCATGGTGATGTGGTCACACTTCCATTCGGGTATTGGTAAGGGCTGTAGAGTTCCAGCTAGTCGTTGGTGTTCGGCTTTGATCAGTTGACATGTCATACATCGATTTATGAACTGCGATGCCCTTTTTCATTCCCGGCCACCAATACGTTATTCGCAAATCTTGGTACATCTTTGTCGCGCCTGGGTGTTCTGAGTACGTGGTTGCGTGTGCTTCTTTCATTATCGTTCGTCGTAATTCTTCATCATTGTGTACGTACAGCCGATTCTTGTATAGCAAAGTTCCATTGTCTCGGGTTTCGAAGTCCTCGGGCAGCGCATCCTTCACCTTCAGATAAAATTCATATTTTTCTTGTGCTTTTCTGATTCGCTCTAGCAACGTAGGTTGTAGAGTCAGTGTTGCTAGTTTTATCTTAACTTTGCCTAATTCGACTATCTACACTCCAAGATTGCTTAACTCTACATTCATAGCTTTGCGACTCAATGCATCTGCGACTATGTTCGCTTTGCTCGGATGGTAGTTAATAACGCAGTCGTAATCCTTTACAAGCTCCAACCATCATCGTTGTTGCATATTCAGCTCTTTCTGTGTGAAGAAATACTTCAGGCTTTTGTGGTCTGTAAAGATCTCGCACCTTTCCCCGTAAAGGTAGTGTCTCCAGATCCTCAAAGCGAAGACCACCGCTGCTAATTCAAAGTCATGCGTTGGGTAGTTCTTCTCGTATTCCTTCAACTGTCTTGAAGCATAAGCGATCTCCTTTCCATTCTGCATCAACACGCATCCTAAGCCGTTCTTCGAAGCATCACTGTATACTGAAAATCCCCCAATTCCCATTGGTATTGTCAAAATCGGGGCAGAGGTAAGACGTTTCTTCAATTCCTGGAAGCTCTGCTCACATGCTTCTGTCCACTTGAATGGCACATTCTTTCTGGTCAAGTTTGTCAGAGTCGAGGCAATACTAGAGAAATCGGCTATGAACTTACTGTAATATCCCGCAAGTCCAAGGAAACTTCGAACTTCGGTTGGGGTAGTTGGACGTGGCCAATTGTTCACAACTTCGATTTTACTCGGGTCCACCGAGATTCTCCAGAAAGCATGTGTCCCAAGAAGGCTACCTGTTCGAGCCAATATTCACATTTTTTGAATTTGGCGTGGAGTTCTTTCTCTCGTAGAATTTTTAAGACAATTCGTAGATGACTTTCGTGTTCAGCTCTCGTCTTAGAATAGATCAGGATATTGTCGATGAAGACGATGACGAAACGATCGAGATAGTCTTTAAAGACTCGGTTATAAGATCCATTAATGCAGCAGGGGCATTTGTTAGACCGAAGGGCATGACCAAAAACTCGTAATGGCCGTACCTCGTACTGAACGCTGTTTTATGAACATCTGCCTCCCTGATCTTTAATTGATGGTATCCCGAACGGAGGTCAATTTTTGAGAATACCGTAGCACCCTTTAACTGGTCGAATAGATCATCGATCCTCGGCCGTGGGTACTTATTCTTGATCGTAATCTTGTTCAGCTCTCTATAGTCGATGCGTAGTCACATCGACCCATCCTTCTTCCGTACAAATAGGACTGGTGCTCCCCATGGTGAAAAGCTGGGCTGGATAAACCCTTTCTGCAACAAGTCCTCCTGTTGCTCTTTTATTTCCTTTAGTTCGTTCGGAGCTAAGCGATAAGGGGCTTTAGAAATATGGGCGGATCCCGGCATCAATTCTATCGTGAACTGTATTTCTCGATCAGGGGGTAATCCCGGGAGATCATCGAGAAATACATCAGTGTATTCATTAACTATAGGCACGTCTTAAGTTCGGGTTGAGAAAATTCTTCCACCTTACTGCATATACGAGTGGCTCACCCCCGTCTCCCGTCTCAACGGTTTGCACCTCAGATCCTGAGTAGACGAGTCGCTCACGCCCGTCTTCCGTCTCACCCACCTATCGTCTATGATGGTTTACACCTCAGGATCTGAGTAGACGAGTGGCTCACCCCCATCTCCCATCTCAACGGTTTGCGCCTCAGATCCTGAGTAGACGAGTCGCTTACGCCGTCCAACTCATCTCTCGCCCAATACTTAGTACTCATCCCATATTTACTTCAAATTGACACCCCCCTTATCGACGTAAATAAGACATCACCATTTTATACGGTGCTCGATCTCAGGACCTTTCAAGCTCCGAGCTGTCATGTTGACCTTCTTCATGTTGCTCTCCAAAGCCATCTGAGGTCGTGTGCGGCAAACTACTTGACTTGGCGCACCATGAACCGGTTGAGTCCCTCGTTCTTCTTGACATAGCCTTGAGGATTCTTCTACTTTTCCACGTATATTTGGAAAAGATGAGAGATCTCGTGGGCTGGAAGTTATGGTAGATAGCTCTCGTCTATCTCTTCTCGAGTTTTTGTTTGTCCGCTCGATGATGTAGATTGGAGTTGGAACTTTGCCTTGTGAATGATACTCCCAGCAGCTGGCAGATTGGTGGTAGATTCTTGAAATGGCTCCTCAGTGACTTTTAGGAATTCCTAGCCTCAAATCTTGTCCGAGTTGGGTCATCCTGTAAGGTATTTCATCCTTCTTTGCTGATCCCAATCTGAGATACCTCTAAGCTTGAAATCGTTCACCTTCTTGATCTTCTCCGATGACCTCCAAATTTGCAGACGAGCTTCTTCGAGGAACGGGACTTCTATCCCTATGTTATCCCAGTCCGAGTCGACTCAAACGGTCCCTACAGTCAATGTTGGAGGGGTGTCCGCTTGTTGTGTAATCAACTCAAGAAGTCTTGGCGGATCCAAATTGTAGTCCTCGCCTTCCTGAAGCTTCATCTTCCATGAGAACTAGGTTGACCGAAGCTTGGCGTAGAAAATTGCGACATCCACAAGCCTTTGCTTCGCGATCGTGTCGGGTAGATCGTGACCGAAGATGTATTTATCGAGGACTCGTGTGGGTCGACTTCACGTCTTGATGTCCCCGGCTGGTCCGGAGCGGTGAGCTTAATGTTGCTACGGTTTTCGCTAGGTCCAAGAGCATTTCTGCATCTTCTTCCTGTGGAACAGTGGGCTTGTGATCGTCGTTGGTGGAGGTGTGGGCGGAGGCATTATTATGGTGGGGGGTTCAGTTGGGGTTAGAGTTTGGGTGCGGTGCATGGTGGTTTGGGTTGGGTTTGTGAGCGGGTTATGGGTCGTGAGGTATCAGCAGCTCCTGTGTTCGTCTGAGCCGAGCCCGAGCCTTGTCCTTGCTCGAGGCTTTTATGGATGATTTTTCTATTTTTGGGTCGTCGTTCGATGCATGCTTGTCTAATTTGATGCTTGTACTCTCACGCTGCGGGGAAATGAACTTGGCACTTAATTGGGAAAAAGTGTCATTTCATGGTTCGAGAGGGTATAGTTCTAGGCCATAAGATTTCCTCTAAAGGAATCCAACTGGACCGAGCTAAGTTAGAGACGATAGAAAAGTTACCCGTTCCCTCGAACGTGAAGTCGATTCTAAGATTGCACAATCCATGTCTAGACTACTTGAAAAAGATGCTCCATTTGAGTTTAATAATGAGTGCTTGCATGCTTTTAATTTACGTAATGAGCGACTTATCGCAGCACCTATTATGGTCGCCCCCGACTGGGGTTACCCTTTGAACTAATGTGCGATGCTAGTGATTATGCAGTTGGGGCCGTGTTAGGACAGCACAACAACAACCACTTTAGGCTGATCTACTACGCAAGTAAGACCTTAGACGCAGCCCAAGCCAATTACACGACCACTGAAAAAGAGCTGTTAGCCGTCGTGTTCGCCTTTGATAAATTCAGGTCATATCTAATCTTATCAAAAGTTATTGTGTTTACTAACCACTCCACAAGTATTTGTTAGCAAAGTCGGATGCCAAGCCCCGGCTGATCAGATGAATCTTACTCCTTCAAGAGTTCAATATAGAGATCCGAGACAAGAAATGCGCGGAGAATTTGGCGGCGGATTACCTCTCTCGACTTGAGGATTCCGAGATATACCACAAGGACGGAAAGGCGATACAAATAGATTCGCCAGACGAGCACTTGTACTCGATACAGGTGGTAAGTGAAGATACTCCTTGGTTTGCAGATTTCGCTAACTATCTTGTTGCGAGGGTCCTACCAAAGGAGTACACTAGTCAAACATTCTTTTCTGACCTAAGATATTACTTTTGGGAAGACCAGTACCTTTTCAGGCGATGTGCGGACCAGGTGATACGTCGATGTGTCTCCTTCCCAGAGACGACACAGATTCTTAGGCATTGCCACAACGGACCGATCGGAGGGCATTACGTAGCCAACCAAACCGCTCAGAAGGTGCTGGAAAGCAGATTCTACAGGCCTATGATCTTCAAAGACGCCCAAAGGTACGTTGACACTTGTGATCAGTGTCAACGCGCAGGTAATCTGTCAAAACGCAATAACATGCCTCAGAACTTCTATACTGGTATGTGAGATTTTTGACGTAAGTGGTATAGATTGCATGGGTCCATTTCCTAGCTCATATAATAACAATTACATCCTAGTCGTTGTGGATATGTGTCCAAGTGGGCCGAGGTGCAATCCTTGCTCACGAACGATGCTAAGGTAGTCGTTAGATTTTTACGAGCATTATTTTCACGATTTGGGGCACCTAGATGCATCATTAGTGATAGAGGCACCCATTCTGTATACCCAGTTTGCACGTACATTAGAGGGTTACGGAGTTAGCTAGACATAGCCTATCCACCCCTTACCACCTCCAAGCTAGTGGTCATGTCGAAGTTGTTAGGGGTGTGCCATCGGAATGCCATTCGAGGATGAAATGAAAGGTGTCAAAATAACCACAACAGTCAACCGGTTCCTGGCACCAGTTGTAGTACCAGCAGGGCTACCCAGCAAAGTCCCAACAAGTGCAAGACGCACAAACAGAAGACAAAATCACCGTAGAAATGTTTCAGGCGGGAAAATGCATCCGCAGGGCTGGTCTGAAAATGCGTGCTCGTGCCACCACCTGTTTTCCATGCAGCAGGCCAGATGGGGACATCGCCAGGGCTGGGTGGGCCACCACACACGAACGAGGAGAATCGCAAGTAGGGAAGGCAAGAGACATCGTGGTCCAGCGCCCCACCTGCAACAAAACAAGACAGACGAGCAAGGAAGTGAGAAGTCAAGGGAAGGAAAGGGAGAGGGGAAAAGAGTGACTCAGTCTTCATTTAAGGTGGGTGCGGGGGAGCCAGCCCCTTCCAACACGCAGCCAGGGAAACAGCCCCACCAAAGAGATCCAATGGGAGGTCAACCTGCACACACCCAAACCAAGGGAAAGCCAAGAGAAGACCAAAGGTACAGAGCGACAGAGCAAAAAGAAAGGAAAGGATAAAAGGTCCCTGGACCTAGGTCCAGGTCCAAGTCCAAGAAAGCACTAAGCCCAAGCAATTCGCCAGACCCGTCGCATAGCGCACAGCTGCAAGCCAAATTTAGGCGATAGGGTGGACAGACGCATGCTAAGCAGGGCCTCGATGTCCTTCACGATTTGGTGAGGTGTCCGTTGCCTGCCGTCATGCCATCTCCTGTTCCGTTCAGCCCACAGATGGTAGATTAAGGAGGCGAGCACATGGCACGGGCCCAGTGAAGCTAAGTGCCGACTTCGCCAACGTCGAGCCGCCCAATGAATGCCCTCGAGCCAGTCCCTTAGAGGCCACCCAAACCGCATGTGGTCCCGGAGCATTCTGAGGCGGCGCAGCGAAAAACCACATTCAAAAAACAGGTGGCGAGTGTTCTCAGCCACCACATCGTCGCAGAGAAGGCAAGTAGATGTCCCCGCGGCCGCAGCCACCCAAGGCTTGTCGCGCGTCGCTAGTCTGTCGCGTATCGCCAGCCATAAGATTAACTCATGTCGAGGGATGGAAATCGGGCCCCCGAAGAGCGTGTGCCATTGTACAATAGGACGACGTAGGCGAATTCTATCCCTGGCCGAATGAGTAGAGAAAAGGCCATTCCCAGAAGCAATCCATCTCACGGTGTCCTCTTCCCCAGGGTGAAGAGGAAGGAGAGGGCCAAACTCCAAATACTCAGTCGTGGTTTGCGCAGACCAGTGCCAAGTATCATCGGCAATGACGGAACTCAACCTCGAGTCAAGGGGCAGCCCCATGACCTGCGGTCCGCGAGGAAATCTCTCAACCAAAGGGCAAGGGAGGAGCCATGGGTCCGTCCAGAGTCGGGTATTAATGCCATTGCCGATGCGAAACTCAATAAGGGGTCGTATGGTTTGACGAAGTTTCAAGAGTTTCCTCCAAGTCCAGGAAGTCCTCGATGAAGGTCTGATGGTCCATAGAGAACTATTATGCAGCCTTGTTCGTCGTATCCAGGTAGCCCAAATGGACTTGTCATCCCCATCCAACACACTCCAAATAAGTCGCATACGCAAGGCCTTGTTGTCCGTCTCAACCGACCGTAGTCCAAGGCCCCCCTCCTCCCTAGGAACGCAGATATCATCCCATGCAACATTCGCGCTCGAGCCCCTCCAGAGGAAGGACCTAAGCCGAGTCTCAATGGCCCGAATCACTCCCTTGGGAAGCAAGAAGACACCAGCCCAATAAGTATGTATGCCAAGGAGAACCGATTTAATAAGTTGGAGCCGGCCAGCATAAGATAAAGATAGATTCATCCAGGAGCCACGACGGCGATCGATGTTACACAAAAGAGGGTCGCAGTCCGCAATCGAGAGTCGTGAGGTTATCAAGGGGACACCGAGGTATCGTACTGGTAGTGAGCCCGAAGCGAAGCCCATAATGCCTTGAAACGTGCCCTTCAACCGCTCAGCTCTTTTGGAAGTGAACATCTCGCTCTTCGTGATGTTAGCTCTAAGGCCAGCAAGGGAAGCAAAGAGATCTAAGCTTTCCTTAAAGATGCTTACCGATCGGACATCACTGTGCGAGAATAAGAGCAAGTCATCAGCGAATGTGAGCATGAAAAGCGCCATCGAATCACACCTCCAGTGGAACTGAAAGCATCCCGAGCGGTGGATCCGATCCTCAATAATGCCATGAAGAACCTCCATTACCAAAGTAAATAGGTAGGGGGATAAAGGATCACCTTGACGAAGACCCCGTTGCCCCTTGAAAAACCCTTCAGGACGCCCATTAATATTGATCGAGTAGCAGGGTGAAGTGAGACACGAGCGAATCCATCCCACGAAGGAATTAGGGTAATTAAGCTCCTCGAGTGTTAAGAGAAGAAAGTCCCACTCGACCTTATCATAGGCCTTCGCAAGGTCAACTTTGAAGGTCACCCGCTCGGGCAATCCGCACTGTTATAACCATGGCAGATCTCTTGTGCTAAAAGGATGTTATCCGAGATACGCCTTCCAGGGATGAAAGCCGTTTGGGTGTGATGGACGAGCTTCCCCAGGCAGCCACGCAAGCGGTTGGCCAAGACTTTCGAGATAACTTTGTAGAGGACGTTACAGCAAGAGATTGGTCGAAAATCTTTAGCCATACGTGGGTTATCACTCTTAGGAATGAGTGTAATGAGTGTAGCATTGAGTTCTCCTAAGAGGTGTCCGGTGCGAAAGAATTCCTTAATAGCGTGCGTAATGTCCAGCCCAATAATATCCCAAGCATTCTTGTAGAAAGCGGCCATGAATCCATCCGGGCCGGGAGACCTGTTATCCCCAATTGAAAAGAGCGCATTTTTAATTTCAACATCAGTAATCGGTGTGGTGAGAAGATCGCCATCAGCTGCGTTGAGCTTTCTCGTAAGGAAAGGGGCAATATCCGTACGACTAATGGGCTCAAGGCGGCTAGATTGACCAAGGAGATCCGTGTGGAACCGAACGAGTTCAGCCCGCACGTTGCTATTCCCTTCGAAGGTCGTGCCAGTTTCATCTTCAAGAGCGAGAATACGATTGATGGTTCTTCGCGTCGCCACCTTCTTGAAAAAGAAGGCCGTGCATTGATCCCCGTCTTTTAACCACGCCACTTTAGCACGTTGGGAGAGCGCTGAGTGTTCCATGTTAACCTCCCGAGCATACACCAACCGGCACCGTTTATCGAGAAGTAATAAGTTCGGGTCCAATGGGTATTGTTCCAAAAGTTGTTGCGCAGTCTCGAGAAAACGCTGAGCTTGAAGAACATTCCTATTGAGGTCTCCCATATCCCGCCGGAGAGACTTGAGCGCATGTTTGAGCGATTTCAGCCGCCGCACAATAGAGAACATAGGGTATCCACTAATGCTTTGGGCCCACGCCTCCTCCACCAATGGACGGAAACGGGGGTCGTGCACTAAGAAATTATCAAACCGGAAGGTGTCACCTTTGGTACGCGGGTGGGTCTCAGCCTCCAAAATAAGCGGTGAGCGATCAGAGGTGGCGGGAGGAGCGCATCTGTATGCTATGTCCCCGAACCGTGCAAACCAAGTGGGATTACCAAGCATCCTATCCAGTCGCCTCCAGACACCTGAGGAGCCAGTTTGTTGGTTATACAATTGAAGAAGGACCCAACCCTAGGCAAGTTAATAAGGTCCGACGCAGTAAGGCAGGCAGCCTTGTCACGCAGCCTCCCGTGGGGGACCCACCCTGTGCATCCGAACCGTTAAGAATCGCGTTGAAATCGCCCATTACCACCCAAGGAACGGCTGCCCGAGATCGGGAAATCATCGTGAGGTCATCCCACAGATGGGTGCGCTCCGCACGGGTGTTGAGGCCATAAACAAAGCTGATGTAGAAGTCCAAGCGTTCATCAAGGATGCGAACTTTCCAATGGATCGCTTGCTTTGTGAAAGCTTCAACCGTAACCGCAAGGTAGGACTAATCCCATCCAACCCAGAGACGTGATGCAGGACCATCCACGTAATCATAAAACCACTGCCACTGACGAATCGATGTAGCAAGAGACGAAGCATTTTGTTCTGACACTCTCGTCTCGATCAGCCCAACAATCCTCACGTTATGTCTAGTGATCATTACCCTCGCCGCCCATCGGTGGTCTAACCTATTTAGACCACGCACGTTCCACGAGGCGACAGGGATCATGGATCACCCTCATGGTGAGGGCTGCTGTAGGACCCTTAGTGAGATGATGGTGTTCCTCAAGGTCGGCTAGGACCCCAAACATATTATGGCCATCGACAGGTAGAGAGATAACGTACCACGTGTGCTAGTTGACCCGCCTAATGTCCCTTCGTCGGTGCTCGGGGGTGGGTCGGAGCCACGGAGGGGGCGGGTGCTAGCTTCATGAACCTTGCCCTTACCTTTGTCTTCAGGGCGACGGCTTCCGAGTTGTGAGGTCGCGGCAACACCCGGGCGGGTGTTCCTATTGGGCTCCGTTATGGGTGGCGGGGCTATGTGCGGCTGTTTTGGCGGCATGTGTCGGGTTGCCTCCGTGGGAGTCTTACGAGGCGGGGCTCTGTTCTTGGGGCAGCTCCCGGCTCCGTGGCTCCAAGAATCACAAGTGGCACATTTCTTGGGCCGCCATTCATACTCAACTTGAACGGGAACCACTCCTAAGAAACCTCCATGCTCACTAGGGTTCTGATGTTGAATTGCTCGATAAATGGTTCCGTAAGGGTCTTCTCAATGCACACACGTGCATATTCTAGGCGTTCCCCTCTAGCGGTCATAGCATCCGCAAATAGCGGCTTGCCGATAACGCTAGCAACAAAGCTCAGCCCCTCTTTAGTCCAAAACTCCGAGGGGACATTGCGTAGTTTGACCCAAAGCGGGATAGTGGTGTGGTGCTTCTTCGCAAAGGACATACCGGGGCGCCAGCTCTCGAGGAATAGAGGCTGTCCGTTCATCAGCCATGGCCCGCCATCCATAACAGCGGTGCAGGCAGCCACCATCGCGAACCGAAATTTAAAGAACCCGTTAAGAGCCGCTCGGACTTCAACCAAATCAGCCCAGATGGCTCTAACGAACTTCTCAAGGTGGGGAAAGTAAGGTCGTTTCCCCAAGAAAAACACCAAGGAGGTCTAGCCTCGGCCACACCCTCAAACACCGTCGGCGCCATGTAAGAAAGTTCCAGTCTCGCAGGTTGGTCACGTCGTTGATCCCCCCGGCTAACAATTGCGCCCTGAGTGACAGCAGCGAAGGAGGGCGGTGTTTTCCGTTGCTGATGAGGGGAAGGCTGGATTTCCAAGGTGGGAGCCGTCACCACCAGCGATTGTTCTTCAGTAGGCCCAATATCCGAGATCGGCCCTAACTCGGGGACAGGTGGTGGCGTGCCCCGGTGAGTAGGGAGACGGTGATCCGGACTATGCAGTGGCGTCTCGTCGTCAGAAGCATCCTCAAGGATTGGAAGAAAATCATACGGGGCCTTCGGTGCAGCCACGTCCTTTTCAGGTTGACGTCCTTTAGGGTTACCGTGTGGTTCAGAAGGTGACAGATTCAGGTTGGTCCCAAGCGAATTAGCCGCTGCCATGGGCTGGGTCGCACCATTAGTAACCTGTTCAAAGACCGGCCCCGATCCCCGGTGCGGTGGCAGAGAGCCCTGTCGCCCAGAGATACAGCGATCAAGCATCGTCGCAACGTGGTTAGTAGAGGCACCGGCAGCAGCGTGGCCGGTCCCGACATCGAAAACCCTAGGCCTGAGATAAGCCGATCGTATGGTTCGCTCGATCCCTGAAAAGCGAATACCTAGTATATACGTCGCTTCTCCCAGGTCTTTCATGGAGAATTCTTTTCAAAGCCATGCTTTCACCGATGAGAGCATCATGATGTCGTTTCCTATCAAAGGATATCATCCGCGTACAGTACAAGTAACGACACCATACTCCCACAGCTCTTTCTGTAGACACATGGCTTATCTATGTTTTCACGAATCCAAAGTTCCAAACTGCTTCATCAAAACGTAGATTCCAGCTGCGAGAGGCCTGTTTCAGTCCGTAAATGTACTGATTCAGTTTGCACACTTGGGCATCTGCATGCGACTCAAAACCTTTTGGCTGCTCCATATAGATCTCCTCCTTGAGGAATCGATTAAGGAACGCCGTTTTGACGTCCATCTGCCAAATCTCATAATCATAGTACGCAGCTATGGCGAGCATTATCCGGATAGACTTGATCATGGCTACAGGCGAGAAAGTCTCCTCATAGTCGACTCCCTCTTTTTAGTTATAGCCCTTGGCAACCAACCTGGCCTTGTACGTCTCAACTTGTCCGTCAGATCCAATCTTTCTCTTGTAGATCCATGGTCTAAAACCGCTCGGTAGGTCTACAAGAGTCCAGACTTTGTTGGAGTACATTGAGTCCATCTCAGCTCGCATAGCCTCAATCCATCTCGCTGAGTCAACATCAGATATAGCTTGATCGAAAGTAGCGGGATCTTCTCTTAGAAGTCCCCTAGTCGCAACATAATCATGTTCGACGTGTGACATGTCAAACCGCTGTGGTTGGCATGACACCCTTTTTGATCGTCGCAAGACTGGTTCACTCGGACCATCCGAATCCTGTGTGGGCGTTTCAGTTGACTGCTCCTCGAGAGTGACCTCTCGGCCAACGCCACAATCTCGAATGAACTCTTCCTCGAGAAAATGTGCATGTAGGCCAACAACGATCTTCTGATCATCGTGAAAATAGAATAGGTACCCCATAGAGTCTTCGGGGTAACCTATGAAACGTCCTTTTATAGATCTAGACTCCAATTTGTCTGTTTTCAGCTTTTTTCATATAGGCGGGGCAACCCCAAATCCTAATATGTGATAAGCTGGGTAAACGACCAGTCCATATCTCATAAGAAATCCCATTAATAGACTTTGAGGGACACTGGTTAATGGTATAAGCCGCTGTCAAAAGTGCGTATCCCCACAATGACATCGGCAAATCTGTATAGCTTAACATAGAACGAACCATATCTAATAAAGTCCGGTTTCTACGTTCGGCCATGCCATTCAACTGTGCCGTGCCGGGCGGAGTCATCTGTGATAAAATACCGTTCTCCTTCAAGAACTGGTCAAACTCGACACTCATGTACTCGCACCTCGATCCGATCGATAATAAGCTTCGATGTTTGGTTTTCCACCAACACCTTATATTCTTTGAACCTTTCAAGTGCATCGGCTTTATACCTCATCAGATACACAAGTCCGTAACGACTGTGATCATCTGTAAAGGTAATAAAATAGTGGAAGTCACCCCGAGCTTTCACATTGAATGGCCCGTAAACGTCCGTGTGAATTAAACCGAGAATTTCCGTGGCTCTATTAAAAGTCCCGGTGAAGGGTGATCGGGTCATTTTACCTTGGAGGCACGACTCACAAGTCGGATAGGGATCTGATCCCAACGGTGTCAATATCCCGTTTTTCTCCAACTCGTGGATCTTGCGTTCTCCAGCATGACGTAATCGAAGATGCCACAAGTATCTCGCATTTATTCCCGTCTTTCGTTTATTTGTGACAATATTCACAGATACGTCGTTCTGGGTATTTAAATAGTACAAACCATTAAATAGTGTCGCGCTACCAACATTTTTATTTCTATACATAATGTGGCATGTATTATTATTAAAACTAAATACATAACCATTCATGCTCAAAACAGGAATGGAGACGATGTTCTTAAATCCCCTCGGGAGTACAAGACAATCGTACAAACGCAACACATGCCCAGAAGATAAAACAAGAGACCTTGATCCGACGTGGCTTACCGAGATACTATCCCCACTTCCCACTCTGACCTCGATCTCATGCTCCCCAAGCGCTCTACTTGGTCCCAGACCCTGCGTGGACACACAAATGTGAGTACCAGCCCCTGAATCCAATATCCAAGAAGTAGAGTATACAGATGTAGAACAAACTGTTTCTAAAACATTAAGTTCCTTACCTGACGCAGCCTGCTCACCCTTGAGCTTCGGACAGTCCCGCTTCCAGTGGCCCAGCGCACCGCAATGCAGGCACCTATCCATCGGCTTTACACCGGTCTGCATTGATTTCCTAGAAGATATTTTCTTCTTGGAAACCTTCCCTGTCGGCTTGAGCTTGTTGCCCTTCTTCTTCTTGCCTTTCTGAGGCTTCGAAGAGGTAGCGGCAAGTGCAGTTTGCTTTGCCCTCTTCATCTGACTTTGCGCCGTTGCTAAATGATTCATCAGATCATGAAGCAACAGCGTCATGCCGTTTAGATGATAGTTCACAATGAACGTATTGAAGGAGGGAGGCAGATACTGCAAGATGAGATCATTTTGTAATTCCCGATCAAATCAGAAATTGAGAGTCTCCAACCTCTCGATCATGGTGATCATGTTCATAACATGCTCAACATTCTCACCCTCAAACATCCTCGATCGGAAGAGCTGCGACGAAGTCGCATAGCGAGCTGTCCTAGACGTCTCACCGTAAAGCTCTTTCAAATGTTGAACCATCACCTGAGCATCAGCCATATTTTCATGGCTACGCTGCAGTGCGTTACTCATCGATCCGAGGACATGAGCCTTTACGAGCTTCTCGTCGCGCAGTCGTTTGTCATAAGCGGCACGAGCCTGCTCGGATGCCCGCGCCCCTGGGGCTGGCGACATTTCGGAGTCAAGGATATAAACTAGGTTCTCAATCTCAAGGAAAATCCTCAAGTTGCGAAGCCAGTCTGAATAGTTTGACCCGAGATTGATAGAAGACAGGGCATCCAATCCCTTTACTCACTTAGTATTCGTATGGGAGATTTTTGTAACTCATAGGACATTAAAATTAAGCACGAGCATGTAAATACATTAAATAAATTCCTAACCCTAGGAAAGCAATTTAAAGGGACAAATATACGGGATATTTCTAGACTAGTCCTATTACATGGGTCGTAAAACGACCGGGGTCTTCGATCTTCAAACGTCGACCATTGTCTCCATCGCGCCGAACCCTCCAACAACGACATGCGTCGAACGGTAATCATTTTATCTAGTTTATATAATAAAGCGATAAAATACAACACGACGCATTCGTGTTACGGTCATTGGAACTACTTCTCAAACTATACACTGCTAAGTCTTCTCACTTGCTGATTCTGAGGAATGTTTTGCGACTTTCGTGTATGGTCTTAACTCTAGGGAAGGTGTGAATTGTTAATCTTGTCGTTACATCGACGGATAGAATTGAGGCCCCTGGATTGTTCTTGGTGATTTTAATGCTGTTGCCCACCATAACGAAACTAGAGGTGGCTCTCCTGACCCGGCTGATTTTCATGACTTTCAAAGCTGCCTGGTATCCACGGACCTGCTCTCCCTACCTTCAACCGGATCATGGTTCGCCTGGTATAACCAACGTAGTAGTGGAGACTTCGGAATTTGGCGCAGACTTGACCGAATGCTAGCCAACCCGTGCTGGTTCAACACATATGGCTATATTAGATATAGAAGCGAACTCCCATCTACATCGGATCATAATCCACTAATACTTGAGCCGACGTCCAGGACTCGACCTCGAGGTACGTGCTTCCGCTTTGCAAACTTCCTTACTACTGATACACGGTTTCTTCCCCTCGTGCAGCACATATGGAGTAGCCACGTCAGCGGCTTCCCCATGTATACAGTGGTCGCCCGCCTCAAGATGCTAATACCCCATCTAAAAAATCTACGTACAGCTAAGGGCAACCTCCAACAGAATGTGGCTGAAGCAAAGGAATTACTAGCTACGTGCCAGACTCTCTCCTCCAGCTACCCTCATGACGCGAATATCCACCGTCTTGAGCGCATTTGTCGCAGTCTCTATCTGAAGGCGATTCACAGTGAGCAGGCAAACTTACAACAAAGGGCTAAACTCAATTGGCTTAAAGATGGCGATGAATGTAGTGCTTCCTTCTTCAAGAAAGTACAAACCAGGCGGCTAGTCAACTGTATATTCAGCATTGAAGGGGATTGTGGCACCGTTTTTGAGGGTGAGGTACAGGTCAAGGATGACCTGATACGATACTACTCCACACTCCTTGGGCAAACCACAACTCGGCCTTCAACCATATCTATTAGTCAGTACCTCCCACGGAAACTGTCTAATCTCGAGTCCGAGTACATGATTCGACCCATTGAAGACGCTGAGATTAAGGATGCGCTCTTTTATATCGACGATAATAAAGCGCCTGGCTCGGACGGATTCTCTGCCGCTTTCTTTAAAGCCGCTTGGCCTATTATTGGGACGGATATCACGACGGCAATTAAGGATTTCTTCGTTATGGGGCACTTGTTAAAGGAGCTAAACACAACACTCATTTCTCTTATTCCCAAGGTTGTCCATCCTCGGCGCGCTTCTGATTTCAGACCGATCTCCTGCTGCAATGTCCTTTATAAGGCAATATCAAAACTTCTTACGAATCGCATAAAAAACAGCTTGAATGACCTTGTCCATCATACCCAAACGGCATTTATTCCAGGACGATCCATCACTGACAACATCCTCCTTGCCCAGGAACTTTACGGGTATAATAATAAGAGCCTCCCACCTCGAACCACCTTCAAGGTTGATATTGCGAAGGCGTACGATAAGATTGAATGGGACTTTATCATCGCTACACTTCATGCGATGAACTTCCACCCCCGATACATCACTTGGATTCGAAGTTGCATTACTACACCAAGATATTCTATAAATATTAATGGTAGGGCGGAAGGTTTTTTCGAAGGTCGTCGTGGGATCAGACAGGGTGACCCGATTTCCTCCTATTTATTCACCTTGGTTATGGAAGTACTCTATGGCATCCTCTACCATAAGATCTATTCGGATCTGAACTTCCAATTCCATTGGCGATATGAGACGACGTGCCCCTTCATGCTCTTTTTTGCAGACGACGTTCTCCTCTTCAGCCATGCCGACGAGCATTCGATAAGAACATTAATGGAGGGTCTCCAGGACTTTGCTACACTTTCAGGCCTTGCAGTTAACCCACTGAAAAGTGAATTCTTTGTTTCTAAGAGGGCAGCTGCTATCGCTACCGCCATTACTGACACAAGGTTTTCTAGATGCTCCCTCCCAGTTCGCTATCTTGGAGTTCCTCTTCTCACGTCTCGTCTCACCATCAACGATTGCGCTCCCCTTATTACCAAAGTTGAAAAGCGTATTGGCTCGTGGCTGAATAAATCTTTATCCTACGCTGGGAGGACACAACTTATTAAGTCCGTTCTCACTTCCCTCTGTGTGTACTAGGCCGGGGTACTTCCCCTTCCCATAGGCGTCATTCATGAGATTGAAGCACGACTACGGAAATTCCTTTGGAATGGTTCGACGGCGAAAGTTGCATGGACCGACGTCTGCCTTCCGCGTAATGAGGGAGGTCTTGGGATTCGATCACTCGCTTGTTATAACCAGGCCCTCCTTATAAACAGCTTTGGAAACTTTCTACGAGGGACTCCTCTTCGGTTTGGGTGGACTGGATCCTGCGCACATGCCTCCACAACAAATCCCTCTGGACTGTCACGACATCCACTAGCACCTCCTGGAGTTGGAACAAGCTCCTAAAGATGCGCCAGCGCTTCCTCCTGCTTATCAAATTTAGGATTGGTGATGGCTCTACCCTTCTACTTTGGACGGACCCCTGGATGAATGGCAGACCTCTCATAGATTCTTACGCGCGCGGCCCATCTGTTATGGGCCTCCGAAGAGATAGCAAGCTCTCCACCGTTATCACCGCTGAGGGGTGGCATTGGCCTGGGCAAAGCACTACGGAATATTTAGATTTTTGCCATTCTTTACCCCCTATTTTCCCTAACGATCATGATACTATTGTGTGGACAGGTACATCCAACGACAAATTCACTGTGTCCTCTGCTCGTGACGCCATTAAAGTTCACCAGGACCCACCCATATGGGCTTAGTTATTTGGGGGCTGCCTTAACATCCCAAAAAATGAGTTCATTCTTTGGATGACTTTTCGTGACAGACTACCTACGAGAGGCAAACCCTGGATTGCCAACCTTGCCAATTCGAGCAATTGTACCCTCTGTGAGGAAAGTGTTGTGGAGAATATTAACCATCTCTTTTTTCAGTGTTCCTTTTCGCGTCGTTGCTCGCAGGTCCTAAAGAACAAGGTGGGTCTTCGCTGGCCGAACAGAAACTGGTGCACCGATGTCAACTGGGCTGCCCACGCTTGGAGAGGAAGACACCTTATCAACCTTACCAACCGCCACCTTCTCGCCACACTGGTGTATCATATTTGGTTGGAAAGAAACAGGCGGTGGCGTGAGAACGCCCGTAGCACACCGGCCAGAATTGCGAATGAAGTGATTGCTAATCTACAAATCCGCTTGAAGACTATCCCCCCTAGATATAGCCTTCAACTGTGCGCTCTGCGTCGTTTGTGGCACATTGCCTGGTAGCCCTGCTGGCATCACAACTGGTGCCAGGGACCTGTTGCTTGTTGTGGTTTTGACAGCCTATCCTCGCCATTGTTTTGATTGTTTCCACTTTTCGCTCTGGCTTTGGTTTTGTAGGGACCTTGTTGGCTGTCTGGGTTGCTTGTTTGTTTTTGTGTCGTCTGGCCGGTTGAACATTACCGCTTGTTGCGTCATGAGCGATATCATGTACGCTGTCATGTAACTCCTATTTTCTTTCGTTTTAGTGAATTCTCCCAAAAAAGAAAACTAAGAAAGAGGGAGGAAGGTTTTCGTTGGATAGCTACGTCCACATGCATACATGCATATTAGTACAATATTAGGTGAGGGAGACAATTTTCTTTACTTAAACAAATAGGAAAAGGATCTCTAACCTCCCAGCACTTTGTCCTATCTTTATTTTCAAATCATTAGTACTTATCCAACGATTTGAAGGAACCAAAATGAGAAGGAAACCTTGAATAAGTTGACAAAAGTGGTACACGTGGTGGGTATGAATAATGGAGTTAGTAAGTTTTAAGTCTTGACATATAATTTGGAAGTTATCGGCAATGAAAAATCTAAACACATATATGAATACTTACATTTATAATAAGTAGGACGCTGATATAATGGCTAACGCCTCTCTGCGAGTTTATCTCCTAGAGCTATCATAGTACCACGGCTTTGCTCGTCATCAGTGTAAACAGTCACGACTTCTGATAAGGATCGTTGGGAGCTGTCTGGACGAAGTAAGGGTACTGAAGAGATGATAGGCTTGGATCCAACGCGGTAAACGAAAGCATGGGGACGTGGAGTTCATTTGCCAGATGCGACAAAACATGAGCCATTCCAAAGGTTTGAGGTCCGATGATGGCCACTGTATCAGTCTCCATGTACTGCAATCCTGTGTATACATTTTGAAGTTTCATTTCAGAGAATCTTAGCAATCACAATCTCTTGTGAGAATCTTAGGACTAATGAAGTACCTCCCATAATGCCAAGGAAACCACTATAATTCGCATTATACGTGGACAACACTAGTTTTTTTGCTTCCGAGAATACTAGAATCAGCATTTATATCTTCAACTGCAGCTTCCATAGCAACCTTTGCCACTCTCCCATTGATTGTACCAAATGCAAAGATGGATCCAATGTTCACGACATCTGGGCTTGGATGGTTCTGAGAAAATACGCCAACAAAGAGAAGAGGCAATGCAAGCACAATAGTGAAGCAAGGGAAGTTCATTGCTACGAAGATTATGATGCAAAACCAAGTTACTAACTTTGGAGGATCAGAATATCATGCGCAACTCTACCAAAAGACATGTAAGAGACAATTTGAGGTCATAAGCATTTTATGATGGGACATTCAGTACATAAGGAATAATCTGATGAATATCAAACAGTAAAATATGAAAAAAGGAACCATCGCTTAAGCTGTAAAAAGATACCCCCGTACGCGTAAACAAGAAGAGACAAAACACAGTCCACAAATCAACCTTTTTGGGAGAAAAGGGAAAACGATGCTCCCCTAAAAGGCCTAAGGTGTTTTTGTGACTTACCTAACTTTAATATAGCTTAACGGTAGGTTATGTGATATTACCGTGACTTATATGCTAAGGCTGAATTCTGGAATTTTGAAATATTTATGTGAAGGAGACGTTTTTGTTGATAAGAGAAGTTTTCGACATCTAAACAATTGTTAAATTAATTAGGGTTTACAATATGGTACTGTTCTCGGGGTTTGATTCATTTTAGATATATGATCAGTTGTGAAACACAAGTTAGTTTTTGGTGTAGGTGAACACCTACAACACATAAATATTTCGTTGTGTATTATAATAGATCTTCGATGCATCATTTGGTTTTTGGTAGGATAATATGCTACGGGTTGTGTGATTTATTGTACAAGTTATGTGGTAGTTCTGATTTAAGTTTAGGATTACATCCTAGAATCTCGAAATAACCATGTTAAGTAGGATTAGTGCTTATATACATATTATTTTATACAAGCGTGTGTTTTTAATTGTGATGTGAAAAGATTTCGGTATGTGACAATATTATATGTCAATTGACTCGGTAATTTCATGATTAGATGTATGAAATAATGTTGGGTGCTCAAAGTAGTTATAAACTCTTGGAAGTCTACGGCAAGTAAGGGTTGAAATTTAGGGTTGGAGAACTTTGTTTCAGTGTTAGACTAATTATGCAATATCTTTGGTGAAGATTTCGTGAGCCTAGGAAACTTTTCGTAAATATTATTGAGCAGCAAAATTTTTCGTGGTTAACACCTTGGAGTTAATAATGTGAGGAGTATATTGAGTTTATATTTAAATGTTAGTGTGTTGGGGTTTTCATTGAATGAATACGGCTGAAGTTTTGATTACTTCGTTATGGAAATATTTTGGACACTTGAGTTAATTGAAGATGTTAAGTACTTTGAAGACCTAGAGAGTTTCCGGCATTGAGTGTTTTATCACTTAGAAGTTTTCGGTGTTTTCGAACTTTTCGGTATAGTGATTTTATAGTTTGACTAGATATTAGACTAATTTTACTTTCGAGCAGAACTTAGTTTTGGAGTCTTTAAGAAGAATTATTGATGTAGAGTTTTTGATTGTTTATTTTTATATTACTTTCGGGTCGTAATCTTATATTTCGAGCACAATTAGAATTATTAGGGGCATTATTTTTAGTGTATTCTAACGAATTATTATTTTGAGAATTTTTGGGGAAATATTTTTATGTGCATTGTGGGGTAGAGCTGGAATTTTTTTAGAGAACTAGAATTTTATTTATTTACAATATTGCGTTTATTTGCACTGCATTGCATACCATACTGTACGAGAATTTAGCACCGTATAAAACGGCGACATTTTGCTTTAAGGGTGAAAGGAGTAGGTGGTGACCAAATATGTGGTTGTTGAGTTGAGGTAAAATTGGGGCTAGTATTATGGTGTCGGACAGGAGACGAGCATGAGTGACTCGTCTACTCAGTTGCATGGGAGTGCAGCCCGAGGTGTAAACAGTCAGTTATTAGCGGGAGGCGGGCATGAGTGACTCGTCTACTTGGATGCATGGGGGTGCAATCCGAGGTGTAAACCGTTGATGGGAGGTGGCGTGAGCGACTCATCTATTAAGATGCATGGGAGTGCAGTATGTGGTGTAGACTGTTGGACGGGAGACGGGAGTGAGCTACTTGTCTACTCAAATGTATGGTAGTACAGTCTGAGGTGTAAACCATCGGTTGTTTGCGGGAGACGGGGGTGAGCCACTCGTCTACTCAGATGTATGGTAGTACAGTCTGAGGTGCAAACCGTGGGAATAGAGTATGGGCAGTGACGGACGCATGATCTTATGGTCGGGGGGCTCAAAATCGACGAACTTTCGGTTACCCAAAGTTCGGTTCGAGGATTTTATAAACCGAAAACTGAACTGAAATATTTCGGTTCGATTCCGGTTTTTACCGAACTCTTTTCGGTTCGGTTCGGTTAACCGATCGAAAAATTGAATTTTATTTAGAAAAATAAAAACAATAATATAAACATGATTTGTATTGTATTATAAGAATATACTATCCTATATAGATTTGTATAAAATTTTAATTTATCTAATATTTGCTATCATATGATGGATATATTATTAGTATAAAACATATATGATAATATATCTTATATAATAATATATATGTAAAATTTCCTCTAGAATATAGTATATACGAAATAATATTGTTACAAAATTCCTTTTTTTTTATTTATATATTAGATATATACCAATATTAATATTACTTTAAATGGATAAAAATGGCTAATTGCTCGAATAGAAATTCAATTACTGCAAACAAGTATTTAATAGCTCACACAAAACCCATGAAATCCTTTCTTTCAAAAAGAACACGTTAGAAGGTGAGTGGAGTTTTAATTGATTTAATTTTTTATTAAACGTTGGTGGGCTGTTTTTCATTTTAAATTTTAGTGGGCCTCTACACATCTAAATGATATTCAAAACAATTTAACGTAATATATTTGATATTGGCCCAAATTAGCTTTTTGTAAAACTTATGAAACAGCCCAGTTATAGTATAGGTCGTCTTCCTCATTCCTCAATACACGAATTGCAGAACCCCAATTCCATCCATGGCCAACGCAAGCTTGGGGGGGTAGATCGAAACCCACTATGGCAAAATCCAACAGCTTGGGGGGTCAATTGCCCAGCCCCGAGCCCCCCCTGCGTCCGTCCCTGAGTATGGGTGTAATATTCTGATGTATGTTAGTTTGAGTGAAGTTTAGGTATGAGAAAAGAAAGAGTGTGCATAGGAGTGCGAGGTATTCGTGATATGAGATTGAGTGTACATATGCATTCATGCATTTTTTTCACCTACTGGGGCAAATCGCTCAGCGTTCCGTGTTGTAGGTACCGAGCTTCGACGCTGACGCGCGTCGCGGCTGAGGCGGGCTGACGGCGGTGCTCCATGGAATTTTGTGGGCGAGGCTGTACATGGATGACGGCCTGTGGAAAGGTTTTAGTGTGAGGCTATAGTCTTTGTTAGATAAGACATGTGCATAACATATTCGCATGTAAAATATGATGTTTGCATTGTGTGTGCCTGTAATATATTCAGTTTCAATAAAAAGTTTTTGTAAAATGGGTTTTTCGCGGCTTTCGTTGTGAAAATCCGCCACTAAACTTAATTAGAAAGTGAGAATCGTTACAGGTGATATCAGAGCTTAGGATATAGATTCTGTATAGTGTCCATGTACGGCCGCTCAAAAGCGTGGAGGATCAGCATTGCCTGTAAGTCTTAAAGTTTGATGTGATCGAATGTTTACGATAATGTGTTTCCTTACGACTTATGGTAGGTAATAAGATGACGAGAGGACGTAGGGATGTGGGTGAGTCCACTCGTGGGGCCGCGCCTGAGTCCCCCATGAATGAACGGGACTCCACCATTTTGCGATTGACCGAATTAATCCAATGTCAGTCAAAACAGATCAACGAACTGATTAATAATCAGAGTTCGTCTGAGCCTCGCCAGTGTCCACAACCTGAACGTGTGGAAATTATCGGAGACAGGTTCCGCAAACTTAATCCCCCGACATTTGAGGACGCAACTGATCCTATGATGGCAGAAGATTGGTTGCGAACCCTATAAAGTCCAGATTATCCAATAACACAGATTATTTCTATGGATTATAGCTTTGATATTTGATATGAATAGTTCTTTTGGAGGCTTTGAACATTGAGTACGTGGGTTTAGAATTGGAAAACTTAATTAATGAGGGTTAGGGTTTAAGCTTAAATACCTTGGAAAGGTATATAGCCCATTGGGCCCCTAACAAGCCCATTACAATTACAACCCAATTTAAGTAAAGTAAAGCATATAAAATACATCATAAGGAAGTAACAAGACTTCGAATAAATATTTTGGACACTTCAAAAATATTCCTAACATTCTCTCCCTAAGTGTCCAAATTACAAATAAGCCTATGATCTAAGTCTTCACTTCTTCTTTTTCTTCGAGCGAGGAGGAGGCGGAGGTTCCCTGTGAGCTAAGTATGTCTTCCTGAATTCCAGAGCGGTCTCGAACTGCCTAACGTCGTTTTGGAGAACGAGTCGATCTCTGATTTTCTTGATAAATTTGTCCAGTATGAGTACTTCTTCGGTTTCTGTGCCTTCAAGCTGTTCGTCAGGGATCGTCTCTTGTCTTGGCACGAGTTGGTTAAGGATTATCTTCAAAGTTTCATCAGAGAACTTGGCGGCCTCTTAGCATAGCCTGCATCTGATTTGGCTGCCATTGTAGATAAGTGACTGTTGGCTGTGGTTCTAAGAAGAGATATCCCTCGCCGAAGTTGTCAAGATCTTTGTATCTGTTATCAGGTGAAGTCAGGTTGACTTTGCTCATGTTACTTTCTAAGGCCATTTGAAAGTCGTGCGAAGCAAATACTTGACCTGCCTCAGCATACATTCTTTGATAGCTCTGTATCCATCCCGTTTCTCTCGGGTTTCGAGTGTGCACTTGTTGCGATATATGCTGTAGATCTTGTTCAGTTCGCTCATGTACCCCTTCGCCTAGAACCCTGCTAGGGCCGCTCCTTGTCCGTGCACCTCCCTGGCACAGGCGATCACTCCCCGCCCTCATCGGCCCCGGGTAGCCGTTGTTTTTGTCGAATTTTCATTTTTCGTCGGGAGCTTTTTTCCTATTCAATGTTCCTTCCTTTCTTATGGTTTTCTTACTCAATAGTTTTAATTTTAACAAGGTTGGATAAGTATTAAACCTATCGAAAGTGGCTGATGGGATAAGATGTTGATCTTATTTCCTATGGCTTAAGCAACGTGACTATTAAGATTCATCTTTGAAAACTTGGGCCTAATTTCAAACAAAATATAGCCCATTATATTGCAAATCTCACTTGGCTTTTTGTTAATTCTAAATCAAGTTAAAACTAAAAATTTATATTTTTATTTCACAACTTACATTTCTTTGCAAAACTTATCGATTCACATAACTGCATAATTAATTACATAGAAAATCCCATATTAAATTTTACGGGTATTACAATACCAATCCAAATTGGTCTTTGTCCACTCTATATGCCGAGTCCCGAGCATCGTAGTAAAGGAGTAAACTCCATTTGCTACGTGGCCTTGTATGCATCCCCAAAATTGTTGGAGGTAGACCATAGGCACTGATGCCGTCGTTGTATGAGAATGCCACAGGGGATGACCTTGAAGGATGGACACCATTATCTTGTCTGGACACCAAAAGGTGGTCAAATCGAGCTGTTGTGTCCTGAATGCTAATGTACAAAATTTTAGCGTAGATGTGGTTGTATGTTGGATAGTGATCCATCTGAAAGGATAAGAAATAAGAGATCTCATTAGTTCAATTTTAAATTTGAAGTCGAAATATATCATATCAAACTATAATATTCATACAGTTTATGTCATGTTGGATAGATATGGAAGTTTTAGTTTCGCACATAGGTTGCTCGGATGTGAAGAAATGAAAATGGTATTTGATGAAATTTTCGAAAGTCACATATAAAGCATATAAGAATTCTATCGAGAACTTTTCTAAGTGTTGGGCGAAAAATTGAATTCTCAAATTTCCTGTGTTTTAATTTCTAATTAAAGTCTCCATGTACTTTTGCGATCAAAAAATTTATTCCTGTGGTACGCTACAGTGTTAAAGACTTAGAGAAATTTTTCCTAAGTGTTTGAACATTAGACATAGTACTGTAGCCGAGAAATTTTACGATCGAGAAAAATTTCCGTGTAAATTTACGATCGAGAAATTTTTCGCGCGTGAATAAAATATTTCGTCGTGACTTTTATCGAGCTAAGTTTTTTGCTCGTAAACATTTCTAATTAGAATTAACATTCTCGATGGTAACTTATTTTTTTTTCGGTCAAAGTCTTCTATCTAATCGACTAGCACGTATTTCGCGATAGAAAATCTTTTACGATGCAAACAATATCTAAATTGAATCAGAATTCAATTAAGACTCTTTGCGATCGAAAAGTTCTTCGACAGCTTTTAAATCTACAAAAAACAGTTAAGTCGAACATCTAATTTCAAACAAAAGACCCAGATTTTTGAAACCCACCAAAGCTATCTTAAAACACATATGTTTGCCCAGATAATCACATAATAAGGCCTTAATCGAAAACATCAAAGCTATCTTAAAACACATATGTTTGCCCAGAGAATCACATAATAAGGCCTTAATAGCTGCAAAGTAGCTTACGGTTTTCGAACAGTCAATATGTGAAAATTCTGACATTGAATCATGCGAAAAACTGTAAAAAAAAAAAAAAAACAGATGCAAACAGAGTTTAATCACACACAAACAGCATAGAAGTGTCGATTCTACCTTAAAAAGACAATTTTGGGTTAAAAATCTAAGGATTTGAGTGAAAATAGAATCGTCTTTTTACGTTTTGCGAGATTGAGAAGACACTGCTGATTTTGCGATTAGGTTTTGCGTGAGAAATACTTTTTCGACTGCAAAAAGGTGAACTGATATTAATGGGCTGATAAGACGTATTGGGTTCTCGATTGGACAGGCCCATTTGAAATTTTTCGCTCAAGAAACTGGAACCGAAAATTAATTTTGTGATCCAGTTTTTCGATCGTAAGTTTCTAACTTTTTTAGATTAACTCCTATTTCACTTAATAACCACAAATTTACTCCACCTAAGTATTAAAATAAATGCAATTAACTCCCTGTAATTCTGAACAGTAACATCTGGCTCCATAGCCGATTTTCGAGAAATATGCATTCCTTAGAGCAAAATGTCCAAAATGTTAGAGTTAATCAACGACTGAATTTTAATACTAGATGTTCCCTTAATTATTTAATGGAATAACATGAGCTCCTTGTTGTAAGGTCCCGTCCCGTACCGGGTATCACCGTAGCATCGGTCCCCACCGGGACCTGTGGGGTTGGGCCCACCACACTCCGACTGATAGTCTGACCTCACTATACCACCATTTAACCTTTCAGCGTGCTTCGTGCACTCGCTCACCCGCACCCTGAGAAACTATCCAGGGGGTCACCCATCCCTAGATTGCCCCAAGTCAAGCGCGCTTAACTTTGGAGTTTCAATAGATGGACTCCCTAAAAGGTAGGTCGACCTTGGTGATATGAGTAGTACTATCAATTCTCTTATACGATTCTTAGCCTGACACGCCATACGTTGTCAGTCTCAGGATCCCCTCTCATTTGGGTGTCGGATCAGTTCGTTCATGTACCCCTTCGCCTAGAAGCCTTCCACGAGCCGCTTCTTGTCCATACACCTCTCTGGCACCGGCGATCACTCCCCGCCTTCATCGGCCCCGGGCATCACATGCCCACCAACTTCCACCTGGTTCATCCCCGAACCAGCACCGTACTGCGAGAGGTTGTGCTCTGATACCACCTGTACCGTCCCGTCCCATACCCGGTGTCACCGTAGCATCGATCCCCACCGGGACTTTTGGGGTTGGGCCCACCACACTCCGACTGATAGTCTGACCCCACTGTACCACCATTTAACCTTTCAGCGTGCGTTGTGCACTCGCTCACACACACCCAGAGAAACTTCCCAGGGGGTCACCCATCCCTAAATTGCCCCAAGTCAAGCACGCTTAACTTTGGAGTTTCTATAGATGGACTCCCGAAAAGGTAGGTCGACCTTGGTGATATGAGTAGTACTGCCAATTCTCTTATACGAATCTTAGCCTGACACGCCCATACATTGTCAGTTTCAGGATCCCCTCTCATTCGGGTGTCGGATCGGTTCGCTCAAGTACCCCTTCGCCTAGAACCCTGCTAGGGCCGCTCCTTGTCCGTGCACCTCCCTGGCACAGGCGATCACTCCCCGCCCTCATCGGCCCCGGGCATCATACTTGTCCTGACGAAATGTGTGTCCCTCTCTTTGATGGCGTTCGAGAAAAATTTGAATCACTTAGAGAAAACTATCAAAAATGTTTGGAACTCATAGCATGAAATTCATAAGTGTTCCACCTCAAATAAAGCACCAAAATTGATTTGTCATGCAAGCATATAAAATCAATTCAAGTACTTAGCACATATAACACGCATTCAATCGCATTTATCCTAGATACATGGTCCCCTAAACATGTATTCAAAATAGTGCGTGAGGTATGAGCACAAAAAAAAAATTAGTCCGTCTGAGGTACTTGAGGATAGTCTTGACTGCTGTACAATGTTCCTTACGAGGGTCAGCCTGAAACCGACTGGCTACGCCCACAGCGAACGCGAAGTCAGGTCGCGTGCAAAGCATTGCGTACATCAAGCTACCCAATGCGGATGCATAGGGGATTCCATTTATCTCTTTCCGCTCCAACTCATTTTGAGGGCTCATAGCGTTGGAAAGGTGAATCCCATGTCGCAGAGGTAGGAACCATTTCTTAGAGTTGTCCATATTATATAGCTTTAGGACTTTTCCTAAGAAAAGGGCCTGGGAGAGTCCTAACATACGATTCGCTCAATCTCTATAAAGCCGAATACCAAAGATGTAGGTAGCTTCTCCCAAGTCTTTCATGGAGACTTCGATCGAAAGCCACGCTTTCACCACCGAGAGCATTCCAATATCATTTCCTATCAAAAGGATGTCGTCCACGTACAATACGAGAAAAGATATTCTGCTCCCACTGCTTTTCTTATAGACGCAAAGTTCGTCTTCGTTCTTTAAGAATCCGTGGCCCTTGACCACTTCATCAAACCGAAGATTCCAGTTCTGGAGGCTTGTTTCAGTACGTAAATGGACTTGTTCAGTTTGCACACCTTATGAGCATCTCCTTGCGATGTAAAACCCTTGGGATGCTCCATATATATTTCCTACTTGATGTATCCATTTAGGAACACAGTTTTCACATCTATCTGCCAGATCTCAGTCATAGTGCGCGGCTATCGCAAGCAATGTTCGAATGGACTTCATCATAGCGACAGGCGAAAAGGTCTCCTCATAGTCAACACCCTCTTTTTGACTGTACCCTTTCGCCACAAGCCTAGCTTTGTATGTGTCAACCAATCCGTCATATCCAATCTGTAGATCCATTTACACCCAATAGGTCTAAAACCATCTGAAAGGTCTACTAGAGTCCAGACTTGGTTTTCGTGCATAGAATCCATTTTGGCTTGCATAGCTATAAGACATTTCTTCGAATCTTTATGTCTGATTGCCTGGTTATAGGTAGTGGTTCGTCTCCGACGTCCCTTTCCATCGCAGCAACCTTGTGCTCGATGTGGACCATTCGGTATCTCTCAAGCTGGCGAGATACTCTACCCGACCTGCGAAACTCTGGTTGTTTCTCGGACTGCTCTACGGTGTCATCCGACACTGGAGTCTGTGAAAGCGCTTCTGAATACTCTCCAAGAGTTACTTCGCGACCCGCTCCATCCTCCGACGAACTCTTCTTCAAGAAAGTGAGCCTGAAGGGCTACAATGATTCCCTGATCATCGTGGAAGTAAAACTGGTATCCCATGGAATCCTCAGGATACCCGACAAAAGGTCATTTCACAGCCTTCGATTCTAGTTTATCTGTCTTGAGCTTTTTCACGAATGCGGGGCAACCTCAAATTCTAATGCGGTTCAAGCTCGGCTTGTGCATTCTGATATGGAATACGATCGACAGACTTTGTAGGACATCTATTCAGAATGTGTGCCGCTGTCAACAGGGCATGACCCCATAAGATATGGGTAGGTCTGTATAGCTCAGCATAGATCGAAACTTATCCAACAGAGTTCGATTTCTGCGTTTGGACACACCGTTCAACGCGGTGTTCCGAGCGGTGTCATCTGTGAAATGTTCCCATTCTCTTTCAAAAACTCGTCAAACTCGAGGCTCATGTACTCATTGCCTCGATCTAATCGAACGGCTTTAATGCTCTTTCCAGTCTGATTTTCCACCAAAGCCTTGTACTCTTTGAACCATTCAGAAGTATCGAACTTGTGCTTCATGAGATACACCTTGGCGAAGCGAGAGTGACCATCAGTGAAGGTAACAAAATAATGGAAGTTACTGCGAGCCGCTACCCCGAACGGTCCGCAAACATCCATGTGGATCAAACTGAGAAGTTCTGCGACTCTCGTAATAGTCCCTGTGAAGGGCGACTTGGTCATCTTTCCAAGGATACAAGTTTGCAAGTCCAATAGGGATCAGACCAAGTGGCTTTATAATGCTAGTTTTCTCCAACTCGAGAATCTTCTATTCTCCAGCGTGACCGAGTCGAAGATGCCACAGCAGTCTCGAGTTCGACTACAATTTTCGTTTGTTGGTGATTGTATTCATAGTTTTTGTTTTATCTTCGACATTTAGGTAATACAATCCATTTAGTAAACTTACACTTTCGCAATTATTTCCAAAATAAATATTGCATATATTATTACTAAAACGGAACTCGGGATCGCGAATCCTAGGTGGCACGAGGTTCGCGAACTCAAGCAATTTCACGTGCATGGATTCGCGAAATAAAGGTTCGCGGGTCCAGCAAGTCGCGAACCATAAGCCATATAATGCACTTCGCGAACCATGAGAGGTTCGCGAACTCCGTGTAAGTTAAATGAGCCCGCAAAATGGTGAAGTTCGCGAACTAGGATGGTTCCCGAATTGGTAAGGAAATGAGGATTTTGCGAATTGGAACCTTCACAAGTTGGGAGGAGTTCGCGAACTCCATGCATGTCGTGAATTAAGAGAGAGTTCGCGAAGTAGAATAGTTTGCGAATTAAGAGAGAGTTCGCGAAGTAGAATTGTTGCGAATTGAGAGAGAGATAAGATAGAGTTCGCGAACGTGTAATTATGAACATCACGAATCCAAGCTTAGTTCTAAGGAATTCGCAAAGTAGGATGGTTCGCGAACTTGAAGGAGTTCGCGAACTTCATACAAGTCGCGAATTGAACCCCTTAGATAAAAAAATGTTTTAAGTTACAAAAAAAAAACTATCGCCTTTTTAGGAAAATTATTTTTACACCATTTAATAAGAAAAATATTCTGATTCCAATGAGCATAGGCTCTTTCAACGCCCGATCATAATTTGCCTATCGGTGTCCTCAGGGCAAATTTTCGGTATAGTTAGACGTTGCATTCGATAAAATTTTGGTACGAAAATTTACGTAGTCAACTGATATAACTTATAGACTGACTTTATAGCCTGTTCGAGTTTAAAGGATGAAATATTAGGAAACTCACCAGACCGGCTAGCAAATAGCTTATGGACGAACTTTATGGACTTCGTGAACTTCATAAAGTTCCCTAAGTCAAGTGAGATGTGCCAAGTTAACTAGGACTCCTAAAGATATTTATAACTAAGGAAAATACCTAAGTCAGTACGTAAATTAATTAATTAAAATAGTGTCCTAACGATACTATTCTATGTCTAAGGTTTGGACTTAGGAGAACACCCGGGTCAGGTAGCGACTAATCCACGGACGCCAGGTAAGTGGAAATCCAACTACAACACATAACATGTTTTGTATGTGCCTGAATTATGTGACTAAGTGATGTAGTGCCTACGTGCTTATGTGAATGATGTGAACTTGTATGACGTGATTTCATGATTAAGGTAAGCATTATGGCATTAATGCAGTATGCATATGCACGAGCATGCACGAAACACTTGGGGGTAATAAACTGATGAGAGTGCATGATTATGTCAAAAATAGCGAAAGAAATAAGTGTTGTCGAGGTAGACAAACAAGTTATAAGTTAAGTAATGGGCGGCTTCCGGGGCACCGAGACGGCGTTGATGCGCCGTCGGCGACGTTGATGCGTCGCCAGTATACAAACGACGTTGATGCGTCGGGGGATTACCATGGTTGGGTTGACGCCCTCATGGTTGGGTTGATGCCCTTATATCCCTGTTAGCGTGGGTGGGTTGATGCCCTCATGTTTCAGTATGGTTGGGTTGATGCCCTCATACTTTGGGCTGATGCCCGTGGTTGGATAGAGCTCTTACGGTGTACGCCTGGGTAAAAGTCTGCCAAGGGCCCTAAGATAAAAGATATGAGATCGAGTTTAATCTATGAGTCGTAGGATGCATTGGCGTTGATTGCCTTTGCGGGGAAATTATCACGCGCACGTCATGCATGATTTCTACTTACTGAGCATATCGCTCACCCCTTACGTTATGTGTTGTAGGTACGAGCGACCACGGTACGTGATCGCTTAGATGGCAAGGCAAATCTTTTGACGCTTCCAGCAGCTTTTGGGGTGGGAGTGTGTGCATGGATGACGACCTGTTAGGCCGGGCGCATACAGATTCTTTTGCTGTGCATGTATACACATGTCGTGTAATTAGGGTTCACATGATGTTAGGAGTTCATGTAGTTCTTTTGTCATGTATAGAAACGACTTCCTTTACAAAAATGGAAAAATTTCACACGCATTTCCGCAACTCAGGCACATAGGATAACGCTAGAATAGGTAGTCGGGACAGCGGGTCCTGACAGAGTGGTATCAGAGCTTCGGTCACAGGTTCTGTAGACTGTCCATGTACACACACCCAAAAGCGTGGAAGCAGCCTTGCCTGTAAGTGTTACATCTATATGAAGTTTTGTGTTGCATAATTTATTGGCCATAGGACTACCAGGATAGATAAGGAACGATGGTTAGAACTAGAGGAGAGAGCAGCGGAGGTGATGATCAGAACAGGGGAACACAGCCCCTAGTGACAATCGTAATGCGACCATCTTCCAACTCACGGAGTTGGTACGCCAACAGTCCACCCAGATTCAGCAGCTGATTCAGCAGAACAACGCAAACGCTGGATCCACTCAGGCTGACAGGATAGAGATAGTCGGGGAAAGATTTCGAAGGCTGAACCCGCCGACATTCGAGGATACGGCCGATCCAACGGCAGCTGAAGACTGGATTAGGACTTTGGAGAGCATGTTTGTGTATAGCAGGGTCCCAGAAATAGAGAAGGCCCTCTGCGCTGCGTTTTTGCTAAGGGGAAGCGTAGGGCACTGGTGGGATACGATCATGGTGATCGAGAACCCTGCCACCATGAGCTGGGACAGATTCAAGGAGCTGTTCAGGGGCAAATACCTCACAGCCCCAGTCCGAGCGCAACGGATGAACGAGTTCATCAATCTCAGGCAGGGAACGATGACGGTTGCCGAGTACATCCGAAAGTTCGAACAGCTATCGAGGTTCGCAGCTCATATGGTGAGCACGGATGCTCTGAAGATTGAACGCTTTCTGGAAGGATTAAAGCCAGAATTGTATCGTGATGTAAGTATGGCTGGACTGCAAGGAGCCACGTATGCTCAGGTGGCAGAAAGGGCGATGGTTGCGGAACAGGCAGAGGCAAGGATCGTTCGTGCCCAAGAGGCTAAGAGAAAATTTGCACAAGTCCAAGGATCACAGTGGAGCGGGGGAAGTCAGAAACGCCAATTCGTACCCAAAGGCGGGAAGTCGAACTTCCAGAATAAGCCACCTCAACGACCACAAGGGATTCCAAATCGACAGCTGAACCCAAATCAAGGGGGATTTCCAGCACCCGCTATCCCGAGCTGCCCAAAGTGCGGGAAGAGACACTCTGGTGACTGCTATGCCCAGACCAACGACTGCTTTAAGTGTGGGAAGCCGGGGCACTTTTCGAGGCAATGCCCAGATTGGGCGACAGGAAGTCAACCTGGAGGTCAGACAAGACCACAGATGGTACCAGCTCGGGTGTACACAATTACATCTGAGGAGGCAGAAAACAACCCAGCGGTGGTGACAGGTACCCTCCTTATCCACCATACTCCCACATGCATCCTAGTAGACTCAGGGGCCACGCACTCGTTTGCATCCATTAAGTATGTGACAAAACTCGGGGTTAGGCCTCGTCAATCTGAATATGAATATAGGGTAGTTATGCCCCATGGGGATCCGACTAAAACCAATCAGATACTGAAAGAGTGCCCAATATTAGTCGGTGATAAAGTGTTGTCCATAGATTTGATTGTCATTCCAATGAATGACTATGAGGTAATTCTCCGAATGGACTGGTTGTCGAAGTACGGAGCTGTGATTGATTGCAACCGTAAGGTGGTTACATTTAACATAGATAGCAATGAGTCTTTAGTCTTTGAGGGGACGATGAAAATAGGAAACCTTTCTAAAATATCGGCGCTGAAAGCTCAGCATTTGATCAAAGCCGGTTGTGAAGCATACTTGGTGTTTGCGATGAAATCGGAAGAAAGTTCATCCCCAAGACTTGAAGACGTGCCGGTAGTTAAAGACTATCCCGACGTATTCCCAGAGGAATTGCCAGGATTACCGCCTGATAGAGAGATCGAGTTCACGATCGATCTGGTGCCTGGAGCAGCACCGGTATCCAAGACCCCGTATCGGTTGGCACCGACCGAATTGAAGGAGTTGAAGGAACAAATAGACGAACTTCTACAAAAGGGGTTTATTCAAGCAAGTTTTTCTCCCTGGGGTGCACCAGTTTTGTTTGTACGAAAGAAAGACGGGTCGATGCGGCTTTGCATAGACTCCAGGGAGTTAAACAAGTTAACGACAAAGAACAAGTATCCTCTACCAAGGATTGATGATCTGTTCGACCAACTACAAGGCGCTATTGTGTTTTCGAAGATTGATTTGCGGTCGGGGTATCATCAGTTGAAGATTCGCAAGGATGATATTCCTAAGACGGCGTTCAGCACTAGATACGGACATTTTGAATTTCTAGTAATGCCTTTCGGGCTGACCAACGCGCCAGCAGCGTTTATGGATCTGATGAACCGGGTGTTCCAGCCGTTCTTGGACAAATTCGTCATAGTATTCATAGACGACATACTCATTTATTCAAAGACGAAAGAGGAACACGAGCAGCACCTGCAAACGGTCCTTGGAGTATTGAGGGAGAAGCAGTTGTACGCCAAGTTCAAGAAGTGCGAGTTTTGGCTAGACCAAGTCGCCTTCTTGGGACATATTATCTCCGGAGCAGGAATCTCGGTGGATCCGAACAAGATCGAATCCATCAGTAACTGGCCACAACCAACAAATGTGACCGAGGTACGGAGTTTCCTCGGCTTGGCAGGCTATTATAGGAAGTTTATTAAGGACTTTTCAAAAATAGCTTCAACACTGACAAAGTTAACGAGGAAGAACATACCATTTCATTGGAGCGAGGAATGTGAACAGAGCTTCCAAGAGCTTAAGAGGCGACTGACTACAGCCCCAGTCCTTACGATACCGTCAGGAACTGGGGGATTCTCCGTTTACAGCGACGCCTCAAAGAACGGTTTAGGATGCGTGTTAATGCAGAACGGGAACGTAGTAGCCTATGCATCACGACAATTGAAGGAGTACGAGAAAAATTATCCGACGCACGATCTAGAATTGGCAGCAGTCGTCTTCGCCCTAAAAATTTGGAGACACTACCTTTACGGAGAGCGATGCGAAATCTACACGGACCACAAAAGCTTAAAGTATTTCTTCACGCAAAAGGAATTGAACATGAGACAAAGGCGATGGCTGGAATTGGTGAAGGATTACGATTGCGTAATCAACTACCACCCAGGCAAAGCGAACGTGGTAGCTGACGCCCTAAGTCGAAAAGCGATGAGCACGGAACTGCAACGACTCGAAGTGGAGGTCGTACAATTGGGCGAAGTCGAGACTAGATTAGCGGCTTTAACACTGCAACCTACGTTACTGGAGCGAATCAAAAAGGCGCAGGAAAACGACGAGTTCTACATCAGGATCAAAGGAACACAAACAGAGCAGCCGGCAGTAGACTATGTATTCCGAGATGATGGAAGTTTGTACTACAGGAATAGATTATATGTACCAGACGATGCAGGACTTCGAAGAACTATAATGGCATACGCACATACTACACCCTACTCAGTACATCCTGGAGCCACGAAGCTATATAGAGACTTACGAGCGCACTACTGGTGGCCAAGAATGAAGAAAGATGTAGCTGAATTCGTCAGTCAATGCCTCACTTGTCAACAAATTAAGGCAGAACACCAACGGCCAGCAGGAACGCTGCAGCCTTTACCCATCCCAGAGTGGACGTGGGACAACATAGCGATGGATTTCGTGAGCGGATTGCCGAGGAACGCGAAAGGACACGACGCAATTTGGGTAATTGTAGACCGACTTACGAAATCTGCCCATTTTCTGCCAATAGGTACGACATTCTCCATGGAGCGGTGCGCGGAGCTATACATCCAGGAAATAGTGAGACTCCATGGAATACCATTGTCGATAGTTTCAGACCGTGACTCAAGGTTCCTATCAAAGTTCTGGACGAGCTTGCAAAAAGCGATGGGAACAAAATTAACCTTTAGCACTGCCTACCATCCGCAAACGGACGGTCAATCCGAGCGGACCATCCAGACTTTGGAGGATATGCTACGAGCCTGTGTGCTCGATTTCAAAGGCAACTGGAGCAAGTACCTTCCACTCGTGGAATTCTCGTACAACAATAGTTACCAAGCCACGATTGGAATGGCCCCTTACGAAGCCCTATATGGGCGTAAATGCAGATCCCCAGTGCATTGGGATGAAGTCGGTGAAAGGGCGATGCTAGGCCCAGATATGGTACGAGAAATGACAGAAATCATCGCAATGATACGAGAAAGAATGCAAACAGCACAGAGCAGACAAAAGAATTATGCTGATCGGAGACGTAGACCATTAGAATTCGAAGTTGATGACTGGGTTTTCGTGAAAGTGTCACCGATGAAAGGCGTTAAGAGGTTCGGGAAGAAGGGAAAATTGAGCCCGAGGTATATTGGTCCATTCAGAATAGTGAAAAGAGTTGGTGAGGTAGCCTACCAGTTGGAGCTACCGACATCATTATCACAAGTGCACGATGTGTTTCACGTCTCAACCTTACGAAAGTACATTGCTGATCCGAATCATGTGTTAAAGGACGAATTTCTACACCAACAGCTGAAGCCGGACCTAAGTTACGAGGAAATACCCGTCGAGATTTTGATGCACGAAACGAAAAGACTTAGGAATAAGGAGATTCCTCTAGTAAAAGTGTTATGGCGGAGTCAGTCAGTAGAGGAAGCCACCTGGGAGCGTGAGGATGAGATGAGAGTCCGCTATCCTGAGTTGTTCCAAACGGGCTGATTTCGGGGGCGAAATCCTCTCTAAGGGGGGGAGGATGTAGCACCCGGATCCTCGTAAGCATATAGGGCCAATAAAATTGCATAAATGTGGGGTGCAACTATGTGAATTATGTGTCGAAATGTTTGTTTAATCTATTGGCGAAATTAATTCGGGACACGCAACTCCCAAGTTAATTGTGATTTTCGAAAATAGGGCCATGACTTTTAGTGGGCTATAAGCTAAGATTTGAGCCTAAGTATTAATGGGCTAGAACTATAAGTAATTGGGCCCAAAACCTTAGAGGTGATTTTAGAGACAAGTTTCCTTAAATTAAGGGATATTTTCGTCACTTAAGCTTCAAGAACTTAAACCCCGCCTAGAAAACCATTTCAAGTCAACGAAAAACCCCATAGAAACGAAAGTGAGCTTGAGCCAAAAGAGGGACGAGAAATCAAAGTGAAAAGCACGCAAAATGGAATAAGGTAATGAATCCTCGCCCTATTTTCGTATCCGCGTTTAAGTAGTACGGTACCTTAGAGGTTTAACCATGAATATAAGTATTACGTATTAAGGGTTGTGCGATTTTAGGGCTCGAAGGCATGTTGAACTTTAATCTGAGTGTTTTTAATGTTATGTTAACACATTTTTAAAGATTATTAGACACGAAAATATGTTAGGCCATTCTGGACTGGTTTTGATTTTAGGGTTCTAGAGTTCACACTGATCTTTGATTGTGTTCTTGAGAAAAATAGCTCTTTGATCTTTTAAGTTAGTGATTTTCGAATTAGGAAGTGTTTCGGTGTGATTGAGTTCGTGAAGTATGAACTTCGCGAACTCGGGATCGCGAATCCTAGGTGGCACGAGGTTCGCGAACTCAAGCAATTTCACGTGCATGGATTCGCGAAATAAAGGTTCGCGGGTCCAGCAAGTCGCGAACCATAAGCCATATAATGCACTTCGCGAACCATGAGAGGTTCGCGAACTCCGTGTAAGTTAAATGAGCCCGCAAAATGGTGAAGTTCGCGAACTAGGATGGTTCCCGAATTGGTAAGGAAATGAGGATTTTGCGAATTGGAACCTTCACAAGTTGGGAGGAGTTCGCGAACTCCATGCATGTCGCGAATTAAGAGAGAGTTCGCGAAGTAGAATAGTTTGCGAATTAAGAGAGAGTTCGCGAAGTAGAATTGTTGCGAATTGAGAGAGAGATAAGATAGAGTTCGCGAACGTGTAATTATGAACATCACGAATCCAAGCTTAGTTCTAAGGAATTCGCAAAGTAGGATGGTTCGCGAACTTGAAGGAGTTCGCGAACTTCATACAAGTCGCGAATTGAACCCCTTAGATAAAAAAAATGTTTTAAGTTACAAAAAAAAAAAAACTATCGCCTTTTTAGGAAAATTATTTTTACACCATTTAATAAGAAAAATATTCTGATTCCAATGAGCATAGGCTCTTTCAACGCCCGATCATAATTTGCCTATCGGTGTCCTCAGGGCAAATTTTCGGTATAGTTAGACGTTGCATTCGATAAAATTTTGGTACGAAAATTTACGTAGTCAACTGATATAACTTATAGACTGACTTTATAGCCTGTTCGAGTTTAAAGGATGAAATATTAGGAAACTCACCAGACCGGCTAGCAAATAGCTTATGGACGAACTTTATGGACTTCGTGAACTTCATAAAGTTCCCTAAGTCAAGTGAGATGTGCCAAGTTAACTAGGACTCCTAAAGATATTTATAACTAAGGAAAATACCTAAGTCAGTACGTAAATTAATTAATTAAAATAGTGTCCTAACGATACTATTCTATGTCTAAGGTTTGGACTTAGGAGAACACCCGGGTCAGGTAGCGACTAATCCACGGACGCCAGGTAAGTGGAAATCCAACTACAACACATAACATGTTTTGTATGTGCCTGAATTATGTGACTAAGTGATGTAGTGCCTACGTGCTTATGTGAATGATGTGAACTTGTATGACGTGATTTCATGATTAAGGTAAGCATTATGGCATTAATGCAGTATGCATATGCACGAGCATGCACGAAACACTTGGGGGTAATAAACTGATGAGAGTGCATGATTATGTCAAAAATAGCGAAAGAAATAAGTGTTGTCGAGGTAGACAAACAAGTTATAAGTTAAGTAATGGGCGGCTTCCGGGGCACCGAGACGGCGTTGATGCGCCGTCGGCGACGTTGATGCGTCGCCAGTATACGAACGACGTTGATGCGTCGGGGGATTACCATGGTTGGGTTGACGCCCTCATGGTTGGGTTGATGCCCTTATATCCCTGTTAGCGTCGTTGGGTTGATGCCCTCACGTTTCAGTATGGTTGGGTTGATGCCCTCATACTTTGGGCTGATGCCCGTGGTTGGATAGAGCTCTTACGGTGTACGCCTGGGTAAAAGTCTGCCAAGGGCCCTAAGATAAAAGATATGAGATCGAGTTTAATCTATGAGTCGTAGGATGCATTGGCGTGGATTGCCTTTGCGGGGAAATTATCACGCGCACGTCATGCATGATTTCTACTTACTGAGCATATCGCTCACCCCTTACGTTATGTGTTGTAGGTACGAGCGACCACGGTACGTGATCGCTTAGATGGCAAGGCAAATCTTTTGACGCTTCCAGCAGCTTTTGGGGTGGGAGTGTGTGCATGGATGACGACCTGTTAGGCCGGGCGCATACAGATTCTTTTGCTGTGCATGTATACTCATGTCGTGTAATTAGGGTTCACATGATGTTAGGAGTTCATGTAGTTCTTTTGTAATGTATAGAAACGACTTCCTTTACAAAAATGGAAAAATTTCACACGCATTTCCGCAACTCAGGCACATAGGATAACGCTAGAATAGGTAGTCGGGACAGCGGGTCCTGACAGCTTGTGTACTATCCCTACTAGATATATTTTGCAATGTCTTGCTTTACGTCGTATTTGGTGCATTGCATGGTAGTTCTGTTTTGCATGAGTACGCTGATGTTTGTAGCCAGTAGCCTGTTACTGGTAGGTGCATCTGTACGCTGCTGTAAACCTTTTATTTTAGTGAACATTTACCCAAAAAAATATTGGACTAATGTATTATAAGTTAGGATTCTCGAAAGAGAAAGTTACGAAAATTGGAAATAAATTCTACTTGGTAAGAAATTTTCGATGAATGCTAAAGTCAAAAAAGGCTTAGATATATATATATATTATATATGTGCAATTCAAAAATGTCACGCCTTTTCTCGAAAGGAAGCTTGATATGGCCGATGCCGAGGTGTTGATACGGCCGATCACGGATGGGGAAATCGTTACAGCCTTGCACTCTATTGGGGATAATAGATCCCCCGGGCCTGACGGTTTCACCGCTGCCTTCTTCAAGCGCTCATGGGATATCTAGGTGCGGACGTTACACATGCCATTCAAAAATTCTTCCGTACAGGCTGTCTTCTGAGGGAGTTAAACTCTCGCTCATCACCTTGATCCCCAAGAATAATACCCCGAGAATGGCGAAGGACTTCCGACCCATTTCATGCTGTAACGTGCTATACAAGATAATCTCGAAGATCCTAGCTAATCGCATGCGGGGCTACTTAGGGAAACTTGTCCATCCTACCCAAACGGCATTTGTCGCTGGGCGTCGTATATCAGATAACATCTTGTTAGCACAGGAGCTATGCCATGGATACAATAGTATGGGGCTGCCAGGACGGGTTACCTTTAAAGTTGACCTTGCGAAAGCATACGACCGAGTTGAATGGGACTTTATCTTGGCTACGCTAGAGGCCCTGAACTTCCACCCGACATTTGTGCGGTGGGTTCGTGCTTGCCTAACTACCCCATACTTTTCTATTAATATTAATGGCAGGCCCGAGGGTTTTTTCAAATGAAGGCGAGGCTTACGTCAAGGGGACCCAATCTCGCCCTACCTCTTCACTTTGGTCATGGAAGTGTTGCATGGCATATTAGGTGACCGTATCAGGCGGAGTGGCGAATTTCGCTACCATTGGCGCTGCGAAAGCACAACTACGTTCATGCTTACCTTCGCCGATGACCTCTTACTATTCTCGCATGCGGATGTTGCATCGGTTAGCGCCTTTAAAGAAAGTCTTGACTTATTTGCTGCCGTATCAGGTTTAAGGGCAAATCCCGATAAGAGCGAGATGTTCATTTCGAAACGCGCCGAACCTATGAAAGACGCGCTAATGGCTATTATGGGATTCCCCACGGGCTCCTTGCCAGTTCGCTATTTAGGGGTCCCTTTGATTAGTTCACGCTTGACGATTGTGGATTGCGATCCCCTTATTGCAAAGATAGATCGACGACTGGGTTCTTGGACTAATCTGTCGCTTTCTTATGCGGGTCGGGTACAACTAATCAAGTCTGTCCTACTCGGTATTCATACTTATTGGGCTGGGGTAATCCGTGTACTCGAGGCACGATTTAGAGCCTTTCTTTGGAAGGGGAAGAGGGCCAAGGTCGCATGGGCGGACATATGTACACCGAGAGAGGAAGGGGGCCTTGGGCTACGGTCAATTGAGGTTGATAACAAGGCATTGATGATGCGCCTCCTCTGGTGTCTTCTGAATGGAGATGTCACCTCGATCTGGGCCACTTGGATACGCCAAACCCGTCTACACAATACATCCTTATGGTCAATTCGGCCCACATCTCGAACATCGTGGAGTTGGAAGAAAATTCTGAAATTACGACATCTCCTTCGACCCCTTAATCAGTTCCGTATTGGGAATGGGGCAAGTATTCGTCTTTGGACGGACCCGTGGCTGTTCGAGTACCCTATGGCGGAACACTACCCGCGTGGGCCAATGGTTATGGGCCTCCCTATTGATTCGAAATTGTGTGCAGTTATCAATGCTGATGGCTGGAATTGGCCAGCTCGGACCACGACTGAATTCTTGGAGATAGAGCCACACCTACCCACTGTCAGGCCACAAGAGGAAGACTGGATTACATGGATCGCTTCTTTGGATGGACGCTTCACGACGCATTCGGCTAGGGCGAAGCTAAGGCAGGGCCGCCCACACGTCCCTTGGTACACACTGTTTGGCGGCCCAATATCCATCCCAAGACATGAATTCATCCTCTGGCTGGCGATAAGGGACAGACTGGCGACTAGAGACAAACCTTGGGTGGCGACTGCGGCGGGAAACACTACGTGCCTTTTATGTGACACTGGCATTATGGAAACGACACACCATTTATTTTTTGAGTGCCCTTTTTCTCGGAAGTGCTTACGATCATTGCGTACTAAATTGCAGTTTCGATGGCCGTACAGGGACTGGACGAACGGAGTACGATGGGCGGCCCGTAAATGGCGTGGCAAACACTTAGCGTGGCTGGGGCCGCGGCATGCCATTGCCTCCTTGGTATACCACCTTTGGTCGGAACGGAATAGGCGATGGCGTAAAGGGATTCGCCGACCACCTGCAAGCATTGTTATGGACATTGAGTCTATCCTTAGTGGGCGGCTTTCTACCCTCTCGCCGAAGTACCAGCTACAAGCGCAGGCTCTGCGCCGGGTGTGGCATATTGCCTGGCCGTATTAGGGAGTCCTCTCTTTCTCTTTCTCCTCACCACTTTTCGCGCAGGGTTCTGATTTTCCCCTAGTCCGTCTTCTTGGTGCAGGGTTTATGACGTACGCGGGGACTTGCTTACCGATGTGGCGGAGTCCTGTGCTGGCCTGTTTCGCATGTCTTGGAAGGACTCAGGAGTCCCGACCATTCTTGCGGATGCATTCATTGCATTATCATCTCCGCCTGAAGCTTATCCGTCGTGATTTGTCTTCTTCGTTGCGCGTTCGCGCTTGTGGCACTCTCCCTGGCTGCCCTGCTGGTGCCACAACTGGTACCAGAAACCTGAAGATTGATGTTGGTTCGGACGCCTACTTCTGCCTCAGTAGTGACTTTATATATATCTTTGGCTTGGGTCTTGTTGGGATCCTGTAGGCTGTCTGGGTTGTCACGGGCTAGTGCTTTTTGGTCGGTTGTATATTACTGCTTGGTGCGTCATGAGCGATATCATGAACGCTGCTTTGTACTCCTATTTTCCTTAATATTAGTGACATCCCAAAAAAAAAAATTGGTAATACAAGTTTTCCAACTTGATAAGCTCACGTAACAGTAATAACGAAAACTTGACATGAGATGAAAATCAATACAATAATAAAATAAGTTGAATGATTGCTAAAGTTAAGATAGACAGTCTAATGATATAAATGTAAATTATTTATTTATTATAACAAGTAAGCATCGTATGAAGGTATCTCATCACTTTTGAAACTCTAAAAGAAAAAAAAAGAAGAAAACGAAGAACACAAAAAAATAGTGATCGAACCAAACTTAGGACGGTATGAACTTTTACTATGATTTCATTTTTTTATAATTAAGCATGTTAGGATGTTATCAAGTACGTTTCATATGATATCATGTTTTGTCTAAGTTAATTTTGAAGGTATAAAGGTGTTTAAAGTCTCTGGGAAGTTTTTCATGTTCTTAAATATAGGTTTGATTGAACGTTGTTAGACTTTTTGAAGGAAATAGTTTTTAACAAAAAGGTTGTAAGGTTGGAAGGTTGAAGTGGAAGGTTGAAAGGTTTTGAAAGTTGGGAGAGGTCCTGGGTTCGAACCTCCACCCTGTGACATTTCTCCAGGCCTGCCCACATGGGCCCAGACATGTGCGATTGACCTGGTCGGCCCGTTTAGCAGGTAGTGGGTCGGCCCCGGGGTTTCACCATCGGCTTTCCCCGGTTACCAAAAAAAAAAAAAAAAAAAAAAAAAAAAAAAAAAAAAAAAAGGTTTTGAAAGTTTGGATTTACGCAAGTGAGAACAAAAATGAAAAATGATTTTTGAGACATATTTTCGATATTTAACAGGATTTCGACAATTTAACAGATTTCTGAAATATGGAGTATTCAGCACTTACGGAAAATTTGAAATGCATACAGGTGATACTGATTTAAATATTACTTTTCAGGCAGAGAGTCTAGTATATTATAATTAATAGACAGAAAGTTTAAAGACTACAGATAGAAATTAGATCATGCATATCACGACAACACATTATTTTTAGGGATCTCCTATTTATCGAAAATAATATTTCTATAGGCCAGGAGTCTGAAAAAGGCAAGGACAAAGTCGAGTGAGGTTTAAGCCATATTATGAGTTACATGTGTTCTTTTTTTATTATGTGCTTTATATGAATTAATTGATTGAATATTTCATGACTTACTTATATGAATTAATTGATTGAATATTTCGTGACTCGTGTTATATGAAATTTACGTTATTTATGGGGCTATAAGGTGCTGCTTCGAATGGATTATATTTGAAATACATGTCATGTAAAGGTTAAGGTATAGCATTTGCATATACATAATAATGGAAGGAGAAACCGTTATGACTACTAAGACATCGGCGACATGATATGAAAGCTACGGTTACATCCCTACAAATCGGGGACTACAGAGTCCTGTACAGGCACACAAAAAGATATCTACGGCTACAGAGTCCCATGCATGGGCGCGCACTGGGTTAAAAGTACGAGTCTAACTGGTCTATAACGGGAGTATCGAAATAAAATGATCATATGGAATTGCATTCGATCTACGAATCATACGGACATGATTATGTGAACTACGATTACGTGATTGAATTGTTATATGGACTATGATTACATGACAAAAGTACATGATTGAAATGTTACAATTGTTATGAAAATGAGCTGATTGTCTGTCACAGTATATAATTATGGATTGAAAGGAAAATGGTTATTGTTACAGTTTATTTTATGCTATGGAATAACATGTTGCAATCATACTCTGAATAATTGTTTCCACAGTTGTTGTAGATATCTACCAGGCAACTTAGAGTACATCTTCATAATAAAGCATGGATTCAATGTTGGCCGGCTACGCTCTCACCTACTGCCAATGTTTATCGTGTGCATGTAGTTTATGACTAGCAACTTTTGTGTGATGTAAAATAATTATGATATGTGCACATATGTATAATATGCATGAAAATGATCAGACCATATGTACGCTCCCGTGCATGTACAAAGGAATGATTATGAAAAGGCAATAAATTTTATGCGAAAATTATAATAGATGCGCAAATACGATAATAGGAAATGGGGCGTTACAGAACGAACGAAAAAGGATCGTAAACGAGTGAAAAATGATCGAAAATGCACAAGTCGAGCGGCCTGTCCACTGCCGGCGAACACGACCATGTTGGAACTTGGCCAGGCTAGGCAACTTTCGGCCTAGCCACACGGCTTGACACATGGCCGTGTAGGTGAACAGTAACCACCTACATGGCCGTGTGATTGATTATGCATCAACACGAGTCACCACCTTATTTTGACATCATTTTTCGTCCAAAACTTTATGTAATGATCATGGGGCCTTGGTAACTTTACTTAGGGCCTTATAATGGGTGATTTCACCCTAGGCCTACATGTCTTGGACAAATGTCATTTTATTTGGAATAAAATATTTTCAAGAGTTGAAAATAAATACCAAGGCTTAGAATTTCGTGGCTTAAGTTATTCTTACTCTAAACTTTGAGTTTGAGAGAAACTACTAAGTGTTTTTAAGTTCAAAGCTTGAAAAACGTGTGAGTGAGTTTGAAAAATCACCCACAAGCCTACATCTCAATAAGCCTTCCAACACCTCACTAGCCATCCTCAAGGAAGTCTTTGTCGCGAATACGTCTCGGGGTCGGTGTGACTCTCTTTGCTTGCGGGTATCGAGGTCGGTACGTTATCTACCAAGGGATCTTCGCTCCAAGGGTAATGCCCCGTAACCTTATTATGTGCTTACTTGTCATACCAAGTAGATCGGCTCGAGTGGTAACCTCGGGTAAAAATTTTAAATTCCGCTGCGCATAGGCTTGCGTCACAGTGCATCGGCCGTCCCCCAACTGTCTTGAGCATCTAAAAGGGGAATTTGAGGGTCTTCAACATCTGATAATGCTCTGGCAAATGTCAAACAAAGGCGGAAGGACTAAAGAGCAATACAGAAGACACCTCAGACTTCAAGAGCTTATCAAAGATCTCGTAGACGTTGAGTACTCAACAAAAATATATGGAGGCTACGTCTACGTGATCCAAAGATACAATAGGACCATTGAGAAGATCTTAGAAGCCGATCTTCCCTAACTTCCAATGGACGAGGCAAATCAGATGTCCGGCATATATCGCAAGGTCATCCTCAACACTCGTTTCAGAAGAGAAAGATTCGAGGCTCAAGTGGTACATGATGAGGCAAATCCAGTACAATGCTGCTCAAGATTTTTTTTGGAAGTGTTCACTAAAGGAAAGAAACAGGAGTACATGTGCAGCGTGCATGATACCGCTCATGACGCACCAAACGGTAGTGTTCAACGACCAGACAGCACACCGTAAACCAAAAGCCCAGACTACCTACAGGTCCCACAAGACCACAGCCAACAGAAAAGTAAAAGCGAAACAAGGCGAGGTAGGAGTCAACAACCACAGCCATCAACAGGTTCATGGCACCAGATGTAGTACCAGCAGGGCAGACGGCCGAAGTGCAGGAAAGCGCAAAAGCACAGCAGATGAGGCAATGCCGGGGTTGTTCATCGAGTGGAAAAGAGGGGGGAGCCACACAAAAAGGCGTCCGCAAACTGGTCGGTAAAGGCCCAAAGGCAGCTCCTGAATCTTTCAGCCACGAAGAGCGAGAAGCACCGGACGAGGCCATCCCAATCCCTTAGGCGAGCACGGACCCGAGCAGCCAGCGAGGACCACAACCCCGGCCCAACCTGCAATGCAAAGGAAGAAGGGAGAGCACGGAGATAGAAAAAGAAGCAGAGAGAGGGGGAGGGGAAGGAGTTAGGATAGAGAAGCTCCCTAGTTAATCCATGCTATATGCCAGGTCCACCGCATAGCTGTAGATTGCAATTTGTATTTATGAGGGAGAGTGGATACGCGGATGCTAAGGAGAGTTTCCACGTCAGCAACAATTCTCTCGGGTGGCCTACGTATCCCCTCATGCCATCTTCTGTTGCGTTCAGACCAAAGGTAATAGACCACCGAAGCAAGGGCATGGCGAGTTCCCCACGAGGCAAGATGCTTCCCCCGCCATCTACTAGACGCCCAAGTGATCCCTTCGGACCAGTCCCTGTAAGGCCACCCAAAACGCATATGAGTACGCAATAAACATAAGCAACGTCTAGAGTAAATACGCTCAAAGAATAAGTGTTGCGTAGTCTACGCGATCGCATTGTCACAAAGAAGACAGGTGGAGTTCCCAGCCGCGGCCGCCACCCAAGGCTTGTCCTTTGTTGCCAATTTGTCCCTAATCGCCAACCAAAGGATGAAGTCATGTTTATGAATAGCAAGTGGGCCCCCAAACAGAGTATACCAAGGGACAGTGGGATGTCTGTGCCGTGCACTTCCTAGCAAAGGATGTAGAAAACCGGCCATTAGCAGAGGCGACCCAGCGATACGTGTCCCGTTCGCCCGGGAGGATGTGGGGAAGCCGGGGGCAATGTCCGTGTATTCCGCCGAGGTTTGAGAAGGCCAATTCCATCCGCCCTCGTTGATAACCCAGCTGAGCTTTGAGCAATAGGTAAGCCCATGATCATAGGACCGCGAGGATAGCATTCCACGAGAGGGGCATCAACCAGCCAAGGGTCAGTCCAGAGGAGAGTGTCCTCTCCATCACCAATGCAGAACTTGATGAGAGGACGAAAGTCGTCGCGAAGCTTCAAAATCTTCCTCTAGCTCCAGGAAGTCCGCGCCCCGGGTCGAATGGACCACAAAGATTTGTTACGCAATCTAGTTTGCCTGATCTAGGTGGCCCAAGTGGATGTATTGTCGCTCGTAAGGATATTCCAAAGAAGCCGCATGAGGAGCGCCTTGTTGTCTGGCTCAATAGAGCGAAGCCCGAGCCCTCCTTCTTCTTTAGGTAAGCAAACGTCCGCCCAAGCAACCTTAGCACTAGTTCCTCTTCATAAACATTTCCTCAAATGCGTCTCAATGCTCGGATAACGACCTTAGGGAGGAGGAAGACACCATCCCAGTAAGTGTGCAGTCCAAGGAGGATAGATTTAATCAATTGGACCCTTCCAGCGTAAGATATAGACAGGTTAGTCCATGAACCCAAACGTCTGTCCACATTGGCGAGGAGGGGAGCACAATCAGCAATCGTAAATCTTGAGGTGATGAGGGGGACGCCAAGGTAGCGTATGGGTAGAGATCCATATGGGAATCCCAAGATGTCCTGCATCGCTCCCTTCAGCCGCTCAGCCCGTTTTGATACGAACAATTTCACTTTTGTTAATGTTAGCCCTTAAACCTGACAGGGCAGCAAACAGATCAAGGCTTCTCTTAAAAACTCCAACAGAATCAACGTCCGTATGAGAGAATAGTAGAAGGTCATCCGCGAATGTAAGCATGAATAGCGATGTCGCTTCACAATTCCAATGGTACCGGAAGTTAGCAGTACGTCTGATATCGTCCACAATGATACCATGTAAGACCTCCATTACCAACGTAAACAAGTAAGGTGAGATCGGGTCAATCGCACTCAGCCTCGGCACAGCAACGAAATCTTAGCTGATTTTGGAGAGGATTACATCTTCCTGCACCCAGAGATTGCAATCACATACCTTCGAAGAAAAAGAAATTTGATGCAAGCTCTCATTGTGTCAGAAACTGCCAAGTTCTGTGATGGAACTTTAAAGATAACCCTAAACCGACTTAGGACAAAACTAGAGATGCTTCCTAGAGATGCTTCGTGCCGATGCTAAACTTGAAGCCACATAAGTCGAAGAACGACCCCTCGTAAATCAAATCATCGAAGCAATCCAAGAGCGACTAGATCTCAGAAATGACATAAGACACTTTCAGGTCACTCTAGGATTTAGGAAGTAATACTTCGCCCACCGGTAACCTCCGCCTACTCTTTGCTCGAAGAAGAAAAAGAAATGAAGACTTACACGATAGGCTTTGATTGTAATTAGAACACTTAGGGGAGATTGTTAGGAATATTTTTAAAGTGTCCAAAATTTTTAAGTCTTAGTCTTGTAATTTCCTTTAATGTAAGTGGTTATGTTGAAATGGGCTTAGTGACCAGTGGGTTTATACCTAACCCAAGGTATTAAACCGTGAAACCCTACTAAGTGAATTGAATCGTTCATTTGGATTAAGTCGTCGATTGTGTTTAAGAGAAACCCACCAAGAACATACACACTAAAGGTAAAAACTCACGCTAACTCTATTTTGATTCCCCATTGGTTAATAATTGAGGTGTCTGGTGACCTACAAGGTACATTATTCTTTTCAGTTGAATGGGGTACCTAAGAGTAATTTTTTTTCAACCAGGTACTTTAAAATAGAAATTTTCTGACATGGGACTGATCCACTCAAGGATATTTAAGTGATCTCCCAATTTTTTATATACAAATGTAATTTGCTTCTGCTTGCGACACGTGTCCATTTTCATTATATTAAAGAAATAAATAATAAAAAATAATGGAAAAACCGCCCACTAACAAAGTGGGAAACACTTTATTTTCACGTTAAACCATTTAACTTACATGATTATTATTATACCAGAATGTTATATTAATTACACATATTTTACAACCGTGAAATGCACGGGCATAAAACTAGTAAATGATATAAAAAGGTAACATGTGTCACAAATAAATTATTAGCATCATCATGTAAATATAGGTATTAAAACGGAAATTTCGAAAGCACGTGTCGGTATCTTTCATTACACCTCACCCTTTCCGGTACATTTGTTGCCTCATCCTCAATCAGTTGCATAGCGATACGTAATGGCTTCATATCTTCACACATACATATATATATATATATAATATACATATGGATAGACACATATTAGAGATAACTCCATGGAGAGTGATATATGAAACTAATTAATGTGACAATATATAAAACAAGACTTACTTTGATTGTAAGGCCTTGTTTATTTGCAAGGGAATCTGGAACACTAGTGTTCAACTTGTTGTTCTGCAGATATCTGTGAATCCAAGTATGACTGTCATTATAAACATATTACAAGGTATTGTAAAATCTAAAATCATTTTATTCGCCAACTGCTTTAGGTATTCGGCACTGAACATACATTTCCCGAAGATATGGTATGTCGCCCAAAGTAGTTGGAATGGATCCGCCGAATAGGTTATTCTCTAAATGACTTTTTTTACAAGTTCAAAACAAACTGTCACCATGTAGTAATAAATAGTACTAATTTATTCTATGAAAATTTATTGAAATTAACGATATATTATATGATCAAGCTTACAGAATTTCCAATGACTTCAGTGGACTCAAATCTGGAATTGATCTTGAGATCTTGTTGCCTCCAAGCAAACTAAGAAGAAAAATTCGAATTTCTATTACTTGTTCATGAGGAAATATATGCATAAGAAATCACAAATCATTTCTTTACACTAGCAGTTGTTTGTTGGATTTTTATCGTATTAAATAATATTAGCCTTTTTACTTAAATCCTCATTCATGCAATATCCTATTTCCTATTTGTCCATCGAAAAAGTTTAGTTACATCTGTTTCGTTAGATCTTTTCTATATGAACTACAATAATCATAACAGATTTTCTTACAGTTGCTTCAATCCTGTTAGCTGAGAGATGCTTGCCGGCAATGCACCAGATAATCCAAGGCCCGTCAAATCCCTAAAAGAAACACAATCTCAATTGACGGATTAAAAGGTGACAAACACATTGATAATTAAACTTTTTTCTAGCATGTACGATCGAATTCTCTTACAAAGAGATGACACGAACGAATTCTTCAGTCAAGCAAGAAACACCTGTCCAAGAATTCATTTTCGGCAAACATGGATCTCCACTCCAATCCAAGAGCGTAGTCCCTAATAATTCGTCCCTTAAATCCTCCATTGCCACCACTAATAATCGATTACGAACATCAAAAAATATTTGCAAACATGAAGTGAAAATGTTACATACGTCGTCAAATTCAAAACTTTATGGGAATTTATTCCCTTACCATCTCTTGTAATGGTATTCCCTTCTATAGACAAAACTTTGAAAACCTCGGCGGCATTAATCAATGGGCCAACGGGCGAACCATCAATGGGAACCATACTTATGACAGTGTTTCCCTGTAGAGGCCATTGGCTGCCATAAACACTCTTGCCTTTCTCCGTGACATTCAAAGCTTGATAGAATTTTTGTCCATTTACATAAATATCAAACACCCTCCAACTATATGGGCTTGGAGTTCGGTTTTCCTGAAAATACAATACGATGTAATATCGTCCCTCAGAGAGCGGGAAAGGTGGCCAACTCAGCGTGAGGTTCTTCCCTCTGCTTGTCGTTAGAGACGTTGCAAAAGCCTTTTTCGGCGGAAGGTTCCAGAAGATTGCCGGGTTTACAGTAGAGTGGCTCGAAACTGAAGGATTCTCGTCTTTGATCGATTCCCAATAACGGTTATACATATCATCTGGAAAACTGATCAGTTTCAATGTCCATTATTCGACGTGCTTCTAAATATGTATGTACATGAAAAAGAAGATTATTAATTTGTGGCCCCATGCCCCATGGTACTTGGTGTTTTAGAAGAATTGTAAAATGGCGAATAATGGATTACATATATCCCCATTTATTAACAGCTAAAACATTTACTACCTTTTTTATCTTATTGTAGCTAAACCCAAAGATTAAACTTACTAAAATACGTCGAACATGAAAGAACTTGTGCGCAATGTTCTTCGTTCTTAAAGATATTAAAGGTTGCTGAATATATATTACCTGACGATGGCATCATCATCGGAGCCAAAGCTACCCCTGGAAACGGTCGCCAGCATATTGCTTTCCAAATTCGTGAAATTGTAAACCGAATCGTCGAGATAATGCACTTCAATTGCAGAAATAAAAGGAAAAGAACCTTCGACTGTGTGTTCGTTCCTTGCCACGCACACGCTGAGAAACTTATTCTGTGCCATTACAACAGCTTCGAAAAAAGAGGTTAATCCTCCATTGATGTAATCATATGTTGTATTCACAATGCTCCATTTTGTTCCGTCTATGATCTGATCGAAAACTGGTGGCTGGTCTTTCCCCTCAAATCCTCCGTAGAAATATATGGTCTTCACTAGGTATTTCCGTCCTTTGATCACTGGGAAGCCATAGCAATGCTTTTTGGATTTTGAATTAGGGAAATAACGCAGTGTTTGGAGTAAGGGATATATGTCTGTTCTAATCAAGGTTGTTTTGTTGCCTGTGGATATGTAGGCATCGTCCGAGGTGTATTTTGTTGGACCTTGTTCTACATCGCCACCGCTCGAACCGCAGCTTATGTAATAATCTGCACCAAGTTAATAAATATCAGCGTTAACCTAACATTTTTTCTTAATCGGTTTTCATTATAAGATTTGTATGTGCATGGATTTTAGTCCATAATTAGATTATGTGCGTGTATGTGAAAGTATGTACCTCTAGGTGGTACAATGGCATGGGCTGTGAAAGGGTTGGTCACAAGCCATAGGAGGAAGGTGGAGGCAAACATGGTGATGGTCAATTTACCAGGAAAGGAAATTAGATGAGAATATTCTGGGACAGAGGAATAAGATGGCGAGATTTAGAGAGAAAGAGGGATGATTAATTATGGTAGCCATGAATGTAAATATGAATTTGGTGGTTATGCATGAGAATCGACCTAACTGGCAATTAGTGCGCGTGCGTTATGATACAACGTGTTGACTCATATTTGATACTGGCCATGCATACCCCAAAGAAGAAATCATCATATATATTTATATATAGAGGAATTTTATGGTGCTCACCTTATGAGCACATTATGTGGGCTCCTGTTGATGTGACACCGATTCGTGCCATTTCAACACCCCACATCGACATCCAAGGTTATGTCGTCTTAATTAACACCTTCTAGTGTCATTAATCAACATTTCGGATGCTGATGTGGCATATTGACGTGATATATTTCATTGACATATAAAAGTGTTGGGGATATGCCCTCATAATGCCATTCGGGGATGTAATGAATAGGTCATAGATGAAAACGTGTTATTCACATTATTTGAATATTGTGTCGAATATTTATTTATAGAATGAATTTGATTTTACAATTTATTCCTTTATAGGCATATTAATTATTTACCATTAATTCTTGCTTGGCCTCCGGTAAGACGAAAAATAAATAAAACCCATATATAGCGAGTTTAGTCGCCGATTCTCATGGTATGAGAGATGGGGGACCAGTGAGCTATTGTTCTCGGATATTAAATTTGTCCATAAGTCTCAGACTTCAGTATGGTGACTGAATGTCGATCATGACTTATTTGTTGATGACTCCTAAATGGTTGTGCCAACTATACCTCTCGAATATCTGATAAGGAAGTGACAACTCTCTGCAAAGATTTTTACACCTCTTAAATATTTGACCCAGAAGTGAGAATTCTCTGCAAAGATTCTTACACCTCTCAAATATCTTAGCCGGAAGTGACAACTCTTTGCAAAGATTCTCACACCTCTCAATATACTACTATAAATACACAACATACTTAACATAATCCCACGTCTTAACATATTTTTCTCAACCCACATATACTTTATCTTTAATGAATTTCAACCTTGGCAACTCTTCGTCATCCTCTTCCGATGATGAAGATAATATGCTAATTATAAATAATCTTCGTAAAAAACAAGAAGTGATATGTCAAGTTATCGCTAATAAGAACGCCATCATTCAGCAAATTCTTCATCAGCAAAACCACCAAGCCTCCCACGACGGCTCTATTCCTGGGCATATATTTATCAACCGTAATCGAGAGGCTGCTGATCGTAGGTTGTACAATGATTATTTTTCAGATAATCCATTGTACAATGAGGCCATGTTTCGTAGAAGATATCGAATCGTGGACGCAATCAAGGATCACGAAGTGTACTTTCAACAACGATCAAATGGCCGACTTGGATTATCTCCAATACAAAAAATAACTATTGTCTTTCGTATGTTGGCATATGGTGTTCCAGCAGATGCTACGGACGAGTATGTTAAAATTGGAGAGTCGACTGCTATTGAAAGTATGAAAAGATTCTGTCGAGCGGTAATTGAGGTATTCAGTGAGCGTTATTTGAGGAGGCCCACATCTAATGATATATCTAGACTTCATGATATCGGTCAGAAGTGTGGTTTTCCAGGAATGTTAGGGAGTTTAGATTGCATGCATTGGAGGTGGAAAAATTGTCCTACGGCGTGGGCCGGACAATATGGAAGTCGTAGTGGAAAGCCTACTATTATTCTTGAGGCTGTAGCAGATTATGATCTTTGGATATGGCATGCTTATTTCAATTTTCCCGGCTCCAACAATGATATCAATGTCTTAGAGTCATCTCATCTTCTCTCTGACCTAACTCAAGGTATTGTTCCTCCAGCTCATTATGTTGTAATTCAGGGAAAAGAGTATAACATGGGTTATTATTTAGCCTATAGCATATATCCAAAATGGTATACCATTGTCCAAACAATTCATGAGCCACGCGGTCCGAAGAAAAAATATTTCGCAATGAAACAAAAATCCTGCAGGAAAGACGTTGAACGTGCATTCGGAGTTCGTCAATCACTTTTTTGAATCGTAGCAGGAACGGTACGTTATTGGAAAAAAAGGTGTTACATGATATAATAACTTCATGTATTATTTTACATTACATGATTGTGGAGGATGAGCTCCTAAGTGCGCCAATTGAAATTGAGATGGAAACACCATCGCCGGAAGTCGAAATGGCGATAGATGAAAATACTCGATTTGAGGATTTCATATGTCGATACAAAAAAGTTAAAGATGATCACATTGCACTTAGAATGCATTGATTGATCATTTGTGGGACGAATACACAAATGCCGAGACTTGAAGACTATCTCTCTATTGCTTGTACGAATGTTTTTTATTTGCGTCTCAATGTATCTTTAGGTCGTGTATTGTTTTCTAATGAATATTTATTTCTACGGATTTGGTGCGTACGATTTTATCATTTATATCATTAGTTTATTTCACATTTTTCCAATCAAATTTAAAATAACAGTTTGGTCTAATTTGTATTTTTGTAAAATATGTGGGTGTTATTGAAATGATAAAAAAGTTGAAGTGGAAATGAATATTCTGAGAATATTCTTTTGGGTTTGAGAGTGAGTTTAACTGTTGGAGAAGAATTACTGTTGGATGTGATGACATTTACTGTAAAATAGGTTTGAGAATTGGTTTAGCCGTTGGAGATGCTCTAAGTTAGTTTGAGTTTTTAGCAAATCAAACACACATACACATCTCTTCTAAAACATCTTTCCCTCCTCTCTAGCCATCCTTGGGAGGAGGTGGAATTTGGATACGTTCCAGGGTTGGCGTGACGATCTTGCCAAGGCGTTGGAGCTCCGAGAGGTCACGACATTGCTCGGAAGGGACTACGACAACCGGGACGGGGAGCGAGAGCTTGGGATCTTCACGACGAGGGTAAGCTCTTTACAAACCTTATTACGTGTCATACGTGCGTGTTTTCTTTTCTTAACCGAGCGATGCGGGGCTAACCTTATGTGGATCCCGAAAAAATTTTAAACTTCCACTGCGTCCGGATTAGATCTCCGGACACCCGGGGTTCCCCAACAAAAAGAGGGAGTTAAATAGATTGGTAGCTGGTTTCCAATAGTCAGTCACGTTTCAATGTGGGTGTTTCGATTTTATTTGTTACGTGTTCTCATTTTTAATCATTAATCTTATATAATCTTTTTTGGGTTGTCAATTTTTAGTCGGTTATAACTGAATGCAATTAATGCTGCAAAGAAGATCTGGCATATCTGAGACCGTCGCCAGCGATTCCTCCGACCGTCGATGAATCTTCACCTAATACGAAAATGATTAGCATACTTAACGATTTTTAGTTATTAGAGTAATTTGTTAACTTCTAGTATTATCATTAGAACATTACCTTTATTTTTATTATTCTTAATCTTCACCTAAGAAGAGGTCGCATGTATCAAACAGTGGAAACTCCGAGGCCTCCTTCAACGAGTAGAGGACAATGTTGTAAAATAAGGTGCTAGTCGGGCGCCAGGAGCCTATTGCCTACATGGTCTAAGTGGTTTCAAGGCGGAAATTAGACGGTACACCCATTTTCATAGTAAACATTTCAATGATAAAAATATTACAATGCTTCAAAGCTTAAATCACATATTGAAAAAAATGTAGAACTAGATTGCATTTATAGCAAGTCTCATCAAGCAGAAAATTCAAAATATCATATGACACTAAGTACACAAGCATCTAACAGATACAAAATGCATAAATAGGACCAAATAATCCTCGAACGTTCAATTTTCATACATAAAAGCTGATGCCTACACTCTAGGATGTCGAATTGAACGCAGCGTTTACCGCCTACACGTCAAATCTCGCTGCCGATGCCGAATTGCTGATCCAACTGATTACGGATGTGGAAATTAAAACGGGTCTCTTCTCTATTGGAGATAACAAATCTCCCGGCCCGGACGAATTTGCAGCCGCCTTCTACAAAAGCACTTGGGACATTGTTGGGCCTGACATTACGCATGCCATTAAGGAGTTTTTTCGCACGGGATTTTTTTCGCACGGGATTCCTCTTAGGGAACTCAACTCGACCCTCATTACCCTTATTCCTAAATGTGAGAATCCATGCATGGCTAAGGACTTTAGACCGATCTCGTGTCGTAATGTCCTGTACAAGGTCATTTCAAAAGTCATTGCCAATGCCTACGGGGGCTGCTTGGGGATGCTTGTTCACCAGACCCCAACGGCCTTCATACCTGGACGACGTAGATCGGATAATATTCTATTAGCACAGGAGATTTGCCAAGGCTACATTAGTGCGGGGCTGCCCGAGCGCGTGATGTTTAAAGTAGACCTAGCGAAGGCCTACGACAAGGTTGAGTGGGACTTCCTTCTGTTGACGCTTGAGGTGCTGAATTTCCCTAATACTTTTGTGGGATGGATATGCTCGTGCCTTACTTCGCCATGCTTCTCGATCAATATTAATGGGCAGCCTGAAGGTTTTTCAAGGGGCGGTGGAGACTACGACAAGGCGACCCCATCTGGTTATGGAGGTTTTACATGGAATTATTGAGGAACGAATCCGCCACAACGGGTGCTTTCGGTATCATTGGAAGTGTGAGCCTACCGCGCTCTTCATGCTCACTTTCGCCGACGACTTGCTTTTATTCTCACACGCTGATGTCGCGTCGGTTAGCATCTTTAGGGACAGCTTAGATCTCTTGGATTCCTTGCTGGTCTTAGAGTGAACATTACAAAGAGCGAGATGTTCATATCCAAGAGGGCCGAGCGACTGCGACCCTTGATCATGCAATCGAGACTAGGCTGAGACCTCGGTGTACCCTTGATCACTTCGAGGCTTTTGATTGCGGACTGCGACCCTCTTCTCCGTAACATTGACCGCCGGCTTGGCTCTTGGACTCGCTTGTCTTTCTCTTATGCAGGTCGGGTCCAATTGATTCGATCTGTCTTTCTTGGGATACATACGTATCGGTCAGGGGTCTTTTTACTCCCCAAGGGCATTGTTCATGCAATTGAGACTAGGCTGAGATCATTTCTCTGAAGGGGCTCGAGCGCTAAAGTTGTGTGGGCAGACATATGCGTACCTAGGGAGGAAGGTGGCCTAGGGCTTATTAACTGGGGATGACAAGTCTGTTTGGGCTACTTGGATTCGACGGACAAGGCTGCACAGCGAATCCCTTTGGACAACTAGACCTCGAGGACTTCGTGGAGTTGGAGGAAAATCTTGAAACTTCGCCAAGCTGTTCGTCGTCTTATTGAATTCCGAATCGGCAATGGTGCTAACACCCGTATCTGACCCGACCCTTGGTTCTTTCCATGCCCTATGGTGGAGAGACTCCCTCGCTGGCCTATGGTTATGGGGCTGCCCCTCGACTCGAGGCTTAGCTCCATCATTCGTGATGATAGATGGCACTGGCCGGCGCAAACTACGACCGATTATTTGGAGATTGGCCCGTTTCTTCCTCCACTGCATCCTAGGGAAGAAGATACGGTGAGATGGATTATTTCTGGGAACGGGCACTGTTCGACTCATTCGGCTAGGGAGAGTCTACGTCTGCGACGACCCTTAGTGCAATTGCACATGCTTTTTGGGGGTCCTATTTCCATCCCATGGCATGAGATTATCCTATGGCTAGCTATCAGGGACAGATTGGCGACGCGCGACAAGCCATGGGTGGCGGTGGCTGCGGGGACTTCTACCTGCCTTGTTTGCTACGAGGAGCTAGCGGAGACTACTCGGCATCCGTTTTTCGATTGCTTTTTTTTGCGGCGGTGTCTCCGGCTACTCCGGGAACACATGCGGTTTGGGTGGCCTCTACGGGACTGGTTTGCGGGGATTCAATGGGCGGCGCGTCGATGGCATGGTGGGCACTTAGCATGATTGGGTCCACGGTCGTAGTTTGTCTTAGAGTGAACATTACAAAGAGCGAGATGTTCATATCCAAGAGGGCCGAGCGACTGCGACCCTTGATCATGCAATCGAGACTAGGCTGAGACCTCGGTGTACCCTTGATCACTTCGAGGCTTTTGATTGCGGACTGCGACCCTCTTCTCCGTAACATTGACCGCCGACTTGGCTCTTGGACTCGCTTGTCTTTCTCTTATGCAGGTCGGGTCCAATTGATTCGATCTGTCCTTCTTGGGATACATACGTATCGGTCAGGGGTCTTTTTACTCCCCAAGGGCATTGTTCATGCAATTGAGACTAGGCTGAGATCATTTCTCTGAAGGGGCTCGAGCGCTAAAGTTGTGTGGGCAGACATATGCGTACCTAGGGAGGAAGGTGGCCTAGGGCTTATTAACTGGGGATGACAAGTCTGTTTGGGCTACTTGGATTCGACGGACAAGGCTGCACAGCGAATCCCTTTGGACAACTAGACCTCGAGGACTTCGTGGAGTTGGAGGAAAATCTTGAAACTTCGCCAAGCTGTTCGTCGTCTTATTGAATTCCGAATCGGCAATGGTGCTAACACCCGTATCTGACCCGACCCTTGGTTCTTTCCATGCCCTATGGTGGAGAGACTCCCTCGCTGGCCTATGGTTATGGGGCTGCCCCTCGACTCGAGGCTTAGCTCCATCATTCGTGATGATAGATGGCACTGGCCGGCGCAAACTACGACCGATTATTTGGAGATTGGCCCGTTTCTTCCTCCACTGCATCCTAGGGAAGAAGATACGGTGAGATGGATTATTTCTGGGAACGGGCACTGTTCGACTCATTCGGCTAGGGAGAGTCTACGTCTGCGACGACCCTTAGTGCAATTGCACACGCTTTTTGGGGGTCCTATTTCCATCCCATGGCATGAGATTATCCTATGGCTAGCTATCACGGACAGATTGGCGACGCGCGACAAGCCATGGGTGGCGGTGGCTGCGGGGACTTCTACCTGCCTTGTTTGCGACGAGGAGCTAGCGGAGACTACTCGGCATCCGTTTTACGATTGCTTTTTTTTCGCGGCGGTGTCTCCGGCTACTCCGGGAACACATGCGGTTTGGGTGGCCTCTACGGGACTGGTTTGCGGGGATTCAATGGGCGGCGCGTCGATGGCATGGTGGGCACTTAGCATGATTGGGTCCACGGTCGTAGTTTGTCTTAGAGTGAACATTACAAAGAGCGAGATGTTCATATCCAAGAGGGCCGAGCGACTGCGACCCTTGATCATGCAATCGAGACTAGGCTGAGACCTCGGTGTACCCTTGATCACTTCGAGGCTTTTGATTGCGGACTGCGACCCTCTTCTCCGTAACATTGACCGCCGACTTGGCTCTTGGACTCGCTTGTCCTTCTCTTATGCAGGTCGGGTCCAATTGATTCGATCTGTCCTTCTTGGGATACATACGTATCGGTCAGGGGTCTTTTTACTCCCCAAGGGCATTGTTCATGCAATTGAGACTAGGCTGAGATCATTTCTCTGAAGGGGCTCGAGCGCTAAAGTTGTGTGGGCAGACATATGCGTACCTAGGGAGGAAGGTGGCCTAGGGCTTATTAACTGGGGATGACAAGTCTGTTTGGGCTACTTGGATTCGACGGACAAGGCTGCACAGCGAATCCCTTTGGACAACTAGACCTCGAGGACTTCGTGGAGTTGGAGGAAAATCTTGAAACTTCGCCAAGCTGTTCGTCGTCTTATTGAATTCCGAATCGGCAATGGTGCTAACACCCGTATCTGACCCGACCCTTGGTTCTTTCCATGCCCTATGGTGGAGAGACTCCCTCGCTGGCCTATGGTTATGGGGCTGCCCCTCGACTCGAGGCTTAGCTCCATCATTCGTGATGATAGATGGCACTGGCCGGCGCAAACTACGACCGATTATTTGGAGATTGGCCCGTTTCTTCCTCCACTGCATCCTAGGGAAGAAGATACGGTGAGATGGATTATTTCTGGGAACGGGCACTGTTCGACTCATTCGGCTAGGGAGAGTCTACGTCTGCGACGACCCTTAGTGCAATTGCACACGCTTTTTGGGGGTCCTATTTCCATCCCATGGCATGAGATTATCCTATGGCTAGCTATCATGGACAGATTGGCGACGCGCGACAAGCCATGGGTGGCGGTGGCTGCGGGGACTTCTACCTGCCTTGTTTGCGACGAGGAGCTAGCGGAGACTACTCGGCATCCGTTTTACGATTGCTTTTTTTTCGCGGCGGTGTCTCCGGCTACTCCGGGAACACATGCGGTTTGGGTGGCCTCTACGGGACTGGTTTGCGGGGATTCAATGGGCGGCGCGTCGATGGCATGGTGGGCACTTAGCATGATTGGGTCCACGGCATGTGCTTGCCTCCTTGATCTACCATTTGTGGGCTGAACGGAACAGGAGATGGCACGAGGGAAGATGTCGGAGACCTGATTAGATCGTGTTTGAGATTGAGGCACTTCTCAGCGTGCGACTTTCCACCCCGGCGTACAAATATGACTTGCAGCTGCGGGCCGTGCGATGGGTCTGGTGTATCGCTTGGTACTAGGGCTGTTTTGTTTGTCTAGCTTGGTTGGTGCTTTGGCGTGAGCTAGTAGCCTGTTCCCAGTTGGTTTTGTGCATCTGCATGACTTCTTTGTACAGACTTTCTTTATGTTATTTTAGTGACCGTTTCCCAAGAAAAAGCAACATCAAAATAAATTTTGAAATATCTTGAACCATTTCAGATTGCATCCATGAGGAAAACTTTCACTGGTCCAACCAACTTTTCATCTATAATTTATAGAGATAAAAAACGAAAACAATTAACTGATAAATCAAGAAACAATAATGATATACAACATTATAAGTTTCAGTTTTTTTCCAACAATAGCTTGCCATTACACAAAAATGGTACAACCGAGCTAAATAGCCCACAGAGCCTTCTGGTCACATCAATTGTCAGTCGGAAACAAACACCTCCTAAAGAGGACAAGACACTCCTAATATAGGAAACTAAACTTCCACATGGATTACAAAAGACCGAAAGAACAATCCAAAGTTACAACAAAAAGAACTAAAGTACCTACTATAAATAGAGCTTAAAACTCCACATTCGTGATTATTAAACTCAAATCCGAAGTACTCAACGCTTTATTCCTTTTTAACTTCAAGAAACCCGTCTTTTTCGGTAGGAACCTCCAACAATGTGAGGTAGTCCTACAAAAGGAGACTACCCCAATTCGGGAGACTGATGAACACAACATGATATTAAAAAAATAGCCGCACAACCACCAACGCAACGAAACTGAAAATAGTGTAAACAACACAAAACAAATAGACTTAATAACCAAAACACAACAAACAAACCTACTAACAAGCAAAAGCACCAAAACGACAAAGACTCAAACAACAAACACAGAAAATTAAGATAGTGTTGCTCCCCGTCCTCAAGTCGGAGGACGGCGAAGATCGATTTCAGAAGCGGTAGTGCATGTGGTTGCTGCTGGGGTGGACCCGATTAATCGACGCCCCCCGAACAGCGCAACGTGGCAATAGCAGAAGCGCGATTTGAACCGAGCGACGTAGGTGACGAATTTTTGATTTTTAATATATAAATTCAACGTTATGCCCTCGGCTTCTCCCGAGAGCCTGAGATACTACCCTAAGCCTCGGGAGACCACGATTAATTCGAATTATCAAAATTCAAATTTATTTCATATTTATTCGAATTAATAATTTAGTTCCAAACTAATTTAGTTCCAAACTAATCAAATTTATTCCAAACGTCTGGATCCCGGGGCCTCCGGGCTAGATCGTCACGCCGGTATGACCTTGATCGAACCTCCGAGAATGCTCCCGATGGTTAGACGCATTTCAATTCGGGCGTCGGGACTCATTAAACGAACCCGTGTCTTAACTATGTGGCTTGAGAAGTCGGCACTTAGCTTCACTGGGCCCGCGCCATGTGCTCGCCTCCTTAATCTACCATCTGTGGGCTGAACGGAAAAGGAGATGGCATGACGGCAGGCAACGGACACCTCACCAAATCGTGAAGGACATCGAGGCCCTGCTTAGCATGCGTCTGTCCACCCTATGCGACGGGTCTGGCGAATTGCTTGGGCTTAGTGCTTTCTTGGACTTGGACCTGGACCTAGGTCCAGGGACCTTTTATCCTTTCCTTTCTTTTTGCTTTGTCGCTCTGTACCTTTGGTCTTCTCTTGGCTTTCCCTTGGTTTGGGTTTGTGCAGGTTGACCTCCCATTGGATCGCTTGGTGCGGCTGCTTCCCTGGCTGCGTGTTGGAAGGGGCTGGCTCCCCCGCACCCACCTTAGATGAAGACTGAGTCACTCTTTTCCCCTCCCCCTTTCCTTCCCTTGACTTCTCACTTCCTTGCTCGTCTGTCTTGTTTTGTTGCAGGTGGGGCGCTAGACCACGATGTCTCTTGCCTTCCCTACTTGCGGTTCTCCTCGTCCGTGTGTGGTGGCCTACCCAGCCCTGGTGATGTCCCCATCTGGCCTGCTGCATGGAAAACAGGTGGTGGCACGAGCACGCATTTTCAGACCAGCCCTGCGGATGCATTTTCCCGCCTGAAACATTTCTACCGTGATTTTGTCTTCTGTTTGCGCGTCTTGCACTTGTTGGCACTTTGCTGGGTAGCCCTGCTGGTACTACAACTGGTGCCAGGAACCGGTTGACTGTTCTGGTTATTTTGACACCTTTTAGCCTTTGCTTTGGACCTCTGTATTGTTTCTCTCTTGGGCTTTGGTCTTGTTTGGACCTTGTAGGTTGTCTGGGTTACCTGGTCTATGGTGCTGTCTGGTCTGTCCTACATTACCGTTTGGTGAGGCATGAGCGATATCATGCCCGCTGCTCTGTACCCCTGTTTTCCATTTATTTTAGTTACCAATTTCCAAAAAAAAAAACTATGTGGCTTGAGAAATTGTAGAACGTTTTTCCCTTTATTTCTCTAGTATTTCTTATTTTTGTTGTGTAAAAGTATCAAGTCTTTTTTCTCCATACCATCCACGTTTTTTTTTTTGGAAAGTGTCACTAAAATAAAAGAAAACAGGGGTACAAAACAGCGTTCATGATATCGCTCATGACGCACCAAACGGTAATGAAACAACCGACCAGAAAGCACTTAGACTAGGCAACCCAGACCATCCACGTCTTTATATATGTGTGTGTGTTAATTAATTTTTTTTATTTTTTTATTTTTTATAATATCCAATAACACATGTCAAAAACAACAAATGAGTCATCATTTTTCTACACAACTTAACGTGGCATATGATGGAATTTTCTAGATAATTTTTGATAATTTCAATTAGGCCCTTGAGGTTTCTAAATTCTCAATTTAGTCCCTCAAATTTAAATAATATAATAATTAAATCCAATCTATTAATTTAATTATAACTAAGTCTCACTTAGTTAATTAATTAAGCACTTAAGATAATCTTAAGTCCTAATTATTTCCGTGACTGCCAATGAGGTGTTGGTCTGGTGGTACGGCAGCCAACACTGAGGTGCTTGGGGGTAATGAGGGAGAGGTCGTGGGTTCGAACCCTCCCATCACATTTCCTCAAGCCTGTCCCACATGGGCCCACACATGTGCGTTTGAACCGGTCGGCCTGTTTAGCAGGTAGTGGGTCGGCCCTCGGGGTTTACCTGGCCCGCCAGGGTTCCCCGGGTCTCAAAAAAAAAAAAAAAAAAAAAAAAAAAAAAAAATTTATTTCCGTGACTGTCACTGGGATTTAACTAAGTCGTTGACACCTCGTATCAACTATGCCACTAGATTAACGAATCTCATTCGTTAGGTTTCAGAGAAAAGCCCGTCGTTTTCGTTCGAGTTCACTACCATTTTTAAGCGCGACTCTCTAGGTCCGTCTCAAATGGCATGGGAAGAATCCACGAATCTCGGTATTCACCTAGCCAATCCTTCCGTGTCGGACAAATTCAGTTGAGAACGAATTTTGATCTAATCAAAATTCGGGCGAACCGACTATAGCGTATAACATTTAAATACTTCTTACGCCTTTCACTTACGTCCCGGTTAGGTGAGAGCCATGCAAATATCAAACTCACTAACCTAACTCTATGTTATAATCGAGACCGAACCGATTACTTAAACTCCGCTCCGTATCTAATACGAACAAGTTTTCTAAGCTTCGGCCGAAGGCTTTATAATCTTCGCTCTTCGATTACCTCATAGGAAATTAACCTATACGAATATAGGCAGTGAATTCCGATAGCGGTCAAAGCCCGACAATCACCTCCGTAAAGTTGGTTGCGTTTCGACGCTGGCCCGTGTCCCATATCTGAACACTTGCAGGCCTAGCTAACTAGCGACAAACCGAAATCGCGAAAGCAAATCCGCCAGTGACCCTAGCGGTCTAAGGTTGCTATATAGTCATTCGTTCAATCATTGACAACATCCTAACCATGTGTTGACACGAATACGAGCCGAATGTCCGAATACGCGATCTCTCCGATCACCGATATCTCCATCACGACCCACAACCTCTCAGGTAATCGGTGACACTACCGATAGTATGTGGTCGTCAATGGATAAGTCATATTCGGATATCTAGTCACCCACCTAGAATCATTAGACTTACGAACTTTTTATTGAATGCTGAGATTAAGAATCATCCGGTGTCTCCTCTCTCGTCCCCACGAGAATCAGACGTCCACCTCAAACATTTGGTGTTATTTATTTATCGCACTGTCGGATGCCAAGCAGACTTTAAATTCGATAAATAAATAATAACACCTTTATTACAATGAAAATAATATTCATTAATTTATTTGACGGTATACAAAAAACCTGTCTGGCAACCTATACATCATCGTGCGCCCTATACTATTCCTAGTCCTCGTATGGCATTCCGAGGGCACACTCCCTAACAGCCTCCCACTTGCACTCGAATGCCATGCGATGCACCTAATGCCAGTCACAATGGTATCGTAGCCCCATCTTGTCCAAATGTTGTTCCATAACTGCTTGGGACAAGGGCTTCATGAGCGGGTCCGCCACGTTTTTTGCGGTGGCGATTTTCTGCACGACGACCATCCCGTTTTCAACGAACTCACGTAATACGTGATATTTTCTTTCAATATGTTTGGACTTTCTATGAGATCGTGGTTCTTTTGCTTGCGCGACTGCACCGCTATTATCGCACCAAAGTGTAAGCAGTCTGTTAGCAACTGGTACCACAGTAAGTTCCTCCAAGAAATTTTTCATCCAAACAGCTTCTTTAGCTACCTCTGAGGCTGCTATGTATTCTACCTCGCACGTGAAATCAGCAGTTGTGCTTTGCTTGGAGCTTCTCCAAGACACTGCCCCACCGTTGAACACGAATACAAAACATGAAGTAGATTTTCGGTCATCCACGTCCGAGTGGAAGTCCGAATCGGTGTACCAACTACTTCTAATCCCGCTCCTCCATAAACCAGCGTTAAGTCTTTAGTCCTTCTAAGGTATTTAATAATATTCTTAACGGCTGTACAATGTTCTTCCCCTGGGTTTGCCTGAAACCGACTAACCACGCTCACAGAGTAGGCAATGTTTGGGCGTGTACACAATATCGCGTACATCAGACTACCCACTGCAGATGCATAGGGTATTCCACTCATCCGTCGTCTGTCTTCCTCACTTTGAGGTGACATTGTTTTCGACAAATGGATCCCATGTCGCATTGGTAAGAACCCTCTCTTAGAGTCATGCATTCTGAATTTCTTCAGGATTTTCTCTAAGTAAAGGGCCTGAGATAAGCCGATCGTATGGTTCGCTCGATCCCTGAACAAGCGAATACCGAGAATATACGTCTCTTCTCCCAGGTCTTTCATGGAGAACTCGGTTGAAAGCCACGCTTTCACCAACGAGAGCATCCCAATCTCGTTTCCTATCAAAAGGATATCATCCACGTACAATACAAGGAGCGACACCATACTCCCACTGCTCTTTCTGTAGACACATGGCTCATCTACGTTTTTCACGAATCCAGTTCCGAACTGCTTCATCGGAACGCAGGTTCCAGCTCCGAGAAGCTTGTTTCAGTCCGTAAATTGACCGATTCAGTTTGCACACTTTGTGAGCATCTGCATGTGACTCAAAACTTTTTGGCTGCTCCATATAGATCTCCGCCTTGAGGAATCCGTTAAGGAACGCCGTTTTGACATCCATCTACCAAATCTCATAATCATAGTGCGCAGCTATCGCGAGCATTATGCGGATAGACTTGATCATGGCTACAGGCGAGAAAGTCTCCTCATAGTCGACTCCCTCTTTTTGGTTATAGCCCTTGGCAACCAACCTGGCCTTGTATGTCTCAACTTGTCCGTCAGATCCAATCTTTCTTTTGTAGATCCATTTACAACCGATTGGTCTAAAACCACTCGGTAGGTCTACAAGAGTCCAGACTTTGTTAGAGTACATTGAGTCCATCTCAGCTCGCATAGCCTCAATCCATCTCGTTGAGTCAATATCGAATATAGCTTGATCGAACGTAGCGGGATCTTCTCTTAGAAGTCCCTTAGTCGCAACATAATCTTGATCGAAGTGTGACATGCCATACCACTATGGTTGGCGAGGCACCCTTTCAGATCGTCACATGACTGGTTCACTCGGACCATCCGAATCATGTGTGGGCGTTTCGGTCGACTGCTCCTCGAGATTGACCTCACGGCCAACGCCACAATCTCGAATGAACTCTTCCTCGAGAAAATGTGCATGTAGGCCCACAACGATCCTTTGATCATCGTGAAAATAGAATAGGTACCCCATAGAGTCTTCGGGGTAACCTAGACTCCAATTTGTCTATTTTCAGCTTTTTCACATAGGCGGGGCAACCACAAATCCTAATATGTGATAAGCTGGGTAAACGACCAGTCCATATCTGCAGCGCCCCTGACTTCTACCGCCCATTCTTACTACTATTTTACGTGACTGCAAGTGATATAAATGAAATCTATATACGAAAAATGCGTACAAAATTTTTCCTTTTATATAAAGGAAACTCTTCTGTACAATACAAAATATTCTTAGGACATAATACAAGGTGAGCGCGCATGCGTGTTCAAAATAATCTATCGGCCCGCCACTCAGGTCGCATCCATGTACACACTGCCACCTCAAAAGTCCTCCGGAAGCTTCAAAAATTGGCCTAGCACTCGTAAAGATCACGTACCGTGATCCCGTGAACCTACAACACGTAAACACGTGGAATGAGCTTATAAAGCTCAGTAAGTGAAAGCCATGCATGCCATGCATGTGTCCTAAATTCGCAAAGGCGTCCGCGCCAATGCTCCCTAGACCTCATATTTTCCCTTGTCTTGTCTTGTCTTGTCTTGTAGGGCCCTCGGCTATCTTGCTATGCACCATCATGGAGCTCGAATTCACAAGGGATAAATAAATATATAAGTGGCAATACCCACTCAAGGGAGGCTAACCCTAGGGCGCCTTTTCTGTCCCAAGGTGGTTTTATATGCCACGCGGATGCTTCACACTGGTAGCCTAATCTGAGGTAGTCAACACCAGAGGTACCCTCAGTGTCGCTTACTCCCTCAGCTCGTACCCTCCAGGTTTCACGATCCGCCATGAGGGCATTAGCCCTAAAATTATGTCTTGCCTTGTACGTGTCATGTCTTAACGGTAGCGCCATACGACGTCACCATGGTAGCATACAAGAGACGTGACTCAACTGTGAGTCGACATCAAACGCCCATATCGGCGAGTATTTATCGCTCTCAAGCGATCGTGTATTATGCACGCTATCGTATCCTGTCTTTCATTCTAATCGTGCGTGCATATGCTCATGTCATGAATAATGCGTGTTATGCCATTATATCATGTAAATAAATCATGTGGTCATGTAACGCAAATAATTCACGTAGGAAGTCGCGTAATATCATAAAAATACATATCACATAATTTCATGCACTTACAATTATGTGTTGCAGTTGGGACTTCCACTTACCTGGTATCCTTAGCTATTTAGCTTATCGTACTGTAAGTCTCTAACCATCGAATCCCTAAGTATAGAAACATATAGGGTATGTTAGTCTATTTACAGTTTTACGAAAGTGGCTTAGTTTGAAAACCCTAGTTTCGTCTTTTATGGGTTTCGAAATTATAACTTTAGAATTTATAGTATATATAAAGATGTCTCAAAATCATAATTTTAGAATCTCGAAGTAGCATATACATGGGTTCGAGATTAATTAAACGATACATAAAGATTGCGAGATGTATGTCGACATTATTAACAAAGATTTCGAGGTGTGTTTGCGAGGTTATACACAAAGATTTCGAGATTTAACAATACACAATTTCGACATGGATCTTGAGCTTAGATCTCGAGATCTTATGCCAAACTTCGAAGTTAAAACCAAAAAGGATTTCGACATGTTCTCGAGTTTTATTTCGAGATTCTGTCCCGAGTTTTGTTTCGACATTTTCCTATCTTCATTTCCGATCTCGAAATCATTCCTGCAAACTAATATAGCTTCGAATTTTATCAAACTGAAAATCATATCACTCGAAAACATCTTTTTGGTATGAAAATTGTTTAAACTTCGATCTAAACACCTATCTCTTCAGAACAGTATAAATATCATATGAACTTCAAAACATGCGACTTTGCTAAGATATAAGATCGTTAACTAAAGAATTATTCCTACTAATTTGTGTTCTTTAAAACGTGATATTAACACTTAATATACTAAACATGAATCTAAATATATAAGTTATGGTAAATTTCATACCACTCCTAGCTTAAAGCAATCTGCTCCTCGTTTCTTCTTCTGCTTCTAGGTTTTCGAGGGTTTTTGTATGGTTTGTTTGATGAAGTGAAACTGTTCCTTTCTTATTCCAAACGTTGACGTGCATAAGTAAATAAATGACATCGACACTATTATTTAGTTCTTATCTCAACTTATGTCTCATGTTGATATTATTATAATAATTTTGCTCTCATGTAAAGCTTTTGAATTGCTTAGAATACCCTAGAATTTAGAATTCCGATGTCTCGACATCTTTCTATTTTCATCCTTGATCTCGAGTTTTAAAGATTTCGGACTTCAAGATTTCGAGCTTCATAATTTCGGGCTTCTAAGGTTTCGAGATCCAAGGATCTCGAGATTCTTATGTATCGAAATTTTTTCCTAGATTTCGAGATCTACGTAAACTTCGACATTCATGTTAACTTTTGAAATCTTACTAGTTGAAATTTTATCTTAACTAATATCGAAATCTATCCTTTCTAAGTTCAGTTAGTTCTTCTACTTGGTTATTAACCCTAATAACATCTGATATGTAATCATGTTGACACATAAAATCATAGAACATGTTCCATGCGGTCACGTAAGTCATATGTATGCATATTTATTGGCCGGCTTACTTACGGGACTCGGGTATTACAATATCTCATACGGAATGCCGTTAACAGACAACGAGGGACACTGGTTAATGGTATATGCTGCTGTCAAAAGCGCGTATCGCCTCAATGACATCGATAAATCTGTATAGCTTAACATAGAATGAACCGTATCTAATAAAGTTCGGTTTCTACGTTCGGCCACGCCATTCAACTGTTGCGTGCCGGGCGGAGTCATCTGTAATTAAATACCGTTCTCCTTGAAGAACGGGTCAAACTCGACACTCATGTACTCGCCGCCTCGATCCGATCGAATAATGAGTTTCGATGTTTGGTTTTCCACCAACGCCTTGTACTCTTTGAACCTTTCAAGCGCATCAGCTTTATACCTCATTAGATAGACTAGTCCATAATGATTGTGATCATCCGTAAAGGTAATAAAATAGTGGAAATCACCTCGAGCTTTCACATTGAATGGCCCGCAAACGTCGTTGAATTAAACCGAGAATTTCCGTGGCTCTATTAAAAGTCCGGTGAAGGGTGATCCGGTATTTTACCTTGGAGGCACGACTCACAAGTCGGATAGGGATCTGATCCCAACGGTGTCAATACACCATTTTTCTCCAACTCGTGGATCTTGCGATCTCCGGCATGACCTAATCGAAGATGCCACAAGTATCTCGCATTTATTCCCGACTTTCGTTTATCTGAAATTCACAGATACGTCGTTCTGGGTATTTAAATACTACAAACCATTAAATAGTGTCGCGCTGCCAACATTTTTATTTCTATACATAATGTGGCATGTATTATTATTAAAACTAAATACATAACTATTCCTGCTCAAAACAGGAATGAAGACGAAGTTCTTAAATCCCCTCGGGACTACAAGACAATCGTACAAACGCAACACATGCCCAGAAGATAAAATAAGAGATCTTGATCCGACGTGGCTTGGTGAGATACTATCCCTGCTTCCCACTCTGACCTCGATCTCATGCTCCCCAAGCACTTTACTTGGTCCAGACCCTGCGTGGACACACTAATGTGAGTACTAGCCCCTGAATCCAATATCCAAGAAGTAGAGTATACAGATGTAGAACAAACTATTTCTAAAACATTAAGTTCCATACCTGACACAGCCTGCTCACCCTTGAGCTTCGGACAGCCCCGCTTCAGTGGCCCAGCGCACCGCAATGCAAACACCTATCCGTCGGCTTTACACCAGTCTGCTTCGATTTCCCAGAAGATATTTTCTTCTTGGAAACCTTCCCTGTCGACTTGAGTTTGTTGCCCTTCTTCTTTTTGCCTTTCTGGGGCTTGGAAGAGGTGGCGACAAGTGCAGTTTGGTTTGCCCTCTTCATCTAACTTTGCGCCGTTGCCAATTTGATTAATCAGATCAGGAAGCAACAGCGTCATGCCGTTTAGATGATTGTTCACAATGAATGCATTGAAGGACGGAGGCAGAGACTGCAAGATGAGATCGTTTTGTAATTCTCGATCAAATCAAAAATTGAGAGTCTCCAACCTCTCGATCATGGTGATCATGTTTATTACATGTTCGCCAACATTCTCACCCTCAGACATCCTTGATCGAAAGAGCTGCGACGAAGTCGCATAACTAGCCGTCCAGACGTCTCACCGTAAAGCTCTTTCAAATGTTGAACCATCACTCGAGCATCAGCCATACTTTCGTGGCTACGCTGCAGTGCGTTACTCATCGATCCGAGGACATGAGCCTTTATGAGCTTCTCGTCGCGCAGTCGCTTGACATAAGCGGCACGAGCCTGCTCGGATGCCCGCGCCCTGGGGCCGGTGGCATTTCGGAGTCAAGGATATAAACTAGGTTCTCAATCTCGAGGAAAATCCTCAAGTTGCGAAGCCAGTCTGAATAGTTTGGCCCAGTCAACCTATTCTCCTTGAGCAGTAGTACATTTAAAGCGGTAGACATAATTTCACAAAGAGAAAATGCTGCAGAAAATAAAAGGCATATTAAGTCGATTGTATAGATTATCAAACGCGAACAAGGACTTTTTATTCCGTTTGACTCCCACTATCTTTTCAAAACTCCATTCTCCCTACGGATGTTTTGGAAGTTTCGTTGATAACTTCGATAGTGGAATTGATATCCCCGTGGACGGATGCAAACCTCAACCTCTGTCGACTTATTGGTTTGCTGCGGCCCACGAAGTCGCGCTCCGCACGAATCCGACCTTGTCGAATGTCTCAACTATCTTTGTCTCAGTCAGGGACCCCCGCCGGCAATTCCGGAACAAGGTAGTATAACTGTCTAAATGTGACCTATCAACTTTGCTCAAAACCGCACACTTGAACCGTACGGTTTACCGCACAGTGTGGTCTTGGCAAGCGGCACAAATGCACCCGAGCAAGCCGAAACAAAAGCAAATGCAAGGTGCCGGCATACCCCAAACCGAACCTTGCATTTAGGTTTCGTAACACCTAAACCCGAGCTTGATAGAAGACAGGGCATCCAATCCCTTTACTCACTTAGTATTCGTACGAGAGATATTTGTAACTCATAGCATATTAAAATTAAGCACGAGCACGTAAATGCGTTAAATTTCTAACCTAGGAAACCAATTTAAATGGACAAATATGCGGGCTATTTCTAGACTGATCCTATTATATGGATCGTAAAACGACCGGGGTCTTCGATCTTCAAATGTCAACTCATCGTTACGATGGTTGTCAAACCCTCCAATCTTACCTTGCGTCGAACTGCTGTCATTTTATCTAACTTATCTAATAAAGTGATAAAATACAATATGCGGAAATTATTTCCCGAACATCCTGTAATACATGTACATATCGGGGGCGACAAACGGCCCTTAAACAAAAAACCCGATTGAACCTAAGCCCGCGTAAATGTCCCACATAAACATGCAATATAGAATTGACGTCGGGTGCCCGACCGATGTCACGAGCGATGATAGTCTCCAAACTACATAGACCGTTCGTTTGCCACATCGGCTTTCGAGGCCTTCGGTCGAAACATTCATGAGCCTTGGCTCTGATACCACTGTTGGGGTGGGCATCGACGCCAGCCCCCGAACAGCGCAACGTGGCAATAGCAGAAGCGCGATTTGAACCGAGCGACAAAGGGTGACGAATGTTCGATTTTTGATATATAAATTCAACCTTACGCCCTCGGCTTCTCCCGAGAGCCTGAGATACTGCCCTAAGCCTCGCGAGACCACGGTTAATTCGAATTATCAAATTCGGATTTATTTCATATTTATTCGAATTAATAATTTAGTTCCAAACTAGTCGAACAAAGCGGCAGCCAGTCGTTTTTCGATTATTTGGTGACCGAAATGATTTCCGATCAACAACAAATTTTCCAGAATAATTCTACACTTCCCAACTTTCGTAACGAAGAGTGTTTTTCGAATTATTCTGATGTCGCTTAGTATTTTTCGTAAAATCAATTCAGTGGCTCGAAACTATCAATTCGAGTAAAGCGGCAGCCTGCCGTCTTTCGACTATTTGATGATCGAAATGATTTCCGATCGATACCAAATTTTCCAGAACAATTCTACACTTCCAGACATTCTCAACGAAGGGTCTTTCGAATTATTCTGATACCGTTTGGTATTTTGCATAAATCAAATCATTAGGGTTCGAGGTATACCTTCGGTCGTCGCCTCGGATGGACGTCGCTACCCTCGTCTGGATCCCGGAGCCTACGGGCTAGATCGTCAAGCCGGTATGACCTTGATCGAACCTCCGAGAAGTTTCCGATGGCTAGACGCAGTTTGGTTCCGGCGTCGGTCTCGTCAAACGAACCCGTGGCTTAACTATGTGGCTTGATAAATTGTAGAACGCGTTTCCCTTTATTTCTCTAGTATTTCTTATTTTTGTTGTGTAAAAGTATCAAGTCTTTTTTCTCCATACCATCCACGTTTTTATGCATGTGTGTGTTAATTAATGTTTTTTTTATTTTTTATTTTTTATATTATCCAATAACACATGTCAAAAACAACAAATGAGTCATCATTTTTCTACACAACTTAACGTGGCATATGATGGAACTTTCTAGATAATTTTTGATAATTTCAATTAGGCCCTTGAGGTTTCTAAATTCTCAATTTAGTCCCTCAAATTTAAATAATATAATAATTAAATCCAGTCTAGTTATTTTAATTATAACTAAGCCTCACTTAGTTAATTAATTAAGCAATTAAGACAATCTTAAGTCCTAATTATTTCCGTGACTGTCACTGGGATTTAACTAAGTCGTCGACACCTCATATCAACTATGCCACTAGCTCAACGAATCTCATTCATTAGGTTTCAGAGAAAAGCCCGCCGTTTTCGTTCGAGTTCACTACCATTTTTAAGCGCGACTTTCTAGGTCCGTCTCAACTGGCATGGGAGGAATCCACGAGTCTCGGTATTCACCTAGCCAATCCCGCGGTACCGGACAGATCCCAGTTGAGAACGAATTTTGATCTAATCGAAGTTCGGTCTAACCGACTATAGTGTATACATTTAAATACTTCTTACGCCTTTCACTTACGTCCCGGTTAGGAGAGAGCCATCAAATGTCAAACTCACTAACCTAACTCTATGTTATAATCGAGACCGAACCGATTATTTAAACTCCGCTCCGTATCTAATACGAACAAGTTTTCTAAGCTTCGGCCGAAGGCTTTATAATCGTCGCTCTTCGATTACCTCATAGGACATTAACCTATACGAATATAGGAAGTGAATCCCGATAGCGGTCATAGCCCGACAATCACCTCCGTAAAGTCGGTTGCGTTTTGTCGCTGGCTCGTGTCCATATCTGAACACTTGCAGGCCTAGCCAACTAGCGACAAACCGAAATTGCGAAGCAAATCCGCCAGTGACCCTATCGGTCTAAGGTTGCTATAGTCATTCGTTCAATCATTGACAACATCCTAGCCATGTGATTGACACGAATACGAGCCGAATGTCTGAATACGCAATCTCTCCGATCACCGATATCTCCATCACGACCCACAACCTCTCAGGTAACCGGTGACACTACCGATACTATGTGGTCGTCAATGGATAAGTCATATTTGGATATCTAGTCACCCACCTAGAATCCTTAGACTTACGGACTTTATATTGAATGCTGAGAGATTAAGGATCATCCGGTGTCTCCTCTCTCATCCCCACGAGAATCAGACGTCCAAATCAAACATTTTGGTGTTATTTATTTATTGCACTGCTGGATGCCAAGCAGACTTTAAATTCGATAAATAAAAATAATGCCTTTATTACAATGAAAATAATATTCATTAATTTATTTGACGGTATATACAAAAAACCTGTCTGGCAACCTATACATCATCGTGCGCCCTATACTATTCCTAGTCCTCGTATGGCATTCCGAGGGCACACTCTGTGGCGACCCTCACTTTCTAATCGTAACTAGTGGCGGATTTTCGCAACGTAAGTCGCGGAAGACCCGTCAAAAACTTTTTCTTAAATAAAATATATACGACGAATATCGTCTACATCGTCATCACTATACACGGGCCGTAGCCCCAAAATATCGAAATGTCAAAATCCTAACGTCGCCCCACAGGTCGTCATCCATGTACAGCCTTGCCCTCAAAAGTCCGTGGAGCACCGCCATCAGCCCACCTCAGCCGCGACGCGTATCAGCGCCGGACTCGAATGTACCTACAACACGAAAACCTGAGTGATTTGCCCAGTAGGTGAATAATATGCATGTATGCAGCGTGTACTCGATCCCCATTCCCACATCATCTCACAATTAAATGCACGATCATCTTTTCCTTCGTCCCAAACTACATATAATTCACATCATTACTAAACAATCTAGATTCATGTCGCGTATTTATAACAATCATAATATCCTACACTGGCAGTTCGTCTGAATGTTCACACCAGACATCTTCCTGCCAGAACGTTCCTTTCACTACTAACATGTACTAGTGGTTCGTCTGAATGATCACACCAGACCTCTTCCCACTAGACAACAGGTACTTATACTAGTGGTTCGCCTAAATGTTCACAAATGGCATCTTCCCACTAGATAGCTTGTACTAGCAGTTCGTCTAAACGTTCACGAAAGACATCTTCCTGCTAGATCACTCATTTCACTATTTTCAACCTAAACTAGTGGTTCGTATGAATGTTCGCACCAGACATCTTCCCACTAGTTTACTAGCAGTTCGTCCAAATGTTCACAAAGGACATCTTCCTGCTAGGCAACATTTACTGTACTAGTGGTTCGCCTAAACGTTCACGAAAGGCATCTTCCCACTAGTCCACTAGCAGTTCGCCTACATGTTCACAGAAGGCATCTTCCTGCTAGTCCATTCTTTCCAATAATATAAAATGCAATACTCAATACTCGCATTGGTATGGTGTGCAAGTGCAATGCTCATAACATGAAATATTACACTGAAAATAAATTCTCCCTGAGAGATGTTCACGCTCTACTCAGAACTTACTAAAATAGTTTTCTCAAAATATTCCAGTTCATACCCGAAAGTTGATCTTTGAAAAACCCAAAATATAAAAGAGCCAATATCAATTCACACGCCCGAAAATGTCTCCAATACTAATAATCCTCATCTATCGAAAACCCTAAAACACCTTACATCATTCTATGTGTCCAAAAATCTTCAAGCCTTAGGATATAAAACTTAACTACCCGAATTGTCTCATTCCAGCCTGAAATTCATTCTAAAGAGACCCGCAAATCTCTAACCCTAAATCATAACCTACCCGAAAATTATTTCAAACTCTATCCGTACATCTATTTTCTTAAGTCCCAAAAATTTATTCAAAATCATATTATCCGTCCACCCGAAAATCACTAAGGTGTTCTAATACCAAAAATAAAGAAACTAAAGACACTTATATTCTAAAAATATTGTGTACTCGAAACCTTAGAATTCAAACTTAGGACTGTTAAATTCATCTAAAATCCTCAAGAGTCTACTTAGTAAACTACATCAGACCCTAATTGCAACCCTTGTATCTCAACGACAGTTCTAACACAAAAACGTATAGCATTAGTCCTTTACTTGACGTGGTTATATAAAGATTCTGGCATGCAATCCTAGTATTTAGATCACGAATCAACGACCTAATTTATATAATAAATCACATAATAATCCATAACACATATAATCCTACCAATCAAGCCACGTAGTGCACTTTCCATACATAAAATAAATCGAACCCATGGAAATACTACCCAACTTCCTATATTTCAACTATTTATCTACAACCGATATTTACTCTCATGAATACCAACAAGTAAACCACATCTAAAAATAGAACATATAAACCACGATAATTAGCCTAACAACTGAGATATGGAATTTAAATCCTCATATGTATGGTCACGAGACATCACATAAAATTCTCCTCAAACATACATAAATTACATATAAAAAGAGAGCATATAAACCACGAGGATGGGAGTGTGAGGCATGTGAGGGGTCTCAATAAGAGAGACCATGGGAGGGCGGTGATGGATCTTATCTCTAAGTTTGATTTAAAACTTTTCGGGCTTTTGGAAACTCGTGTCTCTTCTATTAACGCTAGTGCTGTCTCCGGAGGCATTAGGGACTCTTGGCAATGGTTTTTTGATTATGGTGATGGGCCGGGAACGAGGATTTGGGTTGGTTGGGACCCCAGTTTTGTTCATGTCACCATTGTGGGCTGCTCTATACAAGCAGTTCATTGTAGGGTTCATTCTCTTGCATCGCAGGAACTCTGCTATATTTCCTTTGTGTATGGGAAGAATCGGCGAGAGGAGAGGGCTGATCTTTGGGATGAGATTATCCGGATTTCGGAGAATAGGGCCAACGATCCGTGGCTGATCCTCGGGGATTTCAATGCCGTTACTGATATTTCCGAGGCGAAGGGTGGTAATCCGTCTGTTGTGGAGGCGACGGAGCTCAGGGATTGCTTGATCAATGCCGACCTGACTACCTTACCTTCGACGGGGAGGTTCTTCACTTGGTTCAACCAGCAGCGTGCGGAGGCTGGTATCTGGCGGCGGCTTGATCGCATGGCTGGAAATCCCTCGTGGTTTGCTACCCACCCCGATTTGGCTTACTACTGCGATTTTCCCGCTACTTCCGATCACTCTCCTCTTATCCTTGCGGCTGCCCGGGGAAGTGGGAGGCGTCCTTGCTTCAAGTTTGATAACTTTCTGGTTTCTGATCCTAGGTTCATTGACGTGGTGAGAAGAGGTTGGCTGGATCATTCGGATGGCTTCCCGATGTTCTCTTTTGTTCGCCGACTTAAGATGCTCAAGCCACACATTCGCGATCTTAGACGCATGAAGGGGGACTTGGCTAGGAATGTTCTTGAGGCCAAACACTTCCTTGAGCTGAGTCAATCTTTCGTTGAGAAATACCCCTCGGAACCCCTTTTCCTTGACTTCGAGTCTACGTGCAGGTGTTTATACTCCAAGGCTGTGGAGATTGAACAGTCTGCCCTCTCTCAGCGGGCCAAACTTGCTTGGCTTAAGGACGGGGACCAATGTACCTCTTTCTTCTTCAAGAAGGTGACTCTGAGACGTGCACGTAATCGTATTCTCTCGTTGGAGGACGATAATGGGCTGGTTATTGAGGGTGATCAGCAGGTGGCGGCTGAACTGATCCGATTCTATAAGGAGCTACTTGGGAAGTCGGGTAGGGACACTCCGGTTCGTGTGGATGATCTCCGTAACTTTGTTACTACTTCCATTCATCCGGACGTGGGGGCTGATATGATTCGTCCGGTTACGGGGGCTGAGATCAAGGCGGTGATTTTCGCGATGGGCAGCGAGAAGGCCCCGGGGCCTGATGGTTACACTGCAGCTTTCTTCAAAGCTGCTTGGGAGGTTGTTGGCGATGATCTTACCTTTGCTGTCCAGGACTTCTTCAGCACTGGCATCTTACTGAAAGGCCTTAACAGCACCCTTATTACTCTTATTCCGAAAGGTGAGGCTGCTAGAAATGCGTCGGACTTCCGCCCTATCTCTTGTTGTAATGTCATTTTCAAGGTTATCTCGAAGATCCTCGCTAACCGGCTGCGTCCCTGCCTTGCTGATCTCGTGCATCCCTCACAGACTGCCTTTGTCCCTGGAAGGCGCATCTCTGACAACATTCTGATGGCCCAGGAAATTTGCCTTGCTTATCAGAATCGGAGCAAGCCGGCGCGCGTGGCTTTCAAGGTCGATTTGGCGAAGGCCTACGACAAGGTTGAGTGGAGCTTCTTGTTGGCGGTCCTGTCGGCCATGAAGTTTCCCCCTCTCTTTATCAGATGGGTGGCTGCTTGTGTGACCTCGACTTCTTTCTCCATTAATCTCAATGGAGCTCCTGTGGGTTTCTTCGAGGGGAAGAGAGGCTTGCGACAGGGAGATCCGCTGTCCCCCTACCTCTTTACTCTTGTCATGGAGGTCCTCCATGGTATTATTGACTCGAGCATCCGTGCTGATAGCAGATTTCAGTTCCACTGGCGGTGTGAGTCGATGCGATTGGCAATGCTCACGTTTGCGGACGATCTTATGCTGTTTTGCCATGCTGATCCTTGCTCGGTCAAGGTGTTTAAGGATGCTCTGGATACCTTTGCTTCTTTGTCCGGTCTCTGCCCCAACCCCCGGAAGAGCGAGATGTTTGTTTCTAAGAGGGCTGAGAATATCTCGAACTCCCTCCTGACCATCATGGGATTTCAGCTGGGTAAGCTTCCGGTCCGTTATCTGGGCGTTCCTCTTCTTCACTCGAGGCTCCGGCTGGTGGATTGTGCCCCTCTTCTTCACGCGGTGGATAAGCGGGTTGGGTCTTGGTTGAACCGGTCCCTCTCCTACGCGGGAAGGGTCCAACTTATCCGGTCCGTCCTTGGGTCGATTCATTTGTACTGGTCCAGCGTGTTCCTGCTGCCTAAGGGTGTGGTCAAGGCTTTGGAGACGAGATTTAGGCGTTTTCTGTGGGCTGGGTCTTCCCCCAAAGTCGCGTGGGAGGAGGTGTGCCTGCCGGTTAATGAAGGAGGCCTTGGTATTCGATCGATCACGGCTCATAATAAGGCCATGATGCTGCGCCTTCTGTGGCTTATTGGGAATAGAGATCTCTTTTCGATTTGGGTTAAGTGGCTCCTCCATACGAGACTTCGCCAGCGATCCTTCTGGGTTGTCCTTCCGTCGTCTAACGATGCGTGGAGCTGGAAGAAGGTCCTTCAGCTTAGAGATGTCTTTCGACCTCTTGTTGACTTTACGGTGGGTAATGGTGACTCGATTTTGCTTTGGAAAGACCCGTGGCTGCTCCCTTCCCCTCTCGTGGACCACTTCCCTCGGGGTCCGGTGGCGATGGGTCTTCCTATTGACACTAGACTGTCCGCGGTCATTAATGCGGACGGGTGGAACTGGCCTGCCAGGTACTCGGTTGAATACTTGGATATTGAACCTTTGCTCCCTGTGATTTTCCCTTTGGAGAGGGACTCTTTACGATGGAAAGGCGCTGCTGATGGACGATTCTCTACGGCGAGGGCCCGCGATGCCATTAGGTACCGTCGCCCGGATGTGCCTTGGGCTGATCTGTTTGGGGGACCTACGCGGGTCCCAAGGTTCGAGTTCATCCTTTGGCTCGCTATTCGTGAGCGGCTTTCCACGCGGGATAAACCTTGGATTGCGTTACGGGCGGGTTCTAATCTGTGTGCTTTGTGCGGCCTTTTCCCGGAGACTACTAATCATCTCTTCTTCGAATGTGAATTCTCATTGAGATGTGTTCAGTTGCTTGAAGATAGGACAAAGTGGAGCTGGCCGGTTCGTGTTTGGAGTTTGGGCGTGCGTTCGGCAGCTAGGAGATGGCGAGGTCACCATCTTCTTCACGTGATGTTCCGTCACTTGGTTGCCTCATTGGTTTATCACATCTGGAAGGAGCGGAATAGGCATTGGAAAGAGAACATCTCCTCATCTCCTCAGCAGGTGATTTCGTTGGTTCTCGGTTTGGCGTGTTCGCGACTTGACACGGTTCACACGCGGTTTGCCTTCCAGGTGGCGGCTATCAAGCGACTTTGGCATGTTGGTTGAGGGTTGGGCTGTTCTTCTTGTTTGGTTTTTGTGTGGGTTTTGGCTTGCTGTGTTGTTTGTGCTTGTTTGACCAGTAGCCTGTTACTGGTTTGTGGGTGGGTTGGTCCACCTTTTCACTGTACTTCTTTTGTTTTTTATTTTCGGAAAATTTACCAAAAAAAACTTTGATATTTCTCAATATATTCATTTCGATTCTAACTCTGGTATTTTCAAATTCCTATTTAGATTCTCAATTTAAATATTTATCCTATTTAATTACACCTAAGATCTGTATTGAAGTTTACGGGTATTACATCCTCCCCTCCTTAAAAGGAATTTCGCCCCCGAAATTCGTCTATAATAACTCAGGATAATCGCATATGCATATCAGCCTCCCTTTCCTCCGGTGATTCCTACACCCTACTGGTTTTATCAAATCACTTAACTCATCTAACATGAGTCAGACATGAAAGATAAAATTTCAGAATTGGTTTTATGCTAGATCGATCTCGATCAGGGTTAACCCATGAAGGTCGCCCGAAATGCATTGGCGGATTCACTTTCTATGATTGTGTCTATGTGAGACGAAAGATATCACTTTCGTTGCACATTCATTTGGCATAACTAAATATGCTACGCAAAAGTCGATTTAGTACGGAGATGGGTATGCTTTAAATATTTACATACCTAAAGCTGGGTTCGCCTCTACTTCTTCATGTGTTAAGGTGAATACCCGAGCTTGCGCTAGTGGTGGTCGTACGGCCGTCTGGGCAGGAATTAGGGGTGGAATTTCTTGACAATTTCTGGCGAAGTGTCCCGGCTTTCCACACTGAAAACATATAGGGCTTGTTGTATAGCAAACGCCTCTATGGAATCTCCCGCACTGTTGACATTGAGGAGTGATATTCGAAAGTTGATTCGGGAGATTAGTCGTTCCTTGATTAGGCCTCGGCCGCCAGTTTTGTTGCCCTTGAGAATTACCTTGATTATTATTTGGTGCCCTTTCGAAGACTTGGCGCTTTTTATGTTCTAACTGGTTCTCCACTTTTCTCTTTTCTTCTCGAGCCTTCGAAATTCTGACCTCCGCCTGTTCGGCCACAATTGCCCGTTTTGCGACACGAGCGTATGAAATCTCGTGCGTTGCCGCCATACTAACATCACGGTAGATTTCAGGTTTGAGGCCCTCTATGAAGCGTTCCATTTTTAGTTCATCCGTCGAGACCATGTGCGGCGCGAACCTTGATAGCTGTTCAAATTTACGGATGTAATCCGAAACAGCCATCCCCCTTGTTTCAGGTTAATGAACTCATTCATTTTTAGCGCTCGCTCAGGTGCTGTGAAGTATTTTCTCCGAAAAAGTTCTTTAAACCTTTCCCAGGTCATAGTAGCTGGATCTTTGAGAATTTTGATGGTATCCCACCAAAATCCCGCGCTCCCTCTCAACATGAACACCGCGCATAGAACTTTCTCGTGTTCAGGTACGCGGCTGTATAAGAACATGTTCTCCAAAGTACGCAACCAATCTTCCGCTATCATCGGATCGGTTGCGTCTTCGAATGTTGGCAGGTTGAGTTTACGGAACCTCTCTGCAATGAGTTCCATACGTTCAGGCTGAGGAGATTGGCGCGGTTCGGACAAACTTCGGTTATGGCTATGAATAAGCTCATTGATTTGATCCGACTGACGTTGGATCAATTCGGTTAAGCGCATGATTATTGAGTCCCGCTCATTAGGGGATTCGGACTCAACTCTACGACTGGATTCACCTCTCTGCTCCCTACGTCCTTTAGGCATCCTTATCACTGTTTATCTATAATAATCACGCAGACAAATATCTCATTATAACCACATATTTACGTTAAACTTAAAACTTACAGGCAAGGCTGATCCTCCAGGATTTTGAGCGGCCGTACATGGACAGTCTACAGAATCTGTATCTTAAGCTCTGATACCACCTGTGGCGACCCTCACTTTCTAATCGTAATTAGTGGCGGATTTTCGCAACGTAAGTCGCGGAAGACCCGTCAAAAACTTTTCTTAAATAAAATATATACGACGAATATCGTCTACATCGTCATCACTATACACGGGCCGTAGCCCCAAAATATCGAAATGTCAAAATCCTAACGTCGCCCCACAGGTCGTCACCATGTACAGCCTTGCCCTCAAAAGTCCGTGGAGCACCGCCATCAGCCCGCCTCAGCCGCGACGCGTATCAGCGCCGGACTCGAATGTACCTACAACACGAAAACCTGAGCGATTTGCCCAGTAGGTGAATAATATGCATGTATGCAGCGTGTACTCGATCCCCATTCCCACATCATCTCACAATTAAATGCACGATCATCTTTTCCTTCGTCCCAAACTACATATAATTCACATCATTACTAAACAATCTAGATTCATGTCGCGTATTTATAACAATCATAATATCCTACACTGGCAGTTCGTCTGAATGTTCACACCAGACATCTTCCTGCCAGAACGTTCCTTTCACTACTAACATGTACTAGTGGTTCGTCTGAATGATCACACCAGACCTCTTCCCACTAGACAACAGGTACTTATACTAGTGGTTCGCCTAAATGTTCACAAAAGGCATCTTCCCACTAGATAGCTTGTACTAGCAGTTCGTCTAAACGTTCACGAAAGACATCTTCCTGCTAGATCACTCATTTCACTATTTTCAACCTAAACTAGTGGTTCGTATGAATGTTCGCACCAGACATCTTCCCACTAGTTTACTAGCAGTTCGTCCAAATGTTCACAAAGGACATCTTCCTGCTAGGCAACATTTACTGTACTAGTGGTTCGCCTAAACGTTCACGAAAGGCATCTTCCCACTAGTCCACTAGCAGTTCGCCTACATGTTCACAGAAGGCATCTTCCTGCTAGTCCATTCTTTCCAATAATATAAAATGCAATACTCAATACTCGCATTGGTATGGTGTGCAAGTGCAATGCTCATAACATAAACTTTCGAAAATCACTTCCTATCAATAACTCGTCTTTTGAAAATCCAGTTAAATTAACAATCATAATATCCTACACTGGCAGTTCGTCTGAATGTTCACACCAGACATCTTCCTGCCAGAACGTTCCTTTCACTACTAACATGTACTAGTGGTTCGTCTGAATGATCACACCAGACCTCTTCCCACTAGACAACAGGTACTTATACTAGTGGTTCGCCTAAATGTTCACAAAAGGCATCTTCCCACTAGATAGCTTGTACTAGCAGTTCGTCTAAACGTTCACGAAAGACATCTTCCTGCTAGATCACTCATTTCACTATTTTCAACCTAAACTAGTGGTTCGTATGAATGTTCGCACCAGACATCTTCCCACTAGTTTACTAGCAGTTCGTCCAAATGTTCACAAAGGACATCTTCCTGCTAGGCAACATTTACTGTACTAGTGGTTCGCCTAAACGTTCACGAAAGGCATCTTCCCACTAGTCCACTAGCAGTTCGCCTACATGTTCACAGAAGGCATCTTCCTGCTAGTCCATTCTTTCCAATAATATAAAATGCAATACTCAATACTCGCATTGGTATGGTGTGCAAGTGCAATGCTCATAACATAAACTTTCGAAAATCACTTCCTATCAATAACTCGTCTTTTGAAAATCCAGTTAAATTAAATCTTAAGAACAATTATTTACTCCAAAATCATAAATCCTTCGATCAAAAGTTACCTTTTAAGAATACAAGAACTTCAACACGTTCGAACTCTTCAAAACTAGTAAACTTGCAAGTAAATAGGAGTAAATTAAATTTCCGTGTTCTTGTTAATTCTTTAAATATGCTAGGATGTAAATAAAAACATGTGATTAAGGTGAAAAATTATACCCTTCTATGCTTTGTTCCGCCTCAAACCTTAGCTGTTCTCCTTCCTTTTTTCTTATCTTATATTTTTTTTTGAAAGTTTTGTTAATAAGCTATGGTTTTACAAAAAGTTTCTTTTATGGTATAACTTACTTCGTTGTCTCCTTATCCCTTACTTAACGTGTGCAGATTATCAAATGACATGGAGGTCATGTTAACCCTTATCATATTCTAACTAATATGTATTATTATATTATTACTTTATTTTTCCTCCCACACTAGGTTTCGAAACACATAGAAAACCCTAGATAAGTAAGGTTTCGACATTCTCTATGTTTGCAATTCCCTTATTTCGAAATTCTTTAACTTCGAAATTCTCATCTTCCGACAATTAATCGTTCGAAACTCTAATGCATCGAGATTCTCATTTAGCTCTTTCGAAATTTATTCTTTTACACAAATCAATATATCATTTCGAAATCATTGAATCGAAATTCACTTTATCCTATTACTTAATTCTCGCAACACGTATTTATTTGGATACTTATTGCTTCAAATACCCTCTTGTTTAAATTCGGTCCTTACCCATGTAATGCTAAATATCTCCCTATGTTAGAATCCTTCATAGCACGTAATTAAATAAACACCTAATATGTAATCACGTCGACACATAAAATCGTAAAACATGTTCCATGCCGTCACGTAAGTCATATATTATGTATGCATATTTATTGGCCGGTTTACTTACGGGACTCGGGTATTACATCAGGTCGCATCCATATACACATCGCCACCTCAAAAGTCCTCTGGAAGTTTCAAAAATAAGCCTTGCCATCATAATGATCACGTACCGTGATCCTGTGAACCTACAACACATAAATACATGGAATGAGCTTATAAAGCTCAGTAAGTGAAAGCCACACTTGCCATGCATGTGACCTAATCGCAGAGGCATCCGCGCCAATGCTCCCTAGACCTCATATTTTTCTTGCATCATTCTTGTCATGTAGGGCCCTCGGCTGTCTTGCTATGCACCATCATGGAGCTCGAATCCACTAGGGATATAAATTTATAAGTGACAAGACCCACACTTGGGAGGCGAATCCTAGGGCGCCTTTTCAATCCCAAGGTGGTTTCATACGTCACGCGGACGCTTCACACTGGTAGCCTATTCTTAGGTAGCCAACACCAGAGATACCCTCGGTGTCGCTAATCTCTCAGCTCGCAACCTCCAGGTTCCACGTTCCGCCATGAGGGCGTTCGCCCTAAAATCGTGTCTTGTCTTGAACATATCATGTCTTGGGAGAGGCGACATAAAAGTCACCATGGTAGCATAGAAGAGCCGTGACTTGTGAGTCGACATCAGATGCCCATATCGGCGAATATTACCGCCTCAGGCGATCTTGTTTCATGCACGCTCTCGTATCCTGTCTTTAATACTAATTGTACGTGCACATGAACATGTCGTGAATATGCATGTCATGTCATCATATAACGTCATTAAATCACTAAGAACTCACGTAAAATCATAGGAGCAAATAGGCACATAATTCATGCATATACAATCATGCGTTGTAGTTGGAACTTCGACTTGTCTGTCGTCCTTAGAATACTAGCTCGTAGTTCTTTGAAATTCTTAGTCCCTGATTGTAAGCATAAAATTATAATGTCAGTGTACTATTTAATTTACTACACTGTCTAAGACCTCGAATTCCCTAAGTGTTGAAAGATATTTATTTAAAAGGGCTTAGCTTAAATTAAATATTTCTCGTAACATGTGAACTTCCTAAACCTTGATTCGTGAAATTCGCCAATTCACCAAATAAATTCCCCAAGTGGAGTTCTCATATTTCGCGAACTCCTCTCTCAATTCGCCAAGTGGTTAGTTCGTCAAGTTGTTTCGCCAAACTCGTCTAGTTTGCGAAGTGATCATGATACTCCCAATTCGCGAAGTTCATCTCATGGTTCGTGAATTACGATATTGATTCACTAAACTCTCTAGTCTGCAAAGTAAAATTTAACTAATAGTTCGCGAAGTGCATTCGCGACTTAGGATTTGGGACCTAAAGTTCGCCGAGTTCATCTTCAATTCGCAAAGTTTATAATATCTCGCAAAGTTATACTTCGCGAAGTTCTTGATTCGCCAACTAGCTTGATTAGCGAAGTTGGTTTGTTCATGTTCGCCAACTTCGTTGAATTCGCAAAGTGTGCTCGATTCGCCAAGTGCCTTAAGCTAAGGTCGCAAAGTGCTTCCTACTTGCATTCATGACATAATATTCGCCAAGCACCTTATTCGCAAAGTTCATTTTAATTAATAGCTCGCGAACTAGGGTCCTCACCTAGTTTCAATTCGCGAAATCCTTGCTCCACTCATCAATTCGCGAACCTTCATGGTTCGTGAATTTAATACCTCAACCTCCTTAAACATCTTTAAATACTAAAAACCTTATATTTCTCGATCAAAGCTAGGACTTTTCCTAAGGACAGTTAAATAAAAATTTCATATGTTCCAGCCAAGTTTCGAACTTTAACACAACCTAACTATAAAGGCCTAAAGGTTCCAAAAACCCCATTAATTGAACTAATATAAACCCTAATGTAAACCCTATTTATTTCCAGAACTTCCTAGCTAATAATTTCTTAAACACTTTAAATCTTGGAAAACCTTCTAAAATTTTATCTTATATAATCGTATTTTAACCTACTAATAACAAAGAAAATTAAACAAGTACTTAGAGTAAAAGGGTTTATACCTTTCGAGCACTATTTCGTTTGAATCTCCTTATATGGTTTATTGTTCAGCTTTCGTTGGATGATTACCTTGTGGCTATGTTTCTTCTTTCTCCTCAGACTTCTTACTCAACGATTTCATGTATTTAAGGATTCTTGATAAACATTAACTCATCCAAAGTTTCTATGATGGGACATATGGTGACGTTAATTCCCTCAAGCCTAAGCAACTAATCTTTATCTCTTTTATTTGGGCCTAATTTAAATATAGTCCAATTATATCATGGTCCACATTTTAAATCTTGTCACTATTATAGTTAATTTGTTAATAATTTCTCCTACCAAAATTTTATATATGCCTTATACTAAATTATTTCTAAGTTCCAACTTAATTTCCTATCAAGTTAGTTATTCTAGTAGCACGTAAGAATATATATGCGACAACACACCTAGCATGGAATCATTTAGACACATAATATGCAGTCACATAATCATATATATGCATGCATATTTATTGGCCGGCTTACTTACGGGACTTGGGTATTACAGCAGGTTTATTCTGAAAGTTGGGTTAGCATTCATGGAATGAATTCGGCTTACTTCCACCCCATTTTGGTCCCTGTACAAATTTCCTTTTCGCCTCTTGATAATTTGGAGGGCAGCTAGCTCCGCCATAACGTGCTTTCTGCCACCTGAGCATAGGTAGCTCCTTGAGATCCAGCCATGTTTACGTCTCTAATTCTGGCTTAAAGGCCTTCCATGAAGCGTTCGAATTTCAGCACGTCAACGCTCACCATGTGAGCTGCGAATCGGGATAGTTGTTCAAATTTTCTGATATACTCGACCACCGTCATCGGGCCCTGGCGTAGATTAATAAACTCGTTCATCCGCTGGCTCGCACAGGAGCGGTGAAGTATTTGCTCCTAAATAGTTCCTTGAAGCGATCCCACCTTATCGTAATTGGATCTTCAAAAGCCAAGATTGTGTCCACCAATGGCCCGCACTTGCCCTCAGTAGGAAGGCAGCGCACAGAACTTTTTCTTCTTCTGGGATCCTACTATACTGGAACATACTTTGCAGTGTTCTTAACCAACCTTCAGCTGCTGTAGGGTCAACGACATCTTCGAACGTCGGGGGATTGAGTTTGCAAAAGTCCATTGCCAGATTGTCCGCCTGTATTTCATTGTTGCATCGTCTCTTGGATTCAAGCGAATTGTTGGCGAACAAGTTCTGTAAGTTGAAGAATTGCGGTATCCCGATTATCAGCAGGAGTTGCGGGTTGCTTGCCCTTATCCGCACTCCCGCTGCTTTCGCCTATTGTTCTACCCATTATTCTCCTATACCCTAATAGTCCCTAAGGCCAATAAATCATGCACATACGTATTTATAAAAACATGAGACTTACTAGCAAGTGCCAGTAGTTCGAGACTTTTCAGACATTTTTCCCGAAAACTTACCAGGATTGCCGGTACTATTCATGCAAAAGAAAGACGGAACGATGCGGTTGTGCATAGACTACAGGGAGTTGAACAAGATAACAATCAAGAACAAATATCCCCGCCCAAGGATTGACGTCTGTTTGATCAGCTACAAGGCGCCACCGTATTTTCGAATATCGATTTGCGATCGGGGTATCACCAGCTAAATATTCGGAAGGAAGATGTCCCGAAGACTGCCTTCAGTACGCGCCATGGACATTACGAGTTCCTAGTCATGCCTTTCGGGCTGACTAACGCGCCAGCAGCTTTTATGGACCTAATAAATCGCGTGTTCAAGTTGTTTTTAGATAAGTTCGTGATCGTGTTTATAGAAGATATCCTCATTTATTCGAAGACGAAGGAGGAACACGAGCAGCATCTGTGAACAGTCCTTGGAGTATTACGGGAGAAGCAGTTGTACGCTAAATTCAAGAAGTGCGAGTTTTTGGCTGGACCAAGTTGCCTTCTTAGGACATATTATCTCCGGAGTGGGAATCTCAGTGGACCCCAATAAGATCGAAGCCATCAATAACTGGCCACAACCAACAAATGTGACCGAGATACGGAGTTTCCTTGGCTTGGCGGGCTACTATCGAAGATCGCCTCAACCCTAACCAAATTAACAAGGAAGAACACCCCGTTTCATTGGAGGGAGGAATGCGAGCGAAGTTTTCAAGAACTGAAAGGGCGGCTCACTACAACGCCAGTTCTTACAATACCAACCGGAACAGGAGGATTTTCAGTTTACAGCGATGCCTCAAAGAACGGGTTAGGATGCGTGCTAATGCAAAACGGGAACTTAGTAGCCTATGCCTCACGACAATTGAAGGAGTACGAAAAGAATTACCCGACGCACGATCTAGAATTGGCCGCAGTGGTCTTCGCCCACAAGATTTGGAGGCACTAACAGTATGGGGAATGGTGCGAAATCTACACGGACCCAAGAGCCTGAAGTATTTCTTTACGCAAAAGGAGTTGAACATGTGTGGCGCCCCTGACTTCTACCACTCATTCTTACTACTAATTTAAGTGACTGCATGTGATTTAAGGAAGTAATGACTACGAAAATGCATACAAAATTTTTCCTTTTATGTAAAGGAAGCGTTCTGTACATTACAAACTATTCCTAAGACATAAATACATAGGTAAGTGTGCATGCATGTTCAAAACTAATCTATCGGCCCGCCACTCAGGTCGCATCCATGTACACACCGCCACCTCAAAAGTCCTCCGGAAGCTTCAAAAATAGGCCTCGCCATCATAAAGATCACGTACCGTGATCACGTGAACCTACAACACATAAATACGTGGAATGAGGTTATAAAGCCCAGTAGGTGAAAGCCATGCATGCCATGTACGTGTCCTAATTAACATAGGCATCCGCGCCATCCCTAGACCTTATATTTTCCTTGCCTTGTCTTGTCATGTAGGCCTTGGCTATCTTGCTATGCACCATCATGGAGCTCGAATCGACAAGGGATAAATAAATATATAAGTGGCAATACCCACTCATGGGAAGCTAACCCTAGGGCGCCTTTTCTGTCCCAAGGTGGTTTCATACGCCACGCAGACGTTTCACACTGGTAGCCTATTCTGAGGTTGCCAACACCAGAGGGTACCCTCGGTGTCGCTTATTCCCTCAGCTCGCATCCTCCAGGTTCCACGTTCCGCCACGAGGGCATTAGCCCTAAAATCATGTCTTGCCTTGAACATGTCATGTCTTGACGGTAACGACATACGACGTCACCATGGTAGCATAGAAGAGCCGTGACACTGTGAGTCGACATCAGACGCCCATATCGGCGAATATCTATCGCTCTCAGGTGATCGTGTATCATGCATGCTCTCGTATCCTGCCTTTAGTACTAAACATGCGTGCATATAAAGCACATAATACATAATTTCATGCACATAAAGTTATGTGTTGTAGTTGGGACTTCCACTTACTTGTCGTCCAAGCTAACGTAATTTACTGCCTTGGAACGTCCTTAATTCTTGATCCTTAGACAAAGATATCATAGTGTTAGTATCATGTCTAAATTAGGTATCTGCATTGAACTAATTTATTTTGACTATATTTATTGGGTAAAAACCCTAATTTCCAACTAAAAATTCTAAGTCAAGTTAGTATTCCACTATAACACCTGAGGCTCGAGATAGGTTTGGTCTAGGAATTGCCGGAGTGCTTCTAGCTTACATTTTCATCCGATTGGTATCATGTATGGAAAGGGTTTGTTGATCACTTAATATCCCGATTGGTCTTGCATTGTAATAAGTTCCGTTCGACCCATGCTATCTCCAAGTCGCCCGATTTGAGATGTCCCTAAATGATTATGTATAAAATTGATTTCGGTCGATTCATGACATCTTCAATCGCCCGATTCGTGGTCTCAAGAGTAGAAATCGCTCGATTCCATCTAGCCTCTAAGTCGGCCGTTTGCTTGTGTTAAGCAGTTTCGCCTCAAAATGCCTACAGCGAGTGCTGAAGGCCGTCTTTGGTATATATTCATCTCGGATCTTCAGTTGATGATATCCCGATCTCAGATCTATCTTGGAAAATACAGCTCCTTGTAGTTGGTCAAACAAGTCATCGATTCATGGGAGGGGATACTTGTTCTTGATAGTGATTTTGTTCAGTTCCCTATAATCGATGCAGAGTTGCATCGATTCGTCCTTCTTCTTAACGAATAGAACGGGTGCTCCACTGGGTGAGAAGCTTGGCTGAATGAATCCCTTCTGTATTAATTCATCCATCTCCTTAATTCTTTCAACTCTACTGGAGCTAATCGATATGGTGCTTTGGAAATTGGTGCAGCTCCGCGTACTAGGTCGATCATGAACTGAATCTCACGGTCTGGTGGAAGTCCTGGTAAATCTTCAAGGAATACATCGGGAAATTCTTGTACTTCTGGGACTTCTTCCACCTTCGGGGATGAAAGTTCTTCTGAGGTCATTGCAAATATGAGGTATGCTTTATCGCGGAGATTTTAAGAACTTTGCTTTTGCTAGTTCCTGTGAAGGTGAAGGGTTCGGTATCTACTAGGTTAAAGGTCACTTTCTGGGTAGATTGAGAGATGAATGTGATTTCGGGTAGAAATGATCGAAGGCTCGACAGAATCGGGGAAATTACGTAACAAATCGGGTAAATCGCTACATGAGACGGATCGATCGAAACCAGCCACAAGAGATCAAATCGGGCGAAATAAACAGAAACTCCACGTGGCATTAGGAGAACAAATCGTCGAAACTTAGATTAACAAGCACCAAATCGGGCGATCTACCAAAGGGAACGAAGGACTCGGCGATTTGAGGGACGACGTGTTAAGAAATTGGGCAAAATCATAATTGAAGCATGCGAAGATCGGGCGATTTAGACTATAGAAAAACACGGCAATTTGTAGCGCCTCAAAACCCTGAAATCGGGCGATTCCATGCAAAGCTTAAATCGGACAAGCTGCACACTTGAAGAACTCGACGATTTCTACCCTTTGAAGACCCCAAATCGGACACATGAAGACAACGTCATAGTGACGAAAAGGCGCGGCGATTTACAAATCGGCCGATGGAACTCCATGCAATCAAATCGGGCCATTTCACATGCAAAGGAAATCGGGCGAAACCAATTTAAGTGAGCACAAATCGGACGAATTAGATAGATGTTACACGTGGCATGGACTGAACAAATCGCCGAACTTGAAGTTAACGAAACAATAATCGGGTAAAGCCTTGCTTGAGATGTGAAAGAAAATCGGGCGATTGGGAGATCCTGAAATCGAGCAAATCGGACAACGAAATTTACTAACTTCACTTAGGAATTAATTGGGCAAGGGACTTAGCCTAGACTTGAAACTAGCGACTTATAGTCCAGCTAAATTAATAAGTTAGATAACTTAGTTCGATCTAATCAATTTATAAAGGCACAACACTAACACATAATATTTATGTCTAAAGGTGGTACGTTAGGAGCGAACGAGGAGAATACTAATTACGCCCGGACGACAGGTAAGTAGAAATTCAACTACGACACGTAACTTGCCTGCGTCCAATTATGTGAATTACGTGCTCGTGAATTTTGTATGAAATGTGTACGTATGATACGATTAAATTATGTGCATGATGGCATGATTAGAATATGTACATGAGCATAGCATGAGCATTTGCACGCATGCGTAGTGTATAAGACGCGAGGTATGAGCGGGCGTAAGATCGCCTGTGTGCGATGTATACTCGCCGATATTGGCGTCTGTGTCGACTCGAATGAAGAGTCACGGCTTCCCCTATGCAGCCTGTAAGGCGAATGAAGCTATAAGGCCTGTATAAGAGGCTGGGGGAAATACCCCGTATCCGGGAGATGCAACCTGGAGGATGCGGCTCGGGGCACACGCTGAGTAAGGGAAGATTCCTTCGGGTGACCTTCTAGCGTGTTAAGCACTACCCAGAGGGAAGATTCCTTCGGGTGACCTCCATGGTTAGTGGCCTCGGTGTTGGCTACCAGTGAGAAGCGCTCGCGTGGAGGCCACACTGAGTAAGGGAAGATTCCTTCGGGTGACCTTCTAGTGTGTGAACCTCCACACTTGAGATCTCTATAAGATGGTGCATAGTGGGATTGAAAGCCGAGGGCCCGTATGAAGTAAGAGTATGAGAAAAAGAGTACGAGTATAAGAAAAAGAGTATGAGCATTAGAAAACGACGACGTGGATTGTCGTTCGTTAGGACACGTGCATACATGCATAATTTCTGCTTACTGAGCCTCGGTGGCTCATTGTTTATGTTACGTGTTGTAGGTACCGACGATCACGGTACGTGATCCGACTTTTATGCGAGGCCGATCTTTTGAAGCTATCCGGCTGCTTTTGAGGTGGGAGTGTGTATGGATGACGACCTGTGAAGGCCGGGCGCATAGGAAGCTTTTGGCTACACACACACACACTTGTCTTCTGTATAGACATGACTACGATGAATTGTAGAACGATTTGCGAACATTCTTTTGACATGTGTATAAGACTTCCGCACGTAGTTTTAATAGGAAAAAAATTTTATTCGCATTTTTATGCTTTTGCGCGATAATAAAGCATTAGATACTTAGGATTAGAACGGAACAAGACGTCGGGACGACGGGTCATGACAGAGTGGTATCAGAGCTTCGGTCACAGGTCCTGCAGACTGTCCATACACACACACTCAAAAGCGCGGAAGCGGCCTTGCTTGTAAGTACTATGTTATGTGAATCGCTTGTATGGTTTAATTTATTGGCCTTAGGAATTACCAGGATAGGTTGAGAAGATGGTTAGACTTAGGGGTGAAGGAAGTAGGGAGTCGGACCACGGTAGGGATACCAGTAACCCTACCGATAGCCGGGATGCTACCATCCTACAACTAACGGAACTGGTCCGGCAACAATCGGCCCAGATCCAACAGCTGATCCAACAGCAAAACGCTGGTGGCAATCAGCCAACCTACCTCCCCCGCCCGAACGAATTGAGATGATCGGGGAGAGGTTCAGAAAGCTTAATCCTCCACTGTTTGAGGATGCTGTAGACCCCACATCCGCCGAGGATTGGCTGAGGACGCTGGAGAACATGTTCCAGCACAGCCGCACCCTTGAGGCGGAGAAGGTCATGTGCGCTGCCTACCTGCTGAGGGGGAGCGCCGGACACTGGTGGGACACCGTCTCAGCCATCGAAAACCCTCTGACGATGAGCTGGGATCGGTTTAAGGAGATCTTCAGGGGAAAGTACTACACCGCCCCTGTCAGAGCCCAGCGGATGAATGAGTTCATCAACCTCCGCCAAGGGGCAATGACAGTGGCGGAGTATATCAGGAAGTTCGAGCAGCTCTCAAGGTTTGCTGCTCATATGGTTAGCACGGACGCGCTCAAGGTCGAGCGGTTCATGGAAGGGTTGAAGCCCGAGCTGTATCGGGATGTAAGTATGGCGGGAGTACAAGGGGCCACGTATGCACAAGTGGCTGAGAGAGCGCTTGTGGCGGAGTAGGCAGAGGCCAGGATTGCTCGCGCCCAAGAAGCAAAGCGCAAATTCGTACAAGGGCCGCAAGGGAGCGGGGGCAATCCAAAGCGGCAATTCATTGCCAAGGAAGGGAAGCAGGGACTCCAGAATCGACCTGGACCACCCCCGCAGTTCAACCCCAACCAGGGTAACCCCAGCTGGATCTACCCGTATGCCCGAAGTGCGCACGGAGACATCCGGGAGTCTGCAACTCCCAGAATGCTGTCTGCTTCAAATGTGGCAAGACAGGCCATTACCTGAGGGCATGCCCGGAAGGTGGATCCGGGAGCCAAGCGGGAAACCAAGTAGCACCACCAAGGGTACCGGCCCGGGTCTACACTATAACCTCCGAGGAAGCGGAAAACAACCCGGCCGTGGTGACAGGTACCCTCCTCGTCTATGAAACCCCGCATGCATCCTAGTCGACTCAGGAGCGACACACTCGTTCGCGTCTACTAAGTATGTCAAGAGGGTAGGAGTAACGCCTCACCGAGCTGAGTGCGAGTTTAGGGTAACAGTTCCGAACGGGAATCCCACCCAAACTAATCAAGTTTTACGGGATTGCCCAATAGTAATCGGGGATAAGGAACTGCCCATAGACCTCATAATTATTCCCATGAATGATTATGAGGTGATCCTTGGAATGGATTGGCTATCGAAGTACGGAGCTGTCATAGACTGCCACCGCAAGATAGTCACGCTCAATACGGACGGGGATGAACCCCTTAAGTTTGTAGGGACTAGTAAAAGGACCATGATCTCTAGGATATCAGCGTTGAAAGCCCAACGACTGATCAGATCGGGTTGCGAAGCCTACCTTGTATTCGCAATCAAGTCGGAAGAGAACGCCTCCCCGAAATTCGAGGAAGTGCCGATAGTCAAGGACTTCCCCGACGTATTTCCCGAGGAGTTACCGGGACTACCACCCGAACGGGAAATAGAGTTCGCTATAGATCTGGTACCTGGAGCGGCACCAGTATCTAAGACCCCATATCGGCTAGCACCGACAGAAATGAAGGAGTTAAAGGATCAACTCGATGAACTCATGCAGAAGGAGTTCATACAGCCGAGTTTTCTCCCTGGGGAGCGCCGGTGCTATTCGTGAAGAAGAAAGACGGGTCCATGCGAGTTGACGATCAAGAACAAGTACCCACTCCCTAGGATAGACGATCTGTTCGATCAACTGCAAGGTGCAACGGTTTTCTCTAAGATCGACTTAAGATCGGGCTATCATTAGTTAAGGATCCGGAAGGAAGACGTCCCGAAGACGGCCTTTAGTACCCGTTATGGCCATTACGAGTTCCTAGTGATGCCATTCGGGCTAACTAATGCGCCCGCAGCTTTTATGGACTTAATGAACCGGGTGTTCAAACCCTATCTAGATAGGTTTGTCATCGTCTTCATAGACGACATCCTAATCTACTCAAGGACGAAAGAGGAGCACGAAGAACACCTGAGAATAGTTCTGAGTACCTTACGGGACAAGCAACTGCATGCCAAGTTCAAGAAGTGTGAATTCTGGCTTGACCAAGTTGCCTTCTTGGGGCATATAGTATCCGGAGCAGGAATCTCCGTAGACCCGAGCAAGATAGACGCAATTAGCAATTGGCCCGGACCGACGAATGTGACGGAAGTACGAAGTTTCCTCGGTCTGGCAGGGTACTATAGGAAGTTCATAAAGGACTTTTCGAAAATAGCGTCTACACTGACGAGGCTGACTAAGAAGAATACACCGTTCCAGTGGACCGCGGAATGTGAACGGAGTTTCCAGGAACTGAAAGAAAGGCTTACGACGGCCCCAGTTCTCACAATACCATCAGGAACTGGAGGGTTTACCGTTTACAGCGATGCGTCGAAGAACGGGTTAGGGTGTGTGCTAATGCAGAACGGGAATGTAGTAGCATACGCCTCTCGTCAACTGAAGGAGTACGAGAAGAATTACCCGACGCACGACCTAGAGTTGGCAGCAGTGGTCTTTGCTCTCAAGATCTGGAGGCATTACCTCTATGGAGAGCGGTGTGAGATATACACTGACCACAAGAGCCTCAAGTACTTCTTTACCCAAAAGGAGCTGAATATGAGGCAGGGGAGGTGGTTAGAACTAGTCAAGGATTTCGATTGCGTAATCAACTACCACCCAGGCAAGGCGAACATAGTAGCCGATGCCTTAAGCCGAAAAGCAGTGAGCACGGAACTGCAGCTACTGGAAGTTGAGGTCGTACGACTAGGTGAAGTCGAGGCGCAATTAGCAGCTTTGACCCTGCAGCCTACGCTGTTAGAGCGAATTAAGACAGCGCAAGCCGCCGCGAGCTCTATATGAAGATCAAGGAAGTGCAACAGGAACCACCGGCGGGAGATCTCATAATACGGGAAGACGGACGGATGTACTTCAAGAATCGGTCGTACGTGCCAGACGACGCCGAACTAAGAAGGACTATAATGACGGAAGCACACGCCACGGAGTACTCTGTACATCCAGGAGCAACGAAGATGTATATAGGCTTAAAGGAAAACTATTGGTGGCCAGGAATGAAGAAGGACATAGCAACATTCGTGAGCCAATGCCTGACGTGCCAGCAGATAAAAGCCGAGCATCAAAGGCCGGCGGGAACTCTGCAACCGTTACCCATTCCGGAATGGAAATGGGATAACATTACCATGGACTTCGTAGTAGGACTGCCGAGGAATGCGAAAGGGCATGACGCAGTTTGGGTAATCGTTGACAGACTAACAAAGTCTGCCATTTCCTACCTATTAGCACGACGTTCACCATGGAGCGGTACGCCGAACTCTACATTCAAGAGATAGTACGACTGCACGGCGTTCCCTTCATCTTTCTTTGCACTTGGGTCTTTGCACTTTTCCCATGGTTCTGGCGAGCTTGCAAAAAGCGATGGGAACGAAGTTGTCCTTTAGTACCGCCTACCATCCGCAGACGGACGGTCAATCCGAGCGGACGATACAGACGTTGGAGGACATGCTCCGAGCATGCGTACTCGATTTCAAAGGGCATTGGAGTAGGTACCTCCCACTAATCGAGTTCTCGTACAACAATAGCTACCACGTCACCATCGGGATGGCACCATACGAAGCGCTATACGGGCGTAGGTGCAGATCCCCAGTACATTGCGACGAGGTTGGTGAACGGGCACTGTTAGGCCCCGACATCGTACGAGAAATGACGGAAGCTATCACTACCATACGGGAAAGAATGCGAACGGCACAGAGTCGACAGAAAAGCTACGCAGATCGAAGACGTCGACCATTGGAATTTGACGATGGCGGTATGGTGTTCGTGAAAGTATCGCCGATGAAGGGCATGAATAGGTTTGGAAAGAAAGGGAAGCTAAGCCCTAGGTATATCGGTCCATTTAGGATACTGAAGAGGGTCGGCGAGGTGGCATACCGATTAGAACTGCCAGCCTCATTATCGCAAGTGCATGACGTGTTCCACGTCTCAACCGTACGAAAGTACTTAGCTGACCCGAACCACGTGCTAGGAAACGAGTCCCTACATCAGCAATTGAAGCCGGATCTAAGTTACGAAGAGATTCCGGTGGAAATATTGATGTACGAGACTAAGAAGCTTAGGAATAAGGATATTCCCTTAGTGAAAGTATTGTGGCGGAACCAGTCCACGGAAGAAGCCACATGGGAACGGGAGGACGAAATGAGAATTCGCTATCCCGAGTTGTTTCACACGACCTGATTTCGGGGGCGAAATCCTCCTTAAGGGGGGGGGGATGTAGGACCCCGGTCCCCGCAAATTAGGTCGGCCAATAAATTACGTGTGTGCTTTACGTAATTTCATGATAATTGCGTATAGGTTGAATGTCTATGTGACGCATGAATTTTATGCTCGTGAATTATACATGAATTTCACGCAATTAAGTGCCAACGATTTCGTGTTCATCATGACCCTAACTTAGGAAGGGTGATTCTCGAAAATGCCAAAGGAAATGGCTAATGATAAGTTGGGTTGGGGATTTAGTTACTAATGGACTAGAACTTAGCAATTGGGCCCAATGTGTGAGAGAGGACAAATAGGAAACATAAACCCCTAATTTAAGGGAAAACCACGCCACCCATGTCCTGTCAATAAAAATGCAAGAAAATATCTAAAAAGATTTTCCCAAACCCCAAAACATCACCTAAGAACTAACGAAAAGCAAGAAGGAAAGGAGAAAGAGCTGAGACGAATTTTCGAACCAAAAAGCACCCAAGTAGGTTGAAGATCGAAGCTAGTAAGTGAAGCACTCCCCTTACAACTCTTATAATTTCGTAATTTAAGTTACTTAAGCATTTAGTCTCGAAAATATATGGGAGAACCGAGAAATTAGGGTGTAAGATTTACGGGAAAAAACCTTAGTTGAGGAGTAAATAAGTATTTAAGGGTTTCTTAGAGATCTTGGTAGATTAACGTATCCTGAGAACTTAGAAATTCTGGGTAGATTGAGAGATGAATGTGATTTCGGGTAGAAATGATCGAAGGCTCGACAGAATCGGGGAAATTACGTAACAAATCGGGTAAATCACTGCATGAGACGGATCGATCGAAACCAGCCACAAGAGATCAAATCGGGCGAAATAAACAGAAACTCCACGTGGCATTAGGAGAACAAATCGCCGAAACTTAGATTAACAAGCACCAAATCGGGCAATCTACCAAAGGGAACGAAGGACTCGGCGATTTGAGGGACGAGGTGTTAAGAAATCGGGCGAAATCATAATTGAAGCATGCGAAGATCGGGCGATTTAGACTATAGAAAAACACGGCGATTTGTAGCGCCTCAAAACCCTGAAATCGGGCGATTCCATGCAAAGCTTAAATCGGACAAGCTGCACACTTGAAGAACTCGGCGATTTCTACCCTTTGAAGACCCCAAATCGGACACATGAAGACGACGTCATAGTGACGGAAAGGCGCGGCGATTTACAAATCGGCCGATGGAACTCCATGCAATCAAATCGGGCCATTTCACATGCAAAGGAAATCGGGCAAAACCAATTTAAAGTGAGCACAAATCGGACGAATTAGATAGATGTTACACGTGGCATGGACAGAACAAATCGCCGAACTTGAAGTTAACGAAACAATAATCGGGTAAAGCCTTGCTTGAGATGTGAAAGAAAATCGGGCGATTGGGAGATCCTGAAATCGAGCAAATCGGACAACGAAATTTACTAACTTCACTTAGGAATTAATTGGGCAGGGGACTTAGCCTAGACTTGAAACTAGCGACTTATAGTCCAGCTAAATTAATAAGTTAGATAACTTAGTTCGATCTAATCAATTTATAAAGGCACAACACTAACACATAATATTTATGTCTAAAGGTGGTACGTTAGGAGCGAACGAGGAGAATACTAATTACGCCCGGACGACAGGTAAGTAGAAATTCAAGTACGACACGTAACTTGCCTGCGTCCAATTATGTGAATTACGTGCTCGTGAATTTTGTATGAAATGTGTACGTATGATACGATTTAATTATGTGCATGATGGCATGATTAGAATATGTACATGAGCATAGCATGAGCATTTGCACGCATGCGTAGTGTATAAGACGCGAGGTATGAGCGGGGGTAAGATCGCCTGTGTGCGATGTATACTCGCCGATATTGGCGTCTGTGTCGACTCGAATGAAGAGTCATGGCTTCCCCAATGCAGCCAGTAAGGCGAATGAAGCTATAAGGCCTATATAAGAGGCTGGGGGAAATACCCCGTATGCGGGAGATGCAACCTGGAGGATGCGGCCCGGGGCACACGCTGAGTAAGGGAAGATTCCTTCGGGTGACCTTCTAGCGTGTTAAGCACTACCCGGAGGGAAGATTCCTTCGGGTGACCTCCGTGGTTAGTGGCCTCGGTGTTGGCTACCAGTGAGAAGCGCTCGCGTGGAGGCCACACTGAGTAAGGGAAGATTCCTTCGGGTGACCTTCTAGTGTGTGAACCTCCACACTTGAGATCTCTATAAGATGGCGCATAGTGGGATTGAAAGCCGACGGCCCGTATGAAGTAAGAGTATGAGAAAAAGAGTACGAGTATAAGAAAAAGAGTATGAGCGTTAGAAAATGACGGCGTGGATTGTCGTTCGTTAGGACACGTGCATACATGCATAATTTCTGCTTACTGAGCCTCGGTGGCTCATTGTTTATGTTACGTGTTGTAGGTACCGACGATCACGGTACGTGATCCGACTTTTATGCGAGGCCGATCTTTTGAAGCTATCCGGCTGCTTTTGAGGTGGGAGTGTGTGTATGGATGACGACCTGTGAAGGCCGGGCGCATAGGAAGCTTTTGGCTACACACACACACACTTGTCTTCTGTATAGACATGACTACGATGAATTGTAGAATGATTTGCGAACATTCTTTTGACATGTGTATAAGACTTCCGCACGTAGTTTTAAAAGGAAAAAAATTGTATTCGCATTTTTACGCTTTTGCGCGATAATAAAGCATTAGATACTTAGGATTAGAACGGAACAAGACGTCGGGACGACGGGTCATGACACAATAATTGCTCCGTACTTTGATAGCCAGTCCATTTCAAGGATTACTTCATAATCATTCATGGGAATGACTATTAAATCAACTGGTAGGGTCCTCTCATTAACTAATACTGGACTGTTTCGTAAGATTTGGTTGGTTTGTGTTGAAGCTCCGTGAGGGATGGTGACGTTATATTCATAGTTAACTAGGTCAGGTGTAACCCCGAGTCTCACCACATAGTTAGTAGATGCAAATGAATGCGTGGCTCCTGAGTCAACTAGTATGCATGTCGGGGTTGAATGGATAAGGAGAGACCTGCCACCACAGACGGCTTGTTCTCCGCCTCCTCCGATGTTAACGTATATACTCGAGCAGGTACCATGGGTGGTCTGGCCTGAACCGGTGCCTGACTCCCTGATGCAGATTCCGGGCATGCCTTGGAGAAGTGGCTTGTCTTGCCACACTTATAGCAGGTAGCATTTTGAGAATAACAGATGCCCAGATGTCGTCCTGTACATTGTGGGCATGGGGGTATGGTCGTTGGTGGTCTTCCTTGATTAGTTTTGGGTCGTGGAGGTGGCGCAGGTTTGTTTTGGAAATTGGGCTTGGCATTCATGGGGATGAATTGTCTTTTCGGGTTGCCTCCAGCCCATTTTGGTCCTTGCACAAATTTTCTTTTTGCTTCATGTGCCCGAATGATCCGGAGTTCAGCTTGCTCCGCTATTAAAGCACGTTCAGTACCTGAGCATAGGTAGCTCCTTGAGATCCGACCATATTCACATCACGGTATAGCTCCGGTTCAGACCTTCCATGAAGCGTTCCACCTTTAGTGCATCGGTGCTCACCGTGTGAGCTGCAAATCGAGACAACTGCTCGAACTTCCTTATATATTCAGCCACGGTCATCGGACCCTTGCGTAGATTGATAAATTCGTTCATCCGTTGAGCCCGTACCGGGGTGGTGAAATATTTGCTCCTAAAGAGCTCCTTGAACCGGTCCCATGTCATCGTCATCGGATCTTCAAAGGTGAGAATGGTATCCCACCAATGGCCTGCGCTTCCCCTCAGCAGGAAGGCAGCACATAAAACCTCTCATCCTCTGGAATGCGGCTATACTAAAACATACTCTCTAAGGTATGAAGCCAATCTTCAGCTGTCGTAGGGTCAACAACATCTTCAAATGTCGGGGGATTGAGTTTACGAAACCGCTCCCCAACTATCTTAATCCTTTCGGTCCGAGAGGGTTCACCACTAGAATGTCCGCATGTATTACGTTGTTGCATCATTTCTTGTATCTGAGCGGATTGTTGTCGTACCAACTCCGTGAGTCGGAGAATTGCCGTATCTCGATTATTGGTAGGAGTTGCGGGTTGCTTGCCTTTATCAGCACCCCCGCTACCATCACCTCGAGTTCTACCCATTTATTTTATACCCAATAGTCCCTAAGGCCAATAAATCATGGACATACAAAATTCATATAAACATAAAACTTACTAGCAAGGCCGCTTCCGTGCTTTTGTGCGTGTGTACATGGACGGTCTACAGAACTGGTAACCGAAAGCTCTGATACCACATGTGACGCCCCTGACTTCTACCACTCATTCTTACTACTAATTTTAGTGACTGCATGTGATTTAAGGAAGTAATGACTACGAAAATGCGTACAAAATTTTTCCTTTTATGTAAAGGAAGCGTTCTGTACATCACAAACTATTCCTAAGACATAAATACATAGGTGAGTGCGCATGCGTGTTCAAAACTAATCTATCGGCCCGCCACTCAGGTGCCATCCATGTACACACCTCCACCTCAAAAGTCCTCCGGAAGCTTCAAAATAGGCCTCGCCATCATAAAGATCACATACCATGATCCCGTGAACCTACAACACATAAAGCCCAGTAGGTGAAAGCCATGCATGCCATGCACTTGTCCTAATTAACATAGGCATCCTTGCCTTGTCTTGTCATGTAGGCCTTGGCTATCTTCCTATGCACCATCATGGAGCTCGAATCCACAAGGGATAAATAAATATATAAGTGGCAATACCCACTCAGGGGAGAGGCTAACCATAGGCCGCCTTTTCTGTCTCAAGGTGGTTTCATACGCCACGCAGACGTTTCACACTGGTAGCCTATTCTGAGATTGCCAACACCAGAGGGTACCCTCGGTGTCGCTTATTCCCTCAGCTCGCATCCTCCAGGTTCCACGTTCCGCCATGAGGGCATTAGCCCTAAAATCATGTCTTGCCTTGAACATGTCATGTCTTGACGGTAACGACATACGACGTCACCATGGTAGCATAGAAGAGCCGTGACTCAACTGTGAGTCGACATCAGACGCCCATGTCGGCGAATATCTATCGCTCTCAGGCGATCGTGCATCATGCATGCTCTCGTATCCTGCCTTTAGTACTAAACGTGCGTGCATATGATCATGTCATGAATATGCATGTCATGTAACATAAATAATTCACGTAGGAAGTCACATAATATCATAGAAGCACATAATACATAATTTCAGGCACATACAGTTATGTGTTGTAGTTGGGACTTCCACTTACTTGTCGTCCAAGCTTACCTAATTTACTGCCTTGGAACGTCCTTAATTCTTGATCCTTAGACAAAGATATCATAGTGTTAGATCATGTCTAAATTAGGTATCTACATTGAACTAATTTATGTTGACTATTTATTGGGTAAAAACCCTAATTTCGCCGATGAGCCCTTAGCTCTACTGGTTGAGGGGGAGGTGCCTGGAGTCATGTTGGGAGAGGTCCTGGGTTCGAACCTCCACCCTGTGACATTTCTCCAGGCCTGCCCACATGGGCCCAGACATGTGCGATTGACCTGGTCGGCCCGTTTAGCAGGTAGTGGGTCGGCCCCGGGGTTTCACCATCGGCTTTCCCCGGTTACCAAAAAAAAAAAACCCTAATTTCCAACTAAAATTCTAAGTCAAGTTAGTACTCCACTAACACACCTGAGGCTCGATAGGTTTGGTCTTGGAATTGCCCGATTGCTTCTAGCTTACTTCATCCTATTGGTATCATGTATGGAAAGGGTTTGTTGATCACTTAATTTCCCGATTGGTCTTGCATTGTAATAAGTTTCGTTCGATCCATGCTATCTCCAAGTCGCCCGATTTGAGATGTCCCTAAATGATTATGTATAAAATTGATTTCGGTCGATTTCATGACAACTTCAATCGCCTGATTTGTGGTCTCAAGAGTAGAAATCGCCCGATTCCATCTAGCCTCTAAGTCGGGCGTTTGCTTGTGTTAAGCAGTTTCGCCCGATTTCTTCAAGGTCCAAGATCGTCCGATTTGCCCCTTTTTATTATAATTTCGCCTCATGTTGTCGTCACCATACCATCACCTCATCAAATCGCCCGATTTGAAGGGTTTCTAAGCCAAATCGCCGAGTACTACTTAACCCTTCATTCGCCCGATCATGGAGTCTTTACATCGGCCGATTTCCATGTATTAACGTGTCACATTTTGCCGAGCTTTTCATTCACTTAGCATTTCGCCCGATTGGACTAGAAAATAGTTAGCCTTAAATCGCCCAATTCTAGACTTGCTTAACTTAGTCGCCTGATTCTTTATAAGGCTTATCATACTTCGATCGAAGGCTCTTCAAGCTGCCTTCTTCTTCTTCTTCTTCCAAAGCTAGTTTCTAACTTACTAAACTTCCCAAACGTAACGTATACAAATCAAATCTCCTAGGTTAGCATGTTATATACTGAAAACCCTAAAATCCTTAATTAGTGTAAAAATCGTAACTCTCCTTAAAATTATTCTAAACCTTGACTATGGTACACCTTAAATCTTTCCTCTATTCTTGGGTTACGTGAATTATTAGATATAAAGGCCTAAAATAAATTCTCAAATCATAGATAAAGTTATACCTCCTTAGGTCGATGCTTGTCCTTAGCTCATTCTTTCTTCTTCTATCTTTGGTTCGAACTATTTCCTTTCTTCCTTAAGGTTGTTACTGAGATAAGCTCATTCCATCGAAGGGTTTAACCTTTAGATAAGTTTTGAGTTACCAAAAGTGAGGTTGACGTGACATGTAGGTTTCCTTATGCCTAAGTAATCGATACTTATCTTATACGTCTTGGGCCTAAATTAAAATGTAATACGACCCAATTGGATTATAAATTTATCTTACTCCTAATAATATCATGACTTTCGAACTTTCCCATATCTAGCCTATTCTTAACACTTTCTCTTGCCAACTCTTATATGCCTTATACAAAATTATCTTCCAAGTCCCAACTTGACTTTCCCACACGGTTAACCATCTAGTAGCATATAACCATATATAATATTGTATCACATGTAGTATGAAATCATATAAGCACACAATATGCAGTCACATAAATCATATAATGTGTATGCAAATTCATTGGCCGACTTACTTAAGGGACCCGGGTATTACAACATGAGGCAGAGACGGTGGTTAAAGATTACAATTGCATGATTAACTACCGCCCTGGCAAAGCGAACGTGGTAGCGGATGCACTAAGCCGAAAAGCAGTAAGCTTGGAGTTACAGTTACTGGAGGTGGAAACAATTGGGTGAAGTCGAGGCCAGATTGGCAGCGTTAACACTTCAGCCTACACTACTGGAGCAGATTAGAAGGGCACAAGAAAAGGACGAGCTCTATACGAAAATCAAGAGAGCACGAACGGAACAGCCAGCGACGAATTTCATGTTTCGAGACGACGAGAGCTTATATTACAAGAATCGGTTATATGTACCCGATGATGCGGAGCTTCGACGGACCATAATGGTGGAAGCACACACCACAACATATTCAGTGCACCCAGAGCTAAGAAAATGTATAGAGACCTCCGAATGAATTATTGGTGGCCATGGATGAAGAAGAACATAGCGACGTTCGTAAGTCAGTGTTTGACCTGTCAGCAGATAAAAGCGGAACATCAGCGACCAAGGGGAACCTTGCAGCCGTTATCAATACCGGAATGGAAGTGGGATAACATAACGATGGACTTTGTTTTTGGTTTGCCGAAGAATGTGAAAGGGAACGAATTGGGTTATCGTCGACCAACTAACCAAGTCTGCTTCTTACCAGTAGTTCGACGTTTTCTTTGGAGCGGTACGCAGAACTCTACATTCAGGAGATAGTGCGACTCCCCGGAATCCCAACGTCAATCGTCTCGGATCGAGACTCCAGATTTTTATCAAAATTCTGGACGAGCTTGCAAAAGGTGATGGGAACGGAACTTTCCTTTAGCACCGCCTATCATCCCCAGACAGACGGCCAATCAGAACGGACCATCCAGACCTTAGAGGATATGTTACGAGCCTGTCTGATGGATTTCAAAGGCAATTGGAGTAGATACCTTCCACTTGTCGAATTCTCATACAACAATAGCTATCAGGCTACAATTGGAATGGCTCCATACGAAGCGCTATACGGGCGAAAGTGCAGATCTCCAGTACATTGGGACGAGATCGGCGAACGGGCCATATTAGGCCCAGATCTAGTATGAGAGATGACAAAAGTTATCGCGACGATACGAGAAAGAATGTGAACGACTCAAAGCAGGCAGAATAGTCACTCAGATCAAAGACGCCCGACCGTTGGAATTCGCGGTGACGATTGGGTGTTCGTAAGAATATCTCCGATGAAAGGCGTCAAAAGCTTTGGAAAGAAGGGTAAATTAAGCCCGAGGTACATCGGTCTATTCAGACAAGTCAAAAGAGTTGGCGAGGTAGCATATCAGTTAGAGTTACCCTCATCGCTATCGCAAGTTCACGATGTGTTCCATATCTCCACGTTACGGAAATACATTGCTGACCCAAGTCATGTGCCGAGGAATGAGGTTCTCCACCAACAGCTAAAACCAGATATGAGTTACGAGGAAACACCAGTGGAGATTTTGATGTACGAGACGAAACGACTTAGGAATAAGCACATTCCTCTAGTAAAAGTGTTATGGCGGAACCAGTCAACAGAGGAAGCTACGTGGGAATGTGAGGATGAGATGAGAGGTCGTTACCCCGAACTGTTCCAAATGGACTGATTTCGGGGGCGAAATCCTCTTTAAGGGGGGATGTAGAACCCGAGCCCCGTGAGCCAACTAGCCAATAAATTTTTTGCATGCACATTGTATGCCTATGTGACTATATGAATTTGGTGCATAAATTATGTGCATTACGTGATGTCATGTATATTTCTTTTTTGGGAAACGGCCATTAACATTAGAAAAAGGAAAAGGTTCGTACAAAGCATCCATGCTATGGCACAGGAAAAAAAGGAACAAACTGGTAATTGGGCTATGGCTATGAATTTGAGTTGGGTTAGAATTTTTAGAACTTAGGCCCAAATTAAGGTCAAAACTTTGGAAACAAAGTTCCCTAAATTATGGAAAACCCACGCCACATTAAGTCACATCGCCCACACCTTTGATAAAATATCTATCCAAACTTTCACTTTTAGAACTCATTAAGCAAGAACTAACGAAGCCACAAGTAGAAAGAGAAGGAAGAGAATTCGAACTTAAGCTTGAGGAAGGTATGAAATTTGTACTATGTGATTTACGTTTTTAGCTTGTAATTTAGGTTATTTGCTCAAATTTAGCATGTTCAGGGTCTAGCACACGAAAACCTACCCAAAATTTGTACTCTTTAGTTCGTTCATTTTTAGGGGGTTTCGAAGTTCATATGATCTTCAAACATGTTCTTGAGAAAAAGGGACATGTTTTGATCTTAAGATTTGGAGTTCGCGGGTCAGAAGATGTTTTGATAAGTTGAGGCTGTGAAGTGTAAACTTCACGAACTGTAGTTCGCAAACCCTTGGCAAGGTGAGGTTCGCAAACTCCATGACACGTTGCAAATCAATGGAGCCCTTGGCAAATCGAGTAGAATTCGCGAAGTGTATGGGATGATTATTTCACGAACTATGGGCGAAAGGAGGTTCGCGAACTCTAGGATATGAAAGTTACATTTCAAGATCATAAAAGTTCATAAAAGTTAGTGAACATTTCAAGTTCATAAAAGTTAGATCCTATTTGGAAGTAACAAGACCGAAGAGCGAAGATACGAAATTCCCCTAGCTTACAAATTACTCGGACCAACCCCCATAGGTACAGGTGCTAATTTTATTAGCTCCCGGGTAGAAGTCGCCTTATTTGGTCCAACGGCGCATGCACAACCGAGCCTTACCCACTTATCTATCTCCCAACAGATAGATGTTTCTCTAAATCACGGGGAGCCACGTAATTTATCACCGCTTCACTTGGAAGTGGGAGATATTTAATTAAGTGGTGATTAGCCCCACACCACTGAAATTTCATGCACGTCGAGTCTAGGTGTCCTCACTACCTAAATGTTTCATATTTTTAGGACACATATACTTTTTTCTTATCTGGACTTCGTGACCAGTTCTGAACTTCCATAGACACGTCTCTTGTATATGTGATTCCAAGATTGGAAGGAAGTCCTACCATTGCAACATCAAAACAACAATGGACTAGGCCATCGTCTCGAGCTAGACTCTTGAACGATGTTAAAGGGACGCCTAAGTGGCCCTGGTTTATCAAGTCATGTCGTCACAGGCCACATCTTGGAGTTAGTCTCTGAAGTCGTGTCGACGGATTACCATAGTGGCTCCGTCTGGTTATTACCCGCACCGACCTGTCGTTGGTGTCCTTCTTCGCCTTCTATACCAGCATGCCGATCTCGTTAACACGAATCGCCATGAGGGGGAGAAGGGGATACGTATAAACAAACAATTTTAGGGCGAAAAGCTGGTTTGTTGGTCATTCAAGAAGCAGAATTGCGTCTCAACATCGACGGCTTAGGCAGAATACGTTGCGGTCGCCAGCTGTTGCTCGCAAATGCTATGGGTACACTTTAAATAATATACCCATATATAGTGATAGTCAAAGTGCCATTGCCAAACGTGTAATCCTGTTCACCACTCACGCACAAAACACATAGACATAAGATATTACTTTATCAAAGATCACGTAGAAAAATGCACGATTGATATGTATTTCGTGAACACAGAGTATCAATTAGCCGACATTTTCACCAAGGCATTAGGTGAAAAACGATTCCAATTCCTTGTCGGAAAATTAGGCATGTTGAATCTCACGTGATATGTGCTTTACATCTTCTGTGCTTTCATATGCTCTATTCTGTGTGTTTTCTGTACTTAATTGTCATATCTTGCATGACAGTTGAAATTTAAGAATAGTAATAATAAAATCTATAATAAAACCAAAAATATTATACATTTACTAATAATATAAGGGGATGAAGTCTTTAGGATGCTTTGATCTAAGACATAAATAATTTTCCCCAACATGCGACTGATTAATTGCTTAATTTTGTCATTTTAAGTCGCAATCTTGTGTCTAAAGCTCATTAGTTTGCTCCACTAGACACGCCACTTTACATAAGTGAGCATTCTAGTTTTCTGAGGATTTATCCTTGAGCGAGTCACGCATCAATTGCCTGTCTTAACTACTGATTCTTGGCCTTAGGAAAATGATAAGGGCACTTAGGAAATTCCTCACTCGATCATATGTAAATTTCCATCTTTTGACATAGCCTTTAGTCATCCACTTTTAGCCTTCTCCGATTCCCTTTTCTTCATTTGAATCCCGTTTTAGCCTTCAACCGATGTTCACAATCTTCTGAGGGATATTCAAACGAGAAAAGGAGGGGGAGAAAAGAAGAATAGAAAAGAAAGAGATGACAAAAGAAGGTGGAAAACGCACACGAGGAATGCTCAACGCACAAAAGCAGTCCAAAAGAACCTGCCTCCAAAATATTAATATCTCAAAGGGGCATGGATCTTGCTGTGAACTTCTCTATCGATAATCTCGTATGCTCGTCAGAACGGCTGAAAAGAGGAGTACCACGAAGTGAACTTCTCTCTGGGTACGAATTCCACAACTGTGAACTTTTCCCAATTGATAATCTTTGAAACCTCTCTAGGGATTAAGAGAAGAGGAGCACGGTATCAGCCCAAGAACCAACAAGAAGAACTTCGCCTTAGATAATCTCTCAGCCTCGTAGGGAAGCGGAGCTTCAGCTTGAGCAAGTGTAGAAAAATGCGAAAAAATGGATGAAAAAGACAAAAGAAGAAACGGAAAGAAAAATGCCGACGAAGAAGAGTGACTAAGAAAAGGAAGTTGAAGATGTTAAGTCCACAATTCCAAAATATTCCTTCCCTTCTAAGTCAGGCCAAATTAAAATCCTTTCAAGTCCCTTTGATTCTAAAACGACGGTCGTTCGTTTCGGTTAAATGATTAAAAGCGCCTCGATCACAGGTAAATTGACATAATAGTGTTTGTGGTGACTTGAGTGATATAAATATAAAAATTCCAAGTTAAAAATAAGTGAGCGCTAGAGCGAACCTAGTGAAAGTTGTCGAAAAGGATCGTTCTATGAACTTAGGACATTAGTTTGATGACATGACTTGACGGCATACCTTTCAAGTGTCTTGCGAAAATTCTATGAGTGACGTTGATCGAAGCAAAATAATCTGATCCCATACTAGTAATAATGTTAATATATACATATATAAGAAAATTTTAAAAAAAATATATACATATAAGTAATAATAATTTTCTTGAATTTTCTTTCTCATTTTTAATTTTTCTACATTAAAATAAATAAGAATTCACACATTATGTCTTGCAATTTTATTTTTACATCTGCACTGAATTGTCTAAATGCGATAATTTTATTAGTTCGCACATTCTGAATCCATGTTTAGCTTGCATTGGAACTGAATAGATTAAATGCGAATATTTTTTTGCTCACTCTCTCACGCAATATTTTGAATACATGATTAGGGACCATGCATCTAGGCTAAAATTGATTAACTGCATGTTATATGCTTGTATTGATTTTATATGTTTTCATGTTAAATTAATTTTGGTGCATTATTTGAGGGGGAGCATTTACGAATCATGTTATAAGCTCCAAATATTTTTGACGTTTTCTCTAAGTGTTTCAGAAATTTTTCTCGAGTACATCCAATGTGGAGGACTTCAAGATTTTTCACTATCTGGAGTTAAAAGCATTGGCGTAAAAACTCAGGGGGAGCTGTTGATTGAAATAATTGTTAATTAACAATAATATTTCTGACATTTTTGCTCTAAGTGGTACAGATTTTTCAAATTCCGACCATGGAGCTAGATGTCACCATTCAGACTTACAGGGAGTTAATTGCATTTATTTTAATTCATAGGGGGATCAATTATGTGGTTTTTGACTAAGATAGGGGTCAATATGATAAAATTAGAAATATATGAAACTTACGACCGAAAAACTGGATAGATAGGTAATTTTCGATTCTCAGTTTCTCGAGCGAAAATTTGAAATGGACCTGTCTAATAAGAGAACCCAATATGTCATGCTAGCCCATTAATAGTTTACTTTTTGCAGTCGAAAGACTTTAACACACGCAAAATACTCAATCGAAAACCATACAGTGTCGATAAAAATTCTCTCGCGAAAAACTCTACAGTAAAGACGAACTTCAAAATCCACTAAATCTCTTAGTTTTCAACTGATTTTTTTTTGGGTAACGTTCACTAAATAAGGAAAGAATACAGGAGTACAGAGACAGCGTACATGATACCAGTCATGACGCACCAAACTAACGATCAACGACCAGGCAACACATCGTAGAACCAAACAACCCAGACAACCTACAGGTCCCAACAAGACCCCAGCCAAAGGAAAGACAGAACAATCACAAAGACGAAAGTAGGAGTCTAAACCACAACAAGCAACAGGTTCCTGGCACCAGATACAGTGCCAGCAGGGTAGCCGACCGATGTGCAAAGGCAAGCGCAGAGCGCACAACAGAAGGCATATCGCTAAGGATAAGCAACAAGCGGCAAGGGGTGAAAAGCAGAAGCTGCAGCTGCAACCAGGTCTGTACAGAAAGGCCCATAGAGGCCCACTCCTGAAACTTTCGAGCAAAAGGGCGTAGCACAAAGGGCAAGCGAGCCAAAGCGCAAGTAAGAGAATGGGAGGAAACCGCCGGAGAGAGAGAGCGCCCCAAGTAGGTGGAGCAAGTGACGCCCATTCTCAACACGAGCGGAGTAAACCAGCCATTGGAGCCCGCCCAAAGACACCAAACCAGCAAACCTGCAAAACAACCAAGAGACGGGAAACCAAGGAGGGGAGTGTGGAAAGAGACCAGGGAAGATAAAGGAGGTAAGGGAGATAAGAGAGACGAGAGAAGGGACAAGAAGACTCCCTAGTTACTCCAAGCTATCTGCCAGATACGACTCATAGCGCAACATTGTAAGGTGTATTTGCGAGGAAGAGTGGAGATTCATATGCTTAAGAGCGCCTCAATTTCAGCTACAATGCGCTCTGGTGGTCGGCGAACATCCTCACGCCATCTTCTATTACGTTCGGACCAAAGGTGGTAGACCAACGAAGCAAGTGCATGGCGAGGTCCAATCGAGGCGAGGTGTTGCCCACGCCATCTTTGAGCCGCCCAGTAGATTCCATCAGACCACTCCCTATAAGGCCACCCAAAATGCATGTGGTTACGTAATAACATAAGACAGCGTCTAGAGTAAGTACATTCGAAAAATAAGTGTGGGGCCGTCTCCACAAGATCAGAGTCGCAAAGGAGGCAGGCAGCAGTTCCCGCCGCGTTCGCCACCCAAAGCTTGTCTCTAATAGCCAGTTTCTCCCTAATGGCAAGCCAAAGCATGAAGTCGTGTCTAGGGATGGCTAACAGGCCGCCAAAGAGGGTGGACCAGGGGACAGTGGGCTTCCGAAGGCGAAGTCTTTCCCTAGCCGAGGCGGTAGAGAAGCGGCCATTCCCTGAAGCGATCCATCTATATGTGTCCCGCTCTCCCGGTTGAATGTGCGGAAGGAGGGGGCAAAGTCAAGGTATTCGACCGATGTTTGAGCCGGCCAGCACCATCCCCCCTCGTTGATCACCGTGCTGAGCTTCGAGTCGATTGGGAGACCCATGATCATGGGGTCGCGAGGGTAGCATTCCACAAGGGGTCTATCAATCAGCCAAGGGTCCGTCCAAAGAAACGTGTTGGTCCCATCACCTATACGGAACTGAATCAGGGAGCGGAAGTCGGCGCGAAGCTTCAAAATCTTCCTCCAACTCCAAGAAGTCCGCGCCCCCGGTCTGATGGACCACAAGGACTTATTGTGTAGTCTCGTTCGCCGAATCCATGTGGCCCAAATCGAAGTACCATCGTCCGTCAGGATATTCCAAAGTAGTCGCATGAGGAGTGCCTTGTTGTCCATCTCGATGGACCGTAAGCCGAGCCCTCCTTCTTCCTTAGGTACACAGATATCGGCCCACGCAACCTTAGCACTCGTGCCCCTCCATAGGAAGGCTCTCAACCGTGTTTCGATGCTTCGGATAACGCCCTTAGGGAGGAGGAAAACACCAGCCAATAAGTATGCAATCCAAGCAGGACAGACTTGATCAATTGAACCCGCCCAGCGTAAGATAGTGACAGATTTGTCCAAGATCCCAGATGTCTGTCCACAGTAGTGAGGAGCTGATTACAATCGGCGATCGTGAGTCTCGAGGTAATAAGGGGAACACCCAGGTAGCGTACATGTAGGGATCCATGTGTGAATCCCATGATGTCTTGGATTGCTCCCTTCAGCCGTTCGGCGCGCTTACAAACATCTCACTTTTGTTAATGTTGGCCTTTAATCCTGAGAGGGCGGCGAAGAGGTCGAGGCTCCGTTTGAAGACCCCAACAGACTTGACAGCCGCATGAGAAAACAGGAGAAGATCATCCGCAAACGTGAGCATGAAAAGTGAAGTTGCCTCACAATTCCAGTGGTAGCGAAAATTAGCGCTGAGCCTAATACCATCCTCAATGATGCCATGCAAGACCTCCATAACCAAAGTAAATAAATAAGGTGAGATCGGATCACCTTGCCGAAGACCCCTACGCCCTTTGAAGTAGCCCGCCGGTGTACCATTGATGTTAATCGAGAAGAAGGGGGTGGTCAGGCAAGCCCGAATCCAGCCCACGAAGGTCAGGTGGAAGTTAAGTGCGTCAAGGGTAGCCAATATGAAATCCCATTCCACCATGTCATACGCTTTCGCAATGTCGACCTTGAGCGCCACCCGTTCGGGCAGCCCTCTACTGTTGTACCCGTGACAAATTTCCTGTGCTGAGAGGATATTATCCGATATACGACGGCCGGGAACGAACGCAGTTTGGGTTTGATGGACAAGCTTCGCAAGGCTGTTCCGTAGACGATTGGCGATTATCTTTGAAATAACTTTATAGAGTACATTGCAGCAAGATATCGGCCTGTAGTCCTTAGCCATCCGCGGGTTAGCGCTCTTAGGGATAAGAGTAATAAGCGTGGAGTTCAGCTCCCCCAAGAGAAAACCTGTTCTGAATAATTCCTTGATTGCATGGGTGATTTCAGGCCCAATGGTATCCCAAGCGTCCTTGAAGAAAGCAGCAGAAACGCCGTCAGGTCCGGGCGATTTGTTGTCCCCGATGGAAAGCATTGCCTTCTTAATTTCCTCATCCGTGATTGGTAGGGTCATCGTCTCGGCATCCGTCTCACTCAACTTACGCGCCAAATAAGGTGTGACCGTACCACCATGCAAAGGTGACGTCTGGGTAGACTGTCCAAGAAGCTCCGTGTAGTATCGGATGAGTTCAGCTCTAACTGGACCATCTCCCTCGTATGTGTCCCCCGCCTCATTTTCCAGCATATAAATCCGATTGCTAGCACGTCGCATAGCCACCTTCTTGAAGAAAAATGCAGTGCATATCAACCGCTTTAGCATAGGCATAGCGACACCGCTTTAGCACGTTGCGCGAGCGCCGAGTGTTCCATATCAACCGCTTTAGCATAGGCACAGCGACACCGCTTTTCCAAGATCAGAAGTTGCGGCTCCAAAGGGTGCTGAATAGCAAGGTCTTGGACGGTCTCCAGATATCCACGAGCCTCAATAACGTTGCGATTGAGATCGCCCTTATCGCGTCGCAAGCGCTTCAGCTGTTGTTTTATATACTTAAGTTTCTTCATGACAGCGAACATGGGATAGCCACCAACATTCTGAGTCCAGGCGGCCTTGACCAAAGGGAGAAACCGAGGGTCCCTGATCAAGAAATTGTCGAATCGAAAGGCTTTACCTGTTTCCCGTGGCTGAGATGTGTCCTCCAAGATCAGAGGAGAATGATCAGATGTAGATGGTAGTCCACACCGATAAGCAAGATCCCCGAAGCAAGCAAACCACGAGGGGTTACCAACCATGCGGTCGAGGCAACGCCAAACTCCAGCCATACCACTTTGTTGGTTGTACCAAGTGAACAATGAACCAATGCGAGGTAAGGCACTAAGGTCCGAGGCAGTGAAACATTCAGCCATCTTAGAACAACCTCCACCTGGTGAGCCGCCCCTAGCCTCCGAGTTGTCAAGGATTGCGTTAAAGTCCCCCACCCAAGGGCTGTTTACCCGCATCCCAGAAATCGCAAGAATATCACTCCACAGAGCCCGTCTTTCAGTACGTTGATTGTGACCATACACAAAGGTGATAAATAAGTCCGTCCGTTCAGCTTATGAACTTTGCAATGGACAGCCTGTGGAGTAGCAGCCTCGACTGTCACATTCACATGTTAGCGTCCCATCCAACCCATATACGGGACGCCGGGCCATTAGCATAGTCGTAGAGCCAATCCCAACCTCTGATAGAGTTAGCCAGTGTGGAGGCATTATGTTCCGCCAGCCTTGTTTCGACCAGTCCAATTATTTTCAGTCTATATTTTGTTATCAACTCCCCCACCGCCCATCTGTGGTCTAACCTGTTTAGACCACGTGTATTCCAAACGGCCGTAGGGATCATGAGACACCCTTTGGAAGGGCTGCTGTAGGACCCTCATTTGTGATGTTTTCCCATTCGAGTTCAGCGAGTACCGCAAATGGATTGTGGTCAGGTGTGGGTATGCTAGTTGAAGCTGTACTCGTCGAGCATTCCTCATTAGGTGGTCGTGGCCTCCTTGTGTTTTCTTGAGTAGTATGGATGCCCCCAGCTCTTTTCTCCACGTAGGTAGAGTTCGCGGTGGTCTCCTGAACGGCCGACTTACCCTTATCCTTATTTGTCGCATGCCTCCATTCGCTTCGCGCGGGCACTCCTTTGGGGGGTTGGCTGTTCGGCCGTTGGTTATGTTGAATAACTTCAGGCTGAACTCGCGGCCTCGGCTGCTCCTTCGGCCGTGGGTTTTGCGGGCCAGATGTGGGTGCTTGCAGCCGGGCTGGTCGGGCCTGATTCCTAGGGCAAGTCTTTCCTCCGTGATTCCAAGAGTTGCAAGTCTCGCACTTCTTGGGTTTCCATTCGTATTCTACCTGGATAGGTACGACGTTCACTTGTCCCCCCTCCTTAGTAGGTATCCTAATGTTGAATTGTTCAGTGAATGGTTCCCCCATTGATTTCTCGACACAGACTCTTGTATACTCAAGCCTCTCAGCATTAGCTGTCATAGCGTCGGCAAATAGGGACTTTCCAACGACGCTTGCAACAATTCCCAGGCCTTCTTGGGTCCATAATTCCGTTGGGACGTTACGCATCTTGATCCATAACGGGACAGCCACGTGTAGTTTTTTCTCAAAAGACATACCAACCCGCCACACTTCGAGAAATAGAGGCTGCCCCTGCATGATCCATGGGCCGCCTTCCAAGACCGCGGCTAAGGCTTCGGTCGACGCGAATCTGAACTTGAAAAATCCATTAACCGTAGCTCTAACCTCGACAATATCAGTCCACATAGCACGGGTAAAACGTTCAACATGGGGAAAGTATGGTCTTTTCCCAGAAAGTATCCAACAAGGGTGTGGTCCCATCTAGGCGTGTAATACTCGTAAAAATTTAATACGGGGTTATTAATATAATTTAGTGATATATCCAACTTACTAGCAAGATTTTCCGAATATTTGAAGCTTGAAAATTAAATAGAAATAAATTAGAATTCAAAATAAATAAAAATTAAATATATATATATAATAAAAAATAATTATAACATGATAATAGTAATAATAAAATGGATAAAGATAGAGAAGTATGTCTAGTAACATGCATGGATTCTGTTACACATGAGATTTACATGTGTAGTTTAGTATTACACTTATACTCAAGTGATTAAATAATGACGAGAGAATATTTGAGTACCATATGTGAGGGAGGATATTTAATATTACTTAGCTCATGAGGTAAAACTTTCGGATACATTATATGCCTACATACTCATATATATGATAAATATTAATCTAGTAAAGGACATAGTACTACTTGGATGTCATTTAGCGATTGATAGGCATGATTAGGTATAATATTATATATATCCATATCGATATGTCCACAAACACGTGTATTAATGTGTAGTATATTAACCCACCAAAGGACTTTACACGTTGGGGGAAAACTAAATTAATAATAACTTAGTACAAGTTAAACAAACAAGACAAGGGTTAGTAAAACATCAACTTCTTTACTTATCATCACACGCTATAAAGGGAATAAGAACAAATCTTTCTAAAGTGTACTCAAGGTAGAAAGTTAATGCTAAATTGGTGACGACCATTACTTAAAAGATAGGCATTAGAAATATCTCATGCATTATCAAAGAAAAAGAAATGAACGATATCAAACCCTATTTGTTCTTGATAAGATCTCACCTAAACCATTGATGTATTCTCTATTTCGTTTCTTATAAGATCCCACTCTAAACAATTCATTCTCCATTCGTTCTTGATAAGATCACACTAAAGGCTTTCGATATTTAGTGTTTGGGAATTCGAGGCTTACGAGACTTAGTAAATATACTAATGTGAGAGTCATTTAGAGAATTCACCAGATCTCCTGACTGACTGACTGTATTTGGAGGAAAGGTAGGTGAAACTCACCTACGGCACGTAAACTATTATTTGGTGTTCGGTTTGTAGGCGATAGTTCACCTTCAACTCGTCAATAAAGTTTGATGTTTTGTGCGTATATCGTTTTTACGTATTTATATAAACATTCTATGAAGCACGTGATGCCGATATCTTGTGTTACTTAGACAGTGTATAGGGAGCTTTGTTATACACTAAAGTGATATATATATATATGAACGTGGATATGAAATGCTTTGGGGTGAGAGATTTTAGATTTTGGGTTTATGTTTCGTTTATATTCTTTATGAAATCGTGTGGATGTTAGGAGGAAGAAACGAAATTCTCGGCCTAGGAATATTTTTGGAACGATTAAACATTTTTTGAGGTAATTTAAATTCTTTCCAATTTTGTAACTTAATTTTTCGAATAACTTGACAAGCTTCAATATTTCGGGGTTGATGTTTAAAAAAAATAATAATAATATTTTCGAATGATTAGAAACAATCTTCCTAGTTGTCATTTTTTAAAAAAAAATATAATAGTGATAACAATAATAATAAATAAATTAATATTTTCGAATGGGTAGAAATAATCTTCGGAGTTGGCATTTTTAAAAAAAAAGATATATAATAGTAAAAATAATAATAATAATAATAAATAAATAAATAAAATAACATATTTTTGAATGGGTAGAATAATTTCGATTATATTTTGGACTCCTAAAATTGATTTTGGGGATAATAATATTCGTCGTATCTCAAATAAATTTTCAAATAGTAACTATACCTTTGAAGTGAAATTATGTTGGTGTTAAAATAAATTTTTGGACGAGTGTGAATTTTTGGTGTTAAAAATAAATTGTCAGATTCGCTATTGTTGAGTGTGGCATTTAGTTGAATTTTTAGCGAAAGGAGAGAAACGTAGTTAATGTGATGTTGTATTTCATTTGCACATCATATGCATTACATATCAAGCGAGAGGTGGTGACCGTATTGATATGGTGGTATTTTAAAAAGTGTTGAGGAGTGGGGTAGAATGTGATAGATAATTGGTTGTGGACTTTGTAATAGAATTGAGGTTAGTACTCAGGCGCCACTCGGGAGGCAAACGTGAGTGACCTGTCTACCCGTTGTTTATTATCGAAAAGAGCCACCTGGTAGGGTAACCTAACGTGAGTGACCTGGTGTACCCTATGTGCAACCAGAGTAGGCTACCGTGGGAACGGGCGGAACCTCGGGAAGGAGCGACCTAACGTGAGTGACCTGTGTAGGCTACCCGATTCTGAAAATTCCCTGATCCCATATTTTTGTTGTGCGCGCGTGGTGCCGAGTCTAACCTAGGGCCTTGTCGAGATTTGTTGTGTATTAGATTGAGATGAAAAAAAAAATTGAGCGTGCATTTATTGTGAGGTATTTGGGTTTGGGGGTGAGAGCACGCTGCATTCATGCATGTTTCACCTACTGAGCAAGGAACTCAGTTTACGTGTTGTAGGTACATCCGAGTCCGACGTTAAGTACGTCGTGACTGAGGCGGGCTGATAACGGTGACTCCATGGACTTTTGAGGGCGGGGCAGTACATGGATGCGACCTGTGGATTGTCGTAGTTTGCGTTAATATAATTCCAGTGTTGTGTGTTTTAATGATTTGAGACCATACTTTTATATTATGTGGATTCCGTAACTGACTTTCGAGTGTTTGATAATTTAATATGAGGGAAGTTTTATAAAATGGGCTTTCGCGGCTGTTGTTGCGAAAATCCGCCAAACTATTTATTAGAAAATGAGGATCGTTACAAGCCGTCCCCTTCTGAACCACTTCCCATGGCAGGCAAGCCTCAGCTTTACCGTTGATTATGGAAGGTGCCGTGTAGGATAAGGTGAGGTGCTTCACGGGGGGATGTCGTGGTCGGTTTCGGTTGGTGATGGCACCTTGAACAACGGGTGCAAAGGATGTGTTATTAGTCACAGCCGGTCGCTCCATTGTAGATGTTTTCTCAGCCACCTTGCGAGGCGGCTCTTCGATGCTAGAGGTGTTAGCCATGATCGGCCCTAAATCCACAGCCGAAGGAGACATGGCCTGGTGATTAGGGAGACGGCGATCATTAGTGGCATTTAGGGGCTATTCATCGTCCGACGCATCCTCAACAATTATGGTAAGTTCCTGATGTGGTTGTGGTGCCGTGACCTCAGCTGTTGGTCGAGCTCCACTAGGTGATGCCCTGGGCCCAATTCCATTAGGTGATGAGGCAGCCGGCAAAGCCCTAGGGCTGCTAGTAGTTCTCATAGAAATATAGGTAGTGATGGGGGTGACTCAGCATCAGTAGCACCTTCCATGATCATGTTCGAGCGAGATGGTGGCGGTGGCGTACCCCTACGCATTGGGTCGCGAGAGTCCAGCCGCGGATTACGAAGCTGCATGATAGTGGACGTATATCGTCGTTTGCAGCGTGGAGGTATCCCGGGCTGGGCGGGGCTAAGTACCGGGCCATGTTGATGGCGTTTGGGGGTAGACCCATAGTGCGAGGACTCCGACCGAGCTGTGTGGCAAGTGGTTGCACCGGCGGTTGCTGGCTGCCGGGGTTAGAACCATTCCGCTCCATTCCCATAAAACGGACGATAGGCTCCTCGGCGGCCTGAGTGCAACGAGAGACAGCCCCATTAGAAGGTTGTTCAGGCAGATTTGAAGCGGGTGGTGGCTGCGGCTGGGAGTCGGCGGTCGCGCCATTCACGCGACCCAAAAACGCCTCGAACGCGGCGACATCAAACCGGTCTTCAAAATCGGCGATAGCATTCCTAAGTAGCCCGTAGTCCGACATAGGTTAAAAAATGTTCAGATTATCCATCTCAAACATCTCCATGAGGAGCAAGGAGGAAACATCACAAGGAAGAGGAAAGGTCACGTTGTTTTTGGGTAAAAGCTGGCGGGGAGCTGAAAGGTCACGGCCCTCCCAACGCCGTCTGGACCCGGCGATGGAGGGCGGGGGTTGGGCTGGGTGCGCCGGCTTCGCCTAGGTGGTCGGATTGGGTGGTGGGGGCGTAGGGATATGGGGTCGAAGTTTGGGGAATGCGAAAGGACACAAGGCGAAATGGACGTGAAGGCTCAAAGACCTTCCATCGCCGTCTGGCGAGGGAGGTTCCGGCGGATGGCAGCAAGGTGGTTTGGGTGCCGGCGGCGGAACGGTGGTGGATGGAGAAGATGGAGTGTAGATGACGTTGATTAGGCCTTGAGCTCGAACTGTGTGAAAATCGCACACACTGGAGGTGTAAATTCCGAACTGTGATGAGAGAAGGTTGTCGGCCTAGTTTTCAACTGATTTTCGTCTTTCTAAGGTAGAATCGATAATCTTTAGGCAATTGCGTGCGTTTAATCTCCGTTTGCATCTGTATTATGTAGTTTTTCGTTTGATTCAGTGTTACATTTTTCATCTGTCAACTGTTCGAAAACCGTAGGCTATTTTGCGGCGATTAAGACCTTATTATGTGATTATCTCGGTTAATATCTGCGTTTTAAGATAGCTTTGATGTTTTAGCTTAATCTGGTAGTATAAAACTTTCGAAAATCGGAGTCTTTTGCTTGAAATTAGAGTTTCGACTTACCTGGGTTTTGAAATTTTGAAGCTGTAGAAGAACTTTTTCGATCGTAAACAATCTTAATTGAATTCCGATTCAATTTAGTGCATCGTAAATTACTAAAATTGAGTTAGTCGCTAAGATAGAAGATTTTGACCGAAAGATTACTAACCATCGAGAAATGTTAATTCTAATTAGAATTTATGCGAGCGAAAAAAATAAGAGTGGAGTAGATAAAGTAGATCCAATTTATCTCGAGCGCAAAACTTATCATCGCAAATAGAATTTCTATTTCATTTTATTTCGGTCGTAAACTTTTAGCGGCGATAAAATTAATATTTCGATGCTAAATTTCTCGATCGTAAAATACGAGGCAATGATTTTGTTTGATCGAAAATTTTCTCGGCGATTGAATTTGTTTCTCGTTGACTATTTTCTCGATCGACAAACTTCGCAGCGAAAACGGGCTTTAGAATCGAAAATCTTTCTCGCTCGACAAATTTCATGACGAAAAATTTTATTCACTCGCGAAAAATTTCTCGATCGTAAATGTACGCGGAAATCATTTTTCTCGATCGTAAATTTATACGGACATTTTTTCTCGATTCTAAAATTAATCGGCTACAGTACCACGCCTAACACTTCAACACTTTGGAAATGTTCCTAAGTCCTTATCACTTTAGCGAACCTAGCGAATAAAGTTTCTCGATCGAAAAATTGAACTGAGACATTAATTTGTACAATCGGCAATTCGATTGCAAAAGCAATTCTCGAGCGATAAAAAGAACTGAGTGAACAGTGGTACGCGGAAAAATCATTTTTCTCGATCGTAAATTTACACGGACATTTTTTCTCGATCGTAAAATTGATCGGTTACAGTACCACGCCTAACACTTCACCACTTTGGAAATGTTCCTAAGTCCTTATCACTTTAGCGAACCTAGCGAATAAAGTTTCTCGATCGAAAAATTGAACGGAGACATTAATTTGTACAATCCGCACTTAGGCAATTCGATTGCAAAGGCAATTCTCGAGCGATAAAAAGAACTGAGTGAACAGTGGTACGCGGAAAAAATTATTTTTCTCGATAGTAAATTTACACGGACATTTTTTCTCGATCGTAAAATTGATCGGCTACAGTTTACCACGCCTAACACTTCAACACTTAGAAAATGTTCCTAAGTCCTTATCACTTTAGCGAACCTAGCGAATAAAGTTTCTCGATCGAAAAATTGAATGGAGACATTAATTTGTACAATCCGCACTTAGGCAATTCGATTGCAAAGGCAATTCTCGAGCGATAAAAAGAACTGAGTGAACAGTGGTATACGAGCGTTCAACACTTAGAAAATATTCGATAAAATATCTTATATCTTATATGTAACTTTCGAAAATTCAATAGATACCATTATGTAGGCGCTTTTTTAAGCGACATTCTCTCTCTAGCTTCTCTCTCTAAAAACGCTCTCTAACAAAACCCTTAGTGACCCTTCACCTCCCACCACCTTCCACCACCCCAGCCCGCCGCCGGCCACCTAACAGCCACCTTGCCAGCCACCGGTGTCCCCCGACCACCCTCCCTCGCCGGGATCAGACGGCGATGGAATGGTTTTAATCCTTGCGTGACTTCGACTCAATCCAACCTTTCGTCTTCTTCATCCATTTCTTCAATGGCTGCTCCTCCTTCTGATTTGGTTTCTCTCGGTCCTATACCTAATTATGAGGCTTTCAGTCGCAATATTGCGGGCTTTGATGAGCGGTTCAACGTGGCCTCTTTTGAAGCTCTTCTTGTGCACGTCTCTGATGGAAATCCCGGCCACCAACCGCCGCCGGCGCAGGAGCGTTCGGCGCAGCCCCAACCTGAATACCCTATTGGTCTGCACCCAATGCATTCCGGCCTGCTCCCAGGCACAACCTGCCTCAGCCGCCATGGATCCCGCAAAGACGCAAGCGACGGACCACCTCCACCGTGGTCTCTGTCCGCGACCCTCCCAATGAAGCTCGAGGCCCGATGCGTAGGGCACACCGCCGCCACATATCAACCACCCTCGGCGACTGGAACTAAGTACTAACGATGATGGGCTGACCCTTAACGTCGATTCAGCTTCTATGGGGAACGATGGTGCGCCGCCTACATTTCCTTTGGAGGCTGCCCACGTTACCACGGCCTTGCCGCCGCCGGCCAATAGTCCTACTGGGCCTAGGGTTCACTCTAATGGGCCTGGACCTATGGCAGATGAGATTACGCCGTTTTCCCAATCTTGGTCCCGACCGTAAAAGATGCATCTGTTGACGAACTCCCATCGCCTCACTCCATCGATCGTCGTTTCCCTAATAGCCGTGCCGCTACTCTGGCTTCGGCCTCGGGGCCGATCATGGAGGGGTTCCCCATGACCTATCAGCCACGTATGGAGGGAGTTTTGACACTTTACATAGCACGGCAACCTAGGGTTTCTACAAGGGACAATATTGCATACGAACCTAGGCCACCGAATAACGGGCCCAAGCCAGGCCTAAAGTTGCGGCTAAGGCCGCCAATGTCGACACCGCCTCTGTGCCAACACCTCATGGACCTGTCGGAGGAAATGCCAACCCTCCTTTGCGGCCGTCATTCAAGGTGCCACCACTAATCGCAAACAGCCGCGACGGCCCTCACCGACGCGTCTTGCGTTGACCTACACTGCACCAACAATAATTGATGGTAGGGCTGTGGCTTACACGCCTTGGGCTGTGGCTAGGAAAGGTACGTCAAGATGGGAGCATACCCTCGTCGGGTACTTCGTAGGGAAAAGACCCTATTTTCCTCATGTTGAGCGATTGTGCGATCGATTTGGACTGATCATGTCGAAGTGCGAGCCACGATCAATGGGTTTTTCAAGTTTAGATTTGCGACGGCGGAAGCTTCGGTTGCGGCTCTAGAGGGTGGCCCATGGCTCATCCAAGGGCAACCCCTCTTTCTTGAAGCCTGGCGAATGGGAATGTCCTTTGAGAAGCAGACCCACTCAGCCGTCCCACTATGGGTCAAAATGCGGAACGTCCCAAGTGAATTGTGGACGCAAGAGGGATTGGGGATAGTTGCCAGTGTTATTGGGAAGCCCTTGTTCACGGACTCCATAACAGCTACTTCCGAACGCCTGGAATATGCACGGGTTGCATCGAAAAATCGCTCGAGGAACCGTTTGTGGAGCAATTCAACGCTAGAGTCCAGACAGAGGGAGGAGGGCACTCATCGACGTGACAATCCGAGTCGAATACGAATGGAAACCAAAGAAGTACACCTCATGTAATGTTTGGACGCATGGAAGTGGGAGCTACCCTAGGTACCAAAGCAAACAGACACGGCCGCAAAACTCGGCTATGGTCACGCGACAAACACACGGCCAGATATGCAGGCGCAGCCACAAACATTGGACCCGGCCCCTAAACATGCCTTAAGACAAAGCCATCAACGTTCTACCGACCCGCAGACAAGGCGTGACTGGAGGCGAATAGCTAACAAGGAAAAGGGAAAACCATTCTTGAGAACACACCCATGGATCCTACGGGGCGAGAAGAATAGGATACATGGCAGCCATACTACGGAAGTCCACACCAGGCAACCACGAATACCAAATGATGGCTGCTCGACAAGCAGGGCCTCTACTAATACCCTACAGTTGACCATCACAGTCTGTTCGCTGCCCTAGCAGACTTGGAATGGGGGAACATTGATTCTCAGGGTCCTACAGCAGCCTTGCATACGGTTGTTCCATGATCCCAGTAGCCTCTTGGAATGTACGTGGTCTAAATAGGTTAGACCACAGATAGGCGGTGGGGAGTTGATCACGAAATATGACTTAAAGTGATTGGACTGATTGAGACCAGGGTATCAGAACAGAATGCATCTACGCTCGCTAACTCTATCAGATCTTGGGAATGGTTCTACGACTACGAAGACGGCCCAGCGTCCCGTATTTGGGTTGGATGTGATGCTAGCTATGTGATAGTCACGATTGAGGAGGCCTCAACACAGGCGGTCCACTATAAGGCTTACATCATAGCGGAACGAGTGAACGTCTATATCACCTTTGTGTATGGTCACAACCAGCGTAATGAAAGGCGGGCCCTTTGGACCAATATCTCTGATATATCTAGCACGCGGGAACACTGCCCATGAGTGGTGATGGGGGACTTTAATGCTATCATTGATTACTCGGAGGCGAGAAGTGGATCTCCTGATGGAGGATGCAATGAGATGGCCGAGTGCTTCACCACCTCGGATCTTATTGCTCTTCCCCGTCTCGGCTCGATGTTTACTTGGTATAACCAACAAAGTGGCACGGCGGGCATCTGGCGATGCCTTCATAGAATAGACGGTAATCCGGCTTGGTTTGCTCGCTTTGGTGACCTAGCCTATCGTTGTGGACTTCCATATACCTCTGACCATTCCACCTAATCCTAGAAGACACGTCTCAGCAGCGGGACACAACAAGGCATTTCCGTTCGACAACTTTTCGCTCAAGGATCCTCGATTTCGACTGATAGTTAAGTCTGGTTGGGGTCGCAATGTTGATGGAGTCCCCATGTTCGCTGTCGTGAAGAAACTTAAGGATATTAAACATCAGGTGAAGCAGGGTGATCTCAACCGCAATGCTGTCGAGGCTCGTGCCTTTCTGGAAGTCGCTCAAGAACTTGCCATTTATGCCCTATGGACTCGCAATTACTTGCCCTCGAAAAAGGATGCCGTTATGCCTATGCGAGAGTAGTTGAGATGGAGCACTCGGCACTTGTACAACGCACGAAAGTAGCTTGGCTTAAGGATGGTGACCGGTGCACCTCCTTCTTCAAGAAGGTGGCTACTCGTCGAGCTGGTAACCGGATTTTTTCTCTTGAAAATGAGGCAGGAATTATGTTCGAGGGAGACGCTCAAGTTCGAGCCGAACTAATTCGGTACTATACGGAAATTCTTGGACAATCTACACGTACGATCCCTTTACATACCGAGACGGTCTCACCATATATGGCTCGGACTTTGGAGGTGACTGAAGCTAAGGCGATGATCCGGCCGGTCCGGGACGACGAGATTAAGAGGGCTGTCGGACCCGAGTTCCAGCAAATTAGGTTGGCCAATAAATTATGTTCATGACCTGATTACGTGTTTATTTGCGCGCATGTTATATGTTTACGTGACTTCGCGACTTTTGTGCTCGTGATTGTTATGAGAATTACGTGCAAATATGTGCCCTTGACTATGTGCTTACGATGACCTCAAGCTCATGAGAGGGATTTTCGAAAATAATGACGGAGAAAGGCATGATGAAACTAGTTAGTTAATGATAGTGGGCTAGGATGGAAATTAGACTACACCATTTTGGGCTATAATTTTTATACCTAGGCCCAACACATTGAAGTCAAACTTTAAAAGACAAAATTCCCTAATTTTGGGAAGAACCACGCCTACCCTATGCTTCACCCACTATATGTAAGAAAATATCTAACCAAAAATCATCAAAACTCCACAACCACACTTGAAAACCAACGAAAGCAAAGGACAAAGGAGAAAAGAGGAAATCGAGGGAAGCTTCAAAATCACACCCTCAAGCTAGTTTAGGATCTCGAATTTGGTAAGTGAAGTACCTTCCCTAAGCCTTGTAACTTCGTAATCTTAGTATTTCTAGATGTATTAGTTTCATTAAAGCAACTAAGCTTAAGGAGAATACGAAAGACCCTAAGTGTGGAGTGTAGATTCGCATTGAGGTTGTTATTTGGGCAAATTAGGAACGGATAGCTTAATGTATGCCTTAGAATTCATGATTCTACTTTTAGTTAGGAACCGCACGATTTTAAGGCAGAAGAAAGGATGGGATTTGGGAGTTTCGACTAGGTTAACGATGTGCAGGTAGTTTCGATTAAGACGAACAATTGTGTTTCGATCGAAAGTAGGATTGTGAATCTACATCGCTATTCATGCTTACATTCGCGGATGGCCTTCTACAATTCTCTCATGCGGACGTTGATTCTGTTCGAGTTTTTAAGAGAAGCCTTGATATGTTTGCTGCCCTGTCAGGTTTAAGGGCTAACATTAACAAAAGTGAGATGTTCGTATCAAAACGGGCTGAGCGGCTGAAGGGAGCGATGCAGACATCTTGGGATTCCCACATGGATCTCTACCCGTACGCTACCTTGGCATCCCCCTCATCACCTCAAGACTTATGATTGCTGATTGTGCTCCCCTCCTCGCCAATGTGGACAGACGTTTGGGTTCATGGACTAACCTGTCTCTATCTTACGCTGGAAGGGTCCAATTGATTAAATCTATCATCCTTGGACTGCACACTTACTGGGCTGGTGTCTTCCTCCTCCCTAAGGGCGTTATCCAGAGCATTGAGATGCGTTTGAGGAAATTTTTGTGGAGAGGAACTAGTGCTAAGGTTTCTTCGGCGGACGTTTGCTTACCTAATGAAGAAGGAGGGCTCAGGCTTCGCTCTATTGAGACAGACAACAAGGCGCTCCTCATGCGGCTTCTTTGGAATATCCTTACGAGCGACACTACATCCATTTGGGCTACCTGGATCAGGCAAACTAGATTGCGTAACAAATCTTTGTGGTCCATTCGACCCGGGGCGCGGACTTCCTAGAGCTGGAGGAAGATTTTGAAGCTTCGCGATGACTTTCGTCCTCTCATTAAGTTCTATATTGGTGACGGAGAGGACACTCTCCTCTGGACTGACCCTAGATGCCCCTCTCGTGGAATGCTATCCTCGCGGTCCTATGATCATGGGCTTACCTATTGACTCGAAGCTCAGCAGGGTTCTCAACGAGGGCGGATGGAACTGGCCTTCTCAAACCTCGGCGGAATTGCCCCTTGGCTTCCCGACATCCTCCCGGGCGAATGTGACACATATCGCTTGGTCGCCTCTGCTAACGGCTGGTTTTCTACATCCTCTGCTAGAGAGTGCATACGGCACTGACATCCCATTGTCCCTTGGTATACTCTGTTTGGTGGGCCCACTTGCTATTTCTAAACATTACTTCATCCTTTGGTTGGCGATTAGGGACAAATTGGCAACTAAGGACAAGCCTTGGAGGGCGGCTGCGGCTGGGAACTCCACCTATCTTCTTTGTGACAATGCGATCGCAGAGACTACGCAACACTTATTCTTTGAGTGTATTTACTCTAGACACTGCTTATGTTTCTTGCGTACTCATATGAGTTTTGGGTGGCCTTTTACAGGGACCGGTCCGAAGGGATTACTTGGGCGGCTAGTAGATGGCGCGGGAAGCATCCTGCCTCGCTGGGAACTCGTCATGCCCTTGCTTCGGTGGTCTACAACCTTTGGTCTGAACGCAACAGAAGATGGCATGAGGGGATACGCAGACCACCCGAGAGAATTGTTGCTGACGTGGAAACTCTCCTTAGCATCCGCGTATCCACTCTCCCTCATAAATATAACTTGCAATCTACAGCTATGCGGCGGACCTGGCATATAGCATGGATCAACTAGGGAGCTTCTCTATCCTAACTCTTGCCCCTCCCCCTCTCTCTGCTTCTTTTCCTGTCTCCGTGCTCTCCCTTCTTCCTTTGCGTTGCAGGTTGGGCCGGGGTTGTTGGTCCTCGTTGGCTGCTCGGGTCCGTGCTCGCCTCTGGGATTGGGATGGCCTCGTCCGGTGCTTCTCGCTCTTTGTGGCAGAAAGATTCAGGAGATGCCTTTGGGCCTTTACCGACCAGTTTGCGGACGCCTTTTCTGCGGCTCCCCCCATCTTTTTCGCTCGATGAACAACCCTGGCGTTGCCTCATCTGCTGTGGTTTTGCACTTTCCTGCACTTCGGCCGTCTGCCCTGCTGGTGCCAGGAACCTGTTGATGGCTGTGGTTGTTGACTCCTACCTCACCTTGTTTCGCTTTTACTTTTCTGTTGGCTGTGGCCTTGTGGGACCTGTAGGTAGTCTGGGCTTTTGGTTTACGGTGTGCTGTCTGGTCGTTGAAGACTACCGTTTGGTGCGTCATGAGCGGTATCATGCACGCTGTACATGTACTCCTGTTTCTTTCGTTTTGTGAACACTTCCAAAAAAATAGATACCATTACGTTTCTTCATATCCGTATGACCTATGTGCAAAATTATATCTTACATGTCTATCCATGAGATAAACTGTTCCAATATTATAGTTTGATATGATATTTTTCGACTCAAATTTAAAATTGAACTAATGAATTTTCTTACTTCTTATTTCTTATCTTTTTCAGATGGATCGCTATCACGCATACAACCACATCTACGCTAAAGATATGTGTATCAGCGTTCATGACACAACTTCCAGCTCGATCTGACCACCTTTCGGTGCCCAGATGAGATAGTAGTGTCCATTCTTCAAGGCCATCCCTGTGAAATGCACTTACGACAACGGCACAGTGCCTATGGTCTATCTCCAACAGTTTTAGGGATCATTCAAGGCCACGTGGATAATGGAGCTTACTCCTTCACCATGATGCTCGGGACGCGGCATATAAGTATGGACAAGAACCAATTTGGATTGGTCTTGGACTTACCCTTCAGCCACAACTACACCCCAATGCCTTCGGATACTGAAATGATGCGAGATTTTCTACAAATGGAATACCGATCGCCGCTCGTGCTAGCGCAGGTTCAGAGAAATGGGATCCCGCATCCATGGAAGACACTTTTTGGGATTATCAACAAGTGTTTATCGCCAAAGCACGCAGGATTTGACAAGGGCAGCGGCAACATTCTTCGTAATTCCACGGCATCGTCTTCTCCAAGAACTACGATGTTGCTCAGCTGATCTGGGACGGTCTAGCAGAACAGATCAGGCAGAAGCAGAATAAGAAATCGAAGAATCTGTCGTACGCCAGGTGGTTTTCTGTGCTCATTGCTCATCAAATGGAGGTCCACGCGAATATTCCTCGACTGCCTCCTAGTGGGAACTACCAACCGCCCAAGCTCAAGTTCTTTCATCACCCCAAGCTTACAGACCTCGACTGGCCATCGATGCCTATTTCGTTTGAGCTTCTCTGTCTCGCCGACCCAACGACGTGTCATCTCACAGAAGCAATGATCCGAGTGCCCCCAACAAACTTCCATGTTAGCCCTCCGCAACATATAATCCCTGAGGCCGCACTGATTGATGAAGTGGCTCAGGAACTCGAAGTGGAAGACTCAACTCAAGGTCTAGATCACGCGATGATTGAAGAAGTGACTCATGAACTTGACATTGAGCATCCCATGAATGTCAGCTTGCTTCAAGAGCCTATTGAGGAGGTTCTGCTACAGGGAGCACAGCTCGGAGCAGAAATGGGGCAAAGTCCACTTCAACAGGCTACTACGCCTGAGACAGAGGAACTGATCTGAACGATCACACCTGAAGAGCCTCAAGTGACAGCACAAGCCCGTGAGGAAACTGAACGCATACCATCTCCTCACACGGCTTTCTCTTCAGAAGTTACGGCATCATATGAGAAAATTCAACTGGTCAGACGGGTTCCCCAGCGACGACTCCTATCTAATGAACCCGTCGACACAGCTGTCACAACCATGTCAAACACGACGTTGCTTATCACTCCAAGTGCTGAGGACCCTCCTTCGCTCAATCTTGAGCCGCAGTACGAACCTTTGCGTCTACAGGGCGGAGACTCAGATTCTTTCCATTACCGGCCCTGTTCAACAAGTGTCTGATACGCAAGTTCAATCAGCATTGACGGCCGTGACGCCTTTGACAGCATTGCGGCAGTTTCTTATTTCTCTCAGATCGAGGGGTAAACGATGTCCGATTGCCCTGAAATTTTAACCATAGATAAAAGACTCACCAATCCTACTCTGACCAAAGGGATTCTTAATCCGAGGTCTAGATGGGAGATATGAATTTTTGAAGCTACTGCTACTTTGCAGACAGGCTTCACGACCGTGACGAGCCTTACTCGTCGTTGTGAACCCTATTTACGCCTCATTCTTCATCACTTCGTTCCGGTCCATATAAATACAGTTTCTAAAACTTGTATTCAACGTAACGAAGACCGTTAAATCAATTTATATATACTGAGGTCTAGACTTATGGACTAATTTAATATCGGAGGATAATGGCTCACCGGTGCCCCTCTCATCCCATGAGAATCGGTGACTAAACTCACGATATATGGGATTTATTTATTTATCGTCCCACCGGATGCCTAGTAAGACTTGCTAAGTAAATAAATAATATGCCTTTTAAAGAATAAATAATCAAATATAAATTCCATTAATACATAAGAATACATTTATCAAATACAGAGCGAATAATACATCAGTTATTAAATACATACCCTATTCATTACATCCTCGAATGTCATTTTTTTTGGTGTAATGTCCCGTGTATATATATAAAGCGAAAGAATATGTACAAATGAGCAGGAACCAGTAACAGACTACTGGGCACAAACCAACTAAAGAATCAACCAATTAACCACTCAATCAATCAAAGATAGATCTTACCAGGCCACACGCCACAATCTGTGTATGTCCGCACGCTGCAGAGCGTATTTTGTGGATGTACCACTAATACGCATGATAGCCAAGGCTAGAACACACCCCACAAGCCTGTGTGGTGTCGTGATGGTCCCCTCCTTCCACCGCCTATTCCTTGCCTGCCAGATGTAGAGAAGCAAGAATATGTCGATATGCTACATGAAGAAGGTGCTTCCTCGCCAACGGGTCGCTGCCCATCCAATACCCGTACGCCAGTCCTCATAAGGCCAAATCACCAAATTCGTCGCCTTAGGAGCCGAAGACACTGCCGTGAGAACGGACAATCAAAGAAGAGATGTTGGCAGTCTCATAGTGCAGCTCATCACAGAGGACACAACCTGGAGTTCCAGCCCTCTGAGCTATCCACGGCTTGTCCCTAGTCGACAGACGATCCTGCAAGCCAAGATATAAAATGAGCTCATGTCTAGGAATCTTCAATGGTCCCCCAAACAGCACAGCTCAACACACAGTTGGCCTTCGGTAGCGCAGCGCGTCCCTAGCCGAACATGCCGACATAGATCCATCTGGCGAGGCCGTCCATAGTACTCCGTCCTGTACCCCTCGTACCACTGATGGAAACAAGCGGCTGATCTCAAGATACTCAACCTCCCTTTGGCCTGGCCAATTCCACCCCTGCGCATCGATGACCATACTCAGTCGTGAATCAAGAGGCAACCCCATGCAATAGGACCTCTAGAGATGTCTCAATCGGCGGCATACTCAACAGCCAAATCGTGGACCCGTCACTACGAAAAGTAATCATGGGCCTGATCAAGGGCCGTAACTGAAGAAGCTTCCTCCAACTCCAAACGTCATTCGCTGAGACTGCTAGGTCCCATTGCGATCGAGAATGCAGCCGTGTCGCATATAGCCAGTCGACCCATATCGAGCCCAGTGTCCTGATGAGTACACTCCACAGATGCTTCAGCAATAGAGCCTTGTTGTTGACGGTGATAGACCGTAGTCCCAATCCCCCTTCGGCATAGATCTGACAACGCCTTTAGGCAACAAGACAATTCCCGACCAATATGCATGAAGTGCTTGTAGAACCAACTTAACCAGCTACAGTCGGCCTGCATAAGATAACGAACGATTGAGCCAAGACCCCAACCGCTGATCCACTTTCTGTAAAAGTGGGCACATGTTCCAATCGTCAACCGAGAAGTAATAAGGGGCACCCCTAAATAGCGAACAGGCAGTTGCCCCACCCGATAACCCATAATTGACTGATCTGACCCGTCACTCGTTCAGCTCGCCGTGAAAGGTACATCTCGCTCTTGGCGGGGTTAGGTTGCGGCCCTCAAAACCTCGCAAACTCCCCCAATGCCTTCTTCAGCACTCCAATCGAAACAAGGTCCGCATGGCTGAAGAGGAGAAGATCATCTGCAAACGCTACGGATACCAAGCCCAACGTCTCACAGCGTCAGTGATATTTGAACCGGGATTCCTCAGAGACACCAACCGTGATTAGCCCATGGAGGACCTCCATAGCCAACGTAAACAAATAAGGGGAGATGATTGGAGTTTAGGTTTTGGGTTTTTTTATTCTTTGTTGATCCAGTAGTCTGTTACTGGTTGCTTGTGAGAGGTTTACTGTCACCCATCATGTACATTCACCCATTTTTATATATATACACACGGGAATTATTCAAAAAAAAGACCCCTCTTTCCCCCAAAGAACCCCACCACTTGGCCATTCAGATTCAACGAAAAAGCAGTCGTTGTCAGGCACGCCCGAATCCACCCAAGGTAGGTTAGGTGAAATCCCATCGCGTCTAAAACAGAAAGCAAAAAGTCCCACTCTACCTTCTCATACGCCTTGGTTAAGTCAATTTTGAACATCGCCCTCGGGGATGGCCTTTAGAGTTATACCCGAGGCACAACTCCTGCGCCAACAATATGTTATTGCTGATACGTCGTTCGGGGATAAATGCTGTCTGAGAGCCATGCACTAAAGTAGCGAGGTGCACCTTTAGCGGATTGGCTAGGATCTTAGATATCACCTTATATAGCACGACGCAACAGGGAATGGGTCTGAAATCCGTTGCACGCCGAGGTGTATCTCTCTTAGGGATCAAAGTGATGAGTGTGCTGTTGATTACCTTCAGTAGCCTGCCCGTAACGAAAAAGTCCTGGACCGCACTCACCACCCCATTTCCAACAATCCCCCACGCCGCTCTGAAGAAAGCAACCGTATACCTGTCAGGCTCAGGCATTTTCTCATCCCCATAGAGAAAAGCACCTCACGAACTTCCGTTGACGTCACTGCGCTAATCATGGAAGCAGCGTCCGTTGGGGTAAGCGTACGCGTCACAGCTCTCTGTACATCAGCTGTAGTAACCGGTGAGGAATGCACGGACTTGCCTAATAGGTCTCGATAGAACCCGATCAGCTCGCCCTCCACCTGATTCGGCTCTTCAAGAAGGTCACCATTAGCCGTCTCTAGGGACCAAAGTCGGTTAGTAGCGTGCCGAATGGCGACCCTACGAAAGAAATAGGATGAGCACTGCTCCCCATCCTTCAGCCATGCAAGCTTGGGCCCGTTGCGATAGCGCCGAGTGCTCGACACAGTCGTTCCACCTCATAGAAGTCATTCTCCTCGGGGAAACGTGACGCAAAATCATGTGCAATATCAAGGAAGTGTTTTGCCTCTGTGACATTTTCCGTCAAGTCTCCCTTTCGATCGTCGTAACCTCAGTAGGGAAGGCTTCAACATCTTCAGCCTCCTCACCAAAAACAAACATAGGATAGCCATGCAAAGAAGCGTTCCAGACATTCTGCCCAGAAAGTTGTCGAAGCGAAAGGTTGTGTTATGCTGTCGCGTCATAGTAGCTCCCAAAAGCACAGGCGAGTGGTCTGAGGTTGCGGGTAGGCCACACCTACAAAAGGAATCCGTAAATCGGGAAAACCACTGAGGATTTCCTAGTATACGATCTAGTCGCCGCCACACCCCCGCATCAGCACGATGTTGGTTGTACCACGTGAATACCTGGCCCATCGTAGGTATCGTCAACAAATCAGCGCTTACCAAACGCTCCGGGAAATCCTCCATATCATGCTTAGAGGGCGAACCCCCACGCCCCTCAGCCTTATGCAATATAGCATTGATGTCCCCCATAACTAACCATGCATCCGCCACACGAGCTGCAGACATACTAATCAACTCCTCCCATAAGGGCGGCCTCTCCTCCCTTCTGGACTTCCCATAAGCAAAAGACACGAAAATTGTCTCCGCCGTCACTGCCAGCTCTACTCGACAATGTACAGCTTGGGTTGAGAACCCAAGGACATCCACGGTCATAACAGATGGGTCCCAACCAACCCATATGCGCGACGATGGCCCATCATCATAATCAAAGAACCATCTCCAGTTAGTTCTAATGCCACCTGATATAAACCCCGCATTAGACACCGCCACCGTGTCTCTAACAGTCCAATCATACGAAACCCCTCATGCGAAATCAACTCCCCCACCGCCTGTAGCGACCCTCGTTTTCTAATTAAAGTTAGTGGCGGATTTTCGCTACGTAAGTCGCGGATGACCCGTCTATTAAAAACTTTTTCCTAAGAGATAATATAATAAAACAAAATACTATTCTACATAATAGTATCTGTACAGGGCGCAGCCCCCAAAGGTCAAAAGATCAAAAACCCTAACACCGCTCCACAGGTCTTCATCCATGTACCGCCCTGCCCTCAAAAGTCCGTGGAGCACCGCCACCAGCCACCTCAGTTTTGACGCGTATCAGCGTCAGACTCAGTACCTACAACACGTAAACACTGAGCGAATTGCCCAGTAGGTGAATAAAATGCATGTATGCAAATGTGCACTTAATCCCAATCCCAATATCTCACATGCCAATGCACACTCTTTCTTTTCCCACATCCCTATCTCATATCATGGGTGGTTAAACCCGTATCCACAAGTTATGGGCGATAACACTCGTATCCCTATATAATCATGGGTGATTACACCCGTATCCCTTCTGACAGTATGCACCTCGAACCGACCACGTCCGAGTAGACAGATTGATCACGTCTGTCTCCGCCAGGTATTCTGTGAGCCTAACAGGTCACAAATATTCTCAATCTACCCCACTTAACAATACATCGAATCATCACCGTCTCAATATGGTGGAAACCATCGCTCAATCTGATGTGATATGCATATGCCATGCATATAACTGTAATAACACATGAAAACATGGTCCGCATGAAATGTCCGTAAAACACGTTAGTCACGTAAATCACATAAATCATCGAATCACACAAGAGCACATAAATCACATATGTGTTTACGCATTATAGATGGATGATCCACCTACCTGTCCTCCCGCTACAGTCAAATAAGGTGTCCGACGGAGTCCCTAAATGTCGATCCTCTAATAATTAAGTATTATTAGCATGTATACTAATTCTCGAACTATACTGGTATAAAGTAACTAACTTGCGATACTAAATTTAGCAGGTCAACGGTCAACTCGCAAAACCCCTTTCTGATTCGCGAACTTCGTCTGATTCGCGAAGTGCTCCCAGTTCGCGAAAGCATTAAGCTCGCGAAGTTCGTTGACCCGCGAAGTAGGCCGGTCCGCAAAATGTTCTGGCCCGTGAACCTTATTACTTCTTATTCCAATTCGCGAACTTACTTGGCTCGCGAAATCAGACTTTTGGCCCGAATTCACCTCACATTCGCGAACCCTTCCAGTTCGCAAAGTTCGGACGCAAAAATTAACACATTTACAATTCGCGAAGTTCAATTTGCGATACCTTTTTGTTTACTCACAACCCCCGAAATACACTTAAAATTCATCCGAATTCCAAAAATAATATTCCCTTGAGAAACCCTTAAAAAAACAGAATTTCATATACTATCAAGATCATCTTTCGAAAATCAATCCAGAATATGGTACACCTTAAAACACTAAGTTACTAAAGATCATACTAAACTCCAAATAACACCTTAAAACAAAGAAATTAAAACTCTTTCCTATTAATATTTCATTTGTCGAAAATCACCAACACTCTATGTTATCATGTAAACCCAATAATTATGTCTAAACTTCGAACATTTGAGGGTTTTCTACACATAGTGACTCTCGAAAACTTCCTATACTTATTATCTATTCACGAAGTCAATATATAACTATTAAAAGCAACCTAAGTACACTAGTTCTAAGAAGCTTTTGCATACCTTTCCTCCAAAGCACGTTACTTGAATTTGGTAAGGTCCCACGAGTGGTGTTACTTGTTTCAATGTCAAAGCTCTTCTATTCTCTGTTCTTATTTCTTTTGTGAGGGGTCTTCTATTAAATGAACGTACTTAGATATACATAAACATTTGCACTTGGAAATTCGTGTGGCAAGACTAGTTGTTAATCTTCATTTTTCCTAAGCCTTAATTAACGTATTAACATAGCTCCTTTCTTAAAAAATTTGGGCCTTAATACCCATTTAAGTAATTCTACTATGGCCCAAATCTAATTGGTATTATCCTTATAATTTTGGTTAATTCCTTTATTAGGTTCCAAAGAAAATAATTAAAAATACCACAGTTAATATTTTCGTCCATATTTAAATTTCTTTATCAAACTTCCTAATTCATAAATTACATATTTAAACACATCAAAATACCGTACTAAAATTTACGGGTATTACATCCTCCCCCCTTAAATGAATTTCGTCCCCGAAATTACGCCGACTGGAATAACACGGGATAACGAATTCTCATATCATCCTCACGTTCCCACGTGGCTTCCTCAATTAATTGATTCTGCCACAAAACTTTAACTAATGGAATAGTTTTATTCCAGAGTCGTTTCGATTCATATATCAAGATTTCCACGGGCTCTTCCTCGTAACTTATGTCGGGATTAAGTTGTCGGTAAAGAAGCTCGTTCTGGATCACGTGGCTCGGGTCCGCAATGTACTTTCGTAATGTCGATACGTGAAATACGTCGTGAACTTGCGATAAAGAAGCCGGCGATTCTAACTGATACGTGACTTCGCCGATTCTCTTAATGATTCTGAAAGGGCCTATGTATCTGGGACTTAGCTTGCCATTCTTTCCAAAGCACTTTACTCCTTTCATCGGGGAAATCTTCAGAAATACCTTGTCGTCCTCCGCGAACTCTAAAGATCGTCTCCTGTGATCTGCGTAACTCTTCTGTCGACTTTGAGCTGTTCGCATTCTCTCCTGGATCTTCGTCACCGCTTCCGTCATTTCACGGATCATATCAGGTCCCAATAGTGCTCGTTCACCGATTTCATCCCGTATAATGCTTCATATGGTGCCATTCCGATAGTAGTGTGGAAACTATTGTTGTAGGAAAACTCGATCAGCGGTAGATACTTGCTCCAGTTTCCCTTGAATCCAAAACACAAGCTCGTAGCATGTCCTCAAGAGCTTGGGTAGTTCGTTCAGACTGCCCGTCGGTCTGGAAATGATATGCAGTACTGAACGAGAGCTTGGTTCCCATTGCTTTCTGTAAACTTCGCCAAAAGTTGGATAGAAATCTCGAATCTCGATCCGAGAAGATAGAAATTGGAATTCCATGGAGTCGGATTATTTCCTGAATATATAATTCTGGGTAGCGTTCCGTGAAAAAGTGGAACTAATTGGAAGGAAATGTGCGGATTTTGTCAAGTGATCCGCAATCACCCAAATGGCATCATGGTCTTTCGTCGTCTTGGGTAAACCAATGACAAAGTCCATGGTGATGTGGTCACACTTCCATTCGGGTATTGGTAAGGGCTGTAGAGTTCCAGCTAGTCGTTGGTGTTCGGCTTTGAACAGTTGACATGTCATACATCGATTTATGAACTGCGATGCCCTTTTTCATTCCCGGCCACCAATACGTTATTCGCAAATCTTGGTACATCTTTGTCGCGCCTGGGTGTTCTGAGTACGTGGTTGCGTGTGCTTCTTTCATTATCGTTCGTCGTAATTCTTCATCATTGTGTACGTACAGCCGATTCTTGTATAGCAAAGTTCCATTGTCTCGGGTTTCGAAGTCCTCGGGCAGCGCATCCTTCACCTTCAGATAAAATTCATATTTTTCTTGTGCTTTTCTGATTCGCTCTAGCAACGTAGGTTGTAGAGTCAGTGTTGCTAGTTTTATCTTAACTTTGCCTAATTCGACTATCTACACTCCAAGATTGCTTAACTCTACATTCATAGCTTTGCGACTCAATGCATCTGCGACTATGTTCGCTTTGCTCGGATGGTAGTTAATAACGCAGTCGTAATCCTTTACAAGCTCTAACCATCATCGTTGTTGCATATTCAGCTCTTTCTGTGTGAAGAAATACTTCAGGCTTTTGTGGTCTGTAAAGATCTCGCACCTTTCCCCGTAAAGGTAGTGTCTCCAGATCCTCAAAGCGAAGACCACCGCTGCTAATTCGAAGTCATGCGTTGGGTAGTTCTTCTCGTATTCCTTCAACTGTCTTGAAGCATAAGCGATCTCCTTTCCATTCTGCATTAACACGCATCCTAAGCCGTTCTTCGAAGCATCACTGTATACTGAAAATCCCCCAATTCCCATTGGTATTGTCAAAATCGGGGCAGAGGTAAGACGTTTCTTCAATTCCTGGAAGCTCTGCTCACATGCTTCTGTCCACTTGAATGGCACATTCTTTCTGGTCAAGTTTGTCAGAGTCGAGGCAATACTAGAGAAATCGGCTATGAACTTACTGTAATATCCCGCAAGTCCAAGGAAACTTCGAACTTCGGTTGGGGTAGTTGGACGTGGCCAATTGTTCACAACTTCGATTTTACTCGGGTCCACCGAGGTTCTCCAGAAAGCATGTGTCCCAAGAAGGCTACCTGTTCGAGCCAATATTCACATTTTTTGAATTTGGCGTGGAGTTCTTTCTCTCGTAGAATTTTTAAGACAATTCGTAGATGACTTTCGTGTTCAGCTCTCGTCTTAGAATAGATCAGGATATTGTCGATGAAGACGATGACGAAACGATCGAGATAGTCTTTAAAGACTCGGTTATAAGATCCATTAATGCAGCAGGGGCATTTGTTAGACCGAATGGCATGACCAAAAACTCGTAATGGCCGTACCTCGTACTGAACGCTGTTTTATGAACATCTGCCTCCCTGATCTTTAATTGATGGTATCCCGAACGGAGGTCAATTTTTGAGAATACCGTAGCACCCTTTAACTGGTCGAATAGATCATCGATCCTCGGCCGTGGGTACTTATTCTTGATCGTAATCTTGTTCAGCTCTCTATAGTCGATGCGTAGTCACATCGACCCATCCTTCTTCCGTACAAATAGGACTGGTGCTCCCCATGGTGAAAAGCTGGGCTGGATAAACCCTTTCTGCAACAAGTCCTCCTGTTGCTCTTTTATTTCCTTTAGTTCGTTCGGAGCTAAGCGATAAGGGGCTTTAGAAATATGGGCGGATCCCGGCATCAATTCTATCGTGAACTGTATTTCTCGATCAGGGGGTAATCCCGGGAGATCATCGAGAAATACATCAGTGTATTCATTAACTATAGGCACGTCTTAAGTTCGGGTTGAGAAAAATCTTCCACCTTACTGCATATACGAGTGGCTCACCCCCGTCTCCCGTCTCAACGGTTTGCACCTCAGATCCTGAGTAGACGAGTCGCTCACGCCCGTCTCCCGTCTCACCCACCTATCGTCTATGATGGTTTACACCTCAGGATCTGAGTAGACGAGTGGCTCACCCCCATCTCCCATCTCAACGGTTTGCGCCTCAGATCCTGAGTAGACGAGTCGCTTACGCCGTCCAACTCATCTTTCACCCAATACTTAGTACTCATCCCATATTTACTTCAAATTGACACCCCCCTTATCGACGTAAATAAGACATCACCATTTTATACGGTGCTCGATCTCAGGACCTTTCAAGCTCCGAGCTGTCATGTTGACCTTCTTCATGTTGCTCTCCAAAGCCATCTGAGGTCGTGTGCGGCAAACTACTTGACTTGGCGCACCATGAACCAGTTGAGTCCCTCGTGCCCTTTCTTCTTGACATAGCCTTGAGGATTCTTCTACTTTTCCACGTATATTTGGAAAAGATGAGAGATCTCGTGGGCTGGAAGTTATGGTAGATAGCTCTCGTCTATCTCTTCTCGAGTTTTTGTTTGTCCGCTCGATGATGTAGATTGGAGTTGGAACTTTGCCTTGTGAATGATACTCCCAGCAGCTGGCAGATTGGTGGTAGATTCTTGAAATGGCTCCTCAGTGACTTTTAGGAATTCCTAGCCTCAAATCTTGTCCGAGTTGGGTCATCCTGTAAGGTAGTTCATCCTTCTTTGCTGATCCCAATCTGAGATACCTCTAAGCTTGAAATCGTTCACCTTCTTGATCTTGTCCGATGACCTCCAAATTTGCAGACGAGCTTCTTCGAGGAACGGGACTTCTATCCCTATGTTATCCCAGTCCGAGTCGACTCAAATGGTCCCTACAGTCAATGTTGGAGGGGTGTCCGCTTGTTGTGTAATCAACTCAAGAAGTCTTGGCGGATCCAAATTGTAGTCCTCGCCTTCCTGAAGCTTCATCTTCCATGAGAACTAGGTTGACCGAAGCTTGGCGTAGAAAATGGCGACATCCACAAGCCTTTGCTTCGCGATCGTGTCGGGTAGATCGTGACCGAAGATGTATTTATCGAGGAGTCGTGTGGGTCGACTTCACGTCTTGATGTCCCCGGCTGGTCCGGAGCGGTGAGCTTAATGTTGCTACGGTTTTCGCTAGGTCCAAGAGCATTTCTGCATCTTCTTCCTGTGGAACAGTGGGCTTGTGATCGTCGTTGGTGGAGGTGTGGGCGGAGGCATTATTATGGTGGGGGGTTCAGTTGGGGTTAGAGTTTGGGTGCGGTGCATGGTGGTTTGGGTTGGGTTTGTGAGCGGGTTATGGGTCGTGAGGTATCAGCAGCTCCTGTGTTCGTCTGAGCCGAGCCCGAGCCTTGTCCTTGCTCGAGGCTTTTATGGATGATTTTTCTATTTTTGGGTCGTCGTTCGATGCATGCTTGTCTAATTTGATGCTTGTACTCTCACGCTGCGAGGAAATGAACTTGGCACTTAATTGGGAAAAAGTGTCATTTCATGGTTCGAGAGGGTATAGTTCTAGGCCATAAGATTTCCTCTAAAGGAATCCAACTGGACCGAGCTAAGTTAGAGACGATAGAAAAGTTACCCGTTCCCTCGAACGTGAAGTCGATTCTATGATTGCACAATCCATGTCTAGACTACTTGAAAAAGATGCTCCATTTGAGTTTAATAATGAGTGCTTGCATGCTTTTAATTTACGTAATGAGCGACTTATCGCAGCACCTATTATGGTCGCCCCCGACTGGGGTTACCCTTTGAACTAATGTGCGATGCTAGTGATTATGCAGTTGGGGCCGTGTTAGGACAGCACAACAACAACCACTTTAGGCTGATCTACTACGCAAGTAAGACCTTAGACGCAGCCCAAGCCAATTACACGACCACTGAAAAAGAGCTGTTAGCCGTCGTGTTCGCCTTTGATAAATTCAGGTCATATCTAATCTTATCAAAAGTTATTGTGTTTACTAACCACTCCACAAGTATTTGTTAGCAAAGTCGGATGCCAAGCCCCGGCTGATCAGATGAATCTTACTCCTTCAAGAGTTCAATATAGAGATCCGAGACAAGAAATGCGCGGAGAATTTGGCGGCGGATTACCTCTCTCGACTTGAGGATTCCGAGATATACCACAAGGACGGAAAGGCGATACAAATAGATTCGCCAGACGAGCACTTGTACTCGATAAAGGTGGTAAGTGAAGATACTCCTTGGTTTGCAGATTTCGCTAACTATCTTGTTGCGAGGGTCCTACCAAAGGAGTACACTAGTCAAACATTCTTTTCTGACCTAAGATATTACTTTTGGGAAGACCAGTACCTTTTCAGGCGATGTGCGGACCAGGTGATACGTCGATGTGTCTCCTTCCCAGAGACGACACAGATTCTTAGGCATTGCCACAACGGACCGATCGGAGGGCATTACGTAGCCAACCAAACCGCTCAGAAGGTGCTGGAAAGCAGATTCTACAGGCCTATGATCTTCAAAGACGCCCAAAGGTACGTTGACACTTGTGATCAGTGTCAACGCGCAGGTAATCTGTCAAAACGCGATAACATGCCTCAGAACTTTTATACTGGTATGTGAGATTTTTTACGGAAGTGGTATAGATTGCATGGGTCCATTTCCTAGCTCATATAATAACAATTACATCCTAGTCGTTGTGGATATGTGTCCAAGTGGGCCGAGGTGCAATCCTTGCTCACGAACGATGCTAAGGTAGTCGTTAGATTTTTACGAGCATTATTTTCACGATTTGGGGCACCTAGATGCATCATTAGTGATAGAGGCACCCATTCTGTATACCCAGTTTGCACGTACATTAGAGGGTTACGGAGTTAGCTAGACATAGCCTATCCACCCCTTACCACCTCCAAGCTAGTGGTCATGTCGAAGTTGTTAGGGGTGTGCCATCGGAATGCCATTCGAGGATGAAATGAAAGGTGTCAAAATAACCACAACAGTCAACCGGTTCCTGGCACCAGTTGTAGTACCAGCAGGGCTACCCAGCAAAGTCCCAACAAGTGCAAGACGCACAAACAGAAGACAAAATCACCGTAGAAATGTTTCAGGCGGGAAAATGCATCCGCAGGGCTGGTCTGAAAATGCGTGCTCGTGCCACCACCTGTTTTCCATGCAGCAGGCCAGATGGGGACATCGCCAGGGCCGGGTGGGCCACCACACACGAACGAGGAGAATCGCAAGTAGGGAAGGCAAGAGACATCGTGGTCCAGCGCCCCACCTGCAACAAAACAAGACAGACGAGCAAGGAAGTGAGAAGTCAAGGGAAGGAAAGGGAGAGGGGAAAAGAGTGACTCAGTCTTCATTTAAGGTGGGTGCGGGGGAGCCAGCCCCTTCCAACACGCAGCCAGGGAAACAGCCCCACCAAAGCGATCCAATGGGAGGTCAACCTGCACACACCCAAACCAAGGGAAAGCCAAGAGAAGACCAAAGGTACAGAGCGACAGAGCAAAAAGAAAGGAAAGGATAAAAGGTCCCTGGACCTAGGTCCAGGTCCAAGTCCAAGAAAGCACTAAGCCCAAGCAATTCGCCAGACCCGTCGCATAGCGCACAGCTGCAAGGCAAATTTAGGCGATAGGGTGGACAGACGCATGCTAAGCAGGGCCTCGATGTCCTTCACGATTTGGTGAGGTGTCCGTTGCCTGCCGTCATGCCATCTCCTGTTCCGTTCAGCCCACAGATGGTAGATTAAGGAGGTGAGCACATGGCGCGGGCCCAGTGAAGCTAAGTGCCGACTTCGCCAACGTCGAGCCGCCCAATGAATGCCCTCGAGCCAGTCCCTTAGAGGCCACCCAAACCGCATGTGGTCCCGGAGCATTCTGAGGTGGCGCAGCGAAAAACCACATTCAAAAAACAGGTGGCGAGTGTTCTCAGCCACCACATCGTCGCAGAGAAGGCAAGTAGATGTCCCCGCGGCCGCAGCCACCCAAGGCTTGTCGCGCGTCGCTAGTCTGTCGCGTATCGCCAGCCATAAGTTAACTCATGTCGAGGGATGGAAATCGGGCCCCCGAAGAGCGTGTGCCATTGTACAATAGGACGACGTAGGCGAATTCTATCCCTGGCCGAATGAGTAGAGAAAAGGCCATTCCCAGAAGCAATCCATCTCACGGTGTCCTCTTCCCCAGGGTGAAGAGGAAGGAGAGGGCCAAACTCCAAATACTCAGTCGTGGTTTGCGCAGACCAGTGCCAAGTATCATCGGCAATGACGGAACTCAACCTCGAGTCAAGGGGCAGCCCCATGACCTGCGGTCCGCGAGGAAATCTCTCAACCAGAGGGCAAGGGAGGAGCCATGGGTCCGTCCAGAGTCGGGTATTAATGCCATTGCCGATGCGAAACTCAATAAGGGGTCGTATGGTTTGACGAAGTTTCAAGAGTTTCCTCCAAGTCCAAGAAGTCCTCGATGAAGGTCTGATGGTCCATAGAGAACTATTATGCAGCCTTGTTCGTCGTATCCAGGTAGCCCAAATGGATTTGTCATCCCCATCCAACACACTCAAAATAAGTCGCATACGCAAGGCCTTGTTGTCCGTCTCAACCGACCGTAGTCCAAGGCCCCCCTCCTCCCTAGGAACGCAGATATCATCCCATGCAACATTCGCGCTCGAGCCCCTCCAGAGGAAGGACCTAAGCCGAGTCTCAATGGCCCGAATCACTCCCTTGGGAAGCAAGAAGACACCAGCCCAATAAGTATGTATGCCAAGGAGAACCGATTTAATAAGTTGGAGCCGGCCAGCATAAGATAAAGATAGATTCATCCAGGAGCCACGACGGCAATCGATGTTACACAAAAGAGGGTCGCAGTCCGCAATCGAGAGTCGTGAGGTTATCAAGGGGACACCGAGGTATCGTACTGGTAGTGAGCCCGAAGCGAAGCCCATAATGCCTTGAAACGTGCCCTTCAACCGCTCAGCTCTTTTGGAAGTGAACATCTCGCTCTTCGTGATGTTAGCTCTAAGGCCAGCAAGGGAAGCAAAGAGATCTAAGCTTTCCTTAAAGATGCTTACCGATCGGACATCACTGTGCGAGAATAAGAGCAAGTCATCAGCGAATGTGAGCATGAAAAGCGCCATCGAATCACACCTCCAGTGGAACTGAAAGCATCCCGAGCGGCGGATCCGATCCTCAATAATGCCATGAAGAACCTCCATTACCAAAGTAAATAGGTAGGGGGATAAAGGATCACCTTGCCGAAGACCCCGTTGCCCCTTGAAAAACCCTTCAGGACGCCCATTAATATTGATCGAGTAGCAGGGTGAAGTGAGACACGAGCGAATCCATCCCACGAAGGAATTAGGGAAATTAAGCTCCTCGAGTGTTAAGAGAAGAAAGTCCCACTCGACCTTATCATAGGCCTTCGCAAGGTCAACTTTCAAGGTCACCCGCTCGGGCAATCCCGCACTGTTATAACCATGGCAGATCTCTTGTGCTAAAAGGATGTTATCCGAGATACGCCTTCCAGGGATGAAAGCCGTTTGGGTGTGATGGACGAGCTTCCCCAGGCAGCCACGCAAGCGGTTGGCCAAGACTTTCGAGATAACTTTGTAGAGGACGTTACAGCAAGAGATTGGTCGAAAATCTTTAGCCATACGTGGGTTATCACTCTTAGGAATGAGTGTAATGAGTGTAGCATTGAGTTCTCCTAAGAGGTGTCCGGTGCGAAAGAATTCCTTAATAGCGTGCGTAATGTCCAGCCCAATAATATCCCAAGCATTCTTGTAGAAAGCGGCCATGAATCCATCCGGGCCGGGAGACCTGTTATCCCCAATTGAAAAGAGCGCATTTTTAATTTCAACATCAGTAATCGGTGTGGTGAGAAGATCGCCATCAGCTGCGTTGAGCTTTCTCGTAAGGAAAGGGGCAATATCCGTACGACTAATGGGCTCAAGGCGGCTAGATTGACCAAGGAGATCCGGTGTGGAACCGAAAGAGTTCAGCCCGCACGTTGCTATTCCCTTCGAAGGTCGTGCCAGTTTCATCTTCAAGAGCGAGAATACGATTGATGGTTCTTCGCGTCGCCGCCTTCTTGAAAAAGAAGGCCTTGCATTGATCCCCGTCTTTTAACCACGCCACTTTAGCACGTTGGGAGAGCGCTGAGTGTTCCATGTTAACCTCCCGAGCATACACCAACCGGCACCGTTTATCGAGAAGTAATAAGTTCGGGTCCAATGGGTATTGTTCCAAAAGTTGTTGCGCAGTCTCGAGAAAACGCTGAGCTTGAAGAACATTCCTATTGAGGTCTCCCCTATCCCGCCGGAGAGACTTGAGCGCATGTTTGAGCGATTTCAGCCGCCGCACAATAGAGAACATAGGGTATCCACTAATGCTTTGGGCCCACAACTCCTCCACCAATGGACGGAAACGGGGGTCGTGCACTAAGAAATTATCAAACCGGAAGGTGTCACCTTTGGTACGCGGGTGGGTCTCAGCCTCCAAAATAAGCGGTGAGTGATCAGAGGTGGCGGGAGGAGCGCATCTGTATGCTATGTCCCCGAACCGTGCAAACCAAGTGGGATTACCAAGCATCCTATCCAGTCGCCTCCAGACACCCGAGGAGCCAGTTTGTTAGTTATACAATTGAAGAAGGACCCAACCCTAGGCAAGTTAATAAGGTCCGACGCAGTAAGGCAGGCAGCCTTGTCATGCAGCCTCCCGTGGGGGACCCACCCTGTGCATTCGAACCGTTAAGAATCGCGTTGAAATCGCCCATTACCACCCAAGGAACGGCTGCCCGAGATCGGGAAATCGTCGTGAGGTCATCCCACAGATGGGTGCGCTCCGCACGGGTGTTGAGGCCATAAACAAAGCTGATGTAGAAGTCCAAGCGTTCATCAAGGATGCGAACTTTCCAATGGATCGCTTGCTTTGTGAAAGCTTCAACCGTAACCGCAAGGTAGGACTAATCCCATCCAACCCAGAGACGTGATGCAGGACCATCCACGTAATCATAAAACCACTGCCACTGACGAATCGATGTAGCAAGAGACGAAGCATTTTGTTCTGACACTCTCATCTCGATCAGCCCAACAATCCTCACGTTATGTCTAGTGATCATCACCCTCGCCGCCCATCGGTGGTCTAACCTATTTAGACCACGCACGTTCCACGAGGCGACAGGGATCATGGATCACCCTCATGGTGAGGGCTGCTGTAGGACCCTTAGTGAGATGATGGTGTTCCTCAAGGTCGGCTAGGACCCCAAACATATTATGGCCATCGACAGGTAGAGAGATAACGTACCACGTGTGCTAGTTGACCCGCCTAATGTCCCTTCGTCGGTGCTCGGGGGTGGGTCGGAGCCACGGAGGGGGCGGGTGCTAGCTTCATGAACCTTGCCCTTACCTTTGTCTTCAGGGCGACGGCTTCCGAGTTGTGAGGTCGCGGCAACACCCGGCGGGTGTTCCTATTGGGCTCCGTTATGGGTGGCGGGGCTATGTGCGGCTGTTTTGGCGGCATGTGTCGGGTTGCCTCCGTGGGAGTCTTACGAGGCGGGGCTCTGTTCTTGGGGCAGCTCCCGGCTCCGTGGCTCCAAGAATCACAAGTGGCACATTTCCTGGGCCGCCATTCATACTCAACTTGAACGGGAACCACTCCTAAGAAACCTCCATGCTCACTAGGGTTCTGATGTTGAATTGCTCGATAAATGGTTCCGTAAGGGTCTTCTCAATGCACACACGTGCATATTCTAGGCGTTCCCCTCTAGCGGTCATAGCATCCGCAAATAGCGGCTTGCCGATAACGCTAGCAACAAAGCTCAGCCCCTCTTTAGTCCAAAACTCCGAGGCGACATTGCGTAGTTTGACCCAAAGCGGGATAGTGGTGTGGTGCTTCTTCGCAAAGGACATACCGGGACGCCAGCTCTCGAGGAATAGAGGCTGTCCGTTCATCAGCCATGGCCCGCCATCCATAACAGCGGTGCAGGCAGCCACCATCGCGAACTGAAATTTAAAGAACCCGTTAAGAGCCGCTCGGACTTCAACCAAATCAGCCCAGATGGCTCTAACGAACTTCTCAAGGTGGGGAAAGTAAGGTCGTTTCCCCAAGAAATACACCAAGGAGGTCTAGCCTCGGCCACACCCTCAAACACCGTCGGCGCCATGTAAGAAAGTTCCAGTCTCGCAGGTTGGTCACGTTGTTGATCCCCCCGGCTAACAATTGCGCCCTGAGTGACAGCAGCAAAGGAGGGCGGTGTTTTCCATTGCTGATGAGGGGAAGGCTGGATTTCCAAGGTGGGAGCCGTCACCACCAACGATTGTTCTTCAGTAGGCCCAATATCCGAGATCGGCCCTAACTCGGGGACAGGTGGTGGCGTGCCCCGGTGAGTAGGGAGACGGTGATCCGGACTATGCAGTGGCGTCTCATCGTCAGAAGCATCCTCAAGGATTGGAAGAAAATCATACGGGGCCTTCGGTGCAGCCACGTCCTTTTCAGGTTGACGTCCTTTAGGGTTACCATGTGGTTCAGAAGGTGACAGATTCAGGTTGGTCCCAAGCGAATTAGCCGCTGCCATGGGCTGGGTCGCACCATTAGTAACCTGTTCAAAGACCGGCCCCGATCCCCGGTGCGGTGGCAGAGAGCCCTGTCGCCCAGAGATACAGCGATCAAGCATCGTCGCAACGTGGTTAGTAGAGGCACCGACAGCAGCGTGGCCGGTCCCGACATCGAAAACCCTAGGCCCGTTAAGGTGGGAAGTCGAAGGGTCTCTTTGTTGAGTTTTAGGGTTTTGAATCATCTTCATGGCCGTCGCAGTCACAGGAGTCGGCGGTTGATTACCAGCTCCAGTTTGGACGGGTCCATGATGATGGCCCAGCGGGGGAGTTCCCCGGCGGATCAGTGGGCGTTCCAAGCGGGGATCACGGAGGGGCTGGATGTGGCTCGTAGAGCGTTTCTTGCGCCGGTGATGGAGCAGCGCTGTCGTCAGCTGCGTCTGGCCGCCCATGGTCAAACTGTTGGGCGCCGCCGGCGGGATAGGCTTCGAGACGCCGGCCATAATGCGGGCAACCGTCGCTTCGAAGTCAGCAACGTCGAATCTCTTGTCAAAGTCGATGATGTTGGTTCTAAGGAGCTCATAATCCGGGAGCACTTCAAACAGATCAGGGGCCATTACAGAATCATCCATGGAGGATGAAGAAGACGCCATGTAGAAGAAAGGGAGATAAAGAGACGGAGGGGAGGGGGGCGATTAAGCGGGTTTAAGACCCTCCCATCGCCGTTTGGTCCCGGCGATGGAGGGTTGGGTTGAGTGCGCCGGCGATCAGTAGGGTGGTGGTGGTGTGGTTGCTGGCGGTAAGAGGGGGGAGGTCGATGGTATTGATGGCGGGTTTTAGGGTTTCAAACGGGAGAGAGAATTCTAGAGAGAGAAGCTAGAGAGAGAAAAGGAAGGTCGATTTCTCGTAATATTCCTAGTACGATCTTTAAATGTTGTTCATGCTCCTCCTTGGTCTTCAAATAGATGAGAATGACATCGATGAGTACGATGACTCACTTGTCCAAGAATGGTTTGAATACCCGGTTCATTAGGTCCATGAATGCTGCTGGCGCATTAGTCAGCCCGAAAGGCATGACTAGGAATTCGTAGTGCCCATAGCGGGTACTAAAAGCAGTCTTTGGGACATCTTTTTCTTGAATCTTCAACTGGTGATACCCTGACCTCAAGTCTATCTTCGAAAAGACAGTTGCGCCTTGCAGTTGGTCGAATAAGTTGTCAATTCGAGGGAGGGGGTATTTGTTCTTGATCGTAATCTTGTTCAGCTCTCTATAATCGATGCAGAGCCGTATCGACCCATCTTTCTTCTTAACGAACAGAACTGGTGCTCCCCATGGTGAGAAGCTCGGCTGAATGAACCCTTTTTGTAACAGTTCATCCAGTTGCTCCCTCAATTCCTTCAATTCAGCGGGAGCAAGTCGGTACGGTGCCTTAAAAATTGGTGCAGCTCCTGGCACTAGGTCAATCGTGAATTGAATTTCTCGATCCGGCGGAAGTCCGGGTAAGTCTTCAGGAAACACATCGGGAAAATCTCGTACTATTGGAACTTCTTCTAACTTCGGGAATGAACGTTCTTCGGATGATATTGCGAATATCAGGTAAGCTTCACATCCTGTCTTGAGCAAACGATGTGCCTTCATTGCTGAAATCTTGGGAATCTTATTACTCTTGCTAGTCCCCACGAATGTGAATGGTTCGGTGTCTTTTAGATTAAAGGTAACTTGCTTACGGTTACAGTCAATAACTGCTCCGTACTTCGATAGCCAATCCATTCCTAAGATTACTTCATAATCATTCATTGGAATGACTATCAAGTCAACGGGTAAGGTCCTATCATTCACTATTACAGGGCTATCTCGTAAGATTTGGTTGGTTCTCGTAGTGGTTCCGTGAGGAATGGTAACGTTGTATTCGTAGCTAACTAAGTTAGGCGTAACCCCGAGTCTCGCCACGTAGTTAGTAGATACAAATGAATGTGTGGCTCTTGAATCAACTAATATGCATGTTGGGGTCGAATGGATAAGGGGAGACCTGCCACCACAGATGGGTTGTTCTCCGCCTCCTCGGAAGTCAGCGTGTAACCCTAGCAGGTACCGTAGGTGGCCTAGCTTGAACGGGAGCTTGACTCCAAGATGTAACTTCCGTGCACGCCTTGGAAAAGTGGCTTGTCTTGCCACACTTATAACATGTTGCCTTCTGAGAATAGCACACGCCCAGATGTCGCCGTGTGCACCTGGGACATGGGGGTATACTCATTGGGGGTCTTCCCTGATTAGGACTGAATTGTTGTGGAGGTCCAGGTCGGTTCTGAAAATTAGGTCGGGCATTCTTGGGGTTAAAGGGCTTCTTCGGGTTACCTCCACTCCATTTCGGTCCTTGAACAAACTTCCTCTATGCCTCCTGGGCTCGCATAATTCGGAGTTCGGCTTGTTCTGCCTTGCGTTCAGCCACTTGAGCATAAGTGGCTCCTTGAGATCCGGCCATGTTCACGTCTCTGTATAATTTAGGTTTCAGACCTTCCCATAGTTATTAAAGGCGAGAGGCGCAAAAAGGCGAAAGGGCACTACCTTGCCTCAGAGGCGAGGCGTAAATAAGGCGGTCGCCTTATGAACTTGAGGCGATTTGCATCACATAAAATATTATATATAATATACTTTTATTGAATACATGAATAGAACTTTTACATAATATATGAAATAATAGTTGATGCTTTCATATGAAAAGTTTTTAATGTTGGTGATTTCATTTAATAAAGTAATAATAATTAATCTACTATATATTAAAAAAATCAATTATTTGAGTGTTAAGTTGCATAGTTAGAAATAAAAAAATAAAATTATAATAAGTAAACTCATTTGGGCTTTTTCAAGATTTTAATATCTTAAAGTTTCTTTTAAAAATTAATTAGACAGGCCCAAATCAAAGCCCGTTTGAGGAAATTTTTAGGGTTTTTCATCTTCTCCATAGTGAACTTAGACGCAGCTACAGTGAACTTGGCCTGCAACTATTTTTCCCATCTTTCTCTACCCTCAAATCGACCAAACTTCACCAAGGCGGCCGCCTGATCGCCTAAGCGCCTCAAAAACCTACGCTGAGGCGCCGCCTCAGATGCGCCTCCTCAAAGGACGGTGCCTCTGAGCACGTAGAGGCGATTGGCGGCCGCCTCACCTCGTTCACCGCCTAGGCGCGCCCCAAATAACTATGGACCTTCCAGGAAACGTTCTACTTTTAACGCATCTGTCCTCACCATGTGAGCTGCGAATCGGGACAATTGCTCAAATTTCCTAATATACTCTTTTACGGTCATCGGACCCTGGCGAAGATTGATGAATTCGTTCATCCTCTGGGCTCGTACTGGGGCGGTAAAGTACTTGCTTTGAAAAAGTTCCTTGAACCGGTCCCATGTCATTGTCATCGGGTCTTCAAAGGCGAGAATTGTATCCCATCAATGGCCTGCACTTCCTCTCAACAGGAAGGCAGCGCATAAGACCTTCTCATCCTCTGGAATCCTACTAGACTGGAACATGCTCTCCAGAGTTCGGAGCCAGTCTTCAGCCGTAGTAGGATCAACAACGTCTTCAAACGTTGGGGGATTGAGTTTACGAAATCGTTCTCCAACAATCTCGACTCTTTCTGCCTGAGAGAGTTCGCTATTCGATGGTCCGCCCGTATTTCTTTGTTGCATCATTTCTTGAATTTGAGCGGATTGCTGGCGAACGAGTTCGGTTAGCTGAAGGATTGCCGTATCTCGATTATCAGTAGGAGTTGCGGGTTGCTTGCCTTTTCCGCTCCCCCACTACCTTCACCTCGTGTTCTACCCATTCTTTTTCCTATACCTTAATAGTCCCTAAGGCCAATACATTACGCACATACAACATTCATAGAAACATAAAACTTACTAGCAAGGCCGCTTCCGTGCTTTTGAGTGTGTGTACATGGACAGTCTACAGAACTTGTAACCAAAAGCTCTGATACCACCTGCGGCGCCCCTGATTTCTACCGCCCATTCTTACTACTATTTTATGTGACTGCATGTGATATAAATAAATCTGCATACGAAAATGCGTATAAAAAAAATTTCCTTTTATATAAAGGAAACTCTTCTGCACAATACAAAATATTCCTAGGACATAAATACAAAGTAGAGTGCGCATGCGTGTTCAAAATAATCTATCGGCCCGCCACTCAGGTCGCATCCATGTACACACTGCCACCTCAAAAGTCCTCCAGAAGCTTCAAAAATTGGCCTCGCCTTCGTGGAGATCACGTACCGTGATCCACCTACAACACATAAATTCATGGAATGAGCTTATAAAGCTCAGTAAGTGAAAGTCATGCATACCATGCACGTGTCCTAAATTTGCAAAGGCATCCGCGCCAATGCTCCCTAGATCTCATATTTTTCGTGTCTTGTCTTGTCTTGTCATATAGGGCCCTCGGCTATCTTGCTATGCACATCATGGAGCTCGAATCCACAAGGGATAAATAATCATATAAGTGACAATACCCACTCAAGGGAGGCTAACCCTAGGGCGCATTTTCTGTCCCAAGGTGGTTTCATACGCCACGCGGACGCTTCACACTGGTAGCCTAATCTGAGGTAGTCAACCCCGGAGGTACCCTCGGTATCGCTTACTCCCTCAGCTTGCACCCTCCAGGTTTCACGATCTGCCATGAGGGCATTAGCCCTAAATACATGTCTTGCCTTGTACATGTCATGTCTTGACGATAGCACCATACGACGTCACCATGGTAGCATAGAAGAGTCGTGACTCAACTGTGAGTCGACATCAGACGCCCATATCGGCGAATCTTTATCGCTCTCAGGCGATCGTATATTATGCACGCTCTCATATCGCCTTTCGTACTAAACGTGCATGCATATGCTCATGTAATGAATATGCGTGTCATGCCATTATATCATGTAATTAAATCATGCGTGTCATGTAACGCAAATAATTCACGTAGGAAGTCACATAAATTCACAGAAACACATAACACATAATTTCGTGCACATACAATTATGTGTTGTAGTTGGGACTTCCACTTACCTGGTATCCTTAGCTTATCGTACGGTATTGCTAATCTTCGAACCCTAAGTATAAAGACATATAAAATTAAGGTTTGTTAGTCTAATTACAGTTTCACTGAAATGGCTTAATCTAGAAAACCCTAACTTCGACTTTTTTATAAATTTCGAAACTCCCTTAGACATGATCCTTGAGTTATATAAACCCTAACATGGATTTCGAATTACCTGGTAAAATAAATCCCGACATAACTTAAAGATGGATCTCGAGATTTTAAAGCTAAGTTTCGACATCAATGGATCTTGACATAAATCTTGAGATAAATGTCGAGCTTATTTATTTCTACATCCTACATGAAATGTCGAGACTTAAACCATGCAGGATTTCGAAGTTAGTACTAATAGATCTCGACATATTCCCTGAAATAGATCTCGAGTGTTATATACAAGGTTTCTCGACTTATGTTTCGATATTACACGTAAGAATTCCAATAGGTGTTCTCGAGATTATATATATACAGATTTTGATATTATCCTTCAAGATGAATCTCGATATGATATGGATCATAGAATCTCGAGCTCCTATACCAAATGTCGATATGTACATTAATATTATAATTAAAATGTCGAGATGTTAAATGGAATTTTGAAGTCAACATTAAACAAAGATTTCAACCTAGCATAATGTCGAGATATTACTTAATTCTAGTGTAATGGTTTCGAAGTCGACATATATCGAGATTAATCAAACAGTAATGTAAAATACCAATATGCATTTCGATATTACACCCAAAGATCTCGATATGTCCATCAAAGATAGATTTCGAGACATATAAATCTCGAGGTCCATATTAAAACATGAATCTTGGTCTGATTTCGATATGGCTCATAAGTAACTCTCGAGCTTGCTTTAGTGATATACCACATTTCGAGTTTTAAACCATACACCATTTCGACATGGAGGATCTCGACATTCTTAAATCTTTATAAAGACTTCGAATTATTTCTGCAAAACTACTATGGCTCCGAGGTTTATAATCTGGACAGATTATGTCATCATTCGACATATCTTAGATAATCTAATTTTCAATCGAAATTTATTCCTCTTGAGAACAGTCTATGCATCATAGAAACTTCAAATATTCTTAACCCTAAAATCCATGGTAAGAACCCCTATAGCCTAAAATTCTTATAAAGCCCTAGTTAGCATACTTTAGTAATTACAAAAACTGAAATATCGAATCATACGTTTAAGGATAAGAGAAGCATATGTATTAGTAATAAGGTTTTACCTTTCTTAGTCGAAAATCAGATATTTAATTTGATTGAATTCCTATACCACTTAATTCCTTATTGTTGCTTGAAGACTCTTTTGCTTATCACCGTAGCATCGGTCCCCACCGGGACCTGTGGGGTTGGGCCCACCACAATCCGACTGATAGTCTGACCCCACTGTACCACCATTTAACCTTTCAGCGTGCTTCGTGTACTCGCTCACACGCACCCTGAGAAACTTTCCAGGGGATCACCCATCCCTAGATTGCCCCAAGTCAAGCACGCTTAACTTTGGAGTTTCAATAGATGGACTCCCTAAAAGGTAGGTCGACCTTGGTGATATGAGTAGTACTATCAATTCTCTTATACGATTCTTAGCCTGACACGCCATACGTTGTTAGTCTCAGGATCCCCTCTCATTTGGGTGTCGGATCGGTTCGTTCATGTACCCCTTCGCCTAGAAGCCTTCCACGAGCCGCTTCTTGTCCGTGCACCTCTCTGGCACCGGCGATCACTCCCCGCCTTCATCGGCCCCGGGCATCACATGTCCACCAACTTCCACCTGGTTCATCTCCGAACCAGCACCGTACTGCGAGAGGTTGTGCTCTGATACCACCTGTATCGTCCCGTCCCATACCGGGTGTCACCGTAGCATCGATCCCCACCGGGACTTTTGGGGTTGGGCCCACCACACTCCGACTGATAGTCTGACCCCACTGTACCACCATTTAACCTTTCAGCGTGCGTTGTGCACTCGCTCACACACACCCAGAGAAACTTCCCAGGGGGTCACCCATCCCTAAATTGCCCCAAGTCAAGCACGCTTAACTTTGGAGTTTCTATAGATGGACTCCCGAAAAGGTAGGTCGACCTTGGTGATATGAGTAGTACTGTCAATTCTCTTATACGATTCTTAGCCTGACACGCCCATACATTGTCAGTTTCAGGATCCCCTCTCATTCGGGTGTCGGATCGGTTCGCTCATGTACCCCTTCGCCTAGAACCCTGCTAGGGCCGCTCCTTGTCCGTGCACCTCCCTGGCACAGGCGATCACTCCCCGCCCTCATCGGCCCCGGGCATCACACTTGTCCTGACGAAATGTGTGTCCCTCTCTTTGATGGCGTTCGAGAAAAATTTGAAACACTTAGAGAAAACTATCAAAAATGTTTGGAACTCATAGCATGAAATTCATAAGTGTTCCCCCTCAAATAAAGCACCAAAATTGATTTGTCATGCAAGCATATAAAATCAATTCAAGTACTTAGCACATATAACACGCATTCAATCGAATTTATCCTAGATACATGGTCCCCTAAACATGTATTCAAAATAGTGCGTGAGGTATGAGCACAAAAAAAATATTAGCATTTATACAATTCAATATCAATGCAAGCTAAACATGCATTCAGAATGTGCAAATTATGAGATGAAAAAGTATCGCATTTATACAATTCAGTGCAGATGCAAAATAAAATTGCATGTCATAATGTGCGATTTTTTTATTGAAAAAAAACGAACGAGATTTAAAAAAATGTTATCATTTATTAGCATATAATTTTTAATTTTTCTTATGAATATTAATATTATTAATAGTATGGGGTCAGATTATTTTGCTTCGATCAACGTCACGCCTAAAATTTCACAAGACACGTGAAAGATAATATACCGACATATCGACAAACTAAAGTCCTAAGTTCATAGAATGATCCGTTTCGACAACTCTCACTTGGTTCGGTCTAGCACTCAATTATTTCTTGGGATTTTTATATTTATATCACTCAAATCAGCACCAGCAAATTTTAAGTCAATTTACCTGTGATCGAAGCGCTTTTAATCATTGCACCTATGCGAAAGACCGTCGTGGAATCAAAAGGACTTTGAAGGATTTTAATTTGGCTTTAACTTAGAAGGGAAGGAAAATTTTGGGATTGTGGACTTAACATCATCTTCCTTTTCTTAGTCACTTATTTTCATCTGCATATTTTTCTTTCTCCTTTTGTCCTTTTCATCCCTTTTTTTTTGTATTTTTCTTCACTTGCTCAAGCTGAAGTTCCGCTTCTCTTCGAGGCTTAGAGATTATCTAAGGCAAAGTTCTTCTTGTTGATTCTCTGGCTGATACCGTGCTCCTCTTCTCTTAATCCCTAGAGAGGTTTCAGAGATTATCAATTTGGAGAAGTTCACAGTTACGTAATTCGAGCGCAAGGCCGTGCTCCTCTTCTCGTTTCCCGAAATAAGATAGGATTATCGTTGTAGAAGTTCACTTCGAGGTGGTCCTCTTGTTCTGATGAGCGTACGAGATTATCGACGGAGAAGTTTACAGTAAGACCCATACCCCTTCTAATGATTCAGAATTTTGATAGTCGAGAGGCAGGTTCTTTTGGACTGTTTTTTGTGCGTTGAGCATTACCCGGTGTCTCCCGGAGACGCCACGTCCCCGGGTACGGTGTGGAATAAAAAATTTTCGGGTTCCCCGATTGCCCTTGTTGCTCGGATCAGAATAGTAACACATAGACACGTAATAGGGCGGGTCAAACCCGGAGAGAATTACCAGTTGAAGCGAGTGGAAGCTCATCGTCCTTTTCTTCAAGACTTCGTCGATGGTGGTGGATGGCACTAGATCGTCACACCGACCTCGCAGTGTACCACAAAATCAGTTCTCTGAAGATGGCTAGAGAGAACCGAGCCGTCGCGTGGGAGAAATGTATGTGCGTTCGGTATGTGTTTTGTGCCTTGTGATGGACGAAAATTCTCATATGGAGCACAAAATTTCTCTCTTAAATTATGAAATAGGGCTGCCCTATTTATACTAAGCTAGAATCGAAAATCCCAAGAATAAAGATCTGATTTTCGAATTTTTACGCCATAAGTGGAGAAATTCTTTTGCTATATTTTATTCTCTTTTGAATTCCAAATCCAAACTTAAGGAAACTTGCTATTATTAGAAAACCAACTTAAATACCAAGTCAAAATAAGTATCTTTAAATATGATATAAAATTCGAAATTTAATCCTAGATTAATTTAGAAATTTCCAACTTAAAATAAAAAATATTTCAAATATATTATTTCCACATTTATATTTAATTTTCAAAATTATATCTCAAGGTATAATTCGAAAATCAGCTTAGGGTTAAATTCTAATTTTACCCTCAAGCCTTTTTAGCGCTTGGCCAAGCCCAAGTCTTAAAGTTAATTTCATAGGAAGTCCGACTTCGGTCCATTAAACGGGCCGAGGCCCACTAAGGAGCGGCCCAATGGCCCAAGGCCCGTTAAGTCCCAAAACACTTTCTCTCCTTATCAGTACACGTTGATGATCCTTTTTAAGCCAGGCTCTCTAGGTTCGACTCAATCGGCAAGGGAGGAATCCAAGAGTCCGGTAGTTACCTAGCCAATCCCGCAGTACCGGACCGTAACCCGATTCAAGTGCGAATTTCGACCCAGTCTTTATTCTAGAACCTCACTATAGATAATAGTGCTACGTATAAACCCTTTAGTTGTGTCTCAATCGAGTGAGATCCATGGTTATGTTAAACTCACTAAACTCGATTCTATGATAAAACGTAGACGAGGCAAATTACAAAACTACCCTTCATGTCTCACATGAGTTAGTTCAATACCTTGGCCAAGGATTTCATAATTTCCTATCGCCGTCCTCATAGGACACTTATCTCGATTACTTGCGAGACTGTGAATCCATACTCGGCGGTCTAAAGCCCGGCAATCACAAATCGTCATCAAGACCGCATCTGGCCCACTTACCCATGCAACAGCAAATCGGGTCGAGGGGAACCAGTGACAGTCGAGACTTCGAAGTCAACTCCGTCAAAGCCCATTTCGGTCTAAGGTTCACGTAGGCTACTATAGTGTTGTCGTCGGTCATTGACACTCCTTGAGTAATAAACCATGTTCGACCGTACGACCCGTGAGTCAGAGTCCATGACACGATTCAACCCCTTGATTCGATTCGTATCACAAGTCATGACCTCCGCTTCCAAGCGGGATATCGGCACACGATAGGTCATTGACAAATAAGCCGTAATCGATTATCCAGCACCCAACTGGAGTAAGGCTTATGGACTTTTAATGTTCGAGATTAAGAGTCCACTGGTGCCTTCCTCTCTCGTGCCCATCGAGAACAGTGACTCAACTCGACACATTTGGATTTGTTCATTTATTGCTTTAGTGGATGCTAAGTAAAGAACTCTTATATCCAATAAACGAACAATGCCTTTCGATAAACACACGAAAATGTTTTATTACACAAAAAGGTCGAATGATAAATAAGCTAATGCCCTATACAATCTAATCCTCGTATAGCATTCGAGAGCATATTCCTAATAATCTCCCACATGCATCAATGCCATGCGCTGCACTATCTAATACCCATCTTTTCGAGATGTCTAGCCAGCAATGCCTGTGATAGAGGCTTGGTGAATGAATCGCCACGTTTTTCGCGGTCGCAATCTTCTACACGGCTATGTAGCCATTCTCAACGAGCCCACGTAACAGGTGGTACTTTCTTTCTATATGTTTGGAGCTGCTGTGAGATCTCGGTTCTTTCGCCTGAGCAATAGCGCCACTATTTACACGACACCAAGTTTTTCCAAGAACATTCTTATCCAAACACCTTCCTTAGCTGCCTCTGAGTGTTATATACTCTTCTTCGCAGGTGGAATCTGCAGTAGTGCTCTATCTGGAACTTTTCTAAGACACCGCTCCACCATTGAGCGTAAATCCGAATCCTGAAGTGGATTTTTATCGTCCACATCAGACTGGAAATCCGAATCCGTATTCCCTTCCACTTTCAATTCTCCATTACCATAGACCAGCATCATATCCTTAGTCCGTCTGAGGTACTTGAGGATAGTCTTGACTGCTGACAATGTTCCTTACCAGGGTCAGCTTGAAACCGACTGGCTACGCCCACAGCGAACGCGAAGTCAGGTCGCGTGCAAAGCATTGCGTACATCAAGCTACCCAATGCGGATGCATAGGGGATTCCATTCATCTCTTTCCGCTCCAACTCATTTTGAGGGCTCATAGCGTTGGAAAGGTGAATCCCATGTCGCAGAGGTAGGAACCATTTCTTAGAGTTGTCCATATTATATAGCTTTACGACTTTTCCTAAGAAAAGGGCCTGGGAGAGTCCTAACATACGATTCGCTCAATCTCTATAAAGCCGAATACCAAAGATGTAGGTAGCTTCTTCCAAGTCTTTCATGGAGACTTCGATCGAAAGCCACGCTTTCACCACCGAGAGCATTCCGATATCATTTCCTATCAAAAGGATGTCGTCCACGTACAATACGAGAAAAGATATTCTGCTCCCACTGCTTTTCTTATAGACGCAAAGTTCGTCTTCGTTGTTTAAGAATCCGTGGCCCTTGACCACTTCATCAAACCGAAGATTCCAGTTCTGGAGGCTTGTTTCAGTACGTAAATGGACTTGTTCAGTTTGCACACCTTATGAGCATCTCCTTGCGATGTAAAACCCTTGGGATGCTCCATATATATTTCCTACTTGATGTATCCATTTAGGAACACAGTTTTCACATCCATCTGCCAGATCTCAGTCATAGTGCGTGGCTATCGCAAGCAATGTTCGAATGGACTTCATCATAGCGACAGGCGAAAAGGTCTCCTCATAGTCAACACCCTCTTTTTGACTGTACCCTTTCGCCACAAGCCTAGCTTTGTATGTGTCAACCAATCCGTCATATCCAATCTGCAGATCCATTTACACCCAATAGGTCTAAAACCATCTGAAAGGTCTACTAGAGTCCAGACTTGGTTTTCGTGCATAGAATCCATTTTGGCTTTCATAGCTATAAGACATTTCTTCGAATCTTTATGTCTGATTGCCTGGTTATAGGTAGTGGATCGTCTCCGACGTCCCTTTCTATCGCAGCAACCTTGTGCTCGATGTGGACCATTCGGTATCTCTCAAGCTGGCGAGATACTCTACCCGACCTGCGAAACTCTGGTTGTATCTCGGACTGCTCTACGGTGTCATCCGACACTGGAGTCTGTGAAAGCGCTTCCGAATACTCTCCAAGAGTTACTTCGCGACCCGCTCCACCCTTCGACGAACTCTTCTTCAAGAAAGTGAGCCTGAAGGGCTACAATGATTCCCTGATCATCGTGGAAGTAAAACTGGTATCCCATGGAATCCTCAGGATACCCGACAAAAACGTCATTTCACAGCCTTCGATTCTAGTTTATCTGTCTTGAGCTTTTTCACGAATGTAGGGCAACCTCAAATTCTAATGTGGTTCAAGCTCGGCTTGTGCATTCTGATATGGAATACGATCGACAGACTTTGTAGGATATCTATTCAGAATGTGTGCCGCTGTCAACAGGGCATGAACCCATAAGATATGGGTAGGTCTGTATAGCTCAGCATAGATCGAAACTTATCCAACAGAGTTCGATTTCTGCGTTTGGACACACCGTTCAACGCGATGTTCCGGGCGGTGTCATCTGTGAAATGTTCCCATTCTCTTTCAAAAACTCGTCAAACTCGAGGCTCATGTACTCATTGCCTCGATCTGATCGAACGGCTTTAATGCTCTTTCCAGTCTGATTTTCCACCAAAGCCTTGTACTCTTTGAACCATTCAAAAGTATCGAACTTGTGCTTCATGAGATACACCTTGCCGAAGCGAGAGTGACCATCAGTGAAGGTAACAAAATAATGGAAGTTACTGCGAGCCGCTACCCCGAACGGTCCGCAAACATCCATGTGGATCAAACTGAGAAGTTCTGCGGCTCTCGTAATAGTCCCTGTGAAGGGCGACTTGGTCATCTTTCCAAGGATACAAGTTTGCAAGTCCAATAGGGATCAGACCAAGTGGCTTTATAATTCCAGTTTTCTCCAACTCGAGAATCTTCTGTTCTCCAGCGTGACCGAGTCGAAGATGCCACAGCAGTCTCGAGTTCTACTACAGTTTTCGTTTGTTGGTGATTGTATTCATAGTTTTTGTTTTATCTTCGACATTTAGGTAATACAATCCATTTAGTAAACTTACACTTTCGCAATTATTTCCAAAATAAATATTGCATATATTATTACTAAAACGGAACTCGTACCCGTTTCCGCTCAAAATGGGAATATAAACAATATTCTTAAGCCCCTTGGGCAAAACTTAACAATCGGAAAGCAGTAAACTATGCTAGTAGATAAAACGAGAGTTCTTGATCCAATGTTGGCCCAGGTACACTATGTTCGCTTCCTATGTTGATTAGATCTTTCGGTCCGCCAGCTTCCTACTTCGTTCCAGACCCAGGTTCGAAACACAGATATGAGCACTAGCTCGCGAGTCTAAGATCCACGAAGCGGAATATACCGTCATGGAACAATTTGTTTCTACGTAAAGTTCTTTACCTGAGGCAGCTAGCTTTGGGCAATCGCGCTTCCAATGGCCAAGCTCATTGCGGTGAAGGCATTTGTCCGTCGGCTTGGCGCCTTTAAACATGTTCTTCGTGGCCTTGCCTTTCGAAATTCGTCCTTTGCGATTAGTGTGCTTGTCCGACTTTTTTTTTCTACTCGACCGAGTCTTAGCATTCGCGACAAGAACAGCTTCCTTTCCTTTCACCTTCTTCATCTGAGTTTGAGCCGCCGACAACTGGTTCATCAACCCAGTCAATGATCTCCGCCTTGTTCAGATTAAAGTTCACAATGAACGAACTGAAGGAATGTGGGAGCGACTAAAATATCAGATTGTTCTGGAGCTCATCCATGATAGTCCAGTGCCTCGAGTCTTTCGATCCAATCGATCATCTTGAGCACATGCTCTCCGACCAGCCATTTTGCAATGAAATAGTTGCTCCGTTAGCGAATAGCGAGCACTCCTGGAATGTTCGCCAAAAAGCTCCTTCAAATGAAGCAAAATGGCGCCCACTTCCATTTCCGAGTGAGTGCGCTGCAACTCATTGCTCATGGAAAGAAGTATATAGCCCTTGACCTTTGGCTCGTCAACCTGCCACTTGGCACACGCAGCCCGGTCTTCGTCACTCGCATTAGCCCCTGAGACCGGGGGAATCGAGGACATAAGTTTGCGACTCCATACCTAGGACTATCCTCAGGTTACGGAGCCAGTCCACGTAGTTTGGTCCCACCAAACAGTTTCTCTCAAGCAGCATAGTAATAATGTTCGTCATCGCAGTAAATAGAAAGAAACGTAAAGCTGCAGAAAATAAAGATCTAATTAGGTTTATCTTATCATTCATGCGCAAACAAGGAATTTTCGTTTCGCTTAACTCCCACTATTTTTCTCGAAAACACTATCCTCCCGAGAAGAGTTTCGAAAACCTCGTTGAAAGTTTCATAGTGGAGTTGATATCCCCGACTCGACTAGACTCGCCCAGTCTTTAATTTGCTCATCTAATCTTATCGAAGTCACGTCAAATGCAAACTTATCTAATAAGAGTTTCAACTATCTTTGTCTCAGTCATTGACCCTCACGGCTAACCCGGCTTATTGGGTATAACTGCATAAGTGTGACCTATCAACTTATGCTTAAATCGCACAGAATGTACCGCCCCTTGCTGTCATATGCTTCGTGGGGGCGGACTGGTGTGACGAGCGGCGTCCAAGATGCACCCGAGATGCTAACACTGAGGCGGGATATACGACGCCAACTTACTCGGAACAAATCGCAAAACTCCCCAATGCTAGACATCTCAAGCATGATAGAAGATAGGAATCTAATTCCTTTACCCACTTAGTATTTATCAAACGAGAGAATAAACCACCTCACATAAGAGCACATAAAACATGCATATCATTTCAAAAACAAACACGCACGTAGGTAGTAAATTAACCCTAGGAAATAAACTACAAGACAACAGAAGCGGGTTATTTCTAGTCTATCCCTATTACATGCGTCTTCAAAAGACCTCGGGTCGTCTCATGGGTTTTGAAGTCCAACGTCCTTCGTCACTCGAACGGCCTCAAAGTCACCGAACGTCCACCACCTTGTCACCGCCGAGGGGTCGCCGTCCATCTAATGGGTCCTCGTGTTTGTATTTAAGTCTAATGTAATAAAACGGTAAATTACAACACGGGGGATCATAAGTCCCGAACAACCCGTAAAACCAAATACAACCCGGGGGACGTAACCTTTAACAAATGACCCGGAAACCAAATTCCTAAATCCGCAAGTGTGCCTAAAATCGCATTCATAACTAGAACGTTGACAATTACATGACTTTAAAAAGAAATTGGGACCTTATACGGACCAAGCCCATTAAAAGGCCCGTTAAGGCCTTGAGCGTGAAACCCTAACGCAGCTGTCGCGACTCAAATCGCTCAGCCGTCAAAACACGCCAGAGAGCCACGACGTAGAAGGCCTCCGGCGTAGATGTTGGGGTGGGTCCGATTAATCGATGCCGGCCCCCGAACAGCGCAACATGGCGATAGCGGAAGCGTGGTTTGAACCGAGCGGCGTAGGGTGGTGAATTTCGATTTTTAATATCTAAATTCAACCTTACGCCATTCGGCTTCTCCTGAGGGTCTGAGATACTGCCCTAAGCCTTGGGAGATCACGGTTAATTCGAATAACCAGAATTCGAATTTATTTGAATTAATAATTTAATTCCAAATGAATCAAACAAAGCGGCAACCAGTAGTTTTTCGATTATTTGGTGACATAAATGATTGCCGATCAATACCAAATTTTCCAGAATAATTCTACACTTCCCAACGTTCGCAACGATAGGTCTTTCGAATTATTCCGATGTCGTTTTGGTATTTTTCACAAAATCAAATATGTGGTTCGAAATTATTAATTCGAGTAAAGCGGCAGCCTGCCGTTTTTCGACTACTTGATAATCGAAATGATTTCCGATTGATACCAAAATTTCCAGAATAATTCTAAACTTCTCGTCGTTTCCAACGAGGGGGTCTTTCGAATTATTCTAAAACCGTTTGGTATTTTTCGTAAATCAAATCGTTAGGGTTCGAGGTATACCTTCGGTGAAAGGGATTTCTTCTGTCGTCGCCTCGGATAGACGTTGCTGCTCCTTGTCTGGTTCCCGGGGCCTCCGAGCTAGATTGTCATGATGGTATGACCTTGAACAAACCTCCGAGACTGCTCCCGATGGCTAGACACAGTTTGGTTCGGGCGTTACGACTCGTCATACGAATCCGTCAGTTAACTGTGTGGCTTGAGAATTTGTAGAACATTTTTACCTCTTCTCTCTTTTGTTATACTTAAAAAAAAAACAACACTCTCATTAATCATAGCAACCAACGTTGCTTATGCTTATTTGTTAATTAATTTTAATTTTTTTTTATAATTGATACACTTGTTAACAAGTGTCAAAATAAATAAATACAAAATCATTACTCATGCATTCTACACATCCCAACGTGGATGTGTAGAGTTTTCCTTTTTTTATTTATTATTTTATGATAATTTCAATTCGGCCCTTGAGGTTTCTAAATTCTCAATTTAGTCCCTCAGTATTAAATACTAAAACAATTAAATCCAATCTAATTATTTAATTATAATTGAGCCTCACTTTATTAAGTAATTGAGCACTTCAGACAATCTTAAGTCCTAATTATTTTCGTGACAATCACTGAGATTTAACTAAGTAGTCGACACCTCGTATCAACTATGCCACTACCTCAACGAATCTCATTCGTTAGGTTTTAAAGAAAAAACCCATCGTTTTCGTTCAAGTTCATTACCATTTTTAAGCGCGACTCTCTAGGTCCGTCTCAACTGGCATGGGAGGAATCCACGAGTCCCAGTATTTGCCTAGCCAATCCCGCGGTACCGAACAGATCCCAGTTGAGAACGAATTTTGATCCAATCGAAATTCGAGCGAACCGACTATAGTGTATACATTTAAATACCTTTACGCCTTTCACTTGTGTCCCGGTTAGGTGAGAGCCATGCTAATGTCAAACTCACTAACCTAACACTATGTTATAATCGAGACCGAATCGATTATTTAAACTACGCTCCGTATCTAATATGAGCAAGTTTTCTAAGCTTCGGCCGACGGCTTTATAATCGTGACTATCCGATTACCTCATAGGACATTAACCTATACGAATATAGGTAGTGAATCCCGATAGCAGTCAAAGCCCGACAATCACCTCCGTAAAGTCGGTTGCGTTTTGTCGCTGGCCCGTGTTTCTGAACACTTGCGGACCTAGCCAACAAGCGACAAATCGAAATCGCGAAAGCAAATTCGTCAGTGATCGTATCGGTCTGAGGCTGCTATAGTCTCAATCATTGACAACATCCTAGCCATGTGATCGAGACGAATACGAGCCGAATGTCCGAATACGCGATCTCTCCGATCACCGATATCTCCATCACGACCCACAACCTCTCAGGTAATTGGTGACACACCGATATTATGTGGTCGTCAATGGATAAGCCATATTCGGATATCTAGTCACCCTCCTAGAATCCTTAGACTTACGGACTTTTTATTTAATGCTGAGATTAAGGATCATCCGGTGTCTCCCCTCTCGTCCCCACGAGAATCAGATGTCCAACTCAAACATTTGGGTGTTATTTATTTATCGCACTGCCGGATGCCAAGAAGACTTTAAATTCGATAAATAAATAATAATGCCTTTATTATAATAAAATAATATTCATTAATTTATTTGATGGTATATACAATAAAACTGTCTAGCAACTTATACATCATCGTGTGCCCTATACTATTCCTAGTCCTCGTATGGCATTCCAAGGGCACACTCCCTAACAGCCTCCCACTTGCACTCGAATGCCATGCGCTGCACCTAATGCCAGTCACAATGGTATCGTAGCCCCATCTTGTCCAGATGTTGTTCCATAACTGCTTGGGAGAAGGGCTTCGTGAGCGGGTCCGCCACGTTTTCTGCGGTGGCGATTTTCTGCACGGCGACCATCCCGTTTTCAACGAACTCACGTAATACGTGATATTTTCTCTCGATATGTTTGGACTTGCTATGAGATCGTGGATCCTTTGCTTGCGCGACTGCACCGCTATTATCGCACCAAAGTGTAAGCGGTCTGTCAGCCACTGGTACCACAGTAAGTTCCTCCAAGAACTTTTTCAACCAAACAGCTTCTTTAGCTGCCTCTGAGGCTGGTATGTATTCTGCCTCGCACGTGGAATCGGCAGTCGTGCTTTGCTTGGAGCTTCTCCAAGACACTGCCCCACCGTTGAACACGAATACAAAACCTGAAGTAGATTTTCGGTCATCTACGTTCGACTGGAAGTCCGAATCGGTATAACCAACTACTTCTAGTCCCGATCCTCCATAAACCAGCGTTAAGTCTTTAGTCCGTCTAAGGTATTTAAAGATATTCTTAACGGCTGTCCAATGTTCTTCCCTTGGGTTTGCCTGAAACCGACTAACTATGATCACAGCGTAAGCAATGTCCGGACGTGGACACAGCATCGCGTACATCAGACTACCCACTGCTGACGCATAGGGTATTCCATTCATCCGTCGTCTGTCTTCCTCACTTTGAGGTGACATTGACTTCGACAAATGGATCCCATGTCGCATTGGTAAGAACCCTCTCTTAGAGTCATCCATTCTGAATTTCTTCAGGATTTTCTCTAAGTAAAGGGCCTGAGATAAGCCGATCGTATGGTTCGCTCGATCCCTGAAAAGCGAATACCTAGTATATACGTCGCTTCTCCCAGGTCTTTCATGGAGAATTCTTTTCAAAGCCATGCTTTCACCGATGAGAGCATCATGATGTCGTTTCCTATCAAAGGATATCATCCGCGTACAGTACAAGTAACGACACCATACTCCCACAGCTCTTTCTGTAGACACATGGCTCATCTATGTTTTCACGAATCCAAAGTTCCAAACTGCTTCATCAAAACGTAGATTCCAGCTGCGAGAGGCCTGTTTCAGTCCGTAAATGTACTGATTCGGTTTGCACACTTGGGCATCTGCATGCGACTCAAAACCTTTTAGCTGCTCCATATAGATCTCCTCCTTGAGGAATCGATTAAGGAACGCCTTTTTGATGTCCATCTGCCAAATCTCATAATCATAGTACGCAGCTATGGCGAGCATTATCCGGATAGACTTGATCATGGCTACAGCCGAGAAAGTCTCCTCATAGTCGACTCCCTCTTTTTAGTTATAGCCCTTGGCAACCAACCTGGCCTTGTACGTCTCAACTTGTCCGTCAGATCCAATCTTTCTCTTGTAGATCCATTTACAGCCGATTGGTCTAAAACCGCTCGGTAGGTCTACAAGAGTCCAGACTTTGTTGGAGTACATTGAGTCGATCTCAGCTCGCATAGCCTCAATCCATCTCGCTGAGTCAACATCAGATATAGCTTGATCGAAAGTAGCGGGATCTTCTCTTAGAACTCCCCTAGTCGCAACATAATCATGTTCGACGTGTGACATGTCAAACCGCTGTGGTTGGCATGACACCCTTTTTGATCGTCGCAAGACTGGTTCACTCGGACCATCCGAATCCTGTGTGGGCGTTTCAGTTGACTGCTCCTCGAGAGTGACCTCTCGGCCAACGCCACAATCTCGAATGAACTCTTCCTCGAGAAAATGTGCATGTAGGCCAACAACGATCCTCTGATCATCGTGAAAATAGAATAGGTACCCCATAGAGTCTTCGGGGTAACCTATGAAACGTCCTTTTATAGATCTAGACTCCAATTTGTCTGTTTTCAGCTTTTTTCATATAGGCGGGGCAACCCCAAATCCTAATATGTGATAAGCTGGGTAACGACCAGTCCATATCTCATAAGAAATCCCATTAATAGACTTTGAGGGACACTGGTTAATGGTATAAGCCGCTGTCAAAAGTGCGTATCCCCACAATGACATCGGCAAATCTGTATAGCTTAACATAGAACGAACCATATCTAATAAAGTCCGGTTTCTACGTTCGGCCACGCCATTCAACTGTGCCGTGCCGGGCGGAGTCATCTGTGATAAAATACCGTTCTCCTTCAAGAACTGGTCAAACTCGACACTCATGTACTAGCACCTCGATCCGATCGATAATAAGCTTCGATGTTTGGTTTTCCACCAACGCCTTATATTCTTTGAATCTTTCAAGTGCATCGGCTTTATACCTCATCAAATACACAAGTCCGTAACGACTGTGATCATCTGTAAAGGTAATAAAATAGTGGAAGTCACCCCGAGCTTTCACATTGAATGGCCCGTAAACGTCCGTGTGAATTAAACCGAGAATTTCCGCGGCTCTATTAAAAGTCCCGGTGAAGGGTGATCGGGTCATTTTACCTTGGAGGCACGACTCACAAGTCGGATAGGGATCTGATCCCAACGGTGTCAATATCCCGTTTTTCTCCAACTCGTGGATCTTGCGTTCTCCAGCATGACGTAATCGAAGATGCCACAAGTATCTCGCATTTATTCCCGTCTTTCGTTTATTTGTGACAATATTCACAGATACGTCGTTCTGGGTATTTAAATAGTACAAACCATTAAATAGTGTCGCGCTACCAACATTTTTATTTCTATACATAATGTGGCATGTATTATTATTAAAACTAAATACATAACCATTCATGCTCAAAACAGGAATGGAGACGATGTTCTTAAATCCCCTCGGGAGTACAAGACAATCGTACAAACGCAACACATGCCCAGAAGATAAAACAAGAGACCTTGATCCGACGTGGCTTACCGAGATACTATCCCCACTCCCCAGACCCTGCGTGGACACACAAATGTGAGCCAGCCCCTGAATCCAATATCCAAGAAGTAGAGTATACAGATGTAGAACAAACTGTTTCTAAAACATTAAGTTCCTTACCTGACGCAGCCTGCTCACCCTTGAGCTTCGGACAGTCCCGCTTCCAGTGGCCCAGCGCACCGCAATGCAGGCACCTATCCATCGGCTTTACACCGGTCTGCATTGATTTCCTAGAAGATATTTTCTTCTTGGAAACCTTCCCTGTCGGGTTGAGCTTGTTGCCCTTCTTCTTCTTGCCTTTCTGAGGCTTCGAAGAGGTAGCGGCAAGTGCAGTTTGCTTTGCCCTCTTCATCTGACTTTGCGCGTTGCTAATTGATTCATCAGATCAGGAAGCAACAGCGTCATGCCGTTTAGATGATAGTTCACAATGAACGTATTGAAGGAGGGAGGCAGATACTGCAAGATGAGATCATTTTGTAATTCCCGATCAAATCAGAAATTGAGAGTCTCCAACCTCTCGATCATGGTGATCATGTTCATAACATGCTCAACATTCTCACCCTCAAACATCCTCGATCGGAAGAGCTGCGACGAAGTCGCATAGCGAGCTGTCCTAAACGTCTCACCGTAAAGCTCTTTCAAATGTTGAACCATCACCTGAGCATCAGCCATATTTTCATGGCTACGCTGCAGTGCGTTACTCATCGATCCGAGGACATGAGCCTTTACGAGCTTCTCGTCGCGCAGTCGTTTGTCATAAGCGGCACGAGCCTGCTCGGATGCCCGCGCCCCTGGGGCTGGCGACATTTCAGAGTCAAGGATATAAACTAGGTTCTCAATCTCAAGGAAAATCCTCAAGTTGCGAAGCCAGTCTGAATAGTTTGACCCGAGATTGATAGAAGACAGGGCATCCAATCCCTTTACTCACTTAGTATTCGTATGGGAGATTTTTGTAACTCATAGGACATTAAAATTAAGCACGAGCATGTAAATACATTAAATAAATTCCTAACCCTAGGAAAGCAATTTAAATGGACAAATATACGGGCTATTTCTAGACTAGTCCTATTACATGGGTCGTAAAACGACCGGGGTCTTCGATCTTCAAACGTCGACAATTGTCTCCATCGCGCCGAACCCTCCAACAACGACATGCGTCGAACGGCAATCATTTTATCTAGTTTATATAATAAAGCGATAAAATACAACACGTGGGGAATTATTTCCCGAACATCCCGTAATCCATGTACATCCGGGGGGCAGCATACGACCCTTAAACAAATAACCCGGTTGAACCTAAGCCCGCGTAAATGTCCCACATAAACATGCAACACAGAATTTTTTGACGCCGGGTCCCCGACCTACATCACGAGCGATGATAGTCTCCAAACTACATCGACCATTCGTTTGCCACATCGGCTTTCGAGGCCTTCGGACGAAACATTCATGAGCCTTGGCTCTGATACCACTGTTGGGGTGGGTCCGATTAATCGATGCCGCCCCCGAACAGCGCAACATGGCGATAGCGGAATCGCGGTTTGAACCGAGCGGCGTAGGGTGGCGAATTTTCGATTTTTAACATCAACATTCAACCTTACACCATTCAGCTTCTCCCCGAGGCTCTGAGATACTGCCCTAAGCCTCGGGAGATCGCGGTTAATTCGAATTACCAGAATTCGAATTTATTTCCAATTTATTTGAATTAATAATTTAATTCCAAATGAATCGAACAAAGCGGCAACCAGTCGTTTTTCGATTATTTGGTGACATAAATGATTTCCGATCAATACCAAATTTTACAGAATAATTCTACACTTCCCAACGTTCGCAACGATAGGTCTCTCGAATTATTCCAATGTCGTTTTGGTATTTTTCACAAAATCAAATCTGTGCTTCGAAATTATTAATTCGAGTAAAGCGGCAGCCTGCCGTTTTCGACTACTTGATAATGGAAATGATTTCCGATTGATACCAAAATTTCCAGAATAATTCTACACTTCCCGCCGTTTCCAACGAGGTGGCTTTCGAATTATTCCAATACCATTTGGTATTTTTCGTAAATCAAATCGTTAGGGTTCGATGTATACCTTCGGTGAACGGGGTTTCTTCTGTCGTCGCCTCGGATAGACGTTGCTGCTCCTTGTCTGGTTCCCGGGGCCTCCGTGCTAGACTGTTACGCCGGTATGACCTTGAACAAACCTCCGAGACTACTCTCGATGGCTAGACACAGTTGGTTCGGGCGTTACGACTCGTCAAACGAATCCGTCGGTTAACTGTGTGGCTTGAGAATTTGTAGAACTTTTTTACCTCTTCTCTCTTTTGTTATACTTAAAAAAAACAACACTCTCATTAATCATAGCAACCAAAGTTGCTTACGCTTATTTATTAATTAATTTTAATTTTTTTTATAATTGATACACTTGTTAAAAAGTGTCAAAATAAATAAATAGAAAATCCTGACTCATGCATTCTATACATCCTAACGTTGATGTGTAGAGTTTTCCTTTTATTTATTTATTATTTTATGATACTTTCAATTCGGCCCTTGAGGTTTCTAAATTCTCAATTAAGTTCCTCAGTATTAAATACTAAAATAATTAAATCCAATCTAATTATTTTAATTATAATTGAGCCTCACTTTATTAATTAATTGAGCACTTAAGACAAAACCTCGTCAACTATACCACTACCTCAACGAATCTCATTCGTTAGGTTTTAAAGAAAAAACCCCCCGTTTTCATTCAAGTTCATCACCATTTTTAAGCGCGACTCTCTAGGTCCGTCTCAACTGGCATGGGAGGAATCCATGAGTCCCGGTATTCGCCTAGCCAATCCCGCGGTACCGGACAGATCCCAGTTGAGAACGAATTTTGATCTAATCGAAATTCGAGCGAACCGACTATAGTGTATAAATGTAAATACCTCTTACGCCTTTCACTTGTGTCCCGGTTAGGTGAGGGCCATGCTAATGTCAAACTCACTAACTTAACACTATGTTGTAATCGAGACCGAACCGATTATTTAAACTACGCTCCGTATCTAATATGAGCAAGTTTTTTAAGCTTCGGCCGAAGGCTTTATAATCGTCACTATCCGATTACCTCATAGGACATTAACCTATACGAATATAGGTAGTGAATCCCGATAGCAGTCAAAGCCCGGCAATCACCTCCGAAAAGTCGGTTGCGTTTCGTCGCTGGCCCGTGTCCATATCTGAATACTTGCGGACCTAGCCAACTAGCGACAAACCGAAATCGCGAAAGCAAATCCGTCAGTGATCGTATCTGTCTGATGCTGCTATAGTCAATCGTTCAATCATTGACAACATCATAGCCATGTGATCGAGACGAATACGAGCCGAATGTCCAAATACGCGATTTCTCCAATCACCGATATCTCCATCACGACCCACAACCTCTCAGGTAATTGGTGACACTACCGATACTATGTGGTCGTCAATGGAAAAGTTATATTCGAATATCTAGTCACCCTCCTAAAATCCTTAGACTTACGACTTTTTATTTAATGCTAAGATTAAGGATCATCCGGTGTCTCCCCTCTCGTCCCCACGAGAATCAGATGTCCAACTCAAACATTTAGGTGTTATTTATTTATCGCACTGCCGGATGCCAAGAAGACTTTAAATTCGATAAATAAAATAATATTCATTAATTTATTTGACGGTATATACAATAAAACTGTCTAGCTACCTATACATCATCGTGTGCCCTATACTATTCCTAGTCCTCGTATGGCATTCCGAGGGCACACTCCTAATAGTAGAGGCCCGGCCGGAGCCGGAATCGCCGCCACCGGAGACGACACGCCGAGCAATGCGCGCGTGTTCAGCTCGCGGCAGAAAGCTGTCGCGACTCTTATGTCGCCTCAGCTCCTCTGCCGGAGTCACAGCCTCGCCGGGAGAGATCGTTGCCGCAGCGTTTCGGCCGAGCCGGATTTGCTGCGGCTGTCTTGTGCAGCGCGCACCGTGCGCGCCATCGCATTCCGCGGCCAAAGTCGGGATGATCTCAGCTGGGCCGCCGCACCTTGCGGCGGCGCTGTCTGGGGACGGTGCCTAGGCCACCATGGTTGTCATCGGACCCAAAGGTTCGAGGCTGATCGGGCCTCTAAGCAGCCTGATTCCGTGGCTGCAGCGCCGTTAAGGCGCACGCAGCCAGCGCACAACGCGCGGCTGCCTGGGTCCCGCCGTCGTGTGGGTCCATGTCCGGTCCGTGGTTCATCGTCGGTCTGTACCGCATGAGTTGGTGGTCGTTGGTTCGCAAACGACGCATCGGCAGCGCGACGACGGTCGAACCGTGTCAGCATTTCAATCGTCTCCCACGCGCCTCGTTTCAATAACATGTTATGATTCTGATCACGAGCGCCCCGCTCTGATACCACTGTTGGGTTACCCAGTGTCTCTCGGAGACCCCACGCCCCCGGGTACAGTGCAGAAGAAAATTTTCCGGGTTCCCCGATTGCCCTCGTTGCTTGGATCAGAATAGTAATACATAGACACGTAATAGGGTGGGTCAAACCTGAAGAGAACTACCAGTTGAAGCGAGTGGCAGCTACTCGTCCTTTTCTTCAAGACTTCGTCGATAGTTGTGGATGGCACTAGATCGTCACGCCGACCTCGCAGTGTACGACGGAATCAGTCCTCTAAAGATGGATAGAGGGAACCGAGCCGTTGCGTGGGAAAAGAGTGTGACTTGCTATACTTTACTCTCTTTTGAATTTCAAATCCAAACGTAAGGAAACTTGCTATTATTAGAGAAACAACTTAAATACCAAGTCAAACTAAGTATCTTTAAAAATGATATAAAATTCGAAATTTAATCCTAGATTAATTTCGAAATTTCCAACTTAAAATAAATAATAGTCAACATATATTATTTCCATATTTATATTTAATTTTCGAAATTATTTCCCAAGGTATAATTCGAAAATCAACTTAGTTTACCCTCAAGCCTTTTAAGCGCTTGGCCAAGTCCAAGTTTTAAAGTTAGTTTCATACGAAGTCCGACTTCGGTCCACTAAACGGCCCGAGGCCCACTAAGGCGCGGCCCAACGGCCCAAGGCCCGTTAAGGCCAAAACACTTTCTCTCCTTATCAGTACATGTTGATGATCCTTTTTAAGCCTAGGTTCGACTAAATCGGCAAGGGAGGAGTCCGAGAGTCCGGTAGTTACCTAGCCAATTCCGCAGTACCGGACCGTAATCCGATTCGAGTGCGAATTTTGACACAGTCTTTATTCCATAACCTCACTATAGATAATAGTGCTACGTATACACCCTTCAGCTGTGTCCCAATCGGGTGAGAGCCATGGTCTATGTCAAACTCACTAAACTCGATTCTATGATAAAATGGAGACGAGGCAAATTACCAAACTACCCTTCATGTATCACATGAGTTAGTTCAATACGTTGGTCAAGGATTTTGTAATTTCTTGTCGCCGTCCTTATAGGACACTTATCTCGATTACTTGCGAGACTGTAAATCCGTACTCGATGGTCTAAGCCGGGCAATCACAAAATGTCATCAAGACCGCATCTGGCCCACTGACCCATGCAATAGCAAATCGGGTCGAGGGGAACCAGTGATAGTCGAGACTTCGAAGTCAACTCCGTCAAAGCCTCTTTCGGTCTAAGGTTCACGTAGACTACTATAGTGTTGTCGTCGGTCATTGACACTCCTTGAGTAATAAACCATGTTCGACCATAGAACTCGTGAGTCAGAGTCCATGAAACGATTCAACCCCTTGATTCGATTCGTATCACAAGTCATGACCTCCGCTTCCAAGCGGGATATCGGCACACGATAGGTCATCGACTGTAATACCCGTAAGAATTTAATACGGGATTTCGGTGTAGTTAGCAGAATTTAACAACTTAGAAATATTAAGAAAACATAAGTTTTCGTGGCCTTTATGTTTATTACAAGAAAGGTTTCGTGATCTATAGATTACACACATATATTTATGATAATAATAGATTGAAGTTTTGGTGGGGACTCTAAGTTTTGAGATTTATATGCATGGATTAGATATGACTTCATATATGTATATATATATATAATAATAATATTAACCCATTCAAATCATGACTTGGGTACATGTGGTGATCTTGGAGTTATTATATGATATGACTAATAAAATGTTTTCTTCATACTTAGGTAACATGCAAAAGTATGCATACGTGTGTTGAGAGGAATTTTATCTAGAAGAATTTACTAAAACTAAGAAAGAGGGATAACAATGAAACTTGTATTGAAAAAGTCCCTTTCTCTCTCTAGCTCCTTCTCTCTCTAAAATTCTCTCTAGAAACCCTAAACTAAAGTTTACGTGACCTTTCAACTTCCTTCTTGCACCTCACGTAGGTCACTATTCCGGCGCCGTTTTGGGCGGTCCTTGACGGCGGCCGCCGGCCTCCATCGCCGGGATGAGACGGCGCGTGGAAGGCTTCCCCCATACTCATTTCTTCATTCACGACAACGTCCCTAGTTTCTTTCTATCTACTCACGTTCAATGGATTCTTCAACGACGTCTGGTGATTCAACAGTTCTGGCTCTATCCTAACCATCAAGGGGATTTGAGTGACATTCTTGAAGCGATTCGCAAGAAATTCCCCGAGTTTGGTGACCGCTTCGATGCTTCTAAATTTGAGGACCTTATGGTGCGGGTGTATGGTTCTGATGATAAGGAAAATGGACTGTACCGCCTGGTTGGTAATGATTCAGAGCTGGGCAAACCCCATACAGTGGTCAGCCCGATCGGTTCCTCAACCTCTGAAGCGAAGGGAACGACGGGATTTACGATTGAGGAGTCTAATCCTTCAGCGATGGCTGATTATCCGATGGCATCGTCCTTTCAGGTTGGAAATATCCCAGCAATAGGGTCTCGCCCATCAACATCATCGAAACCTGTTGGGAATGGAGTTTCAGCTGCTGATATGTTGGATTCTAGGTCTGGGCCTTTACCAGAGTTTGCGTTCATAGCAGCTGGGAAACTTGATGTGGGCGATTCATCAGGGCTCTTATGGGGCAGATTAGCTAACCCAAAACCTAATCTCAAGCAGCAATCGGCGATACCTAGAATTTATGATCAATCGAGTGGGGCAGAATTGTTGTTTCGTCTGAATGATGGCAGCGCTGCTACCCATCCTAAAAAGCCGATCAGAGGCATTCTCAAAAGGCCTTATAGGCCTGGCACGCCACCCCTGCCTAAAGGCCTCGCTAGCCGAGCCGAGACAGATCCAAATGACATGCTAAAATATGGGGGCTGAATCACATAACTTGAAGGCGGGAGCTGAATCAAGTGATAAGGTATTTGCCGGACCTATTGAAGGTGGCTGTGGGAGCTGAGCAGGCCAAGAAACCCAACCTCGATAATGAAACGGCTACGAATGCCGCCTTGCTCAAAAGCCAAGAAGCGACGGAAACTAGGGCTTCGAATTACCCAAATCATGGGGCTGTGTTGCCATACTTGATGGTGGGGGCTGATCTAAATGACAAGGCGGCCACCAGACCTGCTTCTAATGTTGCTATGGCTTTAACAAAGGCTGTGGAACACAATTTGGATGGTGAGAGGACCACGAACAATGCTAGGCCCAACTCTCTTACAACACCGGCCAGTACGGAATCCCAACCGAAAGGGCTCAAAAAACCGAGTGCTGGACCTAAGCCAAGTGGATTGAATATGGCCAGAGGCATACCGGCACGAACTTTGAGCGCGGGTCAGGCTGCACCATACTTCTCACAGGTACTTACCCACGGACTGAGACCTGAAACTCGACGCCCCAGAGGTGATAGAATCCAGCTGTAATACACACCCCCAGCTTGCGTTGATGGAGTTATCGAACTACAGCCCACGACGGAGATAGCCGAGTTGGGTCGTGCTAGATGGGCCCATACCTTGGTGGGCTACTTTCTGGGAAAAAAACCATATTTTCCCCCACGTTGAACGCTAATTTCGTAGTATATGGGTGCAACTTGCCGAAATCAGGGCCACACCTAATGGTTTCATCAAATTCCGTTTTGAAGACGAAAGCTCGATGATGGAAGCTTTAGAAGGCGAACCGTGGATGCTTTGGACAGCCCCTTTTTCTTGAAGAATGGTGTATGGGCATAACACTTGCTTGCAAACAACACATGGAGGTCCGCACTTGGGTGAGATTTTATCACCTACCGTCTGAGTTTTGGACTGAAAAAGGACTTGGAGTGGTTGCATGTGCAATTGGCAAACCACTATTCCCAGACGCCCTTACCTTATCAATGGAAAGGATTGCCTATGCTAGAGTGTGTGTAATGAAACACTTGGACGAGCCCTATGTTGAGTCCTTTAATCTAAAGGTACCAGCTATAAAGAACAAGGAGGCGAAAGTAATTAATATACCGATCGAGTACGAATGGAGACCACCCAGGTGTACCCTATGCTCTACAGTGGGACACTCCACTTCGTCATGTCCCAAAGCCCCAAAGGTGCCCAAAAGTTCGAGGCCAATGAACAAGGCCCAGCCAAAGAGCCTATCTGTCCCAACGCCTAAGCCCTCTCAACCACAGTCACAATGGCGTCGGATTAAAAAAAGAAAATAGTTAGGGATGATGTCACAATGGCGCATAGCACCGAATCACAGTCACAATGGCGCATAGCACAAAGGAAAAGGGCGAATGCTCACACACCATGCCTTCGACTAGCGAACAAACCCCTTCCCTCAACACGCTGGATGACCCTAGACCCATACCTAATATGGACCCGAGCTCACGCAAGGAAACCATTGCTGTTGTTCATAATAACGATACGAACATAGACACTAATCCCTTTATTGCTCTCGCAGGTATCGACGACGAAGGCGAACCTATTCGGGGTCCTATAGCAGCCCCCTCTCCACTCCTTTCATGATACCTTTAGGTGCATGGAATGTTCGAGGTCTCAACAGAAGAGACCACGCTCGGGCAGTGGCCGATCTCATTTCGAAACATGGATTACTACTCATTGGTCTTCTTGAAACCAGAGTGGCTGAATCTAACGCATCTTTATCTCTGATTCTATTCATTCTCAATGGGTTTGGTTCTTCGATTATAACTCTGAACTTGGTAAACGCATATGGATTGGCTGGGATCCACGACGCATTCGTGTTACGGTCATTGGAACTACTTCTCAAACTATACACTGCTAAGTCTTCTCACTTGCTGATTCTGAGGAATGTTTTGCGACTTTCGTGTATGGTCTTAACTCTAGGGAAGGTGTGAATTGTTAATCTTGTCGTTACATCGACGGATAGAATTGAGGCCCCTGGATTGTTCTTGGTGATTTTAATGCTGTTGCCCACCATAACGAAACTAGAGGTGGCTCTCCTGACCCGGCTGATTTTCATGACTTTCAAAGCTGCCTGGTATCCACGGACCTGCTCTCCCTACCTTCAACCGGATCATGGTTCGCCTGGTATAACCAACGTAGTGGAGACTTCGGAATTTGGCGCAGACTTGACCGAATGCTAGCCAACCCGTGCTGGTTCAACACATATGGCTATATTAGATATAGAAGCGAACTCCCATCTACATCGGATCATAATCCACTCATACTTGAGCCGACGTCCAGGACTCGACCTCGAGGTACGTGCTTCCGCTTTGCAAACTTCCTTACTACTGATACACGGTTTCTTCCCCTCGTGCAGCACATATGGAGTAGCCACGTCAGCGGCTTCCCCATGTATACAGTGGTCGCCCGCCTCAAGATGCTAATACCTCATCTTAAAAATCTACGTACAGCTAAGGGCAACCTCCAACAGAATGTGGCTGAAGCAAAGGAATTACTAGCTACGTGCCAGACTCTCTCCTCCAGCTACCCTCATGACGCGAATATCCACCGTCTTGAGCGCATTTGTCGCAGTCTCTATCTGAAGGCGATTCACAGTGAGCAGGCAAACTTACAACAAAGGGCTAAACTCAATTGGCTTAAAGATGGCGATGAATGTAGTGCTTCCTTCTTCAAGAAAGTACAAACCAGGCGGCTAGTCAACCGTATATTCAGCATTGAAGGGGATTGCGGCACCGTTTTTGAGGGTGAGGTACAGGTCAAGGATGACCTGATACGATACTACTCGACACTCCTTGGGCAAACCACAACTCGGCCTTCAACCATATCTATTAGTCAGTACCTCCCACGGAAACTGTCTAATCTCGAGTCCGAGTACATGATTCGACCCATTGAAGACGCTGAGATTAAGGATGCGCTCTTTTATATCGACGATAATAAAGCGCCTGGCCCGGACGGATTCTCTGCCGCTTTCTTTAAAGCCGCTTGGCCTATTATTGGGACGGATATCACGACGGCAATTAAGGATTTCTTCGTTATGGGGCACTTGTTAAAGGAGCTAAACACAACACTCATTTCTCTTATTCCCAAGGTTGTCCATCCTCGGCGCGCTTCTGATTTCAGACCGATCTCCTGCTGCAATGTCCTTTATAAGGCAATATCAAAACTTCTTGCGAATCGCATAAAAAACAGCTTGAATGACCTTGTCCATCATACCCAAACGGCATTTATTCCAGGACGATCCATCACTGACAACATCCTCCTTGCCCAGGAACTTTACGGGTATAATAATAAGAGCCTCCCACCTCGAACCACCTTCAAGGTTGATATTGCGAAGGCGTACGATAAGATTGAATGGGACTTTATCATCGCTACACTTCATGCGATGAACTTCCACCCCCGATACATCACTTGGATTCGAAGTTGCATTACTACACCAAGATATTCTATAAATATTAATGGTAGGGCGGAAGGTTTTTTCGAAGGTCGTCGTGGGATCAGACAGGGTGACCCGATTTCCTCCTATTTATTCACCTTGGTTATGGAAGTACTCTATGGCATCCTCTACCATAAGATCTATTCGGATCTGAACTTCCAATTCCATTGGCGATATGAGACGACGTGCCTCTTCATGCTCTCTTTTGCAGACGACGTTCTCCTCTTCAGCCATGCCGACGAGCATTCGATGAGAACATTAATGGAGGGTCTCCAGGACTTTGCTACACTTTCAGGCCTTGCAGTTAACCCACTGAAAAGTGAATTCTTTGTTTCTAAGAGGGCAGCTGCTATCGCTACCGCCATTACTGACACAAGGTTTTCTAGATGCTCCCTCCCAGTTCGCTATCTTGGAGTTCCTCTTCTCACGTCTCGTCTCACCATCAACGATTGCGCTCCCCTTATTACCAAAGTTGAAAAGCGTATTGGCTCGTGGCTGAATAAATCTTTATCCTACGCTGGGAGGACACAACTTATTAAGTCCGTTCTCACTTCCCTCTGTGTGTACTAGGCCGGGGTACTTCCCCTTCCCATAGGCGTCATTCATGAGATTGAAGCACGACTACGGAAATTCCTTTGGAATGGTTCGACGGCGAAAGTTGCATGGACCGACGTCTGCCTTCCGCGTAATGAGGGAGGTCTTGGGATTCGATCACTCGCTTGTTATAACCAGGCCCTCCTTATAAACAGCTTTGGAAACTTTCTACGAGGGACTCCTCTTCGGTTTGGGTGGACTGGATCCTGCGCACATGCCTCCACAACAAATCCCTCTGGACTGTCACGACATCCACTAGCACCTCCTGGAGTTGGAACAAGCTCCTAAAGATGCGCCAGCGCTTCCTCCTGCTTATCAAATTTAGGATTGGTGATGGCTCTACCCTTCTACTTTGGACGGACCCCTGGATGAATGGCAGACCTCTCATAGATTCTTACGCGCGCGGCCCATCTGTTATGGGCCTCCGAAGAGATAGCAAGCTCTCCACCGTTATCACCGCTGAGGGGTGGCATTGGCCTGGGCAAAGCACTACGGAATATTTAGATTTTTGCCATTCTTTACCCCCTATTTTCCCTAACGATCATGATACTATTGTGTGGACAGGTACATCCAACGGCAAATTCACTGTGTCCTCTGCTCGTGACGCCATTAAAGTTCACGAGGACCCACCCATATGGGCTTAGTTATTTGGGGGCTGCCTTAACATCCCAAAAAATGAGTTCATTCTTTGGATGACTTTTCGTGACAGACTACCTACGAGAGGCAAACCCTGGATTGCCAACCTTGCCAATTCGAGCAATTGTACCCTCTGTGAGGAAAGTGTTGTGGAGAATATTAACCATCTCTTTTTTCAGTGTTCCTTTTCGCGTCGTTGCTTGCAGGTCCTAAAGAACAAGGTGGGTCTTCGCTGGCCGAACAGAAACTGGTGCACCGGTGTCAACTGGGCTGCCCACGCTTGGAGAGGAAGACACCTTATCAACCTTACCAACCGCCACCTTCTCGCCACACTGGTGTATCATATTTGGTTGGAAAGAAACAGGCGGTGGCGTGAGAACGCCCGTAGCACCCGGCCAGAATTGCGAATGAAGTGATTGCTAATCTACAAATCCGCTTGAAGACTATCCCCCCTAGATATAGCCTTCAACTGTGCGCTCTGCGTCGTTTGTGGCACATTGCCTGGTAGCCCTGCTGGCATCACAACTGGTGCCAGGGACCTGTTGCTTGTTGTGGTTTTGACAGCCTATCCTCGCCATTGTTTTGATTGTTTCCACTTTTCGCTCTGGCTTTGGTTTTGTAGGGACCTTGTTGGCTGTCTGGGTTGCTTGTTTGTTTTTGTGTCGTCTGGCCGGTTGAACATTACCGCTTGTTGCGTCATGAGCGATATCATGTACGCTGTCATGTAACTCCTATTTTCTTTCGTTTTAGTGAATTCTCCCAAAAAAGAAAACTAAGAAAGAGGGAGGAAGGTTTTCGTTGGATAGCTACGTCCACATGCATACATGCATATTAGTACAATATTAGGTGAGGGAGACAATTTTCTTTACTTAAACAAATAGGAAAAGGATCTCTAACCTCCCAGCACTTTGTCCTATCTTTATTTTCAAATCATTAGTACTTATCCAACAATTTGAAGGAACCAAAATGAGAAGGAAACCTTGAATAAGTTGACAAAAGTGGTACACGTGGTGGGTATGAATAATGGAGTTAGTAAGTTTTAAGTCTTGACATATAATTTGGAAGTTATCGGCAATGAAAAATCTAAACACATATATGAATACTTACATTTATAATAAGTAGGACGCTGATATAATGGCTAACGCCTCTCTGCGAGTTTATCTCCTAGAGCTATCATAGTACCACGGCTTTGCTCGTCATCAGTGTAAACAGTCACGACTTCTGATAAGGATCGTTGGGAGCTGTCTGGACGAAGTAAGGGTACTGAAGAGATGATAGGCTTGGATCCAACGCGGTAAACGAAAGCATGGGGACGTGGAGTTCATTTGCCAGATGCGACAAAACATGAGCCATTCCAGAGGTTTGAGGTCCGATGATGGCCACTGTATCAGTCTCCATGTACTGCAATCCTGTGTATACATTTTGAAGTTTCATTTCAGAGAATCTTAGCAATCACAATCTCTTGTGAGAATCTTAGGACTAATGAAGTACCTCCCATAATGCCAAGGAAACCACTATAATTCGCATTATACGTGGACAACACTAGTTTTTTGCTTCCGAGAATACTAGAATCAGCATTTATATCTTCAACTGCAGCTTCCATAGCAACCTTTGCCACTCTCCCATTGATTGGACCAAATGCAAAGATGGATCCAATGTTCACGACATCTGGGCTTGGATGGTTCTGAGAAAATACGCCAACAAAGAGAAGAGGCAATGCAAGCACAATAGTGAAGCAAGGGAAGTTCATTGCTACGAAGATTATGATGCAAAACCAAGTTTTTTTTGGGAAGTGTTCACTAAACGAAAGAAACAGGAGTACATGGACAGCGTACATGATAACGCTCACGACGCAACAAGCGGTAACATCTACCGACCAGACAACACAACAAGACCAAAACAGCCCAGACACCAACCAGGTCCCTACAAGACCAAGCCAAATACAGAGACTACCAGCACATGGTAACAAAGGCAAAGGAGGTGTCACACCCCAAAATCAATCTACAGGAGTCTGGCACAGTTGTAGTGCCAGCAGGGCAGTCGGTTGTTGTGCGAACAAAGTGCCAGAGCACAGCGGAGGAAACTTCCATGCGGAAATTCCTAACGGAGGGGGTGAAGTGCAGCGAGTGCTTCCGCAGGTCTGGTCGGGGAAAGGCTTAGATGCCAACTCCTGTTTCTTTCCGCCAGGGAGCGCAACCAGCAAGTGAGGCCTGCATGCGGCACGGGCGAGCCGGTAGGACACCCCAGATGAAGCAGCAGCCAGGCCAACCTGCAGACAAGCAAAGCGGAGCACAGTACAAGAACGAAAAGAGAAAACAAAACGAAGGGGATGGGGGGAGGGAAGAGGGCAAGATGTGGGGAAAGGGGGAGAAGGGGGGAGGTGGTGTCTCTTATGGGCTCCTTCCAACTCATCCATCAGCCCACCAAACCCTGAACCGAAGCAAGACCAGTCCCAAGCACCCTAGGTAGTCCAGTCCAAACACCAGGTCCGGCGCATGGCGTTCAATTGCAGATTGTACTTGGGCGGAAGAGTCGAGATTCGAATACTAAAGAGGGCCTCCATTTCAGCAACTATCCGTTCCGGTGATCGACGAATCCCATCGTGCCATCTTCTATTGCGCTCCGACCAAAGATGGTAGACAAGTGAAGCAAGGGCATGCCGAGGCCCCAACACGGCAAGGTGCTTGCCCCGCCACCTTCTGGCCGCCCAAAGCACGCTCTCCGGCCAATCCCTGTAAGGCCATCCAAAGTGCAGATGATTACGTATTAGGTTAAGGCAGCGAATAGAGAAGGTACACTCAAAGAATAAATGTCGCGTAGTCTCCATAATATCTGCGTCGCAGAGAAGGCAAACTGAGGTTCCCGCCGCAGAAGCGATCCAAGGCTTGTCTCTAGTCGCTAGCTTATCCCTAATCGCAAGCCAGAGCATGAAGTCATGTCGAGGGATGGCTAATGGGCCGCCGAAGAGGGTATGCCAGGGTACAATCGGTTGCCTTTGGCGGATGCTCTCCCTTGCGGAAGCGGTAGTGAAGCGACCATTTGCGTTGGCAGCCCATCTAATCGTGTCACGTTCGGTCGGGTGGGTGAGTGGTAAAAGAGGGCCGAAGTCGAGGTATTCCACTGAAGTTTGAGCCAATAAGAGTGCAATGTTTGTATCTAAGCGCGCCGACCGATTGAAGAACGCCCTCCAAGATATTATGGGTTTCTCGCTGGGATCACTTCCCGTACGCTATCTCGGTGTTCCCCTTATTACATCAAGACTTACGATTGCTGACTGTACCCCTCTTCTGACCAGCGTGGACAAGCGGCTAGGCTCATGGACCAATCTCTCTCTATCGTACGCCGGTCGCACCCAATTGATCAAATCGGTCCTCCTTGGACTGCATACCTACTGGGCTGGTGTGTTCCTCCTTCCGAAGGGCGTTATCCGGAGCATTGAAGCGAGGCTTAGAGCCTTTCTATGGAAAGGTACGAGTGCCAAGGTGGCTTGGACTGATATTTGCTTGCCTAAAGCTGAAGGTGGACTTGGCCTTCGCTCGATTGAGACTGATAATAAGGCTCTACTCATGCGTCTGCTTTGGAACATTCTGACGGACGACGACACCTCGATTTGGGCCACCTGGATTAGACGAACGAGGCTGCACAATAGTTCCTTATGGTCCATCCGACCGGGGACTAGGACTTCATGGAGCTGGAGAAAGATATTGAAGCTGCGAGCCGAATTTAGGACTCTCATTCAATTCCGCATTGGCAATGGGGCCAACACACTCCTCTGGACCGACCCTTGGCTGCTCGAAGAACCCCTAGTGGAACGCTACCCTCGAGGACCTATGATAATGGGATGCAAAACCAAGTTACTAACTTTGGAGGATCAGAATATCATGCGCAACTCTACCAAAAGACATGTAAGAGACAATTTGAGGTCATAAGCATTTTATGATGGGACATTCAATACATAAGGAATAATCTGATGAATATCAAACAGTAAAATATGAAAAAAGGAACCATCGCTTAAGCTGTAAAAAGATACTGATACCAACTCAAATGGGAAAAGGAACCAAATCAAAAATGAGAGCTTCGAATTGAAGAATCAGCTCTGATTAATCGATTCAATCGTTACAGAGAAGAGAAGATAGAAGAAGAAAGACAGCACATACGCTGCTCCCAATCGCACATTACCCCCAAAATCTAATAATAATTTGTTTCTAATATCAGAAAATGTATATATAGGAAAGATTAGTAGAAAACGCCTTTGGTATCGACGTCTTCATTTAACAATCCCCCATCCTTAAAACAACTCTTGACCTCAAGAGTTGGTGAATATATGAATTCATTTCTGCAGGAGAAATGTTACTTCCACATTCGGAATTGATGTTCGAGCTGACATCGTTGCAATGTGAGAGGTCCTCTCCACTTCGCAACTCGATCCACCTTCCTCGATCGAAGGGCATGTATTTCAGAGCTAACGCCGTGTCTTGCAGCAGTCTTTCGACAATAGCACATCGACCCCTACCACACGGTGGGTTAGGGACCCTTCTACCGTGTAGTTGCTCGTCAAGACGACGTCCTCGATCGAAAGTTCGGTATGTTCCTTCAAGTCCTCGGTCGAAGGGTAAGCACATATTCATCCTGTTGACAACTCCTTGACGTCCTCGATCGAACGGAAAGCCGTGGTAGCACACATTCATCCTTTTGTCAACTCCTCGACGTCCTCGATCGAATGGAACGTCGTGGTATTCTCCAACACTCAGCTGCTCAATAGATCTCTTCCCTCGATCGAACAACATATTTTGATCTAAATAAACTCGTTTCAGATCTCCAAAACCATCAGGCAGTTCAATCACCGAGACATCGGAAGGCAATTTCATCCCTACGACATACGTCTGTTGGTCAGTCAGCAGTCCCTTAACAACGAGCACTGCTGGAATTTCATCGACCAACAACGAATTATCCACAGTCACTACTGCCTCGATATAACTCTGTTCCCCTCCAACCAACACCGACGAAGAGTCATCAGTCAATACCGAGCTATTTTCAACCAACATCGAACCAAGCTCAAACGTATTTTCATCCACAACTAGATCTGATTTTACCATAAACTCATCATCAATAAATTCAGACTCATCACTTACCCCGGACGCTGCAGCAGGTGCTTTCCTCAAGGCCAAAGCTTGTTCCTGCAATTTGGCAAGACTCGCTGCCATCGATAAAGAACCCGGACGAAACATTCTCACAGCCACGGCTATCTCAGGCCTTAATCCTCCCAAGAAATAGCTCACCGTAACCTGCTCGCTAAGCTCAACAGGATTCTTCAATTCCTCGAATCTACCCAGATATTCCTTAACGGAGTTACTTTGTCTAAGGTTCATCAGCTGATAAACCGATTTAGAATGAACATCACACCCCTTATCACCGCCTTTAACTCCAATTAAATTTTCTACATTCGATCTGCTCGCCATAGCTGTAATAGTTCGTCGCAGATCTGCCAGCTGATCGTTGATGGAAGCATTATTCTCCTTCACCTCGTCGAAGAGCATTTCCATTTCCTTGCACAGCTCAACGTCACATATTCCTTTTGCCATTTCTGAGAAGTTCCACTTGGATCGATTCTCTGATACCAATTGATACCAACTCAAATGGGAAAAGGAACCAAATCAAAAATGAGAGCTTCGAATTGAAGAATCAGCTCTGATTAATCGATTCAATCGTTACAGAGAAGAGAAGATAGAAGAAGAAAGACAGCACATACGCTGCTCCCAATCGCACATTACCCCCAAAATCTAATAATAATTTGTTTCTAATATCAGAAAATGTATATATAGGAAAGATTAGTAGAAAACGCCTTTGGTATCGACGTCTTCATTTGGGCTTGTAACAATACCCCGTACGCGTAAACAAGAAGAGACAAAACACAGTCCACAAATCAACCTTTTTGGGAGAAAAGGGAAAACGATGCTCCCCTAAAAGGCCTAAGGTGTTTTTGTGACTTACCTAACTTTAATATAGCTTAACGGTAGGTTATGTGATATTACCGTGACTTATATGCTAAGGCTGAATTCTGGAATTTTGAAATATTTATGTGAAGGAGACGTTTTTGTTGATAAGAGAAGTTTTCGACATCTAAACAATTGTTAAATTAATTAGGGTTTACAATATGGTACTGTTCTCGGGGTTTGATTCATTTTAGATATATGATCAGTTGTGAAACACAAGTTAGTTTTGGTGTAGGTGAACACCTACAACACATAAATATTTCGTTGTGTATTATAATAGATCTTCGATGCATCATTTGGTTTTTGGTAGGATAATATGCTACGGGTTGTGTGATTTATTGTACAAGTTATGTGGTAGTTCTGATTTAAGTTTAGGATTACATCCTAGAATCTCGAAATAACCATGTTAAGTAGGATTAGTGCTTATATACATATTATTTTATACAAGCGTGTGTTTTTAATTGTGATGTGAAAAGATTTCGGTATGTGACAATATTATATGTCAATTGACTCGGTAATTTCATGATTAGATGTATGAAATAATGTTGGGTGCTCAAAGTAGTTATAAACTCTTGGAAGTCTACGGCAAGTAAGGGTTGAAATTTAGGGTTGGAGAACTTTGTTTCAGTGTTAGACTAATTATGCAATATCTTTGGTGAAGATTTCGTGAGCCTAGGAAACTTTTCGTAAATATTATTGAGCAGCAAAATTTTTCGTGGTTAACACCTTGGAGTTAATAATGTGAGGAGTGCATTGAGTTTATATTTAAATGTTAGTGTGTTGGGGTTTTCATTGAATGAATACGGCTGAAGTTTTGATTACTTCGTTATGGAAATATTTTGGACACTTGAGTTAATTGAAGATGTTAAGTACTTTGAAGACCTAGAGAGTTTCCGGCATTGAGTGTTTTATCACTTAGAAGTTTTCGGTGTTTTCGAACTTTTCGGTATAGTGATTTTATAGTTTGACTAGATATTAGACTAATTTTACTTTCGAGCAGAACTTAGTTTTGGAGTCTTTAAGAAGAATTATTGATGTAGAGTTTTTGATTGTTTATTTTTATATTACTTTCGGGTCGTAATCTTATATTTCGAGCACAATTAGAATTATTAGGGGCATTATTTTTAGTGTATTCTAACGAATTATTATTTTGAGAATTTTGGGGAAATATTTTTATGTGCATTGTGGGGTAGAGCTGGAATTTTTTTAGAGAACTAGAATTTTATTTATTTACAATATTGCGTTTATTTGCACTGCATTGCATACCATACTGTACGAGAATTTAGCACCGTATAAAACGGCGACATTTTGCTTTAAGGGTGAAAGGAGTAGGTGGTGACCAAATATGTGGTTGTTGAGTTGAGGTAAAATTGGGGCTAGTATTATGGTGTCGGACAGGAGACGAGCATGAGTGACTCGTCTACTCAGTTGCATGGGAGTGCAGCCCGAGGTGTAAACAGTCAGTTATTAGCGGGAGGCGGGCATGAGTGACTCGTCTACTTGGATGCATGGGGGTGCAATCCGAGGTGTAAACCGTTGATGGGAGGTGGGCGTGAGCGACTCATCTATTAAGATGCATGGGAGTGCAGTATGTGGTGTAGACTGTTGGACGGGAGACGGGAGTGAGCTACTTGTCTACTCAAATGTATGGTAGTACAGTCTGAGGTGTAAACCATCGGTTGTTTGCGGGAGACGGGGGTGAGCCACTCGTCTACTCAGATGTATGGTAGTACAGTCTGAGGTGCAAACCGTGGGAATAGAGTATGGGCAGTGACGGACGCATGATCTTATGGTCGGGGGGGCTCAAAATCGACGAACTTTCGGTTACCCAAAGTTCGGTTCGAGGATTTTATAAACCGAAAACTGAACTGAAATATTTCGGTTCGATTCCGGTTTTTACCGAACTCTTTTCGGTTCGGTTCGGTTCGGTTAACCGATCGAAAAATTGAATTTTATTTAGAAAAATAAAAACAATAATATAAACATGATTTGTATTGTATTATAAGAATATACTATCCTATATAGATTTGTATAAATTTTAATTTATCTAATATTTGCTATCATATGATGGATATATTATTAGTATAAAACATATATGATAATATATCTTATATAATAATATATATGTAAAATTTCCTCTAGAATATAGTATATACGAAATAATATTGTTACAAAATTCCTTTTTTTTATTTATATATTAGATATATACCAATATTAATATTACTTTAAATGGATAAAAATGGCTAATTCCTCGAATAGAAATTCAATTACTGCAAACAAGTATTTAATAGCTCACACAAAACCCATGAAATCCTTTCTTTCAAAAAGAACACGTTAGAAGGTGAGTGGAGTTTTAATTGATTTAATTTTTTATTAAACGTTGGTGGGCTGTTTTTCATTTTAAATTTTAGTGGGCCTCTACACATCTAAATGATATTCAAAACAATTTAACGTAATATATTTGATATTGGCCCAAATTAGCTTTTGTAAAACTTATGAAACAGCCCAGTTATAGTATAGGTCGTCTTCCTCATTCCTCAATACACGAATTGCAGAACCCCAATTCCATCCATGGCCAACGCAAGCTTGGGGGGGGTAGATCGAAACCCACTATGGCAAAATCCAACAGCTTGGGGGGTCAATTGCCCAGCCCCGAGCCCCCCCTGCGTCCGTCCCTGAGTATGGGTGTAATATTCTGATGTATGTTAGTTTGAGTGAAGTTTATGTATGAGAAAAGAAAGAGTGTGCATAGGAGTGCGAGGTATTCGTGATATGAGATTGAGTGTACATATGCATTCATGCATTTTTTTCACCTACTGGGGCAAATCGCTCAGCGTTCCGTGTTGTAGGTACCGAGCTTCGACGCTGACGCGCGTCGCGGCTGAGGCGGGCTGACGGCGGTGCTCCATGGAATTTTGTGGGCGAGGCTGTACATGGATGACGGCCTGTGGAAAGGTTTTAGTGTGAGGCTATAGTCTTTGTTAGATAAGACATGTGCATAACATATTCGCATGTAAAATATGATGTTTGCATTGTGTGCGCCTGTAATATATTCAGTTTCAATAAAAAGTTTTTGTAAAATGGGTTTTTCGCGGCTTTCGTTGTGAAAATCCGCCACTAAACTTAATTAGAAAGTGAGAATCGTTACAGGTGATATCAGAGCTTAGGATATAGATTCTGTATAGTGTCCATGTACGGCCGCTCAAAAGCGTGGAGGATCAGCATTGCCTGTAAGTCTTAAAGTTTGATGTGATCGAATGTTTACGATAATGTGTTTCCTTACGACTTATGGTAGGTAATAAGATGACGAGAGGACGTAGGGATGTGGGTGAGTCCACTCGTGGGGCCGCGCCTGAGTCCCCCATGAATGAACGGGACTCCACCATTTTGCGATTGACCGAATTAATCCAATGTCAGTCAGAACAGATCAACGAACTGATTAATAATCAGAGTTCGTCTGAGCCTCGCTAGTCTCCACAACCTGAACGTGTGGAAATTATCGGAGACAGGTTCCGCAAACTTAATCCCCCGACATTTGAGGACGCAACTGATCCTATGATGGCAGAAGATTGGTTGCGAACCCTATAAAGTCCAGATTATCCAATAACACAGATTATTTCTATGGATTATAGCTTTGATATTTGATATGAATAGTTCTTTTGGAGGCTTTGAACATTGAGTACGTGGGTTTAGAATTGGAAAACTTAATTAATGAGGGTTAGGGTTTAAGCTTAAATACCTTGGAAAGGTATATAGCCCATTGGGCCCCTAACAAGCCCATTACAATTACAACCCAATTTAAGTAAAGTAAAGCATATAAAATACATCATAAGGAAGTAACAAGACTTCGAATAAATATTTTGGACACTTCAAAAATATTCCTAACATTCTCTCCCTAAGTGTCCAAATTACAAATAAGCCTATGATCTAAGTCTTCACTTCTTCTTTTTCTTCGAGCGAGGAGGAGGCGGAGGTTCCCTGTGAGCTAAGTATGTCTTCCTGAATCCCAGAGCGGTCTCGAACTGCCTAACGTCGTTTTGGAGAACGAGTCGATCTCTGATTTTCTTGATAAATTTGTCCAGTATGAGTACTTCTTCGGTTTCTGTGCCTTCAAGCTGTTCGTCAGGGATCGTCTCTTGTCTTGGCACGAGTTGGTTAAGGATTATCTTCAAAGTTTCATCAGAGAACTTGGCGGCCTCTTAGCATAGCCTGCATCTGATTTGGCTGCCATTGTAGATAAGTGACTGTTGGCTGTGGTTCTAAGAAGAGATATCCCTCGCCGAAGTTGTCAAGATCTTTGTATCTGTTATCAGGTGAAGTCAGGTTGACTTTGCTCATGTTACTTTCTAAGGCCATTTGAAAGTCGTGCGAAGCAAATACTTGACCTGCCTCAGCATACATTCTTTGATAGCTCTGTATCCATCCCGTTTCTCTCGGGTTTCGAGTGTGCACTTGTTGCGATATATGCTGTAGATCTTGTTCAGTTCGCTCATGTACCCCTTCGCCTAGAACCCTGCTAGGGCCGCTCCTTGTCCGTGCACCTCCCTGGCACAGGCGATCACTCCCCGCCCTCATCGGCCCCGGGTAGCCCTTGTTTTTGTCGAATTTTCATTTTTCGTCGGGAGCTTTTTTCCTATTCAATGTTCCTTCCTTTCTTATGGTTTTCTTACTCAATAGTTTTAATTTTAACAAGGTTGGATAAGTATTAAACCTATCGAAAGTGGCTGATGGGACAAGATGTTGATCTTATTTCCTATGGCTTAAGCAACGTGACTATTAAGATTCATCTTTGAAAACTTGGGCCTAATTTCAAACAAAATATAGCCCATTATATTGCAAATCTCACTTGGCTTTTTGTTAATTCTAAATCAAGTTAAAACTAAAAATTTATATTTTTATTTCACAACTTACATTTCTTTGCAAAACTTATCGATTCACATAACTGCATAATTAATTACATAGAAAATCCCATATTAAATTTTACGGGTATTACAATACCAATCCAAATTGGTCTTTGTCCACTCTATATGCCGAGTCCCGAGCATCGTAGTAAAGGAGTAAACTCCATTTGCTACGTGGCCTTGTATGCATCCCCAAAATTGTTGGAGGTAGACCATAGGCACTGATGCCGTCGTTGTATGAGAATGCCACAGGGGATGACCTTGAAGGATGGACACCATTATCTTGTCTGGACACCAAAAGGTGGTCAAATCGAGCTGTTGTGTCCTGAATGCTAATGTACAAAATTTTAGCGTAGATGTGGTTGTATGTTGGATAGTGATCCATCTGAAAGGATAAGAAATAAGAGATCTCATTAGTTCAATTTTAAATTTGAAGTCGAAATATATCATATCAAACTATAATATTCATACAGTTTATGTCATGTTGGATAGATATGGAAGTTTTAGTTTCGCACATAGGTTGCTCGGATGTGAAGAAATGAAAATGGTATTTGATGAAATTTTCGAAAGTCACATATAAAGCATATAAGAATTCTATCGAGAACTTTTCTAAGTGTTGGGCGAAAAATTGAATTCTCAAATTTCCTGTGTGTTAATTTCTAATTAAAGTCTCCATCTACTTTTGCGATCAAAAAATTTATTCGTGTGGTACGCTACAGTGTTAAAGACTTAGAGAAATTTTTCCTAAGTGTTTGAACATTAGACATAGTACTGTAGCCGAGAAATTTTACGATCGAGAAAAATTTCCGTGTAAATTTACGATCGAGAAATTTTTCGCGCGTGAATAAAATATTTCGTCGTGACTTTTATCGAGCTAAGTTTTTTGCTCGTAAACATTTCTAATTAGAATTAACATTCTCGATGGTAACTTATTTTTTTTGGTCAAAGTCTTCTATCTAATCGACTAGCACGTATTTCGCGATAGAAAATCTTTTACGATGCAAACAATATCTAAATTGAATCAGAATTCAATTAAGACTCTTTGCGATCGAAAAGTTCTTCGACAGCTTTTAAATCTACAAAAAACAGTTAAGTCGAACATCTAATTTCAAACAAAAGACCCAGATTTTTGAAACCCACCAAAGCTATCTTAAAACACATATGTTTGCCCAGATAATCACATAATAAGGCCTTAATCGAAAACATCAAAGCTATCTTAAAACACATATGTTTGCCCAGAGAATCACATAATAAGGCCTTAATAGCTGCAAAGTAGCTTACGGTTTTCGAACAGTCAATATGTGAAAATTCTAACATTGAATCATGCGAAAAACTGTAAAAAAAAAAACAGATGCAAACAGAGTTTAATCACACACAAACAGCATAGAAGTGTCGATTCTACCTTAAAAAGACAATTTTGGGTTAAAAATCTAAGGATTTGAGTGAAAATAGAATCGTCTTTTTACGTTTTGCGAGATTGAGAAGACACTGCTGATTTTGCGATTAGGTTTTGCGTGAGAAATACTTTTTCGACTGCAAAAAGGTGAACTGATATTAATGGGCTGATAAGACATATTGGGTTCTCGATTGGACAGGCCCATTTGAAATTTTTCGCTCAAGAAACTGGAACCGAAAATTAATTTTGTGATCCAGTTTTTCGATCGTAAGTTTCTAACTTTTTTAGATTAACTCCTATTTCACTTAATAACCACAAATTTACTCCACCTAAGTATTAAAATAAATGCAATTAACTCCCTGTAATTCTGAACAGTAACATCTGGCTCCATAGCCGATTTTCGAGAAATATGCATTCCTTAGAGCAAAATGTCCAAAATGTTAGAGTTAATCAACGACTGAATTTTAATACTAGATGTTCCCTTAATTATTTAATGGAATAACATGAGCTCCTTGTTGTAAGGTCCCGTCCCGTACCGGGTATCACCGTAGCATCGGTCCCCACCGGGACCTGTGGGGTTGGGCCCACCACACTCCGACTGATAGTCTGACCTCACTGTACCACCATTTAACCTTTCAGCGTGCTTCGTGCACTCGCTCACCCGCACCCTGAGAAACTATCTAGGGGGTCACCCATCCCTAGATTGCCCCAAGTCAAGCGCGCTTAACTTTGGAGTTTCAATAGATGGACTCCCTAAAAGGTAGGTCGACCTTGGTGATATGAGTAGTACTATCAATTCTCTTATACGATTCTTAGCCTGACACGCCATACGTTGTCAGTCTCAGGATCCCCTCTCATTTGGGTGTCGGATCAGTTCGTTCATGTACCCCTTCGCCTAGAAGCCTTCCACGAGCCGCTTCTTGTCCATGCACCTCTCTGGCACCGGCGATCACTCCCCGCCTTCATCGGCCCCGGGCATCACATGCCCACCAACTTCCACCTGGTTCATCCCCGAACCAGCACCGTACTGCGAGAGGTTGTGCTCTGATACCACCTGTATCGTCCCGTCCCATACCCGGTGTCACCGTAGCATCGATCCCCACCGGGACTTTTGGGGTTGGGCCCACCACACTCCGACTGATAGTCTGACCCCACTGTACCACCATTTAACCTTTCAGCGTGCGTTGTGCACTCGCTCACACACACCCAGAGAAACTTCCCAGGGGGTCACCCATCCCTAAATTGCCCCAAGTCAAGCACGCTTAACTTTGGAGTTTCTATAGATGGACTCCCGAAAAGGTAGGTCGACCTTGGTGATATGAGTAGTACTGCCAATTCTCTTATACGATTCTTAGCCTGACACGCCCATACATTATCAGTTTCAGGATCCCCTCTCATTCGAGTGTCGGATCGGTTCGCTCAAGTACCCCTTCGCCTAGAACCCTGCTAGGGCCGCTCCTTGTCCGTGCACCTCCCTGGCACAGGCGATCACTCCCCGCCCTCATCGGCCCCGGGCATCACACTTGTCCTGACGAAATGTGTGTCCCTCTCTTTGATGGCGTTCGAGAAAAATTTGAATCACTTAGAGAAAACTATCAAAAATGTTTGGAACTCATAGCATGAAATTCATAAGTGTTCCCCCTCAAATAAAGCACCAAAATTGATTTGTCATGCAAGCATATAAAATCAATTCAAGTACTTAGCACATATAACACGCATTCAATCGCATTTATCCTAGATACATGGTCCCCTAAACATGTATTCAAAATAGTGCGTGAGGTATGAGCACAAAAAAAAAATTAGCATTTATACAATTCAATATCAATGCAAGCTAAACATGCATTCAGAATGTGCGAATTATGAGATGCAAAAGTATCGCATTTATACAATTCAGTGCAGATGCAAAATAAAATTGCATGTCATAATGTGCGATTTTTTTATTGAAAAAAAAACGAACGAGATTTAAAAAAATGTTATCATTTATTAGCATATAATTTTTAATTTTTCTTACGAATATTAATATTATTAATAGTATGGGGTCAGATTATTTTGCTTCGATCAACGTCACGCCTAAAATTTCACAAGACACGTGAAAGATAAGATACCGACATATCGACAAACTAAAGTCCTAAGTTCATAGAATGATCCGTTTCGACAACTCTCACTTGGTTCGGTCTAGCACTCAATTATTTCTTGGGATTTTTATATTTATATCACTCAAATCAGCACCAGCAATTTTAAGTCAATTTACCTGTGATCGAAGCGCTTTTAATCATTGCACCTATGCGAAAGACCGTCGTGGAATCAAAAGGACTTTGAAGGATTTTAATTTGGCTTTAACTTAGAAGGGAAGGAAAATTTTGGGATTGTGGACTTAACATCATCTTCCTTTTCTTAGTCACTTCTTTTCATCTGCATATTTTTCTTTCTCCTTTTGTCCTTTTCATCCCGATTTTTTGTATTTTTCTTCACTTGCTCAAGCTGAAGTTCCGCTTCTCTTCGAGGCTTAGAGATTATCTAAGGCAAAGTTCTTCTTGTTGATTCTCTGGCTGATACCGTGCTCCTCTTCTCTTAATCCCTAGAGAGGTTTCAGAGATTATCAATTTGGAGAAGTTCACAGTTACGTAATTCGAGCGCAAGGCCATGCTCCTCTTCTCGTTTCCCGATATAAGATAGGATTATCGTTGTAGAAGTTCACTTCGAGGTGGTCCTCTTATTCTGATGAGCGTACGAGATTAACGACGGAGAAGTTTACAGCAAGACCCATACCCCTTCTAATGATTCAGAATTTTGATAGTCGAGAGGCAGGTTCTTTTGGACTGTTTTTTGTGCGTTGAGCATTACCCAGTGTCTCCCGGAGACGCCACGTCCCCGGGTACGGTGTGGAATAAAAAAATTTCGGGTTCCCCGATTGCCCTTGTTGCTCGGATCAGAACAGTAACACATAGACACGTAATAGGGCGGGTCAAACCCGGAGAGAATTACCAGTTGAAGCGAGTGGAAGCTCATCGTCCTTTTCTTCAAGACTTCGTCGATGGTGGTGGATGGCACTAGATCGTCACACCGACCTCGCAGTGTACCACAAAATCAGTTCTCTGAAGATGGCTAGAGAGAACCGAGCCGTCGCGTGGGAGAAATGTATGTGCGTTCGGTGTGTATTTTGTGCCTTGTGATGGACGAAAATTCTCATATGGAGCACAAAATTTCTCTCTTAAATTATGAAATAGGGCTGCCCTATTTATACTAAGCTAGAATCGAAAATCCCAAGAATATCACAAAGATCTGATTTTCGAATTTTTACGCCATAAGTGGAGAAATTCTTTTGCTATATTTTATTCTCTTTTGAATTCCAAATCCAAATTTAAGGAAACTTGCTATTATTAGAAAACCAACTTAAATACCAAGTCAAAATAAGTATCTTTAAATATGATATAAAATTCGAAATTTAATCCTAGATTAATTTAGAAATTTCCAACTTAAAATAAAAAATATTTCAAATATATTATTTCCATATTTATATTTAATTTTCAAATTATATCTCAAGGTATAATTCGAAAATCAGCTTAGGGTTAAATTCTAATTTTACCCTCAAGCCTTTTTAGCGCTTGGCCAAGCCCAAGTCTTAAAGTTAATTTCATAGGAAGTCCGACTTCGGTCCATTAAACGGGCCGAGGCCCACTAAGGAGCGGCCCAATGGCCCAAGGCCCGTTAAGTCCCAAAACACTTTCTCTCCTTATCAGTACACGTTGATGATCCTTTTTAAGCCAGGCTCTCTAGGTTCGACTCAATCGGCAAGGGAGGAATCCAAGAGTCCGGTAGTTACCTAGCCAATCCCGCAGTACCGGACCGTAACCCGATTCAAGTGCGAATTTCGACCCAGTCTTTATTCTAGAACCTCACTATAGATAATAGTGCTACGTATAAACCCTTTAGTTGTGTCTCAATCGAGTGAGATCCATGGTTATGTTAAACTCACTAAACTCGATTCTATGATAAAACGTAGACGAGGCAAATTACAAAACTACCCTTCATGTCTCACATGAGTTAGTTCAATACCCTGGCCAAGGATTTCATAATTTCCTGTCGCCGTCCTCATAGGACACTTATAACAAATCGTCATCAAGACCGCATCTGGCCCACTGACCCATGCAATAGCAAATCGGGTCGAGGGGAACCAGTGACAGTCGAGACTTCGAAGTCAACTCCGTCAAAGCCCCTTTCGGTCTAAGGTTCACGTAGGCTACTATAGTGTTGTCGTCAGTCATTGACACTCCTTGAGTAATAAACCATGTTCGACCGTACGACCCGTGAGTCAGAGTCCATGACACGATTCAACCCCTTGATTCGATTCGTATCACAAGTCATGACCTCCGCTTCCAAGCGGGATATCGGCACACGATAGGTCATTGACAAATAAGCCGTAATCGATTATCCAGCACCCAACTGGAGTAAGGCTTATGGACTTTTAATGTTCGAGATTAAGAGTCCACTGGTGCCTTCCTCTCTCGTGCCCATCGAGAACAGTGACTCAACTCGACACATTTGGATTTGTTCATTTATTGCTTTAGTGGATGCTAAGTAAAGAACTCTTATATCCAATAAACGAACAATGCCTTTCGATAAACACACGAAAATGTTTTATTACACAAAAAGGTCGAATGATAAATAAGCTAATGCCCTATACAATCTAATCCTCGTATAGCATTCGAGAGCATATTCCTAATAATCTCCCACATGCATCAATGCCATGCGCTGCACTATCTAATACCTATCTTTTCAAGATGTCTAGCCAGCACTGCCTGTGATAGAGGCTTGGTGAATGAATCGCCACGTTTTTCTCGGTCGCAATCTTCTACACGGCTATGTAGCCATTCTCAACGAGCCCACGTAACAGGTGGTACTTTCTTTCTATATGTTTGGACCTGCTGTGAGATCGCGGTTCTTTCGCCTGAGCAATAGAGCCACTATTTACACGACACCAAGTTCTTCCAAGAACATTCTTATCCAAACACCTTCCTTAGCTGCCTCTGAGTGTTATATACTCTTCTTCGCAGGTGGAATCTGCAGTAGTGCTCTATCTGGAACTTTTCTAAGACACCGCTCCACCATTGAGCGTAAATCCGAATCCTGAAGTGGATTTTTATCGTCCACATCAGACTGGAAATCCGAATCCGTATTCCCTTCCACTTTCAATTCTCCATTACCATAGATCAGCATCATATCCTTAGTCCGTCTGAGGTACTTGAGGATAGTCTTGACTGCTGTACAATGTTCCTTACGAGGGTCAGCCTGAAACCGACTGGCTACGCCCACAGCGAACGCGAAGTCAGGTCGCGTGCAAAGCATTGCGTACATCAAGCTACCCAATGCGGATGCATAGGGGATTCCATTCATCTCTTTCCGCTCCAACTCATTTTGAGGGCTCATAGCGTTGGAAAGGTGAATCCCATGTCGCAGAGGTAGGAACCATTTCTTAGAGTTGTCCATATTATATAGCTTTAGGACTTTTCCTAAGAAAAGGGCCTGGGAGAGTCCTAACATACGATTCGCTCAATCTCTATAAAGCCGAATACCAAAGATGTAGGTAGCTTCTCCCAAGTCTTTCATGGAGACTTCGATCGAAAGCCACGCTTTCACCACCGAGAGCATTCCAATATCATTTCCTATCAAAAGGATGTCGTCCACGTACAATACGAGAAAAGATATTCTGCTCCCACTGCTTTTCTTATAGACGCAAAGTTCGTCTTCGTTCTTTAAGAATCCGTGGCCCTTGACCACTTCATCAAACCGAAGATTCCAGTTCTGGAGGCTTGTTTCAGTACGTAAATGGACTTGTTCAGTTTGCACACCTTATGAGCATCTCCTTGCGATGTAAAACCCTTGGGATGCTCCATATATATTTCCTACTTGATGTATCCATTTAGGAACACAGTTTTCACATCTATCTGCCAGATCTCAGTCATAGTGCGCGGCTATCGCAAGCAATGTTCGAATGGACTTCATCATAGCGACAGGCGAAAAGGTCTCCTCATAGTCAACACCCTCTTTTTGACTGTACCCTTTCGCCACAAGCCTAGCTTTGTATGTGTCAACCAATCCGTCATATCCAATCTGTAGATCCATTTACACCCAATAGGTCTAAAACCATCTAAAAGGTCTACTAGAGTCCAAACTTAGTTTTCGTGCATAGAATCCATTTTGGCTTGCATAGCTATAAGACATTTCTTCGAATCTTTATGTCTGATTGCCTGGTTATAGGTAGTGGTTCGTCTCCGACGTCCCTTTCCATCGCAGCAACCTTGTGCTCGATGTGGACCATTCGGTATCTCTCAAGCTGGCGAGATACTCTACCCGACCTGCGAAACTCTGGTTGTATCTCGGACTGCTCTACGGTGTCATCCGACACTGGAGTCTGTGAAAGCGCTTCTGAATACTCTCCAAGAGTTACTTCGCGACCCGCTCCACCCTCCGACGAACTCTTCTTCAAGAAAGTGAGCCTGAAGGGCTACAATGATTCCCTGATCATCGTGGAAGTAAAACTGGTATCCCATGGAATCCTCAGGATACCCGACAAAAGGTCATTTCACAGCCTTCGATTCTAGTTTATCTGTCTTGAGCTTTTTCACGAATGCGGGGCAACCTCAAATTCTAATGTGGTTCTAGCTCGGCTTGTGCATTCTGATATGGAATACGATCGACAGACTTTGTAGGACATCTATTCAGAATGTGTGCCGCTGTCAACAGGGCATGACCCCATAAGATATGGGTAGGTCTGTATAGCTCAGCATAGATCGAAACTTATCCAACAGAGTTCGATTTCTGCGTTTGGACACACCGTTCAACGCGGTGTTCCGAGCGGTGTCATCTGTGAAATGTTCCCATTCTCTTTCAAAAACTCGTCAAACTCGAGGCTCATGTACTCATTGCCTCGATCTAATCGAACGGCTTTAATGCTCTTTCCAGTCTGATTTTCCACCAAAGCCTTGTACTCTTTGAACCATTCAAAAGTATCGAACTTGTGCTTCATGAGATACACCTTGGCGAAGCGAGAGTGACCATCAGTGAAGGTAACAAAATAATGGAAGTTACTGCGAGCCGCTACCCCGAACGGTCCGCAAACATCCATGTGGATCAAACTGAGAAGTTCTGCGACTCTCGTAATAGTCCCTGTGAAGGGCGACTTGGTCATCTTTCCAAGGATACAAGTTTGCAAGTCCAATAGGGATCAGACCAAGTGGCTTTATAATGCTAGTTTTCTCCAACTCGAGAATCTTCTGTTCTCCAGCGTGACCGAGTCGAAGATGCCACAGCAGTCTCGAGTTCGACTACAATTTTCGTTTGTTGGTGATTGTATTCATAGTTTTTGTTTTATCTTCGACATTTAGGTAATACAATCCATTTAGTAAACTTACACTTTCGCAATTATTTCCAAAATAAATATTGCATATATTATTACTAAAACGGAACTCGTACCCGTTTCCGCTCAAAATGGGAATATAAACAATATTCTTAAGCCCCTTGGGCAAAACTAAACAATCGGAAAGCAGTAAACTATGCTAGTAGATAAAACGAGAGTTCTTGATCCAATGTTGGCCCAGGTACACAATGTCCGCTTCCTACGTTGATTAGATCTTTCGGTCCGCCAGCTTCCTACTTCGTTCCAGACCCTGGTTCGAAACACAGATATGAGCACTAGCTCGCGAGTCTAAGATCCACGAAGCGGAATATACCGTCATGGAACAATTTGTTTCTACGTAAAGTTCTTTACCTGAGGCAGCTAGCTTTGGGCAATCGCGCTTCCAATGGCCAAGATCATTGCGGTGAAGGCATTTGTCCGTCGGCTTGGCGCCTTTAAACATGTTCTTCGTGGCGTTGCCTTTCGAAATTCGTCCTTTGCGATTAGTGGGCTTGTCCGACTTTTTCTTTCTACTCGACCGAGTCTTAGCATTCGCGACAAGAACAACTTCCTTTCCTTTCACCTTCTTCATCTGAGTTTGCGCCGCCGACAACTGGTTCATCAACCCAGTCAATAATCTCCGCCTTGTTCAGATTAAAGTTCACAATGAACGAACTGAAGGAATGTGGGAGCGACTAAAATATCAAATCGTTCTGGAGCTCATCCATGATAGTCCAGTGCCTCGAGTCTTTCGATCCAATCGATCATCTTGAGCACATGCTCTCCGACCAGCCATTTTGCAATGAAATAGTTGCTCCGTTAGGGAATAGCGAGCACTCCTGGAATGTTCGCCAAAAAGCTCCTTCAAATGAAGCAAAATGGCGCCCACTTCCATTTCCGAGTGAGTGCGCTGCAACTCATTGCTCATGGAAAGAAGCATATAGCCCTTGACCTTTGGCTCGTCAACCTGCCACTTGGCACACGTAGCCCGGTCTTCGTCACTCGCATTAGCCCCTGAGACCGGGGGAATCGAGGACATAAGTTTGCGACTCCATACCTAGGACTATCCTCAGGTTACGGAGCCAGTCCACGTAGTTTGGTCCCACCAAACAGTTTCTCTCAAGCAGCATAGTAATAATGTTCGTCATCGCAGTAAATAGAAAGAAACGTAAAGCTGCAGAAAATAAAGATCTAATTAGGTTTATCTTATCATTCATGCGCAAACAAGGACTTTTCGTTTCGCTTAACTCCCACTATTTTTCTCGAAAACACTATCCTCCCGAGAAGAGTTCCGAAAACCTCGTTGAAAGTTTCATAGTGGAGTTGATATCCCCGACACGACTAGACTCGCCCAGTCTTTAATTTGCTCATCTAATCTTATCGAAGTCACGTCGAATGCGAACTTATCTAATAAGAGTTTCAACTATCTTTGTCTCAGTCATTGACCCTCACGGCTAACCCGGCTTATTGGGTATAACTGCATAAGTGTGACCTATCAACTTATGCTTAAATCGCACAGAATGTACCGCCCCTTCCTGTCATATGCTTCGTGGGGGGCGGACTGGTGTGACGAGCGGCGTCCAAGATGCACCCGAGATGCTAACACTGAGGCGGGATATATGACGCCAACTTACTCGGAACAAATCGCAAAACTCCCCAATGCTAGACATCTCAAGCATGATAGAAAATAGGAATCTAATTCCTTTATCCACTTAGTATTTATCAAACGAGAGAATAAACCACCTCACATAAGAGCACATAAAACATGCATATCATTTCAAAAACAAACACGCACGTAGGTAGTAAATTAACCCTAGGAAATAAACTACAAGACAACAGAAGCGGGTTATTTCTAGTCTATCCCTATTCCATGCGTCTTCAAAAGACCTCGGGTCGTCTCATGGGTTTTGAAGTCCAACGTCCTTCGTCACTCGAACGGCCTCAAAGTCACCGAACGTCCACCACCTTGTCACCGCCGAGGGGTCGCCGTCCATCTAATGGGTCCTCGTGTTTGTATTTAAGTCTAATGTAATAAAACGGTAAATTACAACACGGGGGATCATAAGTCCCGAACAACCCGTAAAACCAAATACAACCCGGGGGACGTAACCTTTAACAAATGACCCGGAAACCAAATTCCTAAATCCGCAAGTGTGCCTAAAATCGCATTCATAACTAGAACGTTGACAATTACATGACTTTAAAAAGAAATTGGGCCTTATACGGACCAAGCCCATTAAATGGCCCGTTAAGGCCTTGAGCGTGAAACCCTAACGCAGCTGTCGCGACTCAAATCGCTCAGCCGTCAAAACACGCCAGAGAGCAACGACGTAGAAGGCCTCCGGCGTAGATGTTGGGGTGGGTCCGATTAATCGATGCCGGCCCCCGAACAGCGCAACATGGCGATAGCGGAAGCGTGGTTTGAACCGAGCGGCGTAGGGTGGTGAATTTTCGATTTTTAATATCTAAATTCAACCTTACGCCATTCGGCTTCTCCTGAGGGTCTGAGATACTGCCCTTAGCCTCGGGAGATAACGGTTAATTCGAATTACCAGAATTCGAATTTATTTGAATTAATAATTTAATTCCAAATGAATCGAACAAAGCGGCAACCAGTAGTTTTTCGATTATTTGGTGACATAAATGATTGCCGATCAATACCAAATTTTCCAGAATAATTCTACACTTCCGATTATTTGGTTCGGGCGTTACGACTCGTCATACGAATCCGTCAGTTAACTGTGTGGCTTGAGAATTTGTAGAACATTTTTACCTCTTCTCACTTTTGTTATACTTAAAAAAAAACAACACTCTCATTAATCATAGCAACCAACGTTGCTTATGCTTATTTGTTAACTAATTTTAATTTTTTTTATAATTGATACACTTGTTAACAAGTGTCAAAATAAATAAATACAAAATCATGACTCATGCATTCTACACATCCCAACGTGGATGTGTAGAGTTTTCCTTTTTTTTTATTTATTATTTTATGATAATTTCAATTCGGCCCTTGAGGTTTCTAAATTCTCAATTTAGTCCCTCAGTATTAAATACTAAAACAATTAAATCCAATCTAATTATTTTAATTATAATTGAGCCTCACTTTATTAAGTAATTGAGCACTTAAGACAATCTTATGTCCTAATTATTTTCGTGACAATCACTGAGATTTAACTAAGTAGTCGACACCTCGTATCAACTATGCCACTACCTCAACGAATCTCATTCGTTAGGTTTTAAAGAAAAAACCCATCGTTTTCGTTCAAGTTCATTACCATTTTTAAGCGCGACTCTCTAGGTCCGTCTCAACTGGCATGGGAGGAATCCACGAGTCCCAGTATTTGCCTAGCCAATCCCGCGGTACCGGACAGATCCCAGTTGAGAACGAATTTTGATCCAATCGAAATTCGAGCGAACCGACTATAGTGTATACATTTAAATACCTTTACGCCTTTCACTTGTGTCCCGGTTAGGTGAGAGCCATGCTAATGTCAAACTCACTAACCTAACACTATGTTATAATCGAGACCGAATCGATTATTTACACTACGCTCCGTATCTAATATGAGCAAGTTTTCTAAGCTTCGGCCGACGGCTTTATAATCGTCACTATCCGATTACCTCATAGGACATTAACCTATACGAATATAGGTAGTGAATCCCGATAGCAGTCAAAGCCCGACAATCACCTCCGTAAAGTCGGTTGCGTTTCGTCGCTGGCCCGTGTCCAATATCTGAACACCTGCGGACCTAGCCAACAAGCGACAAATCGAAATTGCGAAAGCAAATCCGTCAGTGATCGTATCGGTCTGAGGCTGCTATAGTCGTTCGTTCAATCATTGACAACATCCTAGCCATGTGATCGAGACGAATACGAGCCGAATGTCCGAATACGCGATCTCTCCGATCACCGATATCTCCATCACGACCCACAACCTCTCAGGTAATTGGTGACACACCGATACTATGTGGTCGTCAATGGAAAAGTTATATTCGAATATCTAGTCACCCTCCTAGAATCCTTAGACTTACGGACTTTTTATTTAATGCTGAGATTAAGGATCATCCGGTGTCTCCCCTCTCGTCCCCACGAGAATCAGATGTCCAACTCAAACATTTAGGTGTTATTTATTTATCGCACTGCCGGATGCCAAGAAGACTTTAAATTCGATAAATAAACAATAATGCCTTTATTATAATAAAATAATATTCATTAATTTATTTGACGGTATATACAATAAAACTGTCTAGCAACCTATACATCATCGTGTGCCCTATACTATTCCTAGTCCTCGTATGGCATTCCAAGGGCACACTCCCTAACAGCCTCCCACTTGCACTCGAATGCCATGCGCTGCACCTAATGCCAGTCGCAATGGTATCGTAGCCCCATCTTGTCCAGATGTTGTTCCATAACTGCTTGGGACAAGGGCTTCGTGAGCGGGTCCGCCACGTTTTCTGCGGTGGCGATTTTCAGCACGGCGACCATCCCGTTTTCAACGAACTCACGTAATACGTGATATTTTCTCTCGATATGTTTTGACTTGCTATGAGATCGTGGCTCCTTTGCTTGCACGACTGCACCGCTATTATCGCACCAAAGTGTAAGCGGTCTGTCAGCCACTGGTACCACAGTAAGTTCCTCCAAGAACTTTTTCATCCAAACAGCTTCTTTAGCTGCCTCTGAGGCTGCTATATATTCTGCCTCGCACGTGGAATCGGCAGTCGTGCTTTGCTTGGAGTTTCTCCAAGACACTGCCCCACCGTTGAACACGAATACAAAACCTGAAGTAGATTTTCGGTCATCTACGTTCGACTGGAAGTCCGAATTGGTATAACCAACTACTTCTAGTCCCGCTCCTCCATAAACCAGCGTTAAGTCTTTAGTCCGTCTAAGGTATTTAAAGATATTCTTAACGGCTGTCCAATGTTCTTCCCCTGGGTTTGCCTGAAACCGACTAACTATGATCACACCGTAAGCAATGTCCGGACGTGGACACAGCTTCGCGTACATCAGACTACCCACTGCTGATGCATAGGGTATTCCATTCATCCGTCGTCTGTCTTCCTCACTTTGAGGTGACATTGACTTCGACAAATGGATCCCATGTCGCATTGGTAAGAACCCTCTCTTAGAGTCATCCATTCTGAATTTCTTCAGGATTTTCTCTAAGTAAAGGGCCTGAGATAAGCCGATCGTATGGTTCACTCGATCCCTGAAAAGCGAATACCTAGTATATACGTCGCTTCCCCAGGTCTTTCATGGAGAATTATTTTCAAAGCCATGCTTTCACCGATGAGAGCATCCTGATGTCGTTTCCTATCAAAAGGATATCATCCGCGTACAGTACAAGTAACGACACCATACTCCCACAGCTCTTTCTGTAGACACATGGCTCATCTATGTTTTTCACGAATCCAAAGTTCCAAAGTGCTTCATCAAAACGTAGATTCCAGCTGCGTGAGGCCTGTTTCAGTCCGTAAATGGACTGATTCGGTTTGCACACTTTGTCGGCATCTGCATGCGACTCAAAACCTTTTGGCTGCTCCATATAGATCTCCTCCTTGAGGAATCAATTAAGGAACGCCGTTTTGATGTCCATCTGCCAAATCTCATAATCATAGTGCGCAGCTACGGCGAGCATTATCCGGATAGATTTGATCATGGCTACAGGCGAGAAAGTCTCCTCATAGTCGACTCCCTCTTTTTAGTTATAGACCTTGGCAACCAACCTGGCCTTGTACGTCTCAACTTGTCCGTCAGATCCAATCTTTCTCTTGTAGATCCATTTACAGCCGATTGGTCTAAAACCGCTCGGTAGGTCTACAAGAGTCCAGACTTTGTTAGAGTACATTGAGTCCATCTCAGCTCGCATAGCCTCAATCCATCTCGCTGAGTCAACATCAGATATAGCTTGATCGAAAGTAGCGGGATCTTCTCTTAGAAGTCCCCTAGTCGCAACATAATCATGTTCGACGTGTGACATGTCAAACCGCTGTGGTTGGCATGACACCCTTTCTGATCGTCGCAAGACTGGTTCACTCGGACCATCCGAATCCTGTGTGGGCATTTCAGTTGACTGCTCCTCGAGAGTGACCTCTCGGCCAACGCCACAATCTCGAATGAACTCTTCCTCGAGAAAATGTGCATGTGGGCCAACAACGATCCTCTGATCATCGTGAAAATAGAATAGGTACCCCATAGAGTCTTCGGGGTAACCTATGAAACGTCCTTTTTATAGATCTAGACTCCAATTTGTCTGTTTTCAGCTTTTTTCATATAGGCGGGGCAACCCCAAATCCTAATATGTGATAAGCTGGGTAAACGACCAGTCCATATCTCATACGAAATCCCATTAATAGACTTTGAGGGACACCGGTTAATGGTATAAGCTGCTGTCAAAAGTGCGTATCCCCACAATGACATCGGCAAATCTGTATAGCTTAACATAGAACGAACCATATCTAATAAAGTCCGGTTTCTACGTTCGGCCACGCCATTCAACTGTGCCGTGCCGGGCGGAGTCATCTGTGATAAAATACCGTTCTCCTTCAAGAACTGGTCAAACTCGACACTCATGTACTCGCACCTCGATCCGATCGATAATAAGCTTCGATGTTTGGTTTTCCACCAACGCCTTATATTCTTTGAACCTTTCAAGTGCATCGGCTTTATACCTCATCAGATACACAAGTCCGTAACGACTGTGATCATCTGTAAAGGTAATAAAATAGAGGAAGTCACCCCGAGCTTTCACATTGAATGGCCCGTAAACGTCCGTGTGAATTAAACCGAGAATTTCCGTGGCTCTATTAAAAGTCCCGGTGAAGGGTGATCGGGTCATTTTACCTTGGAGGCACGACTCACAAGTCGGATAGGGATCTGATCCCAACGGTGTCAATATCCCGTTTTTCTCCAACTCGTGGATCTTGCATTCTCCAGCATAACGTAATCGAAGATGCCACAAGTATCTCGCATTTATTCCCGTCTTTCGTTTATTTGTGACAATATTCACAGATACGTCGTTCTGGGTATTTAAATAGTACAAACCATTAAATAGTGTCGCGCTACCAACATTTTTATTTCTATACATAATGTGGCATGTATTATTATTAAAACTAGATACATAACCATTCCTGCTCAAAACAGGAATGGAGACGATGTTCTTAAATCCCCTCAGGAGTACAAGACAATCGTACAAAAGCAACACATGCCCAGAAGATAAAACAAAAGACCTTGATCCGACGTGGCTTACCGAGATACTATCCCCACTTCCCACTCTGACCTCGATCTCATGCTCCCCAAGCGCTCTACTTGGTCCCAGACCCTGCGTGGACACACAAATGTGAGTACCAGCCCCTGAATCCAATATCTAAGAAGTAGAGTATACAGATGTAGAACAAACTGTTTCTAAAATATTAAGTTCCTTACCTGACGCAGCCTGCTCACCCTTGAGCTTCGGACAGTCCCGCTTCCAGTGGCCCAGCGCACCGCAATGCAGGCACCTATCCGTCGGCTTTACACCGGTCTGCATTGATTTCCTAGAAGATATTTTCTTCTTGGAAACCTTCCCTGTCGGCTTGAGCTTGTTGCCCTTCTTCTTCTTGCCTTTCTGAGGCTTCGAAGAGGTAGCGGCAAGTGCAGTTTGCTTTGCCCTCTTCATCTGACTTTGCGCCGTTGCTAATTGATTCATCAGATCAGGAAGCAACAGCGTCATGCCGTTTAGATGATAGTTCACAATGAACGTATTGAAGGAGGGAGGCAGATACTGCAAGATGAGATCGTTTTGTAATTCCCGATCAAATCGAAAATTGAGAGTCTCCAACCTCTCGATCATGGTGATCATGTTCATAACATGCTCGCCAACATTCTCACCCTCAAACATCCTCGATCGGAAGAGCTGCGACGAAGTCGCATAGCGAGCTGTCCTAGACGTCTCACCGTAAAGCTCTTTCAAATGTTGAACCATCACCTGAGCATCAGCCATATTTTCATGGCTACGCTGCAGTGCGTTACTCATCGATCCGAGGACATGAGCCTTTACGAGCTTCTCGTCGCGCAGTCGTTTGTCATAAGCGGCACGAGCCTGCTCGGATGCCCGCGCCCCTGGGGCTGGCGACATTTCGGAGTCAAGGATATAAACTAGGTTCTCAATCTCAAGGAAAATCCTCAAGTTGCGAAGCCAGTCTGAATAGTTTGACCCGAGCTTGATAGAAGACAGGGCATCCAATCCCTTTACTCACTTAGTATTCGTACGGGAGATTTTTGTAACTCATAGCACATTAAAATTAAGCACGAGCATGTAAATACATTAAATAAATTCCTAACCCTAGGAAAGCAATTTAAATGGACAAATATACGGGCTATTTCTAGACTAGTCCTATTACATGGGTCTTAAAACGACCGGGGTCTTCGATCTTCAAACGTCGACCATTGTCTCCATCGCACCGAACCCTCCAACAACGACATGCGTCGAACGGCAATCATTTTATCTAGTTTATCTAATAAAGCGATAAAGTACAACACGTGGGGAATTATTTCCCGAACATCCCGTAATCCATGTACATCCGGGGGGCAGCATACGACCCTTAAACAAATAACCCGGTTGAACCTAAGCCCGCGTAAATGTCCCACATAAACATGCAACACAGAATTTTGACGTCGGGTCCCCGACCTACATCACGAGCGATGATAGTCTCCAAACTACATCGACCATTCCTTTGCCACATCGGCTTTCGAGGCCTTCGGTCGAAACATTCATGAGCCTTGGCTCTGATACCACTGTTGGGGTGGGTCCGATTAATCGATGCCGGCCCCCGAACAGCGCAACATGGCGATAGCGGAAGCGTGGTTTGAACCGAGCGGCGTAGGGTGGCGAATTTTTGATTTTTAATATCAACATTCAACCTTACACCATTCAGCTTCTCCCGAGGCTCTGAGATACTGCCCTAAGCCTCGGGAGATCGCGGTTTATTCGAATTACCAGAATTCGAATTTATTTCCAATTTATTTGAATTAATAATTTAATTCCAAATGAATCGAACGGGATTTCTTCTGTCGTCGCCTCGGATAGACGTTGCTGCTCCTTGTCTGGTTCCCGGGGCCTCCGTGCTAGACTGTTACGCCGGTATGACCTTGAACAAACCTCCGAGACTGCTCTCGATGGCTAGACACAGTTTGGTTCGGGCGTTACGACTCGTCAAACGAATCCGTCGGTTAACTGTGTGGCTTGAGAATTTGTAGAACTTTTTTACCTCTTCTCTCTTTTGTTATACTTAAAAAAACAACACTCTCCTTAATCATAGCAACCAACGTTGCTTATGCTTATTTATTAATTAATTTTAATTTTTTTTATAATTGATACACTTGTTAAAAAGTGTCAAAATAAATAAATAGAAAATCATGACTCATGCATTCTATACATCCCAACGTTGATGTGTAGAGTTTTCCTTTTTTATTTATTTATTATTTTATGATACTTTCAATTCGGCCCTTGAGGTTTCTAAATTCTCAATTAAGTCCCTCAATTGAGCCTCACTTTATTAATTAATTGAGCACTTAAGACAAAACCACGTCAACTATACCACTACCTCAACGAATCTCATTCGTTAGGTTTTAAAGAAAAAACCCCCCGTTTTCGTTCAAGTTCATTACCATTTTTAAGCGCGACTCTCTAGGTCCGTCTCAACTGGCATGGGAGGAATCCATGAGTCCCGGTATTCGCCTAGCCCATCCCGCGGTACCGGACAGATCCCAGTTGAGAACGAATTTTGATCTAATCGAAATTCGAGCGAACCGACTATAGTGTATAAATTTAAATACCTCTTACGCCTTTCACTTGTGTCCCGGTTAGGTGAGGGCCATGCTAATGTCAAACTCACTAACTTAACACTATGTTGTAATCGAGACCGAACCGATTATTTAAACTACGCTCCGTATCTAATATGAGCATGTTTTTTAAGCTTCGGCCGAAGGCTTTATAATCGTCACTATCCGATTACCTCATAGGACATTAACCTATACGAATATAGGTAGTGAATCCCGATAGCAGTCAAAGCCCGACCATCACCTCCGTAAAGTCGGTTGTGTTTCGTCGCTGGCCCGTGTCCAATATCTGAATACTTGCGGACCTAGCCAACTAGCGACAAACCGAAATCGCGAAAGCAAATCCGTCAGTGATCGTATCTGTCTGATGCTGCTATAGTCATTCGTTCAATCATTGACAACATCATAGCCATGTGATCGAGACGAATACGAGCCGAATGTCCAAATACGCGATCTCTCCTAACACCGATATCTCCATCACGACCCACAACCTCTCAGGTAATTGGTGACACTACCGATACTATGTGGTTGTCAATGGAAAAGTTATATTCGAATATCTAGTCACCCTCCTAGAATCCTTAGACTTACGGACTTTTTATTTAATGCTGAGATTAAGGATCATCCGGTGTCTCCCCTCTCGTCCCCACGAGAATCAGATGTCCAACTCAAACATTTAGGTGTTATTTATTTATCGCACTGCCGGATGCCAAGAAGACTTTAAATTCAATAAATAAATAATAATGCCATTATTATAATAAAATAATATTCATTAATTTATTTGACGGTATATACAATAAAACTGTCTAGCAACCTATACATCATCGTGTGCCCTAGACTATTCCTAGTCCTCATATGGCATTCCGAGGGCACACTCCCTAATAGTAGAGCCTCGTATGGCATTCGGAGCAGCCTTGAGCTTTTTCGGTTCTCTATCTGGACTTCGGGCGAATATCAATAAGAGTGAGATGTTTATCTCTAAGAAGGTAGATAGACTCAAGGATGCACTCCAGGCAATTATGGGCCCCGTTGGTTCCCTACCCGTGCGCTACCTGGTAGTGCCACTTATCACGTCGCGGCTGACCCTAGCTGACTGCGCCCCACTCCTCCGTTCCATTGACCAATGACTCGGCTCTTGGACCAACCAATCTCTTTCGTACGCCGGTAGGGTTCAGCTCATCAGATCGATCCTCCTAGGCTTTCACACTTATTGGGAGATGTCTTCCTCCTCCCCAAGGGTATTATACGTATTATCGAGAAGCGGCTCAGGGCGTTCCTGTGGCGGGGTTCTAGCGCGAAGGTGGCATGGGCTGATGTGTGCACACCGCGTGATGAAAGGGGCTTAGGCTTACGATCCATCGAGACTGACAATAAGGCATTGATGATGCGCCTTATCTGGAGCCTGCTTAGGGGAGATGAGACCTCGATCTGGGCCACATGGATCCGTATGACACGACTGCATAACACTTCCCTTTGGTCCATCAAACCAACAGCTAGAACCGAGCTGGAAAATGTTACTTAAGCTGCGCCCGCTTATCCGCCCGCTTGTCGAGTTCCGCATTGGTAACGGAGCCGACACTCGGCTTTGGAATGACCCTTGGCTACTCACGCGCCCTCTGGTGGAGCATTTTCCTCGCGGGCCCATGGTCATGGGCCTCCCACTGGACTCGAGGCTGAGTGCAGTTATCGATGACACAGGGTGGCGTTGGCCAGGACAGTCGACAGTGGAATACATGGAGATCGCTACCCTACTTCCCCATGTGCAACCGAGAGAGACAAATGAGATACGATGGCTTGCTTAGGCTAATGGTGTGTTCTCTACTTACTCTGCGAGGGACAGATTGCGGCTAAGAGCGCCCCGTGTACCTTGGTTCACTTTATTTGGTGGTCCTCTTTCTGTCCCTAGACACGATTTCATGTTATGGATGGCGATTAGGGTCAGGTTGGCGACGAGGGACAAACCTTGTGTTGCAGCGGCGGCGGGCACCACATCGTGCCTTTTGTGTGACGCCCAAATCGCGGAGACGACTCGTCATATGTTCTTCGACTGCCTGTACTCTAGCCATTGCTTACGGCTTCTGCGGGCGAAATTACGTTTTGGTTGGCCTATGACTGACTGGGTCGCGGGGATCAATTTGGCTGCTCAAAGGTGGCGGGGAAAGCACCTTGCGTGGATGGGCCCTCGTCATGTGCTTGCATCGCTTGTCTATCATCTATTGGCGGAACGTAACAGAAGATGGCATGATGGTCGACGACGTCCTCCTAATCACATTGTTGCTGATATCGAGAATCTCCTCTGCTCTCGACTTTCTACACTACCGGAGAATTATCTGCTCCAGGTCAGCGCCCTACGTCGCGTGTGGCGTATTGCTTGGCAGTGCATGTAGTCATTGGGAAATAGATCAGTGTACCTTTACTTGAATTTGCTGTTATGCTTTGGCCTGGTTTGCTTTGTGCCTTGGTTTCGCAATTTTGCGTTGGCTGCCCTCTGGTAGTCTGTTACCAGTGGGCGCAGCTTTCATTGCTGAACTTTTTGTACCCGTTTTATTTATTTTAGTGACCGTTCTAAAAAAAGATCTAATTAGGTTTATCTTATCATTCATGCGCAAACAAGGACTTTTCGTTTTGCTTGACTGCCATTATTTTTCTCGAAAATACTATCCTCCCGAGAAGAGTTCGGCAACCTCGTTGAAAGTTTCATAGTGGAGTTGATGTCCCAGACTCGACTAGACTCGCCTCAGCCTTTAACTGGCTCATCTAATCTTATCGAAGTCAAGTCAAATGCAAACTTATCTAATAAGAGTTTCAACTATCTTTGTCTCAGTCATTGACCCTCACGGCTAACCCGGCTTATTGGGTATAACTGCATAAGTGTGACCTATCAACTTATGCTCAAATCGCACAGAATGTACCGCCCCTTGCTGTCATACGCTTCATAGGGGGCGGACTGGTATGACGAGCAGCGTCCAAGACGCACCCGAGACGCTAACACTGAGGCGGGATATACGGCGCCAACTTACTCGAAACAAATCGCAAAACACCCCAATGCTAGACATCTCAAGTATGATAGAAGACATGAATCTAATTCCTTGACCCACTTTGTATTTATCAAACGGGAGAATAAACCACCTCACATAAGAGCACATAGAACATGCATATCATTTCAAAAACCAGCACGCACGTAGGTAGTAAATTAACCCTAGGAAATAAACTACAAGACAACACAAGCAGGTTATTTCTAGTCTATCCCTATTACATGCGTCTTTAAAAGATCTCGGGTCGTCTCACGGTTTTGAAGTTGTCCAACATCCTTCGTCACTCGAACGGCCTGAAAGTCACCGAACGCCCACCACCTTGTCACCGCTAGGGTTGGCAGTGGGGCGGGGATTCTCCGTCCCCGCGGGGATCCACCCCAATCAGGGCGGGGAATCCCTGAGATTTTATCCCCGCGGGGCGGGAACGGGGAATGATTTTTCCCCGCGGGGATCCCACCCCCGCCCCGAACCCTATTTATATATTATAATATATATATTAAATTATAATTTAAATAATATTAAAATAATATAAATATAGATTAAATAATATTAAATTAATTTCAAATATAGATTAAATTATTTTAAATTAATACAAATAATATATGAAACTATAATTTATATAATATTTATAAATAAAAATATATATAAATTTATATATAGATTAGATTCCCGCCCCCGCCCCGCCCCGTTGCCATCACTAGTCACCGCCGGGGAGGGGGGTCGCCATCAATCTAATGGGTCCTCGTGTTTGTATTTAAATCTAATCTAATAAAATGGTAAATTACAACACGGGGGGATCATAAGTCCCGAACAACCCGTAAAAACAAATACAACCCGGGGGACGTAACCCTTAACAAATGACTCAAAAACCAAATTCCTAAACCCGCAAGTCTGCCTTAAATCACATTCATAACGAGCACGTTGAATATTACATGACTTTAAAAAGAAAAGAAAATTGGGCCTTATACGGGCCAAGCCCATTAAAAGGCCTGTTAAGGCTTTGAGCGGGAAGCCCTAACGCAGCCACAGCGACTCCAATCGCTCAGCTGTCGAAACACGACGGAAAGCCACGACGGAGAAGGCCGCCGGCGTAGAGTCCCGGCCGGAGCCGGAATCGCCGCCGCCGGCGACGACACGCCGCGCAACGCGCACATGTTCAGCTCGCGACAGAAAGCTGCCGCGACTATTTCGTCGCCTCAGCTCCTCCGTGCTGGAGCCACAACCTCGCCGGGAGAGATCACCGCCGCAGCGTTCCGGTCGAGCCGGAGTTGCTGCGGCTGTCTTGTGCAGCGTGCACCGTGAGCGCCATCGCAGTCCGCGGCCAAAGCCGGGGAAGATCTCAGCCGGGCCGCCGCACCTTGCGGGCACTGTCCGGGGACGGTGCCTAGGCCACCATGGTTGTCGTCGGACCCAAGGTTCGAGGCTGATCTGGCCTGCTCAAAGCAGCCCTATTCTGCGGCTGCAGCGCCGTTAAGGCGCACGCAGCCCGCACGCAATGCGAGGCTGCCCGGGTCCCGCCATCACGCGGGTCCATGTCCCGTCCGTGGTTCATCGTCGGTCTGTACCACATGAGTTGGTGGCGGTAGCCCAACGACGGTCGAACCATGTCGGCGCTTCAATCGTCTCCCACGCGCCTCATTTCAATTTAAACACGTTATGATTCCGATCACGAGCGCCCGCTCTGATACCACTGTCCGGTTACCCAGTGTCTCTCGGAGACGCCACATCCCCGGGTACGGTGCGAAACAAAAATTTTCCGAGTTCCCCGATTTCCCTCGTTGCTCGGATCAGAATAGTAACATAGACACGTAATAGGGCGGGTCAATCCCGAAGAGATTTACCAGTAGAAGCGAGTGGAAGCTCCTCGTTCTTTTCTTCAAGACTTCGTCGATGGTGGTGGATGGCACTAGATCGTCATGCCGACCTCGCAGTGTACCACGAAATCAGTCCTCTGAAGATGGCTAGAGGGAACCGAGCAGTCACTGGGAGAAGAGTGTGTGCATTCGGTGTGTGTTTTGTGCCTTGTGATGGACGAAAATTCTCTTATGGAGCACGAAATTTCTCTCTTAAATTATGAAATAGGGCTGCCCTATTTATGCTAAGCTAGAATCGAAAATTCTAAGAATATCTCAAAGATACGGTTTTCGAATTTTACTCCTTAAGGGACAATTACTATTCGACGCAGAAATAGAAGCGACGTGCCGACGCAACAACCGAAATCGTAGACGGAGGATGGAGAATCAAGAACAAGAACACCACGAGTAACATGATCGCGAGATAGTTGCTCAGCGACCCAGTTTGCTAAGTAGAGCACTTCCAAGGTACTTTGATGATAACGACCTAATCCTCATTCCCGAAGGACCACACAACCAGTTCGAGATAAAACCGGTTACGATACAAATGGTGACCGGCGCAGTACAATTCCACGGGCTGACGACTGAGGATGCGAATTCACATCTTTTGAAATTTTCTCAGATTTCCAAAACTATTAAGTACCCTGGCGTTTCCAAAGAAGCGATACGATTAACGTTTTCTCCATTCTCTTTGACAGGAAAGGCATCAGAATGGTTTTCATCCTTGCCACAAACTTCTATTACTAGTTGGGAAGAATTGAGGGAATGTTTTCTGGGTAAGTACTACCCATTGTCAAGGACTAGCGAGATTCGAAGCCAACTCGTCAACTTTAAGCAAGAAGGTGGTGAAACTCTAAGCGATGCTTGGGCTAGATACAAGAGTCTCCTAAGACAGTGCCCAAAACACAGCATACCCTTGAGTGTTCAAATGCAATCGTTCTTTCTGGGGCTTAGTACACAAAATAAGCGGATCGTCGATGGAGGGTGCGCACGGAATTTTATGGAGTTAGCCGACCAGGACGCACTCCAAGCCATAGAGCGGATTGCAGCCTACCCCGCGAGATACACGGAGCAAGATTTGGATCGACGTAATGCTGGTGTGCATGAGCTAAGTGGATCCATGGAGGCACAAGTAGAGGCCATTTACCGAATGTTGAACGCAATGAAAGGAAAAGAGCCCGAGACAGTTCATCACATCCAAAATAGATCAAGGAACACATACTCTAACATATACAATCCTAGCTGAAGAGATCATCCAAATCTATCTTATGGTAACTCAAATTACTTAAAACCATCAAATTCCCAAAATTATCAAGAACAGGTACCATTTCAAAAACATCAAGGGCAACATGATGTCATTCCGTCAAAACAAAAAGCAACTTGGGAGGAAGCATTGGATAAAGTAGCTAAGCTACAAGCAACGAACATGCCAACTTGAGTCGTCGACAGATGATCGATTTCAGAAGTTGGAAGCTAAAGTAGACACAAATTTCCAAGATATAAACGCATCAATACAGAATCTTGTGAAAACAGTAGGACAACTTGCAAACACGGTGTCCGAACGCAAACAAGGCACACTTCCGAGTGACACCGAGAAGAATCCAAGAGAGTATGCAAAATCCATTAAGCTAAGGAATGGAAAGACACTCGAGTCAATTCCAGAGACTAAGACTGCGGACGGAGAAATCCAAATAGGTGACAATAAGAACACAATCACTGACACTGCAGACCGAAATCAATTCGTCGTCCGAAAAGAAGGCCGAGCCGCTACCACCGATAAAGATTCGACCTCCATTTCCAGCTGCACTACGAAAGGGGAAACCTGATAAGCAATTTGAGCATTTTATAAATATCTTTAAGAAACTTGAGATAAATATTCCTTTTGTTGAAGCTCATTTGCAGATTCCGAAGTACGCAAAGTTCATGAAGGAGCTATTATCGAATCGGAACAAGTTAGAAGAACATGGTACGATAGCCCTCAATGAGTTCGGCCGTTCTACAAAGGAAACTGCCACCAAAAATCAAAGATAGGGGGAGTTTCTCTATCCCTTTGCTCGATAGGCTCACTTTCATTTCCTAATGTATTATGCGATTTAGGTGCAAGCATTAACCTGTTACCTTTTTCTCTTCTTAAGAAGCTAGGTGTTGGCGAGCCGAAGCCTACATCCACGATACTACAGCTAGCAGATAGGTCCATCACATACCCATGAGGAATCATAGAGGATGTGCTAGTAAAGGTGGGAGAACACTACTTCTCGGCGGATTTTTGTAGTATTAGACACGGAGGAAGATACAGATATGCCATTGATACTTGGGAGACCATTTTTAAACACGGCAAGAGCTTTAATCGATGTCGGTAATGGTAACTTATTCTATAAGTAGGGGACGAGAAAGTAGAGTTTGATGTTTACAAGGCAATGAAACACCCTACGGATGATCATTCATGCTCCTTTATTGATAGTATTGACTCATATGCTTTTGAGTATTTTAAAGTTTTCAGGAACAAGGATGAGTTAGAAGCATGCCTAACCGGAGAATCTGTGGATAATCGAGAAGATATAGAGTATGTCATGGCAAGCCTAGAGGCGAATCCTTCTCACCGAAAGTCGGTTAAAACCGAGAATCGAGCCACTCAATCGACCTTTAGGACAACAACCACGACCATCAATCGAAGAACCTCCAACTTTGGATTTAAAACCCTTACCAGATCATCTTAAGTATGTTTTTCTTGGCACCACGGACACTTTACCAGTGATTATTTCTTCCTCACTTACAGGTATCATGGAAGAAAAACTATTAAGAGTGCTAAGAGAGCATAAGCGAGCGTTCGCATGGAAGGTGGCCGAGACAAAACTGTTGCGTGAGCCCGATTAATCGACGCCAGCCCCCGAACAGCGCAACGTGGCAATAGCGGAAGACGTTTCGAACCGCGCGGCGTAGGGTGGCGAATTTTCGATTTTTAATATCTAAATTCGACTTACGCCATTCAGCTTCTCCCAAGTGTCTGAGATATTGCCCTAAGCCTCGGGAGACCACGGATAATTCGAACTACCAGAATTCGAATTTATTTCGAATTTATTTGAATTAATAATTTAATTCCAAATGAATAGAACAAAGCGGCAACCAGCCGTCATTCGGCTATTTGGTGACATAAACGATTTTCGATCTATACTAAATTTTCCAGAATAATTCTACACTTCCCAACGTTCGCAACAAGGGGTCCTGCGAATTATTCCGATATCGTTTCGTATTTTCCGTAAATCAAATCGTTAAGGTTCGCGATATACCTTCGGTGAACGAGATTTCTTCTGTCATCGCCTCGGATGGACGTGGCTACTCCTCGTATGGATCCCGGGGCATCCGAGCTAGATCATCACGCCGGTATGACCTTGAGTGAACCTCCGAGACTGCTCCCGATGGCTAGACCCAGTTCGGTTCGGGCGTTACGACTCGTCAAACGAATCCGCAAGTTGAGCTAGGTGGCTTCTGTGAACTTTCACCACCTTTCAAACAAGGTTTTTCTCTCTTGCTTATTTTTCCTAAAAATACCAAGTACTCACCCACATTTTTCTAGCAACGCACGTCTTTCTTTTTATGCAAACTTTTTTTTTTTCCTAAAATGAAACACTTGTCATGTTATTAAAAAAATAAATGGTGAGTCATATAATAACTCACACCCAACGTGGCTAGAAGAATTGTGTAGTGATTTTACTAATTTTTTATTTTATATTTGATTTGGCCCTTGAGGTTTCTAAATTCTCAATTTAGTCCCTCAATTTTAAATAATAAAACAATTAAATTCAATCTAATTATTTTAATTATAATTGAGCCTCACTTAGTTAATTAATTAAGCACTTAAGACAATCTTAAGTCCTAATTATTTCCGTGACCGTCACTGGAATTTAACTAAGTCGTCGACACCTCGTATCAACTATGCCACTACCTCAACGAATCTCATTCGTTAGGTTTCAAAGAAAAGCCCGCCGTTTTCGTTCAAGTTCATTATCATTTTTAAGCGCGACTCTCTAGGTCCTTCTCAACTGGTATGGGAGGAATCCACGAGTCCCGGTATTCGCATAGCCAATTCCGCAGTACCGGACAGATCCCAGTTGAGAACGAATTTTGATCTAATCGAAATTCGGGCGAACCGGCTATAGTGTATACATTTAAATACTTCTTACGCCTTTCACTTGCGTCCCGGTTAGGTGAGAGCCATGCAAATGTCAAACTCACTAACCTAACACTATATTATAATCGAGATCGAACCGATTATTTAAACTCCGCTCCGTATCTAATACAAGCAAGCTTTCCAAGCTTCGGCCGAAGGCTTTATAATCGTCGCTCTCCGATTACCCCATAGGACATTAACCTATACGACTATAGACAGTGAATCCCAATAGCAGTCAAAGCCCGTCAATCACCTCCGTAAAGTCGGTTGCGTTTCGTCGCTGACCCGTGTCTCATTTATAAACACTTGCGAGCCTAGCCAACTAGCGACAAACCGAAATCGCGAAAGCAAATCCGTCAATGACCCTATCGGTCTGAGGCTGCTACAGTCATTCGTTCAATCATTGACAACATCCTAGCCATGTGATTGAGACGAATACGAGCCGAATGTCCGAATACGCGATCTCTCCGATCACCGATATCTCCATCACAGGTAATCGGTGACACAACCTCTCAGGTAATCGGTGACACTACCGATACTATGTGGTCGTCAATAGATAAGTCATATTCGGATATCTAGTCACCCACCTAGAATCCTTAGACTTACGGACTTTTTGTTTAATGCTGAGATTAAGGACCATCCGGTGTCTCCTCTCTCGTTCCCACGAGAATCAGACGTCCAACTCAAACATTTGGGTGTTATTTATTTATTGCATTGCCGGGGTGCCAAGTAGACTTTAAATTCGATAAATAAATAATAATGCCTTTATTATAATGAAAATAATATTCATCAATATATTCGACGGTATATACAATAAAACTGTCTAGCAACCTATACATCATCGTATGCCCTATACTATTCCTAGTCCTCGTATGGCATTCCGAGGGCACACCCCTAAATGCCTCCCACTTGCACTCGAATGCCATGCGATGCACCTAATGCCAGTCGCAATGGTATCGTAGCCCCATCTTGTCCAGATGCTGTTCCATAACTGCTTGGGACAAGGGCTTCGTGAGCGGGTCCGCCACGTTTTCTGCGGTGGCGATTTTCTGCACGACAACCATCCCGTTTTCAACGAACTCATGTAATACGTGATATTTTCTCTCAATATGTTTGGACTTGCTATGAGATCGTGGTTCCTTTGCTTGCGCAACCGCACCGCTATTATCGCACTAAAGTGTAAGCGGTCTGTCAGTAACTGGTACCACAGTAAGTTCCTCCAAGAACTTTTTCATCCAAACAGCTTCTTTAGCTGCCTCTGAGGCTACTATGTATTCTGCCTCGCACGTGGAATCGGCAGTCGTGCTTTGCTTGGAGCTTTTCCAGGACACTGCCCCACCGTTGAGCACGAATACAAAACATGAAGTAGATTTTCGGTCATCCACGTCCGACTGGAAGTCCGAATCGGTATAACCAACTACTTCTAGTCCCGCTCCTCCATAAACCAGCGTTAAGTCTTTAGTCCGTCTAAGGTATTTAAAGATATTCTTAACGGTTGTCCAATGTTCTTCCCCTGGGTTTGCCTGAAACCGACTAACTATGCTCACAGCGTAAGCAATGTCCGGGCGTGTACACAACATCGCGTACATCAGACTACCCACTGCTAACGCATAGGGTTCTCCACTCATCCGCCGTCTGTCTTCCTCACTTTGAGGTGACATTGACTTCGACAAATGGATCCCATGTCGCATTGATAAGAACCCTCTCTTAGAGTTATCCATTCTGAATTTCTTCAGGATTTTCTCTAAGTAAAGGGCCTGAGATAAGCCGATCGTATGGTTCGCTCGATCCCTGAACAAGCGAATACCTAGTATATACGCCGCTTCTCCCAGGTCTTTCATGGAGAATTCGGTTGAAAGCCATACTTTCACCGATGAGAGCATCCCGATGTCGTTTCCTATCAAAAGGATATCATCCACGTACAATACAAGGAACGACACCATACTCCCACTGCTCTTTCTGTAGACACATGGATCATCTACATTTTTCACGAATCCAAAGTTCCGAACTGCATCAAAACGTAGATTCCAGCTGCGAGAGGCCTGTTTCAGTCCGTAAATGGACCGATTCAGTTTGGACACTTTGTGAGCATCTGCATGCGACTCAAAACCTTTTGGCTGCTCCATATAGATCTCCTCCTTGAACAACAACGCCGTTTTGACGTCCATCTGCCAAATCTCATAATCATAGTGCACAGCTATGGCGAGCATTATCCGGATAGAATTCATCATGGCTACAGGCGAGAAAGTATCCTCATAGTCGACTCCCTCTTTTTGGTTATAGCCATTGGCAACCAACCTGGCCTTATACGTCTCAACTTGGCCGTCAGATCCAATCTTTCTCTTGTAAATCCATTTACAACCGATTGGTCTAAAACCACTCGGTAGGTCTACTAGAGTCCAGACTTTGTTGATGTACATTGAGTCCATCTCAGCTCGCATAGCCTCAATCCATCTCGCTGAGTCAACATCAGATGCTTGATCGAAAGTAGCGGGATCTTCTCTTAGAAGTCCCCTAGTCGCAACATAATCATGTTCGACGTGTGACATGCCAAACCACTGTGGTTGGCGTGGAACCCTTTCTGATCGTCGCAAGACTGGTTCACTCGGATCATCCGAATCCTGTGTGGGCATTTCGGTCGACTGCTCCTCGAGAGTGACCTCTTCGGCCAACGCCACAATCTCGAATGAACTCTTCCTCGAGAAAATGTGCGTGTAGGCCCACAATGATCCTCTGATCATCGTGAAAATAGAATAGGTACCCCATAGAGTCTTCGGGGTAACCTATGAAACGTCCTTTTATTGACCTAGACTCCAATTTGTCTGTTTTCAACTTTTTCACATAGGCGAGGCAACCCCAAATCCTAATGTGTGATAAGCTAGCTAAACAACCAGTCCATATCTTATACGGAATGCCGTTAACAGACTTCGAGGGACACCGGTTAATGGTATATGCCGCTGTAAGAAGCGCGTATCCCCACAATGACATCGGTAAATCTGTATAGCTTAACATTAAACGAACCATATCTAATAAAGTTCGGTTTCTACGTTCGGCCACGCCATTCAACTGTGGCGTGCCGGGCGGAGTCATCTGTGATAAAATACCGTTCTCCTTCAAGAACTGGTCAAACTCGACACTCATGTACTCGCCACCTCGATCTGATCGTATAGCTTTAATGAGTTTCGGTGTTCGGTTTTCCACCAACGCCTTATACTCTTTGAACCTTTCAAGTGCATCGGCTTTATACCTCATCAGATACACAAGTCACGACTGTGATCATCCGGAAAGGTAATGAAATAGTGGAAGTCACCCCGAGCTTCACATTGAATGGCCCGCAAACGTCCGTGTGAATTAAACCGAGAATTTCTGTGGCTCTATTAAAAGTTTCGGTGAAGGGTGATCGGGTCAGTTTACCTTAGAGGCACGACTCACAAGTCGGATAGGGATCTGATCCCAACGGTGTCAATATCCCGTTTTTCTCCAACTCGTGGATCTTGCGTTCTCCAGCATGACCTAATCGAAGATGCCACAAGTATCTCGCATTTATTCCCGTCTTTTGTTTACTTCTGACAATATTCACAGATACGTCGTTTTTGGTATTTAAATAGTACAAACCATTAAATAGTGTCGCGCTGCCAACATTTTTATTTCTATACATAATGTGGCATGTATTATTATTAAAACTAAATACATAACCATTCCTGCTCAAAACAGGAATGGAGACGATGTTCTTAAATCCCCTCGGGAGTACAAGACAATCGTACAAACGCAACACATGCCCAGAAGATAAAACAAGAGATCTTGATCCGACGTGGCTTGCCGAGATACTATCCCCGCTTCCCATTCTGACCTCGATCTCACGCTCCCCAAGCGCTCTACTTGGTCCCAGACCCTACATGGACACACAAATGTGAATACTAGCCCCTGAATCCAATATCCAAGAAGTAGAGTATACAGATGTAGAACAAATTGTTTCTAAAACATTAAGTTCCTTACCTGACGCAGCCTGCTCACCCTTGAGCTTCGGACAGTTCCGCTTCTAGTGGCCCAGCGCACCGCAATGCAGACACCTATCCATCGGCTTTACACCGGTCTACTTTGATTTCCCAGAAGATATTTTCTTCTTGGAAACCTTCCCTGTCGGCTTGAGCTTGTTGCCCTTCTTCTTCTTGCCTTTTTGAGCTTCGAAGAGGTAGCGACAAGTGTAGTTTGCTTTGCCCTCTTTATCTGACTTTGCACCGTTGCTAATTGATTCATCAGATCAGCAAGCAACAACGTCATGCCGTTTAGATGATAGTTCACAATGAACGCATTGAAGGACGGAGGCAGAGACTGCAAGATGAGATCGTTTTATAATTCCCGATCAAATCGGAAATTGAGAGTCTCCAACCTCTTGATCATGGTGATCATGTTCATAACATGCTCGTCAATATTCTCACCCTCAGACATCCTCGATCGGAAGAGCTGCGATGAAGTCGCATTGCGAGCTGTCCTCGATGTCTCACCGTAAAGCTCTTTCAAATATATAACCATCACCCGAGCATCAGCCATATTTTCATGGCTACACTGCAATGCGTTACTCATCGATCCGAGGACAGGAGCCTTTACGAGCTTCTCGTCGCGGAGTCGCTTGTCATAAGCGGCACGAGCCTACTCGGATGCCCGCGCCCCTGGGGCTGGCGGCATTTCGGAGTCAAGGATATAAACTAAGTTCTCAATCTCAAGGAAAATCCTCAAGTTGCGAAGCCAGTCTGAATAGTTTGACCCAGTCAACCTATTCTCATTGAGCAGTACATTTAAAGCGGTCGACATAATTTCACAAAGAGAGAAAATGCTGCAGAAAATAAAAGGCATATTAAATCGATTGTATAGGTTATCAAATGCGAACAAGGACTTTTATTCCGTTTGACTCCCACTATCTCTTCATAAACACCATTCTCCCTACGGATGTTTTGGAAGTTTCATTGATAACTTCGATAGTGGAGTTGATGTCCCCGTGGACGGATGCAAACCTCAACCTCTGTCGTTTTATTGGTTTGCAGCGGCCCACGAAGTCGCGCTCCGCACGAATCCGACCTTGTCGAATGTCTCAACTATCTTTGTCTCGGTCAGGGACCCCTGCCGGCAAACCCGGAACAAGGCGGTGTGACTGTCTAAGTGCGACCTATCAACTTTGCTCAAAACCGCACACTTGAACCGTACGTTTTACCGCACAGTGTGGTCTTGGCGAGCGGCACAAATGCACCCGAACAAGCCGAAACAAAAGCAAATGCAAGGCGCCGGCATACCCGAAACCAAACATTGCATTTAGGTTTTGTGCGGCAGACCCGAGCTTGATAGAAGACAGGGCATCCAATCCCTTTACTTACATCTTATTCGTACGGGAGATTTTTCTAACTCATAGCACATTAAAATTAAGCACGAGCACGTAAATGCATTAAATGAATTCCTAACCCTAGGAAAGCAATTTAAATGGACAAATATGCGGGCTATTTCTAGACTTGTCCTATTACATAGGTCGTAAAACGACCGGGGGCTTCGATCTTCAAACGTCGACCCTTGTCTCCATCGTCGCCGAACCCTCGAACAACGACATGCGTCTAACGGCCATCATTTTATCTAGTTTATCTAATAAAGCGATAAAATACAACACGGGGGGAATTATTTCCCGAACATCCCGTAATCCATGTACATCCGGGGGGCAACATACGACCCTTAAACAAATAACTTGGTTGAACCTAAGCCCGCGTAAATGTCCCACATAAACATGCAACACATAATTTTGACGTCGGGTGCCCGACCGACGTCACGAGCGATTATAGTCCCCAAACTACATCGACCGTTCGTTCGCCACATCGGCTTTCGAGGCCTTTAGTCGAAACATTCATGAGCCTTGGCTCTGATACGACTGTTGGGGTGAGCCCGATTAATCGACGCCGGCCCCCGAACAGCGCAACGTGGCAATAGCGGAAGCACATTTCGAACCGCACGGCGTAGGGTGGCGAATTTTCGATTTTTAATATCTAAATTCGACCTTACGCCATTCGGCTTCTCCCGAGTGTCTGAGATATTGCCCTAAGCCTCGGGAGACCACGGATAATTCGAATTACCAGAATTCGAATTTATTTGAATTAATAATTTAATTCCAAATGAATCGAACAAAGCGGCAACCAGCCGTCTTTTGACTATTTGGTGACATAAACGATTTCCGATCATTACTAAATTTTCCAGAATAATTCTACACTTCCCAACGTTCGCAACGAGGGGTCTTGAAAATTATTCCGATATCATTTCGTATTTTTCTTAAATCAAATCGTTAGGTTTCGAGATATACCTTCGGTGAACGGGATTTCTTCTGTCGTCGCCTCGGATGGACGGGGCTACTCCTCGTCTGGATCCCGGGGCTTCCGGGCTAGATCATCACGCCGGTATGACCTTGAGCGAACCTCAGAGACTACTCCCGATGGCTAGACGTAGTTCGGTTCGGGCGTTACGACTGGTCAAACGAATCCGCAAGTTGAGCTACGTGGCTTCGATGAACTTTCACCACCTTTCAAACAAGGTTTTTCTCTCTTGTTTATTTTTCCTAAAAATACCAAGTACTCACCCACATTTTTCTAGCAACCCACATCTTTCTTTTTATGCAAACCTTTTTTTTATTTACTGAAATGAAACACCTGTCATGTTATTAATAAAATAAATGGTGAGTCATATAATTACTCACACCCAACGTGGCTAGAAGAATTGTGTAGAGATTTTACTAATTTTTTATTTTATATTTGATTTGCAGGTTGGCCCTTGAGGTTTCAAAATTCTCAATTTAGTCCCTCAATTTTAAATAATAAAACAATTTAATCCAATCTAATTATTTTAATTATAATTGAGCCTCACTTAGTTAATTAATTAAGCACTTAAGACAATCTTAAGTCCTAATTATTTCCGTGACCGTCACTGGAATTTAACTAAGTCGTCGACACCTCGTATCAACTATGCCACTACCTCAACGAATCTCATTCGTTAGGTTTCAAAGAAAAGCCCGCCGTTTTTCGTTCAAGTTCATTACCATTTTTAAGAGCGACTCTCTAGGTCCGTCTCAACTGGCATGGGAGGAATTCACGACTCCCGGTATTCGCCTAGCCAATCCCGCGGTACCCGGACAGATCCCAGTTGAGAACGAATTTTATCTAATCGAAATTCGGGCGAACCAACTATAGTGTATACATTTAAATACTTCTTACGCCTTTCACTTGCGCCCCGATTAGGTGAGAGCCATGCAAATGTCAAACTCACTAACCTAACACTATATTATAATCGAGACCGAACCGATTATTTAAACTCCGCTCCGTATCTAATACAAGCAAGTTTTCCAAGCTTCGGCCGAAGGCTTTATAATCGTCGCTCTCCGATTACCTCATAGGACATTAACCTATACGAATATAGGCAGTGAATCCCGATAGCAGTCAAAGCCCGGCAATCACCTCCGTAAAGTCGGTTGCGTTTCGTCGCTGACCCGTGTCTCATTTATGAACACTTGCGAGCCTAGCCAACTAGCAACAAACCGAAATCGCTAAAGCAAATCCGTGAATGACCCTATCGGTCTGAGGCTGCTATAGTCATTCGTTCAATCATTGACAACATCCTAGCCATGTGATTGAGACGAATACGAGCCGAATGTCCGAATACACGATCTCTCCGATCACCGATATCTCCATCACGACCCACAACCTCTCAGGTAATCGGTGACACTACCAATACTATGTGGTCGTCAATGGATAAGTCATATTCGGATATCTAGTCACCCACCTAGAATCCTTAGACTTACGGACTTTTTATTTAGTGCTGAGATTAAGGACCATCCGGTGTCTCTTCTCTCGTCCCCACGAGAATCAGACGTCCAACTCAAACATTTGGGTGTTATTTATTTATCGCACTGCCGGATGCCAAGTAGACTTTAAATTTGATAAATAAATAATAATGCCTTTATTATAATGAAAATAATATCCATTAATTTATTTAATGGTATATACAATAAAACTGTCTAGAAACCTATATATGATCATGTGCCCTATACTATTCCTAGTCCTCGTATGGCCGAGGGCACACTCCCTAACAAAAAGGAATAAGCCCGACAATCTGCATGCACAAGATTTTAATGGAGGATTCATATAAACCGGTCGTACAACCACAAAGGCGTTTGAATCCAACAATGCAGGAAGTGGTGAAAAAAGAGGTAATCAAGCTTTTAGACGCAGGTATGTTTTATCCTATTTCTGATAGTGCATGGGTTAGTCCAACACAAGTCGTTCCTAAAAAAGGAGGTATGACCGTTATTAAGAATGCTTCCAATGAATTGATTCCAACTAGGACTGTTACGGGATGGCGTGTTTGCATAGACTATAAGAAGTTGAATGATGCCACCCGTAAAGATCATTCCCTTCTCCCTTTTATTGATCAAATGTTAGAAAGGATAGCTGGACATGAATTTTATTGCTTCCTAGATGGTTATTCAGGTTATAATCAGATTTCTGTAGCACCCGAGGATCAAGAAAAAACTACGTTTACTTGTCCTTACGGTACTTTTGCTTATAGACGTATGCCATTTGGATTATGTAATGCCCCAGCTACTTTTCAGAGATGCCTGCTAGCTATTTTTCATGATATTGTAGAAAAGTTCATGGAATTTTCATGGATGATTTTTCTGTATTTGGTTCTTCTTTTGACGTATGTCTCGATAACCTAGCATTTGTGCTTGAACGATGTGCAGAGACTAACCTTGTACCGAATTGGAAAAAGTGTGATTTTATGGTACAAGAAGGAATAGTTCTCGGACATAAGGTGTCGCATAAGGGAATCGAGGTAGATCAGGCCAAGATAGATGCAATCGAGCAGTTACCACCACCCACTTCGGTAAAGGCAGTTCGAAGTTTCTTAGGACATGCAGGATTCTATCGACGTTTCATTAAGGACTTCTCAAAAATAGCTAAGCCTTTATCTAATTTTCTTGTTAAAGATATTGTTTTTAACTTTACTGATGAGTGCTTGCTGGCTTTTCAAACATTAAAGGAGAAACTCACCACCGCCCCCATAATTGTCGCACCGGATTAGACTTTACCATTTATATTGATGTGCGACGCAAGCGATGGTGCAGTCGCCGCTGTTTTAGGACAACGCAAGGATAAGATATTTCAGACCATCTACTACGCCAGCAAAACCTTAGACGATGCACAGAGAAACTATGCTACTACCGAGAAGGAGTTATTAGCTGTGGTATTTGCTGTCGATAAATTTCATTCTTACCTTGTGTTGAATAAGGTAATCGTGTACACTGATCATGCTGCACTTAGACACTTATTGCTAAAAAAGATGCAAAGCCTAGGTTGATTCGTTGGATTTTACTGCTTCAGGAGTTCGACTTAGAGATACGTGATAAGAAAGGTGTCGAAAATATCATAGCTGATCATCTATCTAGGTTAGACACTTCACATAAGCAGAATAATGAAATTCCAAGACGAGTGTTTCCCTGATGAACAACTGTATGCATTACTCGATACGTTTTTACCTTGGTATGCGGATTTTGCAAATTATGCTGCTACAGGTGTTATTCCGACAGGCTTATCTTTTCATCAGAAAAAGAAATTTCTTTCTGATGCGAAGCATTATCTGTGGGACGATCCAATTTTGTACAAAATTTGCTCCGATTAGGTAATGTATTCCCGCCGAATAGGTAAATTCTGTCTTAACTCATTGTCATTCTGGTTTAACGGGTGGACACCACGGACCAACAAAAACTGCATTTAAAGTGCTTCAATCAGGTTTGTTCTGGCCTAATTTATTCAAAGATGCTCATGCTTATGTGGCTTCGTGTGATCGATGTCAGCGTACTGGTGGTATTTCTAGAAAACATGAGATGCCTTTAAATATTATGCTAGAAGTTGAGCTATTTGATGTTTGGGGTATTGACTTTATGGGACCGTTTCCTACTTCATGCTCTAATAAATATATTCTCATTGCAGTAGAATATGTATCTAAGTGGGTCGAGGCTGAAGCATGTAGAACAAATGATGCACGAGTAGTTATTCGCTTTCTTAAGAAAAATATCTTTACTCGCTTTGGTACACCACGTGCAATAATTAGTGATGGGGATACTCATTTTGCAATAAGTTATTTGCTAATTTATTGTTGAAATATGGTGTTAAGCATAAAGTGTCTACCCCGTACCATCTTCAAACCAGTGGACAGGTAGAAGTTTCCAATAGGGAGCTTAAGCAAATTTTAGAAAAGACAGTGAATGCCTCTAGAAAAGATTGATCTTTGAAGCTAGATGATGCATTATGGGCATATCGCACTGCATTTAAAACACTGATAGGAACTTCACCTCTTAAATTAGTTTACGGAAAAGCATGCCATTTACCTGTTGAGTTAGAACACCGCGCGTATTGGGCTGTTAAGAAACTTAACTTTGATTATGTCGAGGCAGGTAAAAACAGGTTACTTCAACTGAATGAGATGGAGGAATTTCGCCAAAATGCATACGAGAATGCAAAACTGTATAAGGAGCGAACGAAGAAATACCATGATAAGAAAATTGCGGAGAGAGTTCAAAGTCGGGGATCGTGTGCTACTATTCAACTCGCGGCTGCGCCTATTTCCTAGAAAACTAAAGAGCAAATGGACAGGCCCATACGTAGTGAGCAAGTATTTTCATCTGGAGCCGCACAGATCCTAATAAACGGAAAGGACTCTTATAAAGTTAATGGACAACGCCTGAAATTGTACGACGACGGGAGTCTTGGAGAAGCAATTTCAGTAGTTCTTGAAGAAGCCCATAATACTAATACGACTGCTTTGAGTTGTTCTATATCTTTCAGGGATACCTTGTCTGGAGAACCAGCAAGCTGAAGGACCTCCAGCACAGCGAAGCAAGTCCAAATACCGATCTACCTTGATCGGTTCGGGAGTCGAGCTAACGACTATAAAAGCAGCGCTCCTTGGGAGGCAACCCTAGTACTATCGATACGTTACTGCTTTATTTTTTATTCGAGTCTTATATTTATCATATCGCATTTTATTAAGTGTGTCTTGCTTTTCACATAAAATCGTATCACGGTGTCGTCTACTTTGTTCCTCGCAGGCTCATAGTCAGTTTGGGGGTGATTTGCCTGCAGAGCTAGCTCGATCTATGAAGGAACGAAAGGCTTCTCACGACTCGTCATGCATCGATCAACACATTATTCGGGGCAGTGTCACTTAAACTCTCTCTTTGCTTTAAGTTTCTACACATTGAGGACAATGTGATAATTAGTTTGGGGGTGGGGTGACACATGCTAGATTTATATGACACTGATCTCTTTGATTTTATTAGTTGGTCTAACTAATCAAGGTTATGATTTGAACGTCATTTGTGAAAGCTTTTTTAAAATTTTGCTTGTGTCGAGATAAGATTCAGCTAATTGTGTGTGAAAGTCCTGCATGTTACGTGTTTTGGTATTAGCATGAGTATCTGACCACATTGATTGCTTCAGAAAAATAGTATGTATCATGAGACACAAACCCAGAAATATTATGAGTTTTGAGCAAAAAATAAAAAATAATAATAATAATAATAATAAAATTAGAGCGACTCCTTGCTCGATGCGTTTTTCATGAGTGCCACACATAGTCTGATTATTTTCGAACTTGCTTTGTTATGCATGTCAATATTACTTTGTGGATTTTTGTGTACGAAAATGATAAAGGCACTTAGGATAAGTCACTGGCCTAAATATCTGCGTACCCGACATATCTATCAATTACTGAGCCCATTTGAGCCTTATTAGCCTTATTTATTGATTTGGAGCCACAATATTTAGCCACATTATCCCCTTGTTTTATCCTTCATCTTCAAACCATTGTCAGCATGTTAGCTTACTAATCGCTTTAGAGTATTGAGTCAATTAATTTAGAGGAAAGATGATTATGGCATGTTATATCTGGTTGTGGTATTTTATTGTAGTTATTTGGAAAAAAATCGAATAAAAAAAGAGAGATCGGAAAAAAAAACTGAGACAAAAAAAAAGTATAAAAAAAAAGACGAAAAAACGAAAAAAAAGGGGTTACAATAGATTTTCAGAATTATTTCCTTAAGTTCTTAGTAATAGTTTTGAGTACTTTTTTAGTCGAGTTTTCTTTTTTTGCGGTCGTATTTTGTTGATAGAGGTGTAGACAGGAAAATGGCAACATGACTTCTCTTGAGATATTGTTCGAAATTGGCAACATGCACCATTTTGAGTACAACTTTCGATCTAAAATTCGGATGACCTTAATTCAAATTCCTGTCAATAGCCAGCTTAATTATCAAGAACTTTTATGTTTAACGTTCGTCCAGATTCGAAGTTCATTGACCTCGTAATTGCGCCTGAAAATGATTTTCGGGTGCTATTGCCCGAAAATGGCAGCCTTGCGCTATCTTCACCATAACGTTTGATGTGAATTTCGGATTACCCTGATTCGAATTTCTATGGACAACCAACTTGATTATCTAGAACTTTTATTCTTTATGTTCAGCCCGATTCGAAGCTCATTGACCTCAAAATTGTGCCCGAAAATGATTTTCGGGTGCTGTTGGCCGATAATGGCAGCCTGCGCGATTTTCAGTGTAACTTTTAATCTAAACCTGTCGAAAACTTCCTAAAACCATCTAATCCCTCAATAACATTCTAGATTCTAATGTATCGCCAAACTCTAAGGCACTTTAATCATTTAAATACTAGAGATATTCATGTATCGAAAACAGTTTAATTATAAAAAATACTTTAACCTATCTAAGCATATTCATTTTAAAAGGGCTCAAATATCCTTTTGACATAATAAGTAGTTCTAATGTCGAAACCTTTGTAATAATTACCAACATATGCTTAAAATAGTTGTCCAACTTGTATATGCATATATATATATATATATATATATATATGTTAGTGTGTGTGTTTAAGTTACCAAAAGCATCATTAACAATCTTTACCTTCGAAGATTTGAATTGGCCTAATCAAGGTTCTGAAACCGGATTTTCGAACCTGACAGGAAATTTTAGTGGTTAAACCGGTATAGAACCGGAATCAAACCGTAGTAAAACTGGTATCTCAAATATAATAAATATATATTTTATATATGAATTAATCAAATAATATGAAAAAGTACATGTTTTTATGAACTTTTTTCAAACTATAATTATATAAATTTAGGGGTAAAATTTAATAAAAGTAAATTACGTGAGTTGTTATAATTAATCGTATGTCAAGTATTAAATCTATGTGTTGGGGTCAAATTTGAATAAAAGTAAAATAGTGAGCTAATAGGTTAATTATAAAATATAAAAATTAGGGTGTTGGGTGGATTCGAACCCAAGCACACTAAGTAAAATACGCACAATTTAACCACTAGACCAAACTAATTTATTGGTTTTCCAATTTTGTATAATTTATTTAAACCAAATTTCTTTATTTATTTTAAATTAAAAAAGACCTGACCGAACCTAACCTGATTTTTGACCGGTCCGGTCCGGTCTTGACAACCTTGCGCCTAATACTTTCCTCTTGTTGTTCGAAATTCCTTGTTAGCTTTCTTTCTCTGTTCTTATTTCCATGTCACGAGAGGTTTCTACTTAGACATATGTTGTAGATATATCATATAAAAGTTGATGAGACAAGTAGCTTAATAACGATATCTTTACCTCCCATGCTAAGAAACCCTATCCGTTCCACTTAATATAGTTTTTCACCAATCATAGTTATCCTCATTTGATAGTTACGAAAAATTCTCTTTACCTAAACTACCGAACTTTTATCAAAAGTATAATGCACATTGAAAACTTTAGGCACTCAATACTTTTAGGTTAAGTATCGAAACGTCTTTATATACCCTATTTTGAGAACTTGTATCACTACTATCTATCGAAAACTATATTTATATGTCTATCGAAAATTTCTTACTGATACAAAGTTCACTTCCACTATTTATTCCCACCACTCATAATGCCTTAACCAATTATTATTATTATTATTACTCCTACTACTATTATTATTATTATCTATATTCATCTCTACAAAATTAATAGTATATAAATGCATGAATTCGTGAATGTATTAAATGATGTAGGATTTTGGTTTCAGTTCCTGACACCTAAACTATCGAAAACACAATTACACGCCCCATTACAATGATAGCTAATAAATCTATGCACAATTCAAATTGTATTCTACAAAAATTATGCAAAGTACTATTGCCGTCTAATTTTACGATCGAGAAATGTTATTCGCTAAGGTTAACAGTGAAAAGGATTTAGAAAATTTTCCGTTTGATCTATATTGTATCCGTGTTATTTTATGATCGAACAAAATGTGTGATAGTTTTCGATCGAAAATTTTCGTTCAGGTATTCGAGCGAGAAATTGTTTTCGATTCTAGAAGTGTTTTCGCTGCAAAGTTTGTCGATAGAACAAACTGTTCAAAACCATAACAGGTTTTCGCTGGAAATATTTTTACGATCGAGAAAGTCCGTGTTGACAAATTAATTCGGCACCGCCAAATTTTACGATTGATAAAAATGACTTCTAAAATCAAGTTTTCGGTCTAGAAAATTTGCATCGAGAATTAACAATATCCGTAAGTAAGTTTCTCGAGGGTAATTTTTTCGGTCAAAGTTATCGATTATTCGGACTAACACAAATTAGCGATCGAAAATCTTTTTCGATGCAAACAATATCGCAATCAAAATAGGATTTCAATTGAAACTGTTTGCGATCGAGAAAGTTCTTCTACTACGATGAACATTAAAAAACCAGTTTAGTTGAAAATCGAAATTTTAAGCATTACAGATTACCGAAAAGCATTACAGATTACCGAAAAAACCCAGATATCCAACCTTGATCGAATTATGAAGAATCGAATAGTAAATCTGAAGAATTCGAACACTTACGATTGAGATTTACCTACGTTGAAGGTTGAGAGAGAAATAACTTGTAGAACAAGCAAGGTGGCGAATTTTTCTCTCTAAAAATTCACGATTCTATTTTCGATCTGATTTTCCTTGCTACAACACACTCCTTATTTCCTATGGAGTTCACTTATAAATACCACCTCATGGTATATTTACACAAGTAGTCCTATACAATGACTATTTACTATTTAGCCCAAGACTTCTAATTTGCATAACAAGACTAAGACAACTCTATTAATTGAATTCAATAAAATAGTTCCAACAATCTGCCCCTTTGTATTCAATTTTCAATATTGCGCGGGTAGTCTTCGTCTTGCAATGGAAAGAGTCCTCGAGTCCTCGAAATCTCCTCTTTAGAAAATCTCCAAGCTCACCTGGTCTTCTAGGCATCGACTTTTTCTTCGAATCTTCCTTTGAAGTTCTTCTCCTAAGTGCCGTAAGATATACGAAGTATTATTGCCGGATTTAGAAAGTCCGCATTCCATTTCTCCAAGCACACGAAACTCGAAACTCCCCCTATTTGGGTCAACCTTGTGTTGAGATCGGGGAGTCCGATGTGAGGTTCGGAGAGGTGGACAGGATTGGCAACTTCGATCATTGATGCAGTGCACACGGTTGGCAACTTCGGTCCTTGATGCCGTGGACACGGTTGGCAACTTCAGTCGTTGATGATGCATGAATCACGTGTCGTTCGGTCGAGGAGAGGGCTCGGATTTAGCCATCTTCTCCGTTTCGCCAGATTCGTCTTCTCCGAATGGAAGATGTCTGGTTCGGCCTCGTAGAAGTGTCTCTAGTTCTGGAAGAAGGTAGGCCGTCTCTTTCTTCAATTATTTAAGTTGTACCGAGCCTCCTTTGAATGTGGCGTTGTGAGAGAGCCCGGCTTCAGAGTGGTACGCGCGGCGGAATTGGTGGGTCGACCGACCGATTGTGTATGCATAGCACCTTCTCCACTTTTTTTTATCCCTATTTTTTTATCTCCCTTTTTTTCGTTTTATTATATTATTTTTTTTTCCTTTTGATCGTCACCGTTGTCTTTGGAAATTTTTTGTCCGTTTGAAAGCTCGAGATTCTTCGTGGTACGTCCATCTTTGGAGGTGGGAGATTAAATCCGAGAAGCATATCGAAAAAGAGAAAGGAGAGAGGTTTTTTTTTTTTTTTTAATTTTTCTTCTTTTTTTATCTCTCTCTTTTTTTTATATATCTCCCCTTTTTTATATCTCTCTTTTTTTATCTCCCCATTTTTTATCCCTCTTTTTTTTATCTCACTTTTTTTTTGTTTTATTATATTATTTTTTTGCTACCTTATTTTTGTTAGATATATATATTATATATAGGTATGTATACTATTAATGTAGTAGTTTTATATTTATATCTCGAGAAAGTGTGACGAGAAAAAAAACTTGTCAAGAAACTTTACGGTGAAAATTTCTCGAGAAAGTGAAGAAAAAATCGGCAGAATTTTTCAGAAGGTTTTATTTTGAACTTAAGTATAAAAGATAAGGAAAATCAAAGTATTTATTTATGATTTCCTTCTCCCAAAGTAAATGCTTCGAAATAAATTTTTTCCCCCGAGAAATATGCGTAATTAGCTTAACGAATATTACGAATCTCGTTCCCTTAAATCGCTCGTTGTAAGTTTTTCTCCCCCTCAAATAAAAGCTCATTTAAAAAGTATTAATCAAAAATGGTATTTATCGTGTCCGTTCGTAATATGCATTTGAAAATTTTAAAAAATCGTTTAAAGCGATGAAATGCATATCGAAAACGTACCATTTGAAAAATTTTGAAAGAAAATAGGTATATTTTTTTCGATGAAGCTCAAATGCGTATGTAAATGTGAAATATACCTCATTGAAGCTTAATTGTAGCTCACGCCTCACCCCTAATCATGTATGTGGAGCCACTAAGTCGAATTCCATACATGAGGGAAAATCTACAAAATTAGCAGGACTTTGGTACCCATTGTAATGTGGGTCCTCCATTATTAGTAGATAACGATTTAAGCATAAAAAAGGTGTCAAATTTAAATGTTGTCCTAAATCAATGAACCTTTCGGTACCCAAATTTGTTTGGGACTACCTAAATTTCGTGAAGAAATAGGAACCCATGTCGGAGCGATTTGACACGGATAAGACGTTTCAGCTCGGGTGAAAGTGTGTTTGGGAGAAGGTTTAAAAATTTTCTTCGAGGCTAAGGGCATAAGATGTTTCTTTGAATGAACCTTGACCGGATATTACATGTAAAAATACGAGCATATAGATTTATAAGCATCGATAGCACATAAGTCGTATTTCCTACGGTTAAAATTCACACCTTTCACATTAGAATGACGATAAGAATTTCGAAAATTATTTTAAAAAGTCTAGGCTTTTAAATGAGAAATTAGTAGAATCACACAATGAAGTTTGTGCTCTAGAACTTGAAATATATTTTTGAAGCACACAATGAAGTTTGCGCTCTAGAACTTGAAATATATTCGTGAAAATTTTTCTTTTTGGAGGAAGAGCCAGTTTCAAAGTTTGTACTTCTAATTTAACGAACATGTAGAAGTAACGGCTTATGGAGTATTTGATCTATTGGCGCTCAAAGGCTCTTTTTCTTTCTTAACCTGCTTTAAGATTAACTTTTCTTGTGAGGAAGCTTGATATTAGATATTTCTAATAAAAGCGCATTCTTTTCGGCATCAAAATTCTTTCTTTCCGTTTCTAATGTAGAATTTAAATCCGCTATTTTCTTTATAGAAAGTATATCAACGGAAGAAGAATTTTCAGAATGACGAGATTGTGCTTCCTTGGTCTTAGAAGTCGCAAGAAGATCTTCTAATGGTTTGATCTTAGAATAGAGCTTCTTTTTGCCAGTTAAGAAAGCATAGTTATTTTGAGCCGTATTCTTTTCGGCTTGACAGATATCTAGACTCTTGGTTAATTCACTAACCTTATTATTTGATTTTTCTAGTTGGGCTTCGAGACTAGTGATTTTTTCGTTCACAGTTGTCAATTTACAGTTAAGATGACTTTTCTCATTTATATTCTTAACTAAACAATTATAGTTGTTGGCTAGCCTGCCCTTTCTTTTACTACCGAACTATGCTTCTCTAAGGGAATATACTTATTCTCGCTAATATTGGGGCTCTTAGATAGTTCTTCTATTTTGCACTAGACCTCCTAAGTTTAGATTCGAGAATAGCTATTTCCTCCTTATACGTAGTTAATTTGTCTTCTAACTCTCTTGTACTTTTCCGCTCATTGTTCATGTTAGCGTACCTAGTTTGTAAGGATTCGAACATGTTAAACAATGTAGAGTTAGAAAATGATACTTACTTGGAAGATGTATTAGTCTCATCTTCTGGTGTGCCATCAAAGCCAAGTGCGTCGTTTGTTCGGAGTTTGTAGTCTCTTGCTTCTTTGAGCGTGACTTGGTCTTTGTGGACTTCTTTAACTCCTCAATCAATCGTAGTTGACACCCCAACTCTTTCACCTTTTCATCAATGTTGGAGTCATTGTCGTCAGATAGAGTGTCGTCGGATCGAGTAATCGAGTAGGTGTCCATTTTTGTTATGATTATTATTTATTTTTCATTTTGGTTGGATATTTTGATCGTTAACGTGTTTTATGGATTTGATTTTTTAGTATTGATTAAGATATTTTTTTGATAACCGGGGAAAGCCGATGGTGAAACCCCGGGGCCGACCCACTACCTGCTAAGCAGGCCGACCATGTCAATCGCACATGTCTGGGCCCATGTGGGCAGACCTAGAGAAATGTCACAGGGATGAGCTTCGAACCCACAACCTCTCCCAACATGACCCAAGCGCCTCAGCATGACCAATAGAGCCAAGCCTCATCGGCAATGATTAAGATATTTGGCTTTTAAAATTTCAGTTTCGAAAACTTTTTGGTTTATGTTTGATCTAAAAATTTAAGTATATACCAAAAGCTTTTTCTATAATGTGCCGGTTGAAGGTTATTGTTTTCGATCGAAAAAATTTATTACTTTTTTCTAAATCTCAATATAAGGCACTGTTTTCGGTCGAAAATAATTCTCGATTAAAAGTTTTTTTTTGAATGAAGATGTGGAGCACTGTTTTCGATTACTACTTTTTCCGATAAGGTACTGCTTTTAGAAAATAGTTTTGAATTTCAAACAGTTACGTAGTGATTTATGATCATAAAAGTTTTGCGATTTCTGTTAATATTACCTTCTTCCTCAGATGATGAAAAAGTGGATACTGAATTTGATCGTGGCGGAGCTTCGGGTCCTTCATGGGTTTGCGCCAATAGGCAAGAAGCTTGCCATTGACGAAGAAATCCTATAAGGATATGAATTCTAAGAAACACCAATGTTTCTACTGCGGCTTGCCGCATAGCATACAATGACGGAATCCGTTTCAAAAAATTCAGAGATCAAGGAGGGTATGTATTTAAATATGTGTATATTGAAAATATCATATTATACCTGCTTTTTTTCGTATCGACGTAGGCATTCAATAGATGTACGTTATTTCCACCTGTAGATTAACTTTCTTTTTGTAATTTACATAGGTCTAAAATTTTTGGGTGGCACTGAAATTTGTGCCAACCAAATGAAGACTACTTGATAGGATGTTGCTTACTTCCCAATAAACGTCGAACCCAGGCCACACCAGTGAAGATGTTGTTATTCTCGCTTTTGAACTGAAATTGACGAATGATTTTTAGTTATAATTGAAAATATTGTTGAAACTACTGATGTTATTTCCTGATTTTTGAGTCCCTTTTAGGACAAAGTGGCGACATGAACTGCGTGTTATGTTTCAGAAAATTCCAATGGTGCTTTTGTGGACATATTATTATATGCTTTGAGGAATGCAAAAAACAAACAGGGTACTACAAGGTTGGTTTTCTTATCAGTTTCTTTTGTTTTTTTCTTGATATAATTTAATTGGAAGATCAACTTGGAATTGCTAACTGCCATACGTGAGAGAAACATAATGGCATATGATCATATAATTATTCTTGCTTTCGGTTTTCATTTGTTGATGTAGGGAGCTTGCACCCGTATGAATGATCGTTGGTTGAGTTCACTTGGGGATGTAAACTATGAATGGAAGAATTTGTTTTCCAGATATTTGAGCAAGCCTGCTTAATTTTGCTCTATTTCCATGTAGTTTTTCACATTTTCATCGACAATCACTGATTTGCGACATTATTTTTGTGATGATTGTATTTACGGAGGAAATCAAACTTTTGTTGGTTGCGGCTCACAGTTTAGTTAGAATATTATACAGTGTAGCCATACTGTTCAAGGAAGTATATATGTTTGTGTGTGTGCATTCCCTTCTGCAGTGCATACAAAGTTCTCTTAACTTCAAATGTTGTAGTATTGCACAACATATTGAGTAATACTATTCTCTTATGATACATAACTAATTTATCTTATTAATTAAATTAATTATTCTGCACGCGTCCAACATAAATTAATTATTCTGCACGCGTCCAACATGTACCTTAATCTACATATTTAAGTGAACTATACATGTATAATCCCGTGCATTGCACGGGCAAAAAACTAGTTAGATGTATGTATATGTGTGTATATTCGACGCGAGGAAGATGAAGCTTGAATTTATCGATCGAAAAAAAATTTCTCGCGTTGAACGAATTTCGCGATCGGATTTTACGAGGGAAAACAAGTATCTGGCGTGGAACAGATTTATCGAGGGAAATAGAAAATTTTTCGATGATGATGAACGAAGAACAGAGTTGAAACTAGAAACCAGTCGCAAATGGAAAAACCAAAAAAATCTCGATCCAAACACAAAATTGTTCAAATCCACTCCGGGTTATCGATCTAAATCAAGCACTTAGCAAGAACAGACAATCAATTTAACGAAATCAAAGCAAAATCATTCGAATTTTTGAAATTTCACGAAGAACAGTGCAAAGAGGATTTTCACTCAATCTTCAAGAATTCGCAGAGAAGTGAGTTCGATCTATCATAAACAAGCTCAGGGACGTTAGAAACACTCGACCGAACAACAAAAACAGCAAAATAGATCCAAATTTTGAAGAATCAGAGCGAAATCTTTTAAGAACAGTCGAAGAATAAAATGGCTCAAATCTTCAAAATTCACTCAAAATCATGTTTCGATCAATCAAAATTCATCTCAGACAGTATAAACGAATCTATCGAAGCCTAAAAATAGAAAATTATACCAAAATCTGAAGAATCAATCCGTATTATATCGAAGAACAGCGTGCAAAAAAAATCCAAAAATTCAGAATTCAGTCAAAATTTAATCCAAATCCAAACACGCTCGGTCCTGATACCAATTGTTTGGACCCCATATATCCAACCTAGATCGAATTATGAAGAATCGAATAGTAAATCTGAAGAATTCGAACACTTACGATTGAGATTTACCTACGTTGAAGGTTGAGAGAGAAATAACTTGTAGAACAAGCAAGGTGGCGAATTTTTCTCTCTAAAAATTCTCGATTCTATTTTCGATCTGATTTTCCTTGCTACAACACACTCCTTATTTCCTAAGGAGTTACTTATATATACCACCTCGTAGTATATTTACACAAGTAGTCCTATACAATGACTATTTACTATTTAGCCCAAGACTACTAATTTGCGTAGCAAGACTAAGACAACTCTATTAATTGAATATAATAAAATAGTTCCAACAATCTCCTCCTTTGTATTCAATTTTCAACATTGTGCGGGTTGTCTACGTCTTGCAATGGAAAGAGTCCTCGAGTCCTAGAAATCTCCTCTTTAGAAAATCTTCAAGTTCACTCGGTCTTCTCGGCATCGGATTTTTCTTCGAATCTTCCTTTGAATTCTTCTCCTAAATGCCGTAAGATATACGAAGTATTATTGCCAAATTTAGAAAGTCTTCGTTCCATTTCTCCCATTGAAAGCACACGAAACTCGAAACTCCCCTATTTGGGTAACCTTGTGTTTGAGACGGGGAGTTCGATGTGATGTTTGGAAAGGTGGACAGGATTGGCAACTTCGATCATTGATACACTGGACACGGTTGGCAACTTCGGTCGTTGATGATGCATGAATCACATGTCGTTCGGTCGAGGAGAGGGCTCGGATTTAGCCATCTTCTCTGTTTCGCCAGATTCGTCTTCTCCGAGTGGAAGTTGTCTGGTTCGGCGTCGAAGAAGCGTCTCTAGTCCTGGAAGAAGGTAGGCCATCTCTTTCTTCAATTTTTTAAGTTGTACCGAGCCTCCTATGAATATGGCGTTGTGAGAGAGCCCAGCTTCAGAGTGGTACGCGCGGCGGAATTGGTGGGTGGACCGACCGATTGTGTTTGCATAACCCCTTCTCCCCCTCATGGCGAAACGTGTTAACGATGTCGGCATGTTAATTTGGAGGTAGGTAAGGACATATCAAAAGGTCGGTGAGGGTAATAACCGGACGGAGCCAGAAAGGCAAGCAGTCGAAATGAGTACCGGGGCGACATAGGCATCTCGTTGACATCAACAAGGAGCAAGCTCGTAGAAGATGGCCGAAACCATTGTTGCTTTGATGTTGCAGCGGTCGGACTTCCTTCCAATCCTCGAAGCATGTCTTTAAAAAGAACATGTCTACGGAAGTTCTAACGTAATTACTAAAGTGTATGTGTCCTAAAAAAATTTGAAAATTTTGGGGAGTGAGGACACACTAGACACGAGTGATCAATAAAAGCGTGGTACGGGGCGGAATACCACTTAGTTCAATATCCCCCATTTCCGAGTGAAACGGTAATAGCATACGTGGTTCCCCATAATTTATGAAACACGTATCTTTTGAGAGATAGACGATTAGGTAAGGCTCGGTTGTGCATGCGTCGTTGGACCTGATGCGACGACTTCTACCCAGAGTTAATTAAAATTAGCACCTGTACATACGGGGATTGGGTCCGAAAATTATGTGAGATAAGGGAGTGATGTACCTACAAAGATTTTCGTATCATCGAAAAAGTCTTACTTAGTGAGTTCGGATGATGAGAAAGCGGTGGAAAGTTGAATCATCTCAAATGTTCGAACGCGTTCCGGGGTTGCTCTATTTGAATTAGCAAGCCGGAGACGGTCGATGAAAATCCGGAGCATTTGATCTTCATTTTGATCGTCACCGTCGTCTTTGAAAATTTTTTGTCCGTTTGAAAGCTCGAGATTCTTCGGATTAGACTGAACCATAATTTGATCTTTTTTCCATCTTTGGATGTGTGAGAATAAATCCGAGAAGCATATCGAAAAAGAGAAACGAGAGAGGTTTTTTTTGTTAATTTTTCTTCTTTTTTTTTTATCTCCCTCTTTTTTTTTATATATCTCCCCTTTTTTTTATATCCCTCTTTTTTTATTTCTCCCTTTTTTTATCCCTCCTTATTTTTATCTCCCTTTTTCGTTTTATTATATTATTATTTTTCCTTTCTTTTTTCTTTTTTTTGATACCTAATTTTTGTTAGATATATATATATATATATGTATACTATTAATATAGTAGTATTATATTTATATATTGGATGTGGGAGACTATATCTCTGATACCAATTGTTAGTGTTTTAAATCCCCGAGGGTCCCCAGACCCACGTTCGTAGAATGGCGGAATTTTAAAATTTAACGGGGTTTCCCGCCTATCCAAGATCACCCGGCTACAAGCACGAGAACGTATTGACATAAAAAGATAAGGGATCAGCCATGATACCTTGTTGAAATCTCTCGACGATGGCTAGCTTCGAATCCTTCGAATCCCTGAGGCGTAGTGCCCCTCTCCTGCGCCAAAAGCGCACGAACGGGACGCCTTCTTTGCGCAAGATCGTCACGCCGGCACCTCACTAACGTCGCAGCTGTTCTTGCAAGTGCGGCTAGGCCAAGAACGAGCTGCTTGCTGCCCCCGAGAGAGAGAGTGCGAGAGAGAAAGTGGTGAGAGGAAAACAACTAAGTTTTTCCTCTCTTTAGCTTTTATTTCGAAAATTGTGATTCTCCACATAATTAGGATCTCGAAAATCCTTATTTATATCTCCACATAATTGAGGTGGTACGAGAAAAATCCTCACACCTCCCCTTTTACCAAGTCTTCGTTTTACCAAGTAACGAATTCATAATTCAAAATTTTAATTAATTAATTAAATATCCAATATCTTAATGAATTAAACCATATTTTGTATATTTTTAAATATGTAATATCGAATAAAAATATATTAATAATTTTCGAAATTTTATCTAATAAAATTTGAAACTTATATATATATCTGATATATATTATTAAGTTCAAATTAAATAATATTATATCTCTAAGACAATAATAAAGTTTAAATCTAATTTAAATCATATACTAAATATTCAATATCCAATATTTTAGTTCAAAAATATCTCGTGAGGTGAAACGACCATTTTACCCCTCACTAGTCAAACTTAATTTTCTGCCGATCAGAGTTTTGGCCAAGCCCCAAACCCTAATGTCTCAATATAGGACCTAGCCTTGTCTTTCTCTCCAATGATGACGTTGTGTCGGTTGCCCTCTCTAAGCCCGACTCCCTTGGTTCGTCTCAACCGGCCTAGGAGGTATCTAGGAGTTCGGTATTCACCTAGCCAGCCCCGTGGTACCGAACAGATCCGAGTACGAATTTGATCTAATCATAATCCACGAACCGACTGTAGATTTTCGTCATACGTATAAACCTTTTACGTTTGTCCCGGTCGAGTGAAAGTCACGCCTAGTCAAACTTACAGAGCTCGACTCTATGTCGTTTATGTCGGCGAAAATACCTAAACTGCCCTCCACGACTATCGCGAGTCAGTTATATGCTCAGGCCAGAGACTTGGATAAAATCCCGCACGTTAAACTTGCCATAGGACGTTAACCTCGAATTAATCGAGACCGTAAATCCCGCTCCGCAGTTCAACCGGTAATTGCATCCAAAAGTCAAGACAGCATTTCGCCACTGACCCATGCCATCGGAAGACGGGCGTAGCAAACTAGTGACAAGTCAAGACCTCAAGACCAACCCCAAGTTAACCCTTTCGGTCTAAGGTTCACGCATACTACTACAGTCAATCGATCGATCAAGGACAATCCAAGCGTGTGATCGTTCGGTTACGAGTTAGTGTCCAAATACAGATAATGCCCTGATTCATCTTGTATCATTGTCATGGGCTACCACTCCCGAGTGAACGGTTGGCACAACCGCGTTGGACCCATCGACAAACAAGTCATATTTGTAGATCTAGTCACCCAACTAGAGACTTAGACTTGCGGACTAATTTTAATATTGCAGTATATCCGGTTACTGGTGCCCCTCTCTGTCCCCACAGAATCAGTAACTGAACTGCCAATATTTTAGTTTTATTAATTTGTCTTATCCACCCAGACTACAAGGTGAAATATTTAGACTAATTAATAATTTGCTTTTTAATTTTTTATCCATTAATTAGTTAATGATGAATAAAATCATTCTATTAATATAAGTAATCAAATTACATCCTAAACACTACATAATTACTAAATTGTCCTCGAACTCCCAGTCCTCTACGGCATCTAGGGCATATACCTCAACAATCTCCCACTTGCACTAATGCCACGCACTATAATCTTTTAACCCCATTGTATTGAGGTGTCGATCAAGCACTGCCTGTGGTAGTGCTTCATGAACGGGTCCGCTGCATTCTTTGCAGAGGCGATTTTCTGCATGGCTATCGAGCCATTCAACAAACCCACGTCACACGTGGTGTTTTCTCTCTAAATGTTTGGACTTACTGTGAGCACGTGGTTCCTTAGCTTGTGCGATTGCCCCGCTGTTGTCGCACCATAATGGCAGCGCGCGATCCACTATGATAGGTACCACTTGTAGTTCCTCCAAGAACTTGGATATCCAAACACCCTCCTTGCCAGCTTCTGAAGTTGCGATGTACTCCGCCTCAGTGGTGGAATCAACAGTCGTGCTTTGCTTGGAACTTTTCTAAGACACTGCGCCACAATTGAGCATAAAGACAAAACCAAAGTAGACTTTCGGTAATCCACATCTTTGCAAGTCCGAATCTGTATAGCCATCTACTTCTAATTCTCCAGGGCCGTTTACCATCAAGTCCTTAGTCCGTCTAAGGTAGTTCAGGACTGTCTTTACCGCCACCCAATGATCCATACCAGGGTTAGCCTGAAACCTACTCACTATGCTCACGACGAACGCTATGTCCGGTGCGTGCAAAGCGTCGCGTACGTCAGGCTACCCATGGCTGGGGACTCCACTCATCTCTTGTCTTTGTACCTCATTCTGAGGGGACATAGCCTTTGAGAGATGAATCACATGCCTCATAGGTAGGAACCCTTTCTTAGAATCGTCCATCTTAAACCTTTTAAGGATTTTATCTAAGTAAAGGGCCTGGTACAAGCCTATTGACCTTTTCGCCCTGTCTCTAAATAGGCGAATTCCTATAGGTCGCTTCTCCCAGGTCTTTTATAGAGAATTAGGTCGAAAGCCAAGCTTCGACTTCTGAGAGCATCCCAATGTTGTTTCCCATCGAAAGGATATCATCTACGTAAAATACTAGAAACGACACCTTACTCCCACTGGCCTTTCTATAAACACAGGGCTCATCTTGATTCTTTATGATCCCGTAGTTCTTAACCACTTCATTGAACCGAAGATTCTAACTCTTTGAAGCCTGTTTCAGTCCATGACCGATTCAGCTTCCACACTAGTCGAGCATCTGCTTCTGACGTAAAACCTTTGGGCTTCTCCATATAGATCTCCTCCTGGAGGAATCCATTCAGGAAAGCGGTCTTTACGTCCATCTGCCAGATCTCATAGTCAAGGTGTGCTATCGCAAGCATGATTCGAATGGACTTTATTATTGCGACAGGTGAGCAGGTTCCTCATAGTCAATTCCCTCTTTCTGACTATACCCTTTCGCTACATGCCTAGCTCTGTACGTCTCCACCTGTCCATCAGATCCAATCTTTTTCTTCTAGATCCTTTTATTGCTAATTGGTCTAAAACCATTAGGCAGGTCTAGAGTCCAAACCAGGTTTGTGTGCATCGAGTCCATTTCGGCCTGCATCGCCTCAAGCCACTTGAGGGAGTCTGTACCAACAATTGCCTGGTCGTAGGTGACGGGATCGTCCCCGACGCATCCTCAGTCACAGCACCCCATGCTCGACTTAGGTGATGGGATCGTCCCCGACGCATCCCTCACTCGCAGCATCCCATGCTCGACGTGTACCATACCATATCTCTCACGCATCCCTCCTACTGGACCTGCGCAATTGCGACTGAGCTGAGTTTTATGGAACGTCGTCTAACGACCCTGGAATAGGAGTCGATTCGTCCTCTAATTCTCTTAGAGTTATTTCTGTTATTTCTCATCCTTTACCGCCTTCGCCTACGAATTCTCCTCCAAGAAAGTAGCGCGTAAAGCGACGAACACCCTGTGTTCGTCTGGGACGTAGAAGTAATACCCCATTGAGTCCTCGGGGTATCCGACGAATCTCGCCATTAATGATCTTGATTCAAGCTTATTTGCCATCAATTTTTTCACAAAGGCGGGGCAACCCCAGACCCTGATGTGATTCAGACTCGCCTTAGATTATGCCATGGCTCGTAAGGAATCCTATCAGTAGAGCGGTAGGTATCCTGTTAAGGATATAGGCCGTTGTTTCTAAGGCATATCCCCACATTGAAATGGGGAGATTTGTGTAACTCATCATCGACCGAACCATATCTAAAAGCGTTCGGTTTCTCCGTTCGGCCACGCCATTCAATTGCGGCGTGCCTGCGGGGAAAACTGTATGATGATGCCAAAGAAATGCATCAAACTCAAGGCTCAGGTATTCGCCGCCTCGATCTGACCGAACAGCTTTAATGAACTTGCCAGTTTGCTTCTCTACTAATGCTTTATACTCTTTGAACATTTCAAGAGCTTCGGACTTTTGTGTCATCAAATAGACATTCTCGTAGCGGGAGAAATCGTCCGTGAATGTTATGAAGTAGCGGCAATTTCCTCGGGCCGTTACTTTAAATGATCCGCATACGTCAGTGTAGATCAATCCAACACTTCTGTGGCCCTAGTGAAAGCCCCTATGAAGGGCGACTTGGTCATTTTTCCTAAGATGCAAGACAGACAGGTAGGAATCGGCCCTGTTCGCAGTGTGCTAATCAAACCGTCCTTTTCCATCAGTTCAATCTTTGCTTCTGCTGCGTGACCTAGTCGTAAGTGCCACATGTATCGATCGTTCGACCCAGTCAATGATTTGGTGATTGGATTTACAGTTGTTTACATTGTCTTTTAAGTTGGCGTAATATAAACCATTTATTAACGTCGCACTTCCAACATTTTCATTTCTAAAATAAATATGGCAAACATTATCAATGAATCGAAACTCATAATAGTCTGCTCAAAACAGGAATCAAAATAATGTTTTTAAGCCCCTTGGGAAAAACCGAAACGTCAGAACGTTCTAAACAATGTAATGACGATAAGGCTAAGGTCTTCGATCCCATGTGTGTAGCTGGTACACTATGTCCACTACCTACGTTGATCGAGACCTCGCCAGCTCGAAGCTTCCTACTTCGTTCTAGACCTTGGTTCAAAACACAAATGTGGGAAGTAGCCCCTGAGTCAAGTATCCACGAAGTAGAAAACACAGAGCAATTAGCTTCAAAAACCAATTGTTTTCCTGAGGCGTCAGACGCCTCCAGCTTCGGACATTCACGCTTCCAATGGCCCAGCTGCTGGTAAAGGAGGCACTTATCCGTGGGCTTTGCGCCCGACCTTTCGACCTTGTTGGTCTTCGTCTTCTTGTCGACTCTAACCTTGGCCACGCCTGTCTTGTTCGACTTCTTCTTCGATCCCTTGGACCTAGAAGTCGCAACAAGCATGTAGGCGTGCACCTTCGCTGAATCTTCAACCCACTTATCGTGGAGTACAATCTCCTCATTGGTGGATTCAGCTGTGGGCAAGTTTGGCTCAATGTCCAAGACATAATCCAGTTTCCCTAATTTGAGGACGATCCTCAGATTTCTGAGCCAGTCTACATAGTTCGGTCCCACCAAACAATGTTTCTCCAAGATTGTAATTAATGGGTTTGTCATCGTAACTAATAGAGAAGAAAATAAAGTGCAGAAAATAAGCAGATAGTTAGGATTTGTAGTGTTTAGTCAGATAGGGCTTTAAATTTTTGTCTGACTCCCACTATTTTTCTCGAAACCCTTTCTCCCGGTAGGCATTTCGGAAACCTTGTTGAGTGGTTTCATAGTGGCGTTGAGTTCCCCGCGCTACAACAAACTAGCCTTAACTTAACAGCTTATTGGCTCGTTTGGTTAGCCGAGGTCGTGCCCCACACGTTTCTGTCACACAGAAGATTCAACGTCTTCGTCTCAGCCAGGGTCCCTCAGCCGTAACTCGGAACATATTGAGAATGACTGTCCAAGTGCAACCTATCGACGTCCTGCTCACTTTCCACTTTTTCGTGAACTTCATCGCCCGTAGGATAACTCTTTATTAGAGGGTGAAGAGTGGTCGGTGAGCAGAAATTCATAATTGCATCCAAACCTGTTCAGGCAAAGGTGAGGGCTTTGGCGCCGTAACTCGGTCAACCGCAACCGTACCCCTAAGTCGTAACATTTTTGGACTTGATAGAAGACAGGAGCCTAGCCCCTTTACTCACTTGATATTAAAGGTCTAAACTCAGGAGGATCCTCATAGTTTTAACACGAGCACATTATGCACATTATCACGTTCGAAACCAACACGCACATAATGGACTTTAATAGTAAACCTAGTTTCAACCTATTAAAGTAAATGTGAAAGATCGCGGATATTTCTAGTTCTATCCTAATTGTACAAAACAATAAGACTCTACGTCTTCAGGCTTTGCTCGAACGGACGCCTCGGCTACCAGCTCGTTCATTCGGGTTCTTCTCGATTGACACTCGTACGGCCGTCATAACAAAACTACAATAGCCTATGACGGGGAATCTATCCCTAAAAAAAACCGCCCGTCTTATCTAATAAAAACTGTAAAGTACAACCCGGGGGGACCTTGTCACCGTTAACATATCACCCGGCAATAAACAGAACCTAATCCCCAATCAATCACCACGTTATTCAAATAACATGCATCACGACAAATTTAACACATTTCCAAGCCGAAATCGAATTTCGGCTTTTAAATGGGCCGGGCCTAGCCCTATGTATATTGGGCCGTAGGATGGGCTGGACCAGGCCTATCGGGCCTGTGTCGGGGATGCTCTCGCCATGTGTGCTGCCAGCCCCGTGCTGTGCGCACCATGCGGCCAGCTCCGATCCGCACGCTCTCTTAGCCTACCGCAGCACGCACACACGCGCGCAGTCATAACTACTTTCCGCGCATCCACACGCGGCTTTCTCGAGCGCCGCATGCACCCACGCGTGCGGCCCGTGCCTCTCTTGCCGCATGCCCCGTGTGCGGTCAGCCCGTCTTGCGTGCCGGCTGCCCGTACGTCGTGCGCACAATGCGCACGGCTAGTTGCAGGCCGCACGCTGCGAGCAGCCCACGCTGAGTCGTACTTCACATGCGACTAGACGCAGCCCCACCGGCCGCATGCGCGGGCTGCCCGGGCGTCGCGTGCGCCATGCGCATGGCTAAGGCTTTCGGGTTTTTCGTGGCCTTTTGTCATAGTCCCGTGACTTTAACTGATCCTATGGCTCTGATACCACCGTTGTAAATCCCCGAGGGTCCCCAGACCCACGTTCCTAGAACGGCGGAATTTTAAAATTTTACGGGGTTTCCTGCCTATCCAAGATCGCTCGGCTACAAACACGAGAACGTATTGACATAAAGAGATAAGGGATCAGCCATGATACCTTGTTGAAATCTCTCGACGATGGCTAGCTTCGAACTTCGAATCCCCGAGGCGTAGTGCCCCTCTCCTGCGCCAAAAGCGCACGAACGGGACGCCTTCTTTGTTCAAGATCATCACGCCGGCACCTCACTAACGTCGTAGCTGTTCTTGCAAGTGCGGCTAGGACAAAAATGAGCTGCTTGCTGTCCCCGAGAGAGAGAGTGCGAGAGAGAAAGTGATGAGAGGGAAAAAACTTACTTTTTCCTCTCTTTAGCATTTATTTCGAAAATTGTGATTCTCCACATAATTAGGATCTCGAAAATCCTTATTTATATCACTTAGGATTGGCCAAAAATAGGTTGAGGTGGTAGGAGAAAAATCCTCACACCTCCCCTTTTACCAAGTATTCGTTTTACCAAGTAACGAATTCATAATTCAAACTTTTAATTAATTAATTAATTAAATATCCAATATCTTAATTAATTAAAATACTATATTTAGTATATCTTTAAATATTTAATATCCAATACAAATATATTTAATAATTTTCGAAATTTTATCTAATAAAATTCGAAACTTATATATATATATATATCTGATATATATTATTTATTTCAAATTAAATAATATTATTTCTCTAAGACAATAATAAAGATTTAAATCTAATTTAAATCATATACTAAATATTCAATATCCAATATTTTATTTCAAAAATATCTCGTGAGGTGAAAAGACCATTTTACCCCTCATTAGTCAAACTTGGTATTTTCGGCCGACCAGAGTTTAGGCCAAGCCCCAAACCCTAATGTCTCAATATAGGACCTAGCCTTGTCTTTCTCTCTAATGATGACGTTGTGTCGGTTGCCCTTTCTAAGCCCGACTCTCTTGGTTCGTCTCAACCGGCTTAGGAGGTATCTAGGAGTTCGGTATTCACCTAACCAGCCCCGTGGTACCGAACAGATCCCAAGTTGAGTACAAATTTGATCTACTCATAATCCACGAACCGACTGTAGATTTTCGTCATACGTATAATCCTTTTACGTTTGTCCCGGTCGAGTGAAAGTTATGCATAGTCTACAGAACTCGACTCTATGTCGTTTATGTCGGTGAAAATACCTAAGCTGCCCTCCACGACTATCGCGAGTCAGTTGTATGCTCAGGCCAGAGACTTGGATAAAATCCCGCACGTTAAACTTGCCATAGGACGTTAACCTCGAATTAATCGAGACCGTAAATCCCGTTCCGCAGTTCAACCGGCAATTGCGTCGAAAAGTCAAGACCGCATTTCGCCGCTGACCCATGCCATCGGAAGACGGGCCAAGCAAACTAGTCACAGGTCAAGACCTCAAGACCAACCCCAAGTTAACCCTTTCAGTCTAAGGTTCACGCATACTACTGCAGTCAATCGATCGATCAAGGACAATCCAAACGTGTGATCGTTCGATTACGAGCCAGTGTCCAAATACAGATAATGCCCCGATTCATCTTGTATCATTGTCATGGACTGCCACTTTCCAAGTGAACGGTTGGCACAATCGTATTGGACCCATCGACAAACAAGTCATACTTGTCGATTCAGTCACCCTACTGGAGACTTAGACTTGTGGACTAATTTTAATATTGCAGTATCTCCGCTTACTGGTGCCCCTCTCTATGCCCACAGAATCAGTAACTGAACTGCCAATATTTGGGTTTTATTAATTTGTCTTATCCACCCAGACTGCAAGGTGAATCTTTAGGCTAATTAATAATTTGCCTTTTAATTTATCCAATAATTAGTTAATGATGAATAAAATCACTCCATTTAATATAAGTAATCAAATTACATCCTAAACACTACACAATTACTAAATTGCCCTCGTACTCCCAGTTCTCGTACGTCATCTAGGGCATCTACCTCAACAGTTAGGACCCCAGATATCCAACCTAGATCGAATTATGAAGAATTGAATAGTAAATCTGAAGAATTCGAACACTTACGATTGAGATTTACCTACGTTGAATGTTGAGAGAGAAATAACTTGTAGAACAAGCAAGGTGGCGAATTTTTCTCTCTAAAATTTCTCGATTCTATTTTCGATCTGATTCTTCCTTGCTACAACACACTCCTTATTTCCTAAGGAGTTTTCCTGGTAAATTACACAAGTAGTCCTATACAATGACTAGTTACTATTTAGCCCAATACTACTAATTTGCATAGCAAGACTAAGACAACTCTATTAATTGAATACATTAAAATAGTTCCAACAGATATTATACCAGATATTCATATAAAAGGTCTAAATCTTTGTGAAATAGCATTTCGTTTTCAAACTTTGAACTCAGACGAAAATTCTAACACATAATCATGCGAAAAACTCCAGAATATAGATGCAAACTATGATTAATAGCACGCAAACACCTAATAGTCGTCGATTCTACCTTAAAAAGACGATGATTATCTGTAGAAAATTTAAGATTTTGAAGTGATTTGAGAGTGGTCTTTTTAATAGAGGTTTCGCGAGAGAAACTTAATCGACACTGTTAATTTTTCGATTGAGGAGATAAAGTTTTTCACTGCAAAAATGTACTTTTCTCTAATGGGCTGACAAGACACTGTTGGACTTATCCGATAAGACAGTCCCATTAGATTTTTTGCTCGAGAAACAGGGTTCGAAAATTACAATTTGACCCAGTTTTTTTCGATAGTAAATTTCCTATTTAACAGATTAGCCCCTATTGCAATGAAATCACATAATTGCTCCCCCTAAAATTTATAAAAAATGTGATTATACATCCTGAATGTCTGAATAGTAACGTCTGGCTCCTTGGACGAATTTTGAAAATCTGTATCACTAGAGCAAGACATTAAAAATATTAGAGTTAATCAATCATATGTTCAAGACATGGTTTCACCTGAATTATTGAATGAGTGAAATTAGCTCCTTGTCTTGAAGATTCGTGACGTCCCACTCCTTAGTTGTTTTCGATAATTTTCTGAAACTCTTAGAGAAAAACTTAAAAAATACTGGAGCTAATAGCATGATTTTTGTATCTGCTCCCCCTCAATTTGTGCGCCTAAATTGATTTCACGAAGTTCTAGAAAAAATATGCATAATTTTCTCTAAATGCAAACATATAAAATCAATTCAACTCATGAGCATATTATACGCAATTAGTCAAATTTGCCTAGATACATGGTTCCCAAAACATGTATACAAAATCTTGCGTGAGGGTATGAGCAACAAAATTATTCGCAGTTAATCAATTCAGTATCAATGCGAACTAAATATGCATTCAGAATGTGCGAATTCATATTGTCTAAAATATGAAAAAAAATCTATAATAAAGATTCAAAAAATCCTATTATTATATATATATATATATATTGTTATTATTTTTTTCTTATATATATATATACACTAATATTATCAATAGTATGGGTCAGATTATTTTTCTTCGATCAATGTCACGCATAAAATTTCTCAAGACATATGGAAAGATAGTATGCCGTCAAGTCATGTTGTCAAACTAAGGTCCTAAGAGCATCTCCAATCGATACCCAAAAACCCAAAAAGGAAAATATTTGGGAGAAAGGCTTAGAGTCTTCGTCTTCCTTTTATTTTTAATTTGACTCTTTTGTCATTTCATCCTTTTATTTTTCATATCTGTCTACACTTGCTCAAGCTGAAGCTCCGCTTCTCTACGAGGCTAAGAGATTATCTAAGGCTAAGTTCTTCTTGTTGGTTCTCGGGCCGATACCGTGCTCCTTTTCTCTTAATCCCTAAAGAGGTTTCAGAGATTATCGATTTGAAGAAGTTCACAGTTATGGAATTCGAACACAAGGCCGTGCTCCTCTTCTCGTTTCCCGAAATAAGACCGGATTATCGTTGGAGAAGTTCAGTTCGTGGTGCTCTCTTTCCTAACGATCTAACGCAAGGCGAGTATGAGGTCAAGAATCACTAGTTAACACAAGCAATTATTGTGTGACTCGGTCAAGAATAGATCCGTCGAAAGAAATAAAAGGCTAGAAACCTCACTAGTATAAAGTGGCTTTGTGTCTAGTGGAATCAACTAATGATCTTTAGACACAAGAATGCGACTTAGACTGACAAAATAAGCAATTAATCAGTCGCATGTCAGGGAAATTCAAACGTGACTAGATCGAGCTGCCTAAAAATATCGTCATTCCTCGAACATTATATGTATATGTGTAATATTTTTGAATTTTATTTACTATTATTATAAGTATCACTCAAAATATAGCATTTAAGTACGCAAAACACATAGAATAGAACATATGAAAGCACATTAGAGCACGTAAAGCACATATTACGGAAGATTCAACATGCCTAATTTTCCGACAAGAAATTGGAATCATTTTTCATCCAATGCCTTGGTGAAAATGTCAGCTAGTTGATACTCCGTGTTCACGAAGTACATATCAATTGTGCCTTTTTCTACGTGATCTTTTATAAAGTGATATCTAATGTCTATTTGTTTCGTGCGTGAGTGGTGAACAGGATTGCACGTTATAGCAATGACACTCTGACTATCGCTATAAATGGGTATATTATTTCAAAATAACTTTATCTTGTGAGGGAGGTGCATGAGAAATGGTTTGGGATAGGGAAGAAGCTTTGAGATTTTCCATCTCTCTTAGGAACGTTTTCTTTTCTGCTTCAAAATCCTCTCGTTCTTTTTCTAATGTAACTCGTAACTCTTTTATCTTTTTGACAATACGGGGTATGTAGAGAGAATTTTCAGAATGATGATTTTGCACTTCCTCCGATTTAGAACGATCTTCGGGAAGATAAATTGACTCAAAGCTCCCACCCTTGGGAAGTTCCCTAGTTTTGTAACTTTGATTCTATTCAGTGTAGGAAAAAGGGAATTTCAGCCTTAGTCTTGGCTTTTCTCTTACCTTCTTCTAACGCGTTAATTTCTTTTACATTAGTAAAAACCATAAGAGATGCTAGTCCTAGACCCATGTACTTGACATCATAAAGTTGTTTGCAGTCAACTTTCTTCAAGTGTCGTGGATTGTCGAAGCCTAAGCCAAACTTATAATCATAAAATTCTATGTCCTTGGGCTGATTCAAAAATATAGTCTGATCAGTTTGATCCCTTTTTACAAGAAGATCTTCGAATTTTTTAATCTTAGTATATAGCTTCTTACGTTCGGCTTCTAAGGTAGCATAGTTAATCAGAGCAGTGCTCTTTTCGGCTTGACATGTATCTAGACTCTTCCCTAATTCACTAATCTTAGAATTGGATTTTTCTAATTCAGCTTCTAGACTAGTTGACCTTAATTGTTGCTTGAAGTCTACGTTTAACAAGGCTCTTCTCATCTAAGTTCCTTAGTAGACATTTGTGGTTATTGTCTAAACCTGTCTTCTAGCTCCGTTATACGAGTTCCCTAAAATAACTAAGAAGCTGAGATGAGATCTCTACGAATTTCTTCCTAAAATGTCATAATCACATTCTAAGGAAGGATTTGGAGATCCGAGATTTCTAAAATAATATTGATAACTAAAGGAAAATCTTATGCAAGAATAACTACGAATCTTTTCCTAAAATACCAAAATCACACTTAACGATAAGAACTATAAGATACGAAAGTAGTCTAGGAATGAAAGAATATCCTAGAGTAGAATAACTACGAATTTCTACCTAAAAATAACATTTTCTAAAGTAGATGGCAGAATTAGGCAGATTTACTAACCTTATTTAGCTCGATGATTCCCAATCGATCACGGAGCAAAATCTTGCCTCAATTAGGGTTTTAGTGAAAATATCAGCAAGATGATCATTTGTTCCTACGAATTCCACACTGATATTCCCCTTCTGAACATGATCACGTATAAAATGATGTTTAACCTCTATATGCTTAGTACGAGAATGATGCACGGGATGCTTAATAATACTAATGGCACTAGTGCTATCACACAGAATAGGAATTTTGTCATAACCTAACCCAAAATAACTAAGGGTTTGTTTCGTCCAATGAACTTACAACAATTTTCTAAGGCCATATATTCAGCTTCGGTTGTGGAGAGGGCGACAGCATTTTGCTTTCTACTGACCAAGTTCAGGGAATTTCCAAGTAATTGGCAAGTTCCACTAGTACTTTTCCTATCTTCCCTACAGCTGGCATGGTCGGCATCGGAATATCCCATTAATGAGAATTCATCAGTACATACTGAAATTAACAGTACCCTTGATATATCTAAGTATACGCTTGACTGCTGTCAATTGATATACCAACAGCAAACATAATATCAGGGCGACTAGCAGTTAAATAAAGAAGGCTTCCGATCATACGTCGATATTGTGTTTGATCAACTGGTGTACCTAATTCGTCATGTCTATTTTGGTGGTCTGATGCATAGGAGTGGAAATGGCTTTGGAATACTCATCCCGGATTTTGTCAGTAATTCCTTGCTATACTTCGTCTGGGATACAAAGGTTCCATTGTCAAGTTGCTTTATTTGCAACTCGAGGAAATAGTTCAGCTCACCCATTAAGCTCATCATGAATTCCTTCTGCATAGACTTAGAGAATTCCTCGCAAAGAAGGATATCAGTACTTCCAAATTTAATATCATCAAATTAGATTTGGACCAGTATCTTGTGACCGCCTTCATACTTAATAACCAGTGTATTATCGATAGTAGTCGAAAATCCTATGTCAATCAGAAACTTACTTAGCCTTTCATACCATGCCCTAGGAGCCTGCTTTAAACAATATAGTGCTTTGTTCAATTTAAAAACATGATTTGGAAAATCTTCCTTAGCAAAACCGGGTGGTTGTTCTACATAAACTTCTTCATTTATAAAGCCATTCAAAAATGCACTTTTTATGTCCATTTGAAAAAGTTTAAAGCGTTTAAAGCATGCATATGCAAGTAAGACACGTTTATACTCTAATATTGCTACCGGAGCAAAAGTTTCATCGAAATCAATACCTTCCTCCTGGGAATAACCTTTGGCAACTAACCTCGCTTTGTTTCTAGTGATATTATCGTGTTCGTCGAGTTTGTTACGGAAGACCCATTTGGTGCCTATGATGGATTTTTCGTCTGGTCTCTCTACGAGTGTCCACACTTGGCTTTTTTCGAATTGAGATAACTCATCCTCCATGGCAGAGACCCAAGATATATCGTCTAGAGCTTCATGGACCGTCTTTGGTTCCATCATTGGAAGCAGTACATCATGGGATTCCTCCGTATCCTGATTTCGTGCAGTTGCTCGAGTTTTGATTCCAGAAGTGATATTTCCTATCACTTGATCTGTTGGATGACTGGAAGCATGTTCCATTTTCTACATTGCTGTTCATCAGCTTCTGGTTCCAGTATCTCAACATTTTCGTCTTTTGGAATATCTTCCTCACTATCTTTAGTATCCTGCAATTCTACACAAGGCAAATCTATATCTTCCTTATCAGTAGCATCTGCGTTAGGTATCTCATCAAAAGTAACATGTATGGATTCTTGAGCAGTCAGCTTCCTTTTATTATAAACTTAGAATGAAGACTGTAACCAAGGAATATCCCTTCATATACCTTAGAGTCAAAGTTTCCTCTCTTATCTCTATCGTTCAAAATAAAACATTTACGTCCAAACACGCGAAAGTAACCTATATTTGGAGTTCTACCATGCCAGATTTCATAAGAAGTTTTCTTTAATATCGGCCTAAGGAAAACATGATAGACACATAACAAGCTGTACTAATAGCTTCCGCACAGAACTGTTTAGGAATATCATACTCATGTAACATAGATCTAGCCATTTCCTGTAATACCCTGTTTTTCCGTTCAACTTCGCCATTCTGTTGTGGAGTTATAGGGGTAGAGAAGTTATGACTATATCCGTATTGATCACAGAATGATGCAAATGATGCAAATGACTATATCCCTAACGCGTGGTAGTTTATGCTGTGCTTGGTTTTTTTCTTTTTGTTCATCCAGTAGTCTGTTACCGGTTGCTTGTGAGGGGTTGACTCTCACCCATCTGGTACATTCACCCATTTATATATACACACGGGATTATTCCAAAAAAGATGATGCAAATGACTTACTATCGAATTCTAATCCGTTATCACTATGTATCCTACATAGATTCACTTCTTTTCATTTTCAAGTCTCTTTACTAGCGATGCAAAGTTAACTAATGCCACATTCTTTGTGCAAGGAATATCACCCATGTATACTTGGAATAATCATCAACAATGACAAAGGCATATCTTTTACCTCGCAGAGACATCGTCTGAACAGGACCGAAAAGGTCGAGATGAAGCAGTTCCAGTTGTCTGGATGTGGATATCACATTCTTTGCTTTTAATGATGTTTTGGTTTGCATACCCATTTGGCATGCCTTGCATGTTTTGTCCTTGACAAACTTTATGTCAGGAACTCCTCCTACCAGTGCATTGCTTGTAATATGAGACAGTAATTCCATGTTGGCATGTCTTAAGCGTCTGTGCCATAACCAGGTGTTATCCTGTGTAACTGCTAAGCACTTGACATTCTGGTCAGTGATATCATCAAGAGTAATACAGTAGATACTTATATCCCTAGATGCACTAAATAACACCTTATTATCATTTCTAACGACACTGTTAGGTCCTGTTAGGAATATTTTAGAAGTGTCCAAAATATTTATTCTAAGTCTTGTAATTTCCTTTCAATGTATTTATAGATGTTTTACTTTATGTTAGTGGGTTGTATTTGTAATAGGCTTGTTAGGGGCCCAATGGGCTTAAATACCTCACAAGGTATTTAAGCTTAAACCCTAACACTCATTAATCCAAGTTTCCATTTACTAAAATCTCACGTATTCAACACTAAACCTCTAAAGCACACTATTCACATTCTACGAAGGTTTAATCTGTTGAAGTGTTCTTGGATAATCTGGAATTACAAGTGGTATCAGAGCAAGCGTGTAGGTGAGGAAACTTCATTCCAAGTTCGTTAGCATCGTCAATATAAGTTATTGATTTTTCCAACATTCAGTTCAAAGCTTTGTTTCGTGGGTTTAAGTTTTTTTTCTCTGAGGATATTCTGCAACTTGGACGGCTGACTGGTTTCTTTATGTTCTGTGAACTACTAATCTGTTTCTGTCAATTTGCGTTAAAATTCTGGATTTCTGCTGGAGAATTTGAAGAACAGCTTTGTTGTTTGGCCTACTTTTGAGTTTGCGAACGGCACTTAAGTTGGATTTGAATTCGCAGATTCTAAATTCGCAATTTAGTTTCACGAATTCAAGTTGAGGACCGACTGTGAATTGAAGGAATCAAGTCAACCCGCAAAATATTTCCTCAATTTTTTGTGAAACTAAAGTTTGTGAATCAAGAAATATTCACTGCCACATTTCGCGAATCGCATCTCTGAGAGCCCTTTTTGCGAATTCCTGAAAGTTCGCTAACCAGAAAAGAGAAGAATTTTGCGAACTTCGGTGCCCGCAGATTTTCGCGAATCCAGTTGAAGAATTTTTGTCGAATTCATTTTTGCGAACTCATTCTAAGAATTTTTGCGAACCTCAACTCCGGTAGAAATTCGCGGACTCTTTCACCCTTTTGCGAATTCATCTCATTCTGCGAATCGGGACAATTGTACATGTCACTGGACATTTCGCGAATCCTTCATTAATTTGCGAATCAGTACAATCTTGCGATTTGCGAACCTTTGACGTCTTGCGAACTTGATTTATTCTCGATAAAGTACGCTCGTCAACACATATCGCAATCCTCACATAGCGAAATCCACGACTCTGAACAAAATTCCACGAACTCATTTTTCGAGTCAAAGTCAAAGTCTAAAGTTTTAGACTTTGAACCAATTTCATTTCAAATTAACCTTTCCTCACATTACACGTTAACGATCATATCCAAAACACAAGCAATGGACTCTTTCAGTATGGGCAATGATGTTAGACCTCCCATCGTCCGACATGGAGAATACGCAGTCTGGAAGAGAAGGTTCATAAACTTCATAGAAAGCAAGGACAATTCAGAGAACCTTCTTGAATCTATTTACAATGGACCTACACAGTATTGGACCATAATTCCCGCCACTACTGACACCACTCCAGCAAGAGAGGAACAGAGGATCTTGAAAACTGCTGACCAATGCAGTGATGAAGAAAAACTGCGACTAAAGGCAGACAAAGTGGTGAAATCATACATGATGCAAGCCATTCCCAATGACATTTTGATGCAACTCGAATGTGGTGATAGCGCAAAAGAAATGTGGGATGCTTTTCGAATTATGATGCAGGGGACAGAAGTCAATACAATGGCAAGAATGGCGTACACACTCATCTCTTATGACCGCTTTCATGCTAACAAAGGGGAAACTCTCCAAGAAACTTTTCATCGATTTCTTGTTCTTCTAAACGAGCTAAAGATGAATGGAGTCACAAAAAGCGTAATGGAGATCAATATCAAATTCTTAGGATCACTTCATCCAGAATGGGAGGCTACTGCAATTATGATAAGACAAATGAACGACCTAACCAAAGTTAGCATTCATACATTATTCGACTACCTCAATCAACATTCCAATCATGTGGAGAAACGAAGGGAGGAAATCAAATCAATAGGAAGCGACTCACTTGCTCTTATGACTGAACGATCATCAAGAAAACAAACCAAGGACAAAGAAATTATCCAGTCATCACAAGTTAAGGAAGGAGGAGACTCTGATTCTGATGACGAATCCAAGGACCTTACTAAACATGGAGACCAGGAGATTACTCTCAAGGATCTTGCTAAGCAACTCGCTCTGGTCTCGAATTTTGTGCAGAAGAAGTATTATAAGAAGACTGGATCCTCCTCCAATCGTCAAAGAACCTCCTCCAACTCTAGAGGAAAGACTCAGGATGAACAACTCTGAAACTCCTCATCAAGGCGGCAAATGCTTCAACTGCGGTAAGAATGGACACTTTGCTAGAGAGTGCAGAATGCCCAAGAAAAAGGATGTTAACTATTACCGTCGAAAAGTTCAATTAGCTGAACAAAAAGAAAAAGGACTGGTCTTAATGGCAGAAGAGGACCATTGGCTTGAAGATACCTCAGACAGCGAGAATGAGAACGTGGCACTGATGGCCAAGCTGGATGACGAAGAAGATGGAGCTGGAGCTGAAGGAGGCGAGTCAGACAGGGAAACCTCTAACAATTCAGAAATGGTGGAGGTAAGTGAAGCAGATTATGATTCTTTACTTAAGATGAAAAATGAATTTTCATCCTTATATAAATCAAACAAATTGGGGAAAAGGAAAATCAAGGAACTAGAAGCTAACTTAGAGAAGAATTTAGTAGTATTAGATAAGTTTAGATATGATTATGCATGTGAGAAGAATCGTGTAATTGTAGCAAATGAAAAAATTGCTAAGCTAGAAATACAATTGCAAAAATCCGAAGCTAAAGCCAAGGATGTAGAAAAGGAAATGAAATCTCATAGAGATCAGGCAATGGACGCTACAATTAAATATGACTTACTAAGTAAAGAAAGGGAAAAACTGTACTCCAAAATAAAAAAATTGGAGGACCTTTTAACCCGACGAGATCAATCAGAACAAACGATCTTCTTAAACAAACCAGCTAACATTGATTTTTACAATCCCTATAAAGGACTAGGTTTTGAAAACCCACATAAGTTAAAACAAGGCATATCAAGTTCACATTATCTATATGATCTCAAATTTATGCAAACAGGTTGCCTGGCGAATCTCATGTCTTTTGTCAGTGAAAATGAGACATCAACACACAGTAAAACTCAAACATCTTTTAACTACACAGAATTAAATGATAGTTATAAAGAAAGAAGTTGTCCAGCAATAACTGAATTTGAGACAGATATTTTTCATCCAAATGAAGGAGAAACCTCAGGTGTTTCGGAAAGTATGGCACCGATGGTTACATATGCAACAGGATATATGCCTGATTGCATAAAGAAAATCCGTGACCTTCACTCCACTATCGAAAGCGAGAGGAAGTCATTTGATAAAGAAAGGCAGGAACTTCTTCAAGAAATATCTTCACTTAAAGAAAAAATAAGACTACACACAATTTCATACACCTTAGTTTCGCATAACAAAATTTCCTGCACTAACACATTGAAATTTTCAGGACCCACAAAAGAGCCATTGAAGGGGCAAGTATGGGTTAAAAAGGAGGATATCTTGAACGAGAATAGTGGTCTCAATACACCTTTTGTCATTGAGTATTATCCTTCCAAAACTTCTGTACCTTCTTTTCGCCATGTATCGAAAAATTTATCTTCTAAATCAAAAACAAAGCTTTCCGTGCATGATCATGTCACCAAGTAAACTCACAAAACAATTCCTAAAAACAAAATTACAAAGTCAAGACACGAATCAAAACCAAAAACTATCAAAGAACCTGTCAAAACTGCTAAACAAAAAAAATTCATGTCTAAACTTAAGACAAAACCACCCTTACTAGAGCACAAATGGGTTCCTAAGCTTCGGACTGCAAGAAAACAAACCCCAACCCTAGAAATAATTAGTGACTCTGTGTCATCCACCAACAAAGGAAAATCTAGGGAATCTAAATGGACTAATAAACGTAATAGAGGTGGACCCATATTTCAATGGGTACCTAAAACCCTCTAGTTTTATTTTGCAGGCCCTTCATGTGTGGTACTTAGATTCTGGTTGCTCCACACACATGACTGGGACAAAGGAACTGTTGAGCAACTACGTTGATAGACCAGGAGGACTGGTACGCTTTGGTAATAGCAATGGAGCCAGAATCCTTGGTTATGGCGATCTCATATGCAATCGACTCACAATTAAACAAGTCTCGTATGTTGAAGGACTGACACACAACCTCTTATCAATAGGACAGTTCAGTGATTTTGGACTCCAAGTTGTGTTTCTAAAGAAAACTTGCAAAATTCTCAATGCCAATGGTGAAGAACTTCTCACTGGAACTCGCAAGACAAATCTTTACACCATTGATATTAGAACTGTCAAACCAAAAACTGATATCTGCCTAATCTCCAAAGCAACTTCAACTCAAAATGACTTATGGCACCAGCGGTTATCTCATCTTAACTTCAAGACCCTCAACAAGCTGTCAACCAACAAACTGGCTATTGGACTACCACCACTGAAGTACCAAAAAGAGCATATGTGCTCTGCTTGTGAGAAAGGAAAAATGAAGAGAGCTTCACATCCCACAAAGCACACAACATCCACTCAACATCCTCTAGAGCTCTTACACATGGATCTGTGTGGCCCAATGCGAACTGAAAGCATAAGTGGAAAGCGGTATATGCTGGTTGTCGTCGACGACTTTTCCCGATATACTTGGGTACGCTTCTTACGAACTAAATCAGAGACAGTCGAACATATTCCAAATCTAATCAGAACAACACAGAACCTACTCCAGAGCAGTGTTAAAATAGTTAGATCAGACAATGAAACAGAATTCAAGAATCAACAGCTCAGTGACTTCTACGAATCCATAGGGATTACTCAACAGTTTTCTGCTATCTACACACCCCAACAAAATGGGGTTGTTGAAAGGCGAAATCGAACACTCGTAGAGGCTGCCCGAACAATGATCATCCAATCTTCACTACCTCATTTCCTTTGGGCTGAAGCAATGAATACTGCTTGCTATACACAGAATCGCACAAACATTCATCTAAGATTTGGTAAGACGCCCTATGAACTTATAAATGGAAGACTGCCCAATATTGCCCATTTTCGAATTTTTGGATGCAAGTGCTTCGTCGCCAACGACCGCGAAGACAAGTCCAAGCTTGATCCAAAAGCAACTGAAGGAATCTTCGTAGGCTACTCTGTACAATCTAAGGCGTACAGGATATTTAACAGAGACAGAAGGATGATCATTGAAAGTATAAATGTCACCTTTGATGAGGGACTCGAACTTTCTACTGGACATAGCCGTTTGGGACGAGTATCTAGAATACCACACCTTATTCACTCTCATACAGAAGAAGGAGAGTGCTCGACAGATGCCTCTGAACGGAACTCTTCAGAACCAGGATCAGACAAAGGAAGTTTGAAGCCAGATCAACAAGCAACTGACAATTCTCGACAAAGCAACCCCACATGCTTCACTCACCGAACTCAAGAGGAACTGGATCTGGATCTTCTTTTTGAACATATATATATCTCTCAAAATCAGACAAGACCATCCACCGATCACTTTCCAAATACTGAATCCAGTCCTAGTTCGTCAACTCATGATTCAGAACCTATTCCTAACCAGACAATTCCTCCCTCAGATGCAGAAGCCTCGATCCCAACAACTTTGACAACAACGCAGACAGAGGCCTCCTCTTCAACTTCAGCCGACAACATTACCGCGTCTGCAATCAACTATCCACTAAGTGAGGAATCGCAAATAGACGAAACGACATTACCCCACGAAAAGAAATGGGTTCGACATCATCCTAATGATCAAATAATAGGAGATCCCAATACAGGAGTAACGACTAGAAGATCACATTCAAATGAATGTCATTTCACCTGTTTCTTGAGCCAAACGGTACCTAAAAGAGTAGTTGACGCACTACGGGATCCTAACTGGATAGTGGCTATGCAAGAGGAGATTAATCAATTCGAACGTCTCAAAGTCTGGAACTTAGTTCCTCGTCCAAAAGGGAAAACTGTGATCGGAACAAAGTGGGTATTTAAAAACAAAAAGGATGAAGATGGTGTTGTAGTTCGAAACAAGCCAGGCTCGTTGCTAAGGGATATAATCAACATGAAGGAATTGATTACGACGAAACGTTTGCCCCTGTAGCCAGAATCGAAGCTATTAGGTTATTCCTTGCATATGCAGCACACAAAGACTTTACTGTCTATCAAATGGATGTAAAAACAGACTTCTTGAACGGAATTCTGAAAGAAGAAGTGTATGTGTCACAGCCAGACGGATTTCTCAACGCTGATCATCCCGACTTTGTGTACAAACTTGACAAATCACTGTACGGACTTAAACAAGCTCCAAGGGCCTGGTATGAGGTGCTATCCGACTTTCTTATCTCCTCAGGTTTCACTAAAGGGAAAATTGACACTACTTTGTTCGTAAAGAAAGATGGTTCTGATATCATGCTTGTGCAAATCTATGTGGATGATATCATTTTTGGCTCTACTAATCCTAAACTTTGTGAAGAATTTAGCATTCTGATGCAATCACAATTTGAAATGAGTATGATGGGAGAAATGTCATTCTTCCTCGGATTAAAAATCAAACAACTTCAGGATGGGATTTTTATCAATCAATCAAAGTACATCCACGATATTCTCAAAAAATATGGGATTGACAAGAGCAAATCATCGAGTACACCTATGTCCACATCATACTCACTCGATGCAGATCACTTAGGTGAACCTGTAGATGTTACTCATTACCGAGGGATCATTGGATCATTACTCTACCTCACAGCTAGTCGACCAGACATCTTATTCTCTACATGTCTTTGTGCTCGATTTCAAGCTAACCCCAAGGAGTCGCATCTTCATGCTGTCAAAAGAATCTTGAAGTATCTGAAAGGAACACCAGACCTTGGACTGTGGTATCCTAAGAACTCAAATATGAAACTAATAGGGTATTCTGACGCAGACTTTGCAGGTTGCAGACTAGACAGAAAAAGCACTTCTGGACACATCCAATTCCTAGGCGACAAGCTTGTATGTTGGGCCTCGAAGAAACAAAATTGTGTATCAACTTCCACGGCGGAAGCAGAATACGTTGCTGCAGCAAGTTGCTGCTCACAAATTTTGTGGATCAGAACTCAACTACGGGACTACGGGTTTGATCTAAATAGAATTCCTATTTACTGTGATTCCAAGAGTGCTATCGCAATTACATGTAACCCTGTTCATCACTCACGCACTAAGCACATAGATCTTCGATATCACTTCATAAAGGACCACGTAGAAAGAGGCATAATAGAAATGTACTTTGTCAATACAGAGATTCAACTAGCCGATTTGCTTACAAAAGCATTGGATGAGAAACGCTTCCAATTCTTAGTTGCAAAGTTGGGAATGTTGAACCTCAATTTTTAATTTCGATTATGCCTTCCTACAGTTCACTATTTATCTATTTGCTATGTTTTACTTCTTTCTTATTCTGTGCGTGTTTATTATGTTAATTGGTTAATTAGGACTCTATTTTTTTTCTTTTTCTTTTGTTTACTTTCTACGTTTCAATAAATTTTCTTGTTTTCAATAAGTCGATGTAGCGCCAATGCTGATGGCAATACATCAAGGGGAGAAATGCTATATCCATGCATCGAGGGGGAGTAAGTTCAATCATTCAATGTTTAAGATACTCGATAGGAATTGGGATACGCCTTCTCTGCATCAGTTCCTGCACCAACCGTGTACCTTCAACAGTTCTGGGGAACGATGACTACCAAAATTTCTCAAGACAACACCACTTACTATGAAGCCCAAATCGCAAACGAAACCGTCAGAATCACCAGGGACTTCATTCGACAAATTCTTCGGCTGCCTATTCAACCAGAATATGAACATGAGGCATCCGAGGACGAGCTCATCGCAGATATGTTGAAAATGGGTTACTATAGCTCACTCGAGCTCGTTTCCCGTTTTCAACAATCAATGATTCCACATCCATGGCGAACTCTTTTCGCAATTGTCAACAAGTGCTTCTCACCAAAGCACTTCGGGTGGGACAGATGCAACATTACGATCCTACGAATCTTTCATGGGATCGTCTTCAGGAAAGGATACGACTATGCCAAGCTGATCACAATGGACCTGGACGATCAGCTTCATCAGATATCAAAGTCAAAATCGAAAAAGACACAGAATCTGCCCTATCCCCGGTGGTTCTCACTAATGATCCACCACTTTATGACTACAACACCGGGTATACCAACAAGGCCACAAGAAGAAAACTACACCCCTTCCAAACTCAAATTTCTTCAAAAAGGAAAGACGGACGAGAAATACTCACGAAAACCAATGCCCATTCCGCGCGCAACCTTACTACTAGCTAACCCAGAAGACATTGAAAAATACTGCAAGAGGACCAAAATTCCATACCCCATGACTCAGGCCGACCCACCCGAGTCTAACCCAGGGGTTAGTGAGACTGAGAGAGTAGAAACGAGAGAAAGAGAACAAGCAAGTGAGATACTGAGAGAAACCACAGAAACCTAATTCATCCCACACGCACCACAGACTACATCTCAAGAAACAATCCCCGACCAACCACCACCATCCTCTGAACAAACAATACCTGAACAATCGCTCGAGGAAAAACCACATGCCAAACGACTCGAACACCCACTAATAGATGTTCCCGAGACGATCACGACTGCACTAACTCAGTCAGAAAAAGCCGGGTCAATCCCTAGGATAGAAGACGTCGTAATCGACCCAACGACGCATGAGCGAACCCCACCTGACCATTCACTTGTCTCCCAACAGACAAGTGTCTCAACGCAACACGAACCACCCCAAACCTCCAGCAGCTCGGTTCCTGTGTCTGAACCAACTCGAGAAATCATTTCCGTGACACAGCCCGAGCCTCAGCCTGATCTTCAGGTCTCAACGTTCATAGAAGAGCCCCAAATAGAGGCTCTTCAAGGATTGGACGGAAGTCTCTCGGATGTTGATGATTTCAGCAGCTCACCATCCGCGAGCCACCGTACAGAACCTAGTTCTGGACGCGTGCTAACGGGACGCCTTGGCGATCCCGGTGATAGCTCCACCCAAGCCCGTCACACTGACGTGGCCACAACGACCCGAGCACCATCTCCAAAAGATGTGTCGCAAGGAGAGGTCGGAAGACCCAAGGACCCCGAAGTTCCACGAACTTCGGGTGACGAGGGCCACCATCTAGAACCTTGTTCTGAACGTGTGCCAACGGCTACCTCTAGTGGCGCCAGATCTATTCCAACCCAGGTGACGACTGCCTACTTGGAGAATCGGCTGTTCGAGTTCTTCGAAACCGTAACCCTACCAAGGGTCAAAGGTCTTATCAAGAAGGCGGTCCAAGCAACTTCCACCGACAAAGGGAAGGCTCCCATGTCTGACCAACCTCCTCCTCAATAGCCGGTACTTCCCCGTCTTCTCACCCTGCCATCACGCAACCCGACGACACCTAACTTGTACACAATGCCTCTGCTTGAGCTCTTTGACGTTGGCATCGCTCGCATTATAGATCTCGACAGCAAACGAAACATTGAAGAAGAAGACCTTTACCAGAAGCTGGTCGCAGGTGGCGTCATCCCACCTCCTGATGCGAGCATACCAACTGACACATGCCGCCAAGAAGGCCCCAGTCAGAAACGTCGTCATGACGATCCAGACGACCAGGATCGTCCTGAGGGGGAGAGCAGCAAGAGACCGAGAACTGGGCCTCCAGTTATTCGCGGCGGAAGAGGCAGAGGACGCGGAGTTCAAACGCGTGGAGGCAGTTCGTCACGACCACCCAATCCACCACCAAGGTCCTCCAGTGGCAGACAAGCTACACCAGGGCCGAACCAGACAACTTCCCTTGGTGAAGTCGAGTCTGCTCCCTCGAGGATCTCCACCCAACCAGTCCAAGCAACTACAACCCCTCGTCCAAACGATCCTCAAGGCTACATTGACAGATATATCTTAGACGAGGAATGGACGACGAGAACAGAGACAGCAGAAGAGTCCCGCCTAAGGATTGAAAATGTTCGTGATTTATTAAAGGCGGCAGCAGCAGACTTCTGCTTCATTGAGCGAGAGGAAGAGGAGCAAGGAGAAAATCCTGAGGCAGATCTTCCAGAACTTCCAGAACTCCTTCAACATCAGGTGCCCGAGGAACCGACGCCAGGCTACGAGTTCATAGAAACTCGTTGGAGAAACGCGAAGATCAAGGCACCTTTTCTTGAGGATCTTTATCCAAAGATCTGGAGGAAGGAAGAAGAAATAAAGGGAGTCAACGAGCTGAATCTTCGAGGCCTTGAGCACCTAAGAGGGACGTATAGGGGACTTAGCCATCAGATTATGCTCTGGGAAGTCACGGCCAAGAAAGGAATGAATAGAGATCAATACAGGAAGTACATGAGAGATCAATCGGCCATCTGTGATATTGTGGATGTCGAATGGGCGGTAGGAAGATATGTAGGCCCTGTCTTTGTTATTGATCGTTATGACAGGAAAATTGTAAAATATTCAGAAGCAGATCTTCCCTATCTTCCACTGGGCGAACTCAACAAGCTCTACAACATTTATCGCAATAAGTTTCCCCTTGACACTCAGACGAGATGGTCATCGGGCTATCAAAGAGTGTATGCTGAGGCAGGTCAAGTATTTCGCTGCTCATGACTTCCAAATGGCCTTGGAAAGCAATATGAGCATGGTCAACCTGACACGTCCAGACAACAGATATAAGGATCTCGAAAAGTATGAAGAGGGATTTATCTTCCTTGAACCACAACCAGGGGTCACTTACCTACAAGCTCAGAAGAAAGTGAAGCAGGTGCTACTTCTGTCAGAGATCTCCAAATTCTCAGATGGAACATTGAAGATTATCCTCAACCAACTTCGGGCTAAGAAGAAGACAGTTTCCGAAGATGACAAACTAGAAGGAACAGAACTGGAAGAGAAAGATGTTCTACGGAAACTCGTCGAGAAGATCAGATATCGAATCGTTCTTCGGAACGACATCAGACAGTTCGAGACTGCCCTAGGATTCAGGAAGACCTACTTGGCCCATAGAGAACCACCACCTCCTCCTCGCTCGAAGAAAAAGAAATGAAGACTTAGTTAATAAGCTCGACTGTAATTTGGACACTTAGGGGGAGAATGTTAGGAATATTTTAGAAGTGTCCAAAATATTTATTCTAAGTCTTGTAATTTCCTTTCATGTATTTTATAGATGTTTACTTTATGTTAGTGGGTTGTATTTGTAATAGGCTTGTTAGGGGCCCAATGGGCTTAAATACCTCACAAGGTATTTAAGCTTAAACCCTAACACTCATTAATCCAAGTTTCCATTTACTAAAATCTCACGTATTCAACACTAAACCTCTAAAGCACACTATTCACATTCTACGAAGGTTTAATCTGTTGAAGTGTTCTTGGATAATCTGGAATTACATGTCCTTTTTTATCCAACACAGATCGAATATAGAAGAATCGAATCGTAAATCTAAGAAATTCGAAGCTTACGTATGAGATTTACCTTCATTGAAGATTGGGAGAGAAAACTTGTAGAACAAGTAAGGGTTGGCGAATTTTTCTCTCTAAAATTTTCGATTCTAATTTTCAATCTGTAAAACCCTACAAAGCGCACTCCTAATTTTCTTAGGAGTTCACTTATATACCACCTCGTGGTATATTTACACAAGTAGTCCTATACAATGACTAATTACAATTTAGCCCAAGACTACTAATTTGCATAGCAAGACTAAGACAACTATATTAATTGAATACAATTAAATAGTTCCAACAATCTCCCCCTTTGTATTCAATTTCCAATATAGCACGGGTTGCCTTCGTCTTGCAAGTGGAAAGAGTCCTCGAGTCCTCGAAATCTCCTCTTTAGAATGTCTTCAAGCTCACCTGGTCTTCTAGGCATCGGCTTTTTCTTCAAATCTTCCTTTGAAGTTCTTCTCCTAAATGCCATAAGATGTACGAAGTATTCTTGCCGGATTTAGAAAGTCCGCGTTCCATTTCTCCCGTTGAAAGCACACGAAACTCGAAACTCCCCCTATTTGGGTCAACCTTTTGTTGAGATCGGGGAGTCCGACGTGAGGTTTGGAGAGGTAGACACGATTGGCAACTTCGATCGTTGATGCAGTGGACACAGTTGGCAACTTTGGTCCTTGATGCAGTGGACACGGTTGGCAACTTCAGTCCTTGTGATGCTTGAGTCACGTGTCGTTCGGTCCTCAGTCCTTGCTTCTTCTTCCGGAAGCAGGGGCATGAGAGAGTCGAGGAGGGGGCTCGGGATTTAGCCATCTTCTCCGTTTCTCCAGATTCGTCTTCTCCGAATGGAAGTTGTCTGGTTCGGCCTCGAAGAAGCGTCTCTAGTTCCAGAAGAAGGTAGGCCGTCTCTTTCTTTGATATTTTTGTTGTACCGAGCTTCCTTTGAATGTGGCATTGTGAGAGAGCCCGGTTTCAGAGTGGTACGCGTGGCGGAATTTGGTGGGTGGACCGACCGATTGTGTATGCATAACCCCTTCTCCCCCTCATGGCGAATCATGTTAACGATTTCGGCATGTTAATTTGGAGGTAGAAAAGGACATACCAAAAGGTCGGTGCGGGTAATAATCGGACGGAGCCACAAAGGCAATCCGTCGAAATGAGTACCGGGGCCACATAGGCATCCCGTTGACATCAACTAGGAGCAAAGCTCGTAGAGGATGGCCGAAACCGTTGTTGCTTTAATGTTGCAACGGTCGGACTTCCTTCCGATCCTTGAAGCATGTCTTTTTAAAAGAACATGTCTACGGAAGTTCTAACGTAATCACAAAGATTAGGTGTATTAAAAAGTGTATGTGTCCTAAAAATTTGAAAATTTTGGGGAGTGAGGACACACTTGACGCGAGTGAATCAATAAAAGCGTGGTACGGGGAGGAATACCACTTAGTTCAATATCTCCCGTTTCCGAGTGAAGCGGTGATAGCATACGTGGTTCCCCGTGATTTATGAAACACCTATCTTTTGAGAGATAGACGAGTGGGTAAGGCTCGGTTGTGCATGCGCCGTTGGACCTAATGCGACGACTTCTACCCGGGAGCTAATTAAAATTAGCACCTGTACCTATGAGGGTTGGTCCGAAAATTATGTGAGATAAGGGAGTGATGTATCTTCAAAGACTTCCTAGGCATCATCGAAATAATCTTGCTTGGTCTCAAATGCTTGACCGTGTTCCGGGGTTAGGATCAAGTCGGATTAGACTGAACCATAGGAACATGAAATCCGTGCTTCCGGGGTACGTGAGAAGTGTTGCTCTTCTTGAATTAGCAAGCCGGAGCCGGTTGATGAATATTCGGAGCATTTGATCTTCATTTCGATCTTCACCGTCGTCTTTAGAAATATTTGTCCGTTTGAACGAGATTCTTCGTGGTACGTCCATCTTTGGATGTGGGAGAATAAATCCGAGAAGCATATCGAGAAAATTTGATTGATTTTTTTTTTGATTTTTTTCTTTTTTTTTTTGTTTTCTTTCTTTTCCTTTGTTTTTTTTTGTTTTTTTTTCGATCATCACCAACAATTGAGAAGAAAAAAGATTAAAGATTGAGCTCACAAACTGAACTGTGTAGCTACACAATCTTTGAAAAGAAAGCATATAAATAATATGAGGCAATAATATACTTTCCTCTCTTCTTTTTTTTTTTTATATATATTTCCTTTTTTTTTCATATCTCACTTTTTTTTTCATATTTCCCCTTTTTTTTATCTCTATTTTTTTCATATTTCCCTTTTTTTTTTCATATCTCACTTTTTTTTTTTCATATTTCCCCTTTTTTTTATCTCAATTTTTTTCATATTTCCCTTTTTTTTGGATATATGTATATGTATATATATATGTACATTATTAATATAGTAGTATTATATTTATATCTCCCCAAAAAGCAATGCTTCGAAAATAAATTTTCTCCCCCTAGAAATTTGCGTAGTTAGCTTGACGAATATTAAAAATCTCATTCCCTTAAATCGCTCGTTGTAAGTTTTTCTTCCCCTCAAGAATTAAAAATTTGTGCTTCCTTAAAAATATAAAGGTTGCTCCTCATTAAAATAACGAGTAGCTCCCCCTCAATTAAAGCTCATTTGAAAGTAATAATCGAAAAATGATATTTATCGTCTCCGTTCGTAATATGCATTTGAAAATTTTAAAACCATTTAAAGCGATGAAATGCATATCGAAAATGTATCATTTGAAAAGTTTCGAAAGAAAATAGGTATAGTTATTTTTGACAAAAATCATATGCATGTGTAAATTTGAAATATACCTCATTGAAGCTTAGTTGTAGTAGCTCACGCCTCATCCCTTTATCATGTACGTGGAGCCACTACGTCGAATTCCATACATGAGGGAAATCTGCAAAACTATCGGGACTTTGGTACCCATTGTTGTATGGGTCCTCCCTTATTAGTGGATAACGATTTAAGCATAAAAGGTGTCAAATTTAAATGATGTCCTAAATCATCCATTAATGAACCTTTCGGTACCCAAATTTGTTTGGGACTACCTAAATTTTGTGAAGAAATAGGAACCCATGTGGGAGTGATTTGAGACGGATAAGGCATTTCCGCTCGGGTGAAAGTGTGTTTCGGAGAAGGTTTAAAAATTTTCTCCGAGGCCAAGCGCACAAGATGTTTCTTTGAATGAACCTTGACCGGATATTGCATGTAGGAATACGAACATATAGAATTATAAGCATCTATCGCACATAAGTCGTATTTCCTATGGTTAGAATTCACACCTTTCACATTAGAATGAGAATAAGAATTTCGAAAATTATTTTCAAGTCTAGGCTTTTAAATTAGTAGAATCATTTGAAGCACACGATGAAGTTTGTGCACTAGAGCTTGAAATATTTCCGTGAAAAAATTTCTTTTCGGGATCAGGAGAGGAAGGCTTTTGGTCTTTATCATTCCGTTGTGGAGCTTTTCCGTTCTCCCATTTCCGTGGGACTTGTTCCTTAGCTATAGAAAGTGCGGGACTTTTACTTTGAATTTCAACATTGGTCAAAATTGAAGTAGACTTAGTAAAAGTCGTTTCGATGGTAGGAACGAGATCATCCGTTTGCGTTCCTTGATCATGTTTTGAAGACGAGGAAGCTTTGAGACTAGATATCTCCGTTAGAAGTGTATTCCTTTCTACTTCAAAATTCTTTCTTTCCGTTTCTAGTGTAGAATTTAAATCCTCTATTTTCTTAAGAATAGGAGGTATATCGGCGGAAGAAGAATTTTCAGAATGACGAGATTGTGCTTCCTTGGTCTTAGAAATCACAAGAAGATTTTCTAATTGATTAATCTTAGAGTAGAGATTCCCACGTTCTTCTCTTAAAAAAGCATAGTTATTTTGAGCAGTGCTCTTCTCGGCTTGACAGGCGTCTAGACTTTTTCTCAATTCACTAATCTTAGAATTAGATTTATCTATTTCGGCTTCTAGACTAGTGACGTTTTTACTCTCAACTTCTAGTCTACACTTAAGTAGACTTTTCTCGTCTAAATTCCTAAGTAGACACTTATGGTTGTTGTCTAGCCTGTCCTCAAGTTCCTTCACTATAGAACTATGTTTCTCTAAGGAAATATACTTAGTCTCGCTAATATTGGGGCTCTTAGATAATTCTTCTATTTTGGCACTAGAGCTCCTAAGCTTATATTCGAGACTAGCTATTTCCTTCTTAGACTTAGTTAATTTGTCCTCTAACTCTCTAGTACTTTTCCGCTCATTTTTCATGTTAGCATACCTAGTTTGTAAGGATTCTAACATGTTAAACAATGTAGAGTTAGAAATCAAAGCCTCCTTAGAGGATGTGTTAGTTTCATCTTCGTGGTGTACCATCAAAGCCAAGTGCATCGTTTGTTCGGAGTTTGTTGACTCTTGCTTCTTTGAGCGTGACTTGGTCTTTGTGGTCTGCTTGTTTAACTCCTTCTTGATTAATCGTAGTTGACGCCCAAGCTTCTTCAGCGCTTCATCAGTGTCGGAGCTAGAGTCGTCGGATCGAATAAACGAGTAGGTGTCCATTTTGGTTGGATATTTGATCGTTAACGTGTTTTATGGATTTGAATTTTTAATATTGATTAAAGTATTTGGCTTTTAAAATTTTCAGTTTCGAAAAGGTTTTGGTTTATAAGATTTGATTTAGAAATTTAATAGTATAAACCAAAAGCTGTTTCTATAATGTGCCAATTTGAAGGTTACTGTTTTCAATCGAAATTTTTTTTTTTTTTAAAGTTTTTCTTTACTAGTTTTTTTTTTAATGTCAATAAAAGACATTGCTTTCGATCGAAAATAATTCTGGAGTAAAGTTTTTCAAGTGAAGATGTAGAGCACTGTTTTCGATTGTAAGTTTTTCGCCGAAGTACTGTTTTTAGAAATACTTTTGAATTTCAAACAGTTACGTATAGTTCTACGATCGTAAAAGTTTTGCGATTTGATAAAATGTCGTCGTTTTGAGACTTTAATATCTAACCTTTAAAATCAAATTTTTTTCGATCGCAAAAAGTTTTGCGGGCGAAAAACATGTTTTCGACGACAACCTGCAAAAGCGAATTAACAAAGATTTGCGATCGTAAAATCACGTAAATGAGTGAGAAATCAATGAAATTGATAGTTCTGGGGTTAAATTGAAAAATTAGGACTAGATCAGAACTTTTCAGGACTAATTGAAAACTATTTGGGACAAAAATATACCTGCAGGGACTAAAATAATACTTCTGGGACTTGAATTGCAATTTGCCCTGCAAGTTAATTGTATGTATATGTGTATCTATAGGTTTCACGCAAAGAAGACGAGGCTTCAGGTTTCACGATCAAAAAAAATTTCAGATCGAATTCTCGATCGTAAATATTTCTCGAACAGATTTTGCGAGTGTTGACCAGAGTTTTTCGCGTTGACCCGAATTATCGACGGTAGAACATTTTTTTTTTTCGCTGTCGAACGCGATGAAGAAGCTATGGTCGAAGAAGAATTTCCATCGAGAAAAAAAATTCCGTCGATGAGTTTCTCGATCGAAGAACAATGACGAACAGGTCAGCAAAGAAGGATTGATCGCTTCGGTAGTTTCTCGATCGAAGATTCCAACCATAATTGGCAAAGAACACTATGAAGAACAGAGAACAAACACGAAGCCGAGCAAAACAGAGACGATGCCAAAAAAACGAAAAAGCTTGATCCAAATTATCTCTCTAGAAATCGAATTGCAAGCCTTTCGGATCAATTCTCAAAACTTTCTCTATTCAGCTCAATTGATTTACAAGTATTTATACCAAACAAACTTGGTATAAATATCAAACTAGTCCTAATTTAAGGACTACTATACAAAACGCCCCTAATTACAAGGACAACTAATGAAATCAAGCAAAATTACAAATAGTATTCTACACTATCTTTAAGCGCTTAGGTAGGTGAACCACGATCCACTAGGATGAGTATTAAATTGGCCGATAAATCGTTAAAGTACCCCTAGGTGTTATCGAGGATGTTCTAGTTAAGGTCGATAAGTTCCTTATCCCTGCTGATTTTGTGATCCTAGAGATGGACGAGGATGAAAATGTTCCATTAATTCTAGGTAGACCATTCTTAGCTACAGGTGTGACTCTGATAGATGTTAGGAATGGAACATTGACTTTGAATGTAGATGGCGAGAAAGTTACGTTTAATATGACTGACTCGATGAAAAAAAGAGTAGCGAGCATGATAATAAGTGCCATTACTTGGATGCTTTTGAGCACGGTTTCTCGTCTTCTATGCAAAGTTTATCACAGGTTTTGAGCGAGGAGGAAGACGATGAGCCTATTATAGCCAACGATGAGAGCAACAAAGAGATTAAGGACAAAAGCCCAGTCGAGGAGCAACTGACACTAGAGTTGAAACCGCTGCCCAGCGGAGAGCGACAACTCCAAAGTATGAATGGAGGCGAGAAAGGCTTAAGCGAAAAGGAGATATTAAACCTACAATTCCAGCCACCCTAAGAAAAAAAGGGGAGTTACGTACGGCTAAAGACGTTAAAAGAAGCGCTCCTTGGGAGGGCAACCCAGGTTTTATCTATCTAGTATTTTTTTATTTTTTATTTGTCTATAACTATGATGCATATGAATATGTCTATTATTATTATTATTATTATTATTATTATTATTATTATTATTATTATTATCTATGCCTATTTCCTTTTTACGTTTAATTTTCCTTTTTAGTTACGTCTAGGGGTGGGCATTCGGGTGCGGGTTTCGGGTACCCGACCCGATCCGATCGGGTTTTTCCCGATCGGGCTGAAAATTCGGGTTTAAATCGGGTATCGGGTTTAAACCCGATACTCGATTACTTACTTCGGTCGGGTTTCGGGTAGCTTTTTGCTACCCGAATTACCCGATCGGGTACCCGCATGCCACAATAAAAAATAGATTTCATTTTCACCCCATCGTCACATATTCTCCTCTCAGATTAGATCTCGTCTTGCCCTTAAAGTTTCTCCTCAATTCAGCCTAATCCTAGCCGGCTGTTCTTCATCGAGACGAAGGAAGAGCTAAAGATGGCTTCTTCGAACGCTAGGGTTACCCAGCAGCTGCTGATTTTTACAAAGCGGCAAAGGTTGTCGTCAACGATGTCAGCTCCCATTCATTGAGAGATGAGACCTTCGATCTCAGTCGATTCGGAGAGGGAAAAGAAACCAAGAAAGCAAAGAAATGGAGCTGGAAATTATGGGGCTTTATGCATCGGCGCAGCAAATATGAGGAGAACGAAGAAGACAAGTACAGTTGCAGAGGGAACGCTGCAGTGGAGCGATCTTTGTCTGAATCTTGTCAAGCTTTCGGTATAAAAATGGCACCTTTGTAGGAATTTGTCGAGGAGCAATAGCAGCGTGAGCTTTAGGCACGTGGAGTGGGAAAGCTGTGAATATTGGTGGTGGGAATGTGGATTTTGGTGTTAATGGTAAGAGCCGGTGCGAATATTGGAGGTGCATCTGTGAAGAACATGTCGGTTGATTAAGCTTATTTAATTGTTAAAAATAAAAAATTTAAAAAATAGAAAACCCGACCCGACCCGCGGGTACCCGACGGGTTTCGGGTACCCGATTGTCGGGTACCCGACATTTGATCGGGTCGGGATCGGGTTTGAAAATCAATACCCGATTTTGTCGGGTACCCGACCCGAAAAACCCGATACCCGAAATACCGACCCGATCCCACCCCTAGTTACGTCAGGATACGTATCGATACGACGACCTTCACGCATTCAGTCACAACTACGTCACGACCACGTCACTTATTCGGGGGAATCCCGTTCTTTTTAACCTTCTTTTTCCCTTCTTTTTTATCCTTTTTAAGTTGAGGACAACGTCGGTCTTAAGTGTGGGGAGGGGAATTTAGGTTGAGAATGTACGTTAAGTTTTTGTATGACGTGTCCATAAGCTATTAATTTCGTTGGAAAGGCATGAATTCTTTGAGATCAGGCATGATTATTTGCATTTATCTCGAGTTAGTATGAAATTAATGGAGTCTTGTGGGCGATTAGGACTTGTATGATTGATTGAATCGTGTCTGCTTGGATATACATGGCGATACTTTGAGGGACTCGTGCACATAACCCGTTTACGTTGCGAGAGTTTGAGCCTGACGAGCTTATGTTCAATTTTTTCCTTGGTTGTGTGACGTGCCTATTTATATCTCTCTAGAACTTGCCTGTTTGATACGCGTTGAAACTGTTTGGGTTGCGCTCGTGTGGAAATAACGAGGGCATTAGGAAATAAGTCGAGAGCCAATTTCCCAACCCACGACTGATTCTCATAGTTAGCCACTTTGAGCCTAACCTATTCGTTTCTCCCCTCGTAATTTATAAAAGCCGCTAGCCCGAATAAGCCTCCCGAGATCATCTGAACCTGAGTTGATTAGAATAGAGCAGAAGTCGAACTTGAGGGTTGCTGCTTTAATGTCTGATTTAATGTTACTTCTCTATTATTCGGTGAAATGACTCGATCTTACTTGATCGTTTTCTGAAATGACCCGATCCCTTGCATAAGCCTGCCCATAAACCTTTTGTAAGATATAGGTTTCCCTAGGTACACGGCATTCGCTGTGACGATGTATTCTTTGCGACAAAAAGCCAAACCTTGATGTTTAGGGAATAAGGGCAGTTCACAATAAATCAGATCAATAAATAAGGTGAAAGGGCAGAAAATATAAGGAAACTGAGTTGAGAGGGCCGGGTAGAAAATTCTAGGATTTCAAAGCGAGAATGTTGAGTCTTATGTTGGGGCATGTGACGTTTGATCATCCGATCGAGCGGATCGAGTTATAAAAATAAAACGAATATTACGAACTATTCTACGCTCAATAGGCAAGTGTACCTATCGATAGTAGTATATAAGCGGTAAATATTTGAGTATCGAACCAAAGAAACTACATACCTTAGAAAACCGTCGTTTAATATCCTAGTAAATATTTTTTATTTGATAAAAAATATAAATAACGGTAAACTAAATAAACGATAAACATCAAAATAAAATTTTGATAAAATAGCGATAACGGGGTTGGGACTATTTATAAAAGTAAAGTATTTGAGACTTCGAATCCCCTAGCTCGACCGAAACAAATATCTATTATACATGAACATGACTATCATTAGACCGTGGAGATTCCTATGACATACGTACGAGTCTATATAGCTGACGAAACTGCCCCTTACTAAACAATAATCGTAAGCAAGTAATCAACGAATTAAATAGCTGGGCAAGCTTCCCCAACTACTTAACCGAAGATCACATTACAACACGATGAATCCCGCTATTAGATTTGACTCTAATCCGGCGGGGTAGCTCAACCTATCTCTAGCGATGAATTTATTCCGTTCGTGTACGAGTGGTCTAATCGTTAGCCCCTCCTTCGAGCATAGCTTACGATTTTCCAACAATTATCTCGATCACATAGACATAATCAAAACAATAATATAATTCTTAAACGAGCCATAATAATAGCAAAACATCAATACTTCAAAATATAGGTTCAAACTCGCTAGGGTTCATCTAGTCTCAAACACAAGGGTTTTACCTACTCATAGGATGAACTAAACACAACGAAGAACGAATATAACACAGGAAACATCGTATCTTCCCTGAAATTGACTGAGTAGATCCTTATTCTTCGTTGAGGAATTCGACCGAACACCTGGTGAGCGAGCTTGGAGCTGAGAGGAGTCTCCTTCGATGGCTTAGATAACATTCCCTCGAGCTTAGATAACATTCCCTCTTGACTATCTAAGTGAGAGCCGAACTTTCCCATTAGCTTAGATAACATTCCCTCGAGCTTGTCTACGCGACTTTTCGAAAGGGGTTCAGATTTTCGCCGTGATATCCTTGTGTTCTTGATTTTGAAATCCCGGCGGAGCATGTTGTTGATTTCCATAGGCCAGGTTGGGATGAACTCGATTCGGGACGAAATTTTGCTGACCTTGGTAATTTCCCATGTAATCGACTTGCTCTGTTGGAATAGTGGCTGGACAGTGAGTTGCTTTGTGGCTTCCTCCGCATATGTGCATGGTGGAATATACGTCGGATACGAATGAGAAGGCGTAATAGTTGTGGGTGTCCTCGGTGTGGGTTGTAATTGGACAGCGTTAACGGCTGTCTTCATAGGCAAGAGTGCATTCATCAAAGTCTACATTTGTTGTTGGAGGGCGTCAAACTTGGCGTTGATTGCGGTAGTTTCAGCGACATCGTACATTCCCGGTGGTTTACCTCTACTGCTTGAACTCCCTCGTTGGAAACTGTTTGCGCTATAATCTTCAATTAAGTTCCAGCCTTCTGTCGCGCTAAGATAACACAGACCACCATTGCATGCTCCGTCTAATAGTTGTACCGTGTGATTGTTCAGTGACTCATGGAACCGCTGAATTTGTTTGCTCTTTGTCATCCCATGTTGAGGAAATCGGTTTAAAAGCGCTTTGAATTTGGTCCATACGTCATATAGATTTTCGCCCTTCTTTTGCCTGAATGCGGTGAGGTCCATCTTTAGTTTGAGAGCCTTGGAAGGTGGAAAGAAATAATTGATGAAAGAAATAATTGATGAAGGTGGCATGCATCTGGTCCCAAGTGGTGAGAGATCTCTCGGAAGTAAGTTAAACCACTCCTTTGCGTTGCCTCGTAGAGAGAATGAAAATAAGTAGAGTCGAATAGCTTCGGTGCTTACGCCTTGTACTCGTATTGCGTCGACGACGGATAGGAAGTATCAGATGTGGCGATAAGCATCTTCCTCGGAGAGTCCGTTGTATTGAGCCGTCGTTTGAAGCATTTGAAGCCAATGATGTTCTAGCTCCAAGTTATTAGGGACTTGAGGAAGGACTATCGCTGAGCCGACCGACCCTACGGCGTTGTTTCTCCACAGTTCTCTCATCGGAGGTTCTCTAGCTTCTAGAGGCATCTCATCACGATTTTGAGTCGCCATTTCGAATCGCCTTGCATTTTCTCGTAGGTTGGTTGGAACGTTCTTTCGATCTCTGGGTTGGAACGTTCTTTCGACCTAGTTCTCATAGAAAACGAAGAACTTCAGGAAGGCGAGGACTACAATTTGGTTCCCCTAAGGCTTTCAGAGTTGATTGCACAACGAGTGGACACCCCTCCGACATTGACCACAGGGACCGTTTGAGTCGAATCGCCATAGGAGAATGCACGGATAGAAGTCATGTTCCTCGAAGAAGCTCGTCAGAATATTTGGAGGTGACCGGACAAAATCAAGAAGGTGAAAGAGTTCAGGCTCAGAGGTATCTCTCATTGGGATCAGCAAAGAAGGATGAACTACCTATACAGGCAGACCAAATTCGGACCCGATTGGAGGCTGGGACTTCCTAAAAGTCAGCTGAGGAGTCATTTCAAAAACTACCTCCAATCTACCAGCTGCTGGGAGTTTATCATTCACAAGGAAAATTTTCAATTCCAGTTTACATCATCGAGCGGACAAACAAAACTCGAGAAGAGATAGACGAGAGCTATCTACCGTACCTTCCAGCCCACGAGATCTATCATCTTTTCCAGATGTACGTGTAAAAGTACAAGGATCCTCAAATGTCAAGAAGAAATGGATCGAGGGACTCAATAGGTTCATGGTGTCAAGTACTTCGCTGCACACGACCTTCAGATGGCTCTGGAGAGCAACATGAAGAAGGTCAACATGACAGGTCCGCGCTTGGAAGGTCCTGAGATCGAGGGGCTTCCTATCAATCACATGTTCTTGGACCTAGTCTTAGCAATCACTTACCACAACACAGTTGCTGAGAAGACTAGACTGATGCTAACAACTGAGGTTAACAAATTCTGCGATGGGATGCTCAAGCTGATCAGGAGGAACATAAAGAGGAGATTGGAAGAAATCGTTGAAGATACCAGGCTACCCGATTGGAAAAGAATAAGAGAGAACCCATATCTGACTCAGATACTTGAAGCCATTAATGAGCGGATAGAGCTAAGGGACACTATTAGGCATTATGAGCATGCACTAGGCTTGCGCATGTCGTTCTATGCCCGACAAAGATAGACAGAGTAGAAGGGAAATCAAGCACAAAGGGGAGATTGTAAAATATGCTTTGTAATTGTGCTTTGATTTTATTAGCTATCTTTGTAATTAGGGGTTTTTCTTGTATTAGACCATAGATTAGGACTAAGTTGTATTTATACCAAGTCTGTTGGTATAAATACTCATGTACACATTCAAATTGAATAGAAAAAGTTTTTGAATTTGATCCAAAAAGCTTGCATTTCAAATTCTAGAGAGAGAAACAGCAAAGGACTTTCTCACACTAAAATATTCTCTCTCGTGTTCTTCATAGAAAGGTTTTCGATCGAGATACAATTTATACAATTCTAATCGACCTTAGAATTCCTGCCTAGGATCATTAGAGTTGATAATCGAGAACCTAACACCTATACTTACGCTTTAGGCGACGGTTGTTGAGAACAACCGTCGCCTATACTATACCAATATTATAGGTGGCAGTTGTTAATCAACAACCGTCGCATATTCCTTTATTTAACACTAAACCCCATCACGTACATTTTTCGGTATCTTAACCCGCGACTATTGCATGCTGATTGAAGGCAATTGCAAGACAGCTCATGCGCTCGAGTTGCCCATCACGCTAGCTCGCTGGCCGTTCCTTGCCACCGCCTTTCGCTGCCACCACCGCTACTGCTAGCTTCCTGCTCGTCGGTCATTGTCATTCCTGCTTGTCCCTCGCACTGGTTAAGATTGTCTAGGTGAGTGCTTAATGTCTGCTATGTTTTGTGTTTTATTCTTTACCCGTTTTCGTTATTGTTTGTTGCGGCTTGGTTCATTTTATTTGACACGCCAACTGTTAGACTAAATTACTGTAGGGAAATAGGTATGTGAGTGTGTGTATGCAGCGGCGGACCCACGTATACCTTTGGAGGGTCAGTTGACCCCCCGGCTGCGACTACAATAATTATAATATATGCATAGGAATTTATAAAAATTGTCTCTAGCAAGTGGTTTCTATATTCACAGTAAAGGTCATTGTATAAATTGACTCGAGTTCGAACCCCAAGTGAGCTTTTTATTTATTTGAATATACGCTCGATAAAATTCACTACAGAACCTCTAATAGGTGTCGCCACTATAGGCGACGATGTTTAGAAAAGCGTCGCTTATTTGACGCGCAATGGTATTATAATAATCAAATACAAGGTTCTTAAACAGTGTCGGTTGTTAGCAAGCAGCAACCTTCGCTTACTATTTTTACAGACATTTAGCATTGTTTTTTTTTTTTCTAAAAACCGACCCTTTTGTTTTTACAATCAGTGTCGGTTATTATATAATAACCGACGGACATAGTATATTACAAGTATAAGTGTCGCTTACGATTAACAACCGACGCTTATTCTTAATAGAAGGACGTGGGAGACCTCTTCTTCCATTTTACTTTTCCGCGAACAAAACAGCCCAAATCGATTTTCTGCAAAAATTTCATGATTTCTCAGGACGGTGATAGGAGGGCGATTGGTCTTCAGTTGAAGGCGTATAGGTGCGTCGTTTCGTTCGATTTTGGATTTTACCCGAATTATTGAAAATGATTTTGTCGAATTTAAACTGTTATTTTGTCGAATCTTTCGTGCATCTGAACAATTTCTGATTGTATATGTTGTTATTGTTATAAATACGCAGCTAATCGATGTTTTTGGGTTGACTTTGGGAATTTTTAATTCGAAACTAGGGTGTATGAACACATCTATCTATCGGAGGCATTTACCGTAAACCGTGGGTATTAGCTGGGTAATTTCGTCTTCAAGAGAGCGTGTATCACGTGCCTCGACTTGTGACTCGTTTCACACCGTTCGCTGAATTTTTATTTGCTGATTTCTTCGAAGATAAAAGCTCTGACCGAGAATAACAATATAACATTTGAGGACGAAATTATGTACCATTGTTGCTGTTGGTCAGACGCAAGTTGCTCATTGTTGAACAAGTGAAGATGAAACCAGTAGGCGATGCAAACAGGTCACGATCAAGCAAGCACGAATAAAATATAAAAGGATTCTGCCTTGATTTCAAAGGAAGCTGGTGACCATAATATGCTAAGCAGGCTGTTTAAGGAGTTTGCTTCAGCTAAAGCAAACAAAAAGCGCAAATTCTATATTTGAAGATATATTAAGATGGCAACTAACGATAATCAGAATGCGCGCCGTCTACCGCCCACATCGTTCCCATGGTGACAACAGCTCCTATGCATGGTCTTACAACTTTGTCTCTGTCTTGATTTCTTTCGGAGGACCCCATGACCGTTACCGAAGATGAGACCGACGCTTAACAGCGTGCGGCCTCAGATGCATGGCATCATAGTGGTTTCTTGTTTAGAAATTACATTTAAATAGACTAGACGACGCCCTTTACAATGTCTATAGTCCGATTGAAATGGCCAAGGAGTTATGGAATTCTTTGGACGTAAAGTACAAGTCGGAAGATGTCGGGATTAAGAAATTCTCAGGTAAATTCCTGAAGTACATGATGGTCGACACCAAATTGGTGGTGTTCAAATGCAAGAAATTCAGATTATTCTTCACGACTTGTCGGCTGAAAAATTAATCTTGAACGAGGCTTTTCAAGTGGTCGCAATAATTGAAAATTTTCCGCCTATGTCGAAAGACTTCAAGAACTATCTTATGCATAAACGTAAGGAAATGCGACTTGAAGATTTGATAGTTCGACTGCGGATTGAGGAAGACAACCAAAAATCCGAAGCAAAGGCGAAGCGATGTGAGTTCGAGGCTAAGGCAAATTTGGCCGAGCCAAGCTTCAACAAGAAGCACAAGCAACTCACGGGTGGTAAGCAACCACTAGCAAACTTCAAAAAGTTTAGGGGAAGTTCTTACAATTGTGGTAAATCTGGACACCTTGCAAAAGAGTGCCGTCTCCCAAAGAAAATTAGAGAAAGCGCTAATATGGTCGAGAACAAAATGGTTCACAATGACTTATCAGAACACGATCTCACCACCGTTGTCCAAGAAGTTAACTTGGTTGATAATCCGCGATCAAGAGGCAAAAAATAAAGAAGTTGTTTGAATGTTCTAATATGTGGCATTATAGACTTGGACACGTTAACTTTAACACAATTAAAAGATTGGTGAATCTAGATTTAATACCAAAAGTTAAAATCGATTCTCACAACAAGTGTGAAACTTGTGTTGAAGCAAAAATGGTGAAGGTACCATTTAAGCCGGTGGCTAGCAGCACGACTCCACTCGAATTAATTCACACCGACATTTTTGATTTGAAATTTGTGCAAACTCGAGGTGAAATGAAATACTATATAACATTTACTGATGACTACACGAGGTGTTGCTATGTCTACCTACTAAAGAATATAAACGAAGCTTTAGATGCTTTTAAGAAGTATAAAGCATAGATCGAGAATCAACTCACTCGAAAAATAAAAGCGTTTAGAAGCGATCACGGACGCGGGTATGTGGCCCCGTTTGACGAACGTAGAGTCTGGTATTATTCAGCAAAAAACGACGGCATACTCGCCTCAATCTAACGGAATAACTGAAAGAAAGAATCGAACTATAAGGCTCCGTTTGGTTCGTGGATTTCGACGTGGAAAAGAAAAGAAAAAGTATGATTGTACGACACGTGAACCGTAATGTACAATGATTCGATGCGTACCACCACACTTTTCTTTTCTTTTCCGCGTCGATTTCCGCGGACCAAACGCACCCTAAAGGAGATGATGAATGCGCTTTTAGTAAGCTCAGGTCTACCCCAAAATTTGTTCGGGAGGGGGGAAGCAATTCTTTCAGCAAATTATATACTTAATAAGATACCCCATAAAAGTCGGGAAGAAACGCCATAAAAGTCGGGAGAAATGCCATATGAACTATGGAAGGGACACAAGCCTACCTATAAATATTTAAAAGTTGGGGGTGTCTGATAAATGTTGAAATACCAAAACCAAAACATGTCAAGATATGACCTATTGAGTGTATATTCATCAGCTATGCTAACAATAGTAGTGCTTACCGATTTTGGTATATAAACCGGAAAATTCAGATTTTAATAATGGAATGACTATTGAATCTAGAAATGCGGTGTTATTGAGAATATATTTCCCCTTAAAATAAGGAAGAAATGATCTCATCGAAAAGGACAGCCGACGAGGCCGAGCTACCTCATAAAAGTGAGGAAGAACCTAGGCGACGTAAAGGGATTAAGGTGCCCAAATCTTTTTGTCTTGGCTTTATTTATATGGCAGAGGATGAACCACGAACTATTCGTAAAGCTTTGGCAAGTCCAGAACCACCTCTTTGGAAAGAAGCTATCAATAGTGAAATAGAATCCATCATGTTTAATAATACGTGGGAGTAAGTTGATCTCCATACAGGTTGCAAACATTTAAGATGCAAGTGGATCCTTAAAAGAAAATATAAAATGGATGGAACATTGATAAGTATAAAGCTCGATTGGTTGTAAAAGGGTTTAAACAAACAGAAGGATAGGATTTCTTTGATACGCATTCTCCGGTGACTCGAATCATGTCTATACGTGTACTAATTGCGCTTGGTCCTTGCATTACCTTGAATTTCATCAAATGGACTTGAAAATGGCCTTCCTAAATGGGGACCTCGAGGAAGAATTTATATGGAACAACCCGAGGGGTTCACTGCACCCGGAAATGAGGCCAAGGTCTGTTGATTAGTTAAGTCTCTTTTTGGACTAAAATTTTGGACTAAAATAAACACCTAAACACAGTACCCATGGTTATTTAAGGATGCGGTACAAAATTTCGAGGTCGAAATTTTTAAAGAGGGGGAGAATTGTCAGGAAGCGAAAAACTCAAACCATGATTTCATGCATTCATACGAATTCATGCATTTGTACGACTAATTTGGTTAAGGTATTGTAAGAATTAGATTTTTGAAGGGAAAGCTGTGGGCTGGCTGGCGGCGGTGACTCCATAGGCTTTTGAGGGCGGCGCAGTACATTGGACGTGACCTGTGGAGAGGCGTAGGATAGTCGGGTTTAGATTTTTGGGGCTTCGGCCCGATGTATTATAGTGACGTTTTTTGTAAACCCGACTCTTAGTTATATATGTAAATTATTTTCCTTAAAAAGTTTTTGTAAAACGGGGTCCTCCGCGACTTTTGTTGCGGAAATCTGCCAATTAACTTAATTAGGAAGTAGGGTCGCCATAACCAGGGTCTGGAACGAAGTAGGAAGCTGGCGAGAGATCATGATCAACGTAGGAAGCGGACATAGTGTACCGGCGACCCACATTGGATAAAAAAACTCTTGTTTTATCTACTAGACATAGTTTACTGCTTTCCGATTGTTTAGTTCTGCCCAAGGGGCTTTATTGTTTTTATTCCTGCTTTGAGCGGAAACGGTTACGAGTTCCGTTTTAGTAATAATATATGCAATATTTATTTTGGAAATAATTGCGTCGGAAGTGCAAGTTTACATAATGGATTATATTATCTAAATGTCAGAGATAAAACAAAAACTATGAATATAATCTCTAACAAACAAAAATTGGAGTCGAACTCGAGATTACTGTGGCATCTTCGACTCGGTCATGCTGGAGAACAGAAGATTCTCGAGTTGGAGAAAACCGACATTATAAAGCCGCTTGGGTTTGATCCCTATCTGACTTGCGAATCTTGTATCCTTGGAAAGATGACCAAGTCGCGCTTCACAAGGACTTTTGCAAGAGCCGCAAAACTTCTCGATTTGATCCACACGGATGTTCGCGGACCGTTCGGGGTAGCGGCTCGCGGTAACTTCCACTATTTCGTTACCTTCACTAATGATCACTCTCGCTTCGGCAAGGTGTATCTCATGAAGAAGAAGTCTGATACTTTTGAATGGTTCGAAGAGTGCAAGGCTTTGGTGGAAAATCAGACTGGAAAGATCATCAAAGCCGTTCGATCAGATCGAGGCGGCGAGTACATGAGCCTCGAGTTGGACGAGTTCTTGAAAGAGAACGGGATCATTTCACAGATGACACCGCCCGGAACACCGCAGTTGAACGGTGTGTCCGAACGTAGAAATCGAACTTTGTTGGATAAGGTTCGATCTATGCTGAGCTATACAGACCTGCCCATAACGTTGTGGGGTCATGCCCTGTTGACAGCGACACACATTCTGAATAGATGTCTTACAAAGTCTGTCGATCGTATTCCGTATCAGATATGGACAGGACGAAGACCGCGCTTGAATCACATTAGAGTTTGGGGTTGCCCCGCATTCGTGAAAAAGCTCAAGATAGATAAACTGGAATTGAAGGCTGTGAAAGGACGTTTTGTCGGGTATCCTGAGGATTCCATGGGATACCAATTTTACTTCCACGACGTTCAGAGAATCGTTGTAGCAGGCTCACTTTCTCGAAGAAGAGTTCGTTCGAAAAGGTGGAGCAGGTCGAGAAGTAACTCTTGGAGAGTCGTCAGAAGCGCTTTCACAGACTCCAGTGTCAGATGACACCGTAGAGCAGTCCAAGACGCAACCTGAGTTGCGCAGGTCGGGTAGAGTATCTCTCCAGCCTGAGAGATACGGGATGGTCCACATCGAGCACGAGGTTGCTGCGATGGAAGGGAACATCGAAGACGATCCCACTACCTATGACCAGGGAATCAGGGATAGAGATTCGGAAAAATTGCTCAAGCGGAAATGGATCCTATGCACGAAAACCAAGTGTGGACTCTAGTAGACCTCCTAGATGGTTTTAGATCCATTGGGTGTAAAAGGATCTACAAGAGAAATATTGGATCTGACGGATTGGTTGACACATACAAAGCTAGGCTTGTGGCGAAAGGGTACAGTCAAAAAGAGGGCATTGACTATGAGTAGACCTTTTCGCCTGTCGCTATAATGAAGTGCATTCGAACATTGCTTGCGATAGCTGCGCCTATGACTATGAGATTAGGCAGATGGATGTAAAACTGCATTCCTAAATGGATACTTCAAGGAGGAAATATATATGGAGCAGCCCAAGGGTTTTACATCGCAAGGAGATGCTCATAAGGTGTGCAAATTGAACAAGTCCATTTATGGACTTAAAACAAGCCTCCGGAAGCTGGAATCTTCGGTTCGATGAAGTGGTCAAGGGGCACGGATTCTTGAAGAACGAAGACAAACCTTGCGTCCACAAGAAAAGCAGTGGGATCGAAATATCTTTCCTCGTATTGTACGTGAACGACATCCTTTTGATAGGAAATGATATTGGAATGCTCTCGATGGTGAAAGCGTGGCTTTCGACCGAATTCTCCATGAAAGACTTCAGAGAAGCTACCTATATCTTGGGTTTTCGCCTTTTTAGAGATCGAGCGAATCGTATGTTAGGACTCTCCCAGGCCTTTTACTTAGAGAAGGTCATGAAGCGACATAGTATGGACAACTCTAAGAAAGGGTTCCTGCCTATGCGACATGGGATTTACCTTTTAAGGCTATGAGCCCTCAAAGTGAGTTGGAGCGGAAAGAGATGAATGAGATCCCCTATGCATCCGCAGTGGGTAGCTTGATGTACGCGATGCTTTGTACGACATGACTTGGCGTACGCTGTGAGCGTAGTCAGCCGGTTTCAGGCTGACCCTGGTAAGGATCATTGGACAGCAGTCAAAACTGTCCTCAAGTACCTCAGACGGACTAAGGATATGATGCTGGTCTATGGTAATGGAGAATTGAAAGTGGAAGGGTATACGAATTCGGATTTCCAGTCTGACATGGACGACCGAAAATCCACTTTAGGATTCGTCTTTACGCTCAATGGTGGAGCAGTATCTTGGAAACGTTCCACACAGAGCACTACTGCAGATTTCAACTTCGAAGAAGAGTATGTAGCGGCCTCAGAGGCAGCTAAGGAAGGTGTTTGGATGAGAAAGTTCTTTGAAGAACTTGGTGTCGTTTCTGTAGCAGATAGGCCATTGCCATTGTGGTGTGACAATACTGGCGCTATTGCTCAGGCGAAAGAACCGAGATCTCACAGCAGGTCCAAACATATAGAAAGAAAGTACCACGTGTTACGTGGATTCGTTAAGAATGGCTACATACCCGTGCAGAAGATTACGACCGCGGAGAACGTGACCAACCCGCTCACCAAGCCTCTATCACAGGCAGTGCTGGCTTGACATCTCGAAAAGATGGGTATTATATACTGCAACGCCTGGCATTGAGTGCAAGTGGGAGATTGTTAGGATTATGCCCTCGAATGCTTACAAGGATTAGATTGTATATGGCATTAGATTATTTATCATTCGACCTTTCGTTTAATAAGATATTTTCGTGTGTTTAATGAGAGGCATTGTTCGTTTATTGTATATAAGAGTTCTTTACTTAGCATCCGGTAAAGCAATAAATGAACAAATTCAAATGTGTCGAGTTGAGTCACTATTCTCGATGGGTACGAGAGAGGAAGGCAGCAGTGGACTCTTAACCTCGAACATTAAAAGTCCGTAAGCTTGAGGCTCCAGTTGGGTGCTGGATAATCGATCATGGCTTATTTTTAGATGACCTATCGTGTGCCGATATCCCGCTTGGAAGCAGATGGCATGACTTGTGATACGAATCGAATCAAGGGATTGAATCGTTTCGTGGACACTAACTCACGGGTCATACGGTCGAACATGGCTTATTACTCAAGGAGTGTCAATAACCGACGATAACACTATAGTAGTCTACGTGAACCTTATACCGAAAGGGGTTTTGACGAGTTGACTTCGAAGTCTCGACCGGATTTGCTGTTGCATGGGTCAGCGGGCCAGATGCGGTCTGGATGACGATTTGTGATTGTCGGGCTTAGACCGCCGAGTACGGATTCACAGTCTCGCAAGTAATCGAGATAAGTGTCCTATAAGGACGGCGACAGGAAATTACGAAATGCTTGGCCAAGGTATTGAACTAACTCATGTGAGACATGGAGGGTAGTTTGGTAATTTGCCTCGTCCTCGTTTTATCATAGAATCGAGTTTAGTGAGTTTGACATAGACCATGGCTCTCACTTGATTGGGACACAGCTGAAGGGTTTATATGTAGCACTGTTATCTATAGTGAGGTTCTGGAATAAAGACTGGGTCGAAATTCGCACTCGAATCGGGTTACGGTCCGGTACTGCGGGATTGACTAGGTATTTACCGGACTCTTGGATTCCTCCCTTGCCGATTGAGTCGAACCTAGAGAGTCGGGCTTAAAAAGAATCATCAACGTGTACTAATAAGGAAAGTGTTTTGGGCCTTAACGGGCATTGGGCCGTTGGGCCACGCCTTAATGGGCCTCGGGCCATTTATTGGATCGAAGTTGGACTTCTTATGAAACTAACTTTAAGACTTGGGCTTGGCCAAGTGCTTAATGGGCTTGAGGATAAAATTGGATTTCACCTTAAGCTAATTTCGAAAGATGCCTTTGAGGGTATTTTCGAAATTTGCATATTTAATATAGATAAATATGGAATAAAATATTTGGAATGTTATTTATTTAAATTTCGAAATTAATCTAGGATTAAGTTTCGAATTCTACACCATATTTAAATATACTTAGTTTGACTTGGTATTTAAGTTAGTTTTCTAATAATAGCAAGTTTCCTTAAGTTTGGATTTGGAATTCAAAAAGAGAGTAAGATGTGGCAAAAATCTCTCACACTTTAAGGACTTAGAAATCGAAATCCAAGCCTTTAAATAGGCTAAATTTCGTGCTCCAAAGGTAGAGAAAAAATAAGTGATTTTCGAAATCAACTAAAGGCACAAAACACACACCGAACGCACACACTTTTCTCCCACGCGACGGCTCGGTTCTCTCTAGCCATCTTTAGAGAACTTATTTCGTGGTACACTGCGAGGTCGGCGTGATGATCTAGTGCCATCCACCACCGTCGACAAAGTCTTGAAGAAAAGGACGAGGAGCTGCCACTCACTTCAACTGGTAATTCTCTACGGGTTTGACCCGCCCTATTACATGTCTATGTGTTACTATTCTGATCCGATCAATGAGGGCAATCAGGGAACCCGAAAATCCCTACCATACCCAGGAATGTGCGTCGTCCGGAGACACCGTTTAACTCTACACGCCAAGCTCGTTACATTGGACTTGGACGACCAACTTCACCAGCGGTTGAAGAAGGCGAAGGGTCAGAACCTGCCCTTTCTCCGGTGGTTCCCATTGATGATCCATCACTTCATGTCAACAAAGCCGGAGATACCAAGACGACCTGAAAAGGGAAACTTCTCCCCACCCAAACTACGATATCTTCAGATGGGGAAGAAAGAGGGAAAGTACGCGAGAAAAGGCATGCCAATCCCACGCGATTTGTTAGCCATGGCCAGCTCAGACGACGTAGAAGACTACTTCCAGCGCTACAATGTCTTTAACCCCATGACTCAGGAAAACCGACCAGAGTCTAACCCAGGGGTCAGCGAGAGAGAGAGAGAGAGAGAGAGAGAGAGAGGGAGGGAGGGAGGGAGGGAGGGAGGGAGAGAGAGAGAGAGAGAGAGCGAAGATCCATCCCTTAACCATCACAACCATCGACAGCTAACGAAGCGGATGACGAAGATCGCGAGGCGTTGATACCACGCGGGAAACGCCTCGCGGGGAACGACAACAAGCAGAGCTGATCGAACAACCGCAAATAATAGTCCCTGAGGTAACAACGATCGAAGCCCCTCAGTCAGAAATAGCCGGGTCAAACCCTAGGATAAAAGATGACGAACCTGACCCAACGGCGCAACACAAACCCGAAACCGACCATTCACTTGTCTCCCAACAGGAAAGTATCTCAAATTCCTTAGAACCCCCCCAAATCGAGCCTCAGCCTGACAAACAGGCCTCAACGTTCATAGAAGCGCCTATATTGAGGCACTTCAATGATTGGACGGAAGTCTCACGAATGATGACTTCAGCAACTCATCATCTGAGAGCCACCGTAGAGGACCTAGTCATGTACGTGTGCTAATAGGAAGTGGCCCCGGTGAAAGCTCCACACAAGCCCGTCTCCGACGATGCCGTAACAAGCCGACCACCATCTTCACAGGATGCGTCGCAAGGAGAAGTCGGAAGACCCAAGGAGACTGAAGTCCTACAGACTTCAGTTGACGAGGGCCACCCTGACTCAGCAACTGTGTTATCGGCTAACCCTAGTGGCACCGGAGCTACTCCTACAGGTGTAACGACGGCCTACCTGTAAACCGCTTGTATGAGTTCTTTGAAACAGTCACCCTACCACGGGTTCAAGAACTCATTAGGGCTGCTGTCCAAACTGCCTCAACAGACAAAGGAAAGGCCCCCATGGTGGAACAACCGTCGTTGGAACCTCGCATCCTCTCTTTACCACCACGACCACCTAGTCAACCTGATCCATATCACATGCCAATACCCCATCTCTTCGACATCCTGGTTGGTCGACTCCTTCAATTCGATGGTGAGCGAAACCCAGAAAAAGAAGAACTCTACAAGAAGATGTTCGCGGGCGGACTCATACCTCAACCGGATACCTGCAGCCAAGAAGGCCCCAGTCAGACACATCGTCATGATGATCCTGACGATCAGGATCATCTTGAGGGGGAGAAGAGGCAAAGAACTACAGCAACAGGTAGCCGTGGACGAGGAAAAGGACATGGAGTTCTGATTACCAGATCTCGATCATCCAATCAACCACCACCACCACCACCAAGGTCCTCCGGAGTTAGACGAGCCTCGCCAGGGCCGAACCAGACACCTGCCCTTGACGAAGTCGAGTTTGACTCTTCGAGGACCTCCACCCAAACAGTCCAAACAACCACAACCCCTCGTCCCAACGATCCTCAGGTCTACATTGACAAATACATCCTAGAAGATGAGTGGCGGACGAGAACAGAGACTCAAGTAGAATCCCGCGCAAGGATTGAAAGCATCAGAAGTTTCTTAAGAGCGGTGGCGTCAGATTTTTGCTTCATCGAGCGAGAGGAAGAGGAGCAAGGAGAAACCCTGAAGCAGACCTCCCAGAACTTTCAGATCTCCTTCAACACCAAGTGCCCGAGCCACCGAAGAAGAGTATGTTATCCTATGATCTGGTGGAAGGAAGAAGAAAAAAGGAAGTCAATGAGCTAAAACTTCGAGGTCTCCAGCACTTAAAAGGGACGCCCAAGGGTCTTCGTCATTAGATCATGCTCTAGGAATGTCAAACAGAGGAGGAATGACAAAAGAGCAATACAAAAGATATCTAGAGCACAACAGTCTATCTGTGACATCCAAGACATTGAGTGCTGGATGGGAAGATATGTAGGCCCTGTGTATGTAATCGAGATACGACAAGTTCGTCGTAAGATATACAGAAGGTGATCTCCCCTTCTTTCCATTAGGCAAATTGAACAAGCTTTTCAGCTGGTACCGCAAGTCCATCCTCAACACTCATGCAAGAAGACAAGGACTCAGGGCCATCAAGGAATGCATTCTGAGGCAAATCCAGTTCTACGCTACACATGACTGGCTCTGGAGAGCAATATGAGCAAGGTTAACCTGACTCAGCCTGTTAATAGGTACGAAGATCTTGGTAACTTGGGCGAGGGTTACATCTTCTTAGAACCAGAGCTTGCAGTCACTTACCTTCAACGAAAGAAAAATGAAACGCAAGCATTTTTAGTATCGGAAGCTGCTAAGTTCTCTGACGGAACGATGAAGATAATCCTAAACTTACTCAAGGCAAGACTAGAGGCGCTTCCAGACGATACAAATGATCTATCCTGAATCAAATCATCGGAGCAATACGATAACGAATCATCCTCAGAAATGACATCAGACATTTCGAGATTGCTCTAGGATTCAGGTCGTCGTACTTGGCCCATAGGGAACCTCCACCTCGTCCTCGCTCGAAGAAGAAAAAGAAATAAAGACTTTATTGTAATTTGGACACTTAGGTGGAGAATGTTAGCAATATTTTAGAAGTGTCCAAAATATTTATTCTAAGTCTTTTTATTTCTTTATGTTGTAGTTAATGTTTTATTCTATTTAGTGGGTTGTAGATGTAATGGGCTTGTTAGGGGCGCAATGGGCTTTCTACCTTTCAAAGGTATTTAAGCCTAAACCCTAACCCTTTGCAAACTAAGTTTTCCATTTTACAAACTTCACGTATTCAACACTCTAACCTCTAAGCACTATTAACTAATATCAATCGAAGGTTAATCTGTTGAAGTGTTCTTGGATATTATGGACTTACATCATACAATGCCAAAAATTTTCATATGGCCTCGAAAACTTTCTTAAGTTGCAAAACTTCTCTATTACGAAAATCTCCTTTCTAGTCTTCCGAAAATCCTCTAAATTCAAAATTTCCAATTTTGGTAATCATTCTCTTCGAAAATCCTTAGTTTTGAATTAATAATTTCAAGCTACTTTTCGTAACTTAACTCACTCTCGTTCGAAAATTACTAATTCGAAATCATCTCCCTCTTATAATCTAATTCTCGTAACATCATGTATCAAGAATCTATTTTTCGCAACCTATCTTTCGCGATTCAATTCTCGTATTTCATACTTTCGAAATTCCGTCCTCATTTTCGTAACTCATCCTTTTCGAAAATAATTTCAATTCGTCTCCTAATTTTCGTAACACAGTCTTTCGTAATTCCATTTCCGTAATTGCCTGACACTTATCGGTGTCAGGCTCGGTCTTACCTACAAAAATAAAACCCTGAGCAAAATTGCCTAGTAGGTGGTAGTAAAAATATGCGATGCACGCGTGCACTCATCCCGGTCCCAATCCTCACAACATGATAATGCACGCTCGAACCTACGTCACATCTCATCGCATAATAGGCCCTAGGCTAGACTCGGCACCAACACGCGCAATGGCAAGGTACGCCATAAACCATGCGGGAGCCCACGCGGGCCGTGCAGGGTCGCTCATTCCGCACTCAATCTCAACCCGACGGTTTTCCCCGAGTAGTATACCACTAACCCGGGTAGACAGGAATCTCACATCTGTCAGCCGTCCTTGAGCCAAATAATATCCGGTGGTACACACCTCGGGTGACTCAATCCCGAGTAGATGGGTGTCGCAAACCCCCTCTCCCACCAGGTGCCCTATCGAGTCTAGACCTGACTACCGAAATCGGTAACTCTACCCCACTCATCCGACACCGTAAGGCGTCACCGTATAAATACAGTACGTCACCAACCTCTCACGTGCATGCCGTGCAATGCACATATATCAATCACATGTAACATATACACCGAACCACATAACTCGTATATATCTACCTAGGCCGAATGTTTTCATATCCAAAAATAATATTTATACTTTAAATATGGGTTGACCCTAAATATAAACTATAGTATGAAAATATTTTATTTTAAATTGATTTGGGCTGAAAATAATTTTATTTAAATTAATTGGGCCTAAAATAGGACAAAAGCCCAAAATAAACTCGTCGGTCAACTCTGGTCAAATCCCAAATCTGATTTTGCCCGATCCCACGTTTTAAACACTGGTCAACCCGCGAAATGTTCGGGCCAACGCCTGACTTTGCGAAATCACTTGCTGCGTTTCGCGAATCGCCCGATTGAAATTGGTCAACCCGCAAACCATCGAGTCAAAGTCCCAATTCGCGAAACCTTTGCCGAGTTCGCGAAATGTTTGATCAGGCCCGCGAAACCTGATTTAAGCCCGCGAGAAGCCCGACGCACTCACAGGAATCACCCCGCGAAAGTGAGGTCGGCCTACGAGAACTTAAAGTCGGCCTGGCTCTATCTCACAGCTCGCGAACGGCTCCAGCCCGCGAAGCCCGAACTCTGGCCCGCGAAAAATTGTTTAACTCACACATCGAAAACCTTTTGGGCCCGCGACAAACTTCGCGACCCGAAATCCTTTCGACCAACTCTCTATTCATTTTAAAATCAATTTCTCTCAATTCACGAAATATAATGCGGCCCGCGAAACTCCTTTTATTCGAGTAATCTTTCGAGTATCCTATTCGATTCTTTTTTCGAGTATATTATATTCGAATAATGTGTTCGAATTCGCTAACTATATCACGGCCCGTGGAACTCCTTTTATTCGAGTAACATTTTCGAGTCTTCTATTCGAATATTTTTCGAGTATATCATATTCGAATAATATGTTCGAATTCGCGAACTATGAACAAATCCTAACTTTTCCAGAATTTCTTCACTTAAACAATTTCCAGATTCACGTAAACATGTAAGCAGATCATAGAACTCATATAGTGAGCTCCAATTCATATCATAGCACATCACGAAAATTCCTAAAATTATAAAACTTAAAACTTCGAACACGAATGGACTTCCATTCGAATTCTAATAATTTTCCGGAAAGTAATACGGTTTAAAAAGGGTTTATAGGGGTTAAAAACCACCTACCTATCCTCCAAGCTAAATTAGACGGTTATTAGTGATGTCGAGCTAGTCAACACCCAATTGCTCTTTATTTGCTACGCCACCTACGATGCTTCTCAGCAAACTATCATACCATGCAAAGGATTAAAAACTTGAGCTTATGGAGGATTTATAAGTCCTAAACATGGTTCTTACCTCCTTAAGCTCGTTTGAATTTATTTCTAGGTTGGAAATATGGATCGTACTTGCCCAAACCCTTCTTTGCTTCTCCTTCGTTGTTTGACTTCCTAATCTGCTCTAATGTTAACTTAATCCACCAAACTATATAAAGGTTTAAATACGTAGGCTTAAAGTAGATTTTCTCACCTCCTTTGAATTTTTCTTCTTGCCTTAATTGTTCGAACCCCTTTCTTCTTTGGTTTTATTTGCTTCCTTTTCTTCTTTTGCTTTTCACGTTGGTTTGATGGTGAGGGTTTTACTTTGTTTTTGCAACTATATCACGTTTTCTTCTTTGCCCAACATAATGATTATTTGTTTATAGATTAGGGGTAAGGGTGGCATGGTTCTAACGTGGGTTTTCCCATGATTTAAGCAACCTCCATACTTATCTAATTCTTTAAGCCTTTCATTATTTAACTTGGGCCACATCAATTCATTATCTAGTGTTTATTTATTTAGTATAGAGTTGGGCCTATTTACTTATTTGAGCTTGAATATTATTTGGTCTATTTTATTGTTTTGGGCTTTCTAATCATTTCGGCCCAAAATATTTTATTCACTCTCGGCCCAAATTAATACTTTCGGCTCACTCCCGAAAATCGGTTTTCGTTCGAAAATGACCTTCATTAATTTCGAACATTATAAAAAATAATTCCGTATTAATTTCACGGGTGTTACATCCTGCCCCCTTAAAAGAAATTTCGTACCCGTAATTTAAGTCGTCTGAAACAACTCGGGGTACTTTTCCCTCATTTCGTATTCTCGTTCCCAAGTGGCTTCTTCCAATGTCTGGTTTCGCCACAAGACCCTTTACCAGGGGGATGGTCTTAAATTGCTGGTGAAGTGCCTCGCTTCAGAGCACGTGACTCGGGTCTGGAACGTACTTCCGTAATGTAGACACGTGGAAGACGTCATGCACTTGTGCTAACGACGTCGGCAGTTCTAGTCGGTACGCCACCTCGCCGACTCTTTTCAAAATCTTGAAGGGTCCTATATATCTCGGACTCAGCTTCCCTTTCCGTCTGAAACGCTTGACCCCCTTCATCGGTGATACCTTCAGAAAGACTTGGTCACCTTCCTCAAACTCCAACGGCCTCCGTCTTTTATCTGCGTAATTCTTCTGACGACTTTGGGCCGTTTGCATTCTCTCCCGAATTTTACTAACAGCTTCTGTCATCTCTTGAACCATTTCGGGGCCTAACAGCGCCTTCTCGCCGGTTTCATCCCAATGAACAGGGGATCGACATTTACGCCCATACAAGGCTTCGTAAGGCGCCATCACGAACGTCGCTTGATAGTTATTATTATACGAAAATTCGATCAGAGGGAGGTATTTACTCCAGCTTCCTCGGGAATCCATAACACATGCCCTCAACATGTCTTCGAGAGTCTGGATCGTTCTTTCCGATTGTCCGTCAGTTTGGGGATGATAAGCTGAGCTAAAAGACAATATAGTTCGTAAAGCCTTCTGTAAGCTCACCCAAAACTGGGACAGAAACCTTGAATCTCGATCTGAAATGATCGACATCGGGATCCCTTGAAGTCGCACTATTTCTTTGATGTATAACTCTACGTACTTCTCCATGGAAGAGGTTTGATTGATTGGTAGAAAATGGGCGGACTTAGTCAATCTGTCGACAACCACCCAAATTGCATCATGACCATTTACAGTCTTCGATAACCCGACGACAGAATCCATTGTTATGTGGTCCCACTTCCACGCGGGTGTCGTCAAAGGTTGCAGCATCCCTGCCGGTCTTTGATGTTCTGCCTTAATCTGTTGACAGGTCAGACATCGGCTTATGAAAGTAGCAACGTCTCTCTTCATTCCTGGCCACTAATAATTAATTCGCAAATTTCGATACATCTTTTTTGCACCAGGATGCACCGATTAGATCGTTGTATGCGCCTCCGTCATTAAAGTTCGGCGGATTTCTTCATCTTTAGGCATATATAAGCGGTTTCTGAATCGTAAGCTTCTGCCGTCTCGAAATTCAAACTCTGACGTTCCACCTCGCTCATCTCGAATCTTTAGATACAACTTATCTTCCTTTTGTGCTTCAATGATTCGATCTAACAGTGTCGGCTTAAGTGTCAACGCTACTAGTTTCACTTCAATCTCCCCAAAGTTGATTACCTCAACTCCGAGTTGGCACAATTTAGCACTTATGGCTTTCCGGCTCAACGCGTCTGCGACCACGTTAGCTTTCCCTGGGTGACAATTTATCACACAGTCGTAGTCCTTCACCAGTTCAAGCCACCGTCTTTGCCTCATATTCAACTCCTTCTGTGTGAAGAAGTATTTCAGGCTCTTGTGATCCGTAAAGACCTAGCACCATTCTCCGTATAGGTACGCCATATTTTGAGAGCAAACACTACTGCAGCAAGTTCAAGATCATGGTGGGGCAATTCTTCTCGTACGGTTTCAACCGGGAAGCATGTGCAATTACCTTCCCGTTCTGCATTAACATGCACCCCAAGCAATTCTTCGAGGCATCACTATATACCGAAAATCCTTCAGTACCAGAAGGTATTGCTAAGACTGGAGCGGTCATCAGTCTTTTCTTTAGCTCCTGAAAATTCTGGTCACATTCTTCTGTCCACTTGAATGGGACATTCTTCTTTGTCAGATTTGTGAGCGTTGAGGCAATACTGGTAAAGTCTTTGATAAACTTCTTGTAATATCCAGCAAGCCCTAGAAAACTTCTAACTTCAGTGGGAGTGGTTGGTCGTTGCCAATTTTCTATTGCTTCAATCTTGCTGGGGTCCATTGAAATTCCACTTCCCGAAATGATATGCCCCAGAAACGCCACTTGTTCCAACCAAATTTGCACTTCTTAAAGTTGGCGAATAGTTGCTTCTCCCGAAGAATTCCAAGGACCGTTCTCAAATGTTCTTCATGTTCCTCCTTCGTCTTAGAGTAAATAAGAAGGCAGCTGGGGCGTTCCTTAGCCCGAAAGGCATGATCAAGAATTCGTAGTGGCCATACCTCGTGCTGAACGCGGTTTTGGGAACACCCATCTCACGGATCTTCAACTGGTGGTAACCGAAATGTAAGTCGATCTTCGAGAACACCGTCGCCCCTTGAAGTTGATCAAATAGATCGTCTATTCTCGGCAACGGATACTTATTCTTAATCGTGATTTTATTGAGCTCACGATAATCGATACACATTCTCATCGACCCGTCTTTCTTCTTAACGAATAGTACTGGAACTCCCCATGGCGAGAAACTGGGTTGAATAAAACCCTTCTGCAACAATTCTTCCAATTGCTCTTTCAACTCCCGCAATTTATTCGGTGCTAACCAATACGGGGCTTTAGAAATCTGGGCAGCTCCAGGCACAAGATCAATTACAAATTCAATTTCCCGATCGGACGGTTATCCCGGAAGATCCTCGGGAAATACATCGGGATACTCGTTCACTATCGGAACTTCCTCAAGCTTCGATGAGAAGATCCTTCGACTTTCACCGCAAAGACCAGAAATGACTCGCAACCCGTATTTATGAGTCGCTGAGCTTTCAAGCCAGAAATCCGTGGGATTGGTTTGCTATTCGTCTTTCCCGAAAATTCAAACTCTCCTCCCTCGGTTGATTGAAACCTAACTACCTTCTTCGCACAGTCTATGATTGCTCCGTATTCCGAGAGCCAATCCATCCTGAATATGATGTCAGAATCATTCATCGAGATCACTATCAGATCTACATTCAATTCTCTACCCTCGATTCTAACGGGACAATTTTCTATTACTAAATTCGTCCGAGTTGGATCCCCGTAAAACTATGTAGTTGCACAAAGAACGGATGTGATATATTCTCGCCCTGGTCACGAAATTGGCCGACACAAACGAATGTGTGGCTCCAGAGTCGATCAGAATGGAAGCCGATACGTGAAAGATGTTCAACGTACCAGTCACTACGGCTGGGTTCGCCTCCGCCTCCTCGTTGGTTATTGTGAAAACTCGTGCAGGTACGAGTGGAGGTCGGATTAGCTTCTGTGGTTGATTCTGTAATAAAGGCTGTCCCATCGTGCAGCTCCGTGCGATGTGTCCAGTCTCTCCACACTGGAAGCATTGCAGACTCTGCCCCAGTCGTGGTCCGTAGCAATTGCCGAAGTGATTTCGCCCACACTGTAGGCACTGTGGCACTGGCATCGGTGGTCGATTGGGGACGTTGGTTGGTCCCTGACTGAAGTTCGGGCGCCACATCTGCTGTCGATTGCCTTTATTCTTCGGGCCCTTACTGAAGAATTGTAGTTTCTGGCTACTTCCTCCTTGCTAACTCTCCCTCTTTCGGTTTGCTTCCTGTGCCTCCTTCACCATTCCTTCCACCTGTTCGGCTATCAGCGCATGCTCTGTTGCTTGGCGGAATTCCAGCTGGCGTACACCCGCCACACTTAGATATCGATAGAATTCGGGTTTCAGTCCCCGTAGGAATCTCGTAACCTTCAGCGTATTCATTGCTACGAGATGAGGAACAAAACGTGATAACTCCTCGAATTTGTGAATATACTCTGCAACCGGCATACGGCCTTGCTTCAGGTTCATAACTCGTACATTCGCTGCTCTTGATCGTGAGCAGTAAAGTACTTGTCGTAGAAGAGCTCCCTGAAGCATTCCCACGTCATAGTACTGGGTCCTCTAACACCTTTACGGTGTTCCACCAAAAACGCGTGCTTCCCCGAAGTAGGGAAACGGCACACAGCACTTTCCCGTTGTTCGGCACGCGACTATAAATGAAGAGATCTTCAATCGTGCCGATCCCTTTGGCCACCGCAGGGTTAGTAGCCTCGGCAAAAGTGGGGGGGTTTAGTTTACGGAATCCCTCCCCAATGATCTCCACGTGATCAGGCTGCGAGGGGGAATGGTGCTTAGATGAGCTCCGATGATTGATCAGGTCGTTGATTTGGTCTGACTGACGCTGTATCAATTCAGCAGCCGTCGGATTGTGTCGTGTTCACGAGTCGAGGACTCAGGTTCGTCCCGTCGACTTGACTCTCCTACAAACTCTCGTCTAGGTCTACCTCTTAATTCGCAAAATTCGGTTCTAAAGGCTTAGAGTTCGCTTTAGGTCTACCTTATGCTTACGGATCACGAAGCTACTTTTTTTCAAGAACACATCGAAGATCAGTACGAGCTTTGAAAACCCTAAAATTCGAGCTTCCAATATCACTACAATTTAGGCATAGTTCTTGTATATTATACGCCTAAACATGCTAAATGTGAGTTGTTATCCTAACTTACGAACTTAAACTCGAACTAGAACTAACACTCATAACGAGTTTTTACCTTCGACAATTAAAATCGCACGAGCCCTATCTTATAATATCTGTTGGGTTACCCGGTGCCTCCTGGAGACGCCACGTCCCTGGGTACGGTGCAGAACAAAAATTTTCCGGGTTCCCCGATTGCCCTCGTTGCTTGGATCTGAATAGTATCACATAGACATGTAATAGGGCGGGTCAAACTCGTAGAGAATTACCAGTTGAAGCGAGTGGCAGCTCCTCGTCCTTTTCTTCAAGACTTCGTCGATGGTGGTGGAGGGCACTAGATCGTCACGTCGACCTCACAGTGTACCACATCGTCAGTTCTCTAAATATGGCTAGAGAGAAGTGAGCCGTCGCGTGGGAGAAAAGTGTGTGCGTTCGGTGTGTATTTTGTGCCTTTAGTTGATTTTGAAAATCAGTTGCTTTCTGTTCATATGGAGCACGAAATTCTTAGCCTATTTAAAGGCTTGGATTTAGATATCTTAGTCCTTATATTGTGAGAGATTTTTGCCAAATCTTACTCTCTTTTGAATTCCAAATCCAAACTTAAGGAAACTTGCTATTATTAGAAAACTAACTTAAATACCAAGTCAAACTAATTATATTTAAATATGGTACGGAATTCGAAACTTAATCCTAGATTAATTTCAAAATTTAAATAAATAATATGCTAAATATTTTATTCCATATTTATTTATATCAAATATGCAAATTCCGAAAATACTCTCAAAGGCATATTTCGAAATTAGCTTAAGGTGAAATCCAATTTTCTCCTCAAGCCCATTAAGCACTTGGCCAAGCCCAAGTCTTAAAGTTAGTTTCATAAGAAGTCCAACTTCGATCCAATAAATGGCCCGAGGCCCATTAAGGCGTGGCCCAACGGCCCAAGGCCCGTTAATGCCCAAAACACTTTCTCTTCTTATTAGTACACGTTGATGATCCTTTTTAAGCCCGACTCTCTAGGTTCGACTCAATCGGCAAGGGAGGAATCCAAGAGTCCAGTAGATACCTAGCCAATCCCGCAGTACCGGACCGTAACCCGATTCGAGTGCGAATTTCGACCCAGTCTTTATTCCAGAACCTCACTATAGATAACAGTGCTACATATAAACCCTTCAGCTGTGTCCCAATCAAGTGAGAGCCATGGTCTATGTCAAACTCACTAAACTCGATTCTATGATAAAACGGAGACGAGGCAAATTACCAAACTACCCTCCATGTCTCACATGAGTTAGTTCAATACCTTGGTCAAGGATTTCGTAATTTCCCGTCGCCGTCCTCATAGAAAACTTATCTCGATTACTTACAATAGCCATCACAAATCATCATCAAGACCGCATCTCGCTCGTTGACCCATGCAATAGCAAATCGGATCGAGGGGAACCAGTGACACGGAACTTCAAAGTCAACTCCGTGAAAGCCCCTATCGGTCTAAGGTTCACATAGACTACTATAGTGTTGTCGTCGGTCATTGACATTCCTTGAGTTATAAGCCATGTTCGACGACCCGTGAGTCAGTGTCCATGAAACGAGTCAATCCCTTGATTCGATTCGTATCACAAGTCATGAACTCCGATTCCAAGCGGGATATCTGCACACGATAGGTCATCGACAGATAAGCCGTGATCGGTTATCCAGCACCCAACTGGAGCCTCAGGCTTACGAACTTTTAATGTTCGAGGTTAAGAGTCCACTGGTGACTTCCTCTCTCGTACCCATCGAGAATAGTAACTCAACTCGACACATTTGGATTTGTTCATTTATTGATTTACCGGATTCTAGGTAAAGAACATTTATATTGAATAAACGAACAATGCCTTTCATTAAACACACGAAAATATCTTATTACACAAAAGGTCGAACGATAAATAACCTAATGCCCCAAACAATCTAATCCTCGTATAGCATTCGAGGGTATATTCCTAACAATCCCCCATTTGCACTCTTTTCGAGATGTCTAGCCAGCACTGCCTGTGATAGAGGCTTGGTGAACGGGTCGGCCACGTTTTCCTCAGTCACAATCTTCTGCACGACTATGTAGCCATTCTCAACGAATCCACGTAACACGTGGTACTTTCTTTCTATATGTTTGGACCTGCTGTGAGATCTCGGTTCTTTCGCCTGAGCAATAGCGCCAGTATTGTCACACCACAATGGCAATGGCCTATCTGCTACAGAAACGACACCAAGTTCTTCCAAGAACTTTCTCATCCAAACACCTTCCTTAGCTGCCTCTGAGGCCGTTATATACTCTGCTTCGCAGGTGGAATCTGCAGTAGTGCTCTGTTTGGAACTTTTCCAAGACACTGCTCCACCGTTGAGCGTAAAGACGAATCCTGAAGTGGATTTTCGATCGTCCACGTCAGACTGGAAATCCGAATTCGTATACCCTTCCACTTCCAATTCTCCATTACCATAGACCAGCATCATACCTTAGTCCGTCTGAGGTACTTGAGGATAGTCTTGACTGCTGTCCAATGTTCCTTACCAGGGTCAGCCTGAAACCGAATGACTACGCTCACAGCGTACGCCAAGTCAGGTCGCGTGCAAAGCATCGCGTACATCAAGCTACTCATTGCGGATGCATAGGGGATTCCATTATTCTCTTTCCGATCCAACTCACTTTGAGGGCTCATAGCCTTCGAAAGTTGAATCCCAAGTCGCATAGGCAGGAACCCTTTCTTAGGGTTGTCCATACTATATCGCTTCAGGACCTTCTCTAAGTAAAGGGCCTGGGAGAGTCCTAACATACGATTCAAGGCGAATACCCAAGATGTAGGTAGCTTCTCCGAAGTCTTTCATGGTGAATTCGGTCGAAAGCCACGCTTTCACCATCGAGAGCAATTCCAATATCATTTCCTATTAAAAGGATGTCGACCACGTATAATACGAGGAAAGATATTTTGCTCCCACTACTTTTCTTGTAGACGCAAGGTTCGTCTTCGTTCTTCAATAATCCGTGGCCCTTGACCACTTCATCGAATCGAAGGTTCCATCTTCTGGAGGCTTGTTTGAGTCCACTTGTTCAATTTGCACACCTTATGAGCATCTCCTTGCGATGTAAAACCCTTGGGCTGCTCCATATATATTTCCTCCTTGAGGGATCCATTTAGGAATGCAGTTTTCACATCCATCTGCCAGATCTCATAGTCATAGTGCGCAGCTATCGCAAGCAATGTTCGAATGGACTTCATCATAGCGACAGACGAAAATTCCAATGCCCTATTTTTGACTTTACCCTTTCGCCACAAGCCTAGCTTTGTATATGTCAACCAAATCGTCAGATCCAATCTTTCTCTTGTAGATCCATTTACACCCAATGGGTCTGAAACCATCTGGGAGGTCTACTATAGTCCAGACTTGGTTTTCGTGCATAGAATCCATTACGGCTTGCATAGCTATAAGCCATTTCTCCGAATCTTTATCCCTGATTGCCTTATCATAGGTAGTGGGATCGTCTCCGACGTTCTTTCCATCGCAGCAACCTCGTGCTCGATGTGGACTATCCCATATCTCCCAGGCTGGCGAGATACTCTACCCGACCTGCGCAACTCAGGTTGCGTCTCGAACTGCTTTACGGTGTCATCTGACACTGGAGTCTGTGAAAGCTCTTGTGACGACTCTCCAAGAGTTACTTTGCGACCCACTCCACCTTCGAATGAACTCTTCTTCGAGAAAGTGAGTCTGAAGGGCTACAACGATTCTCTGATCGTCGTGGAAGTAAAATTGGTATCCCATGGAATCCTCAGAATACCGGACAAAGCGTCCTCTCACAGCCTTCAATTCCAGTTTATATGTCTTGAGCTTTTTCACAAATGCGTGGCAACCCCAAACTCTAATGTGATTCAAGCCGGTCTTCGTCCTGTCCATATCTGATACGAAATACGATCGACACACTTTGTAGGACATCGATTCAGAATGTGTGCCGTTGTCAACAGGGCATGACCCCACAATGATATGGGCAGGTCTGTATAGCTCCGCATAGATCGAACCTTATGCAACAGAGTTCGATTTCTGCATTCGGACACACCATTCAACTGCGGTGTTCCGGGCGGTGTCAACTGTGAAATGATCCCGTTATCTTTCAAGAACTCATCAAACTCGAGGCTCATGTACTCGCCGCCTCGATCTGAACAAACGGCTTTGATGCTCTTTCCAGTCTTATTTTTTCACTAAATCCTTGTACTCTTTGTTCCATTCAAAAGTATCAGACTTGTGCTTCATGAGATACACCTTGCCGAAGCGAGAGTGATCATCAGTGAAGGTAACGAAATAATGGAAGTTACTGCGAGCCGCTACCCCGAACGGTCCACAAAAATCCATGTGGATCAAACCGAGAAGTTCTGCGGCTCTCGCAAAAGTCCATGTGAAGCGCGACTTGGTCATCTTTCCAAAGATACAAGATTCGCAAGTCGGATAAGGATCAGACCCGAGTGGCTTTATAATGCCGATTTTCTCCAACTCGAGAATCTTCTGTTCTCCAGCATGACCGAGTCGAAGATGCCACAGCAGTCTCGAGTTCGACTCCAATTTTCATTTGTTGGTGATTGCATTCACAGTTTTTGTTTTATCTTCGACATTTAGATAATATAATCCATTCAGTAAACTTGCACTTCCGACGCAATTATTTCCAAAATAAATATTGCATATATTATTACTAAAACGAAACTCGTATTCGTTTCCGCTCAAAACGGGAATAGAAACAATATTCTTAAGCCCCTTGGGCAAAACTAAACAATCAGAAAGCAGTAAAATGTCTAGTAGATAAAACGAGAGTTCTTGATCCAATGTGGGTCGCCGGTACACTATGTCCGCTTCCTACATTGATCATGATCACTCGGTCCGCCAGCTTCCTACTTCGTTTCAGACCCTGGTTCGAAACATAGATGTGAGCACTAGCTCTCGAGTCTAAGATCCACGAAGCGGAATATACTGTCATAGAACAATTAGTTTCTAAAACGTGAAGTCATTTACATGAGGCGGCTAGCTTTGGGCAATCGCGCTTCCAATGGCCAAGCTCATTGCAGTGAAGGCATTTGTCCGTCGGCTTGGCGCTTTTGAACACGTTCTTCTTGGCCTTACCTTTCAAAATTCGTCCTTTGGGCTTAGTGGGCTTGTCGACTTTTTCTTTCTACTCGACCCTCGAGTCTTAGCATTCGCGACAAGAACTTCCTTTCCTTTCACCTTCTTCATCTGAGTTTGCACTGCCGACAACTGGTTCATCAACCCAGTCAACGTAATCTGGGCCTTGTTCAGATTAAAGCTCACAATGAACGAATTGAAGGAAGGTGGGAGCGACTGAAGTATCAGATCGTGTGGAGCTCATTATCCATGATAAAATCCAGTACCTGAAGTCTTTCGATCCAATCGATCATCTTGAGCACATGCTCCGACGTCACTACCCTCAGCCATTTTGCAATGGAAATAGTTGCTAAGGGAATAGCGAGCACTCCTGGAATGTTCGCCAAAAATCTCCTTCAAATGAAGCAAAATGGCGCCCACTTGCATTTCCGAGTGAGTGCGCTGCAACTCATTGCTCATGGAAATAAGTATATAGCCCTTGACCTTTGGCTCATCAATCTGCCACTTGGCATACGCAGCCCGGTCTTCGCCACTCGCATCAGCCCCTAGGACTTGCGGTACGAGGGAATCGAGGACATAAGTTAACGATTCCATACCTAGGACTATCCTCAGGTTACGGAGCCAGTCCACGTAGTTTGGTCCAACCAAACAATTTCTCTCAAGTAGCATAGTAATAATGTTCGTCATCGCAGTAAATAGAAAGAAACGTAAAGCTGCAGAAAATAAAGATCTAATTAGGTTTATCTTATCATTCATCAAGCGCAAACAAGGACTTTTCGTTTCGCTTGACTCCCACTATTTTTCTCGAAAACACTATCCTCCCGAGAAGTGTTTCAAAAACCTTGTTGAAAGTTTCATAGTGGAGTTGATGTCCCCGACTCAACTAGATTCGCCTCGGCCTTTAACGCAATATTTGGCTTATCGAATCTTATCGAAGTCACGTCAAACGTGAACTTATCCAATAAGGGTTTCAACTATCTTTGTCTCAGTCATTGACCCTCATGGCTAACCCTGCTTATTGTGTATAACTGCCTAAGTGTGACCTATCAACTTATGCTCAAATCGCACAGAATGTACCGCCCCTTGCTGCCATACGCTTCGTGGGGGGCGGACTGGTATGACGAGTGGCGTCCAAGACGCACCAGAGACGCTAACATTGGGGCGGGATATACGACGCCAACTTACTCGGAACAAATCGCAAAACTCCCCAACACTTGACATCTCGAGCATGATAGAAGACAGGAATCCAACTCCTTTACCCACTTCGTATTTATCAAACGGGAGAATATACCATCTCACATGAGAGCATTATGAACATGCATATCATTTCAAAAACCAACACGCACGTAGGTAGTAAATTAACCCTAGGAAAATAAACTACAAGACAACACAAGCGGGTTATTTCTAGTCTATCCTTATTACAAGCGTATCCAAAAAAACTCGGGTTGTCGCACGGGTCTTGAAGTTGTCAAACGTCCTTCGTCACTCAAACGACCTTAAAGTCACTGAACGTCCACCACCTTGTCACCGCCGGGGGGTTGTCTACCATCAAATGGGCATCGTGTTTGTATTTAAGCTAATCTAATAAAACGGTAAATTACAAACATGGGGGGATCATAAGTCCCGAACAACCTGTATAAAATAAATACAACCTGGGGGGGACGTGACCCTTAACAAATGACCCGGAAACCAAATTCCTAAACCCCGCAAGTGCGCCTTAAATCACATTCATAATGAGCACGTCGGCAATTACGTGATTTTAAAAAGAAACGGAAATTGAGCCTCAAACTGGCCAAGCCCATGAAAAGGCCCGTTAAGGCTTTGAGCGTGAAACCCTACGCAGTCGCCGCGACTCAAATCGCTCAGCCGTCAAAACACGCCGGAGAGCCACGACGGGGAAGGCCATCAGTGGGGAGTCCCGGGCTGAGCCGGAACAGCCGCGCCGCCGGCGACGACACGCAGCGTGCAACGCGCGCGTGTTCATCTCGCAGCAGAAAACTGCCGCGACTCCTTCGTCGCCTCATCCCCTCCGTGCCGGAGCCTCGTTGCGAGAGATCACCGCCGCAGCGTTTCCGACCGAGCGGGAGTCGCTGGGCTGTTGCGCGCGCCGTCGCAATCCGCGGCTTGCGGTGGTGTTGCCCGGGTCCCGTGCCAAAGCCAAACTGTCTGGCCCGGTCCCGGAGTACGAGGCGGATTGGGCCTGCTCGAAGCAGCCCGATCCCGCGGCTGCAGCGTCGCTGCACCGCACACAGCCCACGCGCAATGCACGGCTGCCCGGATCCCGCTGCCGCGCGGGTCCCGGTCCAGTCCGTGGTTCCTCGTCGGTCCGTACAGCACGAGTGGATGGCCGTGGGTTGCAAACGACGCATCGGACAGCCCAACAACGGTCGAACCGAGTCGGCATTTCGATCGTCTCCCACACGCCTCATTTCAATTTAAACACGTTATGATTCCGATCATGAGCTCCCGCTACCACTGTTGGGTTACCCGGTGTCTCCCGGAGAGAATTACCAGTTGAAGCGAGTGGCAGCTCCTCGTCCTTTTTTTCAAGACTTCGTCGATGATGGTGGAGGGCACTAGATCGTCACGCCGACCTCGCAGTGTACCACGCCGTCAGTTCTCTAAAGATGGCTAGAGATAACCGAGCCGTCGCGTGGGAGAAAAGTGTGTGCGTTCGGTGCGTGTTTTGTGCATTTAGTTAATTTCGAAAATCACTTGCTTTCTCTTCATATGGAGCACAAAATTCTTAGCCTATTTAAAGGCTTGGATTTCGATATCCTAGTCCTTAAAGTGTGAGGGTTTTTTGCCAAATCTTACTCTCTTTTGAATTCCAAATCCAAACTTAAGTAAACTTGCTATTATTAGAAAACTAACTTAAATACCAAGTTAAACTAAGTATATTTTAATGTGGTATGGAATTCCAAACTTAATCCTAGATTAGTTTCGAAATTTAAATAAATAATATCTAAATATTTTATTCCATAATTATTTATATCAAATATGCAAATTCCAAAAATACCCTCAAAGCATATTTCGAAATTAGCTTAAGGTGAAATCCAATTTTATCCTCAAGCCCATTAAGCACTTGGCCAAGCCCAAGTCTTAAAGTTAGTTTCATACGAAGTCCAACTTCGATCCAATAAATGGCCCGAGGCCCATTAAGTCGTGGCCCAACGGCCCAAGGCCCGTTAAGTCCCAAAACACTTTCTCTCATTATCAGTACACGTTGATGATCCTTTTTAAGCCCGACTCTCTAGGTTCGACTCAATCGGCAAGGGAGGAATCCAAGAGTCTGGTAGTTACCTAGCCAATCACGTAGTGCCGAACCGTAATCCGATTCGAGTGCGAATTTCGACCCAGCCTTTATTCCAGAACCTCACTATAGAGAACAGTGCTATGTATAAACCCTTCAGCTGTGTCCCAATCAAATGAGAGCCATGGTCTATGTCAAACTCACTAAACTCGATTCTATGATAAAACGGAGACGAGGCAAATTACCAAACTACCTTCCATGTCTCACATGAGTTAGTTCAATACATTGGCCAAGGATTTCGTAATTTCCCGTCGCCGTCCTCATAGGACAGTTATCTCCACTTGCGAGACTGTGAATCCGTACTAGGTGGTCTAAGCCCGGCAATCACAAATCGTCATCAAGACCGCATCTGGACCGCTGACCCATGCAATAGCAAATCGGGTCGAGGGGAACTAGTGATAGTCGAGACTTTGAAGTCTCGACTGTTAATGTTATCCAGCACCCAACTGGAGCCTCAGCTTACGGACTTTTAATGTTCGAGGTTAAGAGTCCATTGGTGCCTTCCTCTGTCGTACCCATCGAGAATAGTGACTCAACTCGACACATTTGGATTTGTTCATTTATTGCTTTACCGGATGCTAAGTAAAGAACTCTTATATTCAATAAACGAACAACGTCTTTCATTAAACACACGAAAATATCTTATTCACAAAAGGTCGAACGATAAACAATCTAATGCCCCATACAATCTAATCCTCGTATAGCATTCGAGGGCATATTCGTAACAATATCTTCATGTTTCTAATCTTTAAATTGTACTACCACTTGGGTAAATCATGAAATTATGGTAAGAAATTTATACCTCTTCCAAGCTTTTGGGGGTAAAGTCCGACTTCTCCTTGCTTCCTTTGCTTAAGCTCACGTTATTTTCTCATCAATGGAGGTGTTATGCACTTGAAATGGCTTCTAGATAAGTATTGAATTATATAAGTGTGGTGATGGGACTGGCCTTTGACGAAAATATCCCATAAATTAAGGGAATTTGTTGCTACAATTGTTCCGAAGGAAGTTTGGGTCTAATATTTAATCCTAGCCCATTTATAATTTATTGTCCAATCCTAGCTCAAACCCATTTTCCGTTAGCCTAATTTTTTAAAATTGCTAAATGAATTAGAAATCACATAGTACAAATTCAATGCACACAGTTCACAAAATTACTTAAGCACGAAGTACAAAAGTCACGTAAGCATAAGGTCTGCACCAAATTAAATTAGTCATATAAGCACCAAAACGTGTATGCTAATTTATTTAGTCACACAGGTCATGAATACAAATTTTACTGGCCAAACTACATACGGGATCCGGGTGCTACATCCTCCCCCCTTAAAGACAATTTCGCCCCCGAAATCAGTCCGTTTCGAACAACTCAGGATAGCAGACTCTCATCTCATCCTCACGTGCCCAAGTGGCTTCCTCTACTGATTGATTTCGCCACAGAATTTTCACTAGAGGAATTTCCTTATTCCTAAGTAGTTTGGTTTCGTGCATCAGAATCTCGACTGGCACTTCCTCGTAACTTAGATCCGATTTCAACTGCTGGTGTAGATTCTCGTTCCTCAACACGTGATTTGGATCGGCTATATATTTTCGTAGGGTCAAAATATGAAATACATCGTGTACTTGCGACAACGATGCTGGTAGTTCCAACTGATATGCTACTTCGCCCACTCTTTTCGCTATCTTGAATGGACCAATGTATCTTGGGCTTAATTTTCCTTTCTTTCCGAACCTCTTAACGCCCTTCATCAGCGACACTTTGACGAATACCCAATCGTCCACTTCAAACTCTAGTTGTCAGCGTCGTTGGTCGGCATAACTCTTCTGCCTACTTTGCGACGTGCGCATTCTCTCTCGTATTGTCGTGATCACTTCCGTCATTTCCCATTCTATGTCTGGGCCTAATATCGCCCTTTCGCTGATCTCGCCCAATGTACTGGAGATCTGCACCTTCGCCCGTACTGAGCCTCGTATGATGCCACCCCAATGGTAGCGTGATAGCTATTATTGTACGAGAATTCGACAAGTGAAAGATATCTACTCCAGTTTCCCTTGAAATCAGCACACAAGCTCGTAGCATATCTTCCAATGTCTGGATCATCCGCTCGGATTGACCGTCCATCTGCGGATGATAGGCAGTGCTAAAGGAAAGCTTCGTCCCCATTGCCTTTTGTAAGCTCGTCCAAAACTTCGATAAAAAGCTTGAGTCCCGATCTGAGACTGACAATGGAATTCCATGGAGCCATACTATTTCTTGAATGTAGAGTTCCGCGTATCTCTCCATGGAAAATGTCGTGCTTATCGGTAGAAAATGAGCAGACTTGGTGAGTTGGTCGACTGTTACCCAAATCGCGTCGTGCCCTTTCGCAATCTTCGGCAACCCGACTACGAAGTCCGTCGTTATGTTGTCCATTCCGAAATCAGTAGAGGCTGCAATGTTCCTGCCGGTCGTTGGTGTTCGGCTTTTATTTGCTGACAGGTGAGACACTGGCTCACGAACTTGGCTACTTCTTTTCTCATCCCTGGCCACCAGTAGTTTTCCCGTAAGTCTCTGTACAGTTTAGTAGTTCCAGGATGCACTGAGTATGGTGTGGTATGCCCTTCCGCCATTATGGCCCGTCGAAGTTCCACATTGTCAGGTACGTACAACTTGTTCCTGTAGTACAGTTTTCCGTCGTCTTGAAATGCAAAATTCGTCGTTGGTTGCTCCGTCTGAGTTCTTTTGATTTTCATATAGAGCTCGTCATTTTCTTGCACCTTTTTGATTTGCTCCAATAATGTTGGTTGAAGTGTTAAAGCTGCTAGTTTCATCTCGACTTCGCCTACCGTACGATCCTCACTTCGAGTACTTGTAATTCCGTGCTTACTGCCTTTCTACTTAAACATCAGCTACCACGTTTGCTTTGCCTGGGTGATAGTTGATTACACAGTCGTAATCCTTGACCAATTGTAGCCATCGCCTCTTTATCATGTTCAGTTCCTTCTGTGTGAAAAAGTACTTTAAGCTCTTGTGGTCAGTGTATATCTCATATCGCTCTCCGTAGAGATAATGTCTCCAGATCTTGAGGCAAAGACCACTGCCCCGATCTCATCGTATGTCGGGTAATTTTTCTCGTACTCTTTCAGTTGACGAAAGGCGTAAGCCACTACATTTCTTTTTTGCATCAGTACGCACCCTAACCCGTTTTTCGAAGCATCGCTATAAACGGAAAACCCTCCAGTTCCTTACGGTATTGTGAGGACTGGGTTGGTCGTTAGCCGCTTTTTCAGTTCTTGGAAGCTTTGCTCGCATTCTTCACTCCACTGAAACGAAGTATTTTTCTTCGTCAATTTCGTCAGCGTCAAAGCAATCTTCGAAAAATCCTTAATAAATTTTCTGTAGTACCCCGCCAAGCCTAGAAAGCTCCTGTGGCGACCCTACTTTTCTAAGTACGATTAGTGGCGGATTTCCGCAACGTAAGCCGCGGAAGGCCCGTCTAATTAAAACTTTTTCCTAAAATAATATATACTAATATAAAAATCCGTCTACATCGTTATCTCTGTACACGGGCCGAAGCCCCAAAAATACCAAAAGAAACAAAAGTCCTAAAGCCGCTCCAAAGGTCTTCATCCATGTACCGCCCGCCCTCAAAAGTCCGTGGAGCACCGCCACCAGCCGCCTCAGTCACGACGCGTATCAGCGTCGGACTCAGTACCTACAACACGTAAACACTGAGCAATTTGCCCAGTAGGTGAATAAAATGCATGTGTGCAAGTGTGCACTCAACCCCAACCCAATATCTCACAACATGATATAATGCACACTCTTCTTTTCCCACATTCCTATTTCACACAGCACAGGGCCCTAGGTTAGGCTCGACACCTCCGCGCGCAATAGACTACTGGGAGGCCACCCCCAAGTCTCGCGGCGAGCTACGCCGGTAGTGCACTGATCGATCACGTCAATGTCCTCCTACCAGGTCGTATATCTCCCGCACCAATCAAAAAGAAAATCCCATCCGGCGGTATGCACCCCGAATCGATCACGTCCGGGTAGACAGATCGATCACGTCTGTCTCCGCCAGGTGTCCAGTGAGCCCAACCTCGACTCCTCTAAGAGTCACCAATCACAAGCATCTCTTTCTACCCCGTACGTCAATATCTCATATTATTACCGTCACACTACGGTATAAACATCTCTCGCCCTAACGTGATATGCACGTGCCATTCATATAAAAATATCATAAAACATGATTTATATAAAACGCACGTAAAACATGTAAATCACATAAGTCAACGTAAATCACATAATCTCATGGAAACACATAAATTTCACATTTGTGTTTACGTATCGTAGATGGATGATCCACCTACCTGTCCTCCCGATATCGCTAAATGAGGGGTCTGATGGAATCCCTATAAGTCGGTTCTCTGAATAAATAAATATTATTATATCAGTATATTTGCTAAACTGTATAAGTTTTTAAGTTCCCAAACCCTAATTATAGAAAACCCTAAAATTAATGAAAACCTAAAAATAATGATATTCCTAAAATAAATAAACCCTAAAATATTGAAAACCCTAAAAATAGTAAAACCCTAAAATTAGCAAAATTCTAAAATACAGAAAATTTATTAATTAAAACATAATATCGAAATCTCACAAATGTCGACATCTTATCCCTCAAAATGTCGAGATCTATATCTAATAAATGTCGAGCTCTTTAAGTTATATCGACATCCTATAGAGATGTCGAAACCTCCATATACATTTATACAAAAATCTCGGGATCCATCATATATAAATACCTAATAAATGTCGAGTACTTAAAGGAAAATGTCGAAGCCCTCTAAATAATGTCGAAGCTTTTTACTTATATCGAGGTCTTTTGTGAGAAAATGTCGAATTATATAAGTATCGATATCTTATACAATATATCTCGAATTCCTTCCATGAAATACCTCGAGATTATCTTATAAAGGAACAATCACATCTCGATTTTTATGATATCTTTCGACAACTTCTTTCAATTAGTATACACATCTATCGACATATATATTTAAAACAATTATACACATATATCGACATATATATGCAAAACAAGCATTTATCATATATCGACATCTTTCTATTACCTGAGATTTTTTAACTTTGTCGAGTACTTCTAAAACTCATAATTCTCCCAGAAAACCCTAATATCACGGTAATCTCTAAACTAACAAAGTGTTGTATTACAGGTTCTAGTACCGAAAATTATACTTCCCCTGGAAATAATAGACGCTACTCACCCTAAATTATTTCTACAAAACTATTCCATAGCCAACATCTTCGATCCTCACACGCTAAATAATACCTACATGATTGTTCTATATGTCTGCAATTTATTCTTAACAGGTGAGTTATGAATTTTCTAACTATTTACTCTAACCGCATAATAACACTCACGTTAAGTCTTGAAATTGTATAATACGTTAAATAGATCAACTTAACATGTAAATTCTCATACCTTATTCAACGATTTGTCTTGCCAAAGTTACCAAACTTCTTGAAGTTTTCTTTCTTCAAATGAAGTTCTTATTCCCTTCGTTATTAGTTTATGAGAGTGTTATGGATACACTTTAAGGCCTTGAATAACGTGAGATGGGACAAGTGGATTATCTTGACTTGTTTTCCCCTTGGCCTAAGCAACTTTATTGTAACTCTTGGGCTTACTTAAATTGTTATAGTTTGGTTTCAAGTGCTTGGGCCTAAAGACCAAATATAATTAAATTTTTGAGTTAGCCCACTTAGTATTTTCTATCAATTTTGCTTAGCCTTTTAATACATTTCGAAACCAAGGTGAAGCTAGAAATTTATATTTTTATTTTCCAATTTAAATTTCTTCGCCAACATCAAATTAACATAGCTGCATAATTAATTATATCAAAATCCCGTATCAAATTTTTTTACGGGTATTACATCCTCCCCCCCTTAAAAGAATTTCGTCCCCGAAATTACGCCGACTGGAATAATTCGGGATAACGAACTCTCATATCATCCTCACGCTCCCAAGTGGCTTCCTCAACTGATTGATTTCGCCACAAAATTTTAACTAACGTAATAGTCTTATTCCGTAGTCGTTTCGATTCGTACATCAGAATCTCTACAGGCTTCTCTTCGTAACTCAAGTCGGGCTTGAGCTGTTGATAAAGAAGCTCGTTCTGGATCACATGACTTGGGTCCGCGACGTATTTTCGTAATGTCGATATATGAAATACGTCGTGAACTTGCGATAATGAAGCCGGCAGTTTTAACTGGTACGCAACCTCGCCAACTCGTTTGACTATATTGAAGGGGCCTATGTATCTGGGACTTAGCTTGCCCTTCTTTCCAAAACGCTTTACTCCTTTCATTGGGGAGATTTTTAGAAACACTTGATCGTCTTCGGCGAACTCCAGAGGTCGTCGTCGATGATCTGCATAACTCTTCTGTCGACTCTGAGCTGTTCGCATTCGTTCTCGAATTTTCGTCACGGCCTCTGTAGTCTCACGGATCATATCTGGTCCCAGTAATGCCCGTTCACCTATTTCATCCCAGTGAATAGGAGATCGGCACTTATGCCCGTACAATGCCTCGTACGGTGCCATCCCGATCGTAGCATGGAAGCTATTATTGTAAGAAAATTCGATCAGCGGCAAATATTTGCTCCAATTTCCCTTGAAGTCTAGGACGCACGCTCGTAACATGTCCTCAAGGGTTTGGATCGTCCGTTCAGACTGCCCATCGGTCTGGGGATGATATGCAGTACTGAACGAGAGCTTAGTACCCATCGCTTTTTGTAAGCTTTGCCAGAAGTTGGATAGAAATCTCGAATCTCGATCTGAGACGATGGAAATTGGAATCCCATGGAGTCGAACAATTTCCTGAATATACAATTCAGCGTAGCGTTCCATGGAAAAAGTAGAGCTGATAGGAATAAAATGGGCTGATTTGGTTAGGCGATCCACGATCACCCAAATAGCATCGTGGCCTTTCGTCGTTTTAGGCAAACCAACGATGAAGTCCATCGTGATATGGTCCCATTTCCATTCAGGAATCGGTAAAGGCTGAAGAGTTCCAGCTGGTCGCTGGTGTTCCGCTTTGATCAGCTGACACGTCATACATCTACTTACGAACGTGGCGATATCCTTCTTCATTTCCGGCCACCAATATATCATCCGCAAATCTTGGTACATCTTTGTCGCGCCCGGGTGTACTGAGTACGTTGTTGCGTGCGCCTCTGTCATTATCGTTCGTCGTAACTCCTCGTCATTGGGCACGTATAGCCGATTCTTGTATAACAAGGTTCCATCTATCCGGATTTCGAAGTCTTCGGGTAGTGCGTCTTTCACCTTCAGGTAAAATTCATCATCTTCTTGTGCTTTTTGAATTCGTTCTAGCAACGTCGGCTGAAGAGTTAGCGTTGCTAGTCTCGTTTCGAGTTCGTCTATATTGACTATTTCCACTCCAAGTCTGTGCAATTCCGTACTCATCGCCTTTCGACTGAGCGCGTCTGCGACTACGTTCGCTTTGCCCGGATGATAATTAATAACGCAGTCGTAGTCCTTTACAAGTTCCAGCCATCGTCGTTGTCTCATATTCAGCTCTTTCTGGGTGAAGAAATATTTCAAACTCTTATGGTCTGTAAAGATTTCGCACCGTTCTCCGTAAAGGTAGTGTCTCCAAATCTTTAAGGCGAAGACGACTGCTGCAAGTTCTAGATCATGGGTCGGATAATTCTTCTCGTACTCCTTCAGTTGTCTGGAAGCATACGCGATTACTTTACCATTCTGCATCAATACGCATCCCAGTCCATTCTTCGAGGCGTCGCTATAGACTGAGAATCCTCCAGTTCCCGAGGGTATAGTCAGAATAGGAGCAGAGGTGAGTCGCTTTTTCAACTCCTGGAAACTTTGTTCACAAGCTTCAGACCACTTGAAAGGTATGTTCTTTCTGGTCAGGTTCGTCAAAGTCGAGGCTATGCTAGAAAAGTCAGCTATGAACTTACGGTAATATCCCGCAAGCCCAAGAAAACTTCGAACCTCGGTCGGAGTAGTTGTTCGTGGCCAATTGTTCACGGCCTCAATCTTACTCGGGTCCACGGAGATTCCACTCCCGGAAATCACGTGTCCCAAGAAGGCTACTTGCTCAAGCCAAAATTCGCATTTCTTGAATTTGGCGAAAAGCTATTTCTCTCGCAGGATTCCTAAGACGATTCGTAAATGATTCTCGTGTTCCTCCTTTGTCTTAGAATAGATCAGAATATCGTCAATAAAGACGATTACGAAACAATCGAGATAGTTCTTAAAGACCCGATTCATCAGGTCCATAAAAGCAGCTGGGGCATTTGTCAGTCCAAAAGGCATGACCAGAAACTCGTAATGGCCGTACCTCGTACTGAATGCGGTTTTTGGAACATCTACCTCCCTGATCTTCAACTGATGGTATCCCGAACGGAGGTCAATTTTCGAGAATACCGTAGCACCCTGTAGTTGGTCGAACAGATCATCGATCCTCGGCAACGGATATTTATTCTTGATCGTGATCTTATTCAGTTCCCTATAGTCGATGCATAGTCGCATCGACCCGTCTTTCTTTCGCACGAATAAAACCGGCGCTCCCCATGGTGAAAAACTGGGTTGAATAAACCCCTTCTGCAACAAGTCTTCTAGCTGTTCCTTCAACTCCTTCAGTTCGTTCGGCGCTAGGCGATAAGGAGCTTTAGAAATTGGGGCGGACCCCGGCATCAGATCTATCGTAAACTGTAATTCTCGATCAGGGGGTAACCCCGGGAGATCATCGGGAAATACATCGGCATGTTCGTTAACTATCGGTACGTCTTTTAGTTCAGGCTGAGGTAGCTCCTCTGCCTTTACCGCATACACGAGATAAGACTCACAACCTGACCTCAAGAGTCGTTGAGCCTTTAGAGCTGATATTCTTGAAATACTATTCTTATCTGCTTTTCCCGAAAAAGTGAATGCTTCTTCTTCGGGCAGCTGGAATTTAACGACCTTCTTGTTGCAATCTATGATGGCTCCATATCTTGAAAGCCAATCCATTCCGAAGATGACATTGTAGTCGTTCATCGGGATTACAATCAGGTCGACGCTCAGATCTCTACCCTCAATGTTCACAGAACATCCTCCCAGCACTTGGTTAGTGCGTGTCGGATCACCGTGTGGTAGGGTAACTATGTAGTTGCACTCAGATAAGGTAGGAGAAACTCCCACCTTTTCCACATATTTGGCCGACACAAACGAATGTGTGGCCCCAGAGTCGATTAACACAGAAGTGGGCACGTCATAAATAGTTAACGTACCCGTTACTACCGAAGGGTTTGCTTCAGCTTCCTCGTTTGTCAAAGTAAAGACGCGTGCTGGAACCGGTGGAGGTCGGATTAAGGGTTGATTCGAAGCTTGCGGTATTTTCTCGTTACAGGCCCTGGCATAGTGGCCAATCTTTCCACACCGAAAACACTGGGGAGTTAGGTTTGGTCTCGGCCCATGGCATACTCCGTACTGGTAGCGCCCACACTGCCGACACTGGGGTACAGTGTTTAGGGGTCGGTTCGAAACGTTAGCTGGTCCTTGGTTTGGCCTCGGTCTCCAGTTCTGCTGGCCTGGTTGATTTCCACGATTGTTCAGATTCTTGCCAAAGAACGGGCGTTTCTGACTCCCTCCTACTTGTTGCACCTCTGCTCGTCGTTTGGCATCTTGAGCCTTGGTAACTCTACTCTCTGCTTGCTCAGCTAATATTGCTCGTTCAGCGATACGAGCGTAAGTCTTTCCTTCAGTATCATACATGCTAACACTTCGGAAGATCTCAGGTTTGAGACCTTCTAGAAAACGCTCGATCTTCAGCTCATCTGTAGCCACTATATGTGGCGCAAACCTCGAGAGCTGCTCAAATTTGCGGATGTAGTCGGCTACGGACATCCCTCCTTGTTTCAGGTTTATAAATTCATTCAGCTTCTGTGCTCTATCAGGTGCGGTAAAGTATTTGCCCCGAAAGAGCGTTTTGAACCTTTCCCAGGTCATCATATTGGGATCCTCGAGCACCTGAATGGTGTCCCACCAATAGCCCGCGTTCCCACGTAACATAAAGGTGGCACACGTCACCTTTTCCGTATCAGGCAGGTGGCTAACTCGGAACATATTTTCTATTGTTCTGAGCCAATCCTCTACAAAGGTAGGATCGACTGCCTCCTCGAACGAAGGGGGGTTTAACCGTCGGAACCTTTCCCCGGCAGCCTCTACACGTTCTAGGCCAGGGGATGAGTGACGTTCCGAGGAATTTTGGCGATGAATGAGATCGTTAATCTGATCGGACTGTCGCCGAATCAGATCAGTTAACTGATGAATGGTAGAGCGGTCCTCATTCGGTGGGGATTCAGACCCCGCTCTACGACTGGAACTGCCTATATCCCGACGTCCTTTCGGCATTTTTATCTATTTCTACAATTATTCACATAAAGTACATATCAAATAACACGTAATAATAAAATCAAATATTAACCTTACAGGCCAGGCTGGTTCTCCAGGCTTTTGAGCGGCAGTACATGGACAGTCTTCAGAATCTAAAGCCTACGCTCTGATACCACCTATGGCGACCCTACTTTTCTAAGTACGATTAGTGGCGGATTTCCGCAACGTAAGCCGCGGAAGGCCCGTCTAATTAAAACTTTTTCCTAAAATAATATATACTAATATAAAAATCCGTCTACATCGTTATCTCTGTACACGGGCCGAAGCCCCAAAAATACCAAAAGAAACAAAAGTCCTAAAGCCGCTCCACAGGTCTTCATCCATGTACCGCCCGCCCTCAAAAGTCCGTGGAGCACCGCCACCAGCCGCCTCAGTCACGACGCGTATCAGCGTCGGACTCAGTACCTACAACACGTAAACACTGAGCAATTTGCCCAGTAGGTGAATAAAATGCATGTATGCAAGTGTGCACTCAACCCCAACCCAATATCTCACAACATGATATAATGCACACTCTTCTTTTCCCACATTCCTATTTCACACAGCACAGGGCCCTAGGTTAGGCTCGACACCTCCGCGCGCAATAGACTACTGGGAGGCCACCCCCAAGTCTCGCGGCGAGCTACGCCGGTAGTGCACTGATCGATCACGTCAATGTCCTCCTACCAGGTCGTATATCTCCCGCACCAATCAAAAAGAAAATCCCATCCGGCGGTATGCACCCCGAATCGATCACGTCCGGGTAGACAGATCGATCACGTCTGTCTCCGCCAGGTGTCCAGTGAGCCCAACCTCGACTCCTCTAAGAGTCACCAATCACAAGCATCTCTTTCTACCCCGTACGTCAATATCTCATATTATTACCGTCACACTACGGTATAAACATCTCTCGCCCTAACGTGATATGCACGTGCCATTCATATAAAAATATCATAAAACATGATTTATATAAAACGCACGTAAAACATGTAAATCACATAAGTCAACGTAAATCACATAATCTCATGGAAACACATAAATTTCACATTTGTGTTTACGTATCGTAGATGGATGATCCACCTACCTGTCCTCCCGATATCGCTAAATGAGGGGTCTGATGGAATCCCTATAAGTCGGTTCTCTGAATAAATAAATATTATTATATCAGTATATTTGCTAAACTGTATAAGTTTTTAAGTTCCCAAACCCTAATTATAGAAAACCCTAAAATTAATGAAAACCTAAAAATAATGATATTCCTAAAATAAATAAACCCTAAAATATTGAAAACCCTAAAAATAGTAAAACCCTAAAATTAGCAAAATTCTAAAATACAGAAAATTTATTAATTAAAACATAATATCGAAATCTCACAAATGTCGACATCTTATCCCTCAAAATGTCGAGATCTATATCTAATAAATGTCGAGCTCTTTAAGTTATATCGACATCCTATAGAGATGTCGAAACCTCCATATACATTTATACAAAAATCTCGGGATCCAACATATATAAATACCTAATAAATGTCGAGTACTGTCGAAGCCCTCTAAATAATGTTGAAGCTTTTTACTTATATCGAGGTCTTTTGTGAGAAAATGTCGAATTATATAAGTATCGATATCTTATACAATATATCTCGAATTCCTTCCATGAAATACCTCGAGATTATCTTATAAAGGAACAATCACATCTCGATTTTTATGATATCTTTCGACAACTTCTTTCAATTAGTATACACATCTATCGACATATATATTTAAAACAATTATACACATATATCGACATATATATGCAAAACAAGCATTTATCATATATCGACATCTTTCTATTACCTGAGATTTTTTAACTTTGTCGAGTACTTCTAAAACTCATAATTCTCCCAGAAAACCCTAATATCACGGTAATCTCTAAACTAACAAAGTGTTGTATTACAGGTTCTAGTACCGAAAATTATACTTCCCCTGGAAATAATAGACGCTACTCACCCTAAATTATTTCTACAAAACTATTCCATAGCCAACATCTTCGATCCTCACACGCTAAATAATACCTACATGATTGTTCTATATGTCTGCAATTTATTCTTAACAGGTGAGTTATGAATTTTCTAACTATTTACTCTAACCGCATAATAACACTCACGTTAAGTCTTGAAATTGTATAATACGTTAAATAGATCAACTTAACATGTAAATTCTCATACCTTATTCAACGATTTGTCTTGCCAAAGTTACCAAACTTCTTGAAGTTTTCTTTCTTCAAATGAAGTTCTTATTCCCTTCGTTATTAGTTTATGAGAGTGTTATGGATACACTTTAAGGCCTTGAATAACGTGAGATGGGACAAGTGGATTATCTTGACTTGTTTTCCCCTTGGCCTAAGCAACTTAATTGTAACTCTTGGGCTTACTTAAATTGTTATAGTTTGGTTTCAAGTGCTTGGGCCTAAAGACCAAATATAATTAAATTTTTGAGTTAGCCCACTTAGTATTTTCTATCAATTTTGCTTAGCCTTTTAATACATTTCGAAACCAAGGTGAAGCTAGAAATTTATATTTTTATTTTCCAATTTAAATTTCTTCGCCAACATCAAATTAACATAGCTGCATAATTAATTATATCAAAATCCCGTATCAAATTTTTTTACGGGTATTACAGCTCCGTACTTCCATCACGTTTGTCGGCTGAGGCTAGTTAGTGATGGCTTCTATCTTGTTCGGATCAACCGAAATTCCCGCTCCGGAAATAATATGTCCCAAAAATGAGACCTGGTCCAGCCAGAATTCACACTTTTTGAATTTGGCGTACAACTGTTTTTCCCGTAATGCTTCAAGGACTATTCGTAGGTGCTGTTCGTGTTCCCCCTTCGTCTTCGAGTAAATGAGGATATCGTCTATGAACACGATCACGAACTTGTCCAGATACGACTTGAATACGCGGTTCATCAAGTCCATGAAAACTGCCGGCGTGTTAGTCAACCCAAAGGGCATTACTAAGAACTCGTAATGTCCATAACGCGTACGAAAGGCAGTCGTCGGGACGTCTTCTTTCGGTATTTTGAGCTGGTGATACCCCGACCGCAAGTCAATTTTGGAAAACACGGTGGATCCCTGTAATTGATCGAAGAGGTCATCGATTCTGTGCAGTGGGTACTTATTCTTGATCGTCACTTTATTCAACTCTCTGTAGTCTATACAGCGCCGCATTGAACCGTCTTTCTTCTGTACAAACAGCACTGGTGCACCCCATAGGGAAAAGCTCGGTTGGATGAATCCTTTCTGCAAGAGTTCGTCGAGCTGTTCCTTCAACTCCTTAAGCTCGATCGGTGCTAACCGGTATGGGGTCTTAGAAATTGGTGCTGCTCCCGGCACCAGATCGATTGTGAACTCGATCTCTCTATCCGGCGGTAGCCCTGGCAATTCTTCAAGGAATACGTCGGGAAAGTCCTTAATTACTGGCACGTCTTCAAGCTTCGGGGAGGAATCTTCTTCTGTTTTCAATGCAAACACCAGATATGCCTCACATCCGACTTTAATCAGCCGTCACGCGCCTTTAATGCCGATATTCTTGGTATACTTTTCCCTTTTACCGTTCGTTCGAATAAAAATGGTTCTTCCCCTTCTAAATTGAACGTGACTAGCTTACGGTTGCAATCTATAATTGCCCCGTACTTCGATAGCCAGTCCATCCCGAGGATTACCTCGTAGTCATTCATGGGGATAATGATTAAATCTACGGTTAATTCCTTGCCATCTACTACTACCGGGCAGTCCCTCAATACTTGGTTAGTCCTAGTTGGAGTCCCATTCGGGATTGCTACACTATATTCACATTGGGCACGTTCAGGCGTAATCCCGAGTTTTGCCACATACTTAACAGATGCAAATGAATGGGTAGCCCCGGAGTCTATTAAGATGCACGTGGGAGTTTGGTGGATAAGGAGGGTACCTGTCACCACCATCGGGTTGTTCTCTGCTTCCTCGGACGTGATGATTTAAACCCGAGCAGGTACCATCGGTGGTCTTGCTTGATTCCCGGCCTGACTTCCCGATGTACCTTCCAGCACTGTCTGAAGCAAGTGTTAGCTGGTGCGCTGCAATTGCCAAAGTGCCTCCTCCCGCACCTCTGGTAGTTTGGAATTGGCGGTGCTCCCTGATTCTGTTCTGAGGCCTGTCAGGTGCCCCTTGGGGCTGCTGTGGAGGCCTGTTCTGAAACTTCTTCTTCCCGCCTTTGGGTACAAACCGCCGCTTCTGATCTCCACCGCTCCACTGTGCACCTTGTACTTGTGCGAACTTGTGCTTCGCCTCCTGAGCGAACAATCCTGGCTTCGCCCTGTTCCGCCACCATGGCCCTTTCTGCTACTTGAGCATAGGTGGCTCCCTGGAACCCGGTCATACTCACGTCTCTATACAATCCTGGATTCAAGCCTCGAGAAACCGCTCGATCTTCAAGGCTTCCGTGCTGACCATATGAGCCGCAAATCTGGACAGCTGCTCGAACTTCCGGATATACTCAGCAACAGTCATCCCTCCCTGCCTGATTGATGAATTCATTCAGGCGTTGAGCTCTTACTGGGGCCGTAAGGTACTTGCCCCGGAACAGTTCCTTGAATCTGTCCCAACTCATTGTGGCGGGGTTCTCCATCACCGTATTGGTGTCCCACCAATGCCCCGCACTTCCCCTTAGTAAGAAAGCAGTGTAGAGGGCTTTTTCTGCTTCAGGGACCCGGCTGTACACGAACATGCTCTCTAGGGTCCTTAGCCAGTCTTCAGCTGCTATCGGATCAGCTGTGTCTTCAAAAGTCGGCGGAATCAACCTTCGGAACCGCTCTCCGACTAATTCAGCTCTCTCCGCCTGAGTCGGTCCAGCATTCGCAGCGTTGCTGAATCAACTGTTGGATTTGTGCTGACTGCTGACGGACCAGTTCCGTCAGCTGGAGAATCGTCGTGTATCAACTGTTAGTAGGGTCCGTGTTTCCCCTGTTTTGTTCATCTCCTCCACTGGTTTCACCCCTCGTTCTCACCATTGTTCCTATTCTATCGTGAAGGTCTTAAGGCCAATAATTATGCAACAAAGAAAGTTTACATAAACATAGCACTTACTTGCAAGGCCACTCCCGCACTTTTGGGTGTGTGTGTGTATGGACAGTCTACAGAACCTGTGACCGAAGCTCTGATACCATCTGTAAAACCCCATACCTCGCTCGCATTGATATTGTCCGCTTTGGGCGTTAAGCTGCCTTGCTGAGGACTTCCCAGGTGGTCACCATCCTGGTACTACTCTCACTCCAGCACGCTTAACTAAGGAGTTTCTACGAACTCTCACCAACCCGCACGGCTTTAAAACGCGTCAATGGGTGGGGTGTCCACACCCTTTTAAAGGCATGCTTCGTTCCCCCTCCAATCGGTGTGGGATATCACAATCCACCCCCTCAAAGGGTCCAGCACCCTCGCTGGCACACCGACCCGAGCTCTGGCTCTGATACCACTCTGTCGGGAGCCGAACACTGTCCTACTTATTCTAGCGTATTCCTACGTGCCTAACGCGTTGTATTTGGGAAAGGATACTAAAATGTGCGTATAAAATTTTTCTTTTCCATTTATGTAATGGAACATTGTTCAAAAGAATACTTGTCAATTCCTAAATTCCATACATGACCTAATTACATTGGAAATGTACGACGACACAGCAAAAGACTCCTATGCTCTCGGCCACACAGGTCGTCATCCATACACACATGTCCACCCCAAAAGCAGCGCGAAGCTTCAAAAGGTCGGCCTTGCCTACAAAACGCGATCACGTACCGTGTTCGCTGGTACCTACAACACATAATATAAAAGGGTGAGCCACCGTGGCTCAGTATGCAGAAATTTATGCATGAATGCACATGTCACTCCCCCAAAACGGCAATCCACGCCGATGTATGTGACCCTCGCAAAGGCGATCCGCGCCAATGCATATCATACTCCGCAAAGGCGATCCGCCCCGATGTATATAATACTCGTACTAACGTACTCAGGGCCCTCGGCTAATCTTCCTATGCACCACAATGAGCTACGTCCATAAAGGACAATCACGACAGCGGTCCACGCCGGATGGCCGTACCCTAGGATGCACATCGTTCCCCTAGTTCGTCATATGTACCCGGTCGTCGCCGACTGTCCGGCAGTCGCTCACGCTGGTAGCCCACGCTGAGGTCTACGCCAGGGTTCCACCCTGTGTGGCTTATACCCTCAGGTCGCACCTTACCGCCACGGGCATTGCCCAATCATAATCTTATATTACATATTAACATAATATTACGACGACGCTAAACGCCGGCCTAGTAGCATAGAAGATAGCCCCTGACTCAACTGCGAGTCGACAACACATGCCCATATCGGCAATGTATCAATCGCTTTCAAGCGATACGTCATATATGCATACCTACTCATACAACCCTCCCGTATATGATTAGTGTATGCACGTGAGTATGAAATGCAAGTTAACTCCAAACATGCTTACCACGAGCAAACGTATCATTTAAAGCACGCAAACATGTAATCACGGAGGCACGTAGTCACATAAGCAGGTACGCGTAAACAAGTTATGTGTTGTAGTTAGAATTCTACTTACCTATCGTCCGCCAACTACTAGCTATGGTCTAATGAAGTCCCTAACTCACAACCTTAAAAGCAAAAATATTAGTGTCAGTGCACTATCTTAATTAATTAATTTAGATAAGTACTCGAAATTTCTATGTGTTGAAATGTTATTTCTAATGTTGCATTTGAAAAGTGATTATTAACTTAAATTCGTGAAATGCCCTATGAATTCGTGAAATGAAAGCTCTATGAGTTCGTGAAGTGTATCTCTTAGGGATTGCGAATTCAACACCTCATGAAGCGAATTGTCCCAAACCTTAGCTTCGCGAACTCCTGTTCATGTGGATTTGGCAATTTCAAGTTGCATGTTTGCGTCGCGAGTTTCTTAGGCATATCACCGGATTCGTGAGTTGCTTGGCCTCACCAAATTATGTTTCGCGAACTAGGGCTCGCTATCCTTAGTGGATTAGCCAAACTCGATCACCTGCGAAATGCATGGGTTCGCCATCCTAGAGTCGCCAACCTTCGTGGATTCGCGGAGTGGCTCGTGGCTCGTGGATTCTCCAACTTGGATTCGGGGACCACGTTTCACGAAGGCTCTCTTCTATTGATTCGCCAATTCCACTTTGCATGATGAATTCGTGATTCTCTCAAGCACCCAATCCGCTAACTCTCGACCCGTGAAGTGCATGGGTTCGCGAAACCCTTAATTCACGAAATTCGGTTCTAAAGGCTTAGAGTTCGCGTTTTAGGGTTCACGAAATTTCCGTTTCGCGAATCCATTCTTACCAAGAACAATTTCCAATTCGTGAAGCCTTATGCTTATGGATCACAAAGCTACTTTTTTTTCAAGAACACGATGTAGATCAGTACGAGCTTTGAAAATCCTAAAATTCGAGCTTCAATACCACTACAATTTTAGGCACATTTCTTGTATATTATACGCCTAAACATGCTAAATGTGAGCTGTTATCCTAACTTACGAACTTAAAATCGAACTTTAGAACGAACACTCATAACGAGTTTTTACCTTCGACAATTAAAATTGCATGAGCCCTATCTTATAATCTCTTCACGTTTCTAATCTTTAAAGTGTACTAACCCTTGGGTAAATCATAAAATTATGGTAAGAAATTTATACCTCTTCCAAGCTTTTGGGGGTAAAGTCCGACTTCTCCTTGCTTCCTTTGCTTAAGCTCACGTTATTTTCTTATCAATGGAGGTTATGCACTTGAAATGGAGGTTATTTTCTTAAGCTAACTTTTTCAAAAATAATTTAAAAAAGTAAACAATAAAATAAAATAAAAATCATGAATAATATAAAAAACAAGCTCGTGAGCCGGCTTGCGAGCTTTCGAGTGCCCACGAGTGAGCTCGAGCTCGAGCCAACTCAGTTGCGAACCCATGAGGAGCTCGACCTCGACCTCGACAAGAGCACGTCGAGCTCGAGCCGGCTCATTCGCGAATCTATGACGAGCTCGAGTCGGCTCATCGAGCTTGCGAAATGTCTCGACTCACGGTCCACCTCCTTATTATTATATTACTGTTATTATATTATTATTGTTATAATTATACTTTTTCATTATTTTATAAATATTATTATTATTAATATTATATTACTAATTACCGAAAACTCGTTACGTGCTCAGCTTTGGATTTCGGAAACGAACCATTTGACACGAAATTTTAAATCCGACGAATTATAAGAGTTTGGATTTCCCCTAGGATTTGGGCGAAATCGAAATCCAAATCAGTGCGATTGCCAAACGGAAGATTTGGGGAAATCCGAATTTCAAATTGAAATCTGGAATCCAAACGGGGCATTAGGTTTTTCTCAAAGAACAAACCTATTTTTCTCTCAACTCTCTCTAGAACCATTCTTAGAGTGAGAAAGGACGTACCATTGAATTTATTAGCCACGAAATTAGTCAAGACTTTTTGATAAAAAATCATCTTTTTTTTTGGAACCGGTCACTAAAATAACACATAAAAAAAAAAGGTTTTACAGAGAGGTCGTGAAGAGCACACAAAGCCAATGGGTAACATGCTACCAGCAAACGATCAATGACAGGAGCCAAAGAAGAAACAAAGGATAAAAGACAACAGCCCTAGACCGCCAAAGCAATATGCCAAACCAGACGCATAGCACACAACTGCAGCTCGTACTTGTGCAACAAGGTCGAGAGTCGTCCGCCAAGAAGAGCCTCGACCTCGGACACGATCTGATCAGGTGAGCGTCGACGTCCCTCGTGCCATCGGGGATTGCGCTCGAACCATATGTGGTAAATAAGAGAGGCCAGAGCATGGCGAGGACCCATCGAAGCTAAGTGTCGGTTCCGCCATTTCCTAGCCGCCCATCGAACTCCCGCAAACTAGTTCGTGTAAGGCGATCCAAAGCGCATGTGGGTTGCATAGTAAGCGAAGGCACCGGCTGGAGAAAAGAGCAGGTGAAGAACAAGTGGCGAGTCGTCTCCACGAGTTGGTCGTCGCAAAGTAGGCATGTAGAGTTTCCCGCCGCGGTTGCCACCCATGCCTTGTCCTTGGTCACCAGTCTATCTTTAATCGCAAGACATAGGATGATCTCGTGCCTAGGAGCAGAAATAGGACCACCAAAAAGCGTGTGCCAATGGACCGTAGGGTTGTGCACCCTCAAGCTCTCCCTAGCCGAGTGGGTAGTGAAGCGGCCATTCCTCGAAGCCATCCACTGAAGAGTATCCTCCTCCTCCTCCAGCCGGACAGGTGGCAAACTAGGGGCAATATCCATGTATTCAGTCGTGGTTTGCACCGGCCAGTTCCAGCCATGCTCGTTGATGATGGAGCTGAGTATGGAATTGAGAGGCAATCCCATGACCAGGCCCCCTAGGTATGTGCTCCACCAACGGGCCCGTAAGAAGCCACGGATCGGTCCAGAGGCACGTGTTAGCCCCATTCTCAATACGGAACTCAATGAGAGGGCGAATGTGGTGGCGGAGCTTAAGGATCTTCTTCCAACTCCAAGAGGTCATAGCGTTAGGGTTGATGGACCACAGCGATGTGGTGTGCAACTTTGTATGTCGGATCCAATTTGCCCAAATAGAGGTCTCATCTCCGCTTAATATAAGCTCCAGAGTAGCCGCAAAAGTAACGCTTCGTTGTCCGTCTCGATCGATCGAAGTCCCAAACCGCCCTCCTCCCGTGGCACACAAATGTCACTCCAAGCCACCTTGGCGCTCGAGCACTTCCAAAGAAAAGATCTCAGCTTTGTCTCAGTTGCACGAACCACTCCCTTAGGGAGTAGAAATACCGCTGCCCAATACGTATGAATACAAAGGAGTACGGACTTAATCAATTTTACTCGACCTGCGTAGGAAAGAGACAAGTTAGTCCAGGAGCCCAAACGTCGGTCAACGGTACGAAGAAGTGGGTCGCAGTCAACAATCGTCAGTCTTGACGTGATCAGTGGCACTCCTAGGTAGCGTACGGTAAGGAGCCCGCAGAGAAACCCATAATATCAATCATCTTCCCCTTTAGCCGCTCGGCTCTCTTGGAGATGAACATCTCGCTCTTGATAATATTGGCACGCAAACCAGATAGGACAGCAAAGTGGTCCAGACTGTCCTTGTAGATGCCAACCGAGGCATCGTCCGCATGAGAGAAAAGGAGCAGATCGTCGGCGAATGTGAGTATAAACAGTTCCGAAGACTCGCATCTCCAATGGTACCGAAAGCATCCAGTCTGCCTAATCTGTTCATCAATTATGCCATGTAGGACTTCCATCACCAGGGTAAACAGATAAGGAGAGATCGGGTCGCCTTTTTGCAATCCGCGTCGCCCTTTGAAGAAGCCTTCAGGTCGGCCGTTAATGTTAATCGAGAAGTAGGGCGTAGTAAGGCACGCACGGATCCAGCCCAGGCACTTAGTAGGGAAGTTAAGCGCCTCAAGTGTCATCAAAATAAAATCCCACTCCACCCTATCGTAGGCCTTAGGAAGGTCCACCGTAAACGCCACTCATTCAGGCAGCCCAGCGTTGTCATATCCATGGCAGATCTCCTGTGCTAAAAGGATGTTATCAGAGATTCGGCGCCCAGGTATGAACGCAGTCTGAGTCGGATGGACAAGACTACCCAAGCAGCCCCATATGCCGTTAGCGATGACCTTCCAGATTATCTTGTAAAGGACATTGCAGCAAGATATAGGCCTAAAATCTTTCGCCATCCGCGGGTTGTCGCATTTGGGGATGAGAGTGATGAGAGTCGAGTTAAGCTCCCCCAAGAGATGGCCCATGCGAAAGAATTCCTGGATGGAGTGCGTGATGTCCGGGCCAATGATCCCCAAGCATGCTTGTAGAAGGCAGCCGAGAGACCATCCGGACCGGGCAATAGGGCAGCGTTAATTTCCCCATCAGTAATTGGTTGGGTCATCATGGTGGCATTGGCCCCACTAAGTTTCCTAGCTAGGAAAGGCGCAATATCAGCTGGTGATAACGGGGTAAGCAGTTTTCTTCTTTCAACCACTAAGGAACTTTCTCTCTCTAGCTTCTCTCTCTAAAATCCTCTCCCTAACGTAAAACCCTAGCAGCCAAAACAACCACGTCCCCTCATCTTCTCTGCCATATCCGACGACAACGCCGGCTGTTTTGGATGCGACTCGGCGACAGACGGTGCCCCCCCACGCCGGGATCAGACGGCGGTGGTTTGGGGGTTTTTTCTCCATCTTGCTTTCTTCCTTACATAGTGACTGTTCACCTTCTTCCTTCTCTTTTCTTCTCGTCAATCTGCCATGGCTGAACCAGAGGAGATTCTGGACTACCTTGGGCCACTCCCGGACTATGGATTCCTGCGACGCACCATCCCGGAGTTTGATGATCGATTCGACGTGGCTGCGTTTGAATCCTACCTAAGCCGCATCACCGGCGCTCAGCACGATGATAGGCCACCGCTGCAACCCAACCCTAACCCACCGCCGCAGCAAACAGCCCTGAACCGATCTGCACCTCCCCAAAATCTGAATCCCTCAAACGGCCGATCTCTGAATCCCCTAAATCCTTCGCTACCACCACCCCAACAGCGCCGACGACGAAGAACCACAACCACCATCTCTCTTCGCGACCCAACACTGCCCGCACAGCCTCCCCTCCGACGAGGCACCCCTCCGCCTCCATCAATCCCTGCACGGAATATGGGGAACCCCTCTGATGACGGGCCGGGCAGAATCGCTACCTCCTCCTCATTGGCGATAGTTACCAGCCCTAGGGTTCCGCCGAGGGTGTCTCCATCCATCCCTGCCCGGAACATGGGGAACCCCTCTGATGACGGGCCGGTCAGAATCGCTACCTCTACCTCTTCCTCATTGGCGATAGTTACCAGCCCTAGGGTTTCGCCGAGGGTGGACCACCCGCCTAATGGTGGGCCTGGCGTCAGCACCTCTGGGCCTCGCTCACCACCAGATCCTGTGACACCAATAGACCTACTGGACTCTGCCCCTATCGTCGAAGACGTCGAAGATGATTCTGATGAAAACCACCCGCAATGCCTGCTAACCGATCGCTGTTTCCCTGCCCGCCCACTGGCTGCGGGTGTAGGGCCGATCGTGGAACGAACACAGCTAGAGCTGTGCCAAACCCCCGACGCCCTGGAGAGCCTGTCCCAAGGACTAATGCCGACAATCATAACTCCTTCGCAGCTATTGTTCAGGGAGCTAAGCCCGATCGGGGACAGCCGCGGCGCCATTCCCCGACGCGCCTTACCTTGTCCTACACGGCCCCTTCAATAATTGAAGGCGAGGCTGCCGCATGCCCATCATGGGAGGTGATTCAGAAGGGTACGGCGAGGTGGGATCATACCCTAGTTGGGTATTTCTTAGGGAAGAGACCCTACTTCCCTCACGTCGAGAGATTTGCTCGATCTATTTGGGCTGGCCTGGTTGAAGTCCAAACGACTATTAACGGGTTTTTCAAATTTCGGTTCGAGACGGCTGAAGCCTCGACTACAGTCTTGGAAGGCTCAAATTTCTCTCTCTAGCAAAACCTCTCACTACCAAAACCCTAACCAAAAAGCCGCCACCCTTCATCATCGTCTTCCCTCCACCGCCGGCGGCCACCATCCCTCGCCACTGATCGGCAGCGGTCGCTCCCCCACCCTCCATCGCCGGGCCCAAACGGCGATGGGAGGTTTTTAGCTATCCTCGTCTTCTGTGACCCATCGATTTCTCGACTTCTCATTCTTTCTTCTCCTATGGCTACCACTGAGTCGCCGAGCATGGACCCTCTCTGTTTGGTGCCGGATTACGGCGCGCTTCGGCAGTCCATCCCCGAGTTTGACAAGCTTTTCGATGCTCCTTCGTTTGAGGGACTTTTTGGCCGCGTCACTAGCATGTGTCCTGCTTCTCCTACCTCGCCGGTGAGCTCTTCAAACCGGCCGAAACCTCCCACAACGGGATCTGCGCTCAACCATGAGTTTGTCTCCACCCCTCTGCCCCGACCACTGTGGATTCCGCAACGACGCCGCAGAGTCACCTCCTACACAGCCCCTCTCCGCGACACAACCCATGACGCGCGTAAACCATTGCGGAGGGGCACCACACCGCCGCCATCTCACGATAACCTGGGCTTGGATGAGCATGACGGTGAGGATGCGCCGCTTGCCAATGGTTCTCAGCCCGGCGAATTCGCCCTGGACTCCGAGCAGCCGTCGTCTGGAGAGGCGGCGCCCCTCGGCTCCTCTAGGGCTTCAAACTCGACAAATGGGCCTAGGGTTCTCATGGTTGAGGCCCAATCTGGGCCCAACTTCACTAGGCAGGCCCAGACGATTTCTGCTGCCTCTTCTGGGCCCTGTGGGCTTTCTTCGTTTGGGGCGAACCAGTCTCCACCTGGGCCCAATTCTACTGGGCTGGATAAGAACACTAGCCCATCTAGGGCCTCATCTATTGCGCCACCTAGGGTCTCCTCTACTCGTGAAATGGCCTTGGCGACGACGGCTTTAGGCACGGGGCCAACGTTGAAAACGGGGGCCGATGCTGCGGTGGAGGCGAAGGCCGCAGGGCCGGGGGCTTTTCACTCGTCTTCCCCCGGTCCGCTCGCGGATGCGTCTGTCGGCCATGGCTCCGTCATAGCGGCCGGGCCTACACCCACCCCCAGACCTCAGCCGGCGACTGATGGCACACCGGAACAGCACCACAGCCCACTCGGGCGGTGCACCAACCTCGACTCCCATACCCCGACCAGTCTTTCTCCGACGTTGTTCTTGGCACTAACAACGACCGACTACTCACTAGGCGTGGAGGGTCACCTAGCTCGGCTCGACTCCCTCTTTCCTACACGGCACCTACTGTTGTTGATGGTATTCCGGCGGCTCGGCCCTCGTGGGAAGTTGCCCAACAAGGAATCACTCGGTGGGAGCACACGCTTGTCGGGTATTTCCTTGGGAAGCGACCGTACTTCCCCCATGTGGAACGCTATGTCAGATCCATTTGGAAGAACCTTGCTGAGGTTAGATCGACGATCAATGGCTTTTTCATGTTCCGTTTTAGCACGGAGGAGGCGACTGTAATGGCTTTGGAAGGCGGTCCGTGGCTCTTACAGGGACAGCCTCTATTTCTGGAGAAATGGCGTACGGGATTCTCCTTTGAAAAGAAACCGCACTCAGTTGTTCCGCTTTGGGTTAGACTCCGAAATGTCCCAACGGAATTTTGGACACAGGCCGGTTTGGGAATCGTTGCAAGTGTGCTTGGAAAACCTGTTTTTGCGGACGCTGTGACGGCTCGAGAGGAACGCCTTGAGTATGCTAGAGTGTGCATTGAAATTTGTCTGACGGACCCTTTGATTGAGCAGTTCAATGTCCATATCCCAACTAAGGATGGTGGCTCCTCGGGCGTCGTGCCCGTTAGTGTTGAATATGAGTGGCGGCCTCGTAAGTGCTCGTCATGTGACTCATGGACCCATAGCGCCGCGACTTGCCCTACCAACCGGCCGAAACCACCACTTCAGAGCTCGGCCAAGAAACACGCTCACATCCAGGCGTCTCGGCCGACAAGGCCGACTACGGTGGCACCACCTAGTCGGGAAGGTAGTCGCTTGGTTGACAAAGGTAAAGCCATTGTTACTAAGGCGGGAACACCTAGTCGGGAAGGTAGTCGCTTGGTTGATAAAGGTAAAGCCATTGTTACTAAGGAGGCCAACGTGGATGGCCTTGTTGGGGACGGCAAGAATCGTACCTCCCCTTGTCTCGAACATGATAAGCGTTTGAGTAGGCCTAGCAATGACGAAGCCTCCGTTAGCAAGGTTGTTGAGACTCACTATCGCAACATGTTTGAGGTTCTTGCTACATTCGAGACGACGGACAATGATGCTGATGGTCCTCACGTTGACGTTGGATGATACGGCATTGATATGTTTAGTTGTCTTGGTTAGTTGTTGCGTTTTAGACTTGTGTTTGCTCTACACTTGGGACATGTTCCTTTTTTCCTTGGATGTGAGCTGGTAGCCTGTTACCGGTGGGTTTTGTGCTCTCTGAGCGGATCCTGTGTACTTTTTCTTTCTTTTAGTGACCCTTTCCAAAAAAAAAAAGAAGGCGGACCATGGATCATGCACGGGCAGCCACTCTTCCTCGAGGCATGGCGGATTGGCATGTCGTTTTCGAAGCACCAACACTTGGTTGTCCCTCTATGGATCAGAATGCGTAACGTACCATCGGAACTATGGACTCAAGAAGGGCTAGGGATTGTAGCAAGCGTAGTAGGAAAGCCATTGTTCGCTGACTCCATGACAGCTAACACCAAACGACTAGAGTATGCGAGGGTCTGTATTGAAAAATCCCTAGAAGACCCTTTTGTTGAAAAATTCAACGTACGAATCCCAAGCAAGAATGGTGGCCAGCCAACCATCGTTCCTATTGGGGTCGAGTACGAGTGGAAACCCAAGAGATGCGCAACATGCAATGCCTGGACGCATGGATCCGGGACTTGCCCTATGGACAAATCCAAACTACCTAAACCTACCCGCTCACAACCATCCGCGAATGCCAGGCACCAGGCCACACAGCCGGGCAATCACATGCGCCCCCAAGGTTTAGCTGCTGCGCCAAGGACGAATTCCCGCCCTGACGTACGGCCAGAATGGCAACGAACGACTAACAAGGACAAGGGCAAAGGTGTGCTTGAGGACACTACCAAAGCTGTGGAAGACATGCATGATAGTTCCCGAGGCATCGAATGTCATATAAGGAAGCGCCAGCCACAAGATGGATGCTCGACAAGTAACAACGACATGGCCAACGGAAACAAGTCGCAAAACATGTTTGAGATCCTTGCTGATCTCGAGGAGGAAAACACGTATAATAAGGGTCCTACAGCAGCCCTCCAGGAGGGTTGTCCATGATACCAATAGCCACGTGGAATGTACGTGGTCTAAATCGGTTAGACCACAGATGGGCGGCGAAGGAGTTGATTTTGAAGAATAACTTGAAGGTGATTGGACTTGTTGAGACAAGAGTCTCTGCTCAAAATGCTTCCTCGATTGCCGACTCGATCATGCAATGGAGTTGGTTTTATGACTATGACGACGGACCCGGATCGCGTATTTGGATTGGCTGGGACTCGCGTTATGTGACGGTTTCAATTGATGCCTGGACCACTCAGACTGTACACTGTAAAATCCAGGTGCTTGATGAGAGGATAGATTTCAACGCCACTTTTGTGTATGGCCACAACGCTCGGGCGGAACGGTGCGCCTTGTGGACTGACCTTGTCGCTATCTCGCGCTCACGGGCTAACACCCCCTGGATTGTCATGGGGGATTTTAATGCCATCATTGATGGTACGGAAGCACGGGGAGGGGCAAATACGGAGGGATGCCGAGACATGATTGCTTGCCTTTCCTCCTCTGAGCTTACTACGCTGCCTCGGGTAGGTGCATTCTTCACATGGTACAATCAACGGAGTGGACCATCCGGGATTTGGCGTCGTCTTGATAGAATACATGGCAACCCCGCCTGGTTCGCACGCTTTGGAGATTTGGCTTATCGCTGCACTACCCCTGCCACCTCGGACCACACGCCACTCATTCTTGAGGCTGCACATCCTTCGGAAGCTAGAGGTAACAACTTTCGCTTTGACAATTTTCTTGCGCAGGACCCTCGATTCCTCCCTTTGGTTGAGAGCACATGGAATCAGCATGTTGGGGGATACCCCATGTTCTCCATTGTCAAACGCCTTAAGATGATGAAGCCAACACTCCGTGCTCTTCTACGGGAAAAAGGAGACCTTAATCGCAATGTCCTCGAGGCCCGCCGTTTCCTTGATACAGCTCAGGAGTTGGCTATTCTCCACCCCATGAATCCTCAGCTCCTGATTCTAGAGAAGCGCTGCAGATTTGCCTTAGCTAGAGCAATTGAATTGGAACATGCGGCCCTAGCCCAACGGGCCAAGGTGGCTTGGTTAAAGGACGGGGACCGATGCACGGCCTTCTTCTTCAAGAAGGTCGCCACTCGTCGAGTTAGTAACCGCATTTTCTCACTTGAACATGAAGATGGAGAGATCATTGAGGGCCATAATCAAGTCAAGCATGAATTGATTCGATTCTACACGGAGCTCCTCGGGCAATCGATCCGGGTCAACCCTATTCGCTCAGCTACTATTACCCCTTTCATTGAACGGCAACTCACCTCGGCTGATGCCAATGCCATGATCCAACCCATCACGGAAGGAGAAATTAAGAAGGCATTATTCTCTATTGGGGACAACAAGGCACCTGGGCCTGATGGTTTTTCGGCCGCCTTCTTCAAACGAGCTTGGGATATCATCAGCACTGACATTACTCACGGAATACAGGAATTTTTCCGGACGGGTTATCTCTTGGGGGAACTCAACTCGACTCTCATCACGCTAATTCCTAAGAGCACCACCCCTCGTATGGCTAAGGATTTCAGACCTATATCCTGCTGTAACGTTCTCTACAAGATCATCTCTAAGGTTCTTGTCAACCGTATTCGGGGCTGCTTAGGGACCCTTGTTCACCCTACTCAAACGGCTTTCATCCCTGGCCGTCGCATCTCTGACAACATACTCTTAGCGCAGGAGATCTGCCATGGGTACAATAGTATGGGGCTGCCTGAGCGCGTTGCCTTTAAAGTCGACCTTGCAAAGGCCTACGATAAAGTGGAATGGGACTTCATTCTGGCAACCATGGAAGCGATGAACTTTCACCCTACCTTTGTGGGCTGGATACGCTCCTGCATGACTACGCCGTTCTTCTCCATCAACATCAATGGCCGGCCTGAGGGATATTTCAGAGGTAAACGAGGCCTACGCCAAGGCGATCCCATATCGCCTTACCTCTTTACCCTGGTCATGGAAGTCCTTCATGGTATTATTGGCCAACGGATCAGACAAACTGGCGGCTTTCAGTACCATTGGCGATGCGAATCTACGGCCATGTTCATGCTTACCTTCGCTGACGATCTTCTACTCTTCTCGCATGCGGATATGGAGTCGGCGACAGTGTTCAAAAACAGCCTGGACCTCTTTGCTACCTTGTCGGGCTTAAGGGCTAATATTAACAAGAGTGAGATGTTCATCTCGAAGCGTGCTGAACCGATAAAAGGGCCGCTCCTCGCTCTCATGGGATTCCCACTGGGCTCATTACCGGTACGTTACCTGGGGGTACCTCTGATCACATCCAGACTTACGATTGCAGATTGTGACCCACTCATCCGCAACATCGATCGACGCCTTGGCTCGTGGACCAACATGTCCCTTTCTTACGCTGGCAGAATTCAGCTGATTAAATCCGTCTTACTGGGCATTCACACTTACTGGGCCGGTGTTTTCCTTCTTCCCAAAGGTGTTATCCGAGCGATGGAAACTAGAATCCGAGCTTTCCTTTGGAGGGGTTCCAGAGCCAAAGTTGCTTGGGTAGATATCTGTACTCCACGGGAGGAAGGGGGACTTGGAATACGCTCTATTGAGTCTGATAACAAGGCGCTGATGATGCGTCTCCTTTGGAGTCTTCTGAGCACGGATGATACGTCAATTTGGGCTAACTGGATCCGTCGAACACGACTGCACAATGCCTCGCTTTGGAGCCTTCGACCTACCTCCACGACCTCTTGGAGTTGGAAGAAACTCCTCAAACTCCGCCAGCTCTTTCGGCCACTTATTGAGTTTCGCATCGGTAATGGAGCTGATACTCGACTCTGGACTGACCCATGGCTGTTGATGGGTCCACTGGTCGATCGCTTCCCACGTGGCCCTATGGTTATGGGATTACCCCTTGACTCACGACTTAGCGCTGTCATCAACTCGGATGGATGGAATTGGCCAGCGCGAACTACGACAGAATTCATCGAGCTCGCCCCACTCCTACCGCCAGTTTGGACTAATGACATTGATCGGATTCGCTGGGTTGCTTCTGGGGATGGCCGATTTTCGACCCACTCTGATAGGGAAAATATTAGGCTGAAGAGGCCACATGTCCCATGGCACACGCTCTTCGGAGGGCAGATCTCTATCCCGCGACATGAAACCATCCTCTGGCTTGCGATCAAGGACAGATTGGCGACGCGTGACAAACCTTGGGTGGCGGCGGCTGCAGGGAACACCACATGTTTTTTATGCGACGAAGATATTATGGAGACGACGCAACACCTGTTCTTTGATTGTCCCTTTTCTCGAAACTGTCTTCGACTTTTACGCTCTCACTTGCATTTTGGTTGGCCTTACAGGGACTGGTATGATGGGATATGTTGGGCTGCCTCTAGATGGCGCGGAAAGCACTTAGCTTGGATGGGACTTCGCCACGCACTTGCTTCGTTAGTCTACCACTTATGATTAGAACGCAACAAACGCTGGCACGATGGGAGAAGAAGACCCCCGGACCGTATCGTTGCTGATGTTGAGGCGACCCTCAGCGCTCGTCTATCCACGCTTCCCAACAAGTACTTGCTCCAGTTGAGCGCAATGCGTCGGCTATGGCGCATTGCTTGGTCTAGCTAGGGCGTTTCTCGTCTCGTCTTTCTCCTCTCTTCTCTCTGCTCTTCTACTCTTCTTTTGCTTTTTCTTTCACTGCTCCCCTCTCTCCTCCTGCGTCTGGTTTTTCTTTGTTCTTTCAGGTCTTGAGGCCGTCCACCTATCCATGTGGGACCTTGACGTACTTGGGACCTTGACGTATTTGGACTTTCAGTTGGTGGCCTTGTTGCCCTTGGGCGGAATGAAACAGGAGCGGGTGCCTATGCGCCTCCCCCGACCAGACCTGCGGACGCACCTGGTGCACCCTTTCCTCCGCGTGTTACCTCCCTCTGTGGACGTTTCCTCCTGCCGTGTGCTCTGCACCTTGCCTGCACATCCCCCCGGCTGCCCTGCTGGCACTACATCTGGTGCCAGGATCCTGTTGCATGGTTGTGGATTGTGACTCCTACCTTAGCCTCTGATCTGCAATCCTTGTTATATGTAGGCTTTGGTCTTGTTTGGGACCTTGTAGGTGTCTGGGCTGTTTCGGCTTTGCTGATGTGCTGTCTGGTCGGTAGATTGTTACCGTTTTTTTTTGCGTCGTGAGCGATATCATGTACGCTACCCATTGTACTCCTGTTTCTTGTTATTTAGTGAATATTCCCCAAAAAGATAACGGGGTAAGCCGAGTAGATTGGCCAAGGAGATCCGTGTAGAAACGGAGGAGTTCAGCCCTCACATGGTTGTCGCCTTCTAGAATAACCCCCGCCTCATTTTCAAGGGATAAGATGCGACTGATGACCCGACGAGTAGCTACTTTCTTGAAGAAGAAAGCCGTACATTGGTCTCCATCTTTTAACCACGCCACCTTAGCACGCTGAGCCAGTGCCGAGTGCTCCTTTTGGACCGCTTTAGCATACACATAGCGACACCGTTTCACAAGGATTAATAGCTGAGGTTCGAGTGGGTGCTGAAGAAGGAGCTCTTGGGCCATCTCAAGAAAGCGCCGGGCTCAAAGAACATTACGGTTAAGGTCTCCCTTGTCCCGCCGCATACCCCTAAGGGCCTGCTTGATTTTCTTGAGGCGTCGAACAATGGAGAACATGGGATATCCGCTAATGGTTTGACTCCAAGCATCCGCCAGTAACGGTAGAAACCAAGGGTCCTGCGCCAAAATGTTGTCAAAGCGGAAGGTATCTCCTTTAGCGCGTGAAGGAGCTTCGGCCTCCAAATGAGAGGAGAATGGTCCGAAGTGGCCGGGTTGGTGCACCGATACACTAAGTCCCTAAAACGAGCAAACCACGGTGGGTTTCCAAGAATTCTGTCCAGTCGGCGCCAAATCCCAGGCGTCCCACTTTGCTGATTGTACCACGTGAAGAACGAGCCTACCCGTGGCAGATTGGCAAGGTTAGAGGAGGTAAGGGAGGCCGCCATATCTCGGCAGCCCCCCGTAAGTGAACCTCCTTGCGCCTCCGAGCTGTCGATGATTCCAGTAAAGTCACCGAGGACCAACCATGGCAGGTCTGCTCGATGTCTAGAGGTCGCCCTAATGTCCGTCCAAAGAGCACACTGTTCTGCCTTGGTATTACGACCATATACTAACGTAATGTTCAGGTCCCGCCGTTCCTCAAGCACATTAATTTTACAATGGACAGATTGGTTAGTGTAAGCCTCGACCGTGACGGCCAGAAGATGGGAGTCCCATCCCACCCAAATTCGAGATGTAGGGGTCGTTGTAGTCATAGAACCAGCTCCATTGGTAGATCGAATTAGCAAGCGTCGAAGCATTTTGTTCAGAGACCCTCGTCTCAATCAGCCCGACAATCCCAATGTTGTATCTCGTAATCATCTCCCTCGCCGCCCATCTGTGGTCTACACTATTCAGACCATACACGTTCCATGCGGCCACAGGTATCATGGGTTACCGACAGGAGGGGCTGCTATAGGACACCTGAGAGGAAGACTATACTCGTCGAGGTTAGCTAGGACCTCAAACATATTGATGCCCGTAGTAAGCAAGTGATGTCGTTCTTCATTACTAGACGATGCTCGGTCTGTGTTCAGAGCATCATGCGAGACCAGCTCAAGTGGGCGTGTGATCATCTTCAGACTCCTTGGGTTTCCCCTTGTCCTCCACTCGGCGCCATGTACGTAGGGTATTCCTAGATGGCCGTGGCTCTATAGCTGGTCGTGACGCCGACCTTGGCTCAATCCGTGGTGTTGTGGCTAGTTTTGGTGCTGTGCTTGGCCGTGTGGTGGATGTACACTTGGGCGGCTGCATGGACTGATTTTTTGGGCAGGTTCCAGCTCCATGGAGCCATGAGTCGGATGAAATGCATTTCTTAGGGCGCCATTCACATTCTATGTGGACAGGTACGACGCCGGAGAAACCGCCGTCCTCGTCAGGGATTCTGATATTGAACTGCTCGATAAAGGGGGTCTCCAGCGAGATCTCAATGCAAACTCTAGCATATTCAAGTTGCTTCGTTTTCGCTGTCATAGCCTCCACAAAGAGTGGCTACCTAGCACACTCGCCCTTTCAACAATTGAAAATGATTTTAATCATAATAAAACTAAGTCATGTCCTACATGACATAATTCATGTTTGATTCCCTTGTTTAAGACTATGTCCCATATGTCTCACAAAAGAACAAGGAACGAATTTGGATCAAGTTTTGATCAAATTTGAACAAAAGGCCTTCGGTCGACGGCCTCGAAAACGTCGTTCCACGGCCGTAGGACCCTCCCACAGCTTGCGAAATAAGAGGTTGCGGCCTCTGCATGGCTCCACGGCCTCTGACAGGAGAGCCCACGGCCGTGGGGCTTGCTCCAGGCTTGCCCCACGGCCTCTGACTCAAAGCCCCACGGCAGTGGGGCAGTGGCAGTGGGCTTGGCCAGCCCCTGCCCCGAGCCACGGCCTGTCCCATAGCCGTGGCTGAGCTCCCCACGGCCTCTGGCCATGTTCCCAGGATCGTGGTGGCTTGGCCAGCCCCTGCGCTGAGCCACGGCCTTCGCCATGGCCTGCAGTAGTCTGTGGTCAGCTGTGCTCTTAGCCTGTGAGCTCCGTTTTTTACCCGTTTTCCGTTGTTTTCGTTCCGAGAATCTAAGTCCATGTAAATACAGTTTCTAGAACTCATATTTGATATTTTATTAAAGACTCCAAGCTCGTTAAATAAATGTACATCTCTCTTTATCAAATACTGCTCAGTGATCCTTTTTAAGCCCGACTCTCTTGGTTCGTCTCAACCCAGCAAGGGAGGAATCCAAGAATTCGGTAAGCACATAGCCAATCCCGTGGTACCGAATAGATTCCGTGTTGAATACGATCTTCGTATTTTACAAACGGACTATAGATCGCCGTACTGCGTATAGATCATTCACGTATGTCCCGGTCGAGTGAGAGTTATGATCATGTCAAACTCACTAACCCGACACTATGATTAATTTGTGACGACTTACTAATCTACACTACACGTCCCACATGAGTTAGTTTATTGGTCTGGTCAAAGACTTCGTAATTTCTCGTCCCCGAATAGACATTGGACATATACCTCCATTACTTCCATGGTTATGAATCCCTCACGGCTATCAATTCCCAACAGTTGCACTTCGTTGTCAAGACTGCATGTCGCGGCTAACTCATGTTTTTCCTCGGACAAGGAGGGCCGAGCAAACTAGTGACTAGTCAGGACCACAAAGCCAACTCTGTCAATTACCCTTCTGTCTAAGGTCCACGTATGCTACTATAGTCAATCAATCGATCATTGATACACAGCGAGTAATTAGCCATGCGATCATCGACTACGAGTCATGTCCAAATACAAGTTAATCCCTGATTCAACTTATATCAATGTTACGGCCTCCCACTTCCCAAGTGAATGCTTTGCACAACCAATTTATTTGTTGATCCACTCACCCTACTGACGTCTAAGACTTATGGACAAATTTAATATTATAGCTCATCGGTGCCTGCTCTCTCATCCCATGAGAATCGGTGACTAAGCTCACTATGTTTGGGTTGTATTTATTTACGGTCTTACCGGATGCCAAGCAAGAACTAATGGTAAATAAATAATATGCTTATAAAGGAATAAATTGTGAAATCACATAAAACATTTATTCCATAATTAAATATTCGAATACAATATTCAAATATTATAATGTGTGCTAGGTCCTAATTAATCAACTCTATGATCCTAGACCTGAATTCTAAGGTTATCGATTAGAATTAATGAGAAACGAATTTCGACCGAAAACCTTCGTTGAGAGCTCGAGAGAGAATTTCCCTTAGAGAGAAGATTTCTTGTGTTTCTCTCTCTAGAAATCGAATTGCAAGCCTTTCGGATCAATTTCTAAATCTTCTCATTAAGCTCAATGTTTGTACATCTATTATACCAAACATACTTGGTATAAATAACATACTAAGTCCTAAACTAAGGACAAATACAATAAAAGCCACAATCTACGAAGACAGCTAATAAATCAAAGCACAATTACAAATGATATTCTACATTCTTTCCCTTTGTGCTTGATTTCTCTTTCGCGCTGTCTGTCCTCGTCGGGTATCGTACGACCTGCGCAAGCCCAGCGCATACTCGAAGTTCCTGAGCGTATTTCTCAGCTCCAGTCATGATTTATCCTATATTTCAGTACGGGAAGGAAAACCTATAACTAGTCTATAACATGCTCCCCCTTAAAAGATATGCATAACCTCCATTTCTAGAAGTCTGGAAATAAATGGTTCAAGAAAGTAGAACACCCTGTCGAAGAAGAATGAAGGGAAACAAGAATATAAGGGTTAACGTAAGGTCGCTCATGTCGTCTTGGATTCTAACAGTCATTTCCCAATAGGGCACACGTATGCCGATATGTATCGTCCTAAGAAACTAACGGAAATAGCTATATTTAGGTAGAAATTGAAAATCATTAGCGTCCATCACGCCTCCGCTGCGCCACTCTGATACCGAACATGGATGTCTCTCAGGATGAACAGAAAGATTGGGGCATGGGGTTATACTCTGGTGTTATTGGGTTTAGGCTTGTTGCGGCGAAAGAAGTGAAATGTGGTTTCAACATCATATTTAAGTAGAAAAGATCATTTGATGAAGAAAGAATATGGTTTGATTGCGAATTGGTCAAGTGTAGCCCCAGGAGATCATTGGGACGTACATCGGCGCTTTCATTAGCTACTAGCACGATTTCAGTTAAGACTAAGGCAACTCCTCCGTCTAAGCATGGATGCGAGAAAAGATTCACAATGTGTCCGAAGGAGTTACGAAATCTTTAGCTCAAATGTCTGATAATTATACATGGGCTGGTCTTACCCGCAAAACGAATATTACTCCTATCGGGTAATTGAAGCTTACGATCTTTCCTATGGAAATTGAAAGCCCGTCATTTTCATGGAAGGAATTTCTGTTTCCTCTAGGTTTAGATTGAACATCCACACTCGAAATAGTAAGGGTTGTACCAACGTCTGAGCTAAGTCCAACGGAACAGATTCGCGCCTCATAATTTATAGTACGGTCTCCCTCCTTCCCGCATCGAAAGCACTGAGGGTAGTGTTTTAGTACTAGGCCATAATTGATTCTCCTATGGAATTGCCCATATTGTAGGCAGCAAGGAATAGAACTTGGAGCTCGAGTAGAGAGGTTAATTCCCCACGGATTCGGCCTTCCTTGCACTTTAAGATCCTTTAAAAGTCGACTCTTTCTGTTAATTGCTTGCTCTACTTATTCATTCGTTTTTCTTTTCCCTAGTCGCACGTTCATAGTGCGGGAATTTACGAGGTTCGGACGAACTTGGAGTGTGGACAAGCTAATAGATCCGATTAAGCTCATTGACTTGACTCTCGAGTTCACTAATCGATCCGTTTGATTTTGGTCAGTTCCGTAAGGTGTAGGAGCACCGAGTCATGTTCATTCATATGAAACTCAGTTGTAACCCAACGATATGACTCACAATAAATTCTCTATTTCCGCAGTCATTCTACAGTCAGTCAAGCACGTAGGCACGTTATTGTAAGCACATAATCATATCAAACGTAAAACTTACAGGCAAAGCTGATCCTCCAAGCTTTTGAGCGGCTGTACATGGACAGTCTACAGAACCTATAACCTAAGCTCTGATACCACCTGTGGCGACCCTCACTTTCTACCTAATATTGGAGGCGAATTTCCGCAACGTAAGCCGCGGAAGACCCGATTTACAAAAACGTTTTCCTAAAATATATACATTACGACAAAACGTAACCTACATCGTCGTAATTATACAAAGGCCTAAGCCTCAAAATATTTATACTAAGAAAACGCCCTACATCGCCTACCCCTTCCCGGGTCGCTCCTCCTGCCTCAATAATATGGCAGTGCTACACACTGGATGGCCTATGTTGGTGTTCCCCTAGGTCGCCCCTTCCCGGGTCGCTCCTCCTGCCCATGGTGCACTAGTAATAGCCATTGACTCGACTATGAGTTATCAGATGCCTATATCGGCTAATATCATTCGCCTTCAGGCGATAAATATAATGCACGCTCACACCTTGAAATCCTCCAAATGAAATGTGCGTGCATATGAATATGCCATGCGAAGAAAATAAATTACTTCACTAACCAAGGAGTTACATGTCGCACATAATTCACACCACATAAGAGCACTGAAGCAGCTAATCACGTAATTCAAGCGCACATAATAAATATGTGTTGTAGTTGAAGTTCCACTTACCTGTCGTTCGTAGATTACCCGCTAGTGATCCTGTGAAACTTTTAGCTCCTGACCTTAAGTATAAAAAGCATCACTGTACTATCTAAAATTATCATGCTTGGAGCTACGTTTGAAAGGTAACCTTTAAATTTTAAAATATAGGTTGACCCGAAAATATTAGTAAACATAAGAAAATACTTTACTTTAAAACTGATTTGGGCCGAAAATAATTCACTTAAAGTGATTGGGCCTGAAATAGGGCAAAAGCCCAAAAATTTAAATCGTCGGTCAAACTCACACAAATCCGGTCAAAACCCAGATCTTAAATCGCCCGATCCCACTTTCAAAAGCTGGTCAACCCGACACACTTGCGGGTCAACGCTCGATTCAAGGGACTTTCGCCGCGTTCGCAGAATCGTCCGATTAGACGCGCAAAGCCCGATTTAAGTTCGCGATTCGTCCAATTGGACGCGCGAAGCACGATTTAAGTCCGCGAATCGGCCGATTTCTCTAACAGGAACTGCGGTGCCCCTGACTCCTACCGCCCATTCTTACAACTATTTTGGTGACTGCATGTGATATAAATGAAATCTATATACGAAAATGCATACAAAATTTTTCTTTTTTATAAAGGAAATTCTTCTGTACAATACAAAAATATTCCTAGGACATAAATACAAGGTGAGTACGCATGCATGTCAAAATAATTTATTGGCCCGCCACTCAGGTCGCATCCATGTACACACTGCCATCTCAAAAGTCCTCCGGAAGCTCCAAAAATTGGCCTCGCCTTCGTAAAGATCACGTACCGTGATCCCGTGAACCTACAACACATAAATTCGTGGAATGGGCTTATAAACTCAGTAAGTGAAAGCCATACATGACATGCACGTGTCTTAAATTTGCAAAGGCATCCGCGCCAATGCTCCCTAGACCTCATATTTTCCGTGTCTTGTCTTGTCTTGTCATATAGGGCCCTCGGCAATCTTGCTATGCACCATCATGGAGCTCGAATCCACTAGGGATAAATAAATATAAGTGGCAATACCCACTCAAGGGAGGCTAACGCTAGGGCGACTTTTCTGTCCCAAGGTGGTTTCATACGCCACGTGGACGCTTCACACTGGTAGCCTAATCTGAGGTAGTCGACACAAGAGTTACCCTCGGTGTCGCTTACTCCCTCAGCTCGCACCCTCCAGGTTTCACGACCCGCCATGAGGGCATTAGCCCTAAAATCATGTCTTGCTTTGTACATGTCATGTCTTGACGGTAGCGCCATACGACGTCACCATGGTAGCATAGAAGAGCCGTGACTCAACTGTGAGTCGACATCAGACGCCTATATCGGCGAATCTTTATCGCTCTCAGGCGATCATACATTATGCACGCTCTCATATCATGCCTTTCATACTAAATGTGCGTGCATATGCTCATGTCATGAAAATGCGTGTTATGCCATCATTTTATGTAAATAAATCATGCATGTCATGTAGCGCAAATAATTCACGCAGAAAGTCACGTAATATCATAGAAACACATAACACATAATTTCATGCACATACAATTATGTGTTGTAGTTGGGACTTCCACTTACCTGGTATCCTTAGCTTATCGTGCGGTTAGATTGCTAATCTTCGAACCCTAAGTATAGAAACATATAAAATTAGGGTTTGTTAGTCTAATTACAGTTTCACTAAAATGGCTTAATTTAAAAAAAACCCTAATTTCGACTTTTATGGGTTTTGAAATAGATCTCTACATGGGTTAAAGGAATCTCGACATCATACATACAAAAGTTCGATATTTAAACACTATACAAGATCTCGACACAAGATAAATCTCGAGCTTTTATACCAAATGTCGAGATGTATGTTGATATTATAATTAATATGTCGAGATGTTGAAGTCAATATTAATAATAAACCTCGGCATGGGTTAGACATAAATTTCGAGATGTGTTATTAGTGGATCTCGAGTTTGTGTTATTAGTAGATCTCGACATTGCTTAAATCTCGACATAACTTGGACACAAAACTCGAGTTTGGGTTAGATATAAGTCTCGACATTTAAACAATGCACAAAGATCTCGATAGAATATAGGTAAGGATTTCGTAACCAACATGGAAAATAGATCTCGACATAAACTATGATCTCGACATGTATCTACAAATGGATCTCGAGGTGTACGCTGAAATTACGAACAAGATGTCGAGATGTAATAATACACAATTTCGACATGGATTTCGACATTTTTAAATCTTCATGAAGACTTCGAAATCATTCCTACCCAACTACACAGCTTCGAGATTCATAATCTGGAAAATCATCTCACCATTCAAAACACATTATAGAAATCATTTAACCTTCGATCGAATTCTGTTCTTCTGAAAAACAGTCTATATACATCGCATAAGCTTCGAATATTCTTAACCCTAAAATCAGTAGTTCGAATCTTAATTCCTTCTTACCATCAAGTTATGTAAAATATTGGGTCGTAGAAGCTTAGAACTAATTTGGAGATCATAATCGAAATCATACCTCCTTGAGAGTTTGAATTCTATTTTAAGCTTCCTCCTTTGATTCTTTATCTTACTCGTTCTTGAGTGGCTTTTGTGAGAGTTTTCTTGTTTCAGTAGTACTATTAAGGGTTTCGATAAAACATTCTTCTCCTAAGCTATATTTGATAAGATATAAAGTGACGAGATTCCCTCTTGCCTAAGTAACTCCTAATGCTTATCCTTTATAATATATGTTGCTTTGTTGTCTTCTTATCCTGTACCTAGCGTAACCTAATGTACAAATGACATAAGTGGTCATATTAATACTTATCATATCTCAACTATTAATATTAAGTTTTCAATATAAATAGAAAACCCTATACTTCAAGTTTCGAAATTCTAGTATATCGAGATTCTCCTATTTAGCAACACCCTCATTTCGACATCCTATAATTTCGACATTCATGTTACTTAAGTTCGAAATCAACCTTCTCTCGGAATTATAAATCTCGAGACTCGAAAGATTTCGAGATTTAAGGATCTCGAGATTCATCGTTTCGACATTGCTCTTTCTTAGTTTCGAAATTCATCCTTTCTTATCTCATATGGAACCCTTTTCTAAGTTTAATTAATTCTTTTACTTGGTTAGTAACTCTAATAGTACCTATAGATATTATTATATCACATGTAGCATGAAATCACATAAGCACATAAAAGTCACGTAACGTGTCTCATGCAGTCACGTAAGCCACATAATATGTATTTCATGTATGCATATTTATTGGCCGACTTACTTACGGGACTCGGGTATTACATCCTCCCCCTTAAAAGGAATTTCGCCCCCGAAATCAGGTAGGGAGAAATAGTTTAGGGTAGTGATTTCTCATGTCATCTTCCCGTTCCCACGTAGCTTCTTCCGTGGACTGATTCTGCCATAATACCTTGACTAATGGAGTTTCTCTATTCCGTAATTGTTTCACGTCAAACATTAGAATCCCCACTGGCTCTTCCTCGTAACTTAAATCTGGCTAGAGTTGTTGATGAAGATTTTCCGTGTTCAACACATGGCTTGGGTCTGCGACGCACTTTCGTAGCGTTGATACGTGGAAGACGTCATGTACTTGAGCTAATGAAACGGGTAATTCAAGTTGGTATGCTACTTCACCAACTTTCCTGAGGGCTCGAAAGGGTCCTTTATATCGTGGGCTTAGCTTGCCTTTCTTCCCGAATCGTTTTACGCCTTTCATTGGTGACACTTTTAGAAATACAAAATCTCCTGGTTCAAATTCCAGTGGCCTACGCTTTTGGTCTGTGTAACTTTTCTGTCTGCTTTGGGCCATTTTCATCCGTTCTCGTACTTTTGATATTGCTTCTGTCATTTTTTGCACTAGATGGGGCCCTAGTATTGCTTGTTCTCCCACTCCATCCCAGTGAATTGGAGATCTCCATTTGCGTCCGTATAAAGCTTCATATGGGGCCATTCCGATCGTTGCATGGAATCTGTTGTTATATGAGAACTCAATCAAAGGAAGGTATCGGCTCCAATTTCCTTTAAAATCGAGCACGCGGGCTCTTAGCATATCTTCCAATGTCCGGATAGTTCGTTCAGACTGCCCGTCTGTCTGGGGATGGTAGGCAGTACTGAATGATAACTTGGTTCCCATGGCCTTTTGTAAACTCATCCAGAATTTGCATAAGAACCTCGAAATCACGATCGGAAACAATCGAAGTTGGAACCCCGTGAAGTCGTACTATTTCTTGAATATATAATTCTGCGTATCTTTCCATCGAAAATGTTGAGCTGATAGGAAGGAAGTGAGCGGACTTGGTTAATCGATCAACGATGACCCATATAGCGTCGTGGCCTTTCACGGTCTTAGGCAAGCCAACAACGAAGTCCATCGTAATGTGATCCCACTTCCATTCAGGTACTGGCAGGGATTGCAAGGTTCCTGCCGGTCGCTGATGCTTTGCCTTAATTTGCTGACACGTCAGGCATTGGCTTACGAAGGTTGCGATCTCTCTTTTCATCCCTGGCCACCAATAGTTGGTTCGTAGATCTCCGTACATCTTCGTTGCTCCTGGGTGGATAGAATATACGGTGGTATGGGCTTCCATCATGACAGTCATTCGAAGTTCGGCATCGTTAGGAACATATAAACGTCTTCTGTAATATAAGCTCCCGTCGTCTCGTATGGTGAAGTCTACTGATCTTTGTCCCATTGGTGCTTCTTTGATTTTCAGATATAATTCGTCATTCTCTTGGGCCTTCGTAATCTGCTCCATCAACGTAGGTCGAAGTGTTAGTGCTGCTAATCTTGTTTCGATTTCGCTCATTGGTATCACTTCTACTTCGAGCCTCTGTAATTCCGTGTTTACAGTCTTACGGCTCAATGCATCCGCGACTACATTTGCTTTTCCCGGATGGTAGCTAATCACGCAGTCATAGTCTTTGACTAACTCGAGCCATCGTCGTTGTCTCATATTTAACTCCTTCTGAGCGAAGAAGTATTTGAGACTCTTGTGATTAGTGAAGATCTCGCATCGCTCGCCGTATAGGTAGTGCCTCTAGATCTTGAGAGCAAATAGCGGCAAGCTCTAGGTCGTGAGCGGGTAGTTCTTCTCGTAATCTTTGAGTTGTCGCGAGGCATACGCTACGACATTTCCATTCTGCATTAGAACACATGTAGGCCATTCTAAGATGCATCGCTATAAACAGAAAATCCTCCAGTGCCTGTAGGGATAGTTAGCACTGGGGCCGTAGTGAGTCGTTGATTAAGTTCTTGAAGCTCTGCTCACAAGCATTGTCCCATTGAAATGGAGTATTCTTCTTCGTTAGCTTCGTCAGGGTTGATGCGATTTTGGAGAAATCTTTGATGAACTTCCGATAATACCCAGCTAGTCCGAGAAAACTTCGTATTTCTGTGACATTCGTCGTTTGGGGCCAGTTGTTAATAGCTTCAATCTTGCTGGGGTCGACAGAAATTCCAGCTCCCGAGATAGCATGTCCAAGAAATGTGACTTGATTCAGCCAGAATTCGCATTTCTTGAATTTCGCATACAACTGCTTTCCTCGTAATATTCTAGTACGATCTTCAAGTGTTGTTCATGCTCCTCCTTGGTCTTCGAATAGATGAGAATGTCATCGATCAATACGATGACACACTTGTCAAAGAATGGTTTGAATACCCGGTTCATTAGGTCCATGAATGCTGATGGCGCATTAGTCAGCCCGAAATGCATGACTAGGAACTCGTAGTGCCCGTAGCGGGTACTGAAAGCAGTCTTTGGGACATCTTTTTCTCGAATCTTCAACTGATGATACCCTGACCTCAAGTCTATCTTCGAAAAGACAGTTGCGCCTTGCAGTTGGTCGAATAAGTCGTCAATTCGAGGGAGGGGGTATTTGTTCTTGATCGTAATCTTGTTCAGCTCTCTATAATCGATGCAGAGCCGCATTGACCCATCTTTCTTCTTAATGAACAGAACAGGTGCTCCCCATGGTGAGAAGCTCGGCTGAATGAACCCTTTTTGTAACAGTTCATCCAGTTGCTCCCTCAATTCCTTTAATTCAGCTGGGGCGAGTCGGTATGGTGTCTTAAAAACCGGTGCAGCTCCTGGCACTAGGTCAATCGTGAATTGAATTTCACGATCCGGCAGAAGTCCGGGTAAGTCTTCAGGAAACACATCGGGAAAATCTTGTACTACTGGAACTTCTTCTAATTTCGGGGATGAACATTCTTCGGATGATATTGCGAATATCAGGTAAGCTTCACATCCTGTCTTGAGCAAACGATGTGCCTTCATTGCTGAAATCTGGGAAATCCTACTATGCTTGCTAGTTCCCGTGAATGTGAATGGTTCGGTGTCTCCTAGGTTAAAGATCACTTGCTTACGGTTACAGTCAATAACTGCTCCGTACTTCGATAGCCAGTCCATTCCAAGGATTACTTCATAATCGTTCATTGGAATGACTATCAGGTCAACGGGTAAGGTCCTATCATTCACTATTATGGGGTATCTCGTAAGATTTGGTTGGTTCTCGTAGGGTTCCGTGAGGAATGGTAACGTTGTATTCGTAGTTAACTAGGGTAGGCGTAACCCCGAGTCTCGCCACGTAGTTAGTAGATGCAAATGAATGCGTGGCTCCTGAATCAACTAATATGCATGTCGGGGTTGAATGGATAAGTAGAGTACCTGCCACCACAGACGAGTTATTCTCTGCCTCTTCAGAAGTTAGCATGTAAACTCTAGCAGGTACCGTGGATGGCCTAGCTTGAATGGGAGCTTGACTCCCAGATGTAACTTCCGTGCACGCCGTGGAAAAGTGGCCTCTCATGCCACATTTATAGCAAGTTGCATTTTGAGAATAGCACACGCCTAGATGTCGTCGTGTGCACCTGGGACATGGGAGTATACCCATTGGAGGTCTTCCCTGATTAGAACTGAATGGTTGTGGAGGTTCGGGTCGATTCTGGGAATTAGGTCTGGCATTCTTAGGGTTAAAGGGCTTCTTCGGGTTACATCCGCTCCACTTTGATCCTTGAACGAACTTTCTTTTCGCTTCATGGGCTCGCATAATTCGGAGCTCAGCTTGCTCCGCCATTAACGCGCGTTCAGCCACTTGAGCATAGGTGGCTCCTTGGGACCCGGCCATGTTCACGTCTCTGTATAATTCGGGCTTTAAGCCCTCCAGGAAACGCTCCACCTTCAACGCATCTATGCTCACCATGTGAGCTTCGAATCGAGATAACTGTTCGAATTTCCTAATGTATTCCGCCACCGTCATCGAGCCCTGTCGTAAATTGATGAATTCATTCATCCATTGTGCCCCTACAAGGGCGGTGAAATATTTACTCCTAAAGAGCTCTTTGAACCGGTCCCATGTCATCGTAACAGGATCTTCAAAGGCGAGAATGGTATCCCACCAATGGCCTGCACTTCCTCTCAGCAGGAAGCACATAAAACTTTCTCATCTTCTGGGATGCGGCTATACTGGAACATGCTTTCCAGAGTTCGAAGCCAATCTTCAGCCGCAGTAGGGTCAACAGCGTCTTCGAATGTTGGGGGATTGAGCTTACGAAATTGCTCCCCAACAATCTCGACTCTTTCCGCCTGGGAAAGTCCACTACTAGATGGTCCGCCCGTATTTCTTTGTTGCATCATCTCTTGAATTTGAGTGGATTGCTAACGAACAAGCTCCGTGAGCTGAAGGATGGCTGTATCACAATTATTGGCAGGAGTTGCGGATTGCTTGCCTTTATCCGTTCCCCCACTACATTCGCCTCGTGTTCTACCAATTCTTTTTCCTATACCCTAATAGTCCCTAAGGCCAATAAATTACGCACATACAACATCCATAGAAACATAAAACTTACTAGAAAGGCGCTTTCGTGCTTTTGAGTGTGTGTACATGGACAGTCTACAGAACTTGTAACCGAAAGCTCTGATACCACCTGCGGCGCCCCTGACTCCCACCGCCAATTCTTACTACTATTTTGGTGACGCATGTGATATAAATGAAATCTATATACGAAAATGAATTTTTCCTTTTATATAAAGGAAATTCTTCTGTACAATACAAAAATATTCCTAGGACATAAATACAAGGTGAGTGCACATGCGTGTTCAAAATAATTTATTGGCCCGCCACTCAGGTCGCATCCATGTAAACACTGCCACCTCAAAAGTCCTCCGGAAGCTCCAAAAATTGGCCTCACCTTCGTAAAGATCACGTAGCGTGATCCCGTGAACCTACAACACGTAAATTCGTGGATTGAGCTTATAAAGCTCAGTAAGTGAAAGCTATGCATGCCATGCACGTGTCTTAAATTTGCAAAGGCATCCGCGCCAAAGCTCCCTAGACCTCATATTTTCTGTGTCTTGTCTTGTCTTGTCATATAGGGCCCTCGGCAATCTTGCTACGCACCATCACGGAGCTCGAATCCACTAGGGATAAATAAATATAAGTGGCAATACCCACTCAAGGAGGCTAACCCTAGTGCGCCTTTTTCTGTCCCAATGTGGCTTCATACGCCACGCGGACGCTTCACACTGGTAGCCTGTCAGGACCCGTATCCCGACCCCGTAATTCGTCCTAATCCTAGTGCCTAAGGCTTCGTTGTCATGCAAAGGCGTAAAATGCGAATAAAATTTTTCCTTTTTAAATGCGTGCGGAAGTCTTACATACAAGTCAAAAAGAATGTTCATAAGTCATTTTACAGTTCATCGTAGTCGTGTCTACATAAATACAAGTGCGTGTGTGCAGCAAAAAGCTTTCTATGCGCCCGGCCTTCACAGGTCGTCATCCATACACACATTCCCACCACAAAAGAGCCGGAAGCTCCAAAAGATTGGCCTTGCACCATCGATAGATCACGTACCGTGATCGTTAGTACCTACAACACGTAACGTAAGGATGAGCCACCGAGGCTCAGTAAGCAGAAATTATGCATGTATGCACGTGTCCTAACGATCGACAATCCACGCCGTCATTTTCTAACGCTCATACTCTTTTTCTCATACTCGTACTCTTTTCCTGACTCATACTCTTTTCTTGACTCGTACATCATATGGGCCCTCGGCTTTCTATCCCACTATGTGCCATATCATAGAGATCTCAATCCACTAGGGATTCGTACATATGCGGAGGTTCACACACTAGAAGGTCACTCGAAGGAATCTTCCCTTACTCAGTGTGGCCTCCACGCGGACGCTTCTCACTGGTAGCCAACACCGAGGCCACTAACCGCGGAGGTCACCCGAATGAATCTTCCCTCCCGGTTAGTGTTCACGCACTAGAAGCTCACCCGAAGGAATCTTCCCTTACTCAGTGCATGCCCCGAGCCGCATCCTCCAGGTTGCATCTCCCGCATACGGGGTTTCCCCCAGCCTCTTATACAGGCCATATGGCTTCATTCGCCATGGCTGCATAGGGGAGCCGTGACTCTTCATTGAGTCGACACAAACGCCAATATCGGTGAGTATACATCGCACACAGGTGATCTTATGCACGCTCGTAGCTCTCATCTTACGTACTACGTGTGCGTGCAAATGCTCATGCCATATGCAGATTATGCTGTCATGCATATAAATAATCATGTCCTACATACACGTTTCACATAGAGGTACACGAGCACGTAATCCACATAATCAGACGCAGGCAAGTTACGTGTCGTAGTTGGATTTCTACTTACAGGTCGTCCAATGCTTTTAATTAACGTACTTCCTCGTTCGCTCCTAACGCGCAACCTTGTAAATAAAGAAGGTTAGAATGTTAGTACTTTGCTTTCTTAGCTAATTTGTCGAAATATTAATTTTCGTCATACTAGGTTGTTATTATTCCAATTTGCTTGATTCACCTTGCTACAAACTTCTAAATCATTAGACTTCGAAGGCTAAGGTATGTTAGAGTTCAATTACTCTAACTCACATACTCGGCGAAAGTGGTTAGAGTTTAGTTTCGATTGAAAGTCCTTGTTAGTTAGCTAATTTCGATCTATTTAAGGGTTTCGCTCGATTTCATGCAGGCAATGATTAAAGAAATTCGGCCGATTTAAGGTCTTCAGTAGGTAGAAGTCGCCGAGTGTTAGTCTTAGCTTCCAATCGCCCGATTTCTTGCATGTTGTTCAACATTTCGCCCGATTGCGTGACATTGAAACCCTCAAATCGCCGAGATTCTCCTAGTCGCGCGATTTGTTTTGCATGAGCTCTTCCATCGGCCGATTTATAAATCGCCGTTCCTTTTCATCATCATGACATCAGCCCGATTTGCTCTCACGTGAATGGGTTTCGATCGATTTTGCATTGTGCATGAAATCGCCCGATCGGTGTTCGTTACACTTGTTTTCGGCCGATTTGGGTTGTACTTGAAATCGTCTGTTTTCATGCATGCATGCTAATGCCCGATTCGACCATTAATTCTTGTGAAATCACCGAGATCAGTTCCATTCTTGATTATTCGCCCGATTTTCTAACTTGATCGAAACTTATACTATTCAAGTGTTGCCCGATTAAATGTCCCTCCAATTCATTTTCGATCGATTTCTCTAATGCAACCAATCGGCCGATTTGTGGTGTATCAGAACCAAATCGCCGAGACTTATGCTATATGTAACTTATTTTCAATCGCCCGATTTGTCACCAAGCTAAGATTGCCCGAAACCATCTAATTTCCCCGATTCGATCGATATCTAACTTATTTACCTGAAATCATATTCATCGCTCCAGAATTGCTAAATTCTAAGGTTCCCTTCTACCCCAAAATCATCCAACACCGACTTAGAATCATCCCAAACTAGGCTTATGAACCTTAAGAACACGTTAAGCTATCCCATACTTAGCTACTTTCATCAAAACTCTAAGTATAAGTTCACACCCTAAGTTAGTGCTTTTGCGGTCAGGGATACATGTAAATTCCTAGTCTTAACCAAAAGTTTAACTAGATAATCTTAGTAAAAGGAATGGCAATAGCTTAGGGAATTAGCTTTACTTACTAATTTCGAAATTCCAAGCTAGCTTGAGGTATTCTTTGAGTGGGACTTCTCTCGGCCTTTTCTTCTTCCTTCTTTTCTTGGTTTTCGTTAATGACTTGGGGTTATGAGGTTGTGTTGGTTTGACTTAGATATTTTCCTTTGTTTATGATGGTTAAGGTATGGGTTGGCGTGGGTTTTTCCTTGAATCTAGGGACTTTGTCTCCTTATTTTGGCTTTTCTTGTATTGGGCCTAATTTCAATGTCTTAGCCCATCTTTGCTACTTCCTAGTCCAAATGAAATTCTAGCCCAATTCTCTTATAATTGTCATTAAGTCTTATTCCTTCCTTAATAGTGTCTAAAATCCCTTACATGAATTAGGGATCGTCGTAAGCACATTATATTGGCACGCAATTCCCACAAAATCACGAGCATGGAATTCATGAAATCACATAAACATATAACATGTACGCATTTAACACGTGATCATTTAAGTCACATACATCATTTATTGGCCGAACTAGTTTACGGGGACCGGGGTCCTACATCCTCCCCCCTTAAGGAGGATTTCGCCCCCGAAATCAGCCCGTGTGAAACAACTCGGGATAACGAATTCTCATTTCGTCCTCCCGCTCCCAAGTGGCTTCTTCCGTAGATTGGTTCGGCCACGGTACCTTCACTAAAGGAATGTCTTTATTCCTGAGTCTTTTGGTTTCGTACATCAATATCTCCACCGGAATCTCTTCGTAACTTAGATCCGGTTTCAATTGTTGATGTAGGGACTCATTTCCTAGCACATGGTTCGGGTCAGCTAAGTACTTTCGTAGGGTTGAGACGTGGAACACGTCATGTACTTGCGATAATGATGATGGCAGCTCTAGTTGATAGTCTACCTCACCAACCCGTTTTACTATTCTAAATGGGCCGATATATCTAGGGCTTAATTTCCCTTTCTTCCCAAATCTTTTCACGCCCTTCATCGGCGATACCTTTACAAACACCATATCGCCTTCTTCGAATTCCAGTGGTCGACGTCTCCGGTCTGCGTAACTTTTTTGTCAGCTGTTTGCATTCTTTTTCGTATTGTAGTGATGGCTTCCGTCATTTCTCGTACTATGTCGGGGCCTAACATTGCCCGTTCTCCGACCTCGTCCCAGTGTACTGGGGATCTGCACCTACGCCCGTATAGCGCTTCGTATGGTGCCATCCCGATTGTAACATGGTAGCTATTATTGTACGAGAACTCGATCAGTGGGAGGTACCTACTCCAATTTCCTTTGAAATCGAGTACACACGCTCGGAGCATGTCCTCCAGCGTCTGAATCGTTCGCTCGGATTGACCGTCCGTCTGCGGATGGTAGGCGGTGCTAAAAGATAACTTCGTTCCCATGGCCTTTTGCAAGCTCGTCCAGAATTTCGACAGAAATCTGGAGTCGCGATCTGAGACTATTGACGATGGTATGCCGTGCAGTCGTACTATCTCTTGAATGTAGAGCTGCGCGTACCGTTCCATGGAGAACGTCGTGCTGATTGGTAGGAAATGGGCAGACTTGGTTAGTCTGTCGACGATTACCCAAATTGCGTCGTGCCCTTTCGCATTCCTCGGCAGTCCTACTACGAAGTCCATGGTAATGTTATCCCATTTCCATTCTGGAATGGGTAACGGTTGTAGGGTTCCCCCCGGCCTTTGATGCTCGGCTTTTATCTGCTGGCACGTCAGACATTGACTTACGAAAGTCGCAATGTCCTTTTTCATGCCTGGCCACCAGTAATTTTCCTTTAAGCCTCTGTACTTCTTCGATGCTCCGGGATGTACTGAGTATGCAGTGGCATGTGCTTCCACCATTATCGTTCTTCGTAGTTCAGCATCTTCTGGCACGTATAGTCGATCCTTGAAGTACAACCTTCCGTCTTCCCGTATTATGAAATCTCCTGTTGGTTGTTCCGGTTGCTCTTCTTTGATCTTCGTATAAAGCTCGTCTGCTTCCTGTGCCGTCTTAATTTGCTCTAGCAGCGTTGGTTGCAGAGTTAAAGCTGCTAGCTGTGCTTCAACTTCGCCTAGTTGTACAACTTCTACTTCCAGTAATTGCAACTCTGCACTTACTGCTTTTCGACTTAAGGCATCGGCTACTATGTTCGCCTTGCTTGGGTGGTAGTTGATTACGCAATCGTAATCCTTAACTAATTCTAACCACCTCCTTTGCCTCATGTTCAGCTCCTTTTGCGTGAAGAAATACTTGAGGCTCTTGTGATCGGTGTACATCTCACACCGCTCTCCATAGAGGTAATGCCTCCAGATCTTGAGAGCAAAGACCACTGCCGCGAGCTCTAGGTCGTGCGTCGGGTAATTCTTCTCGTACTCCTTTAGTTGACGAGAAGCGTATGCTACTACATTCCCGTTCTGCATTAGCACACACCCTAACCCGTTCTTCGACGCATCACTATACACGGTGAACCCTCCAGTTCCCGAAGGTATTGTGAGAACTGGGGCCGTTGTAAGCCGTTCTTTCAGCTCTTGAAAGCTCTGTTCGCATTTTGTGGTCCACTGAAATGGCGTATTATTCCTGGTCAGCTTCGTCAGTGTAGACGCTATCTTTGAGAAATCCTTGATGAACTTCCTGTAGTAACCTGCCAGACCGAGGAAACTCCGTACTTCCGTTACATTGGTCGGTCTGGGCCAGTTGCTAATGGCTTCTATCTTGTTCGGGTCTACAGAAATCCCTTCTCCTGATACTATATGCCCCAAGAAGGCGACTTGATCGAGCCAAAATTCGCACTTCTTGAACTTGGCGTATAGTTGCTTGTCCCGTAATATACTCAGAACTATCCTCAAGTGTTCTTCGTGCTCCTCCTTCGTCTTCGAGTAGATTAGGATATCATCTATGAAGACGATGACAAACCTATCTAGGTAGGATTTGAACACCCGGTTCATTAAATCCATAAAAGCTGCGGGCGCATTAGTTAACCCGAATGGCATCACTAGGAACTCGTAATGGCCATAACGGGTACTAAAGGCCGTCTTCAGGACATCCTCCTTCCGAATCCTTAACTGATGATAGCACGATCTTAAGTCGATCTTGGAGAAAACCGTTGCGCCTTGTAGTTGATCGAACAGATCGTCTATCCTAGGGAGTGGGTACTTGTTCTTGATTGTTAACTTGTTCAACACCCGGTAGTCAATGCATAATCGCATGGACCCATCCTTCTTCTTCACGAATAGCACCGGCGCTCCCCAGGGAGAGAAACTCGGCTGTATGAATTTCTTCTGCATGAGTTCGTCGAGTTGGTCCTTTAACTCCTTCATTTCCGTCGGTGCTAGCCGATATGGGGTCTTAGATACTGGCGCCGCTCCAGGTACCAGATCTATGGCAAATTCTATTTCCCATTCGGGTGGTAGTCCCGGTAATTCCTCGGGGAATACGTCGGGGAAGTCCTTAACTACCGGCACTTCCTCGAGCTTCGGAGAGGAGTTCTCCTCCGACTTGATAGCGAACACCAGATATGCTTCGTGCCCTGATTTGATCAGTCGTTGGGCTTTTAACGCTGATACACTAGGGATCATAGTTCCCTTGCTAGTTCCTACGAACTTAAGGGGTTCATCCCCGTCCGTATTGAGCGTGACTATCTTGCGGTGGCAGTCTATGACGGCTTGGTACTTTGATAGCCAATCCATTCCGAGGATCACTTCATAATCATTCATGGGAATTATTATGAGGTCTATGGGTAGTTCCTTATCCCCGATTACTATTGGGCAATCCCGTAACACGTGGTTAGTTTGGGTGGGATTCCCGTTCGGAACTGTTACCCTGAACTCGCACTCAGCTCGGTGGGGCGTAACTCCTACCCTCGTGACGTACTTAGTGGACGCGAACGAGTGTGTCGCTCCTGAGTCGACTAGGATGCATGTGGGGGTTTCATAAACGAGGAGGGTACCTGTCACCACGGCCGGGTTGTTTTCCGCTTCCTCGGCTGTAATAGTATAGACCCGCCGGTACCCTTGGTGGTGCTGCCTGGTTTCCAACTTGGCTTCCGGACCCAGTCTCCGGACACGCCCTCAGATAGTGGCCCGTCTTGCCACATTTGAAGCAGATGGCAATCTGGGAGTTGCAGACTCCCGTGTGCCTCCGTGCACACTTCGGGCATACGGGTAGGTCCAGCTGGGGTCTACCCTGGTTGGGGTTGAACTGTGGGGGTGGTCCTGGTCGATTCAGGAAATTCGGCTTTCCACCCTTGGTTACGAACTGCCGCTTTGGGTTGCTTCCACTCCCTTGCGGCCCTTGTACGAACTTGCGCTTCGCTTCCTGGGCGCGAGCGATTCTGGCCTCTGCCTGCTCTGCCACAAGCGCCCTCTCAGCCACTTGCGCATACGTGGCTCCTTGTGCTCCTGCCATACTCACATCCCGGTACAGCTTGGGCTTCAATCCTTCCATGAACCACTCGATCTTGAGCGCGTCCGTACTGACCATGTGAGCAGCGAATCTCGATAGCTGCTCGAACTTCCTGATGTACTCCGCCACTGTCATCGCCCCTTGACGGAGGTTGATGAACTCGTTCATCCGCTGGGCTCTGACAGGGGCGGTGTAGTACTTTCCTCTGAAGATCTCCTTAAATCGATCCCAGCTCATCGTTAGTGGGTTCTCGATAGCTCCCAAAAATCAGTTCCGTTCGAGAATCAACTTCATTAATTCGAACATCTATCGGATTATTTTCATTCTAACTTCCCGTATTAAATTTTCGGGTATTACAGAGTCCCTTGGGTACTTCTTTCTTGATGAAGCCTTGAGGACCCTTGTACTTCTGCACATACAATTGGTAGAGGTTGTACACCTCTTCGGCAGGGAGGTACGGTAGGTCACTCTCACTTAGTTCTTCTCGAGTTCTGTCTACTCGCTCGATGGCGTAGTACGGTGTTGGAAGTCCTCCTTTAGCACAGAAGACGCTGGTAACTAACAGATCGGGGAGAGACTCTTATAATGACTCTTTGCTTGTCCTTTAGTCATCCCCATTCTCACGTCCGGTCCAAGGTGGGTCAGCATCCAGAGGTACGTCATTCTCTTCTACTGATCCCAGTGAGAGATCCCTCTAAGCTCGAACTCATTCGGCTTCTTGACTTTGTCCGGTAACCTCCAAATGTTTTCACGAACTTCTTTAATAAAGGGGATTTCAATCCGAATATTCTCCCACGGCGTGTCGATCAGAACAACCCCTGGCATTATCTTGTGGCGGAAGCCGCTCGTTGCGCAATCAACTCAGAAAGCCCTGTGGGATCTTGTTCGTAATCTTCACCTTTCTGAAGCTCTTCGTCTTCTATCAGGACCAGGTCCACTGAGGCTTGTTGTAAGACGTGGCGAACGTCCTTTAGCCGTTGTCTCTTATGCTCGTCGGGCATGGAATGGGTCATCCACTGTCCTTCGATTATGTACTTGTCGAGGAACTCGTGTGGATTGACACCATGTCCTGACGGTCCAGGTTGGTCTGGAGCAACTGGGGGAGTGGCCTGAGTTTGAGCTAGGGCCACGAGCATGGCGGCACTTGCTTTTTCTTCCGGAAGCAAGGGGCTTGTCAGAGTCGTTGGTGTGGGCGGAGGCGTCCTTAGGGTGAAAGATGGTGGGTCGATGTGGGTTAGAGTGGTGGTGCGATATGTGGTCTGGGTTGTTTGGGTAGTTAGGTGGTGGTTTGGGTTTGGCCTGCTCTAGCGCCTGTCTGCGTTGCGCCTGAGCCTTGTTCTTGGCCTTCACCCTGGCCACTCATTGATGTCCTAGGCCTTTTCTCCCCCTCATGACGATCCTGATCGTCTGGATCATCATGTCAACGTCGTGTGCGGGAGCTTTGGCCTCGACATGATTGAGTAGGTGGCTCAGGCTGGTCCACGAGACGCCGATAGAGAGATTCTTCCTGAGGCGTACAGGTGGGAAGGCCTATAAGGCGGGCAAGTAGGATGTCGTGGAGTTGGATTATGGGAATGGTATATGGGTTGATGAGGATAGAGGAGTTTGAGAGTGGGTCGATGGGAGTGGGTTGTGGGATTGGATTAGCTTATAATGAAGGGCCCTCAAAGACAGGTGCTTTCCCAGTGTCGCGCCCGGACGTCTTGATGACAGCCAGCACTTTCTCTATCATTTTGTCTTCTAAGGAATTGATGGCCGCAGATAGAGCTGTCTGAAACTGGGCTTCAGTTACAAACTGGATGGACACCTCCGTCGTAGATGGACCAGGTCCACAGATGTCGCGTGTTGGCAACCCTTGAGCAGACACCGGCTCATCAGGCTAGCTCGTAGTCACTTGAGGATGTGACTGTTCGAGACTTCCATCCAATCCTTGAGGTGAATCACTAGGATTCTCCTCTATGGGTGTTGCGGCAGGTTCTGTTTGAACCTGCGAACCAGACACCGGTAGGCTGTGCTTCGGCTCAAGAATGAGCGATGAAATATCCGCAGTACTTGAAGGAATGATCTGCGCGGTATCTGATGTGGTGGTGACGGTAGTGAAAAGGGACTCTAGTTGTATGCTTAGTCTTCGTGGAGTCTGTCTTATCAGTTGAATCACCTCATCGGACTCCGTGTCGGATGAGGTGGCTGTGTGAGGAGAAGGTTTACGTGCAATGTCCTCACGAGCCTGTTTCGTCACCGATGAAAGTGAGCTTTGCCCCGTTTCTACCTCGGGCTGTGCTACTTGTTGAAGAACCTCCTCAATGGGCTCTTCGAGCACGCCTACATGGACATGCACTTCCACTTGGAGCTCCTGATTTTGATCTTCAGCTTCCATTTCGAGAGCCACCTCGTCGATTAACGTGGCATCCAGATCTAGTAGCTGAGTTTCTTGGACTGGAGGCTCCTGTTCAAGCTCCCGGGCCACTGCATAGATCATCGTGTCCACAGGGCTTTGTTGTTGGTGAGGGCTGACTGCGAAATCTATCGGGGGCCCTCTAATCATCTGTTTCGTCAGATGATTCTACCGACAGTATCTTTGGTATTTGGCTCCCGAGGGGTCGGCGAGCCTCAGCAACTCGAACGGAATGGCCATCGACGGTTGGTCCAAATCCGTTAGCTTCGGGTTGTGAAAGAACTTGAGCCGCGGTGGTTGGTAATTCCCTCCAGGAGGTAGACGAGGGACATTCTTCGAGCGTTTGTTTTCCTTGAGCCGTACATTTCCATTAATTGTTGGATAATGACAGAGAACCACCGTACATACGGCACATTCTTCGAGCGTTTGTTTTCCTTCTGTCTGAAGATCAGTTGAGCGAAATCGTAATTTCGCGAGAAGGCGATTCTGGGGAAGATTCGGAGAATGTTGTCGTTGCCTTTGTCGAAGCCTGCGTGCTTTGGCGACATACACTTGTTGATGATGCCAAGTAGTGTCTTCCAGGGGTGAGGGATGTCGTTGCTCTGAACTTCAGCAAGCTTGGTAAGTGGCGGACGGTATCCCATGTGAAGGAAGTCACGCACGAGCTCCGCATCAGTAGGAAGGGGGTCGTAATTTGGACTGTAGGGGAGGTCGAGGATAAGACCGAAGTCATTCTTGTCCATGTTTATGTGCCTCGTCCCTATCACCGTTGTGAAACTGTACGCCCCTTCAATGACGTGGCTCTTGATCATCCCCCAAAACTGTTGAAGGCAGACCATCGGTACTGAGGCCGTCACCGTTAGAGCATGCCATAGGGGATGGCCTTGTAATATTGACACCACGATCTCGTCAGGACACCTGAAGGTGGTCAGGTCGAGTTGGTAATTGGTGTCGTGAACGTTGAGGTACATGGCCTTCTCATATATGTGGTTGTATGTGGGATAGTGATCCATCTGCAATACAAATAGAAATGTAGATCATTAGTTCAAGAATTTTAATTTGAGTCAAATTTTGAATTTATCAAACCATAATAATGGATCATGTCATAGCATGTTTGAATACATTCATAATTGAAATCATGAAATTTGCACATAGATCATAAGTGAGTATTGACGAGATAATTAAATTTCAACATAAGCATGTAAGTCCGATGAAATTTTAGTTGAAAGTTTTTCTAAGTGTTGAAACATTTCTTTTGGCGTAATGTCCCATGTATATATATAGTGGAAATAATGTACATATGAGCAGGAGGGTAACTCCGCGACCAACCAGTAACATGCTACTGGGCAACAACAAAGAACTAAAAGACCTCACAAGAAAGAAAGAACCAATCAACCAATCGACCAACGAACCCAACACTAATCAACCAATTAAACAACCATCAACCAATAAACAGTCCTACCAAGCCACACGCCATAGTCGGCGTATAGCCGCCCGATGAAGGTCGTATTTGGCGGACGTGCCACTAATCCGCATGGTAGCCAAGGCAAGAATACACCCCACAAGCCTCTGTGGAGTAGTGATGATCCCCTCCTTCCAGCGCCTATTCCTTGCCTACCAAATATGGTAGACAAAGGAAGCTAGAATATGACGGTATGCTGCATGAAGAAGATGCTTCCCTCGCCAGCGCGTCGCCGCCCACCAAATGCCCAAATGCCAATCCCGATACGACCAGATCCATCGGGTCCGACGCCTCACAAGACGAAGACACTGGCGTGAGAAGGGACAGTCAAAAAAGAGATGCTGGACAGTCTCGTAATGCAGTTCCTCGCAGAGGACACAAGCTGGAGTCCCCGCCCTCTGAGCAATCCACGGCTTGTCCCTAGTCGAGAGACGATCCTGCAATCCCAAATATAAAATAAACTCGTGCCTTGGGACCTTCAGCGGCCCTCCAAATAATACCGCCCAACCCACTGGTGGCCTCCTGTGGCGCATGGCTTCTCAAGTCAATGCCACCGTCATAGATCCATCCGACGATCCCGTCCACTGGACACCATCCTGAACCCCACGAACCACAAAAGGTAGAAGCCGACTAATCTCAAGATACTCCACCGCCCCCTGCCCTGGCCAATTCCACCCCTGCGCAGTAAGGACCACACTCAACCGGGAATCGAGAGGCAGCCCCATCGCAATAGGGCCCCGAGGAAATCTCTCCAGAAGCGACGTAGGCAGCAACCAGGGGTCCTTCAACAGCCAAACCGTGGCCCCATCCCCTATACGGAACGTAATCATAGATCTGATCAACGGTCGCATCTGTAGCAAATTCCGCCAGCTCCATGCGTCATTCGCCGAGACCCAGAGGTCCCATAGCGATCGAGAATGCAGCCCACCTATAGAACCATTCGACCCAAATCGAGTCTGGGGTCCTGGTAAGTACACTGCACAGTTGCTTAAGTAATAGGGCCTTGTTGTCGACAGCTATAGAGCGCAGTCCCAATCCCCCCTCCGCTACAGGTAGACACAAAACCTCCCATGCCACATTCGCTGAAGCGCCTCCCCACAAAAATTTCCTAAAGCGCGACTCCAAGGCTCGAACAACGCCTTTAGGCAGCAAGAACATACACGACCAATACGCATGAAGTGCCTGCAAGACCGACTTAACCAGCTGCAATTGGCCTGCATAAGATAAAGAGCGATTGAGCCATGATCCCAACCGCTGATCCACTTTATGAAGGAGTGGGGCACAGTCGCCAATCGTCAAGCGAGTAGTAATGAGAGGCACTCCCAAGTATCGCACCGACAAGTGCCCCACTCGATAGCCCGTCAGCGCCTGAATCTGGGCAGTCAACCCTTCAGCCCGCCTCCACAGGTACAGCTCACTCTTTTCAGGATTAGGAAGCAACCCTGACAACCGTGCAAACTCACCAAACGCCTTCTTCAACACCCCAACCGAGATGACGTCCGCATGGCTGAAAAGCAGACGATCATCAGCAAACGCTTATAGGGACACCAAGCCCAGCGTCTCACAGCGTCAATGATATTTGAATCGCGGTTCGTCCGAAATGCAAACCAGGAGAAGCCCATAGAGAACCTCCATCGGCAGCGTAAATAGATAGGGAGAAATGGGGTCCCCTGTCGTACACCCCTCTTGCCTTGGAAGAAACCCACCACTTGCCCATTCAGATTCAATGAGAATGCCTTCGTCGTCAAGCACGCCCGAATCCAGCCAATGTAAGTAGGATAAAATCCCATTGCACCTAAGACAGACAGCAGGAACTCCCACTCAACCTTGTCGTACGCCTTGGCCAGGTCAATCTTGAACATAGCACGCGGCGGACGGCCCTTGGGCTTGTACCCAAAGCAAAGCTCCTGCGCCAATAGCACATTATCGCTGATCCTTCGCCCTGGGATAAATGCCATTTGTGAACCATGGACCAACGCAGCGAGGTGTCCCTTTAGCCGATTGGCCAAGATCTTAGAGATCACCTTGTAGAGAACGTTGCAACAGGAAATGGGCCTGAAATCCGTTGCACGCTGAGGGGTATCTCTCTTCGAGATCAACGTAATGAGAGTGCTGTTGAGTCCCTTCAGCAGTCTTCCTGTTACAAAGAAATCTTGGACCGCCTTCACCACCTCATCGCCCACAATTCCCCAAGCTGCCCGAAAAAAACCGACCGTATACCCGTCAGGTCCTGGTGCTTTCTCATCCCCATAGAGAAAAGAGCCTCACGCACCTCCGTGGCAGTCACCAAAGCGATCATAGAGGCAGCGTCCGCTGGTGAAAGCGTACGCGTCACAGCTCTCTGCACATAGCAGGAAGGATTGGCTCTGGGTGAGCAGACTGCCCCAATAAGCCCTGATAGAACCCGATCAGCTCCACCTCCACCTGATCTGGTTCTTGAAGAACTTTCGTTGGCAGCCTCAAGCGACCGATGCGGTTAGTAGCTCGCCGCATGGCGACCCTACGAAAGAAATAGGATGTGCACTGGTCCCCATCCTTCAGCCATGCAAGCTTGGCCCTTTGCGATAACGCCGAATGTTCCATCTCCACCGCCTTGGCATATAACGCACGACACAGCCTCTCCAGCTCGTAGAAAGTGGCCTCCTCAGGGAATCGTGAAGCAAATTCCTGTGCAATATCAAGAAAATGCTTCGCCTCTGTGACATTCGCCGTCAAATCTCCCTTCGATCGTCGCAACCTCAGCATGGCCGACTTCAACAGCTTCAGCCTCCTCACCAAAACGAACATAGGAAAGCCATGCAATAAAGTATTCCAGATATTTTGAACAATGCCCAAGAAAGCCGGGTCTTTCGTCAGAAAATTATCAAAGCGAAAAGTCGCCTTATGCTGCCGCATCATAGTAGCCCCCAATAGGACAGGAGTGGTCTCAGGTCGCAGGTAAGCTGCACCTACAGAAGAGGTCCGTAAACCGGGCGAACCACTGAGGGTTTCCTAGTATACGGTCCAGTCGCCGCCAGATCCCCACATCAGATCGCTGCTGGTTATACCACGTGAATACCTGGCCCATCGTACGTATCGTCACCAAATCAGCGCCTACCAAGCACGCCTGGAACTCCTCCATATCAAGTCTAGCGGGTGAACCACCCCGCCCCTCACCCGTGTGCAAAGTAGCATTGAAGTCCCCCATAACTATCCATGCATCCGACAGACGAGTCGATGATATAGTAACCAATTCCTCCCATAAGGGCAGCCTCTCCTCCCTCCTGGACTTCCCATATGCAAAAGACACGAAAATAAGCTCCTCCGTCATTGCCAGCTCCACTCGACAATGTACAGCTTGGGTTGAGAACCCAAGGACATCCACAGTCATAACAGATGGGTCCCAGCCAACCCAAATGCGCGACGATGGCCCCTCATCATAATCAAAGAACCATCGCCAATGTGATCTAATGCTACTCGAGACAAACCCCGCATTTGACTCCGCCACTCTCGTCTCAAGTAGCCCCATCATACGCAGCCCCTCACGCGATATCAATTCCCCCACCGCCCTCCTGTGGTCTTGTTTGTTAAGACCACGTACATTCCATGCTCCGGTAGCTAACATAAATGCACCCTGTTTTGGGCTGCATTTGCTTTAGGGCCCATAGGAGAGGTGTGGTTGCTATCTTCAGGCACATCCCGAAGCAAAGCAAACTGGTTTTGATCCCCAGGGGACAATGGCGCGGCGTCATCTGGCGGCCGGGATGTGCTCCCGGACCCCGCACCAACCCTTACGTGACCTATTACGCGCCTGGCCCGGACGTTGCCCTCGTAGGCCTAGGGTCTGTGTTGGGCCACCAACTGGCGCCTTTTGTGGTTCTCTCGTTTCCTCAGGACGGCGCTGAGAAGTTGGCATGGTTGCAGCCCGGGTCTCCGGTCGCTGTGGGCAATGAGCTGGCCCATGTGCCCATGAGGTGCAGCGAGCGCATTTAGATGGTCTCCAGTCATACTCCACCTGTATAGGTACAGTCATATCTTCCTCCCCTTCCTCTCCTTGAAGTAGAACATTAAATTTCTCAATAAAAGGCTCAGATAATTGCTTCATTACACAAACCCGGGCGTAATCAAGTCGTTCTCCCGCCGCCGTGATTCCATCCGCATACAATGGCCGTCCCACCACACTGGCGACTATCCCAAGCCCCTCTTGCATCCAAAGATCAGACGGCACATCCCAGAGCTTGATCCACAGTGGCAGCTCCACCAATTCCTTATGCGTAAAGGTCATACGTGGTCGCCAAGGCTCAAGAAACAACGGCTGGCCTTGCATGAGCCACGGTCCGCCCTCTAAAACTCCCGTACGTGCGGCATCCGACTCAAATCTGAACATGCAAAATCCGTTGATGATGGTACGTACCTCTGTCAGTCCGTTCCAAATCGACTTGACGTAGCGTTCCACAAAAGGGAAATACGGCTTACGACCAAGAATAGCCCACGAGGGTGTTCTTCCATCGCTCATGGCCGCGCTGCGCCACCTCCAATGGAGCACGGACTACAGCCACTCCATTCACAAACGACGGCGGGGTGTAAGTTAATGACATCGTTCGGGATGGTACAGCCCTTTTTCCTAGCACAGCCGTCGCAAAATAAGTCAGCTTGCCTTGGGAATCAGCCTTCGTCATGGATGGCCCAAGTCGCGCAAATACCGACCCAACCTTCGGGTCCACAGCCTTGGCAGATCCGTGCTTTTTATCGCGCGAGAATTGAAATTCTCAATTAAATTGTCTAAGTGCAATTTTGAATGCAATTCTCCGTGTAAATTTGCGATCGAGAAGAATTTATTCGCTAAGTTTCGCTACAGTGGAAAGGACTTAGAGAATTTTTCTAAGTGTTTGGACTGTAAAATGTGGTACTATAGACGAGAAATTTTACAATCGAGAAAAATTTTCGAGTAAACTTACGATCGAGAAAATTGATTTCCATGTAAACTTACGATCGAGAAATTTTTTCGCGCATGAATAAAAATTTCGCTTAGAAAGTTATCATGCGACAAAGTATTTTGATTTAAAAATAATTTTCGCTGCGAAACTTCACGATCGAGAAAATTGTCAACGAGAAACTAAGTCAAACATCGAGAAATTTTTCGATCGATCAAAATTGTCGCTACGTGCTTTTACGATCGAAAAATTTATCGTTGAAAAATTAATTTTATCGCCGCTAAAATTTTCGACCGAGAACAAAATTGAAATCGAAATTACTGTTTGCGATTGCAAGTTTTGCGCTCGAAACTTATATTGCACCTATTTGATCTATTTCGTTCAGTAATCTTTTCGCTCGCATAAAATCAAATTCAATTTCTCGATTGTAATTATTTTGCGATCTACGTTATCTATCTTAACGACTAAGTCAAAAAATTAGCGATCGAAAAACTTTTACAATGCAAACAGTAGATCAATTGAAATTCAATTGACACTATTTGCGAGCAAAAAAGTTCTTCGACGCCTTTAAACGTTAAAACCCAGTTTCGGTCGAACTTTTAACCAATCTTATAAAAACGCAGATAATGTAAGTAATACACTCCTAGAATAATCAGAAAACACCGAAACTATCTTTAGTGCAGAATTTAACCCGGATTATCCACATAAGGCGGTCGTAAATCCTGCAAACTAGCATCCGGGTTTTCCTATTTTGAACAGACGAGAATATAACACTAAATCATGCGAAAGATCACATAATACAGATGCAAACGGAGTTTAAATGCACGCAATTCTCTAAAGAAAGTCGATTCTACCTCAGAAAGATGAAAATCAGTGAAAATAATGTAGGATTTGAAGATTTTTTACTTTCGTCTTTTGTGAAAAAAATTTGCGAGAGAAAGTTTTTCGACTGTTGAATTTTGCGATCGCGTGATTTTGCGTGTATTTAGGGATTTTCGACTGAAAAAAGTAACTTTTTCTAATTGGGTTGATTGGACATTTTCGAGGCATAGTAGAATAGGCCCAATACTATTTACGCTCGAGAAACCTGGGATCGAAAATTGCATTTCCTATCCAATTTCTCGATCGTAAGTATTCCTATGTTTTCAGATTAACCCCTAAGTAAATTAATAACCACAATTTGCTCCCCCTATGTATTAAAATAAATGCGCTTAACTCCCTATAATTTTGAACAGTGACATCTGGCTCCATAGCTGATTTCGGGAAATCTGCATCTCTTAGAGCAAAATGTCAAGAGTGTGAGTGCTAATCAACAAGTAAATTTTAATAATAGAGGTCCCCTGAGTGATTTAATTGGATAATATGAGCTCCTTGGCTTGATGAAGTGTGACGTCCCTCTTTTTAATAGCGTTCGAGAAAAAGCTGAAACACTTAGAGAAAAACATCAAAAATGTTTGGAACTCATAGCATGAAATTCATAAGTACTCCCCTCAAGTAATGCACCAAAATTGATTTGTCATGCAAGCATATAAAATCAATTCAACTACTTGGCACATGTAACACGCATTTAATCGAATTTATCCTTGATACATGGTCCCCTAAATATGTATTCGGAATAACGCGTGAGGGTGTGAGCACAAAAATATTCGCATTTATACAATTCAATATCAATGCAAGACACTTGAAAGATTTTATGCCGTCAAGTCACATCAGCAATTTTTTAATAGTACAACAATTTTTTTTATATACTAATTTATTAATAGTATGGGGTCAGATTATTTTGCTTCGATCATTGTCACGCCTAGAAATTCACAAGACACTTGAAAGATTTTATGCCGTCAAGTCACATCAGCAAACTAAAGTCCTAAATTCAAAGTAGGATCCATTTCGACAACTCTCACTAGGTTCGCTCTAGTGCTCATTTATTATTTACTAGGGATTTTATATTTATATCACTCAAGTCAACACAAGTCATATTCAGTCAATTTACTTGTGATCGAGGCGCTTTTAATCATTTCACCGAGCGAGAGACCGTCAATTCGGAATTAAAGGGACTTTAGAGGGATTTAGTATTTTGGTACTGACTTAGAAGGGAAGGAAAATCTTTAGGAATCGTGGACTAAGGATCTTCTTCCTTTTCTTCGTCATTCTCCTTTTCTCCGGCATTTTTCGTCTTTTTGTCTTTTTCATCCTTTTATCTTTTGTAAATTTTCTACACTTGCTTAAGCTGAAGCTCCGCTTCTCTACGAGGCTGAGAGATTATCTATGGCAAAGTTCTTCTTGTTGGTTCTCGGGCAGATACCGTGCTCATTTTCTCTTAATCCCTAGCGAGGTTTTAGAGATTATCGATTTGAAGAAGTTCACAGTTATGGAATTCGAACCCAAGGCCGTGCTCCTCTTTTCGTTATCTCGATATAAGGCCGGAATATCGTTGGAGAAGTTCACTTCGTGGTGCTCCTCTTTCCAGCCGTTCTGACGAGTGTACAAGATTATCAATGGAGAAGTTCACAGCAAGATCCATGCCCCCTTCTTAATGATTTGAGATTGTGATAGTCGAGAGGCAGGTTCTTTTGGTCTGTGTTTTGTGCGTTGAGCATTCCTCCTTTTCTCGATTGAATATCCCGCCGAAAGTTTAGATAGTCGGTTGAAGGCTTAAAGGCTTTTCAAACGAAGAAACGGAATTTGGAGAAGGCTCAAAATGGATGACTAAAGGCTATGTTAAAGGACTGAAAATTACATATTTGGCCGAGTGAGGAATATCCTAAGTGCCCTAATCATGTTCGTAACGTTCTAACGCAAGGCGAGTATGAGGCCAAGAATCACTAGTTAAGACAATCCATGATTGTGTGACTCGCTCAAGAATAGATCCGTCTAAAGAAATAAAAAAACTAGAATCCTCACTAATATAAAGTGGCCTTGTATCTAGTGGAGTCTACGAAAGAACTTTTAGACACAAGAATGCGACTTAGATTGACAAAATTAAGCAATTAATCAGTCGCACGTCAGGGAAATTCAAACATGACTTAGATCGTCATCCAAAAGATATCGTCATGTCTAGTGGATTTTTGTAGTTTTATCAATATAGAATATTTCACGCAAAATAGAGGTTTAAAGTATAGAAAACACACAGCATAGAACATGTAAAAGCACATAGAATCACGTAAAGCACATATTACGGAAGATTCAACATGCCTAATTTTCCGACAAGGAATTGGAACCGTTTTTCATCGAAAGCCTTGGTGAAAATGTCAGCTAGTTTTCCGTGGTCACAAAATACATGTCAATCGTGCCTTTTTCTACGTGATCTTTTATAAAATGATATCTAATATCTATGTGTTTTGTACGTGAATGGTGAACAGGATTACACGTAATCGCAATGGTACTTTGGCTATCACTATAAATGGGTATATTATTTAAATTGTACCCATAATAGCGAAGCTGAGTCCGCATCCATAGCATTTGCGAGCAACAGCTGGCAGCCGCGACGTATTCAGCCTCGGTCGTCGACGTTGAGATGCAATTCTGCTTCTTCGATGACCAGCAGACTAGCTTTTCGCCTAGAAATTGAGCGCCACCGGATGTGCTTTTCCTGTCCATTCGGCAACCTGCATAATCAGCGTCAGTATAGCCAATTAATTTGAACTTAGTGCCTTTAGGGTACCATAAACCTAAGGTCGCAGTGCCTTTAGGTAGCGAAGAATCGCGCTTAACCGCGAGCATGTGAGATTCTTTGGGGTCGGCTTGGAAGGACATGTGGCAAACATGATGTCCGGTCGGCTTGAGGTGAGATAGAAAAGAGAGCCAATGATGCTCCGATAAAGTGTGATGTCGATCGATTTTCTAGTGGGATCGGCCTCCAACCTGCAGCTTGTTGACATAGGAGTGCTGAGTGGCTTGCTCTGATCTTGATGAAACTTCTTCTGAATGTCCTTGATGTATTTTGTCTGACTTATGAAGATGCCATCTTCGAGCTGCCTGACTTGGAGTCCCAAGAAGAATTGCATCTCTCCCATGTGACTCATTTCGAATTTGCTCTTCATCAAATCTCCAAATCTCTTGCATAGCAGTGGATTTGTTGATCCAAAGATGATGTCGTACATAAACTTGGACGACCATCAAGTCCTTGCCTTGCCATTTTATGAAAAGAATCGTATCGATTGTCCCTCGGATGAACCCAGATGTTACGAGGAAATCATTCAGGACATCATACCAAGCGCGTGGGGCTTGTTTCAGTCCGTAAAGAGCTTTGTCCGATCGATAGACGTAATCGGGATGTTCTTGATCAAATAAGCCTTCTGGCTGAGCGACATAGACTTCCTCCTTTAACACGCCATTGGAAGGCGGTATTAACGTCCACTTGATAGACTTTGAAGTCTTTGTGAGCCGCATAAGCCAAGAAAAGGGGGATGTCTTCGATTCGGGCAACAGGAGCATAGGTCTCGTCATAGTCAATGCCTTCCTGTTGATTATATCCCTTCGCAACCAGCCTTGCTTTGTTCCGGATCACTTCCCCATCTTCATTCTTCTTGTTCTTAAACACCCATTTTGTCCTGATAATGGTTTTCCCATGCGGACGGGGTACTAAGGTCCACATTTGAAGACTCTCAAATTGGTTGATCTCATCTTACATTGCTATTACCCAATCCTGGTCCTTTAGTGCGACTGCTACCTTGATTGGCTTATTTTGGCTTAAGAAGCAGCTGAAGAGAATGCGTTGTTGACGTGTCCGTACTCCACTCGAAGGATCACCAATAATCTGTTCAACCGGATGTGCTCGAGTCCACTTGCGCTCATGTGACAGAGTTGAAGTAGATGCATCGGCCATTTGTGGATCGAGATTTTCAATTATCTCAGGCTGTTCATGAGGTTGAGGTAAGTCTGATTCTTCACTTGGGTTGAGCGACTCTGATGAGACTTCCTCATTTGACTATTGTAGGTTCTTCAGTGATCTGTGGTACTTCTGAAGCGGGTGAGGTAGGGACATTTGAAGAACTTGGTATATCGGCCTCGTCGAGTGGGGAATCCACTAATGGTGTAACAATAATGGTGTCTGGCCGATATACGGGCTCAAATAGAGAATCCAATTCCTCCAACGCAAGTCTCAGAGCTTCTTCTGACATTGAGTCCTGAGTTGTTGCCATCTTCTGTTGGTTTTGTGCCAACACACCAGTGAATGCGGGTTCTGAACTGTCGTAATCAGAAGCCATTTGGTTTGGCACGGGTCCTGAACTGAGGTGTGTAGGAGCCATGTCTGCCACTTCATAGAAAGTGACATTGTAGCTTTTTTTGATTGAACGGTTGGACTTGATATATACTCGGTACGCCTTTGAAGTTGATGAATACCCGACGAATGTGGCTTCGAATGCTTTAGGTTCGAACTTAGCACGTTGCTCTCTGTCGGTCGCCACAAAGCGCTTGCATCGGAAGACCTTGAAGAAGGAAATATTGGGTACTCGGTTGTTTATTATTTCTTACGGAATTTTGTCGAAGCGCTTGTGAATCACCGTCCTATTTTGAGTAAAACAGGCGGTATTAACTACTTCAGCACAAAGAAAGTGTGGGAGGCCAGAATGAATCAGCATCGTGCGTGCGGCTTTCAGTAAGTTCGGTTCTTCCTTTCAACGACACCGTTCTGTTGAGGCGTCTTGGCAGCTGAGAATTGCTGACTAATTACAGGTTTCTGATAAAATTAACTGAGGTACATGTTCTTGAACTCAGTGCCCGTTGTCCGTTCTGGTGACTTGGATGGTTTGTTGCAGCAGATTCTGAGTAGTGTTCACAAACTTAATTATCAAGTCCCTGTCTCATCTTTAGTTCGGAGGAACTTCATCCATGTGTAACGAGAGTAATCATCAACAATGACCAGAATGTACTTGCGTCCATTGATACTCTGTGTTTGCATCGGTCCACAGAGGTCCATGTGAAGCAATTCCAACGGTCGTGAAGTAGAAGCAACTAGCTTGACGTGATGAGATGCTCGCTTCATTTTTCCTAGTTGACATGCCGAACAATGATGCTCTTTTTGTAGAATAATGGTTGGTAGACCGTGAACGAACTTTTTCGTTGATAATCGTTGAAGAGCTTTGTGTTTAGATGAGACACGCGTTGATGCCATAAGCTGTTCCTCTGAATCGTAATCTGGGAGATGAGGCAAACATCTGTCGTGGTCCACAAGGACGTCAGATTAATCTTGTAAAGATTGGATTTCCGAAGTCCTTGGAGGAGTTCGTTGTTCTGACTGTCCAATATTCTGCACCGGTCAGCAAGAAAGACCACCTGGAATCCTTTGTCGCAGAATTGGCCTATGCTGAACAAGTTATGGCGGAGACCTTCGACGTAAGAGACATCCTCTATCGTCAGATTTTCTAGAGTTATATCCCCAAATCCTAAAATGGGAGCTGAGTCGCTGTTCCCAAATCTGACTTTTCCATTCGGTCGATCTTGGTAGTTGCCCAGCAGCTCTTGTGTTCCCGTGTGTGGAGCAACCAGAGTCGAGGTACCACACATGATGGATCTGCAAAACAATTTAGAGAGCTTTAGATACCCACTTATACATGGGTCCTCTCAGATTAGCAGATTTAGATGTTGGTTCAGATATGATTCCTAAATTAGTATTCGTAGAAGCTTTAACAGCCCAAGTCATCTTCGTAGAAGTTGATTTGGGTGTGCCCTTTGTAGAAGACTTGGCCTTTACAGCTTTCGGCTTTATAGGTAGGGATTTAGGAACCCATGTAGGTTGAACCTTACAGGGAAGATTAATTTCAGCGCGGACAAATGCTTTAGTAGGCTTAAGCGAGGAAAATATCTTTTCATTGGATAGTCTCCTAAGGTGCTTGGGGGATTCGATCTTAACGGGATACCTTAGGTGAGAACAAGCATGAATAGCGCCATACGCTTTCTTTATGGCTGGATCTTGTTTCCTACGGGTCATCCTAGAAGCATTTGTCTTAGAATGATCACTTTTTATTGTTGAAGTAGAGCCTATTTCGAAATTAGTGCTTCTAAATGTGGTAGGCTTTAAGGAGCAAGTAGAAGCAATTATTTTGAGAGATGAAACAACTCTTTTATTTCTACGAGTGTCTTTTATTTTTACAGAAGGAGATATATTCTTAGAATCATTCAAATCTATGGGCTCCTTATCTACTTTTAGACTAGACACTTCCGCCTTCGACTCTAAAGCTGGCTCTACGCTCCCTGTAGACGACGAAACAGGATTAGAGTTAGAATATTTGAAGTTTTGCGTTTTTGATCTTTTGAAGGCAATTTTTCTTTCTTCACGCTTTTCAGAACGATGTTATCTTTTGAGGATGATGCGTGAGAAGTACTTTGTAAGATCGAGGAGGCTCTTAGTGTTTCGATCTCCTTTAGGAATTTTTCTTTTCCACTTCAAAATTCTCTCTTTCTTTATCTAGTGCAGATTGTAGTTCCTCTATCTGCGTCACGATAGGAGGTTTGTAGGGAGAATTTTTAGAATTCCTCGATTTCAGGTTGAGGCTCATGAGGTTGAACTAAATCACAGACTGGCGTCAAGGGTATTTCCCTAGATTTGTTGCTGTCATTTAGTTCATTATAGTCGAAGGGGATTTGGGCCCTATGTGTGGCTCTTCTCTTAGCTAATTCTAAAGCACCTAGATCGTCTGCTTTAGTAAAGTTCATAAGAGTGGTTACACCTAAACCCATGTATTTTATATCATTAGCTTCTTTCTTCCTTAAAACACGAGGGTTAGTGAAATCTAAGCCTTCAATGGGATAATAAAATTCTGTATCCTTGGGCTGATTTAGGAAAATGGTTTGTTCTGTTTGTCCCCTTGGCGTAAGAAGATAGTCTGATTTCTTTACCTTTGCGTATAGCTTCTTACGTTCTTCTGTTAAGGGAGCAAAATTATTTTCCACCGTTAATTTGGCGGTTTTACAGGCGTCAAGTTCTTTCGTAAGTTCACAAACCTTAGCATTGGCTTTATCTAATTGGGCTTCTAGGTTGGTGACCTTAGTAGTCTCTTTAGTGATTCTACAATTGAGGCTAGCTTTCTCATTGAGGTTCCTAACCAAACAATTATAGTTATTTTCTAGCATGTCTTCTAATTCCTTAGTTATTGACCTATGCTTCTCTATGGGAATAGACTTAGCCTCGCTAATAGTGGGACTCTTAGAGAGTTCTTCTATTTTGCCATTAGAGCTTCTAAGTTCTGCTTCGAGACTAGCTATCCTTTCCTGAGACTTAGTTAATTTCTGCTCATGTTAGTGTATGCTAATTGATACGATTCTAACATGGTCAATAATGTGGAAGGAGAAACTACCTCCTGAGAAGATTCGGATGATTGGTCTTCGTCCGTCTGGTTGGTGGTTTCGGCGTCAAAATCCTTGTCCAGAAGGGCCATGAGGGCAAGATTCTCTTCCTCTGAGCTAGATGTATCCTCGAGCCAGTGGTCTTGTTCTGCCATTAGTGCTACTTCAGCTTCCTTCTGCTTTGTGAGTTAAAGCTTCCTGGAGTAGTAGTTAGCGTCTCTCTTTTTTGGGAGAGTACATTCTCTGGCATAGTGACCAGGTTTTTCGCAGTTAAAGCACTTGATATATTCTTTGATGTTCTTGACTTCGGAGGTCTCAGGTGCACGTTCTTTGTTCTTTGTGCTTGAGGTTCGAAGTCGATTAGCTGATGATGAGGACTTCCTTTTGAAGTATTGTTTGCTCATCATTTTCCCAATTAACGCCAACTGCTTTCCCAGTGCTTTATGTTAGGCTCGAAGTCTGAATCTGTTTCGTCTTCAGATTCTGAGGGGGTGGGAGGCTTGGTGATCTTCTCTTTTCGTGGTTTTGAGCTTCTCTTCTCCGAGACTAGGGCAACTGAGTCGTCGATAAGCTTGCCCTTCTGCTCCTTCTGAATCTCGCTAATGTCTTCCTCGTGCTGGGCGAGATTGTCGAACATGGCGTGGATATCCAACTCCTCAAGATCTTTATTCTGTCGGATTTGAGTGGATATCTTCTTCCATTCTGAGGGCAAAGAGGAAAGAAATAGGATGTTAGTTTCCATGTTTGTCTTAGTGATTTCAATTTTCCTCATCTCATTCAAGAGTGTGAGATATCTCTGGTAGAGATCATGTAAGCACTCCTCGGGTTTAGCTCTAAAGGAGTCGTAAGCTGTGAGAATATTTGCCTTATTAGCCTTGATACCGACTTCTGTTCGTTGCATCATCTTATACAGCTCGTCCCACATTCCCTTAGTCGTTGGATTACTATCAATCTGTGGATAGATATCAGTTGGGATTCCTTGCATAAGAGTGTTTTTGGCTATCAGTTCAGCTTTAGCTCTCACTCTTTCCTCCGCAGTATATTCCCTAGGCTCTTTTAGTCGCCTAGAGGCAGGAATTGGAGGGTTAGCAGTGTTGTCACCGGGTACATTTACCCAGAACTGAGCTGGACCTTGCTCGTGATGAGAGAAGGTCTTCTGCCTGTTCCTTTAGCTCGATAAAATTCAGAAATCGGCTTCCAAACTGTATATTCGCCTCTCTTTACTATCGGGGGACGGCGTTTCCAATTGAGTAGGCATCCATTTTATCTTCTATAGTTGATGAAGGACCTTCGTTTGTTGTTTTGACAATTTGGACTGATGTTACGTGCTTCACAAGTAGTAAATCAGTTAGTAGCGTTTGATATTAAAGCAGTGGAGAATTATTTTCGATTCAATCTTTAAAGTTTGATCAAGAATAATTGTGTCGAAATAAAATGTATTGGTTACTGTTCTCGTGCGAGAAAGTCTTTGTCAGCGAAAAATTTTACGAGCGAGAAAAATGTTCGACATATTTTGGTAGAGAGAAATCTCTTAATCGTGAATTTATTTCGATCGCAAAGAAACAATACATTTAGTGAGTTTCTCGCTAAGTCAAAATAAATTCGTTGACTGGAAAAGTTTCTCGGACGCAAATGATTTTCGCTTAGTCAAACTTTGAAAGTCTGACCGAAAAAGTTTTTGACGGAACGTTTAGCGCGCGCACAGGTCAAATTGGTCTTCGTCGAAAAAGTTTTTCGCTTAGTAATGCTCGAGAAATTTTTCTACTAAAGTCGTTCTTGTTAAAGACGACTTTACGTCTGACTTTGTATTCTGATCGAGAAAAATTCTCGCGCAGAGTTTTTCGATCGAGAAATTAACCTGATCGAAGAACCTAGCGAGAAAAATTGAATTTATCGCAAAAAATCACAGGATACAATTAACACTGACTCAAGCAGAAACGATGAATTAGACTATGAAATTACAGGTATTTGCTCGTAATCAGATGATGAACACGCACGAACAAACAATTAAACACATTATGAAGCAAAACATGTCGATTTTGACCAAAATCAGAATGTTTCTAACAATTTTACACGTGAACAGTAATTTCTCAAATCCGATCAAATCTGCTAAATCGATGTTCAAACAGCTACAAATCTGATCGCAGTGAACTTATATCATTAAAACGAGCACAGAAACATCAAATTCAAACCAATTAAGCACATAATTGAGCTATTATATCGAAATTTTAATTCGCGCCAAACTGTTCTTCGATGGAACAGTACTCGAACTCAAATTACGATCCAATTCTAACAATTTTTATTCAAAACAGAACGAATCTGCTTTGATACCAATTTTTAGGTCCTAATTAATCAACTCTATGATCCTAGACCTGAATTCTAAGGTTATCGATTAGAATTAATGAGAAACGAATTTCGATCAAAAACCTTCGTTGAGAGCTCGAGAGAGAATTTCGCTTTCTTGTGTTTCTCTCTCTAGAAATCGAATTGCAAGCCTTTTGGATCAATTTCTAAAATGTTCTCATTAAGCTCAATGCTTGTACATCTATTTATACTAGGGGTGTTCAAATTAACCGGAAAACCGAAAAAACCGACCGAACCGTAAAGAACCGAACCGAACCGAAAAGACTGGAACCGAATTTTACAAAACCGAACCGAATTTTACAAAACCGAACCGAATTTTACAAAACCGAACCGAACCAAATTAAAATGGTTCGGATATCGGATTAAGCATACGTAAAACCGAAAAAACCGAAAAACCGAATTGAATTATCATACTACATTAGAAGTAGAAAAATATGACAAAATCATTTGTTTTTCTCCCATAACGTAAACAACACAGTAAATATAATTTGATTAGTATACTTTTCTCCATTTTAGGTGAATGTTTTCATCACCAATCAAAAACTATTTTTCTCCCAAATAATTTATAGTATCTTCAGATGAATGTTTTTATATTTTGGTTAGATTTTGTTCCATTTTCATGTTGTTATGTTTTTAGGACCTTTGAATAATTTTGCTACATGTCTCGTTCCATAAATCTTCTCTGTTTTTTAATAACCATAAATTGTTTTATGTATTTTCAGCTCATAATATTTTTTTTGTTCATATTAAATTCCTAACCGAAAAACCGAACCGAAAAAAACCGAACCGAATTATGAAAAACCGAACTGAACCAAATTAAAACGGTTCGGATATCGGATTAAGCATACGTAAAACCGAAAACCGAAAAACTAAACTGAAATTTGAAAAAACCGAACCGAACCGACCGATGAACACCCCTAATTTATACCAAACATACTTGGTATAAATGACATACTAAGTCCTAAACTAAGGACAAATACAATAAAAGCCCCAATCTACGAAGACAGCTAATAAATCAAAGCACAATTACAAATGATATTCTACAATGTGAATAACATGTTTACATCTATTACCTATTCATTACATCCTCGGGCATTGCGAGGGCATATCCCCAACAATACGATGACGTGCCTCAACTGGTAGAGCCTTTTAAGGTCTTATAAGGGCGTTTACATTCGTACGACTCGGTCATTTTCACTCCAATTTTCGTCTTTGTCTTAATTGCCATCTTGCGGTCTTGAAAGCTAAATAGGTTTGGAAGGACTAATAAATGGACATAACGCTTTAATAACTCAATTATTACTTAGTTACGATAAGACATACATTTATCAGTAAGCTTCACTCTTTTCAATAGCTTTATATCTTAATGGTTTTATGGAACACTTCAACGAGAAAAAGCTCATGTAAGGTATGTTATGTTGGAAGAAAATTAAAGCTCTAACTATTTTCCAGGATATCCTACTTAACTCAATATATAGCAATTTAATTAAGTGATTTTTATTATATTTCTTGGAGTTATTTTATTCAATCCCAATAATATATATAGAAAATTAATTTTTAGTTGTCTACAATTCTATTCCATCAAATTGGTGTGGTTTAATTCATGTTCGGCTTTTTTTCACTTAAGCTAGCAAGGAGACATTTATGATTATTCTCTAAGCGAGCTTTTAATTCCTCGATTTCTTTAGCTTGTTTGTTCACTTTCTGTTCCCAATGATACGGCATATATGACATATTGAAAGTGGATATTGAAAGTTCAGTTCTAGAATTATTTTTGGTTGGATATGGATCTTAATCGTGTTGATCAGCTAAATCATAAATGCTTAGACGAAAGCAAATAACGTTAGAAAAAAACAGAAGAAAGATAAGATAATCACAAGATTTAATTATTCATTTAATTAAATTATTAATACTAATATATATATATATATTTAATTTATGTATATATGTAAAGATTATATAACGAAAAAAGAAACAAATGATGAGTGGAACTATGAGTTCGCAAATGTGGATCTTTTTATATATATATATATATATATATATAGAAAAAATGATTATGTAATGATAAGTGTGATGATTAATGAGGTTGAGGAGTGAGCTAAATGATTATATGCAATACGTGTGAATAATGTGTATATGCGTGTCTATATAGTGTGATGACTATTTGATGATGATGGCACTAGTGAAGGACACGTGTATGATGACTTTAGAGTTTGCAAAGGGTTACGTGTATATATAAGTTGATATATAAAAGGAAAAAGCAATTATGTGAGTGATGATGCGTGATGATTGGTTTAGAAATTTGGGGTTATTGAATTTCGAGATGGGAGATATCGAATGAATAAGATATCGAATGAATATGAGGATATCGAGATCTTTAAAGTTTAGAAGAGGATGTCGAGTTGCACAAAGATTGAATAATGTCGAGAGTCTTATAAAATATCGAGATGAAAAAAAATTCGAGAGTCAAAAAAAAATCGAGATGCTTAGAAATGTCGAGATGCTTAAAAAAAGCATATGTCGAGCGATCTAAAATAGAATATCTCGAGATATCTATTCTTCGTAGCAGATGTCGGGCGATAAAGATGGAAGACCTCGAAATTTATCTCTTCTTCAAAAATATTTCCTGTTCGTCGTGAAAATTGAATCTTCGGCTGGAAAAGGAAAACTGGCAATTTCGATCAAGAATTACGGGAATGCAGATATACACCTATGCGTTCTTCGGAAGCCGAGAAAAATATGGGAATTTGGACGAGAAGGAATTGATAATCTTTGAATAAAAAGCGAAAATTTTGAAAATCAAGCCGAGATAAATCTGATGAATTTGATCCACGATTTCGTCTCTGATACCACTTGTTAGGCAGATTTTATCCAACCTTGATCTGATTCATAGGATTAGTATTACCTGATACGATGAATTACGGAAGCAATAAATTAGTAATACCACGAGACGGATTGTAGAGTTGGAACGGAGAGCGCGCGAAATTCTTCAGCAAAGTCGTCAACTCTATTATGAATCAGCAACCCTAAACACTGATCTGTTTAGGGTAATATACATAAGCCTTAATGGGCTTACTGGGCCCAATATAACTAATATACCCACAAGTTAGGTATATTTACAATTAAGTCCTAGGGCAGAATAAAACTACAAGATTAAGATAACCTGATTTAATTGAACACAATAAAATATTCCTAACAAACTTTATTCATTTAAACCCTCCAAAATATAAACCTACGTGGCGCTTGTTTGGATAATAGAGAAAAATATTAGGTCCAAATCATCAATTCCGCGCATACGTGTTAATTCCGGATAAATTGTCTTTACATTGCTCTTTTCATTAAATTTACAGGACTAAAAATACTCCGCTTAATTAAGGTGTCCTGAAATCACCACGAGACTAAAAAAAGATAAATTAGCCTTGATATCGTCTAACTTGTTTACGATAACTATGAATTATTCAAAATATTAATTTTTGACGTGTTAATAGGTTTATAATTATACTTCGTGAACTTAAAATATTTATGTTCTACAACTACGAAGTAATTCGACTCCCCGAATTACCAATATTCGTTTCGTCACTGTCCCATCCCAAGCCACTAGCTTCGACCAACAGGGACAATCAACTGAAAGTTGAACCGACGTATTGAAAAATTCCAAAAATATGATGAATTTAGGGGTAACATCAACTAAATCCCCATTTACTAATTTTCTATCAACTAACTCCCTACTCACATAAATTTATTAGCAAACTCCCTATCTCAAAACAATCATACACATCACTATCCATTTGACAAAAGTGACAACTTTGCCCCTCCTTTATTATTCTCTTAAATATTTTTCTTCTTCAAAACATAAATTGAAATCACATACGATCGATGCCTTCCAATTTCATATTCATTTCTCAAATCCTCTTTCAATCTTCAGCTCTTGCCCGCGCCGTAAAAGTTCCGAGTTTACCCAATCCACCATGGGTTTCTCGGTCCAGGTAAGTTGATGTAAGATTTCAATCTTTTTCATCGTGGGTTACCCGACAAGTTTCTTGAACTCGAGCGAACGGAATTGAGCTGAAGCGAACGAAGTTCTAGACACTCTGATAAGGTGTACTGTGAACGTTTATGGTAGATGCATTGACCTAAATTGTATGTCGAGTTGTGGGTGTCGTCGCGTTTTGGGTATCACCGTGTTTTGGGGTCGAGCTGTAAAGAGCTGAATCCTCATTCATTTTTATAGTGTTAGCATATTGTGGGTGTCGAGGGAAGTTAGTATTTCGTTAAAATTTGACTGATTTGTTGGTTAAAGCAATTTGTTATATGCAGTTACAAAGTATGTTGGTTTATAGTACCCCGTTTCTTATATGAGGTTCATTGAAGCTTTCTAGCAGTACCATATGGTAGCAGTACCAAACTATGTGGTGGGGCAGAGAAGCGGGGTGCCACAAGGTTTCAAAGGCAAAGAAAGCTGTTATTCGTGATCTTCATCGCTTAGAGGATGGCACGTTTGACCAAATATGGTGGTATTGTTGCCTATAGGTTATGACACTTTCTTTTGTCGATATGTTGCCGATAGGTTATTTCTTCGATTATGATGTTAGTGGATGAATGTTATTAAAACTGTCGGTAGATGAATGATATTAATGCTATGATATCGTGTTATTGCTGATGATCAAATAAAGTTGTTTTGTATTGTGTTTGTTAATGACTTATGATCATATTAATGCTGAAAGTTATTTTTTGTTCCAGCTTCTTACCATGGTACTACAAGTAACCTACGTATGGTACTACACTAGCATACGATATGGTACCACGAACATATATATATATATTGGTACTACAAATATATGTATATTGGTACTACAAATTTGGGTAGGAATTTCATTAGTTAAAAACGTGGTACGGAAAAGATACTACAAGTAAACTACTCATGGTACAAACTACCTTATAATACGGTACCACAAACATCTATATATTGGTACTACAAATATATGTATATTGGTACTACAAATTAGGATAGGAATTTCGTTTATTAAAAACGTGGTACGGAAAATATACGACAAGTAACCTATGCATGGTACTACACTAGCATACGATATGGTACGACGAACGTATATATATTGGTAGTTCAAATATATGTATATTGATACTACAAATTTGGGTAGGAATTTTTCGACGCCGTCCTAATTATTTTTGGTCCTTTGTTACTATAGTTATAAATACTATAGTGATTATTTGGTATCAATATTGATGGGTTAGTGTTTAGAATTAGGGATTGTTACGTTGAAACCCCAACTTTCCTTCTACTTATTACGATACTAGTAAGAACATCTTACTACATAGTCAAGTTTTTTATCGATTGAAAGTTAGTGTCATAATTTTATGTTACCGTGTGTTTAATTTTATTATGTGCCGTAATTTAGAAGTTCTCATGCCTTATTTGCACAATAATCTACGTATTTTCCATAATTAAAAATGTGGTACGGAAAAGATACTACAAGTAACCTACTCATGGTACTACACTAGCATATGTCATGGTACAGCAGGAGTCCACATAAAGGTACTACAAAAGTGTTTATCTTGGTACCACAAATTAGAGGGCATATTTCGCCGTCGTTCGGGTTATTTTTTGGTCCGTGAGTATGTTACCATGGTTAAATATACTAAGTTGATCATTTGGTATCATAATTGGCGGGTTAACATTTACAATCAGGGATTATTATATCGAAAGACCAACTTTCCACTTAATATGATAATAGTAAGAACATCTTACTACATAGTCAAGATTTTTGATCTATTGGAAGTTAGTGTTTATGTTGTACGTTACCATGCATTTAATTTTTATTATGTGCCGTATTTTGGAAGTTCTCATGTCTTATTTGCACAATAATCTACGTGTTTTCGACAATCAAATGAATGGTAAAGCGAATGTACTGCAAACAATCTACGGACGGTACTACAATAGCATAAGTTATGGTACTACAAAGTTCCACATATAGGTACTGCAAACGTGTTTATATTGGTACCACAAATTAGTTTTGGCGTATTTCGACGCCGTTCGCCCGGTACAAAAAGATATTACAAACAACCTACAGATGGTACTGCAATGGCATAAGTCATGGTACTGCAGGAGTCCACATAAAGGTACTACAAAAGTGTTTATCTTGGTACCACAAATTAGAGGGCATATTTCGCCGTCGTTCGGGTTATTTTTTGGTCCATGAGTACGTTACCATGGTTAAATATACTAAGTTGATCATTTGGTATCATAATTGGCGGGTTAACCTTTACAATCAAGGATTATTACATCGAAAGACCAACTTTCTTTCCACTTAATATGATAATAGTAAGAACATTTTACTACATAGTCAATATTTTTGATCTATTGGAAGTTAGTGTTTATGTTCTACGTTACCGTGTGTTTAATTTTTATTATGTGCTGTATTTTGGAAGTTCTCGTGTCTTATTTGTGCAATAATCTACGTGTTTTCGACAATCAAACGAATGGTACGGCGAAGGTACTACAAACAACATACGGGCGGTACTTCAGTGGCATAAGTTATGGTACTACAAAGTTCCATATATAGGTACTGCAAATGTGTTTATATTGGTACCACAAATTAGTTTTGGCGTATTTCGACGCCCTTCGCCCGGTACATAAAAGATACTGCAAACAACCTACGGATGGTACCGCAATAGCATATGTCTTGGTACTGCACGTGTCCATATGTCGGTACTACAAAAGTGTTTATATTGGTACCACAAAATTAAAGGGCGTAGGTTGTTTGGGTTTAATATTTGTTATTTGCCGCATTTGTAAGCTCTCGGGCCTTAATTGCTCGAGAATCTACGTGTTTTCAACAATCAAACGAAAGGTACGACGAAGGTTCTACAACCTACGGACGGTACTACAATAGCATAAGTTATAGTACTATATTATTCCATATATATGTACTGCAAACATGTTTATATTGGTACCAAAAATTAGTTTTGGCGTATTTCGACGTCGTTCGCCCGGTACATAAAAGATACTAAAACAACCTACGGATGGTACTGCAATAGCATACGCCATGGTACTGCAGAAGTCCATATATAGGTACTACAAAAGTGTTTATATTGGTACCACAAATTAGAGAGCGTATTTCGACGCCGTTTGGGTTTAATATTTGTTATTTGCCGTGTTATGTAAGCTCTCAGGCCTTAATTGCTCAAGAATCTACGTGTTTTCGATAATCAAACGAAAGGTGCGAATAAGGTACTACAAACAACCTACGGATGGTACTACAATGGCATAAGTTATAGTACTGCAAAGTTCCATATATAGGTACTACAAATGTGTTTATATTGGTACCACAAATTAGTTTTGCCGTATTTCGTCACCGTTCTCCCGGTACATAAAAGATACTACAAACAACATACGGATGGTATTGTAATAACATATATCATGGTACTGCAAAAGTCCATATATAGGTACTACAAAAGTGTTTATATTGGTACCACAAATTAGAGGGCGTATTTCGACGCCGTACGGGTTAATTTTTGGCCCGTGAGTACGTTACCATGGTTAAATATACTAATCTGATCATTTGATATCAAAATTGGCGGTTTAAAATTTAGAATAAAGGATTATTACGTTCGCCGGGTACGTAAAAGAAACTACAAACAACCTACGGATGGTACTTCAATAAGGAAACCAATTGTACTGCAAATCTAGCAATATTGGTACTACATAGTTGTTTGTTTAGGTACTACAAAAATACCTGGAACAAAAACATAAAAAAGTCACAAAACTAATACGATCAACAACGTATCAGTATCAAAAACAGATAAATATCACTCAAATAAGTGGAGCATGCAACTAAGACTGTCTGTAAGTATCATGGCAAGCATGAAGCCATGATACAATTTGACGTTAACTTCGTCAAGATACTTCCCACGAGCCACCGGGCCAACGATGTATCGATCTATGGACATTGCAGTATGTATGCCGCAATCCACGCCCTCCGGATTCTGCTCCCTCGACGACTTCAGTGCCATTTTCCGTGAGACAAAAACTAAATAATCAAGTAACTAATTTACAGTACCATTAATTATGTAATGTGGTACCAAAAAACATATACAAGCAGTACCAATTCAAATATGTACCCAGAACAACCAAGACGCGTACCAAGACCGTCACAAATGCAGTACCTTTATTTCGAATAGGGAAATAGAAGCTAACAAACCATAATTTGAATGATACTCAAACCCCAAATCAAAAAATGAAAGAATTAAACCTAATTTGTGCCACCCCAAATTCGAGCCGTAATAAAAAAATTAAGCATAACCCGACATGGAATCCTTCAAGAAATGCAACTATCAAAGCCCTAAGCTCTGAATTAACCACAAATACCACAAAAATCGAAAAATTAAAAAGGAAACTTACTGGAGGATTTCATCAGTTGTATCGGCGGTGGCTCAGCACAATGTTATTGTTTTGGAGGGCAATAGGCTTTAGGGGCAGAGGTTTGCCTTTAGAATTGGCCGTTCTCCTCTGCAATTCTCTCGTCCCCAATTTTTGAAAGCAAAAGTCGAATAATGGGGTAAATCGACTGTATTGAATTTGCTTGGTTATTTTGGAATATTTATGTTTTACAGGGGTATAATTGTCTATTAGGGAGCTATGTAATATAAAAGTTTGAATGGAGGAGTTTGATGATAAATAAAATGGAAGGGGGAGTTAGTTGATGAAGAATTTGGGGTATGGGGATTTATGTGTAGATTTGCCATGAATTTATTCATCACATTTCTGATTAAAAAAAAGGTACGAGTTAATGGCCCAAAAAATAGGCCCACTTCATTGGAAATGATCGGAGCCATGTTTCAGCCCATTTTTCGCTGCTAAAAAGCAACCAAACAGCGCCCCCCTTTTAATAACCATCGCACCGCCGCGCCAGTGCAATGTCTGCCGACAGGTAACAAAATTACCTTTTTTTATGAGTGGTCGCATTTCGATTCTTATCCTCGTTTTCAGAATGTGGTTGATGCATCCGTGAAATCCATCACGCTGTATTAATATTGATCGTGTCGATCAATATGGGAATATCGTTGAATTGTTCGATGGAAGTTAATTTGCTGAACCAATTATCTCTTTTGTAAGATTTTTGAGGTCAAAGTGGAACTGTTATGGCTGGAAATAAGATTTTCGAGCATTGCCCAATTAGTAGCTAACCGTGTGCAAGCAACTCTTTAACAGAAAGATGAGAGCTTTCAGAAGGTGGATGAAGGCTCAAGGCATAGAATGGGACGAAGCTATCTCTATTGAGATCCAAGAATCCAATGCTAACCCCTCACTGTTCTCCATATCAGTAAGGGCATGCCATGAGTTGAAAGAAGAGTATGTTATCGCACAGATTCCGAAACAGAGCTGCCTCACTGGGATGACCTCGGCCGCAAAAGGGCTCATCGAAGAGGCCCAGTTTGGAGGGTCTTTGGGTTTGGCGTTTGCGATCATGTACGAGAGAAGTCTTGGGGTGAGGTCGAAATGGTTCGAGTATTTGCAAATATTGCCCGGGTTTGAGCCGATCCCAGTGCTTTGGTCGGCGGAGGAAATTGAAACTCTTCTAAAGGGGACTGAGCTTCAGAAGGTGAGAGACTTCTGTTTGTAATGTTCTTTGCCAATTTTCTAGTACGAGTTCTTTAGCGTGTGTGTGGAAGTTTACTTTGGTTGTCCATGTGTAGACAACCGTTCATGTGTGTAAATTGTTGTTAATTGATGTGATTTGTAGACAGATGGTTAGAGAAGACAAGTCTCTGATCTTTGAAGACTGGAAGGAATGCATCAAACCTCTTTTGGATTCGGATGCTTTTGGTCTAAACCCACTTTTTTTCACCGTCGAAGACTATTTTGCTGCAAGGAGCCTTGTTGCCTCGCGATCGTTTGAAATAGATGGCTATCATGGATATGGGATGGTTCCTTTAGCTGACCTGTACGCTTTCTGCTAAGTTTTTGAAGCTTTTCTTGAGTTTTTTATTGGATGCTGTATTGATTATTAACTTCTTTGTGCTGTTGTACAGTTTCAATCACAAGACTGCTGCTGAAGACGTACATATCACCAATGTATCACGTGGTTCTGAGTCTGAGAATGAGACTGAGGGTGATGGAATGATAAACTTTGAAGGAGAAGATGATGATGATGATGAAGATGAAAAGATTGATCCCAATTCTTCAGAGGGTTCCTCAGAAATTGAAAATTCAGGTGACAGTGATATGGATTCATATATGGATATGACAATGGTTAAAGATGTCAATGCTGGGGTTGAGGTGAGAACTTTGAGCTGTTGCTGTTTGCATTGCCAACCATATATGAATGAATCCTATTATTTACTTATGGTGGCTGCTGATTAGCTAAAGATCATTATATATCTTTTCAGGTATTCAATACATATGGAAGCTTGGGAAACGCTGCTCTTTTACATAGATATGGGTTCACAGAAGCCAATAATCCATTCGATATCGTAAACATAGATCTTGAGATTGTTGTTCGTTGGAGCTCATCGACGTTCTCTTGCCGTCACACAAGGAGAAGGTTATCTCTGTGGAGGAAGTTGGGTTATTGTGGTTGTATAAGCCAAGAATCAGAATATTTCGAAGTGTCATTTGACGGGGAGCCCCAAGCGGAGTTGTTGGTTTTACTTTACGTAATATTATTACCAAACGAGAAGTACGATATCATAGCATCGTCGGACACCCAAGAAACACCGTCAAACATCATCTTTTTTGGAAAGAAAGATTTGTTGCTGTCAAATGGAAGTGTCTGCAAAGCACTCGTTTCACTTGCATGTGAAAGGGAGAGTCACTATGGTCCCAACACTTTGGAAGATGACATAAGATTGTTTGAACAGTGCTGCCATGAAACAGATCCTAGGTTGTATCACTCTTTGCTGCTGCGTATCAGTGAGAGGAAGATAATCGAAAAGCTTCGGTCTGTTGCTGAAGCTAATCTGAGAGATGAGTCGAAACCAAGCAAGAAGAAGAAGAAGAAGAAGAGAAATAGAAAGTGGTAAGTTGTGTGCTTTATGTGAGTTCTTCTTGCTACCCATCTATCTATAAATCATAGTCGTACTGTACTATCTGCAAAATCATTCTTTAACGTTTATATTGGGCAGCTTAAACTTTCCCCTGCCCTCTCATCTCATTAACCAATCCTCTTTTAGTATTATAGGGACGTGAAATGAAATTTGCTTTTCATTCAGCCGAGGATTACCGCTTTTTTAATCGTAGGCCCTTGTAGTAAGTATTTGATAATCGACTAGTAAATAAATATAAACATAATCAGCTCTACTTATTTTTCTTCAAATTGATTGTTTCTAATGTATATTTGATATTAGTAGCAGGCCGATATTATATAGCAGGTTTTATACAATTGACGTTTATTTATACTGAAAGGCGTTACATCTTATAATATGGTATTATCTAGGCTTATCTAGCAAACTAAATGCACCCTAAGACTTGTCAAAATTAAATTTAGATAGTCGTTTTTTTCCAAACGAATCATTACAAATAACAAAACTATAGGGGGCTGAAGTATCCCAAATTCAGGATATAGATTTTTTTCTGAAATAATCCTTTCCCTCCGCCTTTACGACCGGCACACATCTGATGAATTCCAACTCACTCGATTCTTGTCTAGCAGCGAGAGCCTTCAAGTTAACCTTGTGTTTTCATTGCAGAAACGTAACAAAACAAAAATTAAATAAGCGGACTGTCTGGAAGCTCCTCGACTAGCCGATAACGTATCACTTACGAACAAAGTTACAAAGGAGAAAACTCAACGTGGATATCTAACAAGTCTCAGCCTTACCTCTAACTCGAGAGCTAACTAGCCTAAGCTAATCATGGTTTTTTCCTAATATCCGTTATGGGTATCGATCATGATCACTCGCTCGTGAAACACCTTGAACTCGTATGTGGCTTACTGTGATTGATTACTTGATGCCTTCTGATGCTCAAAATTAGCCTCCTTTTTTAGGCCTTGTGCGAATTTTGGGAAGGCTAAAGGATCCCACGAAAAAAGTGTAGATGAAATGAACTTTTACGCGAACAATTTGCTAGATTTCACGTGAAAAAGAGTGTATATATGCAATGGCAGCAGGCAGCTCAAGCAGACGCTTCCTCCATGGATTCACTGGATTGGTGGTCCATTTATGACTCAGAAACTCAAGAGTTAGATGAGGTGACAAAAATAATTTTATCCCGGCCAATTACCTGCTCTTAAGAAATTGGAGTACTTTCTCGCCATTTAGTGTGAAGAGAAATAAATTCTACAAGGGTCGCTCTAATATTCGCCTACAATCACGTTTTTATGAGAACTACAATGATAACCCATATAAGAAGTGGGTTGTTGATCTTGAAAATGCAAATGTTGAAGACTCTTTGATAAGGCTAGAAGACATGAGATGAAGCTATTTGGATGAAGACAATCATGACTCAGTATGATGTCCACGATCTTTTTAGTTTATTTTTAAATGTGATTTCTTTGATATATGAATATGAACTAAGCGACATTATTTTTGGGTAACCCGGTTAACCCCGACCTTTGTACCAAGTAAACCTCGGGGCTGATGCGATAGCCTGCAAACCACACCGACCAAGCCAGGCAAAATAGGACCAAGCTTTATCTGTAGTAAGGAAGAATCGAACCTATGACATATCTTTTAAAAAAAAATTCAACTTCACCATTGGATCAAGCTTTATCGGTTGAGATGACATAATTAATTACTAGAGTTGTACTACTATTGAACCCAATGTAGTTTTTTTAGCATACCAATATTTGAATGACATGCCAACGGGGTATACCTCCTGTATAATGTATTTGGATAGTGTCTTTCCTCGTATCGTTGCCCGGATCGTACTGTTGATCTCTTGTTGGCATGGTGCGTGTCGCTCCATGTAATATAACATGTCCACGACAAGAAATGGAAATTACGACTTCCTTAATAATGGTTTGCAATTAATTCCAGTGGTTTAACTAATAATTCTGTAAGAATCATGTAAACAGACCAGTATCGTTAACAGACTTGGTCAAAATTAATTCCAATAAACAGACCAGGATCGTTAACATTGTTGGAAGTAAATTCATCAACATTATCTATGTGTATTTTCTTTACATGCTAATTTGTAAAATGTGCTATTAATCGGACCAATTAAACAGGTAATATCGTAAGGGCCACATCGTCCAGTGACAACAAATAGGCTAAAATGCATATAACCCCCTCGTGGTTTCGCCGAAATGCACATAAACCCCCATGATTTTTTTATTGTACGGTACTACCTCGTAGTTTAGCTAATGTTGCACCGTACCCCCGGACAGCAGTTTTTGCCGAAATTGGATTACACACGCTCTTACTGCAGGTGGGTTAAGCTTTGTTAAATGACCAGAATAACCCAACTATTCACCTTCTTTTCAAATGATAACCCCGGCCCTCTCTAGAATAAAACTGTTGTCTGGGTTGTTATTATTTGAAAAGAAGGTGAATAGTTGGGGTTATTTTGTTCATTTACAGTAAATAATATGGTCATTTGAGCGCGTGTAAGACAAATTTCGGGCAAAACTGCTGCCCGGGGTTATCATTGGAAAAGAAGGTGTATAGTTGTGGTTATTCTGACCACTTAACAGTAAATAATATGGTCCAAGGTTAACCCACCTGCAGTAAGAGCGCGTGTAATCCAATTTCCGGCAAAAACTGCTGCCCGGGGGGTACGGTACAACATTAGTTAAACCACGAGAACCGTACAATAAAAAACCAAGGGGGTTTATGTGCATTTCAGCGAAAGCACGAGGGGGTTATGTGCATTTTAGCCTAACAAATATACAGTTGATACATCAAAACCATGAAATATTTAAATTATCAATAGTATTTATGTATCGGTTCACAAATATCGTCATGAATCCGCTCCAAAAATATACGGATTCGTTCTTTATTTGCAATGGTGATGGAAGAACAATTAACTCAAGAACGAACAACATCATTAGATGGAAGAATCTATTGGTTTCCCAACCATTCCAACAACAAATGTATTGCCAGTTTACAGTATCATGTAGTCAGTTGTGTTAACTGTTAAGGTACTGTTGTATAACTCAATGTCAAAAGAAGTTTCATAATTTTCTCATTCCCAGTCACTTTTATGATGTGCAACTATTCACTTCAATATACAATTTTTTCTGTAGTCACAACGTGATATCCTTATTTTGTATCAATTTAAAGCTCAGTAAATTCCTTGGGACTTAGTAAAGCATATGATTTTCAATTATTAGCATTGTTCCGCTTGGTAGTTATAAACTAGCTCCTCAACAACCTTCAATTATGTTTTTACTACACGATATTGCGATAGCACTAGTTTTTTTCATTTTAAGATGTAAAAAAAAATTCTATTTTAGAACCATATTAGTAGTTGCTCAGTGTGGAAGATAATTTTCCATTATAGATATTCATGTCAATTGTATCATTATGAATAAAGTATATATATATACATGTCAACTGTATCATTATGAATAAAATTTATATATTTCTAAAATAACTAATAGAAATATAAATACGGTAAATAAATTCTTATGACATGTATCAATTTCCTAAATTTGAGTCTTCAAGAAAACTCACAGTATCTATCTGTTGATCTTTTTGGTCCATGAGCGTTAGAGAGTTTTGATGACCTATGTAATTGTAATGACGTTAGGTCTATAAATTAAGCAATTCGATGAATGATCAATATAATGTCTAAGTACATGATAATATTCGACCATGAAATATTTGTGAGCTATAAATTGGTTAGTTGAATATTTTATTCGCATGTGATCCTGTGATTTATTGGTGAAACTATATGATCGCGTGTTATAGATGTCTCACATGCTAGAATATATCGTTTGAGCTATTTATTGAAATAATGTATCAGATATCCTACTGAGTTATATATGGAAAATATGATGTCTATATATGGAAATTGATATATCCGTTGAAAATCGTTTATTCCTGGATGAAAATCAATCTGCGATTCTTTGAATGCTTTCCACTGAATTTAATGTGCAATATCGAATTAATATCTTTCCTTATACTGATTAGAATATTATATTTAGGAAAGATTTGATTTGATTGACTTTGTGAATAAATTGCTATTATATGGTATGTGCTATAACCGGATGTGATCTCTGAAATACGGAAAGTTGTGGTATGACATGTTAATTCGTGATAGTTGTGATCTGATATGATATTATGTGCTAAACATGGTAAATATATTGATCTGATACTGTGTGTTATCTTGTGAAAACATGGAAAGTAAATCTGGATTGACTTGTTCTATAAACTGAAAGCAGGGAATCACATATGGAAGGTTCTGTTATGATAAACATAAGCCGAAATAATTAAACATGCCTTGAGAACGAATCTGAGCTTTTATGTGGAGTATAATCATGCTATTTGGAGCTTATGACCGTTGTGATGATTTATGATAAGCATGATTTATATGGCATGTTGATTCTCGAAAATGGACTATATGCTTGATTTGGTGATTAATGTCTTGATCTGATTTTCCATATGAAGTGTTGAATGAAAAGGTTTATATATGAGCAACACTTTCTAATTTCGTGACACCAAGAATTTGCAAACATACGACTACGAGAGTTTTGAGCAGAAACATTACTGAGATATTCCTGAGCATTTCATTTGCGACTTTCTGCCTATCGGAGCGATCACTTGCGAAGTACTGAACGTACTGACTTATTCCAACCTCCCACCATGTATTATATCTTCGGACGTGATCAATACCAAGGAGGCAAGATCGACGTTTACGCACACGTGAAGGGAAGGACGAGTTCTGGGTCGGTAGCGAGCTGTGTCTGTCGGGATCAGAAGATTCCGAGGAATGAAACTCGGCGTGTGGTAACCTAGTGTGTCTAGTGTTCGACTTGTTTCGGCTGTGTATTGGATTAATCAGTTTTGTATCCAGCTACGGTGCATTATAGTGATTGGTTAAACTATTGGTGAGCAAACCCCAAGGAGAGGAGTAAACCCCTGTTGGGGATATAACCACTATAAAAATCCTGCCTTGCATTTACTTTACAGTTATTTCATTTTCCCTGTGAGACAGACCCGACACACATCTGACGTTACTAGGATATATCAGGCATACTCGTCACAAGCATCAGTAGGCTTATCTTAGTCACTACATCTTAGGATTTGTGAAAAGAAGCATAAATTTTTTTATAAGCCCAATTCACCCCCTCTTAGGCATTTTTTTTTATCTTAATTTGGTATCAAAGACAGGTTACTCAAACCACGGGCCTAACAAGCCTGAGTTAAAGATCTAATGGATTCTTCGATTTTGATGTTTCTGCAGAGGGACAATCCCATTCCAGACCACCACTCTTCGATGGAACTAACTACGCCATATGGAAAAACCGTATGAAGGAATTTCTGCTTGCTGCTGACTATGATCTGTGGGATATCATCACTACTGGAATACAATCCCAAAAAGGTTGATGAAACTCCAAAGAAAGGTGCTGATTACAATGCAACAGACAAGCGAGGAATCTCCATGATTGCCAAAGCAAAGAACATGATTGCCAGCGCGCTTACAAGAGCAGAATACAATCGTGTGAGCTCATGTGAATCTGCTAAAGATATGTGGGACATGCTTCAAGTAACACATGAGGGAACCACTCAAGTTGTACAAGAATGAATAGCCCTCTTGACTCACCAATACGAGCTGTTCAAAATGGAGGACAATGAGACTATAAGCTACATGTATGAAAGATTCATGAACATCATCAATCAAATGTTCTCGTTGGGAAAGAAAATACCAGACGGTGAGAAGGTGCGAAAAATTCTGAGATCTCTTCCAAGAGAATGGAATCCCAAAGTAACTACCATCTACGAAGCAAAGGACTTAGACGAACTCTCCATCTCGGAATTGATCGGATCTCTAACCACGTACAAGATGACTCAGATCTCCATCAAAGAAAAATCCCAAGTCAGAAATCAACCAAACATTGCCTTGAACATTGAACAGAAAATGACTCTGACGGCGAAGAAGAAATTGAGGAAGACATACTGGAGCAGATCGCCATGTTGACCAGAAAATTTGAAAAATCTCGGCTGAGAAGAAAATTTCAAAGGAAACTCCAAGTTCCAGCCAAGAAACAATGGAATATCGTCATCTGGAAACTATGTGCAGAAATGCTTTAAATGCAACAAGCCAGGCCACTTCGCCTCAAACTTCCCGATGGAAAATGGTGACAAAAAGATAAAGAAGTAGAAGTCATGATCACAAACTGGGAAGAGGTTGGAAGTGAAGAGGAGGAAGATCTCGCCTACATGGCCGATGATGATGATCAGGTATCTTCCACATCCACTATTAAGAAAATACTTCATCTGAATGAATTATATGCTAGGAAAGATGAATCTCATGATAACGCTTCCTCAGTCCCTGAAGTAGATGAAAAGGAACAGATGTTTGGAATAATTCAAAACGCAGAAAGGAGGATTAAGTCGCTCAACTCACAAGTAATATATTGGTTGGACAACGATATGACGTAGCTAGAGAAAAGCACCAAACGGATCCAGATAATGAACGTTTGAGAGCCGAGCTACAAACCCTAAGGGAAGAAAAATCTTATGTAATTGTGAAGAGCTTAAAAAGCAAAATAGTGATATATCTTGAGAAATCTCTGTTCTTAAAAATTCCTAGGAAGAAAAAGCACGTACTTTTGATAGACTTCTTGAAGGAAAACAAAATCTTGATATGTTACTCAGTATTCCTAGAAATGTTGGAAAATCAGGGATAGGATATTCCATGACATATGAACACACTGAACCACAAACTGTTAAAAAGCCTAAGTGTTTTTCATGCGGCCGTCACGATCATTACTCTAACAATTGTTTTTTGAAAAGAGCTGATATGTCTAAATATGTCTGGAGGTCAAAGCAGGTTCCTGAGAATCAAATTTCTAACACTGGCCTACCTGTGTTTAAGAGATCACAGTCTGTGACACATGATATATCACGTGTTAACAGGATTTATTTTGCCGCTAACCTTTTAGGACCCAATCAAAGTTGGGCACCTCAGAAAAGAATTGATTCGTGCAGGTACAAAGAAGAAAATCCAGCAAGAAAAACAAGTGGTATCTCGACAGTGGGTGTTCCCACCATATGACAGGTGATATTAGTAAGTTTGTGTCGGTGAAAGCATATGACGGAGGATATGTCTCATACACCGACAACACAAAAGCTAAGATTATTGGCGTTGGAACTGTCGGTAACACTTTACATACTGCTTAGATGACTATGGTTAGTTAAGAATATGGAGCATAACCTCATTAGCTTTAGTCAGTTGTGTGATAAAGGTCATACGGTTACTTTTGAAAATGATAAATGTGTTGTTAGAAATGATAACAAGGTGTGTTATTTAGTGCATCTAGGGATATAAATATCTACTGCATTACTCTTGATGATAAAATTGACCAGAACGTCAAGTGTTTAGCAGTCACACAGGATAACACCTGGTTATGGCATAGATGCTTAGGACATGCTAACATGGAACTACTATCGCATGTTACAAGCAATGCACTGGTACGAGGTGTCAGGAACCGAAACCGAAATCGAAACCTTAAATCATTTCATGCATTTTTTTTTTCTTTATTATTCATGCAATTGCATAATTAATTTCATGATTGAGACATAATTTTCGATATAAGATGTTACGAGAACTTTAGTTCTTAATATAAGATCTCGTAACTAAAAGAAATTTTGAAAGCTTAGTATTAAAACCTAATTATGAAGGAAACTATTTTAAATATTAAAATACTCTATATCACTTAAGTAATCGTAAGTGGTCAAAGTAAACAAAGATATATATTTCGAGAATTATATTCTCGATAGAAAGAAATTCGAGAAATATAGGATTTCGAGAAGTTCAATTCTCGACATAAGAGTTCGAAGTAAGGGATCTCGAGTGATTTTCCTCCATCAAGGATTTCGAAGTGTTCGAAATAAAGGATCTTGAGTGATTGTCGAATTTTCTTCAATCAAGGATGTCGAAATTATTCAATATAGAAGAATTTTACACCAATTGGATGTTCTGAAATCATATTAAAAACTTCAAATAGATTAAAGCTTAAATAATACTTTGCTTAACATGGGAGGAAAACAAGTCACCAACTTGACATCTAATCTAAGCACGAATTTCAAAGCTCCCATGTATATATCTAAACGCATAAAGAAGTAAAACCTTTCATTAAGCAGGAACCGTTGTTGAGTACTGAATATAGGAACAGAGAAAAAGAAACCACAAGAGAACGTTTGTTCGAATAAAGGAGAACACTCATTCGAAGGTAAGGGAGTTATTTAATATTTTCATAACTTGCATATAGGGTTAATAAGCTATGATCAAGTACACTCATGATGGGAAGCTTTCGTAAGCTTTAGAAATATGAGTTACACCAGATTTTAAAAGAGTTGTGTAATTATTGGGATATGTTTTCGGTATTTGCATGTGTTAGTATTTTAAGTGCTCGAACTTTTTAAATAATTTAGCAGATTTAAGTACCTTTGATGGGAAGATTTCCTTATAAGAATATTTTTAGGATTAAGTGTCCTAGGGTTTCCTAGATTTTGAAAGGAATCGTATATATATCTATCTATATATATATAATATATAATATATATATATATATAATATACATATGTTTATATAGATGGGATGTGAGGACATGTTTAGTATTTTCATGATTGAGTGTTACAAAGTTTCGACCTTCAAAACTAGAAGTTTTTATTGAAGACTATAAAGTCTCTGTAATTTATATAGTTCTCGGTATAGTTAGGAATAAAGATTTCGGCATTTTGTGTAGTTTTTTATATTACCTATGATGACCAGAGGGTTTTCGGCATATTATGTTATTGAAGTTTTCGACAGTATTATCTCCTAAGGTTTTCAGTGTTTCAAGTCCTTATTAAATATAAAGTTTTCGGTACATTCATGAAAGTTTTCTTTTAGTCATTGCCACCTTGTTTTCGGCGTACCTAACAAAGAGAGTTTTCGGTATTATGCCTACTATTGGAATTTAATGAGTTTTGATATTTTTAGGGTTTTCTGATACGATATATGTTAGGATTTTCAGTAATATTTTCAATACAGGATTGTTATTAGATTTCAATACGGATTTCGATATTGACTAAAATGTATCATCTTAAGCTGAAAGTTTAATAAATTATAGGTAATAAACAAGGTAAAGGCTACGGATAGGAGCGAACATGCATAATAATGCATGCATATCATGACACATAAATCATATTAGGGATTTCATATTTACCGAACATAATACTTCTATAGGTTAGGATTCCTATAAAGGCAAGGACAAGATTGAATTAGCGAACGGGAGTATAAACGAAACCTGTGAGTATGATATGCAACATGTGTTCCGTTTTTATGTGTTTATGTGCTATATGCTTTATATGAATATATTGATTTAGAATTCTATGATATACGTGTTATAATTCTATGATATACGTGTTACATTCTATGATATACTATATGGATTGACTGTGCTTATATGCCGTAATGTGCTCTTATGTGACAAATGTGATTTGATAGATTTGTGAGATATGTGAAATACGGACATGGGCATAGCATTTGCATATATGTAATAATGAACGGAGAAACCGTTATGACTGCTATGACATCGGATGATACGGATGCTACGGCATACTTCCCTTTCGGGGGATGATAGATACTTCCCTTCTAATCGGGGGATGACAGTTACTTCCCTTCAAATCGAGGGATGACCGAGTCCTGTACAGGCACATACAGATATTTACAGTATTGACAGAGTCCCATGCATGGGCGCCGACGGGCCTACGACACGAGTCTAGCCAGTCTATAACGGGAGTATCAAAAGAAAATGATCATATAGAATTGCATTGATTTATAGGTCATATGAAGGGATATGTGGACTATGGTTACGTGACGGGAATTCCTGTTTGAATAAGTGACTGTTATGTGAAAGAATATATGATTGTATGGATTTCACGTTTGATCTACGGATCTGATATGGACAATGATATGTGATGGATGTATAGAATGGTAAACAATCTACGGATTTTACGGAAAATGGTTATACGAACAAGGAATACGGAATAGGTATATGAAAGGAACGTTATTGATATCTATGGAAAGTGGATATGGAAGACGAATTGTTTTATTATTACAGTTTTATTTTATTATATGCATATGGAATAACATGTTGCGATCATACTCTGAATAATTATTTTACAGTGTTGTAGATATCTAACAGGCTACTTAGCACGCATCCACATACGAAAGCATGGATTCTAGGTTGGTCGGATACACTCTCATCCTACTCCCCATAGTTTATAGTTGCATATAGTTTAAGGAACGCTAGCAACTTTGATATGAACTAAAATGATTATGTTACGTACATATATGTACATTATGTGTGAAAGTGAATAGACAGATGTACGCCCCCGTTTATGTTTAAAAAGAATTTGAAAGGGAAAAAAAAGCGAAATAAATTTTATGGGAAAAATGTAATTGCTGCACAATATGGAAAAAGGAAACGGGACGTTACATGTAGTGGTATCAGAGCCTAGGCTTTAGGTTCTGTAGAGAATTGCATGGTTGGGTACTTTATGGTTATCCTTATCATATTTAGGCAAAAAGGGCAATAGATGAATTGACGCATATAGAACACAATGAACTTATGAAAGGGGATGAGGAAGACCGGCCCGACCTGAATCACATTCATTTCATACGCCTAAAGTTATATGAGCATGGAAACCCATGACAATTCCCCTACGATGGTATGGTAAGATGAGAAAGATGGGTATTGAGGACTTTATGGGTACAACAGATTTTGCAGAAACAGAAACGTAGAAAGAAATAGATAAGATGTTTAACCTATTACAATGAACTCTAGTAGAAGGATTTGACTATGTAATCACACTTTTACGGGGACAGGTATACGAGTGATGGGAAAACAATTTCAGCTAGTATAGTATAATCCCAGGTTGATTTGGGAGGATTCTTAAGAGATTTTGATGATACTTACATGCTTGAGATTTATAAGGATCAGAAAGAAAAGGAATTTTAGAGATGAGACAAGGAAATAGGTCTACAGGTAAATATTAAGGATTATTTAACCAATCGATTCATGATACTTCCCAATATGATTGACTATGGAAAGGATAAATGCTGAAGGTTTGAGCCAGGACTTCACTATACAACTCAAAATAATATAGTGCCATTATATATGGAATTAGTATGGAAAATTAAGGAAGGTTTTCTGTGCCAAAAGATTTGGAGATAGAGTCTATGAATTTTCAGATGGTGAAAGGAAGCAAGTCGAAGTACCGTTTGATAGAAAAGTGAAAAGGGCTGTATAATGAGTTTTGGCAACAAATATACAAGGAGGCTTTGCAAAGAATATTATAGGTAAGAAATGAGATTTATGATCGATTTCCAGCGAGTGAAACGGTACACCTGAAGTGTAAAGTTAATAGTGACGGACTAGAGATTGAAGCAATCTACCGGTCCTATCCTTAATAGACTTCGATGTAATACTAGATATGGAATGGTTATACCGATGTTTAGCGAAACTTGACTATTCTTAACTAGAAATTGAATTGTCTCCTTTGGATTAATCACGTATGATATTCAAATGAGAAAAGAATGTACGGATGGCACATCCAATAGTGAGCTGAGAAGTACTCAAATGATATGTGGGGATGTGAAGGACATATGAGTTATACTATAAGTACGTAATCATTTGTACTAAAGGTAGGAGACATTCCAGAAGTTAATAAATATCTCGATATTTTCGTGAGGAATTATATGGATTACTACAAGATTGAGATACGGAGTTTACCATTGGTTTCAACTAGACATGGCACCAATCGAACTAAATAAGTTAAAGATACAACTTAGGGAATTATTGGACAAAGATTAATCGTGAACGAGCGTATCGCTTTGGAGAATGCTTGTTCTATTTATTAGAAAGAAGGATAGTATGCTCAGATTTCGTATTGACTACTGGCAATTAAACAAGGTAACGGCGAAAAATAAATACCCGCCACCTTGGATCGATAACTTGTTCGATCAACTGTAAGGTTCCAAAGTATTTTTCAAGATTGACTTAAGGTTGGGACACCATCAACTAAAGATTGCAGACGATGACGTTCCAGAAACTATTTTTGGAACAAGTTATGAGCATCTAATTATGCCATGGGATTAAAGAATACCCCTACAACCTTTATGACGTTGATGAGTAATGTTTTCGACCTTATTTACACCAGTTCATGATCGTATTTATTGACGATATTCTGGTATATTTCAAACGAGAAATACAATGACATTAGAAGAATGTCAATGGAGTGTTGAAGAGTTAAAGGAATAATTAGCTAGGGTTTCTGAGTTAACTACTTCATTGGGTACCGAAGGTTCCGTAATTTATAGTGATACATCGTATCAAGGATTAGAATGTTTGCGAAGGTAGCATGAAGAAGTATTGGCTTATGCACTTTGACAGTTAAAAATATATGAAACATCAGGGTATAACATTCCAGGTATTTATGGATCATAATGATTTGAAGTATTTGTTGAACGAAAAAGAACTAAACACGAGACAAAGACGTAAGATTGGACTGCTAGGGGATCATTATAGAAAGATGAACATTGTTACAGACGTCTTGAATCGGAAGTCATATAGTACTATTTCCTAAGTATCATCACATTTAGTGTCAAATCTGATTGTTTTGAAATAAACAAATTTTGAAAGGAATGTGAATGGCATGAGTACTATTTGTACTTCGATTGTAATTCGTCTTACAGTGAAGGATTAAATGAAACAAGTTCAGTTAATGATGAAAAGGTAGCTAAGATTGCTGAAAAAGTGAAACAAGGACTAGGAAAGTCTTTTTTTTTTATTCTGGAGGAAAAATGGTATATGGACAATTAATAGTCAGATATATGTTATCCAATGTTGACAACTTACGAAGGGAAATAAAGGGAGAAGCATATACAATTCCTTATGCTATGTATTTGGGTAGAACTAAGATGTATTGAAACCTCGAATCTCACTATTAGTAGCTAAGAAGGGTAGAATGCGGCCAAATATGTGCTGAAATGTCTAGCTTGTCAACAGATTAGAGCTGAATACCAAGCGCTCGTGGGTAAATACTATCCTTTACCCTTATCAGTTTGGAAATAGGAATATATAACGATATATTTTCGTTAATGTCTACCTCCAACAGTTGAGAAAAGTGCCACTACTTGAGTAATTATCGGCGGACCTGCGGAATCTTCTCATTGTTTGACGTTTCAATGGAATTTTACAAAGGAATATCTAATGGAAAGACATCTCAATGAGACAGTTCGACTACATAGAGTATCCATGTTTATTGTGTCTGATCGTAATTTCCGATTCGCTTAATTTTGGGTAAGTTTACAGAAAGCGCAGGGGATTAGGCTATGTTGTAGTACGGTGTTCATACATGGATATGTGGACAAAAAATGAAAAATGGAAAATGAGACAGATATTGAAGGATATGCTTTGAGAGTGTATAATTAAATACTAAAGATCATGGAATGATTATATAGTGCTAATGGAATTAGCCTATAATAATCAGTACCATCTAGTATCAGCATGGCACCATATGAAATTTTGTATTATTGAAAATCGATATATTGGGATATGAAAGGTGAACGGATATTAGAAGGGCTAGATTTGATTTGGGATACGATGGAATAGATGGAAATAGCTAAGGATCGACTTAAAGCAGCTTAAGAATGATAAGGAAGTTACATTGATCAACCTCGGCGAGTAATGGAAGGTGAAGTTAGGAAGGAAGAAAAAGGAGAATTAAGTCTGCTATATATATGGGACTATCAGAGACACTTGAAAGAAATTGGGCCATGGACATATTGACAGGCGTTATCATTTGGTTTATCACAGATATACCATGTTTCCTTCAATATGTTACGACGATATAAGATCGGGTTCTCATATGTTATATGATAAACCAGTAAGTTACGTAGGAAACCAGCAGAGGTTCTTTAATAAATTGACAGACAATTGTGCGATAAAATAATTCCGATGGTAAAAGTACGATATAAAAACTACGTGACGCATAAAGCTATATGGGAAGGGATGGAAATATGAAGACACAGTGCGGTACCCATAGTTATGAAAGGATACGGTACGAAATTTCGAGGTCGAAATTTTTAAGGGGGGGGGGAGAATTGTCAGGAACCGAAACCGAAATCGGAACCTTAAATCATTTCATGCATTTTTTTTCTTTATTATTCATGCAATTGCATAATTAATTTCATGATTGAGACATAATTTTCGATATAAGATGTTACGAGAACTTTAGTTCTTAATATAAGATCTCGTAACTAAAAGAAATTTTGAAAGCTTAGTATTAAAAACCTAATTATGAAGGAAACTATTTTAAATATTAAAATACTCTATATCACTTAAGTAATCGTAAGTGGTCAAAGTAAACAAAGAGATATATTTCGAGAATTATATTCTCGATAGAAAGAAATTCGAGAAATATAGGATTTCGAGAAGTTGAATTCTCGACATAAGAGTTCGAAGTAAGGGATCTCGAGTGATTTTCCTCCATCAAGGATTTCGAAGTGTTCGAAATAAAGGATCTCGAGTGATTGTCGAATTTTCTTCAATCAAGGATGTCGAAATTATTTAATATAGAAGAATTTTACACCAATTGGATCTTCTGAAATCATATTAAAAACTTCAAATAGATTAAAGCTTAAATAATACTTTGCTTAACATGGGAGGAAAACTCGTCACCAACTTGACATCTAATCTAAGCACGAATTTCAAAGCTCCCATGTATATCTAAACGCATAAAGAAGTAAAACCTTTCATTAAGCAGGAACCGTTGTTGAGTACTGAAAATAGGAACAGAGAAAAAGAAACCACAAGAGAACGTTTGTTCGAATAAAGGAGAACACTCATTCGAATGTAAGGGAGTTATTTAATATTTTCATAACTTGCATATAGGGTTAATAAGCTATGATCAAGTACACTCATGATGGGAAGCTTTCGTAAGCTTTAGAAATATGAGTTACACCAGATTTTTAAAAGAGTTGTGTAATTATTGGGATATGTTTTCGGTATTTGCATGTGTTAGTATTTTAAGTGCTCGAACTTTTTAAATTATATTAGCAGATTTAAGTACCTTTGATGGAAAGATTTCACTATAAGAATTTTTTTAGGATTAAGTGTCCTAGGGTTTCCTAGATTTTGAAAGGAATCGTATATATATCTATATATATACATATGTTCATATAGATGGGATGTGAGGACATGTTTAGTATTTTCATGATTGAGTGTTACAAAGTTTCGACCTTCAAAACTAGAAGTTTTCATTGAAGACTATAAAGTCTCTGTAATTTATATAGTTCTCGGTATAGTTAGGAATAAAGATTTCGGCATTTTGTGTAGTTTTTGATATTACCTATGATGACCAGAGGGTTTTCGGCATATTATGTTATTGAAGTTCTCAACAGTATTATCTCCTAAGGTTTTCAGTGTTTCAAGTCCTTATTAAATATAAAGTTTTCGGTACATTCATGAAAGTTTTTTTTTAGTCATTGCCACCTTTTTTCGGCATACTAACAAAGAGAGTTTTCGGTATTATGCCGACTATTGGAATTTAATGAGTTTCGATATTTTTAGGGTTTTCTGATACGATATAAGTTAGGATTTTCAGTAATATTTTCAATACAGGATAGTTATTAGATTTCAATACGGATTTCGATATCGACTAAAATGTATCATCTTAAGCTGAAAGTTTAATCAATTATAGGTAATAAACAATGTAAAGGCTACGGATAGGAGCGAACATGCATAATAAAGCATGCATATCACGACACATAAATCATATAAGGGATTTCATATTTACCGAACATAATACTTCTATAGGTCAGGATTCCTATAAAGGCAAGGACAAGATTGAATTAGCGAACGAGAGTATAAACGAAACCTGTGAGTATGATATGCAACATGTGTTCCGTTTTTATGTGTTTATGTGCTATATGCTTTATATGAATATATTGATTTATGATTCTATGATATACGTGTTATAATTCTATGATAGACGTGTTACAATTCTATGATATACGTGTTATATGGATTGACTGGGCTTATATGCCGTAATGTGGTCTTATGTGACAAATGTGATTTGATAGATTTGTGAGATATGTGAAATACGGACATGGGCATAGCATTTGCATATATGTAATAATGAACGGAGAAACCGTTATGACTGCTATGACATCGGATGATACGATTGCTACGGCATACTTCCCTTTCGGGGGATGATAGATACTTCCCTTCTAATCGGGGGATGACAGTTACTTCCCTTCGAATCGGGGGATGACCGAGTCCTGTACAGGCACATACAGATATTTACAGTATTGACAGAGTCCCATGCATGGGCGCCGACGGGCCTACGACACGAGTCTAGCCAGTCTATAACGGGAGTATCAAAAGAAAATGATCATATAGAATTGCATTGATTTATAGGTCATATGAAGGGATATGTGGACTATGGTTACGTGACGGAAATTCATGTTTGAATAAGTGACTGTTATGTGAAAGAATATATGATTGTATGGATTTTACGTTTGATCTACGGATCTGATATGGACAATGATATGTGATGGATGTATAGAATGGTAAATGATCTACGGATTTTACGGAAAATGGTTATACGAACAAGGAATACGGAATAGGTATATGAAAGGAACGTTATTGATATCTATGGAAAGTGGATATGGAAGACGAATTGTTTTATTATTACAGTTTTATTTTATTATATGCATATGGAATAACATGTTGCGATCATACTCTGAATAATTGTTTTACAGTGTTGTAGATATCTAACAGGCTACTTAGAACGCATCTACATACGAAAGCATGGATTCAAGGTTAGTCGGCTACACTCTCACCCTACTCCCATAGTTTATAGTTGCATATAGTTTAAGGAACGCTAGCAACTTTGATATGAACTAAAATGATTATGTTACGTACATATATGTACATTATGTGTGAAAGTGAATAGACAGATGTACGCCCCCGTTTATGTTTAAAAGGAATGGTTTTGAAAGGAAAAGAAAATCGAAAAAAAAAATGATGGGAAAAATGTAATTGCTGCGCAATATGGAAAAAGGAAACGGGGCGTTACACGAGGTGTTCCTGACATAAAGTTCGTCAAGGACAAAATGTGCAAAGCATGCCAAATGGATATGAGGGAAATAATATATACGAAAAGGCGTACAAAACTTGGCCTCGCCATCCATGTACACACTGCCACCTCAAAAGTCATCCGGAAGCTTCAAAATTTCGCCTCGCCATCATAATGATCACGTACCGTGATCACGTGAACCTACAACACATAAATACGTGGAATGAGCTTATAAAGCTCAGTGAGTGAAAGTCATGCATGCCATGCACGTGCCCTAAATTGCAAAGGCATCCGCGCCAATGCTCCCTAGACCTCATACTTTTTCTTGTATTGTCTTGTCATGTGGGGCCCTTGGCTATCTTGCTATGTACCATCATGGAGCTCGAATCAACTAGGGATATAAAATATATAAGTGACAATACCCACACCTGAGAGGCTAACCCTAAGGCGCCTTTTCAATCCCAAGGTGGTTTCATACGTCACGCGGGCGCTTCACACTGGTAGCCTATTTGAGGTAGCCAACACCAGAGATACCCTCAGTGTCGCTTAATCCCTCAGCTCGCATCCTCCAGGTTCCACGTTCCTCCATGAGGGCATTCGCCCTAAAATCATGTCTTGTCTGGAACATGTCATGTCTAGGAAGTGGCGAGATAAAAGTCACCATGGTAGCATAGGAGAGCCGTGACTCAACTGTGTGTCGACATCAGACGCCCATATCGGCGAATATTTACTGATCTCAGACGATCTTGTATCATGCACGCTCTCGTATCCTGTCTTTAATACTAATCGTGCGTGCACATGAACATGTCGTGAATATGCATGTCATGTCATCATATAATATAATTAAATCACGTAAAAACTCACATAAATCATAGAAGCAAATAGACACATAATTCATGCATATACCATTATGTGTTGTAGTTCGGACTTCCACTTACCTGTCATCCGGAGATTATTAGCTCGTAATTCCATGAAATTCTTAGTCCATGGTTGTGAGCATAAAATTGAAACATCAGTGTATTATTTAATTTATTACCCTGTGTAAGCTTTTAAAGTTCCTAACTTATGATTCGTGCGTTGTGTCTATCGTGAACTACCTAGGGTTCGTGGCATCTACTTCCTCTACTACTACTTTGCGAACCCTACATGCTTTCTAATTCTATGAGTTTGTGAAGTTGATTGTTAAGCTTACAACTTGCCAAGTTCCTTAGTTTATCAAGTTTACGGTCTCATATTCAATTCGCGAAATAATAATCTAGTGACCCGTGAAGTTGGATTCGTGAAGCTGGTCCACTCCCTCCTGATTCACCAAGCTTGGGTTCGCCAAATTAGGTTCGCTAAGTAGGTTTTGCTAGTTAGGGTTCGCCAAGTTTGGCTTCGCGAAGTGGCACCTTCATAACCCGCGAATGTTCGATTCGTGACCTGCTCAATTCGCCAAGTTGGGTTCGTCAAGTTGAGTTCGTCGAGTTGATTTGCCAAGCTCGTCTAGTTCGCGAAGTGATCATGATACTCCCAATTTGCGAAGTTCATCTTATGGTTTGCGAAGTATGATCAATTCGTGAAACATTCCTAAACTAAGGGTTCGCGAAGTGCATTCGTGAATTAGGGTTCGTGACCTAGGGTTTTGCCAAGTTCATATTTGATCCACGAAATGCTTCTCACCTACATTCTTGACTTATGGAATTCGCCAAGCTTTCCTATTCGCAAGGTACATTCTAACTAAAAGCTCGCGAACTAGGGTTCGTCACCTAGCTTCAATTCGCGAAACCCTTGTTCCACTTATCAATTCGCGAACCTTCATGGTTCGTGAATTTGATACCTCGAACTTCCTTAAACACCCTTAATATACTAGAAACCTTATACTTCTCAATCAAAGTTAGTTTTTTTCCTAAGAACAGTTTAAACATAAAAGAAAACTTCCTTAAACACCCTTAATATACTAGAAGCCTTATACTTCTCGATCAAAGTTAGTCTTTTCCTAATAATAGTTTAAACATAAGAAAAAAACTTTATAAACTCTAGCTAAATTTCGAACTTAATAAAACCTAGCTATAAAAGTTCTAAAGGTTCAAAACCCCCATCAACTGAACTAATATAAACTCTAATTATTTCCAAATTTTCATATCTAACAACTTCTTAAACATTTTAAATCTTGGACACCTTCTAAGATTTTATCTCAGATAATCAATCGTATTCTGACGATTAATAACTAAAGAAAATAATCAAATATTTAGAGTAAAGGGATTATACCTTCCAAGCACTATTACGTTTGAATCTCCTTATATTGTTCGATCCTTGTTGGAAGGTCACCTTACTGTTCCACTTTTTTTATCTCTTCTTCTCTTAAGGTTTTGATAATTCTTTGCTTATAAGTTATAACATGCTAGTTCTCTTCTTATCTCTAACTTAACTTTGCGTGTAATGATATATAAATGACATCGACATTATTCAATTGTTATCTTAACATAGGGTAAAGGTATTATATTGTTATTATTTTCATTCCCTCCTAATTAAGTTTTCGAGTTCTATGGAAATACTATATCCTAGCTTCATATATTATTTTATAAGTTTCCCTCGATCCTAGTAATTAACTTTTACTTGGGCTTAAGAGATTTTAGCCCACTTGTGATAATGGTCCAACCTCCTTACTTTTACTAGTTAAAATTGCATATTTCTAATTCCTTGAGTTGTATCCAACCTTTATCAAAATTTCTCCTACCAAAAATTATCTACCTCACGTGAAATTATTTGTAAGTCTCAACTTGATTCCCTACCTAGTCAATTGTCCTAGTATCACATAATTACATAAGCACATAACATAGAATCACATAAACACGTCATAAACAGTCATATAGTCATACAATATGCATGCATATTTATTGGCCGGCTTACTTTACGGGACTCGGGTAGTACAGCGTAGTTGAACGGAAAAACAGAGTGTTACAGGAAAAGGCTAGATCTATGTTACATGAGTATGATATTCCTAAATAGTTTTGGGCGGAAGCTGTTAGAACAGCTTGTTATGTGTCTAATCGCGTTTTCCTTAGGCTGTTATTAAAGAAAATCTCTTATGAAAACTGGCATGGTAGAACTCCAAATATAGGATACTTTCGTGTGTTTGGATGTAAATCTTTTATCTTGAGCGACAAAGATAAGAGAGGAAAATTTGACTCTAAGGTAGATGAAGGAATATTCCTTGGTTACAGTCTTTATTCTAAAGCCTATCGTGCCTATAATAAGAGGAAGCTGACTGTTCAGGAATCCATACATGTTACTTTCGATAAGATTCCTAACGCAGTGCTACTGATGAGGAAGGTATATATTTGCCTTGTGCAGATTTACAGGGTACTAAGGACAGTGAGGACGATATTCCGACAGACGAGAACATTGATATACTAGAACCAGAGGCTGATGAACAACAACGTAGAAAATTCAAACATGCTTTCAGTCATCCGACACAAGTAATAGGGAATATTGAATCTGGAATCGAAACTCGAGCAACTGCACGTAATCAGGACACAGAGGAATCTCACGATGTACTGCTTTCAATGATGGAACCAAAGACGGTCCATGAAGCTCTAGACGATATATCTTGGATCTCTGCCATGGAGGATGAGTTATCTCAGTTCGAAAAGAGCCAAGTGTGGACACTCGTAGTCTCGTAGAGAGACCAGACGAAAAATCCATCATGGGAACCAAATGGGTCTTCCGCAACATACTCGACGAACACGGTAATATCACTAGAAACAAGGCGAGGTTAGTTGCAAAAGGTTATTCCCAGGAGGAAGGTATTGATTTCGATGAAACTTTTGCTCCGCTAGCTGGATTAGAGTCTATAAGTGTCTTACTTGCATATGCATGCTTTAAACGCTTTAAACTTTTTCAAATGGACGTAACAAGTGCATTTTTAAATGGCTTATAAATGAGGAAGTTTATGTAGAACAACCACTCGGTTTTTCTATGGAAGATTTTTCAAATCATGTTTTTAAATTGAACAAAACACTATATGGTTTAAAGCAGGCTCCTAGGGCATGATATGAAAGGCTAAGTAAGTTTCTGATTTACATAGGATATTCGACTGGAACTATCGATAATACACTGTTTATTAAGTATGAAGGTGATCAAATGATACTGGTCCAAATCTACGTTGATGATATCATATTTGGAAGTACTAAGAAGGAATTCTCTAAGCCTATGCAGAAGGAATTTGAGATGAGCTTAATGGGTGAGCTGAACTATTTCCTCGGGTTGCAAATAAAGCAACTTGACAATGGAACCTTTGTATCCCAGATGAAGTATAGCAAGGAATTACTGACCAAATTCGGGATGAGTGATTCCAAAGCAATTTCCACCCTTATGCATCAGACCACTAAAATAGATAGTGACGAATCAGGTACACCAGTTGATCAAACACAATATCGAGGTATGATCGGAAGCCTTCTTTACTTAACTGCTAGTAGCCCTGATATTATGTTTGCAGTTGGTATGTGTTCGAGATATCAGTCTGACCCTAGGGAATCTCACTTGACAGCAGTCAAGCGTATACTTAGATATATCAAGGTTATTGTCAATTTTGGTCTGTGGTACTCTTATACGGATAAATTCCCATTAATGGGGTATTACGATGCCGACTGTAGGGAAGATAGGAAAAGTACTAGTGGAACTTGCCAATTACATGGAAATTTCCTGGTAACTTGGTCTAGTAGAAAGCAAAATGTTGTCGCCCTCTCCACAACCGAAGCTGAATATATGGCCTTAGGAAATTATTATCAACAAGTTCTTTGGATGAAACAAACCCTTAGTGATTTGGTTGCGACAAAATTCCTATTCTGTGTGCTAGTGCCTTTAGCATTACTAAGAATCCGGTGCATCATTCTCGTACTAAGCATATAGAGGTTAAACATTATTTTATATGAGACCATGTTCAGAAGGGGAATATCAGTGTGGAATTCGTAGGAACAAATGATCAGCTTGCTGATATCTTCACGAAGCCCCTAATTGAGACAAGATTCTGCGACATCCGTGATCGATTAGGAGTCATTGAGCTAAATAAGGTTAGTAAACTTGCCTAAATTCTGCCATTTATTCTAGAATGTGTTATTTAGGTAAAAATTAGTAGTTATCCTATTCATAGATATCCTTTCAGTCTCTAGACTATTTTATGAATCTCGGATTTTATAAACCGTATCCTTAAGTGCATTCTTATTTTAGGAAAAAATTCATAGTTACCCGATTCTAAGATCTTCCTTAGCCATCTATATTATAATCGGAAATTCAGATCTTCAAACCTTTCCTTAGAGCTGTGATTACGTTTTTTAGGAAGAAATTCGTAGAGATCACATTTCAGCCCTTAAGTTATTTTAGGAAACTCGGATATTCAAAATCCTTCCTATTCAGCTATTTCAAATCCTTTCCTAACTTAAGAGATCCCGTCAAATCACTGAGAGATCCCTGACTCACTGACAGATAGTTTTCTACTTTCCCCTTTGAAATTCAAAATTCGAATTTTAAATTCCATCCTTATCCTTTCCTCAAATAAACCGCCTCTCTTCTTTAAAAAATCCAGAACCAACCTCAATCTTCATCATCTCCTCCGAGCTTCTCTTTAACCCTAAATACTCAAAATGGTAAAGTCCGCCGGATCCAAGACTGCCATCGCTGAATCATCCAGCCGCAAGCGAAAGGAACCCATGTCCGATGAAGCTCTATCCGATCCCCCTTCAGAATCACCCAAACCTGTCTCACCTTCCCCATCCTCTGTGTTGACCTTTTTGGTCCATGAGCATTAGAGAGTTTTGATGAACTATGTAATCGTAATGACGTTAGGTCTATAAATAAAGTAATTCGTTAAATGATCAATATGATGTCTAAGTATATGAAAATATTCAAACATGCATTGATTATGAGCTATAAATTGGTTAAAGCGTTGAATAATTGATTCGCATATGATTTTGTGATTTATTGATGAAACTATGTGATCGCATGTTATAGGCAGTCCATGTGATAGGATATATCGTTCTGTGCTATATATGAAAATAAAGCATGAGATATCCTACTAAGTTATAAAAGGAAAATATGCTGTTTATTTATGGGAAGTGATATATCTGTTGAAAATTGTTTATTCTTGATGCAAATCATATCTGCGATTCTTTGCATGCCTTCCACTGAATTTAATGTGCAATATTAAATTGATATCCTTCCTTATATTGATTGGAATATTCTATTATTAGGAAAGATTTTATTTGATTGACTTTGTGGATAAAGTGCTATTATATAGTATGTGTTATAAACGGATGTGATCTCTGAAATATGGAAAGTTGCGGCATGACATGATAATTCGTGATAGCTGTGATCTGATCTGATTTATGTGCCAAACATGGTAAATCATATTGATCTGATGCTATGTGCTATACATGGAAAATGTTTGATATGTTGCTATCTCGTGTGCTAAACTTGAAAAGTAAATCTGGATTGACTTAATCTGTAAACTGATAGCAGGGAATCACATATGGAAAGTTCTGTTATGGTAAAAATAATTCGGAACAATTGAATATGCCTTGAGAATAAATCTGAGATTTATATGGAATATAATCATGCTTTAATGAGCTTATAACCGTTGTGATGTTTCTAGAATAATGATTTACATGGCATGTTGATTTTCGAAAATTACATGGACTATATGCTTGATCTGGAGATTAATATCTTGATCTGTCTTTCCATGTAAAGTGTTGAATTTGCGAACCCATGACTATAAGCATTTTGAGCAGAAATAGTATTGAGAGATTCCTGAGCGTTCATTTGCGATAGCTTTCTGCCTACCTGAGCGATCACTTGCGAAGTACTGAACGTACTGAATTATTCCAACCTCTCACCATATATTCTGTCTTCGGACGTGAGCAATACCAAGGAGGCAAGGTCGACGTTTACGCACACGTGAAGGCAAGGACGAGTTTCGAGGGCCCTTCGGTAGCGAGCTGTGTCTGTCGGGAGTATGAGATTCCGAGGAACGAAACTCGGCTTGTGGTAACCTAGTGTGTCTAGTGTTCGACTTGTTTCGGTTGTGTATTGGGCTAATCAATAAGTTTTGTATCCAGCTATGGTGCATTATAGTGATTGGTTAAACTCTTGGGGAGCAAACCCCAAGGACAGGAGTAAACCCAGTTGGGGATATAACCTCTATAAAAATCCAGTCTCGCATTTACTTTACAGTTATTTCCATTTCACTGTTACACAGACCCGACACACATCTGGCGTTACTAAGATATATCAGGCATACTCATCATAAGCATCAGTAGGCATCTCTAAGTCACTACATCTTAGGATTTGTGAAAAGAAGCATAACTTTTTTATAAGCCTAATTCGCCCCCCTCTTAGGCACTTTTTTTTATCTTCATTTGGTATCAGAGAGGGTTACTCAAACGACGTGCCCAACAAGCCTAAGTTAAAGATCTAATGGCTTCTTCGAGTTTTGATGTTTTTGTAGAGGGACAATCCCATTACAGGCCACCACTCTTCGATGGAACTAACTACGCCATATGGAAAAATCGTACGAAGGAATTCCTGCTTGCTGTTGACTTGATCTGTGGGATATCATCACTACTGGACCATACAATCCCAGAAAGACGGATGAAACTCCAAAGAAAGGTGCTGAATACGATGCAACAGACAAGTGAGGAATTTCCTTGAATGCCAAAGCAAAAAACATGATTGCCTGCGTGCTTACAAGAGAAGAATACAATCGTGCGAGCTCATGTGAATCTGCCAAAGATATGTGGGACATGCTTCAAGTCACACATGAAGGAACCACTCGAGATGTACAAGAAAGAATAGCCCTCTTGACTCACCAATACGAGTTGTTCTAACCACATGTATGCAAGATTCATGAGCATCATCAATCAATAGTTCTCGTTGGAAAAGAAAATATCAGACGATGAGAAGGTGCGAAAAATCCTGAGATCTCTTCCAAGAGAATGGAATCCCAAAGTAACTGCCATCTATGAAGCGAAGGACTTGGAGAAACACTCCGTCTCGGAACTGATCGGATCTCTAACTACGCACGAAATGACTCAGATCTCCATCAAAGAAAAACCCCAAGTCAGAAATCAACCAAACATTGCCTTCAACACTGAACAAGAAAATGACTCTGAGGGCGATGAAGAAACTGACGAAGACATACTGAAGCAGATCTCCATGCTGACCAGAAAATTTGAAATTCTCGGCTGAGAAGAAAATTCAGAGGAAACTCCACGTTCCAGCCAAGGAACAAGGGAATATCATCATCCGGGAACAATGTGCAGAAATGCTTCACATGCAAGAAGCCTGGCCACTTCGCCTCAAACTGCCCGATGGAAAATGGTGACAAAAAGATAAAGAAACAGAAAGCTATGGTCGCAAACTGAGAAGAGGCCGGAAGTGAAGAAGATGAAGATCTCGCCAACATGGCCGATGATGATGATCAGGTATCTTCCTCATCCACTATTAAAAAAAAATACTTATTCTGAATGAATTATATGCTAGAAAAGATGGATCTCATGATAACTCACAAGTAAAGAAGTTGGTTAGGTAACGAGTTGACGTAGCTGGAGAAAAACACAAACCGATCTAGATAATGAACGTTTGAGAGCCGAGCTAGAAGCCCTAAAGGAAGAAAAAGCGTTGTGTAATTGTGAAGAGTTTAGAATGCAAAATAGTGATATATCTAGAAATATCTCTGTTCTTAAAAATTCCTTAGAAGAAAAAGCACGTATTGTTGATAGACTTCTTGAAGGAAAACAAAATCTTGATATGATAATTCCCTGAAATGTTGGAAAATCAGGGATAGGATATATCATGACACATGAACACACTGCACCATAAACTGTTAGAAAGCCCAAGTGTTTTTCATGCGGCAGTCACGGTCATCATTCTAACAACTGTTTTTTGAAGAGAGCGGATAAGTCTAGATATGTCTGGAGGCCAAAGCAAGTTCCTGATAATCAAGTTTCTAACACTGGCCTACCTATGTTTAAGAGATCACAGTCTGTGACACATTATATATCACGTGTTAACAGGAGTTATTGTAATACCCGGGTCCCGTAAGTGCACTGGCCAATAAATATGCTCGCATTTTATATGACTTATGTGATCGCATGGTATATATTTCATGATATTATATATATTTATATGATTACATGCTACATGTTATATGTATTTTATATGATATGAATTAGATGAGTGTGTTGTGAATTAGAGAAATTTTGCTAAAACTATATATAGTAGGGGTTAGTACGATTGAATGGATGGGAAGACCTAGAGTATATTAATCAGGACAATAGTAGTAATCGGCCGATTTAAGTCCATGTAGATATTAGATTTCGCCAAATCAATAGAGTTTAAGCAAAATAAAATCGGCCGATGGGATAAGGTTAACAAAAAGATTCGACCAATGATAGTACAAGTAGGATAGAACATTGAGAAAACCAAAGGTCAATTAGGAATTCCTTAACATAAGTGGTAAAGGCTTAGTCACCAACTAGTCCCATCACTCACCAATCCCCAAGCTCGAACCCTTATAAAAAACGTTGAGCATCAAAAGAAAAACGTGAGAACGAAAATTCCCTTAAGCATAAAAACGAAAGAAAAACCCTTGCCAACAAGAAGTGAGAAGGAAGGGAACTAAAGTAACTTTGCCAAATTAAGAGAGATCACAACCGTTCAAGTTCAAACTGTGGTAAGTAGTTCTTATAATTTCTTTCTCTGTCAAAACTAAGGGTGTTATAGGTATTCTAACCTAAGAAATTAAGAGAAAGCTTAGGAATTAAAGTGTAAGAAAAAGGGTGAAAACCCTAGATTAAGATAAGAGTTCATACTAACAATTGATTCGACTAGGACATGTTTTGAATAGCATAGCATATTCTGAAATTCATAATTATAATATGGAATGATTTTGAACTAGAACTAACAATTCTCGAACGAAAAAATTTTTTAGAACTGATGAACTTCAGGTAGATAAGGATTATGTTTTGGATAGATGAAGATTTTAAGTTTCGGCCGAATATAGCTAACATCATGAACAATCGGCCGAATCTGAAAAAATGACAACACAAACGACAAAAGTAAGTTCGAACCTTGCTGGAATCGGGCGAATGGAGGTTTTAAAATATAATGGAATTGGGCTAATAGAGTATATACAAGAAAGATGAAATCGGCCGATTTGTAGGGATATGCTAAGTTTCGGCGAATGCGAATATAATATAAAACAAATCGACCGAATGGCGGGCCGTCATGCATCCCAATTCGAATTGGGCCGAAATGTGTGACTAGACTTTGTGGTTCGTCACCCATTGTGGATTGCTGGACTTTTGTCCTTATTGGATTTGAGCTCTGAAAATGGTGCATAGTAAGTCACTCGAGGGCCCTGAGAGATATGAGACTGGGTTTGATCCTACTAGGGTCTGAATGCTTTGGCGCGGATGTCTTTGCAAATGTGACACGTGCACGGCATGCATTATTCCTACTTACTGAGCTTTATACCATGTTTTTATGTGTTGTAGGCGCACGCGACCACAGTACGTGATCGCTTATGACGACAAGGCTATCTTTTGACGCCGATGAGGCTTGGCTCTACTGGTCAAAGCTGAGGCGCTTAGGGTCATGTTGGGAGAGGTCATGGGTTCGAATCTCATCGCTGTGACATTTCCCTAGGCCTGCCCACATGGGCCCAGACATGTGCGATTGACCTGGTCGGCCTGCTTAGCAGGTAGTGGGTCGCACTCGGGGTTTCACCATCGGCTTTCCCGGTTATCAAAAAAAAGGCTATCTTTTGAAGCCTCCAGCAACTTTTGAGGGTGGTGTGTACATGAATGCGACCTGTGTGGCGGAAGATAGGATCTCTTTTGATGCATTTATGTAACCATCCTATTTAATTAGGATTGGAAGCGATATTTTGACATGTACAGAATGAATTCCTTTATATAAAAGGAAAAATTTTACCCATGTTTTCGCGTATTAATTTCTTTGTACTAATATTAGCCACGTAAGTTAGTATTAGAACGAGTAAGTAGATGGCGAGGCGCCACAGTTATTTTGCCGCTAACCTTTTAGGACCCAATCAAAGCTGGGCAGTACAAAAAAGAATTGATTCATGTAGGTAAAATGAAGAAAATCCAACATAAAAACAAGTGGTATCTCGACAGTGGGTGTTCCCACCATATGACAGGTGATATCAGTAAGTTTGTGTCGGTGAAAGCATATGACGGAGGATATGTCTCATACACCGACAACACAAAAGCTAAGATTATTGGCGTTGGAACTGTCGGTAACACTTTACATACTGCTTAGATGACTATGGTTAGTTAAGAATATGGAGCATAACCTCATTAGCTTTAGTCAGTTGTGTGATAAAGGTCATACGATTACTTTTGAAAATGATAAGTGTGTCTGTTGGAACTATTTAATTGTATTTAATTAATATAGTTGTCTTAGTCTTGCTATGCAAATTAGTAGTCTTGGGCTAAATTGTAATTAGTCATTGTATGGGACTACTTGTGTAAAATATACCACGAGGTGGTATATAAGTGAACTCCTAAGAAAATTCGCCAACCCTTACTTGTTCTACAAGTTTTCGCTCCCAATCTTCAATGAAGGTAAATCTCATACGTAAGCTTCGAATTTCTTTGATTTACGATTCGATTCTTCTATATTCGATCTGTGTTGGATAAAAAAGGACCTAACAATTGGTATCAGAGCAGATTCGTTCTGTTTTGAATCGAAAATTGTAGAATTGGATCGAAAATTTAATTCTGTTCACTGTTCATCGAAGAACAGTTTGGCGCGAAATCTGTTTTCGATCCAATAGCTTAATTCTGTGCTTAATTGACTTGAATTTGGTGTTTCTGTACTTGTTTAAGTGATAGATCATCATTGCGATCAGTTCTGTAGCAGTTTAAACTTCGATTTCTAGGATTGAATTGCTTCTGTGTGTTACTGTTTGCGAAGAACATGAAGAACACGTTCTGACTTTGATCGATCAAATTCGATATATTTTGCTTCATAACGTGTTTAATTGCTTGTTCGTGCGTGATTAGTACTTAATTGCGAGCAATTGCCTCAAATTTCACTATCTGATTCTTTGTTTTTGCTCGAATTAGTGTTAATCGTATTCTGTGAATTTTTCTCGATTGCTCAATTTTTCTCGCTAAGTTTTGCGATCGGATTAGTTTCTCGATCGATAAACCTAGCGCGAGAATTTTTCTCGGTCAGAATACGAAGTCAGTACTAGAATCGTCATCAGCAGAAACGATTTTAGTTAGAAATATTTCTCGAGCATTATACAGCGAAAAACTTTTTCGAGAGAGACTTATTTTGACTTTGCATGCGTAAAAACTTTCACTCGAAAAACTTTTTCGGTCAATCCTTTTAACGTTTGACCATGCGAAAATCATTTACACGCGAGAAACTTTTCTATTCAACAGATTTATTTTGACTTGTCGAGAAACTTACTAACGTACTGTTTCTTTACGATTGAAATAAATTCACGATCAAGAAATTTTTCTCGACCGAATGATTTTGACCAATTTATCTCACTCGTAAAATATCTCGCTGACAAAATTTCTCGCACGAAAACAGTACACAGTACACTCTATCTCGACGGAATTAATTTCGATCAAACTTTAAAGATTGAATCGAAAATAATTCTCGATCTAATTTTCGAATCAAACGCTACTAACGAATTTTGTCACTTGTGAAGCACATTACATCATCTTCAACCTTCAAAACAATTAACGAAGATCCTTCAACAACTTAACTACAATACAAACATGGATGCTTACTCAATCGGAAATGACAACCGTCCGCCGATCTTGCAAAGAGGCGAATACACAGTGTGGAGAAGCCGCTTTCTGAATTTCATTGCTCTAAAGGATCAAGCCGAGAATCTACTGAAGCAGCTTCTAGGCGACTAAAGGAGCCTAGAGAATACTCACTGGAGGAAAGAGCTAGAGCTAAGGCTGATCTAGTAGCCATGAATACCCTTATGCAGGGCATCCCTAACGATATATACAGACAAATCGACAGCCTTACATCGGCTAAAGGGATGTGGGATGAGCTGCATAGGATGATGCAAAGGACGGAAGTTGGCATAAAGGCCAAGAAAGCAAACATTCTCACTGCTTACGACTCATTCAAAGCAAAACCGGAGGAGAGCCTAAACGAGATCTACCAACGATACCTCACTCTTCTCAATGAAATGAGGAAGATAGAAATAACGAAGACAAACATGGAGACAAACATAAGATTTCTATCTTCTCTGCCCACTGAATGGAAGAAAATATCCACTCAAATACGACAAAACAAAGATCTAGAGGAGTTGGATGTCCATGCCGTGTTCGACAATCTCGCTCAGCACGAGGAGGATATACGCGAGATCAGCAAAGAGCAGAAAGGCAAACAAATCGATGACACAGTTGCCTTAGTCTCGGAGAAGAGGAGCACTAGATCAAGAAAGGATAAGATCGTTAGGCCACCTTCATCATCAGAGTCAGAAGAGGAATCGGACTCCGACATCGAGCCGAACATGAAAGCCCTTGGAAAACAGTTAGCTCTCATAGGACAAATGATGAGCAAGAAGTACTTCAAGAAGAAGTCTTCAACCTCAGCCAATAGACTTCGGACTACAAGCTCCAAGAACAAAGAACGTGCTCCGGAGAGTTCCGAGGTCAAGAATCCCAAAGAGACTAACAAATGTTTTAACTGTGACAAAGCAGGTCACTTCGCCAGAGAATGCACTCTCCCGAAGAAAAGAGATGCAAACTAATACTCCAAGAAGCTTCAATTGACAGAGCAGAAAGAAGCTGGAGTAGCTCTCATGGCCGAACAGGACCAATGGCTCGAGGACACGTCGAGCTCCGAAGAAGAGAACTTAGACCTCATGGCCCGTCTCGACAACGAATTGGACGCCGAAACATCCACTCCTACGGACGACGACAATGCATCCACGTCTTCAAATGAGGTAGTCACTCCTTCCACATTATTGACCATGTTAGAATCATATCAAAAGCAATATGCTAACATGAAACGTGAACAGAAAAGTATAAAGGAAGTAGAGAACGAACTTGAGAGAGCTCAGGAGAAGATAGATAGTCTCGAACAAGAACTTAGGAGCTCTAGTGCAAAAATAGATGAACTTACCAAGAGCCTCCAGTCTAGAGAGACTAGTCAACCTCAACTAGGACAACAGAGCGAAACGATTAAGGAATTAGAAGATAGGCTAGCAAATAACTACAATTGCTTGGTTAGAAATCTCAACGAGAAAGCCATTTTAAATTGTAGGATAACCGAAGCTACCTCTAAGATCACTAACTTAGAAGCTCAATTAGAAACATCGAATGCTAAGATTAGTGAGCTTGGTAAGGATTTCGAAGCCTGTCAAGCCGCGAAACTAACCGTGGAAAATAATTACGCTCTCCTAGGTGAGGAACGCAAGAAATTATATGCCAAAGTAAAGAAATTGGACGATATAGTTACGCGTAGGGGACAGTCCGAGCAGACGATATTTTTGAACAAGCCCAAGGATATAGAGTTCTATAATCCTATAGAAGGTATAGGTTTCACTAACCCGTGTGTTTTACAAAAGAAAGAAATATATGATGTTAAACACATGCGCTTAGGAATAACCTCTCTTAGAAATTTTACTGATTCGTCTTATGCAAATACTTTCGATTCATCCATTAGACAAGGTCCACATGGTCCAGAAATCCCCTTTGACTACAAAGAACTAAATGAAAGGGACAAAAATAGGAAAGAAACTCTAACACCTGTCTGCAATTTAGTTCAAATTCTACCTCCTGATTCTCATACACACCACGAGGAAGTTAAAGCCATTAATTATAAAAATTTTCTCTACAAACCTCCTATAATAAAACAGATAGAGGAGTCACAGGCAAAGTTAGAAAAAGAACGAGAGAATTTCGAAGCTGAAAAGAAAAAATTCTTTAAGGAGATGGTAAATCTCAAGGCTTCCTCGTCCCCCCAAACTACCTCTCACGCTATTACAAAAAGCGTGAAAAATGAAAAATCGCCTTTGAAAGATAATTTTGTAAAAATAATTCGGTTAAGAGTGCTATGACTAATTTCACTTTACCTACGTCTACAGGGAGCGTAGCGTCAGCACTAAAAACAAAGGCGAGAGTGTCTAGCCCTAAGATAAAGAAGGAGCCATTAGATTTAAATGTTTTTGAGCATGCTAATCCTTCTGTTACAATAAAAGACACTCGTAGAAATAAAAGAGCTATTTCCATTTTTAAGATAATTGCTTCTACTTATTCACTTCAGCCGATCACCTTTAGAAGCACCAACTTCGAAATAGGCTCTACGTCAAAAATTAATCATTCTGAAACAAATGCCACAAGGAAGACTCGTAGGAAACAAGATCCAGCCATAAAGAAAGCTTATGGCGCCGTACATGAATGCACTCACCTAAGGTATCCCGTAGACATTAAATCCCCCAAGCACCTTATGAGACTATCACAAGAAAAGATCTTTTCCTCAGTCAAACCCTCCAAAGCATTTGTACGTGCTGAAATTAACCTTCCCTGTAAGGTTCAACCCAAATGGGTTCCTAAATCTCCGCCTAGGACGACAAAAGCTGAAAGGGCCAAGTCTCCTATAGAGGCAAAACCCAAACCCACTTTTTTAAAAGTGCAATGGGTTATTAAGACTCTTCCAAAAATAGATTTAGGAGTCATATCTGAACCCAAAACTAAATCTGCTAATCCGAGAGGACCCATGTTTAAGTGGGTACCTAAAGCTCTCTAAATTGTTTTTGCAGATCCATCATGTGTGGTACCTCGACGCTGGTTGCTCCACACACATGACTGGTAGACAAGAGCTGCTGAACAACTACAAAGACCGACCAAACGGCAAAGTCAGATTTGGGAACAACGATTCAGCCCCGATTCTAGGACTTGGGGATATCATTCTGAAGAATCTGACCATCAAAGATGTCTCGTACGTCGAAGGCCTCCGCCATAACTTGTTCAACATAGGCCAATTCTATGACAAAGGCTTCCAGGTGGTCTTCCATGCTGACCGGTGCAGAATTGTGGATAGTCAGGACACAGAACTCCTTCAAGGACTTCGGAGATCCAATCTATACACGATCAACCTGACGTCTGTGCGGCCCTCGACAGCTGTATGCCTCATTTCTCAAACTGATTTACAGAGGAACAGCTTATGGCATCAACGACTGTCTCATCTATACATGAAAGCTCTCCAACGCCTTTCTACGAAAAAGTTGGTTCACGGTCTTCCAACTATACAACTACAAAGGGAGCATCACTGTTCGGCGTGTCAATTAGGAAAAATGAAGCGAGCCTCTCATCACATCACGTAAATTGCATCTACTTCTCGACCATTGGAACTAATTCACATGGATCTCTGTGGTCCGATGCAGACTCAGAGTATCAATGGAAGAAAGTATGTCCTAGTGATTGGGGATGACTATTCTCGCTACACGTGGACTAAGTTCCTCCGAACGAAAGATGAGACTGGTGACTTGATCATCAATTTTGTGAACACAACTCAAAATCTGCTGCAACAGACTATTCAAGTTGTTCGAACAGACAACGGCACTGAGTTCAAGAACAATCACCTCAGTGAGTTTTATCAGAAACTTGGAATAAGTCAACATTTTCAGCCGCCAAACACCTCAACAAAATGGGGTCGTTGAAAGGAAAAATCGAACACTAGTGGAAGCCGCTCGTACAATGCTGATCCAATCGGGACTTCCACACTTTCTATGGGCTGAAGCAGTCAATACCGATTGTTTTACTCAAAACAGGACGGTGGTTCACAAACGATTCAACAAAACTCCGTACGAGATTGTGAATAATAGAGTGCCCAATATCTCTTTCCTTAAAGTCTTCGGGTGCAAGTGCTTTGTGGCGAACGACCGAGAGCAACGTGCAAAGTTCGACCCTAAAGCCTTCGAAGCTACATTTGTCGGGTATTCTTCAACGTCAAAAGCGTACCGAGTATACATCAAGTCCAACCGAACTATTAAGGAAAGCTTCCACGAAGTGGCAGAAATGGCTTCTGGTCAATTCAGTCCAGGACCCGTGCCTAACCTGTTGGCTTCTGAAGACAATATTTCAGAACCCGTAATCACTGGTGTGTTGGCACAAAACCAACAGAAGATGGCAACAACTTCAGGATCAGTGTCAGACGAAGCAACGAGACTTGCAATAGACGACTTAGATTCTCTCTTCGAACCAGTATATCGGTCATACACGCCTACACCAACAATGGATTATCTACCGAACGAGACCGACGTACCGAGTTCATTTCACACCTCTACCCCACCCGATACAGAATTGCCACAGAACACCGAAGAACCTACAGTGGTCATCGAGGAAGTATCATCTGAAACGATCAATCCAAGTGCAGTATTGGAACTTCCTCAGACAAATGATAAATCTGAGACTATAGGCAATCTAGATCCATAGATGGCTGACGCATCGACTTCAGCCTTGCCTCATGAGCGCAAGTGGACGAGAGGCCACTCGGTTGACCAGATAATTGGCGATCCCTCGGTTGGTGTGAGGACACGTCGTCAACACAGTCTTTTCAGTTGCTTCCTGAGCCAAAACGAGCCTACCAAAGTAGCAGACGCACTTCGAGACCCGGATTGGACAATTGCAATGCAAGAGGAAATCAATCAATTCGAACGTCTTCAAGTGTGGACCTTGGTACCCCGTCCACATGGGAAAACAGTGGTCGGAACTAAATGCGTTTTCAAGAACAAGAAAAATGAAGATGGTGAAGTGATCCGGAACAAAGCAAGGCTAGTTGCTAAGGGATACAATCAACAGGAAGGCATTGACTACGACGAGACTTATGCTCATGTTGCCCGTATCGAAGCTATCCACCTCCTGCTGGCTTATGCGGCTCACAAAGACTTCAAAGTCTATCAGATGGATGTTAAAACCGCCTTTCTCAACGGCGTGTTAAAAGAAGAAGTCTACGTCGCTCAGCCGGAAGGTTTCGTTGATCAAGAACATCCCGATCATGTCTATCGCTTGGACAAAGCTCTCTATGGACTAAAACAAGCACCACGTGCTTGTTACGATGTCTTGAGTGATTTCCTCGTGAAGTCTGGATTCATACGAGGAACGATAGACACAACCCTCTTCATTAAATGGCATGACAAAGATCTGATGGTCGTCCAAGTATACGTCGACGACATCATCTTCGGTTCAACAAATCCTCGGCTCTGCAAGAAGTTTGGAGATCTCATGAAGAGCAAATTCGAGATGAGTCACATGGGAGAGATGCAATTCTTCTTAGGCCTTCAAGTCAGGCAGCTCAATGATGGAATTTTCATCAGTCAGACAAAATCCATCAAGGATATTCTGAAGAAATTTCATCAAGACCAGAGCAAGACTCTTAGCACTCCTATGTCACCAAGCTGCAAGTTGGATGCCGATCCCTCTGGCAAGTCGGGTCGACATCACACTGTATCGCAGTATCATTGGATCTCTTCTCTACCTTACTTCGAGCCGGACGGACATCATGTTTGCCACGTGCTTGTGTGCCCGTTTTCAAGCCGATCCCAAAGAATCCCATATGCTCGCGGTCAAAAGAATTCTACGCTACCTTAAGGGCACCTCTACCCTTGGCCTATGGTATCCAAAGGGTACGAATTTTAAACTTATCGGCTACACTGACGCTGACTATGCAGGTTGCCGAATGGACAGGAAAAGCACGTCCGGTGGCGCTCAATTTTTAGGCGAAAAGCTGGTCTGCTGGTCATCCAAAAAGCAGAGCTGTGTGTCCACTTCGACGGTCGAAGCAGAATACGTAGCTGCTGCCAGCTGTTGCTCACAGATGCTGTGGATGCGGACACAGCTTCGCGACTATGGGCAATCTGAATAATATACCCATATATAGTGATAGTCAGAGTGCAATCGCCATTACTTGCAATCCTGTTCATCATTCACGCACAAAACACATAGACATTAGATATCATTTTATCAAAGATCACGTAGAAAAAGGCACGATAGAGATGTACTTTGTGAACACGGAATTTCAGCTAGCCGACATTTTCACCAAGGCATTGGATGAGAAACGATTTCAATTCCTTGTCGGAAAATTAGGCATGCTGAATCTTCCGTAATATGTGCATTACCTGATCTTCTGTGCTATCACATGCTCTATTCTATGTGCTTTCCATGCTTATTTGTCCTTATCTTGCGTGATATAAATAATATAAAAATAGAAAAAATATATATATGTATATATATATATATATTTCTATATATAATATAAAGGGGTGTGACGAAATCCTTTAGGATGCTTTGATCTAAAGTCACTTAGAATTTTACCCCAAAATGCGATCGATTTGATTGCTTAATTTTGTCAGTCTAAGTCGCATTCTTGTGTCTAAAGGTCATTAGGTTGCTCCACTACACACAAAGCCACTATAAATGTGAGGATTCAAGCCTTGTTATCTTTTTCTTTCTTTGGATCTATTTCTCGAGTGAGTCACACATCAATTGCTTGTCTTAACTAGTGATACTTGGCCATACTCATCTTGCATTAGATCGTCAGGAAAATGATAAGGGAGTTTAGGATATTCCTCATTCGGCCTTATATCAATTTCTCCACGTTAGCCCTTAGTCATCCACTTTGAGCCTTCTCCGACATCCTTTTCTTCATTTAAAAACCCATTCCTAGCCTTCAACCGAACTTTATACTCTTCGAATGGTTGTTCAAACGAGAAAAGGAGGGGGAGATAACAAAAGAAAAAGTAAGATGATGACAAAAGAAGGCATTGCTCAACGCGCAAAAATCAGACCAAAGGAATCGGCCTTCCGACTACCTTGTAGAAAGTGGCATGTATCCTGCTGTGAACTTCTCCAACGATAATCTCGTACACTCGTCAGAACGGCTGGAAGAGGAGCACCACGAAGTAAACTTCTCCAACGATAATCCGATCTAATATCGGGAAAGGAGAAGAGGAGTGCAGCCTCGGGTACGAATTCCATAACCGAGAACTTCTCCAAATTGATAATCTCTGAAACCTCTATAGGGATTAAGAGAAGAGGAGCACGGTATCGGCCCGAGAACCAACAAAAAGAACTCCGCCTACGATAATCTCCTAGAGCCTCATGGAGAAGCGGAGCTTCAGCTTGAGCATAACATAAAAAGGTATAGTTCTTAAAAGAAAAGGAGGAGAATGATTGAAAAGAAGAAAGACGCCGAAAAAAAAAGGGAGACGGACGTAGAATTGGAAGACGATTAAGAGATAAGCTCACTTTCCTTTAAATTCTTTCCGTTCTAAATCCTAGCCAAATTATAACCCTTACAACCCTTTGATTCCACATAGACGGTCTCTCGCTTATGTGAAATGATTAAAAATGCCTCGATCAGAGGTAAATTGACTAAAATTGCTTGTGTTGACTTGAGTGATAAAAAATATAAAAATCCCAAGATAGCTAATTGAGAGCAAGAGCGAACCTAGTGAGAGTTGTCGAAATGGACCAGACTATGGACTGAGGACTTTAGTTTGACGACATGACTTGATGGCATTTTCTTCTTTCAAATGTCTCGTAAAATTTTAGGCGTGACGTTTGATCGAAGCAAAATAATCTGACCCCATAAATAAAAAAAAAATATAAAAAAAATAATAATATATATATATATATATATATATACATATATAATAATAATAAATAATAATAAATATAAAATTCGCACATTTTGACATGAAATGTTATGTTTCATATGCGTTGAATTGAATAAATGCGATTTCTTTAAGTGTATCGCACATTCTAAATGCAATGTTAGATTGCATTGGTACTGAATTGTTTAAATGCGATAAATTTTTCATTGCTTCTACCCTCACACAATATTTTAAAGTACATGTTTTCGGGGACCATGTATACATACTTACTTGGTAAATTTGTGTGCTCGTGACTTGAATTGATTTCATATGCTTGCATAATTAGTCAATTCTTGTGCATCAATTGAGGGGGAGCAAGTATAAGACTTGTAGATTAGCTCCAAATATTTTTGACGCTTTTCTCTGAGTATTTCAGATCTTTCAAAATTAAGGAGCGAGACGTCGACACTACAAGAGAGGAGCTAGACAAAGTCCAATATTTCAAAGATAAAACTGCCAAAAATAACTGTTGATTAACTCCATTATTTCTAATGCTTATCTCTAAGTGGTACAGATTTTTAAATTTCTGCCAGGGGAGCTAGACGTTACTACTCGGAAAAGACAGGGAGTTAATTGCATTTATTTTAATTACTAAGTGGGAGCCTTATAATGGGTTTTATTTTCAAATAGGGGTCAATCTGAAATTCCTTAGAAAACTTACCATCGAGAAACTGAATCTTAGAATTAATTCGCAAAATAAAAGTTTCTCGATCGTAAACAGTGTCGGGATCGATTTTGATTGACTGCGACAATTTGCGATCGAAAAATTCGAATTTTTCGTGTGCAAATAGTAATGGGCCTGATCCCTTATATCGCAAAAGTGTCAAATCACAAGCCCGGTAACATTTTAATGATTGTTAATAAAAGTTAACTTTTGTCAGTCGAAAAACTTTTTCTCACGCAAAACCTAATCGACAAAAATTCTCTCTCGCAAAACTTTCTCAGACGATACACAATCCTTCAAAAATCTTTCAATTTTTCACTTCAAATCGTCTGATTAAGGTAGAAATTCGATTCGGTTAACGATTTTGAATGTTATAACTTGATTTGCATTTCCATTCTGTAGTTTTTCGCATGATTTTTCGACTGTTCTTCAAAAATCATTTAAAACGTATACTGTTTCGCTAAATCTAAGCATGCTTCTTGGATTTTCTGAGTTAAATGCCTGTTATTTAGACAGATTCGAGGTTTTTGATGAAATAGATAGCGTAAATCGTTGGAAAATTTTCATCTGTGATGATAAAATGAGTTTCAATGAAACTGGGTACTTTGAAGTTTTGAAGCTGTCGAAGAACTTTGTCGATCGCAAATAGACTTAATTGAATTCCAATTCAATTGAGAACCTATTGGTGTCGATTTAGTTTTCGATCGCAAAATTTTGACTTAGTCATTACGATAAAAGATTTTAACCTTTACACTTACCATCGAGGAATCCAATTATAATTTTTAGCGAGCGAAAAACTTATGCACTGACTAGACAATTTAAGATGCAAATTTTATCGAGCGCAAAACTTACTATGGCAAATAGAATTTTCAATTTAATTTCAATTGGTCGCAAAAATTTTAACAGTGAAAATTAATTTTTTAACACTTAATTTTTCGATCATAAAATTTCTCGACGGATTGACTTAGTCTTTCGTTGACTAATTTCTCGATCGAAAACATTGAAGCGACAATTTTTACTTAGGATCGAAAATCACATTTCGCTCGACAAATTTCAAATCGAAAAATTTTATTCAATTGAGGAAAATTTCTCGATAGTAAATTTACCTGAGAAATAATTTCTCGATCGTAAATTTACACGGAATTTTTCTCGATCGTAAAATTGATCGGCTATAGTCTCACGATTTCAATTTCAACACAGAAAATTTTACTAAGTCTTTTACTCTGTAGCTGACCTCTGCGAATGAAATTTTCTTGATCGAAAAATCGAATTGAGTCATTGCAATTGAAATCAATGCATAGGAAATCATTTTCAAAATCAATTTTATCGAGCGAAAATTTTCTCGGCATGAACAGTGACTTACTGATTTAACACTTAGCGAAATTTCGAACGATTTTTCACGCGACAAATATTTTTTTCGAAATTACAATCATGCCATCACGATTTTTGAAATTGAACATACACTATGCATTTCATATGATTTCAATTCAAAATTCATCAAACATGCTATTATTTGCTATATTACTATAGTTTGATGACATTTATTCATATTTCGACTGAAAATAAAATTGACTAATAAACTTTTACATATCTTATATTTCAGATGGATCGCTACCCAAGATACAACCACATATACGATCACAATCTGTACTTGAAGGTTCAGGATACGAACTTTCAGCTCGATCTGGACACATTTCGGTGCCCGGACGAGATCATCGTATCCATCATCAGAGGCCACCCCATCTGGCATGCGTTAACGGTCACCGCATCGGTGCCGATGGTCTATCTCCAGCAGTTCTGGGGATGCATACAAGGAGTCGTAGCAGATGGGACATTCTCCTTCATGACCCGAATCGGGACGCGGCATATTCACATGAGCAAGAGCCAGTTCGGCATGATACTGGACTTGCCTCACAACGATAACTACGACCCGCTCCCGACGGACGCAGAGATGATTCAGGACTTTCTGCACATGGGATACCAACCGCCGCTCACAAGATTGGCCCAGGTCCAGAGTAGCGGAATCCCACACCCGTGGAAGACACTATTCGGAATAGTGAATAAGTGCCTGTCGCCCAAGCACGCAGGAATCGATAAGGGCAACAGCAATATTTTGAAGATCTTCCACGAGATCGCCTTCTCAAGAAACTATGACTACTCACAGCTGATCTGGAACGACCTCGCGGACCGGATTCGGCTAAAGGAGAATCGAAGGTCGAAGAGCGTGCCCTATGCTCGTGGTTCAGTGTAATCATCAGGGAGTTCATGGAGCTACATGCAGAGAACATCCCTCGGCTGCCTCCTGGTGGAAACTACCAGCCGCCAAGGCTTAAGTTTTTCCACAACCCACGGCTCATGGACCTGGACCAACCATCGATGCCGATTCCACTCAACTTACTCAGGCTCGCCGACCCCGCGGGAGCTGAGTATCAGAGAATCTGCCGGGAACACAATTTAATGGAGGAGATGATTAGAGGGCCCCCGGCAGATGTACATGTGAGCCCTCCCCAACCGCAACAACACCAACCAAGCCCTGACAACACGATGATCGATGTTGTCGCTCAGGAGCTAGCTCAGGAGCCACCATTGGTCGAAGAGCCAATGCCCGACGTCGATGATACGCTGATAGACGTCGTGGCTACGGAATTGGAACTCGAGGCTCCTGCTCGAATTGCAAGTGGAAGAGCCCGTACATGTTGGCGTGCTCGAAGAAAACTTTTGAGGAAGTTCTTCAACAAGAGGCACAGCCCGAAACGGAAATGGGGGCAAAGCTCTCTTCCAACGGTGACGGATCAAGCACTGGAGGACGTCTATCGTGACCTCACTCCCCACGCGGCCACCCCGTCCGACACAGAGTCTGACGAGGAAATCAGTTTGATCAAGAGGACTCCCAGAAGACTGAGCATTCAACTGGAGTCTCTCTTTCCAGCCGTCACCGTCGCACCAGATACTCCGCTGACCACAACGACAAGTGTTGCTGGCACTTCATCGCTCAATCTTGAGCCGCAACCAACTCACGTGGAATCTGGTTCGCAGGCGCAACCCGAGCCTGCAACAACACCCATAGAGATGAATCCTCAGGATTCGACTCGAGGATTGGGTGGAAGTCTCATACAGTCACAACCTCACGTGACTGTGAGCCAACCCCAAGAGTCGGTGTCTACTCAAGGGTTGATAACAGGCGACATCAGTCGTCCTGGTCCATCCATGGAGGCGTCCACACTCCTTCGTGACGAACGAACAATTCCAGGCCGCTCTCTCTGCCGCTGTACAGTCAATGGAAGAAAATATCACAGAGAGAGTACTCCAAGCACTCGAGGCATCCCGAAGAGATACCGGAAAAGCACCTGCCTCTGAAGGCCCTTCGTCACGAACCTACCGCACACCTCCACAACCCACACCCACCGACCCTTTAGCCACTTCCTCCATCCTCATCAACCCATACACAATCCCAATCACCGAGCTCCACGATATACTCCTCGCCCGTTTGATAGGCCTGTCCATCCGATCGCCTCAAGAAGAGTCCCTCTATCGGCGATTTGTGGATCATTCTGAGCCACCGACCGACACCTGCCGCGGCCAAAGCTCCCACTCACGGCGCAGACATGACGATCCTGACAATCAGGACCCTCATGAGGGGGAGAAGAGGCCGAGGACATCTGCATCTGGCCAAGGACAAGGCTCGGGCGCTACGCAGACAAGCGCTGGAGCTCGTGAAACCCAAACACAAACCCAACAAACCCAAACACACACCACTCACCAAACACAAACCACCCACCAAACACAAACCACCCAAACCGCCCACACCACGCACCGCATCGCCCACATCGACCCACCATCCTTTCACCTTAGGACGCCTCTGTCCACACCACCGATCTACTCAAGCCCCTTGCTTTCGGAAGAAGAAGCAAGTGCTGCGATGCTTGTAGCTCTAGCAGCTACCCAAGCCACTCCCTCTGTCGCTCCAGATCAGCCGGGACCCTCTGGACATGGCGTCAATCCACACGAGGCCCTAGACAAGTACATCTTCGAAGGCCAGTGGATGACCCATTCCATGCCCGAGGAGCATCAAAGACAACGGCTTCACGACGTTCGGCGCTTTCTACAACAAGCGTCCATAGATCTCGTAATCATAGAAGACGACGAGCTTCAGGAAGGTGAAGACTACGAGCGAGTTATCCCAAGGCTACCAGAGTTAATAGCTCAACAGGCGGTTCCCTCTCCAAGGCTAGTGCCAGGGACCGTCCGGATCGACACGCAATGGGAAAACATTCAAATTGAAATTCCCTTCCTCGAAGAAGTTCGTGAGAATATTTGGAGGTCTCCGGACAGAGTGAAGAAGCCGAACGAGTTCGAGTTCAGAGGGATCTCTCACTGGGATCAGCAGAAGAGGATGACCTACCTCTGGATGCTGACCAAACTAGGACCTGACGTTAGGCTGGGGATGACTAAGACACAAGCAAGAGCCATTATAAGAGTCTCTCCCCAATAAGCCAACTACTCAGCATATACTGTGCCAAAAGAGGACTTCCACACCGCCCTACATCATCGAACGAGTGGACAGGACCCGAGAGGAACTGAGCGAGAGCGCCTGCCGTACCTCCCCGCCGATGAGTGTACCGTCTTTATCAGCTATACGTGGAGAGTACAAAGGTCCTCAGGGCTTCATCAAGAAGAAGGCCTCGAAGGGCTCTACAGGTTCATGATCGCCAAGTCAAGTACTATGCCGCACACGACCTTCAGATGGCTCTGGAGAGCAATATGAAGAAGGTCAACATGACCGCTCCACTCAACAAAGGACCTGAGATCGAAGGGCTTCCCAACAATCACGTGCACATCAGCTCAGTCCTAGGCATCACCTACCACAATCCAATAGCAAAAAAGAATAGGTTGATGCTGAAGACTGAGATTCATAAGTTTTGCGATGGGACGCTGAAGGTCATCAGGAAAAACATCGAGCAGAGGTTGGAAGAAATCAACAGAGACACTATGCTGAGGATCCACAGGTTCGTGAGAGACCAGCCGCTCCTAATGGAATTGCTTGAAGATATCGAGGAGCGACTGGAGCTTAGGATCACTCTGAGAAACTACGAGCATGCGCTGGGCTTGCGCAGATCATATTACGCCCGACAAGGACAAACGGCGCGGAGACGCAATCAAGCACAAAGGGGGAGATTGTGGAATACTATTTGTAATTGTGCTTGATTTCATTAGTTGTCCTTGTAATTAGGGGCGTTTTGTATAGTAGTCCTTAGATTAGGACTAGTTTGATATTTATACCAAGTTTGTTTGGTATAAATACTTGTAAATCAATTGAGCTGAATAGAGAAAGTTTTGAGAATTGATCCGAAAGGCTTGCAATTCGATTTCTAGAGAGATAAACAACTGTAACTTTCTCACTCTACTCGAATTCTCTCTATTGTTCTTCATTTGAGTTTTTCGATCGAATTCAATTGCGTATCTAAACGATCGAATTAATATGAATTCTAGCCTAGGATCGTAGAGTTGTTAATCGTAGGACCTAACAGATAGAGTACGACATCAAATTATACTAGCACCTAGATCAGCTAAAGCATGCTCAACTACTAAGTCACCTATATGACAAGGAATAGTAAAACTCCCCGAGTCTTTGAGGTTTTTGAGCTTTTTCGGTATCTTGCTCTGGAGTATCACCGAGCACTCTCCTCATAGGTATACAGTGGAGTCGTGTTCGAGCTTCCGTCAATTTGTCAACAAGTCCTTCAGGAACTTCGCGAAACTGGGCATCTGCGTAAAAGCTTCAAAAAACGGTAAGTTAATATGTAATTCTTTGCACATACCCATAAATTGGTTAAGTAGCGCCTCGTCTTTGTCCTTCTTTAAACGTGCTGGGTAGGGAACCTTCGGCTGGTACGGCCTCACTGGTGGTGGCGCATTCTCCTCCGCCTTTTTTTCAGGCGCGGCTTCCTCCTTTTCCTGTTCGTATTTCTCCTTTTCAGGTTCGGCGCCCCTCAACTTCGGCTGGTACGGCTTCACGAATGGTCGCGCCTTTCCCTTGTCATCCTTGGCCTTCTCGACTCCGTCGCCCTTACTTTCCTCCACTTCTGGCTCGTCGTGGCCCTCGAAATCGACTTTCTCCTTTGAATTCTACTTGGCTGGAACTTCTTGCAATCCTCTCCCGCTCCTCAGGGTTAAAGCATTGCAGTACTCCTTAGGGTTTCTCGGTGTAGCTCGGGAGTTATCCCTGATTTCCTGCCAGTGGCTTTGCTAATTGGCCCACTTGCTGCTCCAACTTCTTAATCGATGCATCTGCGACACTTATCCTAACCTTAGCAATCATTATTTTATCTAATATGTGTTATTTTATTATTAAAGTTATTTCTCTCCATGACTAAGTTTTCGATATTTTAGTTTTAGAAATTGTTTGAATTACCACAAGTATATATATCGAGAATCCAAGTTCTCGTAATCTTATGTTAAGGAATATCGAGTTCTTTGATTAAAGGATTTCGAGCTCTTGAAATCTTATATTAAGAATCTCGAAATTCTTAGTTGAAGAATTTCAAAGTCCTTAATAAATCTCGAAACCTTGATTGAGAAATTCCGAAAACCTTTTTGAACCAATTTTCGAAACCCTAATTCAAAGAATTTCGACATCATACTTAGGGTTTCGAATGATCTCTTCTTTAGTTATACTTTAATATTATTTAAATATTTCTTCCACTTTAAAGAATCTCAAGAATATCTTAAACTTTCTAGTTTATTTAATTGTTTTAATTAGTACACATATAAAGTTTCTCAGAACCTGAGAAAACCCTAAAAATTCATACTTCGAAAAAAATTCCAAATCCCTAACATTCACTTCTTCATTACTTATCTCTTTGAGAACCTAGAACTATAATACTTTAAATACCTTATTCTATCTATACCTCTGTGTTAAAATAACTTATATGAATGCATGAATTTATGTAAATGCATGAAATTATGATATGAGGTTTTCGGTTCCTGACAGTATGTGAGAGTCTGCATTTTTTTAAGATGCTCCCCTTGAAACTCATACTCGGAGAAATACAGTGTCTTCATGAAAGATGACACCCATAGTGATAAACATGCGTTTGGATGGAGGACGATAACGCCTATATACCTTTTTATTAATCGCATATCCGACGAGGATAAAGGGCTAGAGGCGTTAACTTACTGGTTTGGTGTTTGGGAATATGAACATAGGCAATACATACAAATGCATGTGGTGGAAGATTATAGACTGTTGGAGCAACAATAGCTTCTGTAACTTGTTTGTGTGAATTATGCCATGAAGGTTCATAAATTGTTAAAGTTCTTATTGATGATATTCTCCTCCATTGTCATCTATAATGGTGGCAAACCAATACGAACCTCCTAACTCGGGAATTTTTTATGGTCTCCAAACCTCAGAGTGAATAATAATAATAAACGAAAGAGGACTTTTATTCGAACTCAAAGGATACAAGACACGATGGCTCTTTGAAAGTTCACACACATGACATTTGAGAATCGAGATATCCATATCTATAAATAAACTAGGGAATAGTTCATTTAAATAACCGCATGAGACGTGTCCTAATAGTCCGCGCAATATGGGCAAAAAATTCGAAACTAAGAACCATCGTGAAAACGCTGTCCGAGGAGAATGAGAAGACCGAAAAGATGATTGAAAGCCTACTTGAGGGATGAACAAATTAGAGGCCGTGCTGATAAAAAAGGACAAGGAGATCGACAAGCTTCAAAAGCGAGTCGACGAGGCCGATGAAACATTCACGAAGATGAACAAGGGTAAATCGACCCTTGATGAGGTATTATCATTAGGTATTTTTTATAAGCAAGGTTTAGGATTTAATTCTCAGCGTACTACTGACTCAGTTATTCATGATAGGCCTAAGATAGTATTTGTTAAGGAAAATGCCGAGCATGTCACGAATGATAGAAGTGAGACTGTGATCGTTAAGAAAAGTACTAAGCATGCTGCCACTAAGTCTAAGGATATAGCATATAAATGACATCATTGCATCCAACCTGGTCATATCAAGCCGTTTTGCTGGAAATTGAAGGGGGAGATTTCTTCGAAGAAATATATGTTGGCTGAAATGTCATCCAACATTCCACTCAACATTGAGAAATCAGTGTCGAAAGGTGTGTCTGGAGAAATTTCAGTTGGCGCTCCTTCAAGTTTTGGTAAACCAAATGTTGTTTTGTCATCTAAGAAAGGTTGGGTAGAGAAATACGTACATAAATGCAATGTTGTGTATATCTCTTTGCGAGCTAACGTGACAGGTTCTTGGTACTTCGATGACGGGTACCAAAGAGTTTTTAATCGATTATTTGCCGTTAAGTAGCGGATTTGTGACATTCCGAGGAGGTGCTAAAGGGCGGATTCTCGGTTGAGGCATACTGAACGTGCCCCATTTCCCGAAGTTGAGCAACGTTCTACACATCGACGGGCTTGTTGCTAACTTGATTAGCATATGCCAACTTTGCGATGACGACCTGGAGGTAAGATTTAATAAGGGATGTTCTGAGGTTTTAACAGCAATGGTATTCGAGTTATGGCAGGTAAAAGATCAAGCGACAATTGCTACTTAGTCGGAGACAAATCTGGAACAAAGGACGTGTGCCAATTATCTAAAGCGGAGGAAGATGTCATCCTTTGGCATTACAAACTGGGCCATGTCAACTACCGAACGTTAGAGCAACTTATCAAACACGATGCGATCAGAGGCATTCCAAAGTTTAAGGAGTTTGGTAAGGTTGTTTGTGAGTCATATTTGAAGGGTACGCAAGTGCATGCTAGCCATAATGTTGTCCAACTGCTGCCCAATATTTTAAAACTGCTCATTGTTTTCAACTTATTCACATGGATTTGATGGGTCCAGTGGAAGTAGATAGCATTGGTGGTAGGAAATATGCTTATGTGCTCGTTGATGATTACTCTAGATATGCATGGATTTACTTTCCTAAGGAAAAATCTGAGTCGTTTGATTTTTTCAAAAAATTACGTGCTATGGTTAAGAATAATTTCAGTGCTCCTATATTTCGTATTAGGACCGATCATGGTAGGGAATTTGAGAATCAATTGTTCGATGAATTCTGTGATAGGAAAGGTATTATTCATGAGTATTCATCTCCTAAGACGCCCCAAACAAAAAGGGGTGGCCGAAAGGAAGAATAGGACATTGCAAGAAATGGCACGTGTTATGCTGCAATCTAAGAGTATTTCTAAGCAGTTTTAGGCTGAAGCTTTGCATACCGCATGTCATATATCTAATCGTGTTTTCTTTCGTCATGGTACTAAAATGACTTCGTATTAATTGTTGAATGGGAAAAAACCGACTATCAAGTATGTCCATGTTTTTGGGTGTTATTGCTTCATGTTGAATGATCGTGAATACTTGACTAAAGTGATTATGCATCTTTCTAGGTTACTCTTCGAATAGTCGTGCTTACCGAGTATACAACTTGCGATTGAAATCTGTTCAGGAATCTATTAATATTGTTTTTGATGATGTTACTGACCTAAGCAGAAATGCTCCACAAGTTGATATTTCAGATGTTATCCAAGCTGCCAGTGAGACAGAGGTTAATGTGGAGGAAAATGTTAAGCAAACATCTGACTCAACATCTGTTCCTGAACAGACTGATGAGGCTGGACCTAGTGAAGTTCGAAGAGATCCCCAACATAAGATACAGAAGGACCATCCCACTGACCTAATCATCGGAAATCTGAACGAAGGACGAAAAACCAGAGACAAGCCGTGCAAGGACTACAAATCTATGGTAAGAGACGTATGCATGAACACGGTATACGCCGAGGTACGCTTTAACTTTTTTGTATCTGAAACTGAGCCAAAAAACGTTCTTGAAGCTCTCAAGTACAGTTTTTGGATCAATGCCATGCAAGAGGAATTGTTGCAATTCGAGAAAAATCAAGTATGGATCTTGGTTCCACGGCCGAAAGACATTGATGTCATAGGCACTAAGTGGATTTTTAAGAATAACTCCAATGAGCATGGTAGAGTACTTAGGAATAAAGCGCGTCTAGTTGCCCAAGGCTATACACAAGTCGAGGGAATTGATTTTGATGAGACATTTGCACCCGTTTCTAGACTTGAATCGATTAGGTTAATGCTTGCTATTGCATGTTGGCTCAAAATTACTCTACATCAAATGGATGTTAAGGGGTGTTCTTCAATGGTTATATAGATAAAGAAATTTATATTGAGCAGCCTGAAGGACCAAGCATATAGATATTACACATCATTTTCTAAGAGATGTATAAGAGAAAGAATTAGTTCGCATTGAGCATATAGACACGAAACATCACTTAGCTGACATTTTTACGAAAGCATTGGATTCTGAGGTTTTCGGACCTGAAAAAGTCCATAGGTTTGCATCAGTCTGTCTGAATGTTGGTCCAACATTTGGATCAACATAGCATATGTCAAACTTGATAGTTACTGTTTTAATGTTTGATTTAATGTTCTCTCTGTTATTCTGTGAAATGATTTGACTCATCTAGATAGTTCCCTGAAATGACCCTCTTCCTTAAAAAAAATTGCTCATGATTCTTTTTCAAGATACAGGTTCAAGTAATAAATTTCCCTAGGTACACGGCATTCGCGGTGACGATATATCCTTTACGACGAAAATCCTAACCTTGATGATAAGGATCTTATAAGGGTTGTGCATAATAATACTAGTCTATAACTGAGGTAAGTAGGGCAGAAAATAAAAGGGAATTGAGTTAGGGTGTTGAACAGAAAAATCTGGAATTTCAGAGTAGAATGTTGAGTCTTATGTTGGGGCAACATATGTGACTGTCAGTTTGATCATACTATATTCTTTGTGCTTTCGTTTATTTGTCTTAGTTCCTAGGATTACGTGTGTCAGTGTCTTGTGTCTAGTATCTATATCTCTCAGATTGCATTAGTATCTCTCGAAGAACAGCATGCTAGCTTGTCTCGTGCTCATCAACATTGCCAAATCGGTTAGTATTGCTCGCTCCTATGTTGATTTTGACTTCGCTGAACCATGACTTGCTCTTGATTTTTTGCATGCGAGAATTCTCTTAGACTGTAGGAAATTTTATTTTTGACTTGGCTCGATATCTTCCACTTGCACAAATCCTATTTCATAATCTAGGCAATCTCTGCAAATTTGGGGCATTCTTTCAGACCTTTATAGATTTCAAGATTTATACTTTCACCCAACTTCGAGTCTGGGGAATGTTGATCCAGTTGTTGGCTCCACATCTTCCTCAACATTTCACATGGAGATGTTCTCCGAGGTTTCCAAACAAGGGGGAGAAGATGGTGCGGATGGTATTAATCAAAGTAGTGCAACTTTTGCTGGGGGTACGGGAGCTTCGATAGGGGGAGTTCGAACTGAAAAGAACAGAAAGAAGCTGAGCAGACGAATGCTGAGGACTCCATCTAGAGTTTGAATTTCTGATCCTTAATAATTTTTGCATGCCTGATAGAGTTTTATACTTTTGTGCATGCTGATTTGCTTCTCTGGTATGATTGTGTACATGTCGAATGTTTCTGTTTTGCAGATTTACCAAAGACCACGGATGGCTATGTACTAAAGATTAAGTACTTTGAATAGTTTGATGACAATTCTGTTTTATTTCTCTAACCATATTTTTGGATTTTTTTGGATGAGTATATTTTTGCCTTCATGGGGAGTTTCTGGAGATTCTGCACTGATTTTTTTATAGCAGCGAGACATTTGCCGAGGAATGTCAGATGTTGCACCACATGTTAGTTCAACACCTGCTCCAACATCAATTGGAAACGCCAAATTAAGGGGGAGTTTCTTCCTTCCCAAAAAGGGGGAGAAAATGATGCAGAAAAGCATGGGTTTTGGAAAAAAGACAAAAAGGGGGAGATTGTTAATGTCGAAGATTTCGAAAAGATTTTGCCTTTCTTCCCCAAAATAAGTGGTGCACCTACATACTAAAATTAGGAGATTGCAATTACCAAATATGGAAGATATGAAGATCAAGAGTAAATATGGAGAGAAGATTCGAACTAAATATACACTATATTTAGGGAGATCTTCGAGGAGATATTTTGGGAGATTATCAAGGGATCTCTTACCAATTCAAACGAGAGCCAAGGTCTATAAATAAGAGTTATTTCGAGCTGCAATTGATGACTTTTGGGAGAGCTTTCATGGAGTAACTTTTGAGCGACATATTGAGCGTAAATCACGAGTTATATCGAGCGAAGCACATATCGAGTATGAGCGATCACGAGAGTTGTCTTTTTAGCCTAGTGTTTCTTTTGCAAAAGTCTTAGGACTTTGTAGGTATGCAGAATCGTTAGATTCGTAGTTTTTTCCTAGGCGTGGTTTGTACTATCTTCAAATAGTTGTTTTCTAATCCATCTTCGTAGTGGAATTTCGCCTTGAGGCACGCAACAAGTTTACTGACTTGCTGCAAAAATTTACATCTCGTGTTTATCAGTTTTGTTACTAAGTATTCAAAATATTCCATTATGCGCTTGAGTGTAAGATTGAATGTTACCCCCAACATTACATCCAACATCCAGTTTATACATAGTGTTTTACATCCATATCGAACGGGACCACTTCAAAATCACCCACATGCATATGTTTTTGTTTAGATAGTAAGCTGTTGGGAATTGTGGACCCGAAACTCGTCAATTGAAATCGATCGGGGACGAGATCGGAAGAGCCACTGCTCTAGGTCACGGCCGTGAAGCTTGCCTTATGAGGCCGTGAAGGCCGATTGTGAGCATTTGTGAGGTGCGTGAAGCTCGACGGAAGGTGTATAAATCGAGCCCCGATTGGGTCGCGGCCGTGATAAGGTCCGTTCGAGGCCGTGAAGCGTGATAGAGTTGTTCAAAGCACGAGTCGGTTTGGGAACTTATATATACTATATTATTAACTTATATATTAACTATTAAGTTACTTTCAATAGGTAAATATAATATTAAGTTTAACTTTATATTATTTTTAAGTATATAAAAAATTGACTTTATGTTATAAAATATTTATTATGATTTATTAAGACTATTTTATATATATTATGATTATAATATAAGGAGAGATTTTAAAGGGAGATAATATATTTTCTATATTGATGATCTTACAATGCAACTTAAAACACCTATTTATACTAAAATCATACACTAAAATACAATTTAATCATCTATACAACTCATACAAAAATACAATATATTTTTATACAACTCATCTTATCATAATTCATGAGTCATTAATATTCCAAAAACATCCACATTTAATCATACAATTTTGATGATTCATTGTGCTGAATCATGATTTAATTTTGATGATTCATTATTGATGAATCATGATTTGTTCATAATACTCCCCCTTGGATGTTTTTCAAAGAATATGTTTTAGCTTGTTGCCTCATTAAAAATTACTGGGAAAACCACATGGGAAAAACCACAGTTAAGGGAAAAAGAGTGCAACACATATTTACTCCCCCTGATGATGACATCATTTTTAAATCTCCAAGTCTTCGAATGCCAATTTCATATACTAACCTTCTGAAAATTTATTGGGGGAAGTGCTTTTGTGAACAAATCTGCAAGATTTTTATTTGATCGCACTTGTTGTACTACAATATCACTACTTTTCTCCAACTCATGTGTAAAGAAAAATTTTGGTGATATATGTTTTGTTCTATCACCTTTTATATATCCATCCTTTAATTGGGCAATGCATGCTGCATTATCTTTATATAATGTTGTCGGAAGTAACTTTTCCGATAATAATCCACAAGTTTGTTGCATATGCTGAATAATCGATCGCAACCACACACATTCTCTGCTAGCTTCATGAATCGCTAGTACTTCAGCGTGATTAGATAAAGTGGCAATTAAGCTCTGTTTAACTGATCACCATGAAATAGTAGTTCCACCATACGTAAATAAGTAACCCGTTTGCGATCGTGCATTATGTTGGTCGGATAAGAAACCAGCATCTTCATGTAAATGTCACTGTCAAGTGAGCCATATAGATAAGCAGTGACGACATCCATTAGACGCATATCGAGTCCTTTACGTACTGCCAGACTAATTATATAACGAAAAGTAGTTGCGTCCACCACAGGAGAATACGTCTCCTCATAATCAATACCAGGTCTCTGCGAGAAACCTTGTGGAACAAGCCGTGCTTTATATCTTACACTTTCTCCATTTTCATTTCTCTTTCTAATAAAACCCATTTAAATCCAACCGGCTTTACATTTTTTGGTATGCGGACTACAGGTCCGAAAACTTTTCGTTTCTCAAGTGATTTTAGTTCTTCCTCGATTGCATCTTTCCATTTTGGTCAATCTTTTCGTAGTCTGCATTCGTTTACAGACCTTGGTTCATGATCCTCATTTTCATTCATCTCATTCATTTCAAGTAGCGCTACGTTAAATGAGAATTTATCGTCAACATTGACTTTATCTCGGTTCCATCTAATTCTGTTCTGGGCATAATTGATGGAGATCTCTTCATTATTTTCAATATCTTCAGGTACCTGAGTTTCATTTGTATCGTTATTTATGCCCATCGACTCTTCTTTAGTAGATAAATCCTCGATTGGACCATTCTTATTATTTGCTCCTTTTCTCTTCCGAGGATTTTTATCTTTGGAACCGAATGGCCTACCACGCTTCAGTTGTGGTTTAGGCCCAATATCTCGTGTTTGTTCTGTAGAAACATCAATTCTTGCAGGAGCATTAACAGCCGGAATATGTGACTTAGTCACTCTCTTTGGGTCAGTAAAGCTGTCTGGCAATTGATTCGCTAAGTTTTGTAAATGAATTATCTTCTGAACTTCCAGTTCACATTCTTTCGTTCGAGGATCATAATGATTTAGCGATAATTCATTCCAACTAATATTTCTTTCCAGCTGTTTCATTTCTCCCCCCTAATGTCGGAAAAATTTTTTTCATCGAAGTGACAGTCGGCAAATCTAGCCGTGAATAAATCTCCAGTTAGCGGTTCCAAATATCTTATAATAGATGGAGATTCAAATCCGACATATATTCCCAACCTCCTTTGAGGTCCCATCTTTGTGCGTTGTGGTGGCGCAATTGGAACATATACCGCACATCCAAAAATTCTTAGATGGGAAATATCTGGTTCCTGACCATAAACCATTTGTAACGGGGAGATATCATGATAACTTGTTGGCCTGATGCGAATTAGTGCCGCTTCATGTAATATAGCATGTCCCCAACAAGACGAGGGAAGCTTCGACTTCATCAATAATGGTCTTGCAATTAATTGCCTTGGAAGTAAATTCGCCAGCATTGTCTAGACGTATTTTCTTTATCGGATAATCCGGAAAATGTGCTCTTAATCGAACCAACTGAGCAAGCAACCTCGCAAATGCCACATTCCTTGTAGATAATAAACATACGTGGGACCATCTACTCGATGCATCAATTAATACCATAAAATATTTAAATGGTCCACATGATGGGTGTATCGGCCCACAAATATCACCATGTATACGTTCCAAAAATACAATAGATTCATTCTTTACTTTCATTGGTGATGGCCGAACAATTAACTTCCCTTTAGAGCAAGCAGCACAAGATAATTCATTAGATTGAAGAATCCTTTGGTTCTTTATCGAATGTCCACATGAATATTCAATTATTTTTCGCATCATAATTGAACCGGAATGGTCCAACCGGTCATGCCAAACATTAAATGTACTGTCTTCAGTAAACTTCTGGTTTACGATAGCATACGACTCAATTGTTCTTAGATATGTATAGTATAACCCAGAGTCAAAAGATTGTAATATTTCCACGATTCTTTTATCATTTGAAATCACTTTTGTCATGTGGAAATATTCGACGTCTCCCTTTTCTGCCATCTCAACATGATATCCATTATTTCGAATAGCTTTAAAGCTTAGTAAATTTCTTTGAGACTTAGGAGAATATAAGGCATTTTCGATTATTAGCCTTGTCCCTTTTGGTAGTAAAATGCTAGCTCTTCCGGAGCCTTCAATTATATTTGTACTGCCCGAGATAGTAATGACACTTTCTCCTTTCATTTCAAGATGATCAAAATATTTCTTATTTCTCAGAATCGTATGAGTCGTTGCGCAGTCTGCGAGACATAATTCTCCATTGCACATGCTCGTATCCATTGTATGAATGTCCTTAATAAAAAGCACATAATAACCATTATTATTGATAACAAAGCATGCAAACATACAAATAACTTAACACAACGATGCATATAATACAAGCATATAATACACACACATAATTAAACATATGATAATAACACATAAGGGAATCACATCAAGCTTATTGAAAATCCGCGGCCTCGAAATGAGTACTTTCATCATTGACACCAGAAGTAGAGGCGAGATCACCCTGAACAAGATTTGTTTCAATTTTCTTTCCTTTGTCCTTTTGATATAATTCAACGAGATGTTTGGGCGTGCGACAAGTTTTCGACCAATGGCCCAAACCACCGCAACGATAGCATCGCTCATCATTATCCTTTTGTTCGGTTGCCTCTTCTCATCCTTATTATCATAGATTTTCCTCTTATGGGGAAGACTTTGATAACCACCACGATTGTTATGATAACCACAACGGAAGTACTGATAATCACCACCATAATATCCTTGGCCACGACCTCGGCCTTGACCACGGCCTTGACCACGGCCTCGTCCGCGGCCGCGATATCCGCCACGTCCACGTCCACGACCATTACCTCGATTATTATCATTATTATTCCGCCTGACCGCATTCGCTTCAGGGAGCGCAGCCGCACTGGTTGGTCGGGATTCGTGGTTTTTCATCAACAATTCGTTGTTTTGCTCAGCCAACAATAAAACAGATATTAGTTCTGCATACCTTTTGAATTGCCTTTCACGATATTGTTGATGTAATACTACATTCGACAGATGGAAAGTGGTGAATGTTTTTTCGAGCTTATCATCATCGGTGATTGCTTCTCCACATAATTTCAATGTAGAAGTAATTCTATGAACTGCAGAGTTATATCATTCACCGATTTAAAATCCTGCAGTCGTAAATTTATCCACTCGTACCTTGCTCTCGGTAGGATAACAGTTGTCAGGTGGTCGTATCGTTCTTTCAAACTTTTCCACAACTCAGCCGGATCCTTCTCATTTAAGTATTCAGTTTTCAGACTTTCATGAATGTGGTGGCGAAGAAATATCAAGGCTTTTGCCTTATCCTGAGGAGTGGTGGATATGGTTGTGTCACTGGCGTCGGTTGCGCCTGCATCTTGATTTGTTGTGGTTTTCGCAGCGATAATGGTGTCACCTAAACCTTTGGCTTTCAGGTGAATTTCGGCATCTAGTGCCCCAAGATAAATAGTTCTTGTAGTTGATATCCAGTGCAACAAATTCGAGGTTTGCCAAGTTCGTCATATTACTATAAAATATAAACAATAAAAAAACACAACAAAATATTACAAGAGCATAACTACTCTTCTTTGATATCCTTGATAGTTTCTTCTTCAGTATCTTCTTTTGAAAAAAATCGTATGAAAACTCTATCAACATCCAAATAAACATTACCAGCATCCCAATAAGTGCCCACGTAATAATAATACATATAAACAAATGTTCTTCAAGCATCAGATAGAGCAACGACATGATTCTATAAAATTTTAAAATCAAATAAGTTAATAGATAAAATTATAATATAATGAAATCTATTCAAGAATATAAGTAAAAATTATTTTATTTTTTTAACTATTCTGAATCTCATCACCTTAATAAAAATAGAAAGTCGTATACCACAATTAAACCAATGATTAGTATAAAATTACGGTACCTCGACCAAATTGAAGAACTTCGAAAGACGTTGATTCGAAGGTTGAAGTTGATTTCTACGGCGGAGGTTGATCTTGACGGTGGAGCGTGATCGTGCTGATAACGTGTTATAAAATATTTATTATGATTTATTAAGATTATTTTATATATCTTATGATTATAATATAAGGAGAGATTTTAAAGGGAGATAATATATTTTCTATATTGATGATCTTACAATGCAACTTAAAACACCTATTTATACTAAAATCATACACTAAAATACAATTTAATCATCTATAGAACTCATACAAAAATACAATATATTTTTATACACTTCATCTTATCATAATTCATGAGTCATTAATATTCAAAAACATCCACATTTAATCATACAATTTTGATGATTCATTGTGATGAATCATGATTTAATTTTGATGATTCATTATTGATGAATCATGATTTGTTCATAGTACTTTAGAGGATATATGAAATATATTTAAAATTAAGGATAAAAAATTAATTACATGAGTTATCTTCCTAGGTAATATTTTCTCTTAATAAAATAGAAAGATTGTTTGATAAAGATATCTTTTCTCGGCTAACAGCGCAGGCGCAGCCAAAAGCAGCGTCACAACTTGTCCCTATTCCATAAGAAATATATTAAACTTCATGATAAATATAAAAAAGAAAAACATAACATAGAGAAAAAAGTATACTATGTACATGCTTACCAAAAATTCAATATCATAGCAGCTAAAATTTCACACAAGAGCAGAAATGGAAGGCCTGGGATAAGACATTCTCCCCTGCTTTTCGGCGTCAGCCTTCGTCCTACACGACTTTGCCCTCGCCCGACCCGTCTGAGCCAATCCATAACCCTCTTCTCTATTCGAAGAAGAAACATCCTCTTTCGAGAGTGAGGCCCCGCCGAGCTGATTTTCTAAACTCTGTACAACCTTAACCATGTCGGGCCTCAACCTAGGATCTCCATTCAGACACTCGAGTGCGAGGTTAGCCACGTCCAAAGCTTGGCCTAATAGATATTGTCCCTCGAGGCGTGCGTCCAAAACCCGAAATATTCTACGCTTGTTGTTCAAATATGGTGCCGCCCACTTCACAAGGTTCTGCTCTGTTGGGGTGGGCCCGATTAATCGACGCCGGCCCCCGAACAGCGCCACGTGGCGATAGCGGAAGCGCGTTTTGAACCGAGCGGCGTAGGGTGCCGAATTTTCGATTTTCAACATCTAAATTCGACCTAGCGCCCTTCGGCTTCTCCCGAGGGCTCAAGATACTGCCCTGATCCTCAGGAGACCACGTCTAATTCGAATTTCTCAAATTCGAATTTAGTACAACTTTATTCGAATTAATAATTTCGTTCCAAACTAGTTCGAACAAAGCGGCAGCCGACAGTGTTTCGACTATTTGGCGACCGAAACGATTTCCGATCGATACCAAATTTTCGAGATTGATTCTACACTTCCCAACGATCGTAAGGAGGGGTCTTTCGAATCATTCTGATATCGTTTGGTATTTTTCATAAAATCAAATCAGTAGTTCGAAATTATCAATTCGACTAAAGCGGCAGTCTGCCGTCTTTCGACAGTTTAACAACCGAAACAATTTCCGATCAATACCAAATTTTCCAGATTGATTACACTTCCCAACGATCGTAACGAGGGGTCTTTCGAATCATTCCGATATCGTTTGGTATTTTTCATAAAATCAAATCAGTAGTTCGAAATTATCAATTCGACTAAAGCGGCAGTCTGCCGTCTTTCGACAGTTTAACAACCGAAACGATTTCCGATCAATACCAAATTTTCCAGATTGATTCTACACTTCCCAAAGATCGTAACGAGGGGTCTTTCGAATCATTCCGATATCATTTGGTATTTTTCATAAAATCAAATCAGTAGGGTTCGAAATATACCTTCGGCGTACGTGATTACACCTCGGATGATCGTCGCAGTGCCTCGTCTGATTCCCGGGGCTTCCGGGCTAGATTTTCACGCCGGTATGTCCTTGATCGAACCTCCGAGACTGCTCCCGATGGCTAGAGGCAGTTCGGGTCGGGCGTCGGGCTTTGTCAAACGAACCCTTGGCTTAAACTATGTGGCTTGAGAAGTACCAAGTACACTCTTGCTTATTCTTTAGCTAGTTATTGAGAGCATAGTGACCAAGTACTTGGCCTAGAACTTAACTCACGTTGCATGCTTGCTCTATATCATTTTATTTCATCAAAATCAAGTGAGGTGTCATATCATTCATGTAGTAAAAGTCCACTTAGGGTTATTTTATTATTATTCAACAATACTTGTCATGCTCTCATCAAAGCCAAGAGTATGACTCACAAGCCACCTCATCCAATGTGGCAAGCTAGGAATTATACACATGTCCAAGACCAAGTCAACATGCAAATATTTCATTTAAGCCCATGAGGTTTCTAATTTCTCAATTTAGTCCCTCAATTTTAAGTAATAAAATAATTAAATCCAATCTAATTATTTTAATTACAATTGAGCCTCATTTAGTTAATTAATTAAACACTTAAGACAATCTCAAGTCCTAATTATTCCCGTGACCGTCATCGGAGTTTAACTAAATCGTTGACACCTCGTATCAACTATGCCACTACCTCAACGAATCCCATTCGTTAGGTTCCAGAGAAAAGCCCGCCGTTTTCGTTCAAGTTCATTACCATTTTTAAGCGCGACTCTCTAGGTCCGTCTCAACTGGCACGGGAGGAATCCGCGAGTCCCGGTATTCGCCTAGCCAATCCCGCGGTACCGGACAGATCCCAGTTGGGAACGAATTTTGATCTAATCAAAATTCGGGCGAACCGACTACAGTGTATACATTTAAATACCTCTTACGCCTTTCACTTGCGTCCCGGTTAGGTGAGAGCCATGTAAATGTCAAACTCACTGACCTAACTCTATGTTATAATCGAGACCCAACCGATTATTTAAACTCCGCTCCGTATCTAATACAAGCGAGCTTTCCAAGCTTCGGCCGAAGGCTTTTCAATCGTCGTTCTCCAATTACCTCATAGGACGTTAACCTATATGAATATAGGCAGTGAATCCCGATAGCAGTCAAAGCCCGGCAATCACCTCCGTAAAGTCAGTTGCGTTTCGTCGCTGGCCCGTGTCCCATTTCCGAACACTTGCGGACCTAGCCAACTAGCGACAAACCGAAATCGCGAAAGCAAATCCGTCAGTGACCCTATTGGTCTGAGGCTGCTATAGTCATTCGTTCAATCATTGACAACATCCTAGTCATGTGATCGAGACGAATACGAGCCGAATGTCCGTATACGCGATCTCTCCGATCACCGATATCTCCATCACGACCCACAACCTCTCAGGTAATCGGTGACACTACCGATACTATGTGGTCGTCAATGAATAAGTCATATTCGGATATCTAGTCACCCACCTAGAATCCTTAGACTTACGGACTTTTTATTTAATGCTGAGATTAAGGACCGTCCGGTGTCTCCTCCCTCGTCCCCACGAGAATCAGACGTCCAACTCAAACATTCGGGTGTTATTTATTTATCGCACCGCCAGATGCCAAGCAGACTTTAAATTCGATAAATAAATAATAATGCCTTTATTATAATGAAAATAATATTCACTACTTTATTTTGATAGTATATACAATAAAACTGTCTAGCAACCTATACATCATTGTGCGCCCTATACTATTCCTAGTCCTCGTATGGCATTCCGAGGGCACACTCCCTAACAGCCTCCCACTTGCACTCGAATGCCATGTGCTGCACCTAATGCCAGTCACAATGGTATCGTTGGCCCATCTTGTCCAGATGCTGTTCCATAACTGCCTGGGACAAGGGCTTCGTAAGTGGGTCCGCCACGTTTTCCGCGGTGGCGATTTTCTGCACGGCGACCATCCCGTTTTCAACGAACTCACGTAGTACATGATATTTTCTCTCAATATGTTTGGACTTGCTATGAGATCGTGGTTCCTTTGCCTGCGCGACTGCACCGCTATTATCGCACCAAAGTGTAAGCGGTCTGTCCGCAACTGGTACCACAGTAAGTTCCTCCAAGAACTTTTTCATCCAAACAGCTTCTTTAGCTGCCTCTGAGGCTGCTATGTATTCTGCCTCACACGTGGAATCGGCAGTCGTGCTTTGCTTGGAGCTTCTCCAAGACACTGCCCCACCGTTGAGCACGAATACAAAACCTGAAGTAGATTTTCGGTCATCCACGTCCGACTGGAAGTCCGAATCGGTGTAACCTTCTACTTCTAGTCCCGCTCCTCCATAGACAAGCGTTAAGTCTTTAGTCCGTCTAAGGTACTTAAAGATATTCTTAACGGCTGTCCAGTGTCCTTCACCTGGGTTTGCCTGAAACCGACTAACCACGCTCACAGCGTAGGCAATGTCCGGTCGTGTGCACAACATCGCGTACATCAGACTACCCACTGCAGACGCATAGGGTATCCCACTCATCCTTCGTCGGTCTTCCTCACTTTGAGGTGACATTGATTTCGACAAATGGATCCCATGTCGCATAGGTAAGAACCCTCTCTTAGAGTCATCCATTCTAAATTTTTTCAGGATTTTCTCTAAGTAAAGGGCCTGAGATAAGCCGATCGTTTTGTTCGCTCGATCCCTGAACAACCGAATACCAAGTATATACGTCGCTTCTCCCAGATCTTTCATGGAGAATTCGGTTGAAAGCCATGCTTTCACCGACGAGAGCATCCCGATGTCGTTTCCTATCAAAAGGATATCATCCACGTACAATACAAGGAACGACATCATACTCCCACTACTCATTCTGTAGACACATGGCTCGTCTACGTTTTTCTCGAATCCGAAGTTCCGAACTGCTTCATCGAAACGTAGGTTCCAACTACGAGAGGCCTGTTTCAGTCCGTAAATGGACCGATTCAGTTTGCACACTTTGTGAGCATCTGCATGCGACTCAAAACCTTTTGGCTGCTCCATATAAATCTCCTCCTTGAGGAATCCATTAAGGAACGCCGTTTTGACGTCCATCTGCCAAATCTCATAATCATAGTGCGCAGCTATTGCGAGCATTACGCGGATAGACTTGATCATGGCTACAGGCGAGAAAGTCTCCTCATAGTCGACTCCCTCCTTTTGGTTATAGCCCTTGGCAACCAACCTGGCCTTGTATGTCTCAACTTGTCCGTCAGATCCAATCTTTCTCTTGTATATCCATTTACAACCAATTGGTCTAAAACCGCTCGGTAGGTCTACAAGAGTCCAGACTTTGTTTGAGTACATTGAGTCTATCTCAGCCCGCATAGCTTCAATCCATCTCGTTGAGTCAACATCGGATATAGCTTGATCGAAAGTAGCGGGATCTTCTCTTAGAAGTCCCCTAGTCGCAACATAATCGTGTTCAACGTGTGACATGCCATACCGCTCTGGTTGGCGTGACACCCTTTCAGATCGTCGCAAGACTGCTTCACTCGGACCATCCAATTCCAAATCCTGTGAGGGCATTTCGGTCGACTGCTCCTCGAGAGTGACCTCTCGGCCAACGCCACAGTCTCGAATGAACTCTTCCTCGAGAAAGTGTGCGTGTAGGCCCACAACGATCCTCTGATCATCGTGAAAATAGAATAGGTACCCCATAGAGTCTTCAGGGTAACCTATGAAACGTCCTTTCATTGACCTAGACTCCAGTTTGTCTGTTTTCAACTTTTTCACATAGGCGGGGCAACCCCAAATCCTAATATGTGATAAGCTGGGTAAACGACCAGTCCATATCTCATACGGAATGCCGTTAACAGACTTCGAGGGACACCGGTTTATGGTATACGCCGCTGTCAAAAGCGCGTGTCCCCACAATGATATCGGTAAATCTGTATAGCTTAACATAGAACGAACCATATCTAATAAAGTTCGGTTTCTACGTTCGGCCACGCCATTCAACTGTGGCGTACCGGGCGGAGTCATCTGTGATAATATTCCATTCTCCTTCAAGAACTGGTCAAACTCGACACTCATGTACTCGCCTCCTCGATCCGATCGAATGGCTTTAATGAGTTTCGACGTTTGCTTTTCCACTAATGCCTTATACTCCTTGAACCTTTCAAGAGCATCAGCTTTATACCTCATCAGATACACTAGTCCGTAACGACTGTGATCATCCGTGAAGGTAATAAAATAGTGGAAGTCACCCCGAGCCTTCACATTGAATGGCCCGCAAACGTCCGTGTGAATCAAACCGAGAATTTCCGTGGCTCTATTAAATGTCCCGGTGAAGGGTGATCGGGTCATTTTACCTTGGACGCACGACTCACAAGTCGGATAGGGATCTGATCCCAACGGTTTCAAAATCCCGTTTTTCTCTAACTCATGGATCTTGCGTTCTCCAGTATGCCCTAATCGAAGATGCCACAGATACCTCGCATTTATTCCTGACTTTCGTTTGTTTGTGACAGTATTCACAGATACGTCGTTCTGGGTGTTTAAATAGTACAAACCATTAAACAGTGTCGCGTTGCCAACATTTTTATTTCGATACGTAATGTGGCATGTATTTTTATTAAAGTTAAATACATAACCATTCCTGCTCAAAACAGGAATGGAGACGATGTTCTTAAAACCCCTCGGGAGTACAAGACAATCGTACAAACGCAACACATGCCCAGATAACAAAACAAGAGATCTTGATCCGACGTGGCTTGCCGAGAGACTATCCCCGCTTCCCACTCTAACCTCAATCTCCCGCTCCCCAAGCGCTCTACTTGGTCCCAGACCCTGCGTGGACACACAAATGTGAGTACTAGCTCCGGAATCCAATATCCAGGAAGTAGAGTATACAGATGATGAACAAACTGTTTCTAAAACATTAAGTTCCTTACCTGACGCAGCTTGCTCACCCTTGAGCTTCGGACAGTCCCGCTTCCAGTGGCCCAGCGCACCGCAATGCAGACACCTATCCGTCGGCTTTACACCGGTCTGCTTCGATTTCCCAGAAGATTTGTTCTTCTTAGAAACCTTCCCTGTTGGCTTGAGCTTGTTGCCCTTCTTCTTTTTGCCTTTCTGGGGCTTCGAAGAGGTAGCGACAAGTGCAGTCTGCTTTGCCCTCTTCATCTGACCTTGCGCCGTCGCTAACTGATTCATCAGATCAGGAAGCGTCAGCGTCATGCCGTTCAGATGATAGTTCACTATGAACGCATTGAAGGACGGAGGCAGAGACTGCAAGATGAGATCGTTTTGTAATTCCCGATCAAATCGGAAATTGAGAGTCTCCAATCTCTCGATCATGGTGATCATGTTCATAACATGTTCGCCAACGTTCTCACCCTCAGACATCCTCGATCGGAAGAGCTGCGATGAAGCCGCATAGCGAGCTGTCCTTGACGTCTCACCGTAAAGCTCTTTCAGATGTTGATCATCGCTCGAGCATCAGCCATACCCTCATGGCTACGCTGCAGCGTGTTACTCATCGATCCGAGGACATGAGCCTTTACGAGCTGCTCGTCGCGCAGTCGCTTGTCATAAGCGGCACGAGCCTGCTCGGTTGCCCGCGCCCCTGGGGCCGGCGGCAACTCGGAGTCAAGGATATACACTAGGTTCTCAATCTGAAGGAAAATCCTCAGGTTGCGAAGCCAGTCTGAATAGTTTGACCCAGTCAACCTATTCTCCTTGAGCAGTATGTTTAAAGCGGTATACATTATTAACACTGAGAGAAAAAGCTGCAGAAAATAAAAGGCATATTAAGTCGTTTGTATAGATCATCAAACGCGAACAAGGACTTCTATTCCGTTTGACTCCCACTATCTTTTCATAAACACCATTTTCTCCCATTGGATGTTTTGGAAGTTTCGTTGATAACTTCGATAGTGGAGTTGATGTCCCTGTGGGCGGATGCAAACCTCAACCTCGGTCGTTTTATTGGTTTGCAGCGGCCCACGAAGTCGTGCTCCGCACGAATCCGACCTCGTCGAATGTCTCAACTATCTTTGTCTCAGTCAGGATTCCCGCCGGTAAATCCGGAACAAGGCGGTATGACTGTCTAAGTGCGACCTATCAACTTTGCTCAGAACCGCACACTTGAACCGTACGTTTTACCGCACAGTGTGGTCTTGGCGAGCGGCGCTAACGCACACGAGCAAATCGAAACGAAAACAAATGCAAGGCGCCGGCATACCCGGAACCAAACCTTGCATTTAGGTTTCGTAACAATTTAACCCGAGCTTGATAGAAGACAGGGCATCCAATCCCTTTACTCACTTAGTATTTTATGGGAGTTTGTATTCTCATAGCAAATAAAATTAAGCACGAGCACATAAATGCGTTAATTAAATTTCTAACCCTAGGAAAGCAATTTAAATGGACAAATGCACGGGCTATTTCTAAACTGGTCCTATTACATGGGTCGTAAAACGACCAGGTCTTTGATCTCCAAACGTCGACTCGTCGTCACGCGGGTCGTCGAACCCTCCAATCTCGCCTTGCATCGAACGGCCGCCATTTTATCTAACTTATCTAATAAAGCGATAAAATACAACACGGGGGGAATTATTTCCCGAACAACCCGTAATCCATGTACATACCGGGGGGCAGCAAACGGCGCTTAAACAAATAACCCGGTTAGAACCTAAGCCCGCGTAAATGTCCCACATAAACATGAAACACAGAATTTTGACGCCGGGTGCCCGACCGACGTCACGAGCGACGATAGTCTCCAAACTACGTTGACCGCTCGTTCGCCACATCGGCTTTCGAGGCCTTCGGTCGAACCATGCATGAGCCGTAGCTCTGATACCACTGTTGGGGTGGGCCCGATTAATCGACGCCGGCCCCCGAACAGCGCCACGTGGCGATAGCGGAAGCGCGTTTTGAACCGAGCGGCGTAGGGTGCCGAATTTTCGATTTTCAACATCTAAATTCGACCTAGCGCCCTTCGGCTTCTCCCGAGGGCTCAAGATACTGCCCTGATCCTCAGGAGACCACGTCTAATTCGAATTTCTCAAATTCGAATTTAGTACAACTTTATTCGAATTAATAATTTCGTTCCAAACTAGTTCGAACAAAGCGGCAGCCGACAGTGTTTCGACTATTTGGCGACCGAAACGATTTCCGATCGATACCAAATTTTCGAGATTGATTCTACACTTCCCAACGATCGTAACGAGGGGTCTTTCGAATCATTCTGATATCGTTTGGTATTTTTCATAAAATCAAATCAGTAGTTCGAAATTATCAATTCGACTAAAGCGGCAGTCTGCCGTCTTTCGACAGTTTAACAACCGAAACAATTTCCGATCAATACCAAATTTTCCAGATTGATTCTACACTTCCCAAAGATCGTAACGAGGGGTCTTTCGAATCATTCCGATATCGTTTGGTATTTTTCATAAAATCAAATCAGTAGTTCGAAATTATCAATTCGACTAAAGCGGCAGTCTGCCGTCTTTCGACAGTTTAACAACCGAAACGATTTCCGATCAATACCAAATTTTCCAGATTGATTCTACACTTCCCAAAGATCGTAACGAGGGGTCTTTAGAATCATTCCGATATCATTTGGTATTTTTCATAAAATCAAATCAGTAGGGTTCGAAATATACCTTCGGCGTACGTGATTACACCTCGGATGATCGTCGCAGTGCCTCGTCTGATTCCCGGGGCTTCCGGGCTAGATTTTCACGCCGGTATGTCCTTGATCGAACCTCCGAGACTGCTCCCGATGGCTAGAGGCAGTTCGGGTCGGGCGTCGGGCTTTGTCAAACGAACCCTTGGCTTAAACTATGTGGCTTGAGAAGTACCAAGTACACTCTTGCTTATTCTTTAGCTAGTTATTGAGAGCATAGTGACCAAGTACTTGGCCTAGAACTTAACTCACGTTGCATGCTTGCTCTATATCATTTTATTTCATCAAAATCAAGTGAGGTGTCATATCATTCATGTAGTAAAAGTCCACTTAGGGTTATTTTATTATTATTCAACAATACTTGTCATGCTCTCATCAAAGCCAAGAGTATGACTCACAAGCCACCTCATCCAATGTGGCAAGCTAGGAATTATACACATGTCCAAGACCAAGTCAACATGCAAATATTTCATTTAAGCCCATGAGGTTTCTAATTTCTCAATTTAGTCCCTCAATTTTAAGTAATAAAATAATTAAATCCAATCTAATTATTTTAATTACAATTGAGCCTCATTTAGTTAATTAATTAAACACTTAAGACAATCTCAAGTCCTAATTATTCCCGTGACCGTCATCGGAGTTTAACTAAATCGTTGACACCTCGTATCAACTATGCCACTACCTCAACGAATCCCATTCGTTAGGTTCCAGAGAAAAGCCCGCCGTTTTCGTTCAAGTTCATTACCATTTTTAAGCGCGACTCTCTAGGTCCGTCTCAACTGGCACGGGAGGAATCCGCGAGTCCCGGTATTCGCCTAGCCAATCCCGCGGTACCGGACAGATCCCAGTTGGGAACGAATTTTGATCTAATCAAAATTCGGGCGAACCGACTACAGTGTATACATTTAAATACCTCTTACGCCTTTCACTTGCGTCCCGGTTAGGTGAGAGCCATGTAAATGTCAAACTCACTGACCTAACTCTATGTTATAATCGAGACCCAACCGATTATTTAAACTCCGCTCCGTATCTAATACAAGCGAGCTTTCCAAGCTTCGGCCGAAGGCTTTTCAATCGTCGTTCTCCAATTACCTCATAGGACGTTAACCTATATGAATATAGGCAGTGAATCCCGATAGCAGTCAAAGCCCGGCAATCACCTCCGTAAAGTCAGTTGCGTTTCGTCGCTGGCCGTGTCCCATTTCCGAACACTTGCGGACCTAGCCAACTAGCGACAAACCGAAATCGCGAAAGCAAATCCGTCAGTGACCCTATTGGTCTGAGGCTGCTATAGTCATTCGTTCAATCATTGACAACATCCTAGTCATGTGATCGAGACGAATACGAGCCGAATGTCCGAATACGCGATCTCTCCGATCACCGATATCTCCATCACGACCCACAACCTCTCAGGTAATCGGTGACACTACCGATACTATGTGGTCGTCAATGAATAAGTCATATTCGGATATCTAGTCACCCACCTAGAATCCTTAGACTTACGGACTTTTTATTTAATGCTGAGATTAAGGACCGTCCGGTGTCTCCTCCCTCGTCCCCACGAGAATCAGACGTCCAACTCAAACATTTGGGTGTTATTTATTTATCGCACCGCCAGATGCCAAGCAGACTTTAAATTCGATAAATAAATAATAATGCCTTTATTATAATGAAAATAATATTCACTACTTTATTTTGATAGTATATACAATAAAACTGTCTAGCAACCTATACATCATTGTGCGCCCTATACTATTCCTAGTCCTCGTATGGCATTCCGAGGGCACACTCCCTAACATGCTCTACCCTCGGGCGATTCTTGTCCAACACCTTCTTTCCCGATAAAATCTCCAGAAGGACGACCCCGAAGCTGTACACGTCGCTCTTAGTCGTTAAATGGCCTAAACCATATAGAAAGGGAGAACTCAGAATTTTATGTAATTCTTGGCTTTTGTTGGCTTAGTATGGAGCGTGGAAAAGAAAGATCAAGGTAAACGATGTTTTTGCATCAGAGGACGATACGTTACGCTTCAAGTGTTGTACCGTTTCCTTTTCTTTTCCGCATCGAATTAAGTAAAACCAAACCAAGCCTAAACGCTCTTGTATATGTATGTACTATACCTGTTGATAGATATTCGGGAGCTGCGTATCCTTGAGTTCCCATGACTCGGGTAGAGACGTGGCTCTGGTCGTCGACCGGGCCGGCCCGGGCCAGCCCGAAATCAGAGAGTTTTGCATTGTAATTCTTGGAATATTCACAACAGATTAAGTCAATAACAAGTTATAGACGAAAATTGAAAAAGATTGAGAGTTCCATATATGACTCAAAGATTACATACCCCATCAAGAAGGATATTCGACGTTTTGAAGTCGCGATAAATAACTTTGACTTCGGAACTGTGCAGATAAGCGAGCCCTCTTGCAGCACTGAGGGCGATTTTCATTCTTAACTTCCATGAAAGTGGCTGGAAATAAGTACCACCTATTTCGAAAAAAGAGCATGCTTAGCTTCTTACACATATATTCAAGGACATTTTTCAATTCGTAACGATATATATATTATATCCAAAAATCCCTCACTTCTGAACAAGTGATTCTCCAAGCTACCCTTCGGCATGAACTCATAGACCAAAAGCCTGTGATCATCCTCCGAACAATAACCGATTAATCTTACAAGGTTAGGATGACGAAGCTGCCCCAGATAGTTGATCTCAGCCTACATTTCGCCACAATAACCGATTAATTATATAACAACTTCATCTTAAAACTGCAAAGTAGTAGTTAACATATATTTTTATTACACATACCAACCATTCCTTGTGGCCTTGTCTTCCATCTTGGTTGAGCCTCTTAACAGCTACGGCCATGCCCGTCCCTGGCTTAGAGGTGACAAGCGAACTCTCATCAATCCACCCTTTGAAAACGCTACCAAAGCCACCTTCGCCAATTACGCTATCGAGGCGAAAGTTTCGAGTGGACGCTTTGAGTTCATCGAAGCCGAAGCTTTTCAAAGTGCACTGCTGCAGTATTTCGTCCTCGCTTTGACAAGAAAGGCGAACGGATGCAGACGAAGAACTCTTCCTACTTGAGTTGCTTAGCTGTGGCCCATCTTCACTAATCGCTTTTGATGATGAAAAGAACCCTATTCGGACAAACAAACACAAACAGGAGATTGCAGATAGAAATCAAGGACCGGATTTTAGCAGCATAACATATCGAAGTCTTTAGTGGGTCAAATGATGTTTTGCCATTTATATAGTTAATTTAATCCTAGATGTACACGTAAGTTTAGGAGAGAAAGAGTGGGATACCAAAGGGAGAAGAGCTCTCAGCTTTTATTTGGTTACTGCAGCAAATCCCCATAGCAATTTTCGAAAGCCTTCCCAAATCCTTTTTGCTTCGTAAGTTCTGTTAGAACTCAAATAAACCTGACGAGAATGAGAATTTCAACACCAAATTGGGTCATCATTTTTTTCTCTCATGCAAGTATCTGAAATAAGAAATAAAATATAGAAACGAGTTGGAGTCATGATGCAGAAGAGAGTGTATTTTAGATTTGTTCTAGTTGTCTATATTGAATGATACATGTTATGAACCAAGACTTTTTGTACGTACTATTGACTTTGCTTGGCGTTTAGGTTGACCTGGTAATAAAGCCAAATGTAATGTACTTTATTTAGCCATTGATTCAACACGTTATCTCAACATCCTGCTTTGATGCCGGACTAAGAAAGGGGTGGGCATCGGTAGGTTAGTTGGTTATCGGATAGTTTTGGTTCAGGTTCACTGTCCGAATCCAACCCGATGTACGATGCTACTCGCTTGTCGGTATATATCGGGTTCGTCAGGTACCCGATTTTTTAATTGGAAATATAACTAATTATAATTCAATATACTTATCAAAATATCCATGATACACATTAAATATCACTTATAATATTTGGATATTTTGTTTTCAATTAATATAATATATACATATTTTTATATGCTTATTTATAAAATTTTGAGAATATAATTTAAATTTTTATAATGATTTATGCATTGATATAAAATATCACTTGTTAATTTGCAATAAAAATAATAAATTAGTCGAAATATTATTTAAAACTTTAGCATCACTCAAGTTCGATATTGATATCTAAATATGTAATTATATATTGTATTGTTTATGTACAAAAACTAATTTTTTAAAAAAAATATATATCGGATACCCGAATAACCCGATCGGGTAGTAAATTACTAGCCGATACCCAACCCGATTCATAATTATCGGGTATCGGGTGGTGGGGTAACTTGATACCCGACAAATAACCTGAACTACCCGACACGAACTACCCGAATACTCGAACCCGAACGCCCACCACTAGGACTAACAATCATATCTTGGTCGATCTTATTTTAGAACATATACAGTAAGGCACAAGAAACTTTTGGAATAAAAGCACTAGAAAACAAAAAGGAAAAATTGTTCCTCATTAATTTAATAATTTAAAAATACAGCAAAAACTAGTTATCGTGAATAAAAAATAATAAATAATTCATTTTCTTGTTCGTTAAAAAAATATAAATTATAGCATAAGAAAATAAAAGATTTCATTTCCACGACTTGATCCAAATCAATTAAATATTAAAACAATTTGTTGCTGACGTAGCATATATAGTGGTGGAATTTTTTTTACATATTATAACTTGAATGCATTTTTTAATCTCCAGCGAGGACCCTCTTTCTCTCCCATGAGAGTTCATCTTTACCTCTCATATCAAACCCTTCACGGCGTGTGCTGGCGGTCATGGAGTCGCATAATTTAAATTTTACGAAGAAGAGCTAAAGAGTTTGCATATATAAGATGAAGCTGGCGAGGCCTCGAAAGCAGGACATGAGCTTTTTGATGTGGTGGGAGCGAATCATGTCTAAGCGTTCGTTCAATTTTGAAGGAGAATATGACCAACTTGATGATGATCGATTCATTATACGTTTTTCCCACATGATTGATCGGAGGCGGGTTGGGTTCTTAATGCTTCCTCGCGGGCTTCTGAAAAATAATTCGAGTTTGGGGTGACGCATGATACAAGTATTATACATTTGAATTGGTTAGAATTGGTGTTTGTTCCAAGTCCAAGTTCATAATCTTCCATATTGGACGATGTTGTAAGACATGTTGGAATCTTCCATATAGGCGATGATCGATGTTCACACGGATGATGTGGTTCGACTTTACGCACGAATATTTTGTTATTTGTGCGGCATGATAGATCACGTCGAACGCCTATCTGCTTCAATACGAGGACTATGACGGTTGATTCCATACCTGCGACGACTTCAAGGCTCTAAACGTTTTTTCTTGGCTCGAACCCGGCACCTTCAAATCCTACCAGCCAATGCAAAACCCTAGCCAGGAGTTTCTCAAAACCCTAAAGTCCCGCCTACACTGAATCCCCCTAAAATCTCGCCTCAAATAAATCATGTCACTCTAGCTTCAATACAAATGTTTTCTAAGACACTTTTCATTTACCATAACCGAGCTGAAATTAGGGCCCCTACCACTCCAGCTAACTTGTTCAAACCCCCTCTTTAAACCATTCAAATCTATCCATAATCTAGGTTATTATCCAAAATTCGAGCTTGTACCTCCATAACCACAATACTCACAAACAATAACTCCCTAACCCGTAAACCCAATACTTTCTCCAATATCCGATGACGTTCTTTTGGTACGTAAGAAGATAACAATGGTCGGTTTCGTGTTCATTATCGCGCCTTAGTTGTGTCACCATTCTTGACAATATCCCTAGCGGTAAACTAGCTAAACGCATAAAGTACATGGACAATATCATCGACAATATGATCCGGTAGCCGTAGACTCCCCACCCCTCATCGTTGATTGCGCTCGATCCACAAATGGTAGACCAGCGATGCTAGTATATGCCGCGCAGCCAATTATATAAAGTGATATCCCCTCCATCGTTGAGCTGCCCAATTGATAGGTCCTAATTAATCAACTCTATGATCCTAGACCTGAATTCTAAGGTTATCGATTAGAATTAATGGGAAGCGAATTTCGATCGAAAACCTTCGTTGAGAGCTCGAGAGAGAATTTCGCTTAGAGTGAGAAGATTTCTTGTGTTTCTCTCTCTAGAAATCAAATTGCAAGCCTTTCGGATCAATTTTTCAAATCATCTCATTAAGGTCAATCTTTGTACATCTATTTATACCAAACATACTTGGTATAAATAACATACTACGTCCTAAACTAAGGACAAATACAAGAAAAACCCCAATCTACGAAGACATGTAATAAATCAAAGCACAATTAGAAATGATATTCTACATTCTCCCCCTTTGTGCTTGATTTCTCTTCCGCACTGTCTGTTCTCGTCGGGCATAGTACAACTTGCGCAAGCCCAGCGCATACTCGTAGTTCCTGAGCGTATTCCTCAGCTCCAGTCGCTCTTGGATTTCATCGAGCAGTTCCATCAGGAGCGGCTGTTCTCTCATGAACCGGTGAATCTTCAGCATCGTCTCTCGGTTGATTTCTTCCAACCTCAACTCTATATTCTTCCTGATGACCTTGAGCGTCCCATCACAGAACTTGTGGATTTCAGTGTTCAACATCAACCTATTCTTCTTAGCAATAGGATTGTGGTAGGTGATGCCTAGGACTAAGCTGATGTGCACGTGATTGTTGGGAAGCCCTTCGATCTCAGGTCCTTCATTGAGCGGAGCGGTCATGTTGACCTTCTTTATGTTGCTCTCCAGAGCTATCTGAAGGTCGTGTGCGGCGAAGTACTTGACTTGGCGCATCATGAACCGGTAGAGTCCCTCGAGCCCTCTTTCTTGATGAAGCCTTGAGATCTTTGTACTTCTCCACATATAACTGGTATAGGTTGTACACCTCTTCAGCTGGGAGATACGGCGGGTCGCTCTCGCTTAGTTCTTCTCGAGTTCTGTCTACTCGCTCGATGGCGTAGTATGGGGTTGGAAGTCCTCCTTTAGCACAGAAGACGCTGAGTAACTGACAGATCGGGAAGAGACTCTTATAATGACTCTTGGCCTGTCCTTTAGTCATCCCCATTCTCACGTTCGGTCCAAGGTGAGTCAGCATCCAGAGGTACATCATTCTCTTCTGCTGATCCCAGTGAGAGATCCCTCTAAGCTCGAACTCATTCGGCTTCTTGACTTTGTTCGGTAACCTCCAAATATTTTCACGAACTTCTTCAAGGAAGGGAGTTTCAATTATGATTTTTTCCCATGGCGTGTCGATCCGAACGGTCCCTGGCATAAATCTTGTGGGGGAATCCGCTCGTTGCGCAATCAACTCTGGAAGCCTTGTGGGATCTTGTTCATGATCTTCACCTTCCTGAAGCTCTTCATCTTCTATCAGGACCAGGTCCCCCGAGGCTTGTTGTAAGAAGTGGCGAACGTCCTTAACCCGTTGTATCTGATGCTCGTCGGGCATGGAATGGGTCATCCACTGTCCTTCGAATATGTACATGTCGAGGAACTCGTGTAGATTGACACCATGTCCTGACGGTCCCGGTTGGTGTGAAGCAACTGAGGGAGTGACTTGAGTTTGAGCGAGGGCCACGAGAATGGCGACACTTGCTTATTCTTCTGGAAGCAAGGGGCTTGTCAGAGTCATTGGTGTGGGCGAGGCATCCTTATATGGAAGGTTGGTGGGTCGATTTGGGTTGTATGAGTTGTGGGGTGCGTGGTGGTTGTTGGGTAGTGGGTAGCTTCGACCTTGACTTCTAGTCATTAGCCCGGGTCTCCTCTCCCCCTCATGACGGCCTTGATCATCTGGGTCGTCATGTCTGCGTTTGGAGCGGGAGCCTTGACCTCGACAAGTTTCGGTTGGGTCAGGACGGTCGACGAGACAGTGGAAGAGGTCTTCTTCTTCCGGTGTTTGAGTAGTCAGCTCTAGTAGGCGGGCGACTAGGATGGAGTGGAGGTCGCTGATGGGTACGGAGGCTGGGTTTATGAGGTTGTCTATGGGGATTGGTGTGGCGAAGGGTGTGGGTTGTGTGGGTTGAGGTGGTGTGAGGATCAGTTGTGAAGAAGACGGCTCTGAGACGGGTGCTTTCCCACGATCTTGGCGTGACGTCTCGATTGCTGTATGTCTTCAAAGGTCTTGAACGCTTTTGAGAGAACTGCCTAAAGTCTGTCTTCGGTCACGAACTGGACGGACACCTCCGTCATAGATGGACCAGGTCGACAGATGTCGCCTGTTATCAACCCTTGAGCAGACATCGTCTCCTCAGATTGGCTCGTAGTCACTTGAGGCTGTGACTGTTCGAGACTTCCACCCAATCCTTGAGGAAAATCACGGGGATTCTCCTCTATGGGTGTTGCGGCAGGTTCTGACTGAACCGCGAACTAGACACGGGAAAGTCGTGCTGCGGCTCAAGACTGAGCGATGAAAGGTCCTCAGCACTTTGAATGATAGCTGACGTCGTGTCTGATGTGGTGGTGACAGTGGTGAAGAGGGACTCTAGTTGCATGCTTAGTCTTCGTGGAGTCCGTCACATTAGTTGAATCTTCTCATCGGGCTCTGTGTCGGATGAGGTGGTTGTGTGAGGAGAAGGTTCCCGTTCAACGTCCTCACTAGCCTGATCCGTCACTAGTGGAAATGAGCTTTGCTCCGCTTCTGCCTCGGTCTGTGCTTCTTGTTGAAAAACCTCCTCAATGGACTCTTCGAGCACGCCTACATAAACAGGCACTTCCACTTGGAGCTCCTGAACTTGATCTTCAGCTTCCATTTCGAGAGCCACCTCGTCAATCATCGTGGCATCCAGATCTGGTAGCTGAGTTTCTGGGACTGGGGCTCCTGTTCAAGCTCCTGGGCCACTGCATCGATCACCGTGTCCTCAGGGCTTTGTTGTTGGTGAGGGCTGACTGCGAAATCTGTCGGGGGCCCTCTGATCATCTGTTCCGTCATATGATTCTCCCGACAGTATCTTTGGTATTAGGCTCCCGCGGGTTCGGTGAGCCTTAGCAACTCAAACGGAATGGCCTTGGACGGCTAGTCGAAATCCGTTAGCTTTGGGTTGTGGAAGAACTTGAGCCGTGGTGGCTGGTAGTTTCCTCCAGGAGGCAAACGAGGGATGTTCTCGTGGATTTCCATTAGTTCTCTAATTATCACTGAAAACCATCTCGCATACGGCACGTTCTTTGATCTCTTGTTCTCTTTCTGTCAGATCTGTCTTGCAAGTCGTTCCAGATCAGTTGGGCGAAATCGTAATTCCACGAGAACATGATTCCATGAAATATCCGGAGAATGTTGTCGTTGCCTTTATCGAAGCACGACACTTGTTGATGATGCCAAACAGTGTCTTCCAGGGGTGAGGGATGCCGTTTCTTTGAACTTGTGCAAGCTTGGTCAGCTGCGTACGGTATCCCTTGTGAAGGAAGTCACGCACGAGCTCCGCATCAGTAGGAAGGGGGTCGTAATTTGGGCTGTAGGGGAGGTCGAGCACAAGTCCGAAGTCATTCTTGTTCATGCTTATGTGCCTCGTCCCTATCACCGTTGTGAAATTGTATGCCCCTTCAATGATGTGGCTCTTGATCATCCCCCAAAACTGTTGGAGGTAGACCATCGGCACCGAGGCCGTCACCGTTAGAGCATGCCAAAATTGAAATCGAAATTACTGTTTGCGATTGTAAGTTTTGCGCTCGAAACTTAAATCGCACCTATTTGATCTATTTCGTTCAGTAATCTTTTCGCTCGCATAAAATCAAAATTCAATTTCTCGATTGTAATTATTTTGCGATCTACGTTATCTATCTTAACGACTAAGTCAAAAATTTAGCGATCGAAAAACTTTCACAATGCAAACAGTAGATCAATTGAAATTCAATTGTCACTGTTTGCGAGCGAGAAAGTTCTTCGACGCCTTCAAACGTTTAAAACCCAATTTAGTCTATTTTTCAGTCGAACTATAGTAACGCAGAAAATCAAAACAATCTACCCTAAAAAACGATCAGGAAACTTCGAAACTATCTTAATATGCAGTTTTTAACCTAGATTATGCGTAGAGACTGGTCTTTAACCACTGCAAACTAGCATTCGTGTTTCCACGTTATGAACAGATGAGAAATTATCATAAAATCGTGCGAAAGATTGCAGAAAACAGATGCAAACAGAGTTTAAACACACAAAAATCCCTAAAGTATGTCGAATCTACCTCTCAAAGACGAAGATTTAGTGAAAGTATGTAAGATTTTGTAAGATTTCGACTTTCGTCTTTGCGGAAAAAGTTTTTCGTGAGAGAAAAATTATCGACTGTTGAGTTTTGCGATTGAGGGTTTTGCGTGTATTTGGGGATTTTCGACTGCAAAAAGTAACTTTTCCTAATTGGGCTGATTAGACGTTTTTCGATACGATCGAGAAATTTCCTTTGGTTACTATTTATTTTTGCTCGACAAATTCCGATCGAGAATTTTCATTTGGTTCCTGTTTAATTTTCGCTCGTCAATATGAAAGCGAAAATTACCACTTGGTCCCAAATCAATTATCGCTCAAGAAGTTGTGAATGAAAATTACGAAATTAGCACGTATTTCTCGATAGCCCGTTTTTCATAGGTGAGCTCTATTCACGACGTTAGCCTTTTATTTTAATTTTGTTGTTATGACTTACTCTTTTATTTCTTAAAATCCACAGGTGCGTACAGTATTTTCGTGATCGCTTTCAAGAAGCCTCATCACGAATGGCGAATAGTGAAACTAAGTGGTCACGTTATGCAACGAAAATGTTTCAAAGTTGGACAGCAGAATCTTGGGATCACACTGTATACCGTTTTGATGTCCGACAATATACACCAGAAGTCATAACATCTAGAATTCAGCAGCGCACATATGTGGTAAGGATCAATGATCGAACATGTACGTGTGGAAATTGGAGCTGGTATAACATCGCATGTTCTCACGCACAAGCGGCTTGTCGTCAATGGAAAATTCACTCCAGTAATTTAGTGGCGCAGTATTATAGTAAGGTGGAGTATTACAAGACATACGAACGTACGTTTGAACATTGCACGATGAACGTTACTGGAACCCGACGAATTGGACTCTTATACATAATGATGCTCGTCGAGAGAGAACTGGTCCAAGTAGATATTGTCGATCTCACATCAGGAATGAGATGGATAGGGGTGAAACCCGTGTTAGACAATGCGGACGGCGCTGAAAATATACACTCGTTTTCACCGTTTTAGTCTTATATATCCACTGAATTTCAATATTGATTTCTTAACAATAAATAGAATAATAATAATAGATATAAAATAATAATAACAATAGCAGCAAATATAATAATAATAACAACAAATATGATAATAATAGTAATAAATAAAAAAATAATAATAAAAACAATAATAATAATAACATATATATAATAATAGTAATAACAAATATAATAATAAAATAATAATAATAACAGTAAGAAATATAAAACAATAATAATAAATATAATAATAATAACAATAAATTAATATTTAATTTAAATTCATAAGCGAAATAGATTCGAAGGTGTACAATATTCATTACAAAAAAAACAACTATTCACATAACGATCTATCTGCCATGATGCGCCAAATGACCGCCGGTCCCACAATGAGCTAGCCTACGAACTCTATTTCCTCGACTGTTATCTTGCTCTTCATCATCTCCCGGACTTCGAGGACGTCGCGGTCGTGGTGAAGGTGTCGTAAACGCCTAAGATGTATTAAACTAATATTTAATTTAAATTTTAGTAAATCCCTATGATCCATATAATCTGGCTGTGAGCTGTGTTGGGTTGCAGATGATTGCTAGAAGAGCGAAAAATCCTCAAAGAAGGACGGGTTAACAGCTTCGTGTACTTGAGATGGTCCGGCCTCATGTACGTGAGATGGTCCGGCCTCATGTATGTGAGATGGTCCGGACTCACTGCTTCGTCCAATTTGGCGTCGCGAGACAAACAAGTTATCCATCTGCTCCAGTAAATGGATCGACTCGTCGTAATTGTCTCTCCTCGCGTAACAAAGGCTGTCGTGAACCCCGCGTTCCTAAAGAGGAAAAAGTAAATTATATCAGTTGGGCTATTAAACAAATAACATTAATAAATAAATAAAACTTACGATGGTCGACATAAACACGGCATCCCCCATCTGGAAGCCCCGTGACTACATCGCATGTGGAGATATATAAGGCGAGTGATTCGATGAAACCAGCGTATTATTGGTCCTCCACCGACATGAGTGCAGTCGTGGGAGGACAATTAAAGACGGTTTCCTCTCGATCCTCCCGTAATCCAATCCAGTCTGCATGATGCGATCTCCAATCCATCCCCGACCGCTGTCGACGCTCGTACGTATGAAGATTGCTATCACGATACGGCGGTAGAATGGGAATCCCCTGGATAATTCCAAACTGCCGGAGCACTCGTTCGGGGTAATGGATCTCCACGATATTGAAGAAGATCAGGGGACACCTCGATCAACAAGCGCTCGGTAAGCACTCATCAGAAAGAGTGGCAATTTCCGTGAGCGTTATGTCGTACGTAGTCCATACAAATTGATGCGCCTGCAGCCGATCAATGCATCGCGGATGGTGCGAATGTTTGAATTAGTCGACGTAGTGTGATCAAATAATGCGTTCCACCTCTCAAATATTTACACAATAATTATAAATGTAAGAAGAAAAAAAAATCGCAAATTTGGATGAACGACCATACCTCGCAGCATGTGGCGGGATCGGTAAGACTATCCCGTCGACTTTTCGGGGCTCCATAGTGATACGATGAATACCCCGAACTGGCTGAAATGGCAAGATCCTCATATATGCCCGTGGCTAAAACAAATTCCACGTTCTAAATAAATTTTTAAAATAACTGTAAAATTAATCAAAGTTTCTATATAATTACCTGCAACAACCGTAGGGGTCCGCCTATATTAAGCTTTTTCGGCTCGCATACCGAACAAAGCTCTCCGTAAAGCAATGCCAGCACCGCACTACCCCCACTAAATGTGTGCACCTCCTCAATATCCTCCAACAATTGAAGGTACGTCAACGACACGGTACTGGCGCTACAATCGGGGAACATCACCGCACCGAAGAGCAGAATTGCATAACCACGTGCTGAACATTCGACCTCTACCTCATCACTATTATCCGAAATCTGATGGGCCAACAACCAACTCGCTAACGACTTCATCGACAACGATGACCCCTTAATTTTATCACTATGCGGTCTAAAACCTAGTAATCACTCGTCCATCCACTGTGTGACCGTCCTCGTATGAATCACACCGGAGACACAACTACCGTCTACAGGCAAACCCCACAAAATACCTACGTCCTGTAAAGTAACGGTCGCCTCCCAACAAAAAAATGTAACGTATGGATCTCCTTCCTCCAATGCTTTACAAATGCTGTAATCAAATGAGGGACAACCCTCTGCGACATACAGCTGTAGACGTTGTATAGACCCATATCGTTCAACTTCCCTAATAAGCGAACGTGTAGGACATTCGGTGCTTCTCTCGTACCCCACACAACATTCTCTAAGGACCTAATCTTAATAGTTCTATCTATTGCATTCTCATCTATCATATCCCTACTAAGGTGATTTGACTGCACGTCAACACCGACCTATCAACAAGCCCGTAAGAAGAATCCAAATCCATTCTACAGTTAAAAAACGAAACCAAACAAATCAACAATAAATAAAAGCATTTGATAATGATAAAATTAACACAAAAATCGTATTTTGGATCGTAACGGGGGCTCACCGAACTAATCGCGCATAGGACGTCGTCGAAGCGGCGGGGCGGGCGGTCGCGATGGGTCGCAGCGGGGCAGTAACGTGGGGCGCGGGGAGGCGGGTGCGGCGGGGCATCGGCGGGGCGTCGGCAGGTCGCGGCGGCGGCGGGTCACGTTGCCGGAGCTCGTCGGGCCGGCGGGGTGCGGGGAAGAAGCATAGCCGAACGGCGGTGGGCTGCAGGGCGGCGGTGCGCGGCGGCAGCAGGCAGAAGGGCGTCGGGCGCGGCGGACGGTGGGGGGTGGGACGGCGGCCAAGCAGGCGCGTAGTGGGCTCGTCTTCGTCGTCGTCTCATCGTCTTCGTCGTCGTTTTCGTCTTCTCGTCTTCTTCGCGTCGATCTGGTAGGGTTTTAGAAAACCAGATCTAACTTGTAAGATATTCTTACGAGTTACGAGTTATAACTCGTATCAGGTTTATACGAGTTACTCCACGTAAGACGCACGAGCCAGGGAGGATAGTAACTCGTATAAAATTTATACGAGTTACGTAACTCATATAAAAATTATACGAAATTCTCTATTTTATTAATGGTTTTGATTTTATGTTTATTTTGTTAATGCTTTATTTTTTTTAATTATTTTATTAAACATACCTAGTCCCATCACCCTCGGCCCTCGAGGGAACCTTCCACGAGTATCTCATAAATGAGCCAAGGGTCAATCCACAGCCGAAATGTCGGCTCATTACCAATATGAAACTCGAGGAGTGGCCTTATTTGGTCACGCAGCTTCAGTAGCTTCCTCCAACTTCATGCCGCTCTTATTGATGGTCGGATGCTCCACATTGTGTTGTTAAGAATGCGCGTCTGGCGGATCCAAGTGGCCCAGATGGAAGTCAAATCACCTAGGGTTGTCAATGGGGAGGGGATTCCCCGTCGCCGCAGGATCCGCCTCGAATAGGATGGGGAATCCCCGCTATTCTACCCCTGCGGGCCGGGGAAGGGGGAATATTTTTCCCCGCGGATATCCCCGCCCCGTTCCCCGCCCTGTCCCCAGTAATTAAACTAATATTTATTATATTCAATTAATAATATTTCAAGATAGAGGAATTTTATGGTGCTCACCTTATGTGAGCACCTTACGTGGGCACCTGTCGTTGTGGCACTGATTCGTGCCATGTCGATATGCCAAATCAAAATTAGATTATACATGACACTAATTAACACATTCTAGGGGTCACTAGTCGACATATCGGACGATAATGTGGCAGTTTACGCACACAGACCAATACCATATATCAGGTGCCACATAAAGCGTAAACGTGCCACATCATCGCCCGATATGTCGACCAATAACCCCTATAATGCGTTAATTAGTGTCATGTATAATCTAATTTTGATTTGGCATATCGACATGGCACGAATCAGTGCCACATCGACAGATGCCCACGTAAGGTGCTCACATAAGGTGAGCACCATAAAATTCCTCTTATAAGATAAATAATTTTTAAAAGTATACATTGGATAATATTAAAATAGTTTAAATATGATTAAATTATAGTTTAAATTATATGAAATAATATTAAAATATAGTTTACATGATATTAAAATAATATAATTGATTTTTTTAAAAATAATGACAGGGCGGGGAATCCCGGGGGGGGGGGGGGGGGGGGGGGTTTCCCCACGGGGACGGGTATGATTTCGCCCCGCCCCGTTGACAACTCTAAATCACCACTCAAAATGCTCCAAACTGGCGCATCAATAATACTCGATTATCCGCCTCCAGTGAACCTAGGCCGAGACCTCCTGCTCTCTTGGCAAGCACACGTTGTCCCATGCCACCTTTGCAGTAGAATCCCCATAGGAACTTGAGGAGGCGAGCCTCAATAGCTCGAATAACCCCCTTTGGGAGAAGGAAGATACCCGCCCAATATATATGAAGCGCCATAAGAACGAGCCGAATCAGCTGCACCCTCCCCGCGTACGAAAGTGAGCGACGCAGCCACGAGCCCAGTCGTCGGTCCACATTACGACGAAGGGGTGCACAATCTTGGGAGGTCAACCTAGATGCGATCAGTGGAACCCCCAAGTACCGCACGTGCAGAGATCCCATGCTACCTTGTAAGATGGGAGCCAACTGGTCAGCAACCTTGGAGAACATCTCGCTCTTATTTGGATTCGCACATAGCTCTGAAAGACCAGCAAAAGTTTCACTCATTCCTTAATCAAGGTAACTGATACTACGTCTGCTTGCAAAAAAAGCAGAAGGTCATCAGCAAAGCTGAGCATAAAAAGAGAGAGTGCATCGCATCGCCAATGGAATCGAAACCCATTTCCCCGTCGTAGCCTGTCCACGAGAATCCCATGTAGGACCTCCATAACAAGGGTAATCAAATATGGCGAAATCGGATCACCTTGGCGCAACCCCCTGCAGCCCGCGAAAAAATCTTCAGCTCGCCCATTTACATTGATGGAAAACCTTGTAGAAATAAGGCATTCCCTAATCCACCCGACAAAGGTAGTAGGGAAGTGCATCTCATCAAGCATCTTAATGATGAAGTCCCACTCAACTCGGTCATATGCCTTCGCTAGGTCCACCCAGGCCCGTAGCTGAGGAAAATCGGACCTGAAGCGAAATTCAAATTTTGGGCCCTGGTCATTTTTTTCTAAAAAAGATACATATAATATAGTGTAAATTTAAACCGTAAATGTAACTAAATAAATAAAGAAAGAAATAAATATTTTATAGTAGAATGTTCGATAAAATACTTAAACTAATTACCTAAATACTAACCGTCTAGATGTTTTAGAGGCAAAAACAATGATCAAATCTGCATAATGTAGTTGTCCGACCATTTCCTTTTCAATCGACAACATCGCTAGCCCATTCAGCCGATCTTGTGGCATAGTTGATTGAAGATAATTCTTGATCAACTTTAACTTAGAAATTGATAAATTAATAAATAAGGAGCAATATAATATACCTTCAAGATCACAAATCACTGGACACTGATGTCTGGTCAGTCTCAGAAGAAAATAAGGAACGATTTTATCAGATAATACAATCTTTCTTTAACCTAATCGAAGCCTTTCTGATATTGTATAGGTGAAGAAAGCAATCACGTTTCCTTTTTTATCCTAAATAAAAATCTTTAATTGTTTGGACTGAATTTTCTTAATGAATTATAATTTTTGGGCTTTCTTTGGATATTAATAATATCAAGGCCCAACTGTATATTATAACACTTGGTCAATCCACTTAACGTTTTTATACATGTATTTATAACTATAATATTCTTTTTGATAATATATATAGGTATAAAAATTTTGGCCCCTCTCCGAAGTTGGGCCGGAGGCGACCGCCTCACTGGCCTCCTATGAGCTACAAGCCTTGGTCCACCTTGAACACCACCTGAGGGGGTAAAATGGCACTCCTATACCCATGGAAAATCTCCTGCGCCAGTAAAATATTATCTGAGATGTGCCTCCCAGGGATGAACGCCATTTGTGTCTGATGAACCAGCTTCTCAAGACAGCCCCGTAGCCGATTCGCAATAACCTTCGAGATAATCTTGTAAAGGACATTACAACAAGAGTTGGGTCTTAATCCGACGCCATCCTAGGAGCATCGCCCTTAGAAATTAGTGTAATCAGCGTAGCATTGATCTCCTTTACGAGCCGTCCACGCGAAAGAATTCCTGCAACGCATGCGTAACATCTGATCCGATAATACCCCACGCCTGCTTGTAGAACGCTGCGGTGTAGCCGTTCGGCCCCGGAGCTTTATTATCATGTATCGAGAACAGCGCCGCCTTAATCTCCACTAGGGTGATGGGCATAAGTAGCGTATCCGCCTCAACCATGAACAGCTGCCGCAGTATGAAAGGCGCAACCACCGAAGGTGTAATAGGCGATATACGAGAAGATTGTCCTAGCATGTGCTCATAGAAGCGGATGTCTCCGCACGCACACGATCCTCCCCATCAAACACCGTCCGAGCCGCATCCTCCATGTAGAAAGAATGATGTGAAGTGGTTCCCATCCCTCAACCAGTTTTGCTTTGCCAGCTGGGATAACGCCGAATGCTCCATGGCCACGGCCCTAGCATAAATTTCGCTACACATGCGCTCGAGTGAGTGGAAATGAATCTCGATCGGGTAAATGGCTGCAAATTCCTGCACCACATCAAGATACCCTTTGGCCTCCGCCACGTTCCTCGCCCGATCGCCTTTCTCTCGCCGCAGGCGCTTAAGCCAAGTCTTGAGTAGCTTCTGCCGCTTCATAACCACAAACATTTGATGACCCCCCTCCCCTCGGCCCCATGCTTGGCCGACTAAGGGCAAAAAACGTGTGTGGGCAAAAGATGTTCCGTAATAAAATCCGAACACATGACTGTTACAATATAATATTGGTTTGCCAATTTGCTTAACCAATGCACACTCGACATATCAAGAGACGGTGAACGATATTTCTATTCACTGTTAAGAAAGTCCGTCTTGGTTTTCTTCAATTGTATTTTGATTTGCTGTCCAAGTTGGAAACTCACATGTTTGTACTGTTAACTGAGTTTTGCGTCAATTCAGAGAAATACCACATTGGAGAATGATTATTGCGTAGTTAGACAACACTATATTTGCTACCGAGGTGGCTACAGTTCTTGATAAAATCACATCAGTATTGAAATGGTCGACCCACCTCCGTCAAAGCTATTAAAGGATTCTTAAGAATCATTTGTCGGTTTCGTAGCTTTATCAAGGACTATGCGTTTTGCCCTTCAACAAACCTTTCAAGAAAAGGTAACGTCCATAAATTCTTATGGAGAGCCGCCACAAGTACTACATTTGAGGCACTAAAGACTAAACAGTCGCTTTTGCCTCCGTCGCTCTTCTCACCTGCGGTCAAATGCAGTCTTTAAAATCGGGTTCGATGCAAGAGTTACTTATTTAGCAACTCTATCTCAAGTCATGCACGTTATAGATCGCCTTAAAAAATAGATTTAATGGCGCTAGTGCTTTTGGTTTGATATTCGGTCTTATCTTCTCGAATGTCGTTTTATAGTCCTTACCTGACCATCCAATTTACGCACGGTTTCTCTATAAAAATTTGTAACACAAGCACAATGATTGTGGGTCGTGATATTACTCTACTATAATCTTGACGTTGAATAAGAAGCTGATATCATAAATTGGGCTGCAGATTCCTTCTCTATGCATGTCCCTTAGGTTGCATATTCAATCCGAGTTTAAGTGTCCAATCGTGAGCATTTAAGAACGGGTACAAAAATTGGGGCTTGGTTATGTTTCGTTGGACACTTGTCATTGCTGAAATTCAGAATGGATAGTAAAATTAATTCTAGAGTTCCACTCAACACCAATACGAGGATACTCGGGTGCATACATGTTCCACAATATGTGGTTGTTTGTCTTGTAAAAATCTACATATGAGGTTATCTCGCGAGTTGGACTATTACAACCTAGCCAATTATCGAGAAAATATGAGAGGATATAGGTTTTCATCACAAGCTTACCATGCTCCCATAGGATGGATACAATCATGGATATTGTTGATCAACTATCCAAGTATGCACATTTTTGCTCTTTAAACGCCTCTATGAAGCTCAGATGATTGTAGAGGTAGATAATGTGATCGGCTTAGCATCCCCAAATTAAGTTCAAACTGAAGTAGTTACCGAAACACTGACGACATATGTAGTTTTGCCAGCGAACAATTAGAGTAAATGGTTACTACGGGCGGATCAGTATTGGTACTAACACTTCCTTTTATTCAACTATCGAGATAGTTCATTGTGAATGTACGGTAGGATCCTTAAAAGTAAAAAACATAAATACTGACCCTAATGTTGAACCAACACTCGGGTCAGAAAGTTTTTCGTAGGTCACCAGACACCTCAACGATTAATCAATAGGGAATCAAATGAAGTTAGCTTGAGTTTACCTTAAGTGTTCTTGGTGGGTTTCTCTGTTAAACTCAAGCAACGATGTTTTAGCAAATGAATGATTCAATTATCACGTTGGTAGGGTTTAAGGTTTTATACCTTTGAGTTAGGTATAAAACCTATTGGGCCTCTACCAAGCCCATTACAAGTGATAAACCACAACATACAAAATAAAAGAAAATACAAGACTTAGAATAAATTATTTTGGACACTTTAAAATATTCCTAACAATCTCCTCCTAAGTGTCCAAATTACAAATAAGCCAAACATCTCTTCATTTCTTTTTCTTCTTCTTCGAGCGAGGAGGAGGTGGATGTTCCCTATGAGCGAAGTAAGACTTCCTGAATCCTAGAGCGATATCGAAGTGACTTATGTCGTTTCTGAGAACAAGTCGCTCTCGAATTGCTCCGATGATTTGATTTAACAGATATCGTTCGTTGACTTCTCCGCTTTCAGGTTCAGCATCGTCAGGAAGTGTCTCAAGTTATGTCCTTAGTCGGTTGATAATTATTTTCAGCGTTTGATAAGTCATTATTTTACGTAAATATTATACCCCATAAAAGCGCGCTATCATTTGTTATTTTATCGAAATCGCCTCGAATATTTCCCGCCTAAGAATGTATATTTTATTTGCAGATACCCGAGAAAATACACAAAAAAACTGGAAGTTCGCACATGGAAAGAGCTGAGAAAAATCAAGCATTAATATAATTGGGCTGCTCAATCAACCACACGTAGCTTTTAAAATTATCCCATATAAGACAAAGGAGTTGAATAATCAAACAAATACAAAGTCATGCTTGTGAAGTTCGAAAAAGAGAGCTCACGCATGGTTGTTTTGGCAGCCTAAGTCAAAAAGCAATTTGGGCTGCTTAGCTTGAAAAAAATGCCTGCTCATAAATGTGTATGTCTGTAAGCATCGATTATAAAGCCAAGGCATACAACTAAGGAAAAAAAAGGCTTGGGGGCTCAAGGCCACACCACGAAGATAAACAAGCAACTAGCTCTCCATCCTCACACCCTAAAATACCACGGCCACGTAAAGCTTCCATCATTTAACTATACATTTCATGTAAGCAAGCATCTCCCTGAGTTAGCAGCTTTAGCCTTCAGTTCATCCTCGCCCCATCACTCAACTAACCAGCTCTCCAACCTCACAAGCCAACTTCTAGCTCTCAGCCAACGGAGCTGCCATTAACCTAGCGACGGACGAAACTCTCTCAAGCTCACAACCAAATACCCACGAGGGAGTCATTATTGACGGTTGGTAACGAGGGCTAGGGAGTCGAGATACGAGCCGAGAGGCCAAGGCGTTTCCTATTCGCTTACGCAACGGGAGACATCGGCCGACGCTTGACAACTGTAGCATCGTGAAGAGGCGTATTCTTTATCTATAATACCTAATTTTCAACTATGTTTATTTTGAATCCTCGTTGTTTTCATCTTTTAATATGTGCGCTTAAGTTTATTATGTGATTAAGGCCATACTAAGCCGGATTATGATTTCGTATTAATATTATTCGTAATCTATTTAATCGTATGAGTTAAGTTACGGGTTCTATGCTTCCGCTCAAGGCTTACGTTTGCTTGATAACCATATGCATGATATTTGATTGATTTATGACACTGAAAAAAGTGATTTGACCGGTTAGAATAAAAGCATTGAATAGCACTACGTAAAACCGACCAGAGATGGAAGTCGGTTTCATATGCGTAGTCTCTGAGACATTAGGCGTCGAAAGCGTTTAAACTCAGGGAAATTCAAAAAGCCGAATGCGTGCGGGGTAACTACAGTCATCTAGAATATAGTTGGTTGGTTCACTTTCGCATAGGGTTTGCTAGTTGCGCGAATAACGGGCAGCACGTAAGTTGGGAATTTCTACCTTAACTTGATTAATATTGGTTAATATAAACGATTGCATGAAGACATAGGATTAATCTGTGCCGAATATGTGCTTTAATCACGCTTGTCGCTAACTGATTAAAAATCGTTATTTTATTTGCGCTTCTCTTAAAATCATCTTAAAACTAATCTTTAATATATGTATATAATCTCCTAGTCTAAATTTAAATAAAAATAATAATATTTTAAAATTAATCGAGTGTCCTCGTGGATCGATACTCAGATTTACGTCCGTTTGTACTACTTGCACGACCTAGTACACTTGCTAGTATTTAAGCGTGTCAAGTTTTTGGCGCCATTGCCGGGGACATCGGTATCATTAATTTTAAGTTTAATTCCAAGTTTTTATTCAGATATTCTATTTTTGAGAAATAATATATTATTATTATTATTTTTTGCAGTAGAAGTATTTTTTCTATATAAATTTTATTACTATTATTACTACTATTATTATTTCACACTAGAAGTGTTATTATTTTTAACAATAATTATTATTTTTTAATTATCATTTTTTTTATTTTTAATACTCTAATTATTATTATTTTTTTCGTACGTCGCTACTACTTTGTAGTTACCGAATTTACGTGGATTTTTAATCCTTCGCAGAAATATATATTTCTTTCGGCGCATGACACGAAGCTCAAACAAGGGACCATTACTGTTCGACGCTGAAATCGAAGCTACGTGCCGGCGCAACAACCGAAACCGTAGACAAATGATGGAGGATCAAGAACGAGAGGAGAATCACGAGGAACAGCACAATCACGAGATGGTTGCTCTACGACCCACTTTGCTAAGTCAAGCACTTCCTGGGCACTTCGATGACAATGACCCGATTGTCATTCCTCCAGGACCAAATAATCAATTCGAGATCAAACCTGTTACTATACAGATGGTGATCGGTTTAACATTCAGCGGCATGACGAACGAGGATGCAAATGCCAAAATTACCGAATTCTCACAAATTGGCAAAAGTATTAAATATTCGGGTGTTTCTCGAGAAGTGATAAAACTAACATTCTTTCCATTTTCTTTAGCAGGGAACGCGTTCGAACGGTTTTCGTCACTGCCACATGCATCCATACATAGTTGGGATGAATTGGTAGAGTGTTTTCTGGGCAAATACTACCTGTTATTGAGAATGAGCGAAATTAGGGCTGAACTTGTGAACTTCAAACAAGAAGGAGGAGAAACACTAAGCGACGCATGGAACAGATACAAAAATCTCAGACAATGCCCAAATCACAACATCCCATTGATCGTACAAATGCAGTCATTCTTTCTAGGATTAAGCACACAAAATAAGCGAATCGTTGATGGTGGGTGTGGGCGAAGTTTAATGGAGTTAGGACATACTGACGCACGCGCAACCATAGAGAGGGTTGCAGCCTACCCGACGAGATATATGGTACAAGATCTAGACCGACGGACAGCTGGCGTGCATGGAATAAATAGTTCAATGGAAGCACAATTTGAGGCTATTCACCTGTGCTAGATGAGATGCAAGCCAAGGCTCCGGAGTCAGCCAACTTCGTCCACAACAAACCAAGAACATGTACTCAAACACATACGATCCGAGCTGGAGAAATCATCCAAACCTATCATATGGCAGTTCACACTACGAGAAGCCTCCGGAATTCCCGAGCCAACAAGAGCGACCACCTTTTTTGAAGCATCAAGGACAACAAAACACACAACCAGAACAATGAAAAACGAGTTGGGAGGAAGCGCTCGACAAACTAGTAGCGATACAAGGGAATCGCAAGGCAGAGGAGCGTTTCCAGAGTCTAGAAACGAGGGTCAACAGAAAATTTCAACATCTACAGGCCACAATACACAACCTAGAAACAACAGTATGGAAGGTTGCGAGCACGGTATCCGAACGCAAACAGGGCGCACTCCCAAGCGGCACCGAGAAGAACCCTAGAGAGTATGCAAAAGCAGTTCAACTGCGTAATGGAAAGACACTCGAGCCAGCTCCTGAAACCCAAAAGGCGGTGGAAGGGATCGAAACAGAAGATGCCGTCCAGAGTACTTCGATCAGAAAGACGTTGGACTCTCCACCATCCGAAAAGAAGGCCGAGCCGCTACCACCGATAAAGATTCGACCTCCATAGCTGCACTACGAAGGGGAAACATGATAAGTAATTTGAACGCTTTATTAATATTTTTAATAAGCTTGAAATTAGTGTTCCTTTTGTTATGCAAAATTCTTGAAGGAGCTATTATCGAACCGCAATAAGTTGGAGGAACATGGTACGATAGCGCTCAAGAATGTTCAGCCGTGCTACAAAGGACGTTACCACCGAAAATAAAAGACAGAGGGAGTTTCTTTATCCCTTGTTCTATAGGCTCGCTTTCATTTACTAATGTATTGTGTGATTTAGGTGCACGCATCAATTTATTACCTTTCTCTCTTCTTAAGAAATTAGGAGTCGGTGAGCCAAAACCCACATCTACGATTCTCCAACTAGCGGATAGGTTGATCACATACCCACGAGGGATCATCGAGGATGTACTAGTAAAGGTTGGAGAACACTATTTCCCAGCGGATTTTGTGGTATTAGACATGGAGAAAGATACCGATATACCTTTGATACTTGGAAGACAATTTCTAAATACGGCAAGAGCACACATTGACGTCGGTAATGGTAAACTCATCCTACAAATAGGGGACGAAAAAGTAGTATTCGATGTTTTAAAATCAATTAAACACCCCACTGATGCATGCTCGTTTATTGATAGTATTGACTCATTCGCTTTTGAGTATTTGAAGGCTTTCAGGAACAAAGATGAGTTGGAAGCATGCTTAGTTGGAGAAGATATCGATAACAAAGCCGAGTTGGAATATGTCGTGGCGAGTTTAGAGGCAAATACACCTCACGGAAAATAATTTAAATCAAAATTTGAGCAACTCGATCGAACATTGGGACCATGACCATCAATCGAGGATCCTCCCACTCTAGAATTAAAGCCCTTACCTAGCTTTTTTAAATATGTTTATTTTGGTGCATCTGACACTTTACCTGTGATTATTTCTCATTGACAGGTCTCATGGAAGAAATATTGAGAGTGCTGTGGGAACACAAGCGGGCATTCGCATGGAAAGTGCCGAAAGGAGTAAGTCCGACCATTTGCATGCACAAGATTTTGATGGAGGACTCATACAAGAAGGTCGTACAACCACAGAGGCGTTTGGACCCAACTATGCAGGACGTTGTGAAGAAGGAGGTAATCAAGCTTTTGGACGCAAGTACTATTTATCCTATCTCCGATAGCGTATGTGTTAGTCCGACGCAGGTTGTACCTAAAAAGGGAGGTATAACTGTGATTAAATGATACCCACTAGGACAGTTACAGGATGGCGTGTATTTATAGATTATTAAAATTAAATCATACCACGCGTAAAGATAACTTTCAACTTCCCTTTGTTGATCAAATGTTAGAGAGATTAGTTGGACATGAATTTTATTGTTTTCTAGATGGTTATTCAGGGTATAATCAGATTTCTATATCACATGAGGATCAAGAAAAAACTACTTTTACTTGCCATTACGGTTCCTTTGCGTATAGACGTATGCCATTTAGGTTATGTAATGCCCCAACCACTTTTCAAAGATGCATGCTTGCTATTTTCCATGATGTAGTTGAGAAATTTATGGAGATCTTCATGGATGATTTTTCTGTTTTTGGATCTACATTCCATACATGCCTTGATAATTTAGATTTTGTTCTTAACCGTTGCGAAGAGACTAACCGTGTTTTGAATTGGGAGAAGTGCCATTTTACGTTACAGGAAGGCATAGTTCTTGACCGCAAGGTATCACACAAGGGAATTGAGGTGGATCGAGCGAAGGTCGACGTAATTGAGCAGCTGCCACCACCCACGTCAGTGAAGGCGGTTATGAGCTTTTTGGGACACACAAGATTCTACAGACGCTTCATAAAAGATTTTTCGTAAATACCAAAGCCATTATCGAACTTACTCGTTAAAGATGTTGCGTTTGACTTCACAGATGAATGTCCATAAGCCATTCAAAGTTTAAAGGAGAAACTCACCACGACCCCCGCAATGGTCGCACCGGATTGGACATTACCATTTATATTGATGTGCGACGCAAGCGATGGTGCAGTCGGCGCTGTTTTGAGACAACACAAGGATAAGATATTTCAGACCATCTACTACGCCAACAAAACCCTATGACGAGTAGAGAAATTATGCTACCACCGAGAATGAGTTGCTAGTTGTGGTATTTGCCGTAGATAAATTCCATTCTTATCTTGTGATGAATAAGGTAATATATACACTGATCATGCTGCACTTAGATACCTATTCTCTAAAAAAAGATGATATGCCTAGGTTGATTCGTTGGGTTTTACTGCTTCAAGAATTCGATTTAGAGATACGTGATAAGAAAGGTGTCAAAAATGTGATAGCTGATCATTTATCTAGGCTAGAAAATTCACATGAGCAGGATAAGGAATTACCTATTGACGAGCGCTTTCCTGGTGAGCAATTTAATGCATTACTCGATACATCTTTACCTTGGTATGCCGATTTTGCAAATTAGGCTGCTACAGGCGATATTCCAACCGGGTTAACTTTTCATCAGAAGAAGAAATTTCTTTCTGATGCGAAGCATTATCTGTGGGACGATCCATTCTTGTACAAAATCTGCTCCGATCAGGTAATCCAGCGATGCATTCCCGCCGAAGAGGTAAATTCTGTTCTATCTCATTGTCGTTCTGGTTTGACCGGTGGACATCATGGCCCTACAAAGACAGCATCTAAGGTGCTTCAATCAGGTTTATTCTTCCCTACATTATTTAAGGATGCTCATGCTTATGTGATTTCTTGTGATCGTTGTCAGTGTATGGGTGGTATTTCTAGAAAACATGAGATGCCTTTAAATATTATGCTAGAAGTCGAGCTATTTGATGTTTGGGGTACTGACTTTATGGTACCATTTCCTACTTCATGCTCTAATAAATATATTCTCGTTATAGTAGATTATCTGTCTAAGTGGGTTGTGTAGAATACTATTTGTAATTGTGCTTGATTTCATTAGTTGTCCTTGTAATTAGGGGCGTTTTGTATAGTAGTCCTTAGATTAGGACTAGTTTGATATTTATACCAAGTTTGTTTGGTATAAATACTTGTAAATTAATTGAGCTGAATAGAGAAAGTTTTGAGAATTGATCCGAAAGGCTTGCAATTCGATTTCTAGAGAGATAAACAACTGTAACTTTCTCACTCTACTCGAATTCTCTCTATTGTTCTTCATTTGAGTTTTTCGATCGAATTCAATTGCGTATCTAAACGATCGAATTACTGTGAATTCTAGCCTAGGATCGTGGAGTTGTTAATCGTAGGACCTAACAATTGGTATCAGAGCAGATTCGTTCTGTTTTGAATCGAAAATTGTTAGAATTGGATCGAAAATTTAGTTCTGTTCACTGTTCATCGAAGAACAGTTTGGCGCGAAATCTGTTTTCGATCCAATAGCTTAATTCTGTGCTTAATTGACTTGAATTTGGTGTTTCTGTGCTTGTTTAAGTGATAGATCATCATTGTGATCAGTTCTGTAGCAGTTTAAACTTCGATTTCTAGGATTAAATTGCTTCTGCGTGTTACTGTTTGCGAAGAACATGAAGAACACGTTCTGACTTTGATCAAATTCGATATATTTTGCTTCATAACGTGTTTAATTGCTTGTTCGTGCGTGATTAGTACTTAATTGCGAGCAATTGCCTCAAATTTCACTATCTGATTCTTTGTTTTTTCTCGAATTAGTGTTAATCGTATTCTGTGAATTTTTCTCGATTGCTCAATTCTCGCTAAGTTTTGCGATCGGATTAGTTTCTCGATCGATAAACCTAGCGCGAGAATTTTTCTCGGTCAGAATACGAAGTCAGTACTAGAATCGTCATCAGCAGAAACGATTTTAGTTAGAAATATTTCTCGAGCATTATACAGCGAAAAACTTTTTCGAGAGAGACTTATTTTGACTTTGCATGCGTAAAAACTTTCACTCGAAAAACTTTTTCGGTCAAACCTTTTAAAGTTTGACCAGGCGAAAATCATTTACACGCGAGAAACTTTTCTAGTCAACAGATTTATTTTGACTTGTCGAGAAACTTACTAACGTACTGTTTCTTTACGATCGTAATAAATTCACGATCAAGAAATTTTTCTCGACCGAATGATTTTGACCAATTTATCTCGCTCGTAAAATATCTCGCTGACAAAATTTCTCGCACGAAAACAGTACACAGTACACTCTATCTCGACGGAATTAATTTCGATCAAACTTAAAGATTGAATCAAAAATAATTCTCGATCTAATTTTCGAATCAAACGCTACTAACGAATTTTGTCACTTGTGAAGCACATTACATCATCTTCAACCTTCAAAACAATTAACGAAGATCCTTCAACAACTCAACTACAATACAAACATGGATGCTTACTCACTCGGAAATGACAACCGTCCGCCGATCTTGCAAAGAGGCGAATACACAGTGTGAAGAAGCCGCTTTCTGAATTTCATTGCTCTAAATGATCAAGCCGAGAATATACTGAAGTCCCTTGAAGAGGGACCAGCACAGTTCTGGGTTCATGTACCCGGGGACGAAACAGCTACTCCAGCAATCCCAGCTTCTAGGCGACTAAAGGAGCCTAGAGAATACTCACTGGAGGAAAGAGCTAGAGCTAAGGCTGATCTAGTAGCGATGAATACCCTTATGCAGGGCATCCCTAACGATATATACAGACAAATCGACAGCCTTACATCGGCTAAAGGGATGTGGGATGAGCTGCATAGGATGATGCAAAGGACGGAAGTTGGCATAAAGGCCAAGAAGGCAAACATTCTCACTGCTTACGACTCATTCAAAGTAAAATCGGAGGAGAGCCTAAACGAGATCTACCAACGATACCTCACTCTTCTCAATGAAATGAGAAAGATAGAAATAACGAAGACAAACATGGAGACAAACATAAGATTTCTATCTTCTCTACCCACGGAATGGAAGAAAATATCCACTCAAATACGACAAAACAAAGATCTAGAGGAGTTGGATGTCCATGCCGTGTTCGACAATCTCGCTCAGCACGAGGAGGATATACGCGAGATCACCAAAGAGCAGAAAGGCAAACAAATCGATGACACGGTTGCTTTAGTCTCAGAGAAGAGGAGCACTAGATCAAGAAAGGATAAGATCGTTAGGCCACCTTCATCATCAGAGTCAGAAGAGGATCGGACTCCGACATCGAGCCGAACATGAAAGCCCTTGGAAAACAGTTAGCTCTCATTGGACAAATGATGAGCAAGAAGTACTTCAAGAAGAAGTCTTCAACCTCAGCCAATAGACTTCGGACTACAAGCTCCAAGAACAAAGAACGTGCTCCGGAGAGTTCCGAGGTCAAGAATCCCAAAGAGACTAACAAATGTTTTAACTGTGGCAAAGCAGGTCACTTCGCCAGAGAATGCACTCTCCCGAAGAAAAGAGATGCAAACTACTACTCCAAGAAGCTTCAATTGACAAAGCAGAAAGAAGCTGGAGTAGCTCTCATGGCCGAACAGGACCAATGGCTCGAGGACACGTCGAGCTTCGAAGAAGAGAACTTAGCCCTCATGGCCCGTCTCGACAACGAATTGGACGCCGAAACATCCACTCGTACGGACGACGACAATGCATCAACGTCTTCAAATGAGGTAGTCACTCCTTCCACATTATTGACCATGTTAGAATCATATCAAAAGTAATATGCTAACATGAAACGTGAGCAGAAAAGTATAAAGGAAGTAGAGAACGAACTTGAGAGAGCTCAGGAGAAGATAGATAGTCTCGAACAAGAACTTAGGAGCTCTAGTGCAAAAATATATGAACTTACCAAGAGCCTCCAGTCTAGAGAGACTAGTCAACCTCAACTAGGACAACAGAGCGAAAAGATTAAGGACTTAGAAGATAGGCTAGCAAATAACTACAATTGCTTGGTTAGAAATCTCAACGAGAAAGCCATTTTAAATTGTACGATAACCGAAGCTACCTCTAAGATCACTAACTTAGAAGCTCAATTAGAAACATCGAATGCTAAGATAGGATCTCGATGCCTGTCAAGCCGCGAAACTAACCGTGGAAAATAATTACGCTCTCCTAGGTGAGGAACACAAGAAACTATATGCCAAAGTAAAGAAATTAGACGATATAGTTACGCGTAGGGGACAGTCCGAACAGACGATATTTTTGAACAAGCCCAAGGATATAGAGTTCTATAATCCTATAGAAGGCATAGGTTTCACTAACGTGTTTTACAAAAGAAATAAATATATGATGTTAAACACATGCGCTTAGGAATAACCTCTCCTAGAAATTTTACTGAATCGTCTTATGCAAATACTTTCGATTCGTCCATTAGACAAGGTCCACATGGTCCAGAAATCCCCTTTGACTACAAAGAAGTAAATGAAAGGGACAAAAATAGGAAAGAAATTCTAACACCTGTCTGCAATTTAGTTCAAATTCTATCTCCTGATTCTCATACACACCACGAGGAAGTTAAAGCCATTAATTATAAAAATTCTCTCTACAAACCTCCTATCATAAAACAGATAGAGGAGTCACAGGCAAAGTTAGAAAAAGAACGAGAGAATTTCGAAGCTGAAAAGAAAAAATCCTTTAAGGAGATGGTAAATCTCAAGGCTTCCTCGTCCCCCCAAACTACCTCTCACGCTATTACAAAAAGCGTGAAAAATGAAAAATCGCCTTTGAAAGATAAATTTTGTAAAAATAATTCGGTTAAGAGTGCTATGACTAATTTCACTTTACCTACGTCTACAGGGAGCGTAGCGTCAGCACTAAAAACAAAGGCGAGAGTGTCTGGCCCTAAGATAAAGAAGGAGCCATTAGATTTAAATGTTTCTGAGCATGCTAATCCTTCTGTTACAATAAAAGACACTCGTAGAAATAAAAGAGCTATTCCCACTTTTAAGATAATTGCTTCTACTTATTCACTTCAGCCGATCACCTTAGAAGCACCAACTTCGAAATAGGCTCTACGTCAAAAATTTATTATTCTGAAACAAATGCCACAATGAAGACTTGTAGGAAACAAGATCCAGCCATAAAGAAAGCTTATGACGCCATACATGATTGTACTCACCTAAGGTATCCCGTAGCACCTTAGGAGACTATCACAAGAAAAGATCTTTTCCTCAGTCAAACCCTCCAAAGCATTTGTACGTGCTGAAATTAACCTTCCCTGTAAGGTTCAACCCAAATGGGTTCCTAAATCTCCGTCTAGAACGACAAAAGCCGAAAGGGCCAAGTCTCCTATAGAGGCAAAACCCAAACCCACTTTTTCAAAAGTGCAATGGGTTATTAAGACTCTTCCAAAAATAGATTTAGGAGTCATATTTGAACCCAAAACTAAATCTGCTAATCCGAGAGGACCCATATTTAAGTGGGTACCTAAAGCTCTCTAAATTGTTTTTGCAGATCCATCATGTGTGGTACCTCGAGTCTGGTTGCTCCACACACATGACTGGTAGACAAGAGCTGCTGAACAACTACAAAGACCGACCAAACGGTAAAGTCAGATTTGGGAACAACGATTCAGCCCCGATTCTAGGACTTGGGGATATCATTCTGAAGAATCTAACCATCAAAGATGTCTCATACGTCGAAGGCCTCCGCCATGACTTGTTCAGCATAGGCCAATTCTGTGACAAAGGCTTCCAGGTGGTCTTCCATGCTGACCGGTGCAGAATTGTGGATAGTCATGACACAGAACTCCTTCAAGGACTTCGGAGATCCAATCTATACACAATCAACCTGACGTCTGTGCGGCCCTCGACAGCTGTATGCCTCATTTCTCAGACTGATTTACAGAGGAACAGCTTATGGAATCAACGACTTTCTCATCTAAACATGAAAGCTCTCCAACGCCTTTCTACGAAAAAGTTGGTTCACGCTCTTCTGTTAGGAATATTTTAGAAGTGTCCAAAATATTAATTCTAAGTCTTGTAATTTCTTTACAATGTATCTTATAGATGTTTTATCTTATGTAATTGGGTTGTATTTGTAATGGGCTTGTTAGGGGCCCAATGGGCTTAAATACCTCACAAGGTATTTAAGCTTAAACCCTAACACTCATTAATCTAAGTTTCCATTTTGCAAAAATCTCACGTATTTAACACTAAACCTCTAAAGCACACTATTCACATTCTACGAAGGTTTAATCTGTTGAATTGTTCTTGGATAATCTGGAATTACAAGTGGTATCAGAGCAAGCGTGAGGTGAGGAAACTTCATTCCAAGTTCGTTAGCATCGTCAATTTAAGTTATTGATTTCTCCAGCATTTTGTTCAAAGCTTTGTTTCGTGGGTTTAAGTTTTTTTTCTCTGAGGATATTCTGCAACTTGGACGGCTGACTGGTTTCTCTATGTTCTGAGAACTACTGAATCTGTTTCTGTCAATTTGCATTAAAATTCTGGATTTCTGCTGGAGAATTTGAAGAACAGCTTTGTTGTTTGGCCTGCTTTTGAGTTTGCGAACGGCACTTAAGTTGGATTTGAATTCGCAGATTCTAAATTCGCAATTCAGTTTCACGAATTCAAGTTGAGGATCGACTGTGAATTGAAGGAATCAAGTCAACCCGCAAAATATTTCCTCAATTTTTGGTGAAACTAAAGTTTGCGAATCAAGAAATATTCACTGCCACATTTCGCGAATCGCATCTCTGAGAGAAATTTCACGAACTCCTTGATAGCCCTTTTTGCGAATCCTGAAAGTTCGCTAACCAGAGAAGAGAAGAATTTTGCGAACTCCGTTGCCCGCAGATTTTCGCGAATTCAGTTGAAGAATTTTTGCGAACTCAGTCTTCGCATATTTTGCGAACTCATTCTTCGCATAATTTGCGAACTCGTTCAAAGAATTTTTGCGAACCTCAACTCCGGTAGAAATTCGCGGACTCTCTCACACTTTTGCAAATTCATCTCACTCTGCGAATTAGGACAATTGTACATGTCACTGGACATTTCGCGAATCCTTCATTAATTTGCGAATCAGTACAATCTTGCGATTTGCGAACCTTTGACGTCTTGCGAACTTGATTTATTCTCAATAAAGTACGCTCGTAAACACATATCGCAATCCTCACATTGCGAAATCCACGACTCTGAACAAAATTCCACGAACACATTTTTCAAGTCAAAGTCAAAGTCTAAAGTTTTAAACTTTGAACCAATTTCATTTCAAATCAACCTTTCCTCACATTACACGTTAACGATCATATCCAAAACACAAGCAATGGACTCTTTCAGTATGGGCAATGATGTTAGACCTCCCATCGTCCGACATGGAGAATACGCAGTCTGGAAGAGAAGGTTCATAAACTTCATAGAAAGCAAGGACAATTCAGAGAACCTTCTGGAATCTATTTACAGTGGACCTACACAGTATTGGACCATAATTCCCGCCACTACTGACACTACTCCAGCAAGAGAAGAACAGAGGATCTTGAAGACTGCTGACCAATGCAGTGATGAAGAAAAACTGCGACTAAAGGCAGACAAAGTGGCGAAATCATACATGATGCAAGCCATTCCCAATGACATCTTGATGCAACTCGAATGTGGTGATAGCGCAAAAGAAATGTGGGATGCTTTTCGAATTATGATGCAGGGGACAGAAGTCAATACAATGGCAAGAATGGCAAACACACTCATCTCTTATGACCGCTTTCATGCTAGGGGAAACTCTCCAAGAAACCTTCCATCGATTTCTTGTTCTTCTAAACGAGCTAAAGATGAATGGAGTTACAAAAGGCGTAATGGAGATCAATATCAAATTCCTAGGATCACTTCATCCAGAATGGGAGGCTACTGCAATTATGATAAGACAAATGAACGACCTAACCAAAGTTAGTAGTCATACATTATTCGACTACCTCAATCAACATTCCAATCATGTGGAGAAACGAAGGGAGGAAATCAAATCAATAGGAAGCGACTCACTTGCTCTTATGACTGAACGATCATTAAGAAAACAAACCAAGGACAAAGAAATTATCCAGTCATCACAAGTTAAGGAAGGAGGAGACTCTGATTCTGATGACGAATCCAAGGACTTTACTAAACATGGAGACCAGGAGATTACTCTCAAGGATCTTGCTAAGCAACTCGCTCTGGTCTCAAATTTTGTGCAGAAGAAGTATTATAAGAAGACTGGATCCTCCTCCAATCGTCAAAGAACCTCCTCCAACTCTAGAGGAAAGACTCAGGATGAGGAAAACAACTCTGAAACTCCTCATCAAGGCGGCAAATGCTTCAACTGCGGTAAGAACGGACACTTTGCTAGAGAGTGCAGAATGCCCAAGAAAAAGGATGTTAACTATTACCGTCGAAAAGTTCAATTAGCTGAACAAAAAGAAAAAGGACTGGTCTTAATGGCAGAAGAGGACCATTGGCTTGAAGATACCTCAGACAGCGAAAATGAGAACGTGGCACTGATGGCCAAGCTGGATGACGAAGAAGATAGAGCTGGAGCTGAAGGAGGCGAGTCAGACAGGGAAACCTCTAACAATTCAGAAATGGTGGAGGTAAGTGAAGCAGATTATGATTCTTTACTTAAGATGAAAAATGAATTTTTATCCTTATATAAATCTAACAAATTAGGTAAAAGAAAAATCAAGGAACTAGAAGCTAACTTAGAGAAAAATTTAGTAGTATTAGATAAGTTTAGATATGATTATGCATGTGAGAATAATCGTGTAATTGTAGCAAATGAAAAAATTGCTAAGCTAGAAATGCAAGTGCAAAAATCTGAAGCTAAAGCCAAGGATTTAGAAAAGGAAATCAAATCTCATAGAGATCAGGCAATGGACGCTACAATTAAATATGACTTACTAAGTAAAGAACGGGAAAAACTGTACTCCAAAATAAAAAAATTGGAGGACCTTTCAACCCGACGAGATCAATCAGAACAAACGATCTTCTTAAACAAACCAGCTAACATTGATTTTTGCAATCCCTATAAAGGACTAGGTTTTGAAAATCCACATAAGTTAAAACAAGGCATATCAAGTTCACCTTATCTATATGATCTCAAATTTATGCAGACAGGTTGCCTGGCGAATCTCATGTCTTTTGTCAGTGAAAATGAGACATCAACACACAGCAAAACTCAAACATCTTTTAACTACACAGAATTAAATGATAGTTATAAAGAAAGAAGTTGTCCAGCAATAACTGAATTTGAGACAGATATTTCTCATCCAAATGAAGGAGAAACCTCAGATGTTTCGGAATGTATGGCACCAATGGTTACATATGCAACAGGATATATGCCTGATTGCGTAAAGAAAATCAGTGATCTTCACTCCACTATAGAAAGCGAGAGAAAGTCATTTGATGAAGAAAAGCAAAAACTTCTTCATGAAATATCTTCACTTAAAGAGAAATTAAGATTACACACAATTTCTTACACCTTAATTTCACATGACAAAATTTCCTGCACTAATACATTGAAATTTTCAGGGCCCACAAAAGAGCCATTGAAGGGTCAAGTATGGGTTAAAAAGGAAGATATCTTGAAGGAGAATCGCGATCTCAATGCACCTTTTGTCATTGAATATTTTCCTTCCAAAACCTTTGTACCATCTTTATTTTGTCATGTGTCGAAAAATTTATCTTCTTCAACAAAAACAAAGCTTTCCGTGCGTGATCATATCACCAAACAAACTCACAAAACAATTCATAAAAACAAAACTACAAAGTCAAAACAAGAATCAAAATCAAAAGCTATCAAAGAACCTGTCAAACTTGCAAAAACCGAAAAACTCGTGTCTAAACCTAAGACAAAAAGACCCTTACTAGAGCACAAATGGATTCCAAAGTTTCAGACTGCAGAAACACAAATCCCTATCCTAGAAATAATTAGTGACTCTGTGTCATCCACCAACAAAGGAAAATCTAGGGAGTCTAAACGAACTAACAAAACTAACAGAGGTGGACCCATATTTCAATGGGTACCTAAAACCCTCTAGTTTTATCTTTGCAGGCCCTTCATGTGTGGTACTTAGATTCTGGTTGCTCCACACACATGACTGGGACAAAGGAACTGTTGAGCAGCTACGTTGATAGACCAGAAGGACTGGTACGCTTTGGTAATAGCAATGGAGCCAGAATCCTTGGCTATGGCGATCTCATATGCAATCGACTCACAATTAAACAAGTCTCGTATGTTGAAGACTGACACACAACCTCTTATCAATAGGACAGTTCAGTGATTTTGGACTCCAAGTTGTGTTTCTAAAGAAAACTTGCAAAATTCTCAATGCCAATGGTGAAGAACTTCTCACTGGAACTCGCAAGACAAATCTTTACACCATTGATATTAGAACTGTCAAACCAAAGACTGATATCTGTCTAATCTCCAAAGCAACTTCAACTCAAAATGACTTATGGCACCAGCGGTTATCTCATCTTAACTTCAAGACCCTCAACAAGCTGTCAACCAACAAATTGGCTATTGGACTACCACCGCTAAAGTATCAAAAAGAGCATATATGCTCTGCTTGTGAGAAAGGAAAAATGAAGAAAGCTTCACATCCTACAAAACACACAGCATCCACTCAACATCCTCTAGAGCTTTTACACATGGATCTGTGTGGCCCAATGCGAACTGAAAGCATAAGTGGAAAGCGGTATATGCTGGTTATCGTCGACGACTATTCCCGATATACTTGGGTACGCTTCTTACGGACTAAATCAGAGACAGTCGAACATATTCCAAACCTAATCAGAACAACACAGAACCTACTCCAGAGTAGTGTTAAAATAGTTAGATCAGACAATGGAACAGAATTCAAGAATCAACAGCTCAGTGACTTCTACGAATCCATAGGGATTACTCAACAGTTTTCTGCTATCTACACACCTCAACAAAATGGGGTTGTCGAAAGGCGAAATCGAACACTTGTAGAGGCTGCACGAACAATGATCATCCAATCATCACTACCTCATTTCCTTTGGGCTGAAGCAATGAATACTGCTTGCTATACGCAGAATCGCACAAACATTCATCTAAGATTTGGAAAGACGCCCTATGAACTTATAAATGGAAGACTGCCCAACATTGCCCATTTTCGAATTTTTGGATGCAAGTGCTTCGTCGCCAACGACCGCGAAGACAAGTCCAAGCTTGATCCAAAAGCAACTGAAGGAATCTTCGTAGGCTACTCTGCACAATCTAAGGCGTAAAGGATATTTCTCAGAAACAGAAGGATGATCATTGAAAGTATAAATGTCACCTTTGATGAGGGACTCGAACTTTCGACTGGACATAGCAGTTTGGGACAAGTCTCTAGAACACCACACCTTATTCATTCTCATAAAGAAGAAGGAGAGAGTTCGAAAGATGCCTCTGAACGGAACTCTTCAGAACCAGGTTCGGACAAAGGAAGTTTGAAGCCAGATCAACAAGCAACTGACAATTCTAGACAAAGCAACCCCACATGCTTCACTCAACGAGCTCAAGAGGAACGGGATCTGGATCTACTTTTTGAGCATATTTATATCTCTCAAGATCAGACAAGACCATCCACCGATCCCTTTCCAAATACTGAATCCAGCCCTAGTTCGTCAACTCATGATTCAGAACCTATTCCTAACCAGTCAATTCCTCCCTCAGATACAGAAGCCTCGATCCCAACAAATTTGACAACAACGCAGATAGAGGATTCCTCTTCAACTTCAGCAGGCAACATTACCGCGTCTGCAATCGACTATCCACTAAGTGAGGAATCGCAAATAAACGAAACGACATTACCCCACGAAAAGAAATGGGTTCGACATCATCCTACTGATCAAATAATAGGAGATCCCAATACAGGAGTAACGACTAGAAGATCACATTCAAATGAATGTCATTTCACCTGTTTCTTGAGCCAAACGGAACCTAAAAGAGTAGTTGACGCACTACGGGATCCTAACTGGATAGTGGCTATGCAAGAGGAGATTAATCAATTCGAACGTCTCAAAGTCTGGAACTTAGTCCCTCGTCCAAAAGGGAAAACTGTGATCGGAACAAAGTGGGTATTTAAAAACAAAAAGGATGAAGATGGTGTTGTAGTTCGAAACAAGGCTAGGCTCGTAGCTAAGGGATATAATCAACAGGAAGGAATTGATTACGATGAAACGTTTGCCCCTGTAGCCAGAATCGAAGCTATTAGGTTATTCCTTGCATATGCAGCACACAAAGACTTTACTGTCTATCAAATGGATGTAAAAACAGCCTTCTTGAACGGAATTCTGAAAGAAGAAGTGTATGTGTCACAGCCAGACGGATTTCTCAATGCTGATCATCCCGACTTTGTTTACAAACTTGACAAATCACTGTACGGACTTAAACAAGCTCCAAGGGCCTGGTATGAGGTGCTATCCGACTTTCTTATCTCCTCAGGATTCACTAAAGGGAAAATTGACACTACTTTGTTCGTAAAGAAAGATGGTTCTGATATCATGCTTGTGCAAATCTATGTGGATGATATCATTTTTGGCTCAACTAATCCTAAACTTTGTGAAGAATTTAGCATTCTGATGCAATCACAATTTGAAATGAGTATGATGGGAGAAATGTCATTCTTCCTCGGATTACAAATCAAACAACTTCAGGATGGGATTTTTATCAATCAATCAAAGTACATCCACGATATCCTCAAAAAATATGGGATTGACAAGAGCAAATCATCGAGTACACCTATGTCCACATCATGCTCACTCGATGCAGATCACTTAGGTGAACCTGTAGATGTTACTCATTACCGAGGGATCATTGGATCATTACTCTACCTCACAGCCAGTCGACCAGACATCTTATTCTCTACATGTCTTTGTGCTCGATTTCAGTTTTTACGAACCCTAAATCTCAAAATCACTCAAAAAACGCATCAAACTCAACTTTGGATTTTCGTTGCTGTGCTTTCGTCCACACACACACTCACAGATTTCGTTGAGGTAAGGAAGAAACAGTCTTTTAATCTTAATTTTTCATGTATTCTCTTTGTTGATTTTGCAGGTTCGAAATCGGAAAAGAACAGGGAGTTCGTCTTTGTTTATTTATGTTGTTTGATCTTGTTCTCTATAATCATTTTTATTCATACTTTGTTTAGATGATTATCGTGAAAAAGAATACGACCGTGTTGATAGGATTCTTCGATATCGTTTTTGAAATCGATGTTCAGCGAATAGGGTTTTTCTGGGTTTTATTCAAAAATTTACTTTTTGATCTCTCTGTTCGTGATTCGCGAATTAAATATGTGTTTTTTGCGAATTCATGCTTAGAATGAGTTCGCAATTCATGCGTAGAATGAGTTCGCAAAATGAATTCGTAAAATTTGTTTGTAAAATGCTTTCGTACTTTTAAGTTGACTGGTTGACCAACTAAAGATTTTGCGAATCTAAATTCGCGAACTGATGTTTTGCGGGTCGTGATTAATATTGTCAATTCGGGAACCGCCGAATTCGCAAATCTTTATTCGCAAATTTTCTTATTCGCACATCACGAACTGTCAAATCATTCTTCGCCAAATTCCTTTCAAATTTCAAAATCGATTGACAAAATTCCTTTGACAGACTCGCAAATTTCCAAATTCGCCAAATTCGTACCTCGCAAAATTTCCAACTTGCGAAGTAGTCTCTCGAACTACACTTTACAAATATTTTAAAAAATTCAGTTCGCAAACACCAAATTTCCCAATCTAAACTTGACTTAGTCAATTCGCAAATTGAATCTTCTCAATTTCAAATCAATTCGCAAACGGAACCCTCTCAGTATTTCAAACTAATTCGCGAATCTTACTTAGTGAAATTTTTTAAAAAAAAATTTCAGGCTTTTACAGACCCGCATATCTTTATGTTCGCAAGTAAAATGTATGATTCAAATTCGATCTAAAGCAAACTCGCAACATCAATTTCTTTAAGTCTTTTTGAACTAACTGCTCAAATTCACGAACCTTTGCCAAAAATTTCAAAATTTCAAATTTGCGAAATACACTTTGATTTGTTTGGGGCCGAACAGTACCTTATTAATTAAATCATCCTTTTATAAGAATGTCAAATATCTTCTCATAAAACGTTATTCACAATATTTTTTTCTCTCTTATAATGCAGCTTCGACAGAATGACTACACCAGCAGATCTCGTCTACTCAACCACCAAATGGATTGTAATCAAAGACAACAACTTTCAACTCGACTTGAACACTTTCAAGTGTCAAGAAGAGATCATCCCATCCATTCTGAGAAACCACCACCTGGGATACGCCTTCTCTGCATCAGTTCCTGCACCAACCGTGTACCTTCAACAGTTCTGGGGAACGATGACTACCAAAATTTCTCAAGACAACACCACTTACTATGAAGCCCAAATCGCAAACGAAACCGTCAGAATCACCAGGGACTTTATTCGACAAATTCTTCGGCTGCCTATTCAACCAGAATATGAACATGAGGCATCCGAGGACAAGCTCATCGCAGATATGTTGAAAATGGGTTACTATAGCTCACTCGAGCTCGTTTCCCGTTTTCAACAATCAATGATTCCATATCCATGGCGAACTCTTTTCGCAATTGTCAACAAGTGCTTCTCACCAAAGCACTCCGGGTGGGACAGATGCAACATTACGATCCTACGAATCATTCATGGGATCGTCTTCAGGAAAGGATACGACTATGCCAAGCTGATCACAATGGACCCGGACGATCAGCTTCATCAGAGATCAAAGTCCAAATCGAAAAAGACACAGAATCTGCCCTATCCCCGGTGGTTCTCACTAATGATCCACCACTTTATGACTACAACACCGGGGATACCAACAAGGCCACAAGAAGAAAACTACACCCCTCCCAAACTCAAATTTCTTCAAAAAGGAAAGACGGATGAGAAATACTCACGAAAACCAATGCCCATTCCGCGCGCTACCTTACTACTAGCTAACCCAGAAGACATTGAAAAATACTGCAAGAGGACCAAAATTTTTTATGACGTGTCTGTGAGCTATAAATTTCGTTGAAAGGCATGAATTTATTGAATTCAGGCACGATTTTTGCGCATTATCTCGAGTTAGTCTGCATTATTATGAATTCTTGTGAGCAATTAGGATATACATGACTGATCGAATCATGTCTGCCTGAATAGATGTAGCACTGTTTTAAGAGATTCGTACACATAACCCTGTTTCGTTGTGAGAGTTTGAGCCTGACGAGCTTATGCTCATTTTTCTTGATTGTGTGATGTGCCTAGTCTATATCTCTCTTGAACTTGCATGTCTGATGCGTGTTGAAACTGTTTTGGTGTGTTAGTGTGAAAATGATGAGGGCATTATGAATTAAGTCCAGGGCCAGATTTTCCCACCATGACTAACCCCATTAGTTAGCCACTTTGAACCTAAGCCTATTCGTTTGTTTACCTCGTAAATTATAAGAGCCACTTACCCGAATAAGCCTCCAGAGATTATCTGAACCTGAGTTGATTAGAATAGAGCAGAAGTCGAACATGAGAGTTACCGTTTCGGTGTATGATTAACTCGAACACCCACTAATAGATGTTCCCGAGACGATCACGACTGCACTAACACAGTCAGAAAAAGCCGGGTCAATCTCTAGGATAGAAGACGTCGTCATCGACCCAACGACGCATGAGCGAACCCCACCTGACCATTCACTTGTCTCCCAACAGACAAGTGTCTTAACGCAACACGAACCACCCCAAACCTCCAGCAGCTCGGTTCCTGTGTCTGAACCAACTCGAGAAATACCCATTTCCTTGACACAGACCGAGCCTCTGCCTGATCTTCAGGTCTCAACGTTCATAGAAGAGCCCCAAATAGAGGCTCTTCAAGGATTGGACGGAAGTCTCTCGGATGTTGATGATTTCAGCAGCTCACCATCCACGAGCCACCGTGCAGAACCTAGTTCTGGACGCGTGCTAACGGGACGCCTTGGCGATCCCGGCGATAGCTCCACCCAAGCCCGTCACACTGACGTGGCCACAACGACCCGAGCACCATCTCCAAAAGATGTGTCGCAAGGAGAGGTCGGAAGACCCAAGGACCCCGAAGTTCCACGAACTTCGGGTGACGAGGGCCACCGTCCAGAACCTCGTTCTGAACGTGTGCCAACGGCTACCTCTAGTGGCGCCGGATCTATTCCAACCCAGGTGACGACTGCCTACTTGGAGAATCGGCTGTTCGAGTTCTTCAAAACCGTAACCCTACCAAGGGTCAAAGGTCTTATTAAGGAGGCGGTCCAAGCAACTTCCACCGACAAACGGAAGGCTCCCATATCTGACCAACCTCCTCCTCAACAGCCGGTACTTCCCCGTCTTCTCACCCTGCCACCACGCAACCCGACGACACCCAACTTATACACAGTGCCTCTGCTAGAGCTCTTTGACGTTGGCATTGCTCGCATTATAGATCTCGACAGCAAACGAAGCATTGAAGAAGAAGACCTTTATCGGAAGCTTGTCGCAGGTGGCGTCATCCCACCTCTTGATGCGAGCATCCCAACTGACACATGCCGCCAAGAAGGCCCCAGTCAGAAACGTCGTCATGACGATCTAGACGACCAGGATCGTCCTGAGGGGGAGAGCAGCAAGAGACCGAGAACTGGGCCTCCAGTTATTCGCGACAGAAGAGGCAGAGGACGCGGAGTTCAAACGCGTGGAGGCAGTTCGTCACGACCACCCAATCCACCACCAAGGTCCTCCAGTGGCAGACAAGCTACACCAGGGCCAAACCAGACAACTTCCCTTGGTGAAGTCGAGTCTGCTCCCTCGAGGATTTCCACCCAACCAATCCAAGCAACTACAACCCCTCGTCCAAAGGATCCTCAAGGCTACATTGACAGATATATCTTAGACGAGGAATGGACAACGAGAACAGAGACAGCAGAAGAGTCCCGTCTAAGGATTGAAAATGTTCGTGATCTATTAAAGGCGGCAGCTGCAGACTTCTGCTTCATTGAGCGAGAGGAAGAGGAGCAAGGAGAAAATCCTGAGGCAGATCTTCCAGAACTTCCAGAACTTCTTCAACATCAGGTGCCCGAGGAACCGACGCCAGGCTACGAGTTCATAGAAACTCGTTGGAGAAACGCGAAGATCAAGGCACCTTTTCTTGAGGATCTTTATCCAAAGATCTGGAGGAAGGAAGAAGAAATAAAGGGAGTCAACGAGTTGAATCTTCGAGGCCTTGAGCACCTAAAAGGGACGTATAGGGGACTTAGCCATCAGATTATGCTCTGGAAAGTCACGGCCAAGAAAGGAATGAATAGAGATCAATACAGGAAGTACATGAGAGATCAATCGCCATCTGTGATATTGTGGATGTCGAATGGGCGTTAGGAAGATATGTAGGCCCTGTCTTTGTTATTGATCGTTATGACAGGAAAATTGTAAAATATTCAGAAGCAGATCTTCCCTATCTTCCACTGGGCGAACTCAACAAGCTCTACAATATTTATCGCAATAAGTTTCCCCTTGACACTCACACAAGACGAGATGGTTATAGAGCTATCAAAGAGTGTATGCTGAGGCAGGTCAAGTATTTCGCTGCTCATGACTTCCAAATGGCCTTAGAAAGCAATATGAGCAAGGTCAACCTGACACGTCCAGACAACAGATATAAGGATCTCGAAAAGTATGAAGAGGGATTTATCTTCCTTGAACCACAACCAAGGGTCACTTACCTACAAGCTCAGAAGAAAGTGAAGCAGGTGCTACTTCTGTCAGAGATCTCCAAATTCTCAGATGGAACATTGAAGATTATCCTCAACCAACTTCGGGCTAAGAAGAAGACAGTTTCCGAAGATGACAAACTAGAAGGAACAGAACTGGAAGAGAAAGATGTCCTACGGAAACTCGTCGAGAAGATCAGATATCGAATCGTTCTTCGGAACGACATCAGACAGTTCGAGACTGCCCTAGGATTCAGGAAGACCTACTTGGCCCATAGAGAACCTCCACCTCCACCTCGCTCGAAGAAAAAGAAATGAAGACTTAGTTCATTTGCTCGATTGTAATTTGGACACTTAGGGGGAGAATGTTAGGAATATTTTAGAAGTGTCCAAAATATTAATTCTAAGTCTTGTAATTTCTTTACAATGTATCTTATAGATGTTTTATCCTATGTAATTGGGTTGTATTTGTAATGGGCTTGTTAGGGGCCCAATGGGCTTAAATACCTCACAAGGTATTTAAGCTTAAACCCTAACACTCATTAATCTAAGTTTCCATTTTGCAAAAATCTCACGTATTCAACACTAAACCTCTAAAGCACACTATTCACATTCTACGAAGGTTTAATCTGTTGAATTGTTCTTGGATAATCTGGAATTACATCTTCCAACTATACAACTACAAAGGGAGCATCACTGTTCGGCGTGTCAATTAGGAAAAATGAAGCGAGCCTCTCATCACATCAAGCAAATTGCATCTACTTCTCGACCATTGGAACTAATTCACATGGATCTCTGTGGTCCGATGCAGACTCAGAGTATCAATGGAAGAAAGTATGTCCTAGTGATTGTGGATGACTACTCTCGCTACACGTGGACTAAGTTCCTCCGAACGAAAGATGAGACTGGTGACTTGATCATCAATTTTGTGAACACAACTCAAAATCTGCTGCAACAGACTATTCAAGTTGTTCGAACAGACAACGGCACTGAGTTCAAGAACAATCACCTCAGTGAGTTTTATCAGAAACTTGGAATAAGTCAACAATTTTCAGCCGCCAAAACACCTCAACAAAATGGGGTCGTTGAAAGGAAAAATCGAACACTAGTGGAAGCCGCTCGTACAATGCTGATCCAATCGGGACTTCCACACTTTCTATGGGCTGAAGCAGTCAATACCGCTTGTTTTACTCAAAATAGGACGGTGGTTCACAAACGATTCAACAAGACTCCGTACGAGATTGTGAATAATAGAGTGCCCAATATCTCTTTCCTTAATGTCTTCGGGTGCAAGTGCTTTGTGGCGAACGACCGAGAGCAACGTGCAAAGTTCGACCCTAAAGCATTCGAAGCTACATTTGTCGGGTATTCTTCAACGTCAAAAGCGTACCGAGTATACATCAAGTCCAACCGAACTATTAAGGAAAGCTATAATGTCACTTTCCACGAAGTGGCAGATATGGCTTCTGGTCAATTCAGTCCAGAACCCGTGCCTAACCCGTTGGCTTCTGAAGACAATATTTCAGAACCCGTAATCACTGGTGTGTTGGCACAAAACCAACAGAAGATGGCAACAACTTCAGGATCAGTATCAGACGAAGCAACGAGACTTGCAATAGACGACTTGGATTCTCTTTTTGAACCGGTATATCGGCCATACACGCCTACACCAACAATGGATTATCTACCTAACGAGACCGACGTACCGAGTTCATCTCACACCTCTACCCCACCCGATTCAGAATTGCCACAGAACACCGAAGAACCTACAGTGGTCATCGAGGAAGTATCAGCTGAGACGATCAATCCAAGTGTAGTATTGGAACTTCCTCAGACAAATGATCAATCTGAGACTATAGGCAATCTAGATCCACAGATGGCTGACGCATCAACTTCAGCCTTGCCTCATGAGCGCAAGTGGACGAGAGGCCACTCGGTTGATCAGATAATTGGCGATCCCTAGGTTGGTGTGAGGACACGTCGTCAACACAGTCTTTTCAGTTGCTTCCTTAGCCAAAACGAGCCTACCAAAGTAGCAGACGCACTTCGAGACCCGGATTGGACAATTGCAATGCAAGAGGAAATCAATCAATTCGAACGTCTTCAAGTGTGGACCTTGGTACCCCGTCCACATGGGAAAACAGTGGTCGGAACTAAATGGGTTTTCAAGAACAAGAAAAATAAAGATGGTGAAGTGATTCGGAACAAAGCAAGGCTAGTTGCTAAGGGATGCAATCAACAGGAAGGCATCGACTACGACGAGACTTATGCTCCTGTTGCCCGTATCGAAGGTATTCGCCTCCTGCTGGCTTGTGCGGCTCACAAAGACTTCAAAGTCTATCAGATGGATGTTAAAACCACCTTTCTCAACGGTGTGTTAAAAGAAGAAGTCTACGTCGCTCAGCCGAAAGGTTTCGTTGATCAAGAACATCCCGATCATGTCTATCGCTTGGACAAAGCTCTCTATGGACTAAAACAAGCCCCACGTGCTTGGTACGATGTCCTGAGTGATTTCCTCGTGAAATCTGGATTCATACGAGGAACGATAGACACAACCCTCTTCATTAAATGGCATGACAAAGATCTGATGGTCATCCAAGTATACGTTGACGACATCATCTTCGGATCAACAAATCCTCGGCTCTGTAAGAAGTTTGGAGATCTCATGAAGAGCAAATTCGAGATGAGTCACATGGGAGAGCTGCAATTTTTCTTAGGACTCCAAGTCAGGCAGCTCAACGATGGAATTTTCATCAGCCAGACAAAATACATCAAGGATATTCTGAAGAAATTTCATCAAGACCAGAGCAAGGCTCTCAGCACTCCTATGTCACCAAGCTGCAAGTTGGATGCCGATCCCTCTGGCAAGTCGATCGACATCACACTGTATCGCAGTATCATTGGATCTCTTCTCTACCTTACTTCGAGCAGCCCGGACATCATGTTTGCCACGTGCTTGTGTGCCCGTTTTCAAGCCGATCCCAAAGAATCCCATATGCTCGCGGTCGAAAGAATTCTACGCTACCTTAAAGGCACCTCTACCCTTGGCCTATGGTATCCAAAGGGTACGAATTTTAAACTTATCGGCTACAGTGACGCTGACTATGCAGGTTGCCGAATGGACAGGAAAAGCACGTCCGGTGGCGCTCATTTTTTAGGCGAAAAGCTAGTTTGCTGGTCATCCAAAAAGCAGAACTGTGTATCAACTTCGACGGCCGAAGCAGAATACGTAGCTGCTGCCAGCTGTTGCTCACAGATGCTGTGGATGCGGACACAGCTTCGCGACTATGGGTACAATCTGAACAATATACCCATATATAGTGATAGTCAGAGTGCAATCGCTATTACTTGCAATCCTGTTCATCATTCACGCACAACACACATAGACATTAGATACCATTTTATCAAAGATCACGTAGAAAAAGGCACGATAGAGATGTACTTTGTGAACACGGAGTTTCAACTAGCCGACATTTTCACCAAGGCATTGGATGAGAAACGATTTCAATTCCTTGTCGGAAAATTAGGCATGTTGAATCTTCCGTAATATGTGCATTACCTGATCTTCTGTGCTATCACATGCCCTATTCAATGTGTTTTCTATGCTTATTTGACCTTATCTTGCGTGATAATAATAATAAAAAATATATATATATATAATATACATTTCTATATATAATATAAAGGGGGTATGACGAAATCCTTTAGGATACTTTGATCTAAAGTCACTTAGAATTTTACCCCGACATGCGATCGATTTAATTGCTTAATTTTGTCAGTCTAAGTCGCATTCTTGTGTCTAAAGGTCATTACGTTGCTCCACTAGACACAAAGCCACTATAAATGTGAGGATTCAAGCCTTGTTATCTTTTTCTTTCTTTGGATCTATTTCTCGAGTGAGTCACACATCAATTGCTTGTCTTAACTAGTGATACTTGGCTTCATACTCATCTTGCGTTAGATCGTTAGGAAAATGATAAGGGAGTTTAGGATATTCCTCATTCGGCCTTATATCAATTTCTCCACGTTAGCCCTTAGTTATCCACTTTGAGTCTTCTCCGACATCCTTTTCTTCATTTAAAACCCATTCCCAGCCTTCAACGAACTTTATACTCTTCGAATGGTTGTTCAAACGAGAAAAGGAGGGGGAGATAACAAAAGAAAAAGTAAGATGATGACAAAAGAAGGCATTGCTCAACGCGCAAAAATCAGACCAAAGGAACCGGCCTTCCGACTACCTTGTAGAAAGTGGCTTGGATCCTGCTGTGAACTTCTCCAACGATAATCTCGTACGCTCGTCAGAACGGCTGGAAGAGGAGCACCACGAAGTGAACTTCTCCAACGATAATCCGGTCTTATATCGGGAAACGAGAAGAGGAGTGCAGCCTCGGGTACGAATTCCATAACCAAGAACTTCTCCAAATTGATAATCTCTGAAACCTCAATAAGGATTAAGAGAAGAGGAGCTCAGTATCGGCCCGAGAACCAACAAGAAGAACTTCGCCTACGATAATCTCCTAGAGCCTCATGGAGAAGCGGAGCTTCAGCTTGAGCATAACATAAAAAGGGATAGTTCTTAAAAGAAAAAGAGGGAGAAAAGATTGAAAAGAAGAAAGACACCGAAAAAAAGGGGAGACGGACGTAGAATTGGAAGACGATGAAGAGATAAGCTCACTTTCCTTTAAATTCCTTCCGTTCTAAGTCCTAGCCAAATTATAACCCTTACAACCCTTTGATTCCACATAGATGGTCTCTCGCTTAGGTGAAATGATTAAAAATGCCTCGATCACAGGTAAATTGACTAAAAATTGCTTGTGTTGACTTGAGTGATAAAAAATATAAAAATCCCAAGATAGCTAATTGAGAGCAAGAGCGAACCTAAGTGAGAGTTGTCGAAATGGACCAGTCTATGGACTTAAGACTTTAGTTTGACGACATGACTTGACGGCATTTTCTTCTTTCAAATGTCTCGTAAAATTTTAGGCGTGACGATTGATCGAAGCAAAATAATTCTGACCCCATAAATAAAAAATAGAATATATATATATACATACATATATATATATATATATAATAAATAAATAATAAAAAATAAATTTCGCACATTTTGACATGAAGTATTATGTTTCATATGCGTTGAATTGAATAAATGCGAATTTCTTTAGTGTATCGCACATTCTAAATGCAATTATACATTGCATTGGTACTGAATTGTTTAAATGCGATACATTTCTCATTGCTTCTACCCTCACACGAAATTCTAAAGTACATGTTTTCGGGGACCATGTATACATGCTTACTTGGTAAATTTGTGTGCTCGTGACTTGAATTGATTTCATATGCTTGCATAATTAGTCAATTCCTGTGCATCATTTGAGGGGGAGCAAGCATAAGACTTGTAGATTAGCTCCAAATATTTTTGACGTTTCTTTGAGTATTTTAGATCTTTCAAAATTAAAGAGCGAGACGTCGACACTACAAAGAGAGGAGCTAGACAAAAGACCAAATATTCCAACAAAATAAAACTGCCAAAATAATTGTTGATTAACTCCATTATTACTAACGTTTATCTCTAAGTGGTACAGATTTTTAAACTTCTGCCAGGGGAGCTAGACGTGACTACACGAAAATACAGGGAGTTAATTGCATTTATTTTAATTACTAAGGGGGAGCCTCATAATGGGTTTTATTTTGAATTAGGGGTCAATCTGAAATTCCATAGAAAACTTATCATCGAGAAACTGAATCTTAGAATTAATTCACAAACTAAAAGTTTCTCGATCGTAAACAGTGTCGGGATCGATTTTGCTTGACTGCGACAATTTGCGATCGAAAAATTCGAATTTTTCGTGTGCAAATAGTAATGGGCCTGATCCCTTATATCGCAAAAGTGTCAAATCACAAGCCCGGAAACATTTTAATGCTAGTTAATAAAAGTTAACTTTTGTCAGTCGAAAAACGTTTTCTCACACAAAACCTAATCGACAAAAATTCTCTCTCGCAAAACTTTCTCAGACGATACACAATCCTTCAAAAATCTTTCAATTTTTCACTTCAAATCGTCTGATTAAGGTAGAAATTCGATTCGGTTAACGATTGCGAATGTTGTAACTTGATTTGCATTTCCATTATGTAGTTTTTCGCATATTTAGTTAAGATTTCTCGACTGTTCTTCAAAAACCATTTAAACGTATACTGTTTCACTAAATCTAGGCATGCTTCTTGGATTTTCTGAGTTTAATGCCTGTTATTTAGACATATTTGAGGTTTTTGATGAAACAGATAGCGTATATCGTTGGAAAATTTCCATCTGTGATGATAAAATGAGTTTCGATGAAACTGGGTACTTTGAAGTTTTGAAGCTGTCGAAGAACTTTGTCGATCGCAAATAGACTTAATTGAATTCCAATTCAATTGACAACCTATTTGTGTCGATTTAGTTTTCGATCGCAAAATTTTGACTTAGTCGTCACAATAAAAGATTTTAACCGTTACACTTACCATCGAGAAATCCAATTATAATTTTCAGCGAGCGAAAAACTTATGCACTGACTAGACGATTTAAGATGCAAATTTTATCGAGCGTAAAACTTACTATCGCAAAATAGAATTTTCGATTTAATTTCAATTTGGTCGCAAAAATTTTAACAGTGAAAAATTAATTCTTTAACACTTAATTTTTTGATCATAAAATTTCTCGACGGATTGACTTAGTCTTTCGTTGACTAATTTCTCGATCGAAAAATATTGAAGCGACAATTTTTACTTAGGATCGAAAATCACATTTCGCTCGACAAATTTCAAATCGAAAAATTTTATTCAATTGAGGAAAATTTCTCGATAGTAAATTTACCTGAGAAATAATTTCTCGATCGTAAATTTACACGGAATTTTTCTCGATCGTAAAATTGATCGGCTACAGTCTCACTATTTCAATTTCAACACAGAAAAATTTTACTAAGTCTTTTACTCTGTAGCTGACCTCTGCGAATGAAATTTTCTCGATCGAAAAATCGAATTGAGTCATTGCAATTGAATTCAATGCATAGGAAATTATTTTCAAAATCAATTTTATCGAGCGAAAATTTTCTCGGCATGAACAGTGACTTACTGATTTAACACTTAGCGAAATTTCGAACGATTTTTCACGCGACAAATATTTTTTTCGAAATTGCAATCATGCCATCACGATTTTTGAAATTGAACATACACTATGCATTTCATATGATTTCAATTCAAAATTCATCAAACATGCTATTATTTGCTATATTACTATAGTTTGATGACATTTATTCATATTTCGACTGAAAATAAAATTGAACTAATAAACTTTTACATATCTTATATTTCGGATGGATCGCTACCCAAGATACAACCACATATACGATCACAATCTGTACTTGAAGGTTCAGGATACGAACTTTCAGCTCGATCTGGACACATTTCGGTGCCCGGACGAGATCATCGTATCCATCCTTAGAGGCCACCCCATCTGGCATGCGTTAACGGTCACCATCGGTGCCAATGGTCTATCTCCAGCAGTTCTGGGGATGCGTACAAGGAGTCGTAGCAGATGGGACATTCTCCTTCATGACCCGAATCGGGACGCGGCATATTCACATGAGCAAGAGCCAGTTCGTCATGATACTGGACTTGCCTCACAACGATAACTACGACCCGCTCCCGACGGACGCAGAGATGATTCAGGACTTTCTGCACATGGGATACCAACCGCCGCTCACAAGATTGGCCCAGGTCCAGAGCAGCGGAATCCCACACCCGTGGAAGACACTATTCGGAATAGTGAATAAGTGTCTGTCGCCCAAGCACGCAGGATTCCATAAGGGCAACAGCAATATTTTGAAGATCTTCCACGGGATCGCCTTCTCAAGAAACTATGACTACTCACAGCTGATATGGAACGACCTCGCGGACCAGATTCGGCTAAAGGAGAATCGAAGGTCGAAGAACGTGCCCTATGCTCGATGGTTCAGTGTAATCATCAGGGAGTTCATGGAGCTGCATGCAGAGAACATCCCTCGGCTGCCTCCTGGTGGAAACTACCAGCCGCCAAGGCTTAAGTTTTTCCACAACCCATGGCTCACGGACCTGGACCAACCGTCGATGCCGATTCCACTCAACTTACTAAGGATCGCCGACCCCGCGGGAGCTGAGTATCAGAGATTCTGCCGGGAACACAATTTAACGGAGGAGATGATTAGAGGGCCCCGGCAGATGTACATGTGAGCCCTCCCCAACCGCAACAACAACACCAACCAAGCCCTGACGACACGATGATCGATGTTGTCGCTCAGGAGCTAGCTCAGGAGCCACCATTGGTCGAAGAACCAATGCCCGATGTCGATGATACGCTGATAGACGTCTGGCTACGGAAATGGAACTCGAGGCTCCCGACATCGAATTGCAAGTGGAAGAGCCCGTACATGTTGGCCTGCTCGAAGAAACTTTTGAGGAAGTTCTTCAACAAGAGGCACAGCCCGAAACAGAAATGGGGCAAAGATCTCTTCCACCGGTGATGGATCAGGCACTAGAGGACGTCTATCGTGACCTCGCTCCTCACACGGCCACCCCGTCCGACGCAGAGTCTGACGAGGAAATCAGTCTGATCAGGAGGACTCCCAAAAGCCTGAGCATTCAACTAGAGTCTCTCTTTCCAGCCGTCACCGTCGCACCAGATACTCCGCTGACCACGACGACAAGTGTTGCTGGCACTTCATCGCTCAATCTTGAGCCGCAACCAACTCACGTGGAATCTGGTTCGCAGGCCCAACCCGAGCCTGCAACAACACCCATAGAGACGAATCCTCAGGATTCGACTCGAGGATTGGGTGGAAGTCTCATACAGTCACAACCTCACGTGACTGTGAGCCAACCCCAAGAGTCGGTGTCTACTCAAGGGTTGATAACAGGCGACATCAGTCGTCCTGGTCCATCCATGGAGGCGCCCACTCCCTTCGTGACGAACGAACAATTCCAGGCCGCTCTCTCTGCCGCTGTACAGTCAATGGAAGAAAAGATCACAGAGAGAGTACTCCAAGCACTCGAGGCATCCCGAAGAGATACCGGGAAAGCACCTGCCTCTGAAGGCCCTTCGTCACGAACCTACCCCACACCTCCACAACCCACACCCACCGACCCTTTAGCCACTTCCTCCATCCTCATCAACCCATACACAATCCCAATCACCGAGCTCCACGATATACTCCTCGCCCGTTTGATAGGCCTGTCCATCCGATCGCCTCAAGAAGAGTCCCTCTATCGGCGATGGGTGGATCATCCTGAGCCACCGACCGACACCTGTCGCGGCCGAAGCTCCCACTCACGGCGCAGACATGGCGATCCTGACAATCAGGACCCTCATGAGGGGGAGAAGAGGCCGAGGACATCTATAAGTGGCCAAGGACAAGGCTCGGGCGCTACGCAGACAAGCGCTAGAGCTCGTGAAACCCAAACACAAACCCAACAAACCCAAACACACACCACTCACCAAACACAAACCACCAACCAAACACAAACCACCCACTAAACACAAACCACCCAAACCGCCCACACCACGCACTGCATCGCCCACATCCACCCACCATCCTTTCACCTTAGGACGCCTCCGTCCACACCACTGATCTAATCAAGCCCCTTGCTTCTGGAAGAAGAAGCAAGCGCTGCGATGCTTGTAGCTCTAGCAGCTACCCAGGTCACTCCCTCTGTCGCTCCAGACCAACCGGGACCCTCTGGACATGGCGTCAATCCACACGAGGCCCTAGACAAGTACATCTTCGAAGGCCAGTGGATGACCCATTCCATGCCCGAGGAGCATCAAAGACAAAGGCTTCACGACGTTCGGCGCTTTCTACAACAAGCGTCCATAGATCTCGTAATCATAGAAGACGACGAGCATCAGGAAAGTGAAGACTACGAGCGAGTTATCCCAAGGCTACCAGAGTTAATAGCTCAACAGGCGGTTCCCTCTCCAAGGCTAACGCTAGGGACCGTCCGGATCGATACGCAATGGGAAAACATTCAAATTGAAATTCCCTTCCTCGAAGAAGTTCGTGAGAATATTTGGAGGCCTCCGGACAGAGTGAAGAAGCCGAACGAGTTCGAGCTCAGAGGGATCTCTCACTGGGATCAGAAGAAGAGGATGACCTACCTTTGGATGCTGACCAAACTAGGACCTGACGTTAGGCTGGGGATGACTAAGACACAAGCCAAGAGCCATTATAAGAGTCTCTCCCCAATAAGCCAACTACTCAGCGTCTACTGTGACAAAGGAGGACTTCCAACACCTCACTACATAATCGATCGAGTGGACAGGACCCGAGAGGAACTGAGCGAGAGCGACCTGCCGTACCTCCCCGCCGATGAAGTGTACCGTCTTTATCAGCTATATGTGGAGAAGTACAAAGGTCCTCAGGGCTTCATCAAGAAAGAAGGCCTCGAAGGGCTCTACCGGTTCATGATGCGCCAGGTCAAGTACTATGCCGCACACGACCTTCAGATGGCTCAGGAGAGCAATATGAAGAAGGTCAACATGACCGCTCCACTCAACAAAGGACATGAGATCGAAAGGCTTCCCAACAATCACGTGCACATCAGCTCAGTCCTAGGCATCACCTACCTCAATCCAATTGCAAAGAAGAATAGGTTGATGCTGAAGACTGAGATTTATAAGTTTTGTGATGGGACGCTCAAGGTCGTCAGGTAAAACATCGAGCAGAGGTTGGAAGAAATCAACAGAGATACTATGCTGAGGATCCACAGGTTCGTGAGAGAACGGCCGCTCCTAATGGAATTGCTTGAAGATATCGAGGAGCGACTGGAGCTTAGGATCACTCTGAGGAACTACGAGCATGCGCTGGGCTTGCGCTGATCATATTACGCCCGACGATGACAAACGGCGCGGAGACGCAATCAAGCACAAAGGGGGAGATTGTAGAATACTATTTGCAATTGTGCTTGATTTCATTAGTTGTCCTTGTAATTAGGGGTGTTTTGTATAGTAGTCCTTAGATTAGGACTAGTTTGATACTTATACAAGGTTTTTTTTGTATAAATACTTGTAAATCAATTGAGCTGAATAGATAAAGTTTTGAGAATTGATCCGAAAGGCTTGCAATTCGATTTCTAGAGAGATAAACAACTGTAACTTTCTCACTCTACTCGAATTCTCTCTATTGTTCGTCATTTGAGTTTTTCGATCGAATTCAATTGCGTATCTAAACGATCGAATTACTATGAATTCTAGCCTAGGATCGTAGAGTTGTTAATCGTAGGACCTAACAGGTTGAGGCTGAAGTATGTAGAACAAATGATGCACTCGTAGTTATTCGCTTTCTTAAGAAAAAAGTGCTTACTTTGGTATACCACGTGCAATAATTAGTGATGGGGTACTCATTTTTGTAATAAGTTGTTTGCATATTTCTTGTCAAAGTATAGTGGCAAACATAAAGTGTCAACCCCTTAACACCCTCAAACCAGTGAACAGGTAGAAGTTTTTAATAGGGAGCTCAAACAAAATTTAGAAAAGGCGGTGAATGCCTCTAAGAAAGATTGATCTTTAAAGTTAGATGATGCACTATGGGCATATCGCACTGCAGTTAAAACACCGATAGGAACTTCACCTTTTAAATTAGTTTACAAAAAAGCGTGTCATTTACCTGTTGAGCTAGACCATCGTGCATATTGGGCTGTTAAGAAACTTAATTTTGACTCTATCGAGGAAGGTAAAAACAAGTTACTCCAACTGAACGAGATGGAAGAATTTCGCAAACACGCATACGGGAATGCAAAATTATATAAGGAGTGAACGAAGAAATGGCATGATAAAAGAATTGTCCAAAGAGAGTTCAGGGTAGGAGATCAAGTCCTAGTTTTAAATTCACGTTTACGATTATTTCCTGGAAAACTAAAGAGTAAGTGGTGTGGACCTTACGTAATCGAGAAGGTGTTTCCATCTGGAGCCGTACAGGTCCTCTTTAGCGGAAAAGATTCGATTACGGTCAATGGACAACGCCTTAAATTATACAATGATCAGAACGTTACACACACAACGTCGGTATATCTTGTGGAACCCATTATTGATTACACTATTGCTTTGAGTCGTTCTATGCCTTTCAAGGACACCATGCCTGGAGACAATACCAGCAAGATGAAGGACCTCCAGCACGCCGAAGCAAGTCCAGTACCTTGATCGATTCGAGAGTTGAGCTAACGACTATAAAAGCAGCGCTTCTTGGGAGGCAACCCAAGTACTATCTATGCATTATTATTTTTATTTCCTATTGGTGTCTTATATTAATTGCATCGCATTTAATAAGTGTGTTTTGCTTTTGAATTTATTTTCACCGGTGCCGTCTAGTTATGCTTCCTCGCACGCTCATTGTCCGTTTTGGGGGTGGTTTGTTAGCAGAGCTAGCTGATCTATGAAGGAACCAAAATCCTCTCACGACTCGCCCCACGTCGGTCAACACATTATTCAGGGCAATGTCACTTAAACTCTTTATTTGCTTTCAATTTTTACACGTTGAGGACAACACGCAAATTAGTTTGGGGTGGGGTGACACATGCTAGATTTTTATATGATATCGATCTCTTCGATTTATTAGTTGGTTTAACTTATCAAGGTTATGATTTAAACGTCACTAGTGAGATCTCCTGTCGATGATGAAAATTTTTTAAATTTTGCTTGTGTCGAGATAAGATTCTGTTAATTGAGAGATAAAGTCTTGCATGTTACGTGTCTTAATATTAGCATGATTATCTGATCACATTGATGCTTTAGAAAATAGTACATATCATGAGACACAAATCCAGTAAAATAGTGAGTTTTTGAGCCGATAAAGATTTTTTAGAGCAACTCACTACTAGCCTGATTTTTCATGAGTCCACGCATAGTCTGATTATTTTCGAACTTGCTCTGTTATGCATGTTAATATCATTGTGGGAAATTTTGTGTACGAAAAAGCAGAAGGCAACTAGGATGAGTCACTAGCCTAAATACCTTCGTACCCGACATATCTATCAATTGGTGAGCCCATTTGAGCCTTAGAGCCTTATTCTTTGATTTGGAGATACGATTTTAGCCACGTTATCCCGTTATTTTATCATTCTCTCTGTACCACTGTCAGCATGTTAACCTACTAATCGCTTTAGAGTATTGAGTCTTTTAAATTAGAGGAAACAAGATTGTAGAGTATTGATTTTAAATTGTGCTTGATTACATTAGTTGTTCTTGTAATTGGGGCTTTATTTGTATTAGTCCATAGTTTAGGACTAGTTTGATATTTATACCAAGTTTGTTTGGTATAAATAGTTGTAAAAACATTGTAGTTAATACAGAAAATAAGAGGATCGATCCGAAAGGCTTGCAATTCAATTTCTAGAGAGAGAAACAACAGTAACTTTCTCACTCTAATCGAATTCTCTCTCTCGTTCTTCAAATGAGTTTTTCGATCGAATCTTATTGATTATCATTATCGTCGAATTACTTTGAATTCTTGCCTAGGATCTTAGAGTTGTTAATCGTAGGACCTAACAATTGGTATCAGAGCAGATTCGTTCTGTTTTGAATCAAAAATTGTTAGATTTGGATCGAAAATTTAATTCTGTTCACTGTTCATCGAAGAACAGTTTGGCACGAAATCTGTTTTCGATCCAATAGCATAATTCTGTGCCTAATTGACTTGAATTTGATGTTTCTATGCTCGTTTAAGTGTCAAATGTTGATTGCGATCAAATCCGTAGCTGTTTGAACTTCGTGTTTGGATTAAATCGATTTTGTGAGTTACTGTTTGCGTAGAACATGAAGAACACGTCCTGATTCTGATCAAATTCGACATATTGTGCTTCATAACGTGTTTAATTGCGTGTTCGTGCGTAGTTAGTAATCGATTGCAAGCAATTACCTGAAAGTTCAGTGTCTAATTCCTTGTTTTTGCTTGAATCTGTGATAATTGTATTCTGCGATTTTTCTCGATCGTTCTAATTTTTCTCGCTAGGTTTTGCGATCGGATTAATTTCTCGATCGATAAACTTGGCGCGATAATTTTTCTCGGTCAGAATACGAAGTCGGTGCTAAAATCGTCAACACTAGAAACGATTTTAGTTAGAAATATTTCTCGAGCATTATTCAGCGAAAATCTTTTTTCGAGGGAGACCAATTTGGACTTTGCACGCGTAAAAACTCTCTCTCGAGAAACATTTTCGGTCAGACATTTAAAGTTTGACCAAGCTAAAAATCACACGCGAGAAACTTTTCCAGTCAACCGATTTATTTTGACTTATCGAGAAACTTACTAACGTACTGTTTCTTTATGATCGAAATAAATTCACGATCCGGAAATTTTTCTCAACCGAACGATTGTGTGCAATTTATTTCGCTCGAAAAATATTTCACTGACAAACTATCTCGCACGTAAACAGTACACACTATTCTATTTCGATGAAATTATTTTTGATCAAACTTTAAAGATTGAATCGAAAATAATTCTCGATCTATTTTTCGAATCAAACGCTACTAACGAATTTTGTCACTTGTGAAGCACATTACATCATCTTCAAACATTCAAAACACTTAACGAAGATCCTTCAACAACTCAACTACAAAACAAAATGGATGCATACTCGCTCGAAAATGACAACCGTCCACCGATTTTGCAACGAGGCGAATATACCGTGTGGAGGAGCCACTTCCTCAATTTCATCGCTCTAAAAGATCAAGCCGAGAATTTACTGAAGTCACTAGAAGAGGAACCCGCACAGTTTTGGGTACATGTCCCCGGTGACGAAACGGCAACTCCTCAAATTCTCGCATCTAGGCGACTGAAGGAGACTAGGGAGTACACAATCGAGGAGAGGGCTCGAGCTAAGGCTGATCTAGTAGCCATGAACACCCTCATCAGGGCATCCCCAACGACATATACCGACAGATTGATAGCCTTCCATCGGCTAAAGGAATGTGGGATGAACTGCATAGATGATGCAGAGGACGGAAGTTGGTATAAAGGCCAAAAAGGCTAATATTCTCACCGCTTACGACTCCTTCAAAGCAAAGCCTGAGGAGAGTGTGACGCCCGGGGCCGATGAGGGCGGGGAGTGATCGCCTGTGCCAGAGAGGTGCACGGACAAGGAGCGGCTCCTGGCAGGCTTCTAGGCGAAGGGGTACGTGAACGAACCGATCCGACACCCGAATAAGAGGGGATCCTGAGACTGACAATGTATGGGCGTGTCAGGCTAAGAATCGTATAATGGAATTGATAGTACTACTCATATCACCAAGGTCGACCTACCTTTTCGGGAGTCCATCTATAGAAACTCCGAAGTTAAGCGTGCTTGACTTGGGGCAATATAGGGATGGGTGACCCCCTGGGAAGTTTCTCAGGGTGCGTGTGAGCGAGTGCACGAAGCACGCTAAAAGGTTAAATGGTGGTACAGTGGGGCCAGACTATCAGTCGGAGTGTGGTGGGCCCAACCCCACTGGTCCCGGTAGGGACCGATGCTATAGTGATACCCGGTGTGGGATGGGTTGTTGCAGAGAGTCTATACGAGATCTACCAAAGATACCTCACTCTTCTCAACGAGATGAGGAAGATAGAGATCACGAAGACCAACATGGAGACAAACATCAGATTTCTATCTTCTTTGCCCGCGGAATGGAAGAAAATATCCACTCAGATTCGACAAAATAAAGATCTAGAGGAGTTGGATGTCCATGCCGTTGACAATCTCGCACAGCATGAGGATGATATAAGCGAGATTCTCAAGGAGCAGAAAGGCAAACAGAACGAAGACACTGTTGCCTTAGTCTCGGAGAAGAGGAGCTCAAGATCAAGAAAGGAAAAGACCGTTAGGCCTCCTTCACCTTCAGAGTCGGAAGAAGAGTCAGACACCGACGTTGAGCCAAATCTGAAAGCACTAGGAAAACAGTTAGCTCTCATAGGACAAATGATGAGCAAGAAGTACTTCAAGAAGAAGTCTTCAACCTCAGCCAACCGACTTCGGACTACAAGCTCTAAAAACAAAGAACGTCCACCAGAGAGCTCCGATGTCAAGAATCCTAAGGAGGCTAACAAATGCTTCAACTGTGGCAAGCCAGGTCACTTCGCCAGAGAGTGCACTCTTCCGAAGAAGAGAGATGCCAACTACTACTCCAGGAAGCTCCAATTGACGAAACACAAGGAAGCTGGAGTAGCTCTCATGGCCGAACAGGACCAATGGCTCGAGGACACGTCGAGTTCTGATGAAGAAAATTTAGCTCTCATGGCCCGTCTCGACAATGAATCAGACGCCGGAACATCCAATCGTACGGACGACGACAACGCATCCACTTCGTCACAAGAGGTAGTCTCTTCTTCCACATTATTGACCATGTTAGATTCATATACAAAACAATATGCTAACATGAAACGTGAGCAGAAAAGTATTAAGGAAGTAGAGGATAAACTTGCGAGATCACAGGAGAAGATAAATAGTCTCGAATCAAAATTTAGGAGCTCTAGTGCAAAAATAGATGAACATACTAAGAACCTACATTCTAGAGAGACTAGTCACCCTCAACTAGGACAACAGAGCGAAAAGAATAAGGAATTAGAAGATAGGCTAGCAAATAACTACAATTGCTTGGTTAGAAATCTCAACGAGAAAGCCATTTTAAATTGTAGGATAACCGAAGCTACCTCTAAGATCACCAACTTAGAAGCTCAATTAGAAACATCAAATGCTAATGTTAGTGAGCTTAGTAAGGATCTAGACGTCTGTCAAGCCGCTAAACTAACGGTGGAAAATAATTATGCTCTTCTAGGTGAGGAACGCAAGAAACTATATGCAAAAGTAAAGAAATTAGACGATATAGTTACGCGTAGGGGACAATTCGAGGAAACAATATTTCTAAATCAGCCAAAGGATGGCTTAGGTTTCACTAACCCACGTGTTTTACAAAAGAAAGAAATATACGATGCTAAACACATGGGCTTAGGACTAACCTCTCTTAGAAATTTTACTGAATCGTCGTATGAAAATACTTTCGATTCATCCATTAGACAAGGCTCACATGGTCCAGAAATCCCTTTGACTACAAAGAACTAAATGAAAGAGACAAACATAGGAAAGAACCTCTACCACCTGTCTGCAATTTAGTTCAAGTTCTATCTCCTCACTCTCAAACACACCACGAGGAAGTTAAAGCCGTTAATTATAAAACTCTCTCTACAAACCCCCTATCATAAAACAGATAGAGGAGTCACAGGCAAAGCTAGATAGAGAACGAGAGAATTTCGAAGCTGAAAAGAAAAAATTCTTTAAGGAGATGGAAAATCTCAAGGCTTCCTCGTCCTCCCAAACTACCTCTCACGCTATTACAAAAAGCGTGAAAATTGAAAAATCGCCTTTGAAAGAGAAAAATTGTAAAAATAATTCTGTTAAAAGTGTTATGACTAATCTTATTTTACCTGCGTTGGAGCGTAGCGTCAGCACTAAAAACAAAGGCGAGAGTGTCTAGCACTAAGATAAAGAAGGAGCCACTAGATTTAAATGTTTCTGAGCATGTTACTCCTTCTGTTACAATAAAAGACAGTCGTAGAATTAAAAGAGCTATTTCCACGTTTAAGATAATTGCTTCTACTTGTTCACTTCAGCCGATCATTTTAGAAGCAACAACTTCGAAATAGGCTCTACTTCAAAAATTAAAATTAATCATTCTGAAACAAATGCCACTAGGAAGACTCGTAGGAAACAAGATCCAGCCATAAAGAAAGCTTATGGCGCTGTACATGCTTGTACTCACCCAAGGTATCCCGTAGAGATTAAATCCCCCAAGCACCTTTGGAGATTACATCAAGAAAAGATCTTTTCCTCAACCAAACCTAGCAAAGCATTTGTACGTGCTGAAATTAACCTTCCCTGCAAGGTTCAACCCAAATGGGTTCCTAAGTCTCCGCCTAAGATGACAAAAGCCGAAAAGGCCAAGTCACCTAAAGAGGTCAAACCCAAACCCACTTCTCCGAAAGTGGAACGGGTTATCAAAACTCCCTCAAGTAATAATTTAGGAACCGTATCAGAACCAAAAATTTCTGCTAATCTGATAGAACCCATGTTTAAATGGGTACCTAAAGCTCTCTAATTTGTTTTTGCAGATCCATCATGTATGGTACCTTGACTCTGGTTGCTCCACACACATGACGGGAAATCAAGAGCTACTGAGCAACTACAAAGTCCAGCCAAACGGCAAAGTCGGATTTGAGAACAACGATTCAACCCCGATTCTAGGACTTGGGGATATCATTCTGAAGAATCTCACTATAAAAGATGTCTCATACATCGAAGGCCTCCGCCATAACTTGTTCAGCATAGGCCAGTTCTGTGACAAAGGGTTCCAGGTGGTCTTTATGCTGATCGGTGCAGAATTTTGGACAGTCAGGACACAGAACTCCTCTATGGACTTCGGAAATCAAATCTTTACACGATCAACCTGACGTCCGTGCGGCCCTCGAAAACTGTATGCCTCATATCTCAGATTGATTTACAGAGGAACAGCTTATGGCATCAACGACTGTCTCATCTGACTATGAAAGCTCTCCAACGTCTTTCGACAAAAAGGTTGGTTCATGGTCTACCAACTATACTACTACAAAGGGAGCATCAGTGTTCGGCATGCCAATTAGGAAAAATGAAGCGAGCATCCCATCACGTCAAGCAAATTGCGTCTACATCTCGACCATTGGAACTAATCCACATGGATCTCTGTGGGCCGATGCAGACTCAGAGCATAAATGGAAGAAAGTACGTGCTAGTGATCGTCGATGACTACTCTCGCTACACTTGGACAAAGTTCCTCCGAACCAAAGATGAGACCGGTGACTTGATTATTAATTTTTGTGAACACCACCCAGAACTTGCTGCAGCAGACTATCCAAGTCATTCGAACAGACAATGGCACTGAGTTCAAGAACAGACGTCTCAGTGAATTTTATCAGAAACTTGGGATAAGTCAACAATTCTCAGCCGCAAAAACACCTCAACAAAATGGGGTCGTTGAAAGGAAAACTCGAACCATAGTGGAAGCAGCTCGGACAATGCTGATTCATTCCGGACTTCCACACTTTCTATGGGCTGAAGCAGTTAATACCGCTTGTTTTACTCAAAACAGGTCGGTGGTTCACAAAATGTTCAACAAGACTCCGTACGAGATTGTGAATAATAGAGTACCCAACATCTCATTCTTTAAAGTCTTCGGGTGCAAGTGCTTTGTGGCGAACGACCGAGAGCAACGTGCTAAGTTCGACCCTAAAGCATTCGAAGCGACTTTCGTCGGGTATTCTTCAACCTTGAAAGCGTACCGAGTATATATCAAGTCCAACCACACAATCAAAGAAAGCTACAACGTCACTTTCCACAAAGTGGCGGAGATGGCTTCCGAACAAATCAGTTCAGGACCCGTGCTCAACCCGATGGCTTCTGAACAAATTAGTTCAGGACCCGTGCTCAACCCGTTGGCTTCTGAAGATAACACCTCAAAACCCGTATTCACTGATGTGTTGGCACAAAACCAACAGAAGATGGAAACAAATCAGCAAACATCGTCAGACGAAGCTCTGAGACTTGTGTTACAATACTTGGATTCTCTCTTTGAGCCATTACATCAGCCAGCTAACGTCGACCATACACTCGACGTGGCCGATGTACCAAGTTCTTCAACTGTCCCTACCTCACCCGATTCAGATTTGCCACTGAATAATGATGAAGAACCCGTCATGAGTGTGAGGAAGAATCATCAGAGTCGCTCCCTCCAAATGCTGATTTGGAACTTCCTCACACAAATGAACAATCGGAAATTATTGGGAATCTAGATCCACGAATGGCTGATGTGTCGTCTTCAGCCTTGCCACATGAGCGCAAGTGGACTAAAGCCCACCCAGTTGATCAGATAATTGGCGATCTTTCAAACGGAGTAAGGACAAGGCATCAACACGGTCTTTTCAGCTGCTTCTTAAGCCAAAACGAACCTACTAAGGTAGCAGACGCACTACATGACCCGGATTGGATAATTGCAATGCAAGAGGAAGTTAACCAATTCGAACGTCTTCAAGTGTGGAAATTAGTACCCCGCCCGCATGGGAAAACTATCATCGGAACGAAATGGGTATTCAAGAACAAAAAGAATGAAGATGGAGAAGTGATTAGGAACAAGGCACGATTAGTTGCAAAGGGATATAATCAACATGAAGGTATTGACTACGACGAAACATATGCTCCTGTTGCCCGAATCGAAGCCATTCGTCTACTATTGGCTTATGCGGCTCACAAGGACTTCAAGGTCTATCAAATGGACGTTAAAACCGCCTTTTTCAACGGTATACTTAAAGAAGAAGTCTATGTCGCTCAGCCTGACGGCTTCGTTGATCAAGAACATCCTGATCACGTCTATCGATTGGATAAAGCTCTGTACGGACTAAAACAAGCCCCACGTGCTTGGTACGATGTCTTGAGCGATTTCCTCGTAAAATCAGGATTCATTCGAGGCACAATCGATACGACACTCTTCATCAAATGGCAAGACAAGGATTTGATGGTCATTCAAGTCTATGTCGATGACATTATTTTCGATTCAACAAATCCGCGACTTTGTAAGAAGTTTGGAGATCTTATGAAGAGTAAGTTCGAAATGAGCCACATGGGAGAGATGCAATTCTTCCTAGGACTTCAAGTCAGGCAGCTCGACGATGGAATATTCATCAGTCAGACTAAGTACATTAAGGACATCTTGAAAAAATTCCATCAAGATCAGAGCAAGCCACTCAGCACTCCCATTTCCACAAACTGCAAGTTGGATGCCGATCCCACAGGAAAATCGGTCGACATTACACTCTATCGCAGTATTATTGGTTCTCTTCTCTACCTCACTTCTCGTCGGCCGGATATCGTGTTTGCCACTTGTCTCTGTGCCCGATTCCAAGCCGATCCCAAAGAATCCCACATGCTTGCGGTGAAGCGTATCCTTCGCTACCTTAAGGGCGCAACTACCTTAGGACTATGGTATCCTAAAGGTACGAATTTCAAACTAATCGGCTATACTGACGCTGACTATGCAGGTTGCCGAATGGACAGGAAAAGCAAATCCGATGGCGCTCAATTATTAGGCGGAAAGCTGGTTTGCTGGTCATCCAAGGAGCAGAACTGTGTGTCAACTTTGACGGCCGAAGCGGAATACGTGGCTGACGCCAGTTGTTGCTCCCAGATGCTGTGGATGCGGACTCAGCTTCGCGACTATGGGTACAATTTAAATAATATACCCATATATAGTGATAGTCAAAGTGCCATCGCTATTACCTGCAATCTTGTTCATCATTCACGCACGAAACACATAAACATTAGATATCACTTTATAAAAGATCACGTAGAAACGGCACTATTGACATGTACTTTGTGAAAACGGAATATCAACTAGCCGACATTTTCACCAAGGCATTGGATGAAAAACGCTTCAATTCCTTGTCGGAAAATTAGGCATGTTGAACCTTCCGTGATATGTGCATTACATGATCTTTCGCACTATTAAATGTTCTATTCTATGTGCGTTCTATGCTTACATGTCTTATTTTGCGTGAATTTAATAAATAAAAAATTAAAAATAAAAATATACATATACCTATAATATAGGGGGATGAAGAAATTCTTTAGGTTGCTTTGATCTAAAGTCACTTAGAATTTTACCCCGACATGCGATCGATTTAATTGCTTAATTTTGTCAGTCTAAGTCGCATTATGTGTCTAAAGGTCATTAGGTTGCTCCACTAGACACAAAGCCACTATACATACGTGAGGTCTCAAGCCTTGTTCATTTCTTTCCTTGGATCTATTTCTCGAGTGAGTCACACATCAATTGCTTGTCTTAACTAGTGATACTTGGCTTCATACTCACCTTGCCTCAGACCGTTAGGAAAATGATAAGGGCGCTTAGGTTATTCCTCAATCGGCATTATAAAATTTTTTTCCTCTTACTCATTAGCCCTTAGTCATCCAATTTGAGCCTTCTCCGACGTCCTTTTCTTCCTTTGAATCCCATTCCCACCCTTCAACCTTATTCTATACTCTTCGGATGGTTATTCAAACGAAAAAAGGAGGGGGAGAAAATAAGGAGGATGATAACAAAAGAAGCCATTGCTCAACGCGCAAAAATCAGACCAAAGGAACCTGCCTTCCAACTATCTCTTAGAAGGTGGCATGGATCCTGCTGTGAACTTCTCCATCAATAATCTCGTATGCTCGTCAAAACGAGAGCACCACGAAGTGAACTTCTCCAACGATAATCCGGTCTTATATCGGGAAACGAGAAGAGGAGCGCAGCCTCCGGTACGAATTCCATAACCGTGAACTTTTCCAAATAGATAATCTCTAAAACCTCTCTAGGGATTAAGAGAAGATGAGCACGGTATCGGCCCGAGAACCAACAAGAAGAACTTCGCCTACGAAAATCTCCTATAGCCTCGTGGAGAAACGGAGCTTCAGCTTGAGCATAGCATAAAAAGGGATAATTCTTAAAAGAAAAAGAGGGAGAAAAGATTAAAAAAAATGAAGACGCCGAAAAACAAAAGGAGATGGACGTAGAAATGGAAGATGACGAAGAGATAAGCTCACTTTCCTCTAAATTCCTTCCCTTATAGGTCATAGCCAAACTAAAACCCTTGCAACCCTTTGATTCCAATCGACGGTCTCTCGCTTAGGTGAAATGATTACAAAAGCCTCAATCACAGGTAAATTGACTCAAAATTTGCATGTGTTGACTTGAGCTATATAAATATAAAAATCCCAAGTTAGAAATAATTGAGTGCAAGAGCGAACCTAGTAAGAGTTGTCGAAATGGACCAGTCTATGAACTTAGGACTTTAGTTTGACGACATGACTTGACGGCATTTTCTTCTTTCAAATGTCTCCTAAAATTTTAGGCGTGACGATTGGTCGAAGCAAAATAATCTGACCCCATACTATAATAATAGTAATATACATAAACAAATTATAATAAAATAAATTTTTTATATAATAAATTTTTTTCTCATACATATATATATATATATATATATAGAAAAATAATAATTTTTAAAGGAAAAATTTTTCTCAAAAATATATATATATATATATATATAAACAAATAATATGAAAAAAATAAATAAGCTTGAAAAGAAAAAAATTCGCACATTTTGACATGAAATGTTATATTTCATATGCGTTGAATTGACTAAATGCGAATTTATTTTATTATCGCACATTCTAAATGTAATTTTCAATTGCATTGGTACTAAATTGTTTAAATGCGATAAAGTTTTTTTTCCATTGCTCTTACCCTCACACAATACCTCTAGTACATGTTTTCGGGGACCGTGTATATGTGCTTACTAGGCAAAATTGTGTGTTATATACTCGTGAATTGAATTGATTTCATATGCTTGCATTTTTAGTCAATTTTTGCGCATTATTTGAGGGGGAGCAAATATAAAAATAGTGCATTAGCTCCAAATATTCTTGACGTTTTTCACTAAGTGTTTCAGATTCCTTCAAACAAAATTAAGGAGTCAGACGTCGACACTACAAGGAACGGAGCTAATCACAGACCATATTAACTCCATTATTTCTAACGTCTTTCTTTCTAAGTGGTACAGAATTTTTATTTCAGCCAGGGAAGCTAGACGTTACTGCACAGAAAATACAGGGAGTTGATTGCATTTATTTTAATTCTGAGGGGGAGCTTTGCAATGTGATTGTATCTGAAAAAGGGGTCAATCTGAAAATTTTAGAAGTACTTACTGTCGAGAACTGACGAATTCATAAGTTTCTCGATCGTAAAACAGTGTTGGGAACAATTTTTGATTAACCGTGATAATTTGCGATCGAGAAAATTGAATTGAAGAGCAATTTTCGAATCGAAAATTTCTCGAGCGCAAATAGTAATGGGCCTGTTCCATTTAATCGTAAAACGTCAAATCGGAAACCCAACATTGAATTACAGCGAGTAAATAAAAGTTCATCTTTGTGTCAGTCGAAAAACTTTTTCTCACGCAACCCTAAATCGCAAAAAATTCTATGGCGAAAAACTTTCACAGACAGTTCAAATCACTCACAAATCCTTCCATTTTCAACTCAAAATAGTCTGTTTAAGGTAGAAATGAGAATCTGTTGATAGTTGCGTGTGATTTAACTTCGTTAGCATCTGCATTTTGAAGTTTTTCGCGTGTTTAAGTTTAGATTTTCGTTTGTTCTTCAAAACTGAGAAAATACTATTTTATAGTGATTTAGGCTTGATTATGAGTGTTATCTGAGATTAATGCCTGCACTTAACATAGTTTCGATGTTCTTGATGAATCTGGTAGTATAAATCTTCGGAAAATCTACATCTTCGACTGAGATTTGAGTTTCAATAAAACTGGGTTTTTGAATGTTTAAAGGTATCGAAAAACTTTGTCGATCACAAACAATCTTAAGTGAATTCCAATTCAATTGAGATACTGTTTGTGTCAAATTAGTTCTTGATCGATAAAAATCTGACTTAGTCGTTAAGATAGATGATTTTGAACGAAAAATTATTTACCATCGAGAAATCTAATTAGGATTTTCTGTGAGCGAAAAACTTAGGCACTGAATAGACAATTTAGATGTAAATTTTATCGAGCGCAAAACTTACTATCGCAAAATAGAATTTTCTTTTTAATTGGATTTTGGTCGCAAAAATTTAGCAGCGAAAAATTAATTTTTCAACGCTTAATTTTTCGATCGTAAAATTCGCCGCTTAGGACTTAATTAATTGAAAAATTTCTCGACGGTTGACTTAGTCTTTCGTTGACTAATTTCTCGATAAAAATATATCTCAGCGAAAAAAAATGTTACTTACAATCGAAAATCACATACTGCTCGACAAATTTCAAATCGAGAATTTTATTCAATCGAGGAAAACATCTCGATAGTAAATTTACCTGAGAAATAATTTCTCGATCGTAAATTTTGCACGGAATTTTTCTCGATCGAATAATTGATCGACTACAGTCTCGATTTCAACTTCAACACTTAGAAAATTTTTCTCTAAGTCTTTTACCCGGTACCGAACATTAGCGAATAAAATTTTCACGATTGAAAAATTAACTGAGTCATTACAATTGAAATCAATGCATAGGAAATCAATTTGAAAACCAATTTTATCGAGCGAAAAATTTCTCGGCATGAACAGTGACATTACCCGCGATTCAACACTTAGAAAATTTCCAAACTATTTTTCACGCGTTAGGTGTTTAATTCGAAATTACCATCATGCCATTACATTTTTTTCAAAATCGAGAATCCTATATGCATATCATACGATTTCAATTCAAAATTCATCAAACATGTCATGACTTGATACAATATTATAGTTTGATGAAATTAAATTCATTCTCGACTAATATCAAAAAATTATGAACTAATGATTTGTTATATTTCTTATTTTTTTTCAGATGGATCGCTATCCAACAAATAATCACATATATGAGAAGTCCTTATACCTCAATGTCCATGACACGAACTTCCAATTGGACCTGGCCACCTTCCGGTGTCCAGACGACATTATCGTGTCTATCCTTTAATTCCATCCACTATGGCATGAACTTACTGTGACGGCATCTGTGCCGATGGTCTACCTCCAGCAGTTTTGGGGATGATCAAGAGCATCATTTTGGACGGGGGATACCATTTCACGACGGTTGTAGGGACGAGGCACATCTGCATGGGCAAGAACGAGTTCAGAGCTCTACTTGACCTCCCTCACAGCCAAACCTACGACCCCCTCCCATCGGATGAAGAACTGGTGGCTGATTTCCTTCAAATGGGGTACCGTCCGCCGCTCATCAAGCTCGCTCAGGTTCAGAGCAACGGTATCCCTCACCCATGGAAGACACTGTTCGGGATCGTGAACAAGTATCTATCTCCGAAGCACGCCGGCTTCGACAAAGGCAACGGTCACATCCTCCGAATTTTTCACGGAGTCGTGTTCTCGCAGAATTACGATTTCTGCCAGCTGATCTGGAACGACCTTGCAGAACAGATCAGACAAAAGGAGAACAAACGGTCCAAGAACGTGCCGTACGCGAGATGGTTCTCCGTCATCATCCGCCAACACATGGAGATGTACGCGCAGAACATTCCTCGCCTGCCCCCGGGAGGAAACTATCAGCCGCCCTGGCTCAAATTCTTCCACAACCCAAGGCTGGTGGACCTTGCACAGCCTTCAATGGCCATATCTCTCAACCTTCTTCGGCTCGCTGACCCCACAGGAGCTGAATATCAGAGATACTGCAGGGAACATCACCTCACGAGGAAATGATTAGAGGGCCCCCGACAGATGTACATATGAGCCCTCCCCAACCGCAACATCACCAAAGCCCTGACGACGCGATGATAGATGTTGTCGCCCAGGAGCTTCAACAGGAGTCTCCATTGGTCAAAGAGCCAATGCCCAACGTAGATGATACCTTGATAGACGTCGTGGCTACTGAGATGGTGTTCGAGGCTTCTGCACATGAATATCAAGTTGAAGTTCCCGGTCATGTTGGCGTGCTCGAAGAAACCTGGTTCTTCAACTAGTAGCACAGCCCGAAGTAGAAATGGGGCAAAGCTCTCTTCCACCTGTGCCGGATCAGGCACTGGAGGACGCCAATCGTGACCTCACTCCTCACACGGCCACCCCGTCTGACACGGAGTCTGACGAGGAAATAAGCCTGATAAGGAGGACTCCCAGGAGACTTAGCATTCAGCTGGAGTCCCTCCTCCCGACCGTCACCAACGCACCAGATACTACGCTGACCACATCTACAAGTGTTGCTGGCACTTCTTCGCTCAGTCTTGAGCCGCAATCAAATCTCGTGGTGTCTGGTTCGCAGGCGCAACCCGAGCCTGCCACAACGCCCATAGAGCCGAATCTTCAAGATTCGACTCAAGGATTGGGTGGAAGTCTCATACAGTCACAACCTCAAGTGACTGTGAGCCAACCTGAAGAGTCGGTGTCTACTCAAGGGTTGATAACAAGCGACATCAGTCATCCTGGTCCATCCAAAGAGGCATCCGTGTGACGAACGAGCAGTTCCAGGCCGCTCTCTCTGCCGCTGTACAGTCCATGGAAGACAAAATCACGGAGAGAGTACTCCAAGCAATCGAGGCATCCCGAAGAGATACCGGGAAAGCACCTGTCTCTGAAGGCCCTTCGTCACAAACCAATCCCACACCTCCACAACCCACACCTACCGACCCTTAGCCACTTCCTCCATCCTTATCAACCCATACAACATACCCATAACCGAGCTCCACGACATATTACTCGCCCGCTTGATCAGCCTTTCCATTCGGTCGCCCCAAGAGGAATCCCTCTATCGGCGATTGGTGGATCATCCTGTGCCACCTACTAACACTTGCCGAGGCCAAAGCTCCCACTCCCGGTGCAGACATGACGATCCTGACGATCAGGACCATCATGAGGGGGAGAAGAGGCCAAGGACATCTACAACTGGCCAAGGACAAGGCTCGGGCGCTACGCAGACAAGCGCTGGAGCTGGTGAAATCCAAACTACCCACCAAACCCAAACACAAACCACCCAAACCCAAACTACCCACACCACGCACCGCATCGCCCACATCGACCCACCAACCTTTCACCTCAGGACGCCTCCGCCCACACCACCGATCTACTCAAGCCCCTTGCTTCCGGAAGAAGAAGCAAGTGCTGCGATGCTTGTAGCCCTAGCAGCTACCCAAGCCACTCCCTCCGTCGCTCCAGACCAACCAGGATCCTTTGGACATGGCGTCAATCCACACGAGGTCCTAGACAAGTATATTTTCGAAGGACAGTGGATGAGACATTCCATGCCCGAGGAGCATCAGAGACAACGGCTTCAGGATGTCCGCCAATTCTTACAACAAGCATCCGTGGACCTCGTAATCATGGAAGATGACGAGCTTCAGGAAGGTGAAGACTACGAGCAAGATATCCCAAGGCTACCAGAGTTAATCGCTCAACGGGCGGTTCCTTCTACAAGGCTAACTCCAGGGACCGTTCGTATCGACACGCCATGGGAGAACATCCAATAGAAATCCCTTTCCTATAAGAAGTTCGTGAGAACATTTGGAGGTCTACGGACAGAGTTAAGAAGCCGAACGAGTTCGAGCTTAGAGGGATCTCTCATTGGGATCAGTAGAAGAGGATGACCTATATTTGGATGCTGACCAAACTAGGACCTGATATAAGGCTGGGGATGACTAAGGCACAAGCCAAAAGCCATTATAAGAGTCTTTCTCCAATATGCCAACTACTCAGCATCTACTGTGACAAAGGAGGACTTCCAACACCTCACTACACCATTGAGCGCGTAGATAGAACTCGAGAAGATCTAAGCGAGAGCGACCTACCGTACATCCCTGCTGAAGAAGTCTACAACTTATATCAGCTGTATGTGGAAAAGTACAAAGGTCCTCAAGGCTTCATCAAGAAAGAAGGTCTCGAGGGTCTCTACCGGTTCATAATGCGCCAAGTAAAGTACTATGCCGCACACGACATTCAGATGGCTCTGGAGGGCAACATGAAGAAGGTCAACATGACCGCTCCGCTCAACAAAGGACCTGAGATCGAAGGGCTTCCCAATAGTCACGTGCATATCAGCTCAGTCCTAGGCATCACCTACCACAATCCAATAGCAAAGAAGAATAGGTTGATGCTGAAGACTGAAATCAACAAGTTTTGTGATGGGACGCTCAAGGTCATCAGGAGGAATATCGAGCAGAGGTTGGAAGAAGAGACACCATGCTGAGGATCCACAGGTTCGTGAGAGAACAGCCGCTCCTAATGGAACATCTTGAAGATATCGAGGAGCGACTCGAGCTGAGGATCACGCTAAGGAACTACGAGTATGCGCTGGGCTTGCGCATATCGTATTACGCCCGACAAGGACAAACGGCGCGGAAACGCAATCAAGCACAAAGGGGGAGATTGTAGAGTATTGATTTTAAATTGTGATTGATTACATTAGTTGTTTTTGTAATTGGGGCTTTATTTGTATTAGTCCATAGTTTAGGACTAGTTTGATATTTATACCAAGTTTGTTTGGTATAAATAGTTGTAAAAACATTGTGCTTAATACAGAAAATAAGAGGATCGATCCGAAAGGCTTGAAATTCAATTTCTAGAGAGAGAAACAACAGTAACTTTCTCACTCTAATCGAATTCTCTCTCTCGTTCTTCAAATGAGTTTTTCGATCGAATCTTATTGATTATCATTATCGTCGAATTACTTTGAATTCTTGCCTAGGATCTTAGAGTTGTTAATCGTAGGACCTAACAAAGATTACAACATATTATTTGTGGTTGCGTTATTTTATTTTATTTACTTGAAGAAAAAATTCGAATAGGAAAAAAAAAGAGAGAAAAAAAGAAGTAAAATATATCAGAAAAGAAAAAAAATATATTATTTGCAAAAAAAAGAAAAAAAGAAAAAAAAATTAGAGTTACAGTAAATATTCTTAGAGAATTTTTTCAGGCTTAAATTCTTGAGTTGGTAATACTTTCGAGTTTCTTTTAATAGTAGTTCACTTTCCACTATTTGAGTCGTATTTTGTTGGTAGAGGGTATATACGAGGAAAGCGATTTAGTAAGTAACATGCTAGACAATATTAGATTACTTTTTCCATATGACATACCCTTATCACCCCGAGCCCCATTACAACCATTGATAAAGACCTTTGATTCGTGCATGAGATTCACTAAGTGATTATGATGTGATATATTTGCAAGCTTATAGTAATAGCATTCTATGTCGTCAGTTGAGCGCTTTTATACAGATCCCATTAAACACTGCGAGCGACTTGAGCGATTCAAGTGAGAGTTGTTACATGATACGTATTAGGATCTAGAAAATTTTTTTGCTATGATTTGATTAAGAAATATCACTTCATGTCTCGTGTTTGGCTAGAACATTCATTAGCTGATGAAGATTTCGACCGACTGTGCTTTTAATTTTACGAGAATATACATAAGAAGTCATTTAGTGTGTCGTAAAATCCTAACTTGATTTAATTTTACTCCGCTTTTATGATCGAGGACGATCGAAGCTAGTTTGGGAGTTGTTGATAAGTCATGATTTTACAAAAATGTTATACCCCACAAAAGCGCGCTATCATTTGTTATTTTATCGAAATCGCCTCGTATATTTCCCGCCTAAGAATATATGTTTTATTTGCAAATACCCGAGAAAATAGTTCAAAAAACGGGAAGTTTTAACATGGGAAGAGCTGAGAAAAATCAAGCATTAATATAATTGGGCTGCTCAATCAACCACATGTAGCTTTTAAAATTATCCCATATAAGACAAAGAGTTGAATAATCAAACAAATACAAAGTCATGCTTGTGAAGTTGGAAGAAGAGAGCTCACGCATGGTTTGTTTTGGCAGCCTAAGTCAAAAAGCAATTTGGGCTGCTCAGCTTGAAAAAAAAAGGCTGCTCATAAATGTTTATGTCTATAAACATCGATTATAAAGCCAAGGCATATAACTAAGGAAAGAAAAGCCTTGGGAACTCAAGGCCACATCACGAAGATAAACAAGCAACCAGTTCTCCATCCTCACACTTACCACGTAATGCTTCCACCATTTAACTATACATCTCAACTAAGCAGGCATCTCCTTGAGTTAGCAGCTTTAGCCTTCAGTTCATCCTCACGCCATCACTCAAGTAACCAGCTCTCCAACCTGACACACCAACTTCTAGTTCTCGGCCAACGAAGCTGCCATTAACCTAGTGACGGACAAAACTCTCTCAAGCTCACGGCCAAATACCCACGAGGGATTCATTCTTGACGGTTGGTAACGAGGCTAGGGAGTCGAGATACGAACCGAGAGTCCAAGGTGTTTCCTATTCGCTTACACAACGGGAGACATTGGACGACGCTTGACACTCTAGCATCGTGAAGGGGCGTATCCTTTATCTATAATACCTCATTTGCAACAACGTTTTCTTTTGAATCCTCATTTTTTCAATATGTGCGCTTAAGTTTATCACTTCCTCCGTCCCACTTATTTATTCCCGTCTTTCTATTTCGGGTCTCCCACATAATTCTTCACATTTCTATTTTCGGTAAAAGACTATTTCAATAATTAAACTAATTACACCATTTACATTAAACAAAAGCTTCTTAATTTGCGTGCCCACTAATAGATTTTCTCTCTCCATGCTTTAAAAGTGTACTATAATATTAGAAAAATGTGGTTTCTTAATTTACGTGCCCACTAATTTTTGGGAAGTATTAAGAGGGACAGAGTAAGTATGTGATTAAGGCCATACTAAGCCGGATTATGAGTTCGTATTAATGTTATTGGTAATCTATTTAATCGTATGAGTTTAGTTACGCGTTCTATGCGTTCGCTCAAGGCTTACATATGCTTGATCACCATATGCATGATATTTGATTGATTTATGAGACTGAAAAAGTGATTAGACCGGTTAGAATAAAAGCATTGAACACCACTACGTAAAACCGACCAGAGATGGAATTCCGTTTCGTATGTGTGGTTTCTGAGACCTTAGGCGCTGAAAGCGTTTAAACTCAGGGAAATTCATAAAGCCGAATGCGTGCGGGGTAACTACAATCATATATGAATATAGTTGATTGGTTCACTTTCGCATATGGTTGCTAGTTACGTAAATAACGGGTAGCACGTACGTTAGGAATTTCTACCTTATCTAGATTCATATTGGTTAAATCTAAACGATTGCATAAAGATGTAGGATTAATCTGTGCCGAATATGTTATAGAATATACATTGTAATTGTGCTTTGATTTTATTAGCTATCTTTGTAATTAGGGCCGTTTCTTGTATTATTCCATAGTTTAGGACTAGCTTGTTATTTATACCAAGTTTGCTTGGTATAAATACAATGTACACATTCAAAATCAATAGAGAAAGTTTGGGAAATCGATCCGAAAGACTTGCAATTCAATTTCTATAGAGAAACATTAGTAACTTTCTCACTCTACTCGAATTCTCTCCCGTGTTCTTACTTGAAGTTTTTTCGATCGTGATACAAATCCAGATCATTCCAATCGAATTAATTAGAATTCATGCCTAGAATTGTTAGAATTTGGATCGAATTTCATTTTCTGGAAACTGTTACGTGCGAAGAACAGTTTTGGCGCGAAACTCAAATTCGATCTAAGTGCTCAGTTGAACTGATTTCGATGTCTCTGTGCTTGATTAAGTGTTAGAATTAATTTGCTAGTTTATCGACACAAGTTAGACCTTCGAATCGAACTGAATTTTGAATCGGTAAAAGTTAATGTTCGTGCGTGAATTTCATATGAATATGTTCTGATTTTGCCAAAATTGAACATAATTTGCTTCATAACATGTTTAATCTTCTGTTCGTGTGTAATCAGTAGCTAATTTCGAGCAATTACCCGTAGTTTCATTGATCAATTTGCTGTATTTGCTTGAATTTAATGTTAAAATCATATTCTGTGACTGTTTGTGCCATTTCGATTTTTCTCGCTAAGTTCTCGATCGATTGAATTTCTCGATCGAAAACTCCGGGCGAGAATTTTTCTCGGTCAGAATACGAAGTCAGTGACTGAAATCGCTGGCACTACGAGCGGTTTTAGTTGAAAATTTTCTCGAGCATTATTTCAGCAAAAATCTTTTTCGACGAGACTTATTTTGACTACTCGCGTCTCGAAAAACATTTTCGGTTAGACCTTCAAGTTTGACCTAGCGAATAAATCATTTGTGCTCCAAAAACTTTTCCGATCAACCGATTTATTTGACTCAGCAAGAAACTTACTAATAGTACTATTTCTTTACGATCGAAATTAATTTACGCATCGGAAATTTTTCTCCGAAAGATTTTGAGCAATTTATTTCGCTCGAAAAAATTTTCGCTGACAGCTATTCCACATGAAAACAGTAAGCCAATTTATTTTGAAGATTTATTTTTGATCAAACTTTAAAGATTGAATCAAAAATAAATCTCGATCATCTGCGAACCAAATATTACTAAGGCATTCGCTGCTTGTGAAGCACATTACATCATTTCAAATCTTCAAAACAACCAACGAAGATCCTAAGTCAACTCAACAACAATGGATGTGTACACGCTTGGAAATGACAATCGTCCACCGATACTGAAAAGAGGCTAATACACAGTCTGGCGAAGCCGCTTCTTGAACTTCATAGAGCTTAAAGATCAGGCAGAGAACCTTCTCAAGTCTCTTGAAGAATGGACAACTCAGTTTTGGTTCACCGTAGCCAGTGACAATACCGTTGATCCTCCTATTCCCGCCTCTAAGAGACTAAAAGATCCTAGTGAGTACTCGGAGAAGGAAAGACTACGAGCTAAAGCTGATCTGATAGCTATGAACACATTAATGCAAGGCATCCCTAATGATATCTCTAGACAGATAGACAGCTTCCCAACGGCTAAAGGGATGTTGGATGAACTGCATTGAATGATGCAAGGAACAGAAGTCGGCATCAAGGCTAAAAAGGCAAACATTCTGACAGCATATCTCACTCTTTTGAATGAGATGGGAAAGATAGCAATCAACAAGACTAACGTGGTAATGAACATCTGATTCCTACCTTCTCTGTCAGCGGAATGGAATTGTTTGTCGCCATTTTAGCAAACAAGGATCAAAACATAGATTAGAAGCTTAAAAATGGTTTCCACCTTTAGTGCGTGTAGTGTGTGTGTTCTTGGAGGGAAACGTACGAGGTGGCTAAGTTAGATAATTATTTTGATAACCCTAATTGGGGTAAATATGGACTTTATATACCGCAAATAATTGGTATTTGAAGCCCAGTCAACAACTTATACAAAATATAATAAGTCTCCCCAAACTACTACAACCCTTTAAATAACAAAATAAACCTAAGACTTAATTACATTGAGGACACTATAATAAATTCCTAAGAATCTCTCCCTTAGTGTCCTCTTCCTCTCGTTGGCGTCCTCTGTGTTTTCCTTTTCTTGGGGCTCACCAGATGGTAGGGAGACTTTCTGATTCCTAAGAAGTGCTCATACGATCACAACTTTCTTCAAAAGGATATTTCTCAGAGATGGTCTTGATCAGCTTCATGTATTTTGCTTGGACTTCGTATTCTTTGTATCTTAGCTTCTCGAGAATACTACTGAGCTTGTTTCGAATGATCAGTAGGGTTCTATCGTGGAACTTGTGAAACTTTGACATTTTCATAAGCCTTTTCTCTCCTTTATAGTTGATGTAGACCATTGATGGATCGTCGTCTTCATTTATGATGTGGTCTTCACCAAAAATTGGATCTGGGACTTCGAAAGATGGCTTCGTGAGATTCACCTTCTTCATGTTACTCTCTACCGCCATTTGAAGGTCATAAGTTGCATTGAACTTGACTTGGCGCAGAATCAACCTTTTCAATGTGTAGTAGCCTAGTCTGAGTTCTGGAGTCTTGAGTGCTCCAAGTGTTCTGTAGTCTCTCACCATTTGTTCAATATCTTCACCGCTGATGTAGGCGAGGTCGGCTTCATTCATGTCTTCGTATGCCCCATCTTGTCGTTGTACCATGAAGATAGGTATATCTATATCCCCAAAACGATCCTTTTTAACACCTAGAATATCTTGGATTCTGGATCTCTTCATCTCTTCTTTTTGAAGAGTATCCAAATCACCTCATTTTCCTTTAAGCATGAGTATTCGGCGCAGAGAGAGCAGATACTGAACGTCTTTGGGTCTTGAGAGGTGAGACGGACCTCTAAGTTCAAGCTCGTCCGCTTTCTTGATCCTATCTTCCTTCCTCCAGATTCTTCTTCGAATCTTTTCTTGATATGGAGCCACCACTTTGGCATTTCACCATGGCAATTTCACCTCTTTTCCTATCTTCGACTTCGAGTGGGGCATTCCTCGTCAATGACGGTGTGTTTGAGAAGCTCGGAAGTTCTGGAATTTCGGCTTCATAGTCTTCACCTTCCTCGAGTTCGTCATCGTCGATAAGAGCTAGGCTTATGTTTGCCTTCTTCAGGTAGAACCTTGCATTCTCCATTAAGCCTTTGGCAAGAGCTGGTTCCATCAGCTTTGTCATCCAATCATCGTTGAAGATGTAATTTTCAACGGCTTTATGAGGATCAAAGAGAGGTTGATTTGTCTGGAGGGAAAGAATAGGAGAAGACGGAGGGTTTGAGAGGCTTCTTAGACTTGTGGGACTAGGGAGTGAAAGGCTCATAGATGGTGAGGAGGCTTCTATTTGAGGTGAGGAGGCCTGTTGGGTTGTTTTGGTAGTAGTTCGGGTGCATTTTTTGGTTAGTGTAGGTGTTTTGGTTCGAGTTGTCTGCTGCTGTTGAGGCTGAGGCATTTGCGTCTTATCCCCCTCAGGACGGCCCCCATTCTCCGGGTCGTCACGCGGTTTATTAGAAGTCTGGGCCTCGCTTCGACAGGTAAACGAGACCTCGAGCCGTCTAAGACTTCCTGTTCACGTTCGCTGAGTTTCCGTGCAGTGCGGAGACGGGCCATGAGTGTAATACCCGTGAAATTAATACGGGGTTAGTGCATAATTATTTTGTAATGTTCGAAGCTAATGGAGTCGATTTTCGGACAAAACAGATTTTTCGGAATCAAGCCGAAAATATTTATTGGGCCCGAAAGTAAAATTAGTGATTTTGGGCGGAGAAGACTAGAAAGCCCAAGAATAATAGAGTCTAAAAATGTAAGGAAGCCAAAAATGGATAAGAAGGCCCAAGTAAATCACTAATGCCCAAAATAATGGTTAGCATGGCCCAATTGGTGAGAAAGGCCGAAATGTTTAAAAGGCCCAAAAGAGAATATAATATGTAGGATTTCCTAACTATGAAGGAAACTTGCGTAGGTGCTTGGGGGAAACGTTTTTACCTCCTCTAATCACCAATCAAAGGTAGGAGTGTGAAAAACAGTAAGTAGATAAGGTAAGAACCATTAAACAAAAGAGAAAGAAAGAAGAAAAAAAGGAAGAAACGTGAATAGGTGATGAGCGAATCGAGCAAGGCCAAGAACGAAAATTTCCACAAGCTCTACCTGATTTCACACCCAAGAAATTTAGGCCAAACGTAGCTAAGGAGGTGAGAATCCCATCTAGAAGCTTATATATTTATTTCTTGCGTGGATGGATTTACTAAAGTGTAGGGTATATTAGGTGACGACCAAAACCGTGAAGGAGTTTGATAAGCTTGAGCAGATTTTCAACCTAGGGAATTCACTTAAATTAAGCTTGGAGGCTTGGTAGGTGGTTTCTAAACCCCGACAACCCTATTATTTTCAGGAAAATATTAGAACTCGATTGGAAGGCCATTCAAGTTCGAAGTTTTTAGGTATTATGATTTTCATGAATTTTGTGGTATACTACTATGTGTTCTTTGAGCTTAATATATGAGCTCCCAAATCCGTTTATGCGTTCATGTTAATCTGGATTGATTTACGGGAAGGAACTTTTGAAAAGGATAGGGTTTTCAATATGAAGGTTGAAAGAATCAGGCGATTTAGATTTCGGTTGATTTATATTTCGCGGGTCGACATACTTTGCGAATTGTGAGAGAGACGCGGGCCGTTTCTATTTCGCAAATTGGGTAAAAATGATTTTTAAATGAGTAGAGAGTCGGCCGAATGGGTTTCGGGTCGCGAAAGTTTGTCGCGGACCCAAGAGGTTTTCGATGTGTGAGTAAAATGGGATTTCGCGGCCAAATATCGGGTTCTCGCGGGCTGAAGCATTTCGCGGGTCGTGAGATAGCGCCGGGCCGACTTTGGGTTTTCGCGGGCGACTTCAATTCGCGGGGTGATTCCTGTGAGGAGAGTCGGGCTTCTCGTGGGCCTAAACCAGGTTTCGCGGGTCTGATCGAGCTATTCGCTAATTCAGCGAGGTTTCGCGAATTCGAGCATTGACCCGACGTTTTGCGGGTTGACCAGTGTTTAAAATGTGGGATCGGGCGGTTTAATATTTGGGCTTCGACCAAAATTGTGCGAGTTGACTGTCCATTTTAATATTGGGCTTTTGCCCTATTTCATGCCCAATTATTTTAAATAAAATTATTTTCGGCACAAATCATTTTTAATTAGAATATTTTTATACTTTGACTAGGATTTTCAGGTCAACCCATAATTTAATATTTTAAAGATCATTTTTGGGATTTAAAACGTTCGACCTAATTTAATAGTTGTACAAGTATGTGAATTCGGTGTATGTGCTATGTGTGATTGATTCTGTATGCATTTCACAACATGCACGTGAGAGGTGATGGTACCGTATTTATACGGAGATGCCTTACGGCGTCGGACGTGGGGGGTAGAGTGACCGATACTGGTAGTCCGATTTAGACTCAATTGGGCACCTGGTGGGAGATAGGGTTTGCTACACCTGTCTACTCGGGATTGAGCCACCCGAGGTGTATACCACCGGATATATATTTGGCTCAGTGACGCTAGACAGATGTGAGATTCCTATCTACTCGGGTTAGTGGTACACTACTCGGGGTGAAAAACCGTCGGGTTGAGATTGTGATCAGAAGAGCGACCTGGCGCGACGCATCTGCTTTAGGAAATTCATCAAATGTAACATGCACAGATTCTTGAACAGTCTTCTTCCTATTATTAAACACTCGAAAACCTTTGGAATGAAGGCTGTAACCTAGGAATATCCCTTCATCTACCTTGGAATCAAATTTTCCTCTCTTATCCCTATCATTCAAAATGAAACATTCGCAGCCAAATACATGGAAATATCCTATGTTAGGGGTTTTATCGTTCCAAAGTTCATAGGGAGTTCTCTTAATAATCGGTCTAAGGAAAATCCTATTCGAGACATAACAATAACAGCTTCGGCCCAAAAATGGTTTGGAGTATTATATTCGCTCAGCATAGTTCTAGCCATTTCTTGTAATACTCTATTTTTCCTCTCAACCACTCCGTTCTGTTGAGGCGTAACAGGGGCTGAAAAATTATGACTATAACAATTTTCATCACAAAAAGATGCAAAAGATTTACTATCAAATTCTAGACCGTTATCACTCCTAATCTTGCGGAATTTAATCTCTTTCTCATTTTCGAGCTTCTTAATCAGTGGCGCATGGTTATCTAAAGCCCCACTTTTGTGCGCAAGAAATAAGACCCATGTGTACCTAGTATAGTCGTCTACGATAACAAAGGCTTATAGTTTACCTTTCAATGACATAACCTGTATCGGACCAAAAAGGTCAAGATGCAGCAGTTCTAGTGGTCTGGACGTAGATATCACATTCCTAGGTTTGAAAGAAGTCTTGGTCTGTTTCCCCATTTGGCACGCTTTGCAAATTCTGTTCTTGGTGGCTTTCATATCTGGAATACCTCTCACCAATTCATTGCATGATATGTGAGACATCAGTTCCATGTTGGCATGTCCCAAACGTCTGTGCCATAACCATGTGCTATCCTGCGTAACTGCTAGACACTTGACGTTCTGTTTAGCAATATCATCAAGGGTGATGCAGTAGATATTACCATGTCTAGATGCACTAAACACAACCTCATCATCCTTTTTGACAAAGCACTTATCCTTAGCAAAGGCTACATTATGTCCATCATCACATAGTTGGCCATGCTAATTAAATTATGTTCTAAGTTCCTAACAAACCATACGTTATCTATAGTGACATTTAAATTGTTACCGACAGTACCAACTCCCACGATTTTTTCTTTTGCGTCATTAGCGTACTAAACGTATCCTCCATCAAACGCCTTTAACGACACAAAATTACCTATATCACCTGTCATGTGGCGGGAGCACCCGCTGTCGAGATACCACATGTTTTTCTTGCTGGAATTCCTCCTTCGTACCTGTAAAAAGAAGTACTCTTCTGAGGTACCCAATTTCTGTTGGGCCCTAACATGTTAGCGGAGAAATAACTTCTGTTAACTTATGAGATATCATCCTGCATAGACGGTGATCTCCTGTTACGATCAGATACAACAGTGGCATTTAAGGTGACTTCTTAGGTCTCCAAACATATTTAGCTTTATCAACTTTCTTTAAAGGAAAGTTGTATGCATAATGACCATTTCTACCACAGTAGAAACACTTAAGCTTAGGCACAGAATGTTTAGCATGCTTTCCTTCAGTGGAATAACCTCTCCCTGACCTACCAATGTTCCTATGAGTACTTAACAGCATATATAGGTTCTGCAACTTTCTGTTTTTCTCTATCTAAGGCATTCCTGTGTTATGATATCTGTAGATAAGTCACTATTTTTGTTTTCTAATTTCTCACAGTCACATGGAATTTCTTCAACTTAGCAGTAACTAACTCTCCTTTCAAACGTGAGATCTCTAGATCAGCCTCATGTTTTTCCTTAGCTAGGCCATCTCGCTGCTTTATCAGTTTCATATTCAAGGAATTTAGGCTTAATCTTTCTCTCTGCTTTTTGAAGTAATTCACACAAGTCTTCCTTACATTCTTCTATATCAGAAACAGATGAGTCACTTTCATAATCATTGTTATATAAACTGTTTAAGATATGAATATTTTCAATGGAGGAAGAACGAGATACCTGTAACGTCCCGTCCCATACCGGGTGTCACTGTAGCATCGGTCCCTACCGGGACCAGTGGGGTTGGGCACATCACACTCCGACTAATAGTCTGGCCCCACTGTACCACCATTTAACCTTTCAGCGTGCTTCGTCCTCGCTCACATGCACCCTGGGTAAACTTCCCAGGGGGTCACCCATCCTTAGATTACCACAAGTCAAGCACGCTTAACGTCGGAGTTTCTATAGATGGACTCCCGAAAAGGTAGGTCGACCTTGGTGATATGAGTAGTACTATCAATTCTTTTATACGATTCTTAGCCTGACACGCCCATACATTGTCAGTCTCAGGATCCCCTCTCATTCTGGTATTGGATCGGTTCGTTCATGTACCCCTTCGCCTAGAAGCCTGCTAGGAGCCACTCATTGTCCGTGGACACTGGCACCGGCGATCACTCCCCGCCCTCTTCGGCCCCGGGCATCACATGCACACCAGCTTCCGCCTGGTTCGTCCCTGAACCAGCACCGTACTGCGAAAGGTTGTGCTCTGATACCACCTGTAACGTCCCGTCCCGTACCGAGTGTCACTGTAGCATCGGTCCCTACCGGGACCAGTGAGGTTGGGCCCACCACACTCCGACTAATAGTCTGACCCAACTGTACCACCATTTAACCTTTCAGCGTGTTTCGTCCGCGCTCACACGCACCCTGGGTAAACTTCCCAGGGGGTCACCCATCCCTAGATTACCACAAGTCAAGCACGCTTAACTTTGGAGTTACTATAGATGGACTCCCGAAAAGGTTGGGCGACCTTGGTAATATGAGTAGTACTATCAATTCTTTTATGAGATTCCTAGCCTGACACGCCCATACATTGTCAGTCTCAGGATCCCCTCTCATTCTGGTGTTGGATCGGTTCGTTCATGTACCCCTTCGCCTAGAAGCCTGCCAGGAGCCGCTCATTGTCCGTGCACACTGGCTTCGGCGATCACTCCCCGCCCTCTTCGGTCCCAGGCATCACAATATCTGATCCTCGTCAGCCTTATAAGCGTGATCCTCGTCCTCGCTTTCTTCCATTTCAGTAACCTTGCTCTGATACCAAATGAAGTGTAAATATGCCTAAGAGTGGGGTTGAATTAGGCTATAAAAATTTTTGGCTTGTTCTTCTTTGAAAAATACTTTTCTTTAAGAAGATATTTGCAGAGTGTGTTATTTCCCAGAAAGCAGTAAGAGTATCAACGTTTTCTCCCTAACCCTGTTTCACAAAATATCACGTTATTGTCAGAAAGCGTTCCAAAGATATTACGTAGTTATTTGCAGGCGTTTCGGGTTTGTCTCACAGAAATTTAAATAGCAAAGTAAAGTGAGACGAAATTTTTATACAGGTTACATCCCCAACTGTGGTTAAACACCAGGTCTAATAATTGAGTTTATCAAAACCGCACAAAATCTCTACCAACTAAGTGTCCAAATCATCAGAACTAACAATGCCACCGTATTCAAGAACAAAAACATCATTGACTTCTATGCGTCACTTGGAATCACCCTACAATTCGCAGCGGCAAAAACACCCCAACAAAACGGCGTAGTTGAGCGCAAGAACAGGACCTTAGTTGAAGCAACTCGAACACTCCTCATTCACTCTAGATTACCTCACTTCTTGTAGGCTGAAGCAACGAACACAGCTTGTTTCACTCAGAATCGTGCCTCCCTTCACAAGAGGTTCAACAGAACTCCCTACGAGATGATCAATCATAGAGTGCCAGACGTCTCTTTCCTGAGAGGTTTTGGATGCAAGTGCTACGTGGACAACGATCGTGAAGATAAAGGCAAACTTGACCCAAAAGCGTTTGCAGGAATACTGGTGGGATACTCGACAACGTCCAAAGCCTATCGAATATACCTCAAAGAGAAAAGATCAGTCATGGAAAGCATTAATGTGACATTTGATGAAGTAGACCGAGTGGCTTCTGCACAAATCAGTCCAGAACCCGGACTTATACGAGAGTTGATAAAAGATCAACCAATTACCTCTTAGGTGGGAGAACCTTCAAATTCCAATACACTGAGCGATATGGAACTCGATCTTTTATTTGAGGATCTCTTTTCAAGACCATCGCCACCCACAGCTCCGGCAACTTCTGTAGCACCGAGCAATGATGATTCAGCAATACCTAGCAATGATGATTCTGCAGAGCCTAGCAATGACAATTCTCCTCCCACGTTGAAAAATCTCCACATTGATGTAGTGAACTTCCAACTGATACTGAGATCATTTTTAGCTCAGAAGCAGACACACTCAGCCCACGAATTCGACAATAGAAATCTCTTCAGGAGAGTCAGTACTACCCCAACTGCAGAACCTACGGAACATCAGACCGTTCAAAGTGAAGAGACAATGACGGGTACCGTTGTAGCTGAATCATCACAACCTCATACAAGGAAGTGGACCCGTTCGCACCCAAACTCACAGATAATCGGAGACCCCTCCACTGGTGTAACAACCCGAGCCTCAAAGATAATGAAAGTCTTTACTCCTGCTTTCTCAGTCAAAAGGAGCCTAGCAAAGTAGCTGAAGCCCTTGCCGACCCAGATTGGATCATCGCAATGCATGAGGAAATCAACCAGTTTGAAAGGCTGGCAGTCTAAAACTTAGTGCCTAGACCAGCTGGGAAAACAATCATAGGCACTAAATGGGTCTTTAAAAACAAAAAGGACGAGCAATGAGTTGTGATCCGAAACAAAGCTAGACTGATAGCAAAATAATACAATCAACAAGAAGGAATCGATTACGACGAGACTTATGCTCCAGTCGCAAGAATTGAAGCCATAAGGATTTTCTTAGCTTTCACTGCACACAAGAACTTCACAGTCTACCAGATCGACGTCAAAACTGCATTCCTCAACGGAATAATGTATCTCAGCTTGAAGGCTTTTGAGCGAACAATTTCCCGACCACGTGTACCGACTCGATAAAGCTCTTTATGGACTTAAATAAGCTCCCAGAGCGAGGTACGAGGTCCTCTCGGATTTTCTCATTTCCTCCGGATTCATAAAAGGGAAGATTGATATGACTCTTTTCATCAAGAAGGACGGCTCAGACATTTTGTTGGTATAGATTTACGTCGATATCATCTTTGACTCGACGGAAGCAATAATGTGCAGGAACTTTGGAGATCTAATGAAGCAGAAATTCGAAATGAGTGATGGGAGAAATAATCTTCTTCTTAGTCCTCCAAGTTAAGCAGCTTCACGATGGACTCTTCATCAACCAATCCATGTACATTCACGACATCCTCAAGAAGTACAACTTGGACAACTCCAATCCTGCCAGCACTCCCATGTCCACTTCATGCAAGCTTGATGCAGATTCCTCAGGAAAATCTGTCAACCAAACAATTTATCGAGGCATGATAGGATCTCTGCTTTATCTCACGTCCATTCGACCTGACATTATGTTCGCCACGTGTCTCTGTGCTCGATTTCAAGCTGATCCAAAGGAGTCTCACATGCTCGCCGTCAAAAGGATCTTCAAATACCTTAAAGTAACTCCCAACCTAGGTCTATGGTACCCAATGGACTCCGACTTCGAACTCGTCGGATACACGGATGCCGATTATGCGTGATGCAAGATGGACATGAGGAGCACCTCAGGAGCCGCTCAATTTCCAGGGGGTAAACTTGTTGCAAAAAGAACAGTAAAAATTGAGGGGACACCAGGAATGTACATGGAAAACCCCAAAGTCGAAGGGCCGGCCCCCGCGGGCGATGTTTAAGATCGATCTGGCTAAGGCCTATGATAAGGTAGAGTGGGGATTCTTGCTGGCTGTTCTCGAGTCGATGGGTTTCATCCTACATAAATTGGTTGGATTCGTGCTTGCATGACGACCACTGCTTTTTCTCTAAATCTCAATGGCAATGTGGCGGGTTTCTTTACGGGGAAACGGGGACTGCGACATGGAGATCCCATCTCTTCCTATCTTTTTACGTTGGCTATGGAGGTTCTTCATGGGACCATATCTAGGTGTATCTCGGCGGAGCCACGTTCTAGATACTATTGGCGGTGCGAGTCGCTAAAGTTGCCTCTTTAGCTTTCGCCGATGATTTGCTTCTCTTCAGCCACGCAGATATGGTGTCGATTGGGGTGCTGAAGGATGCGCTGGGGAGATTCACAACCTTGTCAGGGTTACACCCAAACCCTGACAATAGTGAGATGTACCTGTCACGCCGTGCAGAGGGAATGACGTCGCAAGTCTAGTTACTTATGGAATACCGGGTTGGGAATCTACCAGTTAGGTACTTGGGTGTACCGCTTATTGCATCCCGGCTGTCGATTGGAGACTGTGCACCCTTGCTGCAGCGGGTTGATCAGCGCCTAGGGTCATGGCTTAATCGCTCATTATCCTATGCAGGGCGAATTCAGCTGGTAAAGTCGGTCCTCCAGGCCATGCTTGTGTACTGGTCAGGGGTCTTTCTCCTACCAAAGGGGGTTGTTCGAGCTGTAGAGATGCGCTTTCGGAAATTTCTCTGGGGATGTTCGATCGCGAAAGTGGCTTGGGAGGTGCTATGCTTACCGGTAAGTGAAGGGGGGCTGAGACTGAGATCCATCGCAACTGACAACAAAGTTCTTTTGCTTAAGCAGCTTTGGAGTGTGCTTGCCAATACGCCTGATTCGATTTGGGGTGGCATGGTTATATGGGACGTGCCTACACTCACGTTCGTTATGGGACATACCCATCTTATCGAACGATGCATGGAGCTGGCGAAAGCTGCTACAGATGCAACCTGTAGTACGCTCTATGATCTCTTTTCGAGTTGGGGACGGGTCGAGTTTCTGGCTGCGTAAAGATCCGTGGCTGTTGACTACACCACTTTTGGACCGTTTTCCTCGGGGCCCTCTTGCGATGGGCCTTCCTTCTGACTCGAAGTTGAGTGTGGTGATTGATGCTCATGAATGGAACTGGCCAGGGCAGGGATCGGTTGAGTACCTCGAGATTAGGCAGTTACTGCCACCGGTTGTCTTGGGCAGACAGGACGCTGTGCTTTGGGCTAAATCGCCGAATGGGACCATGACGGCGGCTTCAGCGAGGGAGGCCATTCCGCGTCACGAGTTCATTCTCTGGCTCGGAGTGTGGGATCCCTATCAACTCGTGACAAGCCATGGGTGGCTCAGAGGGCGGGTACGCCGACTTGTGTCCTTTGTGAGGAGCTCCATTATGAGATAGCTCAGCACATTTCTTTGATTGTGCATTCTCACGGCAGTGTCTACGCCTGTTGCGAAGGCGTATCCGATGGGTATGGCCGTATCCGGAGTGGAATGAGGGCATTATGTGGGCATCGATTCGTTGGCGAGGGAGACACCTGCTTCACGCAGCTTCACGTCACGTGTTAGCCTCACTCGTTTATCATATATGGCAGGCAAGGAACAAACGCTGGAGAGAGGGGATCACCACACCTCCTGAGCGGCTGGTTGGGTGCGTCCAGGCGCTGGTGACTATGCGACTTAGTGGTACGCCTGCTAAGTATGAGCTTCAGCGTCAAGCCATTCGTAGATTGTGGCGTGTGGCTTGGTAGTCAGTTGTTTATGATTTTGAGTTGTGCCCAGTAGCCTGTTACTGGTCGGTTGTGCAATTGCCCACCCACTTGTTTTTGTACATTCCTCTTCTATATATATACACGGGACATTACACCAACAAAAAAAACTCTCTACTGTAAGGAGAAAACTAGCTCGATCTCTCTTACAATAGGATTCACCAACTCTCTAAATATTTTTCCTCACAACACTTGTATATACTGGATATAAGAATAATTTATTGTTTTCTATTATTTACAATAGTTCGGGGACTAGATTGAAAAATGTTAAAAATCCGGGGGCTGAAATGTGAACTTCGACCAGGGGAGAGTTTTAAAGAAAATTTAAAACTCTTGGGGCAGAATTGAAACTCGGAAAATTATCTGGGTCATAAAAATAATTTTCTAAAGTTTGGGGACTAAATTAAAATTTTACAAAAAAAAATTCGGGGGCTGAGATGTAAATTCGGGCAAGGGAAATTTTTAAAAAATTTAACACTGGGGCAGATTTGAAAACTCGGAAAAATATTCGGGTTATAAAAATAACTTTCAAAAATTCTGGTCTTAAATTAGGGTTTTCTCAAACTCGGGGACCAACTTTAAATACTTTTAAAACTCGGGAGTCAAGAGAAATTTTGGTCAAGGGGTGCTTTTAAAAGAAATTTTTAAGTTTTGGGTCAAATGTGAAATTTGGGAATAATATAATAAAATTCGGGTCTTTTAAATGTGAAAATTTGGGCTTTTAAAGGTGATTTCAAATTTACGGGTCTTAAAATGAAAATGATTAAAATTTGGCCTTTTAGTGTAATTTCGGGAATGAGGGTTAGAGTTCGGGCCTGGAGTCTCACGACTCGGGCCATGATAGTATTTCATACTTAGGGTTTTTTTCGGGTCGGGCCGAGATGGTTTCTCGGGCCGATACGTGATATAGAGATAATTGGAAAGTTAATATATATGTTGCATTTTATTTGCACGACATTTGCATACATGTGTACGAAGAGAGGGGACCGTGCGGAGTCACGGTGACACTGTATAGTGCCGATGAGTGGGGTAGATTGTGACCGATTGTTGGCCATCGACTCGTATGGGTAGTGAGGTTAGGACTAAGACTATATGTGATTGTGTTGTGGGGAGTGGGCCTCCCGAGCTACTGACCCTTGTGGGGAGTGGGTGTAATTCCTAGTATATCCAACAAAATAAAGATTAGAGAATATTTACCACGATTTTGAGATGCAAGAACTGAATCTGTGGGGTGTTGTGCGTGCGTTTGTTCTTGATAGGGTTGAGAGCATTCTTCTTAATATTTCTCTTTCTATAATAATTTCACACACAAGACACCCTCAATGTGTGTTAGGGTTTTAGTACATATACCACATGTTGGTATATTGTACTTGGGCTTCATGAAAGCCCATTACAAATAAGCTCACTGGGCTTTACAAATAAAAGCCCAGTTCACTTAAATAAAATTACAAGGCTTAGATAAAATAATTAATTGAACACAATAAATAATTCCTAACAATCTCCCCCTTTGTGTTCAATTTGCAATTTAGCGCTAGTTATCTTCGTCTTGTAATCGTCCTGAGCCCTCAAAGAACGCGTATCAGAGTTGCGGTCGCAAAAGCGTTTGCATGCGTGTTCTTCTTCAATCACATCCTCATTTGTCTTGTCTTCTGACCTCTTCTTTCAAAGATCTTCATGCTCACCGTCTCTTGAACTTCTTTTCTTTTAAGTGTTCAAAGCTGCTTGTTGGATCGTATCTTTTTGTGTTCAATCTCTCCCTTGGATAGTCACCACTCCCCCTACATTTGATCAACCTTGCGTTGGAATTAGGGATTTCTCTTTAAATTTGGAGAGATATACACGCGACGGATTTTCTCTTTTTGTCTTCGATCTCTCCATTGGATAGTCACCACTCCCCCTATGCTTATCCAACCTTTAGTTGGGATTGAGGATTTCTCTTTAAATTTAGAGAGACGTACACGAGTCGAATCTTCTCTTTAGGTATTCCAGCTCTACCTTCACTTGTCGCAACTCCCCCTACATTTGCTCCACCTTGTGTTGGGATTGGGAGTTTTCATTAAACTCGAAGAGCTGTACACGAGTCGGCAGCTTTGATGCTTGAAGTCCATGCTGAAGTTGTTGGTTGTATCCTAGATTTTCGTGTCTGATCTCTCCCTACAACACTGGTACAACTCCCCTTCATTTGTTCTTTCTACGTTGTGATTGGGGTGTTTCCTTAAAATCGGAGAGTCGTACTTGAGGTGACAACTTCAATCGTTGGACTATGTGGTCTCGGCTTGATTCTTTGACAACGATTGAGATTTGGCATTTTCTGATCTATATTGCACTTTCGTCGTGATGTTGCCCCCCTTTTGCTTTAGTATTCCTTTCCCCCAAGAACATCGAGCTGGGGAAATCGTCATGGGAAAAAAAGGGACATCGTCCTTGGCAAGAAGATCGCATTGTCGGGACAAGATAATGGAGTTGATTGGTAGTCACGATTACTCTACTTCTCGGTGTCAGATTCGTCGTCTTCGAAGGAAGTTGTCTGGTTCGGCCTCGAAGAAGTTTATCTGGTTTCGTAAGAAGGTAGGTGTGAGGTGTACTTTCCGCAAATGTGTTTGGGCTCCTTATGATTATTCATTCAATTGCATGAGAGCCTGTCTTCAGAGTGGTTGGCGCGGCAGAAATGGTGGATACTCAGGTTAATCTTATCCTTCAATGGAGTTGAAACATGGTGAATCTTCTTCTTCGTGGCGCCAGATTCTTCATCACCGAAGGAAGTTGTCTGGTTTGGCCCCGGCGAAGCTTATCTGGTTTTCGAAGAGGTGTACGTGGGGTGTGTTCTAAGTTGTGCCGAGGCTCCTTTGGAATATATATATATATATATATATATATATATATATTTTAAGTGTTGTAGAGCCTGGCTTCAGAGTGGTACGCTCGGCGGAAATTGGTGGGTGGTCCGACCTGTTTGTTTATACGTATTCCCTTCTCCCCCTCATGGCGATTCGTGTTAACCAGACGGAAACACTAAGGCAATCCGTCAACACTGCTTCATAGACAAACTCTGAGACGTGGCCTATAATGACAGGGCTTGAGACACCGAAGTCACATAGGCATTTCGTTTGCATCGCTATTGAGACTAGCTCGAAGAACGATGGCCTAAAACCGTTGTTGTTTTAACCTTGCAACGGTAGGACTTCCTTTCGATCATCGAATCATGTCGTAGTAGGACATGTCTATGAAAGTTCTAATCTGGTCACAAAGTCCAGATAAGGAAAAGTGTATGTGTTCTAGAAAAATATAAAACATTTAGATAGTGAGGACACCTAGACTCGATGTGTTCAAGAATGTTCAGTGGTGTGGGGCTAAGTACCACTTAATTCAATATCTCCCGCTTCCAAGTGAAGCAGTGATAGCATACGTGGCTCCCCGTGATTTAATGAAACATCGGTCTGTTGGGAGAGCGATGAGTGGGTAAGGCTCGGTTGTGCAAGCGCCGGTGGACCTAATGCGGCGACTTCTACCGGGAGCTAATAAAATTAGCACCTGTACCTATGGGGCTTGGTCCGACAATTTGTGAGGTAAGAAAATTTTGTATCTACCGTTTTTCGGTCTTGTCAAGATTTTTCAAATATGGGTAGCTATATGAGTTTGAGATCGTCGCTAACACTCGGCTGCGTTCCGGGGTTAGGTTCAGTTTGGTCTGACTGAACCATGGGAACTTGAAATCCATACATCCAGTACAAAGTGATGTGTGCTGCTTGATTTTGGTCAGCAGTTCGGGGCAGGTCGGTTGAGGTTATTCTCGAGTTAGCACTAGAAGCCACCGTCGCCTTTTGGATTTCTTGAACTCTCGAGAGTTGCTTATTTTTTGTTGGAGTCCGTCTTGGAGATCGAACTGATTGAGGGGGCAGTTTCTTTCTTTGTTCTTCTTCTTCGTCTTCTTTTTTTTTGCATTTCTTTTCCCTCTTTTTTCTTTTCTTTTCCTATTTATATATATATATATATATGTATTATCGTATTAATAATGTAATAGTATATTATATATTATACTACGTATATATATATATATATATGTATATATATTTTTTTTCTTAGACCATGCGTCTTAAAACTGAATACCTCCCCTCAATAGATGCAACAAAAGACGGATCACATTTATCTTTCGAATCTCTTTCCTCAAGTTCAAGTATTTAAGTTCGCTCCCCCTCAAAAATTTAATAATTGCTCCCTTTAACACAAATATGGGAGTGCTTCCCTTTTTTAAAAAAATTGCTCCCCCTCAAATTTAGCTCAATTTAAATAAAATGGTATCTACCAGTTTACTATGGAATATGCCTAATCAATTTCAAAATCTTGCAACAATTCAAAATGTACAATTTAAAAGATACATGCATTTATCAATTCAGCTCAGATGCATACGTAAAAGTTTAAGCTATAAAAAAAATTCTTTAAGATGTATGCATAAAGAAAATATACCATGGGTATTTATGCATTTCAGCTCATGTATGCATGTGAAAATTTGGACTTTAAAGTCTTTTTGAAGCATGCATAACTAATGTACCCTATTGTTTTCAAAGTAGGTAAATTGAATTTTCAACTTAATATGCATGCAAAAGTTACAAAAATGATTAATATAGAATTTACCTACGTTTGGTTGCTCGCATAGCTAGCCAGTCGTGTATGTGGAGCAGCTCGAGATACCATACACGCTAGGAGCTGCTCACGGTGCAAGCCAGTCAGGGTTGTGGAGCAACTCGAGAGATACCAACCATGTTGGGAGACGTAGTTGTTCACTAGGTGGTTTTCGAAAAATTTTCAGAGTAGAATGTACCGAGTTTATAAAATGGGTGCTTGGGTTCGCGAAAAAATCTTGATTCGTAAAATAGAACTGGATTTGAGAAGTTGGATCGCGAACTGGACTGGAATTTGGATTCGCAAAATGGATGGGTTCGCGAACTGAATGATTCACAAATTCGAACTGGTTCGCGAAGCTGGAGAATGTTCGCAAAACATGAGTTTCAATGAAAAGTGAACTGAATTCGCGAAACTCCCAGTTCTTAATCTGACTCGCGAAACTTGATGACATCATGAGACTGATTCACGAAACTGAATGTGTCAACTTGATTATACGAAAGAAATTCTCCTAGTTGAAAGAAGTAAATGCAGGTTTCGCGAATCAGGACAAATGTGATGTGCAAAATTTTCCAACTGATCAAACGCACAAAATTTAAAAAATAACCGACAACAACAATTTGACCAAATCAACCAACCTAATAATACCAAATCGACGAGTTTCTCAAGGTCGATCTTTGCGTAAATCATGATCAGAAAACTGACGAAGAAAGCATCGCTTTCTTTCGCGGCGCTGAACCTTAGGTCAAGAATTCGTCTGAATCATTGACGATTTTTGTCGGGACCGTAATGACATTTTTATTCAATTCGTGCTTATAAAAAGACGTAGCTCAACCCTCACCATAACTCCATAGATTAACGAAATACTCATCTTGAATTTTCTTGTTTTCGCAATTGTTACACGATGAATTGGAGAAAGCAGGAATAAGAGAAAAGGGCCAAAGAGCAGGCAGAACGAAGGCGTAATTTTGAACACAATTTGGATATGCTGGCCTTTGAATTTTTTGTTCTTTTGTGCTTATTCGTTGCTTTATTAGCTGTTCTGTTTTGGGCCCTTACAGGTCGTACTGTGTTTTGAGAGTGTTTTACTTGATTTGAGAGTGTTTTCCGTATTCTGAGAGTTGTTTTATTTTGCTTATTTTGAAAAAGTAATGTTCGTAATGAGTGTTTTTGCCTTTTGATAATGTAATGTTTGGAATTTCTCTCATGATTCAGCCTTGTGAGTTTCGCACTTTGATAGTGGGTCTTATTTTCAAATGGTTGTCGAGAGCTGATTTCGAAGTCATATTTCGAGACAAACTTAAGCAATTAAGCTGAAATCAAAATTCGACGAAAAATGACACAATTTTCTCCAGAACTTAACTCCAGACATTGATTAAACATTTAGAATCATTACCTAAACTCGATTAAACACCTAAAAACATCATTTAAAGTCGATACATCAGCAAAAACACGAAATTAGTAGTTTTTGAAATGGCGATTTGTGAAACTGTAAGGTTGCAAAAGTCTCTCGGTAGTCGACTAAAATTTGTGAAATCTATAAAGGTTGACGTTCTGTTTTGCGAAGGGAATTTGGCGTTGTTCGATACGTGAAGCGGGTAGCAAGCGAATTAGAGCAGATTAACTCAACTGAACTTCACGGGGCAAAAGAAAAAATGAGATCGAAATTAGACCGTGAAGGTTTTGAAAGACAGGCCCAATAGGGTTCGCGAATTGATTTCATGTCAACTTCATGAAATAGAGTTTGCGAATCAGATGATTGAAAAATTGAAGTATTGGTTTGCGAACTTAATATTGACGAGTCAAAATTGTTGAATTGAATCTCAATTGGATTCGCGAAACTAGATGTTGAAAGAGTGAAAAAGTTAATTCGCGAATTGTAAGATAAGATTTATTTAACGATCAGTCGCGAATTTTAAGATTTTGGGCTCACGTTGGGCTTTCAGTACTCCCTTGATTTTCTAAAGAAAGGTCCCTCTGAATATAATTATTTACGAATTTTTTTTTGGAACCTTATTTTAGCATGTCTACTAGGATGAGGAAAGCAGGAACTAAGTGCAGTTCATCCTAGATATCACCAACGTATTAGGTATGTTATTCATTTGAGCACGTATGCATATTGAATAGATCATGAAATTTTATGCATATTTAGAATTTTACCAAATTTGTTAGCGTGAATTTAGTTGCTCGCGTCTCATCCCTTGATCATGTATATGGAGTAGCTTCGTGTACAGTACATGAGGGAATTGCAAAATCAAACTACAGGGTTTTAGGTACCCATTTAAAAATGGGTAGGTTCCACCTCTGTTGTACTTGTTAGTCCGTAAAGACTCTCTACCTAGCCTAAATTTATCATAGTCAACGGAAGACTTACTATCACGCACAGAGTCATTAAGTGTTTCTAGGGCTTGGATTTGGGTTTCCTCAGTCTTAAGCTTTGGAACCCATTTTTGTAGGAGTGGATCTCTCTTTGTTTTGGCTTTAGAGATGCGTTTTGGAGTTTTTTCTTGTTTTGTGGGTTGCTTAGCAGTTTTTATTTTTGATTGTTTCTTTTTCTTTAAAGACGTGTCTTTTGAAGTAGTTTTGTGAGCTGGTTTGTAGAAACGGTTATACGTGGGAGAATGATTTTTGGAATGAACGGATGAGTTTTGCGATACATAAGGAAATAAAAACGGTACATAAAATTTTTGGAGGGAAACAATCTATAACAAAAGACTCGTTAAAATCGCTGGTCTCCTTCAAAATATCTTCCTTTTTAACCCAGACTTGACTTTTCAGTGACTCTTTTATGGGTCGTGAAAATTTCAAAGTATTTGTGCAAAAGATTTTGTCATGCGAAGTAAAGGTATAAGAAAGTGAGTGTAATCGTAATTTTTCTTTTAGTGAAGATATTTCCTCTAGAAGTTTCTGCCTTTCTAAATTGAAGGACTTTCTCTCTCTTTCGAGAGTGGAGTGTAGATCACCAATTTTTTTTATGCAGTCAGGCATATACCCTGCTGCATACTTAGTCATCGGTGCCTCACTCGTTGAATCTTCTGAGGTGTTTCCTTCACTTGGACGTGGGATATCGGACTCAAATTCTGTTATTGCTGGACAATTTCGATCTTTATAACTATCATTTAACTCTGTATAATCAAATGATGTTTGAGTTTTACTGTGTGTTGGTGTCTCATCTTTACTTACAAAAGACATGAGATTTGCCAGGCAACCTGTCTGCATGAATTTGAGATCATATAGATAAGGTGCACTTGATATGCCTTGTTTTAACTTACATGGGTTTTCAAAACCTAGTCCCTTATAAGGATTGTAGAAATCTACATTGGCTAGTTTGTTCAAGAAGATCGTTTGTTCTGACTGATCTCGCCGGGTTAAGATGTCCTCTAATTTTTTGATTTTGGAGTACATTCTTTCCGCCGAGCGTACCACTCTGAAGCCAAGCTCTACAACACTTAAAATATATATTCCAAAGGAGCCTCGGCACAACTTAGAACACACCCCACGTACACCTTCTACGTAAACCAGATAAGCTTCGCCGAGACCGAACCAGACAACTTCCTTCGGCGATGAAGAATCTGGCGCCACGAAGAAGAAGATTCACCATGTTTCAACTCCATTGAAGGAGAAGATTAACCTGAGTATCCACCATTTCTGCCGCGCCAACCACTCTAAAGACAGGCTCTCATGCAATTGAATGAATAATCATAAGGAGCCCAAACACATTTGCGGAAAGTACACCTCACACCTACCTTCTTTCGGAACCAGACAACTTCCTTCGAAGACGACGAATCTGACACCGAGAAGTAGAGTAATCGTGACTACCAATCAACTCCATTATCTTGTCCCGACAATGCTATCTTACCAAGAACGATGTTCCTTTTTTTTCCCATGACGATTTCCCCAGCTCGATGTTCTTGGGGGAAAGGAATACTAAAGCAAAAGGGGGGCAACATCACGACGAAAGTGCAATATAGATCAGAAAATGCCAAATCTCAATCAAAGAATCAAGCCGAGACCACATAATCCAACGATTGAAGATGTACCAGTGTTGTAGGGAGAGATCAGACACGAAAATCTAGGATACAACCAACAACTTCAGCATGGACTTCAAGCATCAAAGCTGCCGACTCGTGTACAGCTCTTCGAGTTTAATGAAAACTCCCAATCCCAACACAAGGTGGAGCAAATGTAGGGGGAGTTGCGAAAAGTGAAGGTAGAGCTGGAATACCTAAAGAGAAGATTCGACTCGTGTACGTCTCTCTAAATTTAAAGAGAAATCCTCAATCCAACTAAAGGTTGAATAAGCGTAGGGGGAGTGGTGACTATCCAAGGGAGAGATCGAACACAAAAAGAGAAAATCCGCCGCGTGTATATCTCTCCAAATTTAAAGAGAAATCCCTAATTCCAACGCAAGGTTGATCAAATGTAGGGGGAGTGGTGACTATCCAAGGGAGAGATTGAACACAAAAAGATACGATCCAACAAGCAGCTTTGAACACTTAAAAGAAAAGAAGTTCAAGAGACGGTGAGCTTGAAGATCTTTGAAAGAGAGGTCAGAAGACAAGACAAATGAGGATGTGATTGAAGAAGAACACGCATGCAAACGCTTTTGCGACCGCAACTCTAATACGTGTTCTTTGAGGGCTCAGGACGATTACAAGACGAAGATAACCAGCGCTAAATTGCAAATTGAACACAAAGGGGGAGATTGTTAGGAATTATTTATTGTGTTCAATTAATTATTTTATCTAAGCCTTGTAATTTTACTTAAGTGAACCGGGCTTTTATTTGTAAAGCCCAGTGAGCTTATTTGTAATGGGCTTTCATGAAGCCCAAGTACAATATACCAACATGTGGTATATGTATTAAAACCCTAACACACATTGAGGGTGTCTTGTGTGTGAAATTATTACAGAAAGAGAAAATATTAAGAAGAATGCTCTCAACCCTATCAAGAACAAACGCACGCACAACACCCCACGGATTCAGTTCTTCCATCTCAAAATCGTGGTAAATATTCTCTAATCTTTATTTTGTTGGATATACTAGGAATTACAATTGGTATCAGAGCCAAACGCGCTCGGATTTGAGAAAATTTTTGAAATTCCTTTTTTGGGTGTTCTTCGAGTTCTTCATTGATTTCAAACATTTTGATATGTTTTGGTGTTTTAATTGATGCTTGAGTGTTTAGAATTGTAGATATAAGTGTTAAAGATCATTTCTCAAACTGTTCCTGAACAATTTTTTGGGATAGGGGATCGTTTTTCTGGTATTCGTGCGTGAGAAAGCAGTTCGCGATTACTGTAGCAATTCGCAAACTGTAGCAATTCGTAAAAAAAATGAAAACATATTCAGTTTGCGTTGCCCTGTAGCAATTTTGCAAATTCACTATAGTAGTTCTCTATCACTGTAGCAGTTTAAAACACAGGCACTGTAGTTCGCGATGTCACTGTAGCAGACACTGTAGCTCGCGAAGTTTCATCACACTGTAACAGTTTTGCGAACCGGCACTGTAGGAGTTTCGCGGGTCGGCACTGTAGCAGTTTCGTGGGCCGGTACTGTAGCAATTCGCGAAATATTTTTATAAAAAAAATTCAGTTTGCGAATGCACTGTAGCAATTTTGCGAATTCACTGTAGCATTTTCGCAAATACACTGTAGCAGTTCGCGAAAAAAAAATTGCGAATTCACTGTAGCCTTTTCGGCGAATTTATTGTAGCAATTCAAAAAAAAATAAATAAATTTGCGAATGCACTATAGCAATTTCAGGAATGCACTGTAGCAGTTAAAAAAAATCAAAATCAGTTCGCGAATAGTAGTTCGCAAATTGACAGTTCGCGAAAGAAGTTCGCTGGTACTGTAGATCGTGAATAGTAGACCGCAATTGTGATTCTTTAAAAAAAAAAATTCTTCAAATCCACAAAGCGCGTCAACGATCACGTATCCAACAATCAACTAAGGACACTTAAAAAAAAATTAATTTATTATGGATGCTCAAGCTAAAGAAATTGTGGAATTAAAGCATAAAATAACTGAGCTAAATCATCTTGAACTCAAAGCAACAGTGTGGAATGCAAAAACTGAACAATATGAGATTAGCCTAGATTACCGCAATATCTGTTACATTAGAGCTATCCCTTTAGAGAAAATTATTGCGAACCAAAATTCTTTCTCAGCAATTGATGGGAAAAACAATTTATATCGTAATAAACCTATCTCGTGGTTGGAAATTCCGATGGTTGCTAGTAAAATTTTCGAATTAAACGCAACCTTGGAATCGGAAAGAGTAGGCTTTCAAGCGGAAAAGCAAAAACTTTTAGAAGAAATTTCAAATCTAAAAAACTCCCCGTCCTTACATGTTCTAAATGATCGTTCTATAGAAATATCTTTATCTAGACAGGATAAGAGTATTCAAACAGATGATCTTGTTCCCAAACCTCAAAAGGCTAATACTCATTCTAAGTCACATTTGACGACTTTAAAGTCCCTGGTGTCCCAAAAGGAAATGATAAGTAAAAGCCTTAAGCATAATACTTCCAAGGAACTGAAGAAAAACAGGAAGGAGAAGGGAATGGTCTGGATGGGTGAACAGAATTATTGGCTTAAGGACACCTCAGACAGTGAGGAAGAGAATATGGCACTGATGGCTAGGTTGGACGACGAAGAAGATGCAGCTGAAGCTGAAGAAAGTGACTCAGAAAGGGAGATCGCCAGCAACTCTGATATGGTTGAGGTAAGCGAAGCAGATTATGACTCCTTACTTAAGATGAAAAATGAATTTTTGTCTTTATATAAATCTAACAAATAAGGAAAAAGAAAAATCAAGGAACTAGAAGCTAACCTAGAAAAGAATTTAGTGCTACTAGATAAATTTAGATATGATTATGCATGTGAGAAAAATCGTGTAATTGTAGCAAATGAAAAGGTTGCTAAGCTAGAAGTACAAGTGCAAAAATCCGAAGCTAAAGCCAAGGATTTGGAAAAAGAAATGAAATCTCATAGAGATCAGGCAATGGACGCTACAACAAAATATGACTTACTATGTAAAGAACGGGAAAGACTGTACTCCAAAATCAAAAAATTGGAGGACATTTTAACCCGACGAGATCAGTCAGAACAAACGATCTTCTTGAACAAACCAGCCAATGTTGATTTCTACAATCCCCATACAGGACTAGGTTTTGAAAACCCATGTAAGTTAAAACAAGGCATATCAAGTTTACCTTACCTATATGATCTCAAATTCATGCAGACAGGTTGCCTGGCAAATCTCATGCCTTTTGTCAGTGAAAATGAGACATCAACACATAGTAAAACTCAAACATCATTTAACTACACAGAATTAAATGATAGTTATAAAGAAAGAAGTTGTCCAGCAATAACTGAATTTGAGTCAGATATTCCACGCCCAAATGAAGGAGATACCTCAGGCGTTTCGGAAAGTAAGGCACCGATGGCTTCATATGCAACAGGATATATGCGTGATTGCATAAAGAAAATCAGTGATCTTCACTCCACTCTCGAAAGCGAGAGAAAGTCATTTGATGAAGAAAGGCAGAAACTTCTTCAGGAAATATCTTCACTTAAAGAAAAATTAAGATTACAGACAATTTCATGCACCTTAGTTTCGCATGACAAAATTTCCTGCACTAATGCATTGAAATTTTCAGGACCCACAAAAGAGCCATTGAAGGGTCAAGTATGGGTTAAAAAGGAAGATATCTTGAAGGAGAACCGCGATCTCAACGCACCTTTTGTCATTGATTATTTTCCTTCCAAAACTTTTGTACCTTCTTTATTTCGGCATGTATCGCAAAAATTATCTTCTCAATCAAAAACAAAGCTTTCCGTGCGTAATCATGTCACCAAACAAACTCACAAAACAATTCCTAAAAACAAAACTACAAAGACAAGACTAGAAGCAAAACCAAAAGCTATCAAAGAACCTGTCAAACTTGTTAAACTCAAAAAACTCATGTCTAAGCTTAAGACAAAGAGACCTTCACTAGAGCACAAATGGGTTCCAAAGCTTCAGACTGCAGAAACCCAAATCCCAACCCTAGAAATAATTAGTGACTCTGTGTCATCCACTAACAAAGGAAAATCTAGGGAGTCTAAACGGACTAACAAACGTAATAGAGGTGGACCCATATTTCAATGGGTACCTAAAACCCTCTAGTTTTATTTTGCAGGCCCTTCATGTGTGGTACTTAGATTCTGATTGCTCCACACACATGACTGGGACAAAGGAACTGTTGAGCAACTACGTTGATAGACCAGGTGGGCTGGTACGCTTTGGTAATAACAATGGAGCCAGAATTCTTGGTTATGGAGATCTCATATGCAATCGACTCACAATCAAGGAAGTTTCGTACGTAAAAGGACTAACTCACAACCTCCTCTCTATCGGACAGTTCAGTGATATAGGACTCCAAGTTATGTTTCAGAAGAGAACATGCAAAATTCTCAATGCCAATGGTGACGAACAACTCACTGGAACTCGCAGAACAAATCTATACACCATTGACATTAGAACAGTCAGACCAAAGACGAATATATGTCTGATGTCCCGCGCAACATCAGCTCAGAATAACTTATGGCACCAGCGGCTATCCCATCTAAATTTCAAAACTCTCAACAAGCTGGCGACTAACAAATTGGCTATTGGAATTCCACCACTGAAATATCAAAAGGAACATTTGTGCCCGGCTTGTGAGAAAGGAAAAATGAAAAAGGCAACTCATCCTACAAAACACACAGCATCCACTCAACATCCACTAGAGCTTTTACACATCGACCTATGTGGTCCAATGCGAACAGACAGTATCAGTGGAAAGCGTTATATGCTTGTTGTTGTAGACGACTACTCACGCTATACTTGGGTCCGATTTCTCCGGACAAAATCAGAGACAGTTGACCACATTCCAAATCTCATCAGGACAACGCAGAACTTGCTACAGCGCAATGTTGGAGTGATTCGATCTGACAATGGCACGGAATTCAAAAATCAACAACTTAGTGAATTTTATGACTCTCTAGGGATTACCCAACAATTCTCTGTCGTCCACACACCTCAACAGAATGGAGTCGTAGAAAGGCGAAATCGAACACTTGTAGAAGCTGCCCGAACAATGCTTATACAATCTTCACTACCTCATTTTCTTTGGGCAGAAGCCATGAACACCGCCTGCTGTACTCAGAATCGCACCAACATTCACCTAAGATTTGGAAAGACCCCTTATGAATTAATGAACAACAGATTACCCAACATTGCTCATTTGAGGATTTTTGGATGCAAATGCTTCGTTGCTAATGACCGAGAAGACAAAGCTAAGCTTGATCCAAAAGCTTTTGAAGGAATTTTTGTGGGCTACTCTTTGCAATCTAAGGCATATAGGGTATATCTTCGTACAAGGAGAATGATCATTGAAAGTACAAATGTTACATTTGATGAGGGTCCAGAAACTCAATCCGGACTAAACAGCTCATGACCAAACCACACACAACAAGGTGTTACTCAACCACAGATGGAATTAGGTGAGTCCTCAAAGAGAGTTTCTGAATACACTACTTCAAAACCAGCATTAAACAATGCAAGGCAAGATCAACAACATACAACTGATGAATCTGGACACAGACACCCAACGTATTTCAATCAACAAGCTGAAGAACAGATGGATCTGGATCAACTATTTGAGCACATATACATCTCTCTAAACAGGCCAATCACCAATTCCTTTTCAAATACAGAAACCAATGCTTGTCCATCACTTCCTGAATTCGACCCTATTCCTGATCAAACGTTTCCAACTTCAAGCGTTGAAACCTCAATCCCAGAAACACAGCCAGAGGACTCATCCACTTCCGCATGCAATCCTACTACTTCTGTGATTGAGAACCCATTAAATGAGGGATCAGAAACAGATGTTCCACCACTACCTCATGAAAAGAAATGGATTCGAAGTCATCCAGCAGATCAAATCATTGGGGATCCCACTACTGGAGTAAAGACCAGAGGTTCGCTCTCAAATAAGTGTAACTTTACTTGTTTCTTGGGTCAAACAGAACCTACCAGAGCAATTGACGCACTACATGATCCAAACTGGATAGTAGTCATGCAAGAGGAAATCAATCAGTTTGAACGTCTCAAGGTCTGGAACCTAGTTCCTCGTCCAAAAGGTAAGACAATAATCGGAACGAAATGGGTATTTAAGAACAAAAAAGACGAGGAAGGTGTGGTAATTCGTAACAAGGCCAGACTTGTAGCTAAATGATACAATCAGCAAGAAGGAATTGACTATGATGAGACTTTTGCCCCTGTAGCAAGAATTGAAGCCATCAGACTATTTCTTGCATATGCGGCACACAAAGACTTTACTGTTTATCAAATGGACGTAAAGACTGCCTTCTTGAATGGAATTTTTAAGGAAGAAGTATATGTCTCACAGCCAGACGGATTTCTCAATCAAGAACATCCAGATTTCGTCTACAAACTCGACAAGGCTCTATATGGACTAAAGCAAGCACCAAGAGCTTGGTACGAAGTCTTGTCTGACTTCCTTATCAACTCAGGCTTCACTAAAGGAAAAATTGACACCACACTGTTTGTCAAAAAGGCTGGTCCAGCAATCATGCTTGTGCAGATTTACGTTGATGACATCATCTTCGGCTCTACAAATCCAGAACTCTGTGTCGAATTCAGCACGTTGATGAAATCACAGTTTGAGATGAGTATGATGGGCGAAATGACATTTTTCCTTAGACTGCAAATTAAGCAACTTCAGGATGGGATATTTATTAACTAGTCGAAGTACATTTACGACATCCTAAGAAAATATGGGATTGACAAGAGCAAATCTTCCAGCACTCCAATGTCAACCTCGTGCACCCTCGATGCAGATCACTTAGGCGAGCCTGTTGATCCAACACATTATAGAGGCATTATTGGGTCTCTGCTCTATCTCACTGCCAGCCGACCAGATATTCTCTTTTCCACATGTTTATGTGCTCGATTCCAAGCCAATCCAAAGGAGTCACATCTCCATGCTGTCAAGAGAATATTGAAGTATCTGAAAGGAACACCGGACCTTGGACTTTGGTATCCTAAAAATTCAGGTATGAAACTAACAGGAAACTCTGATGCAGATTTCGCAGGATGCAGACTGGACAGGAAAAGCACATCCGGCAACATCCAATTTCTTGGAGATAAGCTTGTCTGTAGGGCTTCCAAGAAACAAAATTGTGTGTCCACTTCCACGACAGAAGCAGAATATGTGGCTGCCGCCAGTTGTTGCTCCCAAATTTTGTGGATTCGCACCCAACTACGAGACTACGGGTTTGATTTCAATAAAATTCCCATTTATTGTGATTCTAAAAGCGCCATAGCAATTACTTGCAATCCTGTTCACCATTCACGCACTAAGCACATAGACCTACGTTATTATTTCATAAAAGACCAAGTCGGAAGAGGCATAATAGAAATGTACTTTGTCAATTCGGAGATTCAACTAGCCGACTTGTTTACTTTTAGCATTGGATGAGAAACGATTCCAATTCTTAGTGGCAAAACTGGGAATGTTGAATTTCAATCTCTAATTTCGATTATGCTTCCCTACGTTTCATCATGTGTCCATCTGCTCTGTTTTCATTTTTACAACTCTGTGCGTGTCTCTTTGGTAATTATCTCTTTTTTCTCTCTCTTTTTCTCTTTCTAGGTTTTAGTTTATTTTCACTAATTATTTTTGTTTCTTGCTTTCCAATAAGTCGATGTAAAGCCAATGCTGATATCATTACATCGAGGGGGAGAAATGCGATATCCATGCATCGAGGGGGAGTAAGTTATCTACTAATTAAATGCTTTAAGATTCTCGATAGGCATGTTATTTAGGGGGAGTTTGGGGTAACTATTCCAAAGTTCCAAAACATTGAGGGGGAGTAATTATTTTCGCTTAATTGATATTCCAGAGTTACACGAGTCTCTCAGAAATGCGAAAAACAATCTCCAAATACATAATACAAATAGGATAAGCTCTCAAAACATTCTCAACGAGTTTTCATGAATTCTCAAAACACTCAAAACAATCTCAAAAGCTAACACGCCCAATGAGTGCCCAGAACAGAACAGCTAGTAAAACGACGATTAAGCACAACAGAAGAAAAATAAGAAACGCTAGTTTATCCATATTGCGCTCAAAGTTACACCTTTGTTCATCTGATTCATATACTTGCTGCTGCATCCAGTCCATTTATCCCTGCGAGAATGATGAAAATGTGAGAGTTAGTTTGCGACAACTTATGAAATTACGAATATGGTTCGAGTTCTGTCTATTTATAGGCATAATATGAACGATAACATCATTAATGCTCCAACCAACATAATCAACAGGGAAGACGAATTTTTGACTTGAGGATTCATCGCCGCAAAAGAAAGCGATGTTTTCTTTGTCGATTTTCGAAATTTGGCTCAGATAAATCATTTTTGTGAAACTCGTAGATTTGAAATTTTATGATTTTATAGTCAAATTAACGTCTTAAGGCCAAGTTTTTATTTTGTTCTATTTCTAATTTTTGATTAAACAATTTCGCATTTTCAGTTTTGGGAAATTTATGAACGTTATTTCATTTCTTTTCCGCAAAGTGCTAATTCGCGAATCCTCTCAAAATTCGACTTGTCAAAGATTTTTTTTGCGAACTTTTAACCTTCAATTCGTGAATTCTCTGATTCGCGAAATTACTTTCCCGAAGTCACTGATGGTACACTTCGCAAATCGGTTCAATGCTGACTAGTCAAAATTATCAACGCAAGTTCGCGAATCTAAGACTTTGAAATCTACAGCTCGCACAAATTCGCAATTCGCGAATCAAAAGTGGGCCTTCACCAAAAATTTCGCGGCCCAAATCTAAATTTTCTAAGCCCGCAAAACTTACTTAAACCTAATTCGCAAAATCCCCAAATCTGATTTCACGAACTCAAAAAAAAAAATTCCTTTCAACACCTCACCAGATTCGCTCTCAGAATCTTCTCTAACACACTCACCAACTTCGTCGTGGTAAGAAACCCAACATCTAACGATTTTTCAGTGAATATTGCTTTTGCAGGTATCGATTTCGTCCAGGAAGAAAATTCACGATGTGCTTCTGAAATAAAAAGGGGAAAATCGGTTTTGTTTTTGCATTAGGACGATCTTTGTTTAAAGTTTTGTCTGAAATTTTTCATCTTTTTAATTTCGATGTTTGGAAATCTGGGTTCTGTCGGATAATCGTCAAATTTTAAATATAGGGTTCGAACAGTTTTAAAGAAAACCAGTTTTTGATCTTTCAAAGTTTGTTTTCGAATCAGAAATGTGTTTTGCGAATTTCTTTAGCTTTTGACCTAGTCAAATTGGCGAAGTGTCTTTCACTACTTCAGTAGGACTGCGAATTCCAATTTTAGGTTTCGCGAATCTGACTTATTTTGACCAATTCGCGAAATACCATTTTTAAGTCAATTCGCAAAAATTGCCGAGTTCGCCATTTGACCAAACCAATTCGCAAATTGTTAAGTTCGCCAAATTTCTTTAACTTTTGCCAAAGCCAAATCTATGAAGTGCTTTTTGCGAATCCTTCAATTTTAAAACTCACTTTTGACTTGTTTGACCAATTCGCGAACTGACGCTCTTCGCTGCATTGTTGACCAAGTCATTTCGCGAATTGTCATTTTACCAATTGAATTCGCAGAATCGTTTTGTTGACCCGCAAATTGCATACGTAATTCGCAAAACCCCTTAATCAAATTTTCTAAAGACAGTTCGTGAACCACACTTAGCAAACCTTTAAAACCAATTTTCTTCACTGATTCGCGAAACACACTTAGGAAAATTTCGACAACTTTCTCAAATTAAAATTTGGGCCAAATAGTGATGGGCCGACCTCAATCTCATTTTCATACAAATAAACAAGTCCACACTATCCATGAGCCATACACATGTTATATCTATTATCCTAATCCGTTTTCTCTCGTGATGCAGTTTAAGTAGGATTTCCCGGTGTCCAACAACAACAACAAAAAAAAAGAAAAAAAAAGAAGAAAAATGACGACGCCGGTCGATCTTGTGTATGCAACCTCAAAATGGATCGTGATCAAGGACAATAATTATCAACTTGACCTGAGTACCTTCAAATGTCAAGACGAGATCATCCCATCCATTCTGAGGAATCATCACCTTGGATTCGCTTTCTCAGCTTCTGTCCATGTCCCCACAGTCTACCTTCAACAATTCTGGGGAACCATGACGACTAAGATTGCCCAGGATAACAGCATCTCCTATGAAGCTCAGATTCCAAATGAAACCGTCAGGATCACAGAAGATTTCATACAGCAAATCCTTCGCCTACCCAGTCAACCTGAGTACGAACATGAGGCATCTGAGGACGAGCTCATCACTAATATGCTCCGAATGGGTTACTACTCATCACTTGAGTTTGTTTCCCGTTTTCAGCAATCAATGATTCCACACCCATGGCGAACCCTCTTTGCAATTGTCAACAAGTGCTTCTCACCCAAGCACTCCGGCTGGGACAGATGCAATCTCACGATTCTTCGGATCTTCCATGGGATCGCCTTCCGTAAGAATTACGACTATGCCAAACTGATCATCTCCGACCTGGATGATCAGCTTCACCAAAGATCGAAGTCAAAAGCAAAGAAGACACAGAACCTGCCCTATCCCCGGTGGTTCTCACTAATGATCCACCATTTTCTGACCACAACACCCGGGATACCTCCAAGACCAGCAGAAAAGGACTACAGTCCACCCAAACTCAAATTCTGCAAAAAGGGAAGACTGTTGAGAAATACTCAAGAACTACAATGCCAATCCCACTAGAATTACTAGCCCTCGCAAGCCCAGACAAATCAATGCCTACAGACAAAGGATAGTGAGAGAGCGAGGGAGGGAGTGAGTGAGGACCTGAGAGCACCCTTAGAACAACCGATAGTACCTCAACAATCCCAACCGACCCAACAACCAATCATTTCTGATCATCCTCACGAGGAACGACCATCAATAGAGCAACCAGAACAACCACGACTTGTCACTCCCATGTTAGAAACGATCGAAATTCCCCAGCCAGATACAGCCGGGTCACCCCCTAGGATAGGAGACGTCGCAGTTGACCCAACGGCGCAAACTCAACCAGAACCAGACCATTCACATGCCTCCCAATAGGCACGTGTCTCAAAATCCCCAGAACCTCCCCAAATAACTGCCACCTCGGCTTCTGTGTCCACTCCACAACAAATAATCACCATCCCTACGACACAGCCCGAGTCTCCGCCTGTCCCTCAGGCATCAACGCCCATAGAAGAGCCTCAGATTGAGGCCCTTCGAGGATTGGACGGAAGCCTCACGGATGATGATGATCTCAGCAGCACAGCATCAGAGAGCCACCGACCAGAACCTAGTTCTGGACGAGTGCTAACGGGAAGTGGCCCCGGTGAAAGCTCCACACAAGCCCATCTTATCGATGTGCCCATAATGACCCGAGCACCATTTTCTAAAGATGTGTCTCAAGGAGAGGTCGGAAGACCCGTGGAAACTGAAGTCCACCGGACTTCGGTTGACGAGGGCCACCGTCCAGAACCTAGTTCTGAACGTGTGATAACGGCTAACCCAACAAGCGCCGGTGCACCATCCTCAACTCCTCAAGCTGTGACGATGCCTGTAGCACCCGAGTTTTCCGTAAGTGTTTAGGGCCAATAAATTAGCGAAGTATGACCTAGTGCTATATGTGCATTTATGTGATCTATGTGCATTTATGTGACTTATGTGCCATTAATTATGTGATTGCGATGACTCCTAACAAGTAGGAAATTCTCGAGAAAAGTATATACAATGTGGGCTAGAAATTCCATAGTTGATCCAATTCATAAGAAATCAATTAGGAGACAACTTTCCCTAAACAAAGGAAATCCCACGTCTACTCTAGGTATTGCCCATTACATCCAAGAAATATCTAAACCTAACACCTCAACACTCCATAAGTTACCCAAAAACCCACGAAATTAGAGAGGAGAGAAAAAGGAGAAGGAGCCGAAAGGAGTTCAACTCAAAAACACACCAAGAAGTTGAAGATTCGAAGCTAGTAAGTGAAGCATTCCCTTACAATGCTTATAATTTCGTAAATTAAGTTGCCTAAGTGTTTAGCTTCGAAAGTTTATGGAGGAACCGAGAAATTAGGGCGTAAGATTGACGGGGAAGAACCTTAGTTGAGGAGTAGATACGTACTTAAGGGTTTTCTTGGAGATTTCGGTAGTTTAACATATTTTCGAGGGCTACTGACCTTAGGATAAGACCATTCTTGGACCCCATTAACGATTCCAAGGTAGGAGGAAACCTTAGAACTCAGAAATTTCGGGCAGATTGAATGATGGAAGTGATTTCGGGTAGATGAATTGAGGGTACGATCGAAATGGAGAAGCTAGGTGGTTTCGGGCGAAATATGCATACAAGGAACCGATTGAATTAAATGAGGACGACTAATCGTGCGATTTAAGCCCTAGAAGATCTCGGCGATTTGGAGTGTCTCAAACCATGAAATCGGGCGACTCCATGCGAAACCTAAAATCGGACGATTTAAACGAATATTCCACGTGGCGTTAGGAGAACAAATCGCCGAAACCAAGTTAAACAAACACTAAATCGGGCGACTTGGAAGCTGGAAGAGAATCTCAGCGATTTCCATTCATTGAAGACCTCAAATCGGCCGAATTGTTTTGACCATGGCATGCATGAAATCGGGCAAGGTGAAGACATGAAATCGGACGACTTTAATGGAATTTACACGTGGCGCAAGTAGAACAAATCGCCGAACTTGAATTCATGCATGAAGGAATCGGGCGAAATGCCTTAAGTACTCCATGCATGGAATCGAACAAATCAAATTAATTGAACACAAATCGGGCAAAACTCTCATGGCATGCATGGTTTCGGGCTGACATCATGATGATGAAAGAACACGGCGATTTCCAAATCGACCGAAACTAAGCTTAGATAGAATTCTCGTGGTGATGTAAGCGTATGCTTTATGAGAATCGGGCGAATTCAATTGCCATGCAGGCCTCACAAATCGGGCGAATTAAGCTAATGGTGATGTAACCATGTGGCGAGTCACAAATCGGCCGATGGAAATTCCATGCGAATGGAATCGGGCGATTACAAGTTTCATCAACTAAACAAATCAAACAGTACATGGACGTTTTCGCCGAGCTACTTGTGTTAACATTTAATATTAACTTTACTTGGGAATTAATTGGGTAGGGACTTAGCCTAGACTTGAAACTAACGACTTATAGTCTAGCAAAATTAACGAAGTTAGATAACTTAGTTCGACTAAATTAATTAATAAAGACATAATACTGATGCGATACTATTTATACCTAAAGGTAGTACGTTAGAAGCGAACGGGGAGAACGCTAATTACGCTCGGACGACAGGTAAGTAGAAATCCAACTACGACACACAACTTGTTTTACGTGCCTAAATTGCGTGTTTACGTGCCTACGTGGTTTCATGAATTCGTGAAAATTGATTGAAGCATTTTAAGGTGGTAAGTTATGTTACGTTTACTTGCATCTGCATATGCATACTCACATGCACACACGAACTCGTGAGGGAGGATCGTGGGACTGAGTGTGCATTCTATTATGTCGCTTGTATGCGACGAAGACCCGCCGATATAGGCCGGTGTGTCGACTCGCAGTTGAGTCACGGACGACTTCACCCTATACGGCGTACGACGCCGGTATTTATGATGAGGCAGGAGGAGCGACCCAGGAAGGAGCGACCTAGCTATGCTAGCGTAGGCTAACTGGCGTAGGCAACTGCCCTGTTTGCGGAAGGAGCGACCTAGGGGGAATCCTAGCGTAGGCTGCCAGCGTGGGCTACCGTATGACAGAGGGGACGACCTGGGAGGGTGCGACCTAGGGAAACCTAGCGTAGGCTACCCAGCGTGGGTCGCTGTCACGATCCTATTGAGGACATTGAGCTCTTAGTGGTGCATAGTAAGTGCGTCGTGGGCCCTGAGTGGTACTAGTATGAGTACTAGGAGCATTGGCGCGGATCGCCGTGTTGTGTGCATCGGCGTGGATTGCCTTTGCAGGGGAGTGACACGTGCATACATGCATGATTTCCGCTTACTGAGCCTCGGTATCATTCCTTACGTTGTGTGTTGTAGGCACCGACGACCACGGTATGTGATCGTGTTGAAAGACAAGGCCGACCTTTTGAAGCTTCGTGCTGCTTTTGGGGTGCACGTGTGTGTGTGGATGACGACCTGTGAGGCCGGGCGCATAGGAGCTTTTGCTGTGCCGACACACCTTCGCCTTTGTAGTTAGACCATGTCTGGAACATAACGTCCGACATGCATTCTTTTGTCCTGTATAGAACGATGTTTCCATTACGTACATGGAAAATGAAAAATTTATACGCATTTCTGATGCAATTCACTACTCACAACTCGCTAGGCACATAGGAACACGCTAGAATAGGCGGTTTAGGAGGTCGTGTCGTGACAATGCCTTACCTGGAGAATTGCCTTTTTCAGTTCCTTGAATCCGTCACCTTACAACGGGTTCGAGGACTCATTAAGGATGCTATGCAATCAGCCTCCACGGACAAAGGAAAGGCACCCGTGGGAGAACAGCCGTTACAGCCTCGTCTCATCTCACTACCACCACCACGAGTAACTCCTGAACCCAGTCCATACAACATGCCTCTACTTGAGCTCTTCGACGTAGGTATCTCCCGAATTATCGAACTCGACAATCAGCGGACTCCGGACGAAGAAGATTTCTACAAAAAGCTGATTAAAGGCGGAATCATACCTGACCCATCCACATGTAGTCAGGAAGGCTCAAGACAGAAACGTGGTCATGATGATCCTGACGACCAGGATCGCCCTGAGGAGGAGAAGAGACCAAGAATCATGTATCCGGTCACTCGCGGCGGACGAGGACGCGGGGTTCTAACTCGTGGAGGCGGTTCTTCCCGACAATCCAACCCACCACCAAGGTCCTCTAGGGGCAGACAAGCCACGCCAGGGCCGAACCAGACAATTTCCCTTGGCGAAGTCGAATCTGGCTCCTTGAGGATTTCCACCCAATCAGTCCAAACAACCACAACCCCACATCTCACAAGTCAGATAAGTCCCCAAACTTCCATCACATCCCTTCAGATCGACAATCCAGACACCTCAGTCGAAGAACTTTACAATCCACATGATGTTGTGGAGAGGTACATCTTTGGCGAGGAATGGAGAACTCATCCTGTTAATCCGATTATGGCCAGAAACCTTATGGACACTGCTAGATACTTTCTCTCGAAAGCTAACATTAGTCTAATTCGCCTTGAAGATGAGGAGCTCGAGGAGGGAGAAGACTACGAAGCAGAGATACCCGAACTTCCAGAACTTCTACAACACACGGTCATAGACGAGGATTGCCCTCTAGATACACAGGAATAGACGAGCTACAACTTCCATGGAAAAATGTGAAGGTTAATGCTCCTTATCAAGAAGAAATACGAAGGAAGATCTGGAGGAGGGAAGATAAGATCTTGAAGGTGGATGAGCTTGACCTCAGAGGTTTAACGCATTTCCCACGATCAAAAGCCGTTCAGTACCTGCTGTCTATCCGTCGAACACTGATGTTTAGAGGAAAAGGAACGAACGTCGATGATCTCCGAAGACTTGAGGCAAAACGACCCAGAATCAAACAAACTCTGACTGTTCGAAAGGAGCGATTTGGAGACATTGATTTCCCTATTTACATTGTACGACGTGAAGATAATTCAGCTGAAGAACTGAATGAAGGGGATCTCTCCTATCTCAGAGGTGAAGACATTAATCAATTGGTAGGGGATTATAGGAGGCTTGGAGTACTCAGGACTCCAGAATTAAGGATGGGCTATGCTTCATTAAAAAGGTTCATGTTGCGACAAGTCAAGTTCAACTCTACACATGACCTCCAAATGGCACTTGAAAGCAACATAAAAAGAGTGAATCTCACGAAGCCGTCCTTTGAAGCACCTGAGTCAGAGAGCTACGGAGAAGGCCATATCTTTGATGGAGAAGACCCTTCAGTAATCAACATCAATTACAAGGGAGAAAAGAGACTGATGAGAACTTCAGAAATCCACAAGTTCTGTGATGGAACTCTCCGTATTATTCTTGCTAAGCTCAAGAGGATCGTACAGGAAATGAGAGAAGTAGAATCTGAAGTACAAGAGAAGTATCATAAGATGATCGAAATCATCTCCGACAAAATCTCCTTTCGTAGAAGATTGAGATCATATGAATTAAGACTTGGACTCAGAAGATCAGCCTACGAACTTCTGGAACCTCGGCCTCCTCCTCGCTCGAAGAAAAAGAAGGCTTGAAGACTTAGATAGGTTTATTTGTAATTTGGACACTTAGGGGGAGAATGTTAGGAATATGTTAGAAGTGTCCAAAATATTTGGTCTAAGTCTCGTTTGTTCTTTACTATGGTTTTTTATACGTTTTACTTCGGTTAGATGGGTTGTAGTTGTAATGGGTTTGTTAGGGGCCCAATGGGCTTAAATACCTTACAAGGTATTTAAGCTTAAACCCTAACTATCACTAATCAAGTTTTCCATTATTCAAATCTCTAAAAACACACATACGCCTCCAAAGCTCTATTCACAGAAAATCTCAAAGCTTTAATCCATTGTAGTTAATCTGTGCTTTTTGGATAATCTGGACTTCACAGTGGGCCTCCCGAGCTACTGATCCTTGTGGGGTGTAGGGCCACCCGAGCTACGGACCCTTGTGATTGTGATTGTGATGTATTGCTCGTGTGTTGCCTTTAGTTCTAGCCTAGGGCCCTAATGTAATAGGTTGAGTCGAGATGTGATGAGATGCGAGAAAAGAGTCGAGCATGTATTTGTGAGGTGTGTCGGGACTGGGATGTGATAGCACGTGCATTCATGCATATTTTCATCTACTGGGCAAAAGCTCAAGGTTTACGTGTGTAGGTACGAACGAGTCAGACATTGAAATACGTCACGACTAGGCGGCTGATGGCGGTGACTCCACGAACTTTTGAGGGCGGCGCAGTACATGTGACGAGACCTGTGGAGTGTTTTAATTTATGTTTCGTGTTTTTACTTTTTGGGGTTTGGCCCAACGGACAAAAGTGTGTTTTGTAAAAATCGACTTGAATGTTCATGTACTATTGTGTTTAAAAAGTTTTTATTAAATGGACTTTCCGCTGCTTACGCTGCGTAAATCCGCCAAAATACGTATATAGGAAGTCGGGTCGTTACAGGTGGTATCAGAGCGTTAGGTTATAGGTTCTGTAGACTGTCCATGTACTGCCGCTCAAAAGCCTGGAGGACCAGCCGCGCCTGTAAGTCTTTACGCTTTTATGTTATTTGACTTGACTGACTTATGTGCCTATGTGAATAATTGTAGAAATTTAGGAGATGAGATGAGGATGTAGTGAGAACATGGGAGAGTCGATGCATATATAAAAACCTTAAAATATATATATATATATATATATGTGTGTAAAAGGGGAGTCGAACGACACATATGCGAAAATGGCGGTTACATAACGATTAAATAGATGAAAATCGTATCACAACCCGAACATGAAAGCTTGGAAGATAAAACATCATTCTTTAGAAGGCATGAATACATAAACTAGATGCACGTATAATGAGTAGCAACCCACGCCACAAAACGATTACAACTCCGAGCAAAGCCAAAAGGGTAAATAACTCAAATTTGAGCCTTTCGAGACTCTCCATCCTAAAAGGTTCTTGAGGGATGTTCTCACGCTCTGCATTTTCTCCAAAATTATACATGGGGAAATCTAAAAGATATAGTTGGAGAAAATTGTGTTGTTGTGTAAAATAGCGTGCATCAAGTACCTATTTATAAGCGTGAGTGAAGCGAATGGATAAGCCTCACTAATTTCGAGATCAGATTTTTCTTCGAACACCATAATCTCGATTTGTGAAATCACGAGCATGAAGAAATCACATTGGACTAATGTCTTAGGAGAAAGAAATCAGTGTAAACGATTTGAAAACACCCAAAAACAGAGAAAAATATGAAAATGAGTTTTCAAGCAAAATCTTCCTCAAATCACATCGGAATCGAGCGAAATTGGATTCAAATCGAAGATATTGATCCACGTTAGGCTCTGGTACCACTAGTTGGCCCTTATATTACCAAACAATGATCAAAAGAAATGCTTGCGTACGTGAAGAACACCTTGAGTGTGTGTTAGGTGTGTTTTTCTAAGGAAAAGTACAAGGTGACTTACTTTTGGAATTCTTTTGATAAACCCTAACTAGGGTAAGTTTGGGATTTATATACCACAAGTAGTTGGTATATTAAAGCCCAGTCACCTAACTTATACATAATTACATAAGTCTCCCCAAACTACTAATAACCCATTAATTACAAAATTAACCCAAGACTTAAGGAATTAGAGGACATTATAATTAATTCCTAACAAAAAAGCAAGAATATGATATAAAACGCATGGGCTTAGGAGTAAACTCTCTTATGAACTTTACTAAAGCAGACAAAATATGTGCTTTAGAACTCACTAAGAGAAGAGGCAAACATAGGGCTGAAATCCCCTTCGACTACAAAGAATTAAATGGCAGTTACGAAACTTGGGAAATTCCCTTGACGCGTGACTGTGATTTAATTAAACCTCTTGAGACTCAACCTGAAACTAAGGAAGCAAAACACATACATTCTGAAAATTCTCTCTTCGTTAAACAGATAGAGGAATTACGAGCCTCACTAGATAAAGAACATGAGAGTTTTGAAGCTGAAAATAAAAAATTCTTCAAGGAGATGAAAAATCTCAAAGCTTCGTCAGTCTCTTAAACCATTTCTCACGCATCTCCCTCACATGGAAATATCATTCTGAAAAGCGTGAAGAAATGAAAAACACCTTCCAATGATCCAAAACCAAAGAATAATATTTCTAAAAATATTATCTCTAATCCCGTTTCTAATACGTCTACAGGGAGCGTAGTAAAGGAGCTAGAGCAATCGAAGGCGAGGGTTTCTAGTTTAGAAATAAAGAAGGAGCCTTTAGATTTCGTTGTTCCAAATATATCTCCACCTTCTGTAAAAACAAAAGACACTCGTAGAAATAATAAAGTCACTTCGTCGCATAAAATCATTGTTTCTACATGCTCTCTACAGCCCACTAATTTTATAAGCACTAACTTTGAAATAGGCTCATCATCAAAAGTTGAAAAAAGTCATTCTAAGACAAATGCAGCTAGGATGATTCGTAGGAAACAAGATCCAACCATTAAGAAGGCTTATGGCGCCATTCATTCATGTTCACATCTAAGGTATCCAGTAAAGATTCAATCCCCAAAACACCTAAGGATACTGTTGAGGAAATGGCTACCTCTCGAAGAGGATTCAATGTATTTTCTATGTTTGCAAGTGTTAAGGATCGAATTGAGCACAAAAGAGCTCAATCGAAGCTTGAAATCGCAACTCACACACACTTTTTTTAAACACAGATTTGCGTGGTTCGGCCCTAACTTTGGCCTACATCCACGGATCAACCGAGCGTATTAACCACAACACAAGAATTGTACACCGCCGTGCCCTCTACAACTCTTATGTTTAACGCCACTGTGATTCTCACTCTATGAAAAGATATGAACTCTCAAAGATAGCTAAGTCGAAACAGGAATTCTGCTATTTATACACTGAAGATCAGAGTTAAAGCATGACTCTCGATCTAATCACAGCCGTTCGTTAGATCTGATCCGTCGCCCCAGGATTCGCCACGTGGCCTTGCTGTTGCACGTGAGTGAGCAAGAATCGTGTGACACTTCTTTAAGTGAAATGTCACTTTTAATCTGCGGCGTCAGATCTTGGATCCAAGGTCCACGATCATCAATCCGCTTCATCATGCATCTTCTGATCTGGACCGTCCATAGACTTCGCGCGTCATCTATCGGCTGAGATCAAATCGTCTAGCTTCAAACTCCAGCCATCCCATCACGCGCGAACCTCGGTCCAACGGCGCCAGTGCATCGCGACCTTCTTCAGCCTTCAGACCTCTGTTTAGACCAAGCTCCAATCCGGCGACTTCTATGACTATTTCCAGCGGCTCCGGCGAGTTGCTGGCTCGCCATTCTCGACAGATATTATCTAATGAAATATATTTTCCACGATCAAGCCTACTAACGCATTTACCCGCGTAGAAATTCACCTTTCCTGCCGGGTTCAACCCAAATGGGTTCGTAAATCTTCGCCTAGGAAGACGAAAGCCAAAAAGGGCAAGTCTTCTACAAAGGCAAAATCCAAATCAACTTCTTCGAAGATGACTTGGGTAGCTAAAGCTCCTATTAGTGACAACTTAGGAATCAAATCCGAACCGATAATTAAATCTGCTAATCTGAGAAGACTCATTTATAAGTGGGTACCTAAAGCTTTAGAATACCAATTAGAGTTGTGCTCTGATTTCATTAGCTGTCCTTGTAATTTGGGGCGTTACTTGTATTTGTCCTTAGTTTAGGACTAGCTTGATATTTATACCAAGTTTGTTTGGTATAAATACCTTATACACATTTGAGCTTAATACAAAAAATAGTTGAATTGATCCGAAAGGCTTCACAATCCAATTCTAGAGAGAGAAACAGCAGAATTATTCTCTCACTACACGTATTCTCTCTTGAGGTTTCAAATTGAGTTTTTCGATCGAGCTTAGATTTCGTATAATTCTAATCGAATTACCTAGGATTGAAGTCTAGGATCATTAAGTTGATAATCTAGGGACCTAACAATTGGTATCAGAGCAGATTCATATCTGTTTTGAAGCTGAATTGTTAGCTTTGGATCGAAATTCATTCTGAAAGGTTTTTCGATCGTTCGAAGGACATTTTGGCGTGAAACTGACATTTCGATCTAATGGCTCAATTATGTGCTTACTTGATTTGATTTTGATGTCTGTGTGCTCGCTTAGTGCTAGAATCCATTTGCGAGTATATCGGTAGCAATCTGAAACTCGAATAAGCAGAATTGGTTAGATTTTGAAAAGTTACTGTTCGCCCGAAGAACATATACAACATGTACTGATTTTGCCTAATTCAATATATTTTGCTTCATGACGTGTTTAATTGTTTGTTCATGCGTGTACAGTAGCTGATGGCGAGCAAATACCTGGAATTTCACTTCCTAATCTGTTGTTTTTGCTTGAATCAGTGGTAATTAGGGTTCTATGACTGTTTGCGCGATTTTAATTTTTCTCGCTAAAGTCTTCGATCGAATTAATTTCTTGATTGGAAACTCCGCGCGAGAATTGTTTTTCGCGGTCAGTGTAATACCCGTAGAAGTTTAATACGGGATTAAGGTGTAGTTAGAAGAATACTTATACAACTTAGAAATGTTGATATAATTTAATAGTGTAGAAATCCCAAACTTTTCGTGGCTATTATGATACATACATATATATATATATAATGTTAGTAATAGCTAGGTGATAAGGATGGTTATGAGAAATAAATAAAATAAATTGAATTTGGAAAGCCTAAGTTTTCAAAAGACATTACGGAACCCTAAAGTTTTCAATAACAATATCACATGTAAATGATTAGGTTTACCTACTCTATACTTACTCCCACACACATATATAACAATTAATATTCCTCAAAAGTTTTGAGAAGCTAAAGTATAGAGACAAAGGGGTTAAAGAGAAACCAACAAAATATTAAACTTTGAGTATGACATTTACTTGCTCTTAACCAAAAAGCTTCGTTGTATCTTGTTTGAGTATAATGATTACACATAAATGATAAGAAAGGTACAAGTTTTCGTGGGCTCAACATGTTGTGTGGGAAGTTAACGTGTAGTATTTATCATACACATATAATATAGATACATACTTGTATATTGGTGATCAACGAAGGATAAGAATGGTTGGAGGAAATTAATAAATACATACACTAGGGACGAACATTACTTGCCCCACGAGGTAAGATTTGTCACCTAGCTACTTGTCAAAGTACATGAGTTAATATATATCTCTAAGTAAAAGAAAACGTAAGTAAAGGAGGAACAAGAAAGGAATAGAAACCGAGAGAAACGCAGGGTTTCGACCAAGAACAGATTCAAGATAGAAAATTTTATAACCAATCTCAGGATGTGAGGTAGGTGAAACTATTTATCTACAACATGTAAATCAATGTTTTTATGATGATAATGTCGTTTAATGCATTTTATATGGATGGTATTATTTCTGTGAAGGTTTCAAAGTGCTTATGTGATTACACGTAAATTAGGTTTTGTTATTTTGGAATATGTTTTATGTGACTATTGAGTGCTTCAGATGATTCGTATGATTTTATACATGTGTAAGGTCAAAGTTTTGTAAAGTTTTCGTGCCTTAAGTGATTGTTATATGTTTGATATTAACATATGTTTATGGCAAATATTTGTGTGAAGTCTCGGCGACCTTGTGTTAGATTTAAAATTCCAGATCTTAATAGTTCTGCTAAGTGCATATTGGTATTCATGAAGGTATGATTTCGATAATAGAACTAGTATGACACATTCTAAGGGTGAGAAGTGTAATATAATTTTGGGGTTTTAACGATTATTGAGTGTATAAAATATATTTAGGGTTTCTTATTAAGAAAGTTTCAACTAGTAATGCTTTCGGCATAACGTCTATATTAACATCTATTTTAGTACAAATCATATTTAATGAGAAAAGGATGTCAATGAAAAATAATAAAATGTTTCTTAATTTAACATGCAAAAGCATGCATACGTGTAAATAAAATATATATATATTTATATATATATATATATATATATATATGATCACATGTGTGTGTGAGAGCAATTTCATTTAGAGGAGTTCACTAAAAGTAAGAAAAAGGGAGGAATTTCGTTGGATAGCTATGTCCATTTGCATACATGTTTACTAGTAATATATTAGGTGAGGGAGACAATTTTCTTTACTTAGTATTAGGGGAAAAGGATGGGTAACAAATCGACACCTGTGATTCATTATATATTATTCGAAGAAACAGAAGAACGAAGCTTTAGAATTGATTTTTCTCAAGTGTCTATTACGGAAGGAATACATGTAGGTATGTTTTATAAACGTTCTTTCAAAATATAAATATATATATATGTGCATGATTTATATTGTCACTAATTGAATAGGTGACAGAGATACTATAAGATTTCGAAGGTTCGACAGTCTATAATTCGAGAGATATATTTTAATTTGTCAAAGCTACGGAGGTTAGGTAGGTGAAACTCACCTACGGCACGTAAACATTATGTGCTTATATGATTATGTGGTTTAGTGATTTACGTGATTTACATGTATTAAATATTCTCCATGTTATTATGTATATGTGTGACTTGCATTGCACTTGCATACCACGTCAGTGCGAGGGAGTCGAGTACCGTGCGGAACGGTAACGTTTGGGATGTCGATGGGAGGTGTAGGTTATTACGTTGGGTAGAGGGGAACTCGGGTGCGTGCTAACTTTAACGTGACCTGAATTGGCCGCCCGAGCGTATGAGGTGTCGAGTGACGGGATGTGTTGCGACATTATAGGACATTTCGAGTATATGGCGACTCTAACGAGACCTGAGTAGCTTAACCGCTCTAATGAGACTTGAGCGGGATATGCGACTCTAACGAAACCTGAGTAGCCACCCACTCTAACGAGACCTGAATAGGATATTACATTCTAACGTGACCTGAGTGGGAACCTATTCTAACGAGACCTGAGTGGGATATTAGAAATGTACTTAATGTCGAGTAGAGTGGGGGTGTTGAGACGTGTTAGTGTTGAGATTACTAGAGACGAGTTGAGTGTGCATTGGTGAGGTGTTTTTGTTTGGGAATGCGGTTGAGCGCACATTGCATACATGCATGTTTCATCTACTGGGCAAGGAGCTCAGTTTATGTGTTGTAGGTACATACGAGTCCGGCATTGATACGCGTTGCGACTAGGCGGGCTGTTGGCGGTGACTCCACGGACTTTTGAGGGCGGGGGGGTACATGGATGCGACCTGTTGACGGACGTTAGGATTTTTAATATTTTGATATTTAGGGCTACGGCTTGTGTAAATATACAACTATATAGACGATGTTTATTTTGATATATTTTATTTCAGAAAAAATTTAATTAGACGAGTCTTCCGCGACTTACTTTGCGAAAATCCGCCATAGTTATTGTTAGAAAATGAGGGTCGTTACAGGTGGTATCAGAGCTTAGGTTAGAGGTTCTGTAGACTGTCCATGTACTGCCGCTCAAAAGCCTGGAGGACTGCCTTGCCTGTAAGTTTTTAGGTTTTTGCTTGATTATATAAATATACTTGTTTGCATGAATGTTGTAGATAGTACGCTAAAATGACCAGAGGACGTAGAGAAAACAATGGAGAGTCGAGTCGTAGGGGTTGCATCTGAGTCACCTACAACTGAACGAGACTCCACGATCTTGCGCCTTACTGAACTGATCCAACGTCAGTCGGATCAGATCAATGAGTTGATCAATCACCGTAACTTATCTGTGCAACATCCTACCCCGCCACCCGAACGTGTAGAAATAATAGGGGAACGGTTTCGGAAATTGAACCCTCCAACCTTTGAGGATGCCATCGATCCTACTCTGGCTGATGACTGGTTGCGCACCATAGAGGATATGTTCCTATATGGTCGGATCTCGGAGAATGAACAGGTGTTATGTGCTATCTCTATGCTTCGAGGTAATGCAAGGTTTTGGTGGGACACCATCAAAATCTTGGAGGACCCAATGACTATGCCGTGGGAGAGATTTCGAGAATTGTTCCGTGAGAAATACTTCACCACCCATGACCGAACCCGAAAAATGAACTAGTTCATAAACCTAATCGAGCAAACTATCGCGGAATATATCCGTAAGTTCGAGGAGTTATCGCGTTTTGCCCCGCACATGGTGGCGACGAACGCATTAAAGGTGGAGCGATTCCAAGTAGGTCTCAAACCTGAGATCTATCGTGACGTAAGCATGACGGGAACAAGGGAACTAGCATTCGCCCAAGTGGCTGAACGAGCGCTCATCGCGGAACAGGCAGAGGAACGGATTTCCAAAGCCCACGAGGAAAAGAGAAAGGCGGAGAGCCAGCTAGAACGGGAGGCTAATAAGAAGCGTCAGAATTTTGATAAGGGTCCCAACAATAATCAGAACGGCCGCCAGGGACAACAAAACTGGAGGCCGAGGCCAAACCAGGAAGCGACTAATTTCCCAATTCGACCTCCAAATGTCAATCTCCAGTGCCAGAAATGCGGACGATACCATGCAGGTGTTTGTTTCGGAGCAAGACCTAATTTTAACCCAATGTTTTAAATGTTGAAAACTAGGACATCTTGCCAGAAACTGTCGGGATAATCGTTCGGGAAACCAAACCCAAGTGCCAGTACAGCCTCGACTTGTACCGGCTCATGTGTTTACTTTAACAAATGAAGAGGAAGAATTGAACCCATCAGGGATGACGGGTATGTTAAATATTTAAAGTACACTCATTTCTGTGCCAAATTTTTGGGTCGCACATACGGATGTGCTGGCCAAATGTCTGATGAAGGTAGGAATAAATCCTATCTTACTAGAGATTTGAAAAGCTCAAGGATAGGAAAAATAACAATAAAAATAAAATAAAACATATAAACTGTCAGAGTAGCGCAACGGAAGTGTGGTAGGAATAGGATTAGTATGCTTAGAGAACATAAAAAAATATATGGGCGAGTCTAGGCGTAACGAAATTGTTGATTCTGGAAAGCTGGACCACACATTTAAATGGGTCGCTCAAATTAGATGATGAAGGGAGGAATTAATTCTACCTTAATAGAATGCAAGTATATACGGGAATAGAAGATTTCGTTACCCCGAGTTTCACCGGTAGGCAAATTTCGGGGACGAAATTCGTTTCAAGGGGGGAGATTGTAATACCCGTAGAAGTTTAATACGGGATTAAGGTGTAGTTAGAAGAATACTTATACAACTTAGAAATGTTGATATAATTTAATAATGTAGAAATCCCAAACTTTTCGTGGCTATTATGATACATACATATATATATATATACATATATAATGTTAGTAATAGCTAGGTGATAAGGATGGTTATGAGAAATAAATAAAATAAATTGAATTTGGAAAGCCTAAGTTTTCAAAAGACATTACGGAACCCTAAAGTTTTCAATAACAATATCACATGTAAATGATTAGGTTTACCTACTCTATACTTACTCCCACACACATATATAACAATTAATATTCCTCAAAAGTTTTGAGAAGCTAAAGTATAGAGACAAAGGGGTTAAAGAGAAACCAACAAAATATTAAACTTTGAGTATGACATTTACTTGCTCTTAACCAAAAAGCTTCGTTGTATCTTGTTTGAGTATAATGATTACACATAAATGATAAGAAAGGTACAAGTTTTCGTGGGCTCAACATGTTGTGTGGGAAGTTAACGTGTAGTATTTATCATAAACATATAATATAGATACATACTTGTATATTGGTGATTAACGAAGGATAAGAATGGTTGGAGGAAATTAATAAATACATACACTAGGGACGAACATTACTTGCCCCATGAGGTAAGATTTGTCACCTAGCTACTTGTCAAAGTACATGAGTTAATCTATATCTTTTAGTAAAAGAAAACGTAAGTAAAGGAGGAACAAGAAAGGAATAGAAACCGAGAGAAACGCAGGGTTTCGACCAAGAACAGATTCAAGATAGAAAATTTTATACCAATCTCAGGATGTGAGGTAGGTGAAAATATTTATCTACAACATGTAAATCAATGTTTTTATGATGATAATGTCGTTTAAGGCCTTTTATATGGATGGTATTATTTCTGTGAAGGTTTCAAAGTGCTTATGTGATTACACGTAAATTAGGTTTTGTTATTTTGGAAATATGTTTTATGTGACTATTGAGTGCTTCAGATGATTCGTATGATTTTATACATGCGTAAGGTCAAAATTTTGTAAAGTTTTCGTGCCTTAAGTGATTGTTATATGTTTGATATTAACATATGTTTATGGCAAATATTTGTGTGAAGTCTCGGTGACCTTAAGTGTTAGAGTTAAAATTCCAGATCTTAATCGTTCTGCTAAGTGCATATTGGTATTCATGAAGGTATGATTTCGATAATAGAACTAGTATGACACATTCTAAGGGTGAGAAGTGTAATATAATTTTGGGGTTTTAACGATTATTGAGTGTATATTATATATTTAGGGTTTCTTATTAAGAAAGTTTCAACTAGTAATGCTTTCGGCATAACGTCTATATTAACATCTATTTTAGTACAAATCATATTTAATGAGAAAAGGATGTCAATGAAAAATAATAAAATGTTTCTTAATTTAACATGCAAAAGCATGCACACGTGTAAATAATATATATATATATATATATATATATATATATGATCACATGTGTGTGTGAGAGCAATTTCATTTAGAGGAGTTCACTAAATGTAAGAAAAGGGGAGGAATTTCGTTGGATAGCTATGTCCATTTGCATACATGTTTACTAGTAATATATTAGGTGAGGGAGACAATTTTCTTTACTTAGTATAAGTGGAAAAGGATGGGTAACAAATCGACAGCTGTGATTCATTATATATTATTCAAAGAAACAAAAGAACGAAGCTTTAGAATTGATTTTTCTCAAGTGTCTATTACGGAAGGAATACATGTAGGTATGTTTAAACGTTCTTTCAAAATATATATGTGCATGATTTATATTGTCACTAATTGAATAGGTGACAGAGATACTATAAGATTTCGAAGGTTCGACAGTCTATAATTCGAGAGATATATTTTAATTTGTCAAAGCTACGGAGGTTAGGTAGGTGAAACTCACCTACGACACGTAAACATTATGTGCTTATATGATTATGTGGTTTAGTGATTTACGTGATTTACATGTATTAAATATTCTCCATGTTATTATGTATATGTGTGACTTGCATTGCACTTGCATACCACGTCAGTGCGAGGGAGTCGAGTACCGTGCGGAACGGTAACGTTTGGGATGTCGATGGGAGGTGTAGGTTATTACGTTGGGTAGAGGGGAACCCGGGTGCGTGCTAACTTTAACGTGACCTGAATTGGCCGCCCGAGCGTATGAGGTGTCGAGTGACGGGATGTGTTGCGACATTATAGGACATTTCGAATATATGGCAACTCTAACGAGACCTGAGTAGCTTAACCGCTCTAATGAGACTTGAGCGGGATATGCGACTCTAACGAGACCTGAGTAACCACCCACTCTAACGAGACCTGAATAGGATATTACATTCTAACGTGACCTGAGTGGGAACCTATTCTAATGAGACCTGAGTGGGATATTAGAAATGTACTTAATGTCGAGTAGAGTGGGGTGTTGAGACGTGTTAGTGTTGAGATTACTAGAGACGAGTTGAGTGTGCATTGGTGAGGTGTTTTTGTTTGGGAATGCGGTTGAGCGCACATTGCATACATGCATGTTTCATCTACTGGGCAAGGAGCTCAGTTTACGTGTTGTAGGTACATCGAGTCCGGCGTTGATACGCGTTGCGACTAGGCGGGCTGTTGGTGGTGACTCCACGGACTTTTGAGGGCGGGGCGGTACATGGATGCGACCTGTGGAGGGACGTTAGGATTTTTAATATTTTAATATTTTAGGGCTACGGCTTGTGTAAATATACAACTATATAGACGATGTTTATTTTGATATATTTTCTTTAAGAAAAAATTTAATTAGACGAGTCTTCCGCGACTTACGTTGCGAAAATCCGCCATAGTTATTGTTAGAAAATGAGGGTCGTTATAGTCAGAACACTAAGTCGACGCTAAAGTCGCTGTTACCAGAAGCGATTTTAGTTGGAAAAATTTCTCGAGCATTATTAAGCGAAAATCTTTTTCGAGGAGACTTGTTTTGACTTTGCGATCGTAAAACCTTCTCTCGAAAAACATTTTCGGTCATACTATTAAGTTTGACCTAGCGAAATTTTTTTGCGCTTGAAAAAATTTTCGGTCAACAGATTTATTTTGACTCAGCGAGAAACTTACTTAACAAACTGTTTCTATATGATCAAAATAAATTCACGATCTGAAAATTTTTCTCGACCGAAAGATTTTAAGCAATTTATTTCGCTTGAAAAATATTTCGCTGTCTGACTTTCACGCAGGCGAAAAGTAACCATTACACATTTTTTTCGACTGTATTAATTTTCACCAAACTTTGAAGATTGAATCAAAATTAATTCTCGACTGCTTTCGAATGAAATGCTACTAACTAATTTGTCATTTGTGAAGCACATTACATCACTACAAATCATCAAAACACCCTACGAAGATTCTTAGATCAACTCTTCAACAAAGATGGATGCTTAACACTTGGAAATGACAACCGTCCGCCAATCTCGAAATGTGGCGAATATACCGTATGGCGAAGCCGATTCCTCAACTTTCTCGAACTCAAAGCTCAAGCCGAGAACCTTCTCGCATCTCTCGAAGAAGATCCAGCTCAGTTTTGGGTTGCACAGGTAGCCAATCCAACTAACAACCCGCCTCTACCTGCGACTCGACGACTTAAGACTCCTAGTGAGTATACTGAGGCAGAAAGGTTGAGAGCTATGGCTGACCTCGGCTGCAAATCTTGGCTCATGCAAGGGATTCCCATCTATATCTACATGCAAATCGACAGTATCCCTACAGCAAAGGGAATGTGGGATGAACTTTATCGCATGATGCAGCGTACAGTAGTTGGAGTCAAAGCAAAGAAGGCTAACATACTAACAGCCTACGACTCGTTCAAGCCAAACCAGAGGAGAGCCTACATGACGCCTATCAGAGATACCACACACTTCTCAACGATTTGAGGAAGATAGAAATCAAAAAGACGAACATGGAGACAAACATTCGCTTTCTATCCTCTCTGTCCTCGGAATGGAAGAAGATATCGACCCAAATTCGACAGAACAAAGACTTGGAGGTGTTGGATATTCACGCTATCTTCGACAATCGCGCACGAGGAAGACATCAACGAGATTCAGAAGGAGCAAAAGGGTAAATGACTGAAGACTCAGTTGCATTAGTCTCAGAGAAGATGAGCTCTATACCTCGCAAAGACAAGACCATTAGGCCTCCCATCCCATCAGAGTCAGAAGCTAAATCGAACTCCGACGTCGAGCAAATTATCCGAGCACTAGGTAAGCAACTGGCTCTAATTGGAAAGATGATGAGCAAACAGTACTTCAAGAAGAAGTCCTCATCATCAGCCAACAAACTTCGGACCACTAGCTCAAAGAGCAAGGAAAGAGCACCAGAGATCGCTGAAGTTAAGAACGCTAAAGAATCAAACAAGTGCTTTAACTGCGGTAAATCCGGCCACTTCGCCGTTGAATGCACTCTCCCAAAGAAGAGAGATGCCAATTACTACTCCAAGAAGCTTCAACTCACAAAGTAGTAGGAAACTGGAGTATCTCTCATGGCGGAGCAAGATCATTGGCTCAAGGATACGTCGAGTTTAAAAGAGGAGAACCTAGCCCTCATGCCTGCCTAGACGACGATTCCGAAGTTGAACCTTCTAACCGGACGGATGATGACCAAGCATCCACGTCATTCCAGGAGGTAAATTCCTTTAACTCCACATTATTGACTATGTTAGAATCATACGAAGTAGACTATACGCTAACATGAAACGTGAGCAGAAAAGCATAAAGGAATTAAAAGAGAGACTATAAGTGAGCATAACTATTAATTGCTATTTGATGAAAACTTTCACGTAGAAATTCTTTTGTCAAATGCAAATGAAAAATACGTAGTCTAGAGTCTATAATAGCCTCCTTAAAGACTAAATTTAGCGACCTAGATAAAGCCCTGAGCGAAGCAACAGAGAGTTGGCCACATCTAGAAATGACTATATAGCACTCTCTGTGGACAGAAAAAGACTTTATTCTAGGATTAAACTCTTAGACGACAGACTGACTTCTAGGGGACAAACTGATCAAACGATTCATCTAAACTAGCCCTTAGAAACTGACATTTATAACACTAAGGAAGGTTTAGGACTTGCAAACCCATGCAACTTAAGGAAAGTTGATTGCATTCAGCTCTATGATATAAGATATATGGGATTTGGTCTAACCACCCTAATGAATTTTACTGGCGCATCTAAGACAAATGCGTTAGAAGAAAAAAAGCGTAATGCCAAAACTAGGGTCGAGATCCCCTTTGACTACACCGAATTGAATAACAGTTACAAAACTCAGGAGATACCCCATGATTGTAACAGTGATTCAATTGTTCCTTTACAACATACGAGTCAGTCCAAGGAAGCAACCATTTTTCCTATCTGAGAATTCTTCACTCCTATTCCTCCTATGATTAAGAAAATTAAGGAAATGTGGTCATGCTTTGACATCGAAAAGAACTTTGAAGTTGAAAAGAAAAGGGTCTTAAAGGAGATGGAAAATCTAAAAGCTTCTTCCAAAGATCAAATCATCTCTCATGCATCTCCCTCAACGGATAAGATCATTATGAAAAGCATGAAGAAAGAAAAATCGCCTTCTAAAGATCAGGAATCTAAAGATAAAATAAAGAATTCTAACCTTGTTTCTACTACGTCTACAGGGAGCATAGTACTTGAGCTAAAGAAATCGAAGGCGATAGTGTGTATCTTAGAAATTAAGGAGGAGCCTCTAGATATCAAAGTTTCAAACGTATCTGTTAATGTCGAAGATTTCAAAAATATTTTGCCTTTCTTCACCAAAATATGTGAGAAATTCCGTTATCAGTCTGAGAAATTCCGTTATTTCTTGTCCCCTAAGAGTTTTGCTGCTGAATCAATTCCCGAATCTGTTGAGACTGCTGACGTACTAATTCAGTAAGCTGAAGGATAGCCGAATCACGATTGTCAGTCGGGTTTACATTTTCGCCTTCATGATTGTTTCCTCCACTACCTTCTCCTCTAGTTCTAACCATGTTGTCTCTCTTACCCTATCAGTCCCTAAGGCCAATAAATCATGCAATGCAAGAAATTCATAACATCAAATAGCTTACAAGCAAGGCTATCTTCCGCGCTTTTGAGTGTGTGTACATGAACAGTCTACAGAAACTGCAACCGAAGCTCTGATACCAACCTGTGACGCCCCGCCATATACTACTATTTTCTTACGCTAACTTACGTGACTAAATAGAATATACAATATATTACATATGAAACATCGATAGAATTTTTCGATTTTACAAAGCACACCACACACAACTATTTTACAATGTAAACATTGTTCAAACTTTACATACTATACAAACCTATTTTACAAAAACACACTTAATTAAACATAATGCCCGCCGCACAGGTCGCATCCATGTACACACCACCCTCAAAAGTCACCGGAAGTTCCAGAAGGACCAGCCTCGTCATCTAAACATTTACGTACCGGATTCGCTACGTCTACAACACATAAAAACATAGGATGAGCTATAAAGCTCAGTAAGTAGAAATATGCATGTATGCACGTGCCCAAAATAGCAGAGGCATCCGCGCCAATGCTTTCTAATACTCTTATCCTTACATTATACTCATCTATTTCTCATCTTCATTAGGGCCCATAGCTACCTACTAAGCACACCATCAAATCATGAGCTCAAATCCTACACGGATAAAATACGATAGTCGGCCCACGCTGGCTAAGATAAAACTAGGGTTTATCTCCAGTCCTATCATTCACCAGGTCGCCCCTCTATCAAATTACTTTCTTGGCACTATAGTTATACTATGTGCCTTCCCATTACCTAAATAATTTAGGTAAATATATTCGACGGTCTTACCCCCGTCATGGTGCCTTTGTAGAAGTAGCTATATTCTCATTCATCTACACTACATATAATTCGCTTTCAACTCGAGTAATACCATGCACGCTCATTCCTCAAAATACTCAATATGATTCGTGCGTGCACATGATCATGCTGCATAAATAATGCGACAATAAATATTCTAAACAATCGCATATAACGGATAATTTACACACCACGTATTCATCGAAGCAATTAGTCACGTAGCAATACACATATAAATCAATTTATGTGTTGTAGGTGAAATTCCCACTTACCTGATATCCTTAGCTTATCGTACGGTTACATCGCTAACCTTCAAACCCTAATTATAGAAACATATAAAATTAAAGTTCGTTAATTTAATTATAATTTCATGAAATTAGCTTAATTTGAAAACCCTAGTTTCGACTTTTATAAATTTCGAAACCCTAAAATTTATAACTTAACCTAAATTGGGAAATACCATTTCAGAGATAGATCTCGACATGTTAATAAATCTCGAACAGCACTTAAGGATTTCAAGATATTAATATCTCGACATTATACATAAATCTCGATACCATTAATAAAATAAATGTCGATATGTATGTACAAAGGTTCGACATCTTGTTTCAAATTCATCAACATATCCCGAGATTCTATGTCAAAAATTCTTATAAATATCGAAACCATTTCACAAACATATCGACATCTTCTTACTCGACATTATCATTTAAAATTCATATAACTCAAACCACACAAACATTTCGAAATCCTCACATCATAAAACCACCTCGAGATTTCATGTCATAAATCTTTGTAAATGTCGAAATCATTTGACACCAACATCTTGACATTTATATATATATATATATATATATCTCGATATTCATTGTTGGATAGATTTCGACACTTTCCAAATAACATTCGACATTTCATAATAATCTTTACACCAAACAAACATTTCACATCAACATGTCGACATTCTCATAATAATTCCAAAATCTTCTTCGTTATACTTCTCGACATGTAATAAAAATTCCAATACAATTAAACAACTTAAGATTTCGATATGATGTAACTCATGGGGTACCTCTCAATATCAACATCAAAGTAAGTCTCAACATTTTTTAAAAAACTCGAAACCATATCAACATCTTACAATCTTATTTCATTCGCATCTTTAACTACACAAAATACATAATACTCATGTTGACATCATTCTTTATTATTCAAGGTTTCGACATTTATCATATTATACAATGAATCTTGGCATTCCATGATAATCTCGACCCCACTTCACATAAGACACACTCGACATTTCTTAGTGATCTATCTCGACATCTTTATTTAATTCGACATCCTCCTCACATTAACATGTCGACATTTAACAAACCCTAATCTTCCCAAATTCTAAACACTATTTACTTCAAAACCCTAAATAAACTTTCGATCAAAACCTTATAAATTAAAACACTTTAAAAATCATAAGAACACTTAAAAACATACCCAACTCTTAATGATGTTCTTCCCTTTTCAAAAATCAAAAACCCTAACAAACACAAACTTACGTGAATTTCATGCTTAATAACACTTAAATAAGCCAACACCTAATTAAAAATATAAAGATTATAGTAGAAACTCTTACCAAATTCCAAGTTTCGTTAGAGATACTATTTGAGTTCTTCGTCTCCTTTCTAAACTTGTTCCACAAAAAAATTCATCTAACGGATTTCTTTCTTCTATGTTATTATCTTAAAGCTTTTAATTATTATTATTACTTTAGTTTATATTATTTGCTAGTTTCACTTTTAGGTTTGAGAGTTTGGACTCATTCCTTTCTTGATCATATAATAATTTCAATGATTAGGACATTTACTTACTCACTTAACAAGTATTATCCTTTGTTCACGTCACTTTAGTTCTATCATTAGATAAGTTCAAAACTTATTACTAAGAGATTTCGAAATCCCCTCACACACAACTATCTCATCATTATTTTCGATATCCTATTCGAGATGCTCAACCTCACAAGACACATATCGACATCATCTCATACTAACATCTCGACATTCTATTTCAACTAAATGTCGAGCTTCTTAATATTTCGACAATCTTAATAACTCATCTCGACATTCTTAAATACTAACTATACTTCAATTTCGAAATTCCCCTAATTTATACCAAAATCTTTCAAGATTCTCATAAAACCCTAATTAAATTTCGAAACTTATTACCACATCATAAAGTTCGAATTTTTATCCAAAAGAAACCCTAAATTTCAAACTTATAATATTAGGTATCATGTAGTCACGAAATTAAATAAATACTAAATATAAAAACACATAATATGCATGCAAATTTATTGGCCAACTTACGCACGGGACCCGGGTATTACATTCTTCCCCCCTTAAAAAGGATTTCGCCCTCGAAATCAGATTGGTTGAAACAATTCTGGATACCGACTTCTCATATCATCTTCACGTTCCCACGTAGCTTCTTCAGTTGACTGATTCTGCCATAACACTTTTACCAACGGAATCTCTTTATTTCGAAGTCTTTTCACTTCATACATTAAAATCTCCACTGGCTTCTCTTCATAACTTAAATCTGGCTTGAGTTGTTGATATAGAAATTCATTTCTCAAAACATGATTCGAATCAGCGACATATTTTCGCAATGTCGACACATGAAACACATCGTGAACTTGTGCCAATGAAGCTGGTAATTCCAGTTGATAAGCTACTTCACCGACTCTTTTAATTATTCTAAAAGGTCCAATGTATCTTGGGGTCAATTTACCCTTTCGCCCAAACCGTTTCACGCCTTTCATCGGAGATACTTTGATAAACACCCAGTCATCTATTTCAAATTCCAACGGTCTGCGTCTTTGGTCTGCATAATTCTTTTGTCGACTTTGAGCCGTTTGCATTCTTTCTCGTATTTTTGCTATTGCCTCAGTCATCTCTTGAACCATGTCAGGTCCTAACATCGCACGTTCACCGACTTCATCCCAATGTATGGGAGATCGGCATTTACGCCCATACAAAGCTTCATAAGGTGCCATCCCAATAGTTGAATGGTAACTATTGTTATAAGAAAACTCGATCAATGGCAAGTATTTGCTCCAGTTTCCTTTAAAATCCAAAACACATGCTCGCAACATATCTTCCAAAGTTTGAATAGTTCGTTCTGACTGACCATCAGTCTGAGGATGATAAGCCGTACTGAAAGACAACTTAGTCCCCATTGCTTTCTGCAGACTCTTCCAAAAATTAGACAAGAACCGTGAGTCTCGATCCGAAATAATTGATAATGGAACCCCGTGCAGTCGAACAATTTCCTGAATATATATCTCTGCGTAACGCTCCAGGGAAAATATCGAACTTATGGGTAGAAAATGAGCAGACTTAGTCAATCGATCGACTATAACCCAAATAGCATCATAACCTTTTACAGTCTTTGGTAGGCCAACAACGAAATCCATCGTGATATTATCCCATTTCCACTCAGGTATTGGCAAAGGCTGTAATGTCCCTGCCGGTCTTTGATGTTCTACCTTTATTTGTTGGCATGTTAGACACTGACTTACGAATGTTGCAATGTCTCTTTTCATTCCCGGCCACCAATAATTTATTCGAAGATCTCGATACATTTTTGTAGCTCCTGGATGTGCTGAATATGCCGTCGCATGTGCTTCTGTCATTACTATTCTTCGAATCTCCGCATCATCAGGTACGTATAAACGGTCCTTGAAATATAGACTTCCGTCTTCTTGTATTTTGAAATCAGTTGAAGTTTGCTCCGTCTGTGCATCTTTGATTTTCATATATAACTCATCATTTTCTTGCCCCCGTTTAATTTGTTCCAGTATTGTAGGTTGCAAAGTTAAAGCTGCTAACTGTGCTTCAACTTCTCCCAATTGCACTACCTCCACTTCCAACAATTGTAACTCCGCGCTTACCGCTTTTCGACTTAATGCATCAGCCACCACATTTGCTTTACCTGGGTGGTAACTAATTACACAATCGTAATCTTTAACAAGTTCTAACCACCGTCTTTGCCTCATATTTAGTTCCTTCTGAGTGAAGAAATATTTCAGGCTCTTGTGGTCAGTGAAAATTTCGCATCGTTCCCCATATAAATAATGCCTCCAAATTTTTAGAGCAAAAACCACAGCAGCTAGCTCCAAGTCACGAGTCGGATAATTCTTTTCATACTCCTTCAATTGCCGAGAGGCATAAGCTATCACACTTCCATGTTGCATTAGTACACATCCCAGACCATTCCTTGATGCATCGCTGTAAACCGAAAATCCTCCAGTCCCTGATGGTATTGTAAGAACTGGAGCTGAAGTGAGTCGCTTCTTTAATTCTTGAAAACTCTGCTCACACTCCTTGCTCCAATGGAATGGAACATTCTTCCTTGTTAGCTTCGTCAATGTTGATGCAATCTTTGAGAAGTCCTTAATAAATTTTCTGTAGTATCCAGCTAAGCCAAGAAAACTCCGTACTTCTGTGACATTGGTTGGTTGAGGCCAGTTGTTGATAGCTTCAATTTTGCTAGGATCTACGGAAATTCCTTCTCCAGAAACAATGTGACCCAAAAATGCGACTTGATTCGACCAGAACTCACATTTCTTGAACTTGGCATATAATTTATTTTTTCGTAATATTTCAAGAACTATCTTCAGATGTATTTCGTGTTCCTCCTTTGTCTTCGAATAGATAAGAATGTCATCAATGAACACAATGACAAACTTGTCCAAGAATTGTTTGAACACTCGATTCATTAAGTCCATAAATGCCGCTGGCGCATTAGTCACCCGAAAGGCATAACTAAAAATTCGTAGTGTCCATATCGGGTCCTGAACGCCGTCTTCGGAATGTCTTCTTTTCGAACCTTCAATTGATGATATCCCGATCGTAAATCTATTTTTGAAAACACTGTTGCGCCTTGTAGTTGATCAAATAAATCATCAATTCTGGGTAATGGATATTTATTCTTGATTGTTATTTTGTTCAGCTCTCTGTAATCGATACATAATCGCATCGATCCATCCTTCTTTCGTACAAATAGAACTGGAGCTCCCCAAGGAGAAAAACTAGGTTGAATAAATCCCTTCTGTAATAGATCATCCAACTGTTCTCTTAGCTCTTTCAATTCAGTTGGCGCTAACCGATAAGGAATCTTAGAGATTGGAGCAGATCCCGGTATTAAGTCAATTGTAAATTCAATTTCTCGATCTGGTGGTAATCCTGGTAAATCTTCAGGAAACACGTCAAGAAAATCACGCACCACTGGCACATCCTCTAATTTCGGAGATGAACGTTCTTCTGATTTCACTGCAAAAACTAGATAAGCTTTACATCCCACCTTGATCAAACGTTGTGCCTTTACCGCTGAAATTCTAGAAACATTTCTTCCTTTGATTGTTCCCACAAAAGTGAAAGGCTCATTCCCTTCAATATTAAACGTAACTGTTTTGCGATTACAGTCGATGACAGCTCCGTATTTCGATAGCCAGTCCATTCCAAGAATCACTTCATAATCATTCATTTGGAATGACTATTAAGTCAACGGACAATTCTTTTCCATTAATTAACAACGGAGAATTCCGTAAAACCAAATTGGTTCGCATCGCAACTCCGTGTGGAACAGTCACACTATATTCACAATCAGACAGGGTAGGTGTAATCCCGAGTCTCGCCACATATTTAGTGGATGCAAATGAATGCGTGGCTCCTGAATCTACTAAAATGCATGTCGGAAGTTTGTGAATAAGTATAATACCTGCCACCACGGATGGATTAGCTTTTGCTTCCTCTGCAGTCAATGTATACACACGTGCTGGCACAGTTGGTGGTTTCGCTTGAGCCCTAGCTTGATTTCCTGGTGTCTTCTCTGAACATGATCTTGCGTAATGTCCCGTCTTTCCGCATTTGTAACAGATAGCATTCTGTGAAAACCAAATACCCGAATGATGTCGTCCACATCTTGGGCAAACTGGCATTGGTGCTGGGGGTCTCCATTGATTAGGATTTTGTTGCTGAGGTGGTCCAGGCCTATTCTGAAAATTTGGCTTCCCACCTTTTGGAAAGAACTGTCGTTTCTGATTACCTCCACTCCACTTTGCTCCTTGCACAAACTTTCGCTTTGCCTCCTGAGCACGAATAATTCGTGTCTCAGCTTGTTCTGCCGCCATCGCTCGCTCCGCCACTTGAGCATATGTAGTTCCTTGTAGTCCGGCCATATTAACGTCACGATACAACTCCGGCTTTAGACCCTCAAGGAATCGTTCAATCTTTAGGGTATCAGTACTCACCATATGTGTCGCAAACCTTGACAGTTGTTCAAATTTTCTGATGTATTCCGCCACTGTCATCGCCCCTTGTTTGAGATTAATAAACTCATTCATGCGTTGGGCTCGCACAGGTGCAGTGAAGTATTTATTTCGGAACAGTTCCTTGAAACGTTCCCAACTCATGTTGATTGGATCCTCGATCGCCAAAATAGTGTCCCACTAATGTCCTGCACTTCCTCGCAGTAGAAATGCAGCACACAGAACTTTCTCATTCTCAGGAATTCTGCTATATTGGAACATACTCTCCAATGTTCTGAGCCAATCCTCAGCAGATGTTGGATCAATAGCATCCTCAAAAGTCGGTGGGTTTAGTTTGCGAAATCTTTCACCCACTGCTTCAACCCTATCAGTCTGAGAAATTCCGTTATTTCTTGTCCCCTCAGAGTTTTGCTGCTGAATCAATTCCCGAATCTGTTGAGACTGCTGACGTACTAATTCAGTAAGCTGAAGGATAGCCGAATCACGATTGTCAGTCGGGTTTACATTTTCGCCTTCATGATTGTTTCCTCCACTACCTTCTCCTCTAGTTCTAACCATGTTGTCTCTCTTACCCTATCAGTCCCTAAGGCCAATAAATCATGCAATGCAAGAAATTCATAACATCAAATAACTTACAAGCAAGGCTGTCTTCCGCGCTTTTGAGTGTGTACATGAACAGTCTACAGAAACTGCAACCGAAGCTCTGATACCAACCTGTGACGCCCCGCCATATACTACTATTTTCTTACGCTAACTTACGTGACTAAATAGAATATACAATATATTACATATGAAACATCGATAGAATTTTTCGATTTTACAAAGCACACCACACACAACTATTTTACAATGTAAACATTGTTCAAACTTTACATACTATACAAACCTATTTTACAAAAACACACTTAATTAAACATAATGCCCGCCGCACAGGTCGCATCCATGTACACACCACCCTCAAAAGTCACCGGAAGTTCCAGAAGGACCAGCCTCGTCATCTAAACATTTACGTACCGGATTCGCTACGTCTACAACACATAAAAACATGGGATGAGCTATAAAGCTCAGTAAGTAGAAATATGCATGTATGCACGTGCCCAAAATAGCAGAGGCATCCGCGCCAATGCTTTCTAATACTCTTATCCTTACATTATACTCATCTATTTCTCATCTTCATTAGGGCCCATAGCTACCTACTAAGCGCACCATCAAATCATGAGCTCAAATCCGACACGGATAAAATACGATAGTCGGCCCACGCTGGCTAAGATAAAACTAGGGTTTATCTCCAGTCCTATCATTCACCAGGTCGCCCCTCTATCAAATTACTTTCTTGGCACTATAGTTATACTATGTGCCTTCCCATTACCTAAATAATTTAGGTAAATATATTCGACGGTCTTACCCCCGTCATGGTGCCTTTGTAGAAGTAGCTATATTCTCATTCATCTACACTACATATAATTCGCTTTCAACTCGAGTAATACCATGCACGCTCATTCCTCAAAATACTCAATATGATTCGTGCGTGCACATGATCATGCTGCATAAATAATGCAACAATAAATATTCTAAACAATCGCATATAACGGATAATTTACACACCACGTATTCATCGAAGCAATTAGTCACGTAGCAATACACATATAAATCAATTTATGTGTTGTAGGTGAAATTCCCACTTACCTGATATCCTTAGCTTATCGTACGGTTACATCGCTAACCTTCAAACCCTAATTATAGAAACATATAAAATTAAAGTTCGTTAATTTAATTATAATTTCATGAAATTAGCTTAATTTGAAAACCCTAGTTTCGACTTTTATAAATTTCGAAACCCTAAAATTTATAACTTAACCTAAATTGGGAAATACCATTTCAGAGATAGATCTCGACATGTTAATAAATCTCGAACAGTACTTAAGGATTTCAAGATATTAATATCTCGACATTATACATAAATCTTGATACCATTAATAAAATAAATGTCGCTATGTATGTACAAAGGTTCGACATCTTGTTTCAAATTCATCAACATATCTCGAGATTCTATGTCAAAAATTCTTATAAATATCGAAACCATTTCACAAACATATCGACATCTTCTTACTCGACATTATCATTTAAAATTCATATAACTCAAACCACACAAACATTTCGAAATCCTCACATCATAAAACCACCTCGAGATTTCATGTCATAAATCTTTGTAAATGTCGAAATCATTTGACATCAACATCTTGACATTTATATATATATATCTCGATATTCATTGTTGGATAGATTTCGACACTTTCCAAATAACATTCGACATTTCATAATAATCTTTACACCAAACAAACATTTCACATCAACATGTCGACATTCTCATAATAATTCCAAAATCTTCTTCGTTATACTTCTCGACATGTAATAAAAATTCCAATACAATTAAACAACTTAAGATTTCGATATGATGTAACTCATGGGGTACCTCTCAATATCAACATCAAAGTAAGTCTCAACATTTTTTAAAAAACTCGAAACCATATCAACATCTTACAATCTTATTTCATTCGACATCTTTAACTACACAAAATACATAATACTCATGTTGACATCATTCTTTGTTATTCAAGGTTTCGACATTTATCATATTATACAATGAATCTTGGCATTCCATGATAATCTCGACCCCACTTCACATAAGACACACTCGACATTTCTTAGTGATCTATCTCGACATCTTTATTTAATTCGACATCCTCCTCACATTAACATGTCGACATTTAACAAACCCTAATCTTCCCAAATTCTAAACACTATTTACTTCAAAACCCTAAATAAACTTTCGATCAAAACCTTATAAATTAAAACACTTTAAAAATCATAAGAACACTTAAAAACATACCCAACTCTTAATGATGTTCTTCCCTATTCAAAAATCAAAAACCCTAACAAACACAAACTTACGTGAATTTCATGCTTAATAACACTTAAATAAGCCAACACCTAATTAAAAATATAAAGATTATAGTAGAAACTCTTACCAAATTCCAAGTTTCGTTAGAGATACTATTTGAGTTCTTCGTCTCCTTTCTAAACTTGTTAAACAAAAAAATTCATCTAACGGATTTCTTTCTTCTATGTTATTATCTTAAAGCTTTTAATTATTATTATTACTTTAGTTTATATTATTTGCTAGTTTCACTTTTAGGTTTGAGAGTTTGGACTCATTCCTTTCTTGATCATATATTAATTTCAATGATTAGGACATTTACTTACTCACTTAACAAGTATTATCCTTTGTTCACGTCACTTTAGTTCTATCATTAGATAAGTTCAAAACTTATTACTAAGAGATTTCGAAATCCCCTCACACACAACTATCTCATCATTATTTTCGATATCCTATTCGAGATGCTCAACCTCACAAGACACATATCGACATCATCTCATACTAACATCTCGACATCCTATTTCAACTAAATGTCGAGCTTCTTAATATTTCGACAATCTTAATAACTCATCTCGACATTCTTAAATACTAACTATACTTCAATTTCGAAATTCTCCTAATTTATACCAAAATCTTTCAAGATTCTCATAAAACCCTAATTAAATTTCGAAACTTATTACCACATCATAAAGTTCGAATTTTTATCCAAAAGAAACCCTAAATTTCAAACTTATAATATTAGGTATCATGTAGTCACGAAATTAAATAAATACTAAATATAAAAACACATAATATGCATGCAAATTTATTGGCCAACTTACACACGGGACCCGGGTATTACATTTACTACTTAGCGTTTACATCCATATCATACCGGGACCACTTCAAAGTGGTATCAGAGCCTACGCTTGACGTTACTAAGCGCTAAGAATCCTCTACAATGGATGTTACAATGGAGATGATGCAGAAGAAGAAGTCAGGACGGACTAAGCTAAGTGGATGTGCATGGGTTTTGGGAAGAAAGACAAAAGGGGGGAGATTGTTAATGTCGAAGATTTCAAAAATATTTTGCCTTTCTTCCCCAAAATATGTGGTGCACATACATACCAAAAATAGGAGATTGCAACTACCAAATATGGAAGATATGAGATCAACCAACAACGAGAGAAGATTCGAGTCAAATATTTACTATATTTGGGGAGCTTTTCAAGGAGATATTTTGGGAGATTATCAAGGGATCTCTTACCGATTCAGACGAGCCAAGGTCTATAAATAAGAATTATTTTCGAGCTTCAAACTACGACTTTCGAGAGAGTTTTCATGGAGTAACGTTTGAGCGATATATTGAGGAAAACAACGAGCGAGATCGAGCTTACATATTACGAGAGTCGTCTTTTTAGCCAAGTGTTTCTTTTGCAAAAGTCTTAGGACTTTGTAGGTTTGCAGAATCGTTAGATTCGTAGTTTGCAGAATCGTTTAGATTCGTAGTTTTTCTAGGCTTGAATTTTACTATCGCTTGATAGTTGTTTTTATAATCCATCGTTATAGTGGAATTCGCCATGAGGCACGCAGCAAGTTTCTAACTTGCTGCACAAAATTTATATCTTGTGTCTTTACGTTTTCATCGCTGAGTATTCTGTTTATTCCGCTGTGCGTTCATATGTTGAGAGTAATGTTGAGTCAACATTAGGTTCAACATATCAGTCACCAGTTTACTACTTAGCGTTTACATCCATATCATACCGGGACCACTTCAAAGTGGTATCAGAGCCTACGCTTGACGTTACTAAGCGCTAAGAATCCTCTACAATGGATGTTACAATGGAGATGATGCAGAAGAAGAAGTCAGGATGGACTAAGCTAAGTGGATGTGCATGGGTTTTGGGAAGAAAGACAAAAGGGGGGAGGGGAGATTGTTAATGTCGAAGATTTCAAAAATATTTTGCCTTTCTTCCCCAAAATATGTGGTGCACATACATACCAAAAATAGGAGATTGCAACTACCAAATATGGAAGATATGAGATCAACCAACAATGAGAGAAGATTCGAATCAAATATTTACTATATTTGGGGAGATTTTCAAGGAGATATTTTGGGAGATTATCAAGGGATCTCTTACCGATTCAGACGAGCCAAGGTCTATAAATAAGAATTATTTTCGAGCTTCAAACTACGACTTTCGAGAGAGTTTTCATGGAGTAACTTTTGAGCGATATATTGAGGAAAACAACGAGCGAGATCGAGCTTACATATTACGAGAGTCGTCTTTTTAGCCTAGTGTTTCTTTTGCAAAAGTCTTAGGACTTTGTAGGTTTGCAGAATCGTTAGATTCGTAGTTTGCAGAATCGTTTAGATTCATAGTTTTTCTAGGCTTGAATTTTACTATCGCTTGATAGTTGTTTTTATAATCCATCGTTATAGTGGAATTTCGCCATGAGGCACGCAGCAAGTTTCTAACTTGCTGCACAAAATTTATATCTCGTGTCTTTACGTTTTCATCGCTGAGTATTCTGTTTATTCCGCTGTGCGTTCATATGTTGAGAGTAATGTTGAGTCAACATTAGGTTCAACATATCAGTCACCAGTTTACTACTTAGCGTTTACATCCATATCATACCGGGACCACTTCAAAGTGGTATCAGAGCCTACGCTTGACGTTACTAAGCGCTAAGAATCCTCTACAATGGATGTTACAATGGAGATGATGCAGAAGAAGAAGTCAGGACGGACTAAGCTAAGTGGATGTGCATGGGTTTTGGGAAGAAAGACAAAAGGGGGGAGATTGTTAATGTCGAAGATTTCAAAAATATTTTGCCTTTCTTCCCCAAAATATGTGGTGCACATACATACCAAAAATAGGAGATTGCTACTACCAAATATGGAAGATATGAGATCAACCAACAACGAGAGAAGATTCGAATCAAATATTTACTCTATATGGGGAGATTTTCAAGGAGATATTTTGGGAGATTATCAAGGGATCTCTTACCGATTCAGACGAGCCAAGGTCTATAAATAAGAATTATTTTCGATCTTCGAACTACGACTTTCGAGAGAGTTTTCATGGAGTAACTTTTGAGCGATATATTGAGGAAAACAATGAGCGAGATCGAGCTTACATATTACGAGAGTCGTCTTTTTAGCCTAGTGTTTCTTTTGCAAACGTCTTAGGACTTTGTAGGTTTGCAGAATTGTTAGATTCGTAGTTTGCAGAATCGTTTAGATTCGTAGTTTTTCTAGGCTTGAATTTTACTATCGCTTGATAGTTGTTTTTATAATCCATCGTTATAGTGGAATTTCGCCATGAGGCACGCAGCAAGTTTCTAACTTGCTGCACAAAATTTATATCTATTGTCTTTACGTTTTCATCGCTGAGTATTCTGTTTATTCCGCTGTGCGTTCATATGTTGAGAGTAATGCTGAGTCAACATTAGGTTCAACATATCAGTCACCAGTTTACTACTTAGCGTTTACATCCATATCATACCGGGACCACCTCAGTATCTCCTCCTTCTGTAAAAATAAAGGACACTGGTAGAAATAAAATAGTCGTTTCTCGTCTCAAAATTATTGCTTCTACTTGCTCCCTAATGCCCATCACCTTTAGAAGTACTAACTAAGAAATTGGCTCTTCCTCAAACATAACAAAGAATCATTCTAAGACAAATGCCGATAGAAAGACTCGTAGGAAACAAGATCCAGCCATTAACAAGGCTTATAGTGCTATTCATGCTTGTTCTCATCTAAGGTATCCCGTAAAGATCCAATCCCCACACACCTAAGGAGATTATCAAATGAGAAGACATTTACCTCGATCAAGCCTACCAAAGCATTTGCCTGCGCTGAAATTCAACTTCCCTGCCAGGTTCAACCTTATGGATTCCTAAATCTTCGCTTAAGAAAACAAAACCCACAAAGGCCAAGTCTCATAAAGAAGGAAAACCCAAATCAACTTCTTCAAAGATGGCTTGGGTACCTAAAACTCCTCTGACTAACAATTTAGGAACCAAATCCAAACCACTTAGTATATCTGCTAATCTGAGAGGACCCATTCTCAAGTGGGTGCCTAAAGCTCCCTAATTTGTTTTTTGCAGATCCATCATGTGTGGTACCTTGACTCCCGTTGCTCCACACACATGAGTAGGAATAAAGAGCTACTGAGCCAACTACCAAGACCGTCGCCATGGGAAAGTCAGATTCGAAAACAACGATTCAACTCCGACTTTGGGATACGGAGACATCATTCTGGAGAATCTGAAGATCAAAGATGTCTCATTTGTCAAAGGCCTCCGCCGTAACTTGTTCAACATAGGCCAGTTCTGCAAAAAGGATTCCAGGTGGTCTTCCTTGCTGACCGGTGCAGAATTTTGGACAGTCAGGACAAAGAACTACTACAAGGAATTCGGAAATCAAATATATACACGATCAACCAGATGTCCGTGCGGCCTTCGACTGCTGTTTGCCTTATTTCTCAGACAAATATTCAGAGGAACAGCCTATGGCATCAATGGGTATCTCATCTTAACTTCAAAGCTCTACAGCGCTTTCCCGCCAAGTAGTTGGTTCACGGTCTACCAGCAAATTTGATGGCGCAAGAGCATCTCTGTTCGGCGTGTCAGCTTGGAAAAATGAAGCGAGCCTCTCATCACGTCAAGACAGTTGCTTCTACTTCACGTCCCTTTAATTACTTCACATGGACCTCTGTGGACCTACGCAAACACAGAGTATCAACTGACGTAGGTATATGCTGGTCATTGTCGACGACTTTTCTCGCTACACATGGACGAGCTCCTCCGAGCAAAAGATGAGACCGGGGACTTGATCGCAAATTTTGTGAACACGACTCAGAACCTCCTGGAGCAGTCTATCAAAGTCATTCGAACCGACAATGGCACTGAGTTCAAAAACAAGTTCCTCAGTGACTTCTACCAAAAACTTGGACTCTTCCTCAGCGATTTTCAACAGCAAAGACGCCTCAACGGAATGGGGTAGTTAAAAGGAAGAACAGAACTCTAGCAGAAGCCCCGTGTACGATGCTGATTCATTCCGGCCTCCCACACTTCATTTGGGATGAAGCAGTAAATATCGACTGCTTCACTCAGAACAGGACGGTAGTTCACAAACGCTTTGATAAAACTCCGTACAAGATCATCAACACGCGAGTACCCAACATTTCTTTCTTTAAGGTCTTCGGGTGCAAGTGTTTTGTGGCGAACGATAGATAACAATGTGTTAACTTCAACCCTAAAGCATTCGAAGCCACTTTCCTCGGGTATTCTTCAACTTCTAAGGAGTACAAAGTATACTTCAAGTCCAACCGAACAATCGAGGAAAACTATAATGTCACATTCCAAGAAGTGGCACATATGGCTCCTGTACACCTCAGTTCAGGACACGTGCCTAACCAGATGGCTTTTGAATACGACAGTTCAGAACCCACTGGTGTGTTGGCACAAGACAAACGAAGAACGGCAACAACGCAGCCTTTAATGTCAGAAGAAGCTATGAGAATTGCTCTAGAAGAATTAGACTCTCTCTTTTTTGAGTCCGTATATCGGCTAGACACCATCGATACCAAATATAGTGGATCCCCCACTCGCCGAAGCCGATGTACCAAGTTCTTTTGATGTCCCCACCTCACCAGATTCAGAATTGCCACAGAATACTGCTACACCAACCATGGATGTTGAGAGACCATCATCAGAGTCGCTCAACTCAAGTACAGAATGGTATTTCCTCAACCGGATGAGCAGCCTCAAATCACTTGAGACCACGATCCACAAATGGCTGATGCCTCAAGCTCGGTCTGCCTCTGAGCGCAAGTGGACTCGAGCCTACCCAGTCGATCAAATAATTGGTGATCTTTCGAGTGGAGTACGGACAAGAAATTAGATCGGACTATTCAGCTGCTTCTTAAGCCAAGACGAGCTTACCAAGGTAGCAGACGCACTTAAGGACACGAATTGGTTACCGCTATGCAATATGAGCTCAACCAATTCGAATGGCTGCAAGTGTGGAATTTAGTACCGAGACCACATGGAAAACCATCATTGGAACGAAATGGGTGTTCAAGAAAAAGAAAAATGAAGATGATGAAGTAATCAGGAATAAAGCACGACTCGTCGCTAAAGGGTACAACCAACAGGAAGAAATCGACTACGACGAGACGTACGCTCCAGTTGCTTGAATCGAAGCCATCAAGTTATTCTTGGCTTATGCGGCCCATAAGGACTTAAAGGTCTACCAAATGGATGTAAAGACCACCTTCCTCAATGGCGTGTTGAAAGGAGAATTCTATGTCGCTCAGCCAGAAGGCTTCATCTTTAAAGATCACCTCGATTACGTCTATCGATTGGATAAAGCTCTCTACAGACTAAAACAAGCCCCTCGTGCTTGGTATGATGTCCTGAGCGAATTTCTCGTGAAGTCTGGATTTATCCGATGAACAATTGGTACGACTCTCTTCATCAAATGGAAAGACAAGGATTTTATGATCGTCCAAGTATACGTCGACGACACTATCTTCGGCTCTACTAATCCCCGACTATGCCAGAAATTCGAGATCTCATGAAGACTAAATTTGAAATGAGCCACCTGGGAGAGATGCAGTTCTTCCTAGGACTTCAAGTCCGGCAGCTTGAAGATGGAATTTTCATAATTCAGACCAAGTATATCAGAGACATCCTGAAGAAATTCTTTCAAGACCAGAGGAAGCCTCTCAGCACTCCCATGGCGACAAGCTGCAAGTTGCATGCCGATCCCTCTAGAAAAGCGGTTGACATCACACTCTATCGCAGCATCATCAGGTCTCTTCTGTATCTCACCTCGAGTCGGCCGGACATCATGTTTGCCACTTGTCTCTGCGCTCGTTTCCAAGCAGATCCCAAAGAATCCCACATGCTAATGATCAAGCAGATCCTGCGCTACCTCAAGGGCACTTCAATCATAGGATTGTGGTATCCTAAGGGAACGAATTTCAAACTTATCGGCTACACTGATGCTGATTATGCAGGTTGCCGAATGGATAGGAAAAGCACGTCCGGGGGTGCTCAATTTATAGGCGAAAAGTTGGTCTACTGGTCATCCAAGAAGCAGAATTGCGTTTCCACATCAACGGCTGAGACAGAATACGTCGCGGCCGCCAGTTGTTGCTCGCAAATGCTATGGATGCGGACTCAGCTTCAAGATTATGGGTACAATTTAAATAATATACCCATCTAAAGTGATCGTCAAAGTGCCATTGCCATAACGTGCAATCCTGTTCACCATTCACGCACTAAATACATAGACGTAAAATATCACTTTATTAAAATCACGTAGAAAAAGGCACAAGTGATATGTATTTCATGAACACGGAATATCAACTAGCCGACATTTTCACCAAGGCATTGTATGAAAATCGATTCCAATTCCATGTCGGTATATTTGGCATGTTGAATCTTTCGTGATATGTGCCTTACCTGATTCTCTGTGCTTTCCTATACTCTATTCTATGTGTTTTTCGTACCTGAATGCTATATTTTGCATGAAACCTAAATACACTATATAATAATACAATAGAAAAATAAAGAATCTCAAAAATATTATACATATACTTATAATATTGGGGGAATGACGATATCTTTGGTTGCTCAATCTAAGTCCCAAATGGATTTCCTCGACATGCAACTGATAATTTACTTAATCTTGTCAGTCTAAGTCGCATTCTTGTGTCTAAAGGTCATCAGTTCGGTTCACTAGACACAAAGCCACTTCATATATGTGAGGATTCTAGCCTTTTATTTTCACTCAACGGACTTATTCTTGAGCGAGTCACACATCAGTTGCTTGTCTTAACTAGTGACTCTTGGCCTCTTTCTCGCCTCGCGTTCGATCGTTTGGAAAATGATTAGGGCGCTTACGAAATTCCTCATTTGGCCAAATAAAGATCTTTCACTCCTTCAACATAGCCTTTAGTCATCCATTTACGCTTTCTCCGAATACCTTTTCTTCATTTGAAACTCATTCGAGCCTTCAACCGATTGTCTAAATCTTTGGAGGGTTGTTAAAACGAGAAAATGAGAGGGAGAAAAGAAGAAAATAAGAAAAATACGACAAAAGAAGGTGGAAAACGTACACGAGGAATGCTCAACGCACAAAAAGCAGTCCAAAAGAACGTGTCCTCCCAATTATTGAGAACTTTCAGAAATCATAAGAAGAGGGGCATGGATCTTGCTGTAAACTTCTCCATTGATAATCTCGTACGCTCGTCAGAACGGCTGGAAAGAGGAGCACGGCGAAGTGAACTTCTCCAACGATAATCCGGTCTTATATCGCAAGAAGAGGAGCACGGACTTGGGTTCGAATTCCATAACTGTCAACTTCTTTAAATTGATAAACTCTGAAACCTCTCTAGGGATTAAGAGAAAAGGAGCACGGTATCGGCCTAAGAACTAACAAAAAGAACTTCGCCTTAGATAATCTCTCAGCCTCGTTGAGAAGCGAAGCTTCAGCTTGAGCAAGTGTAGTAAAACAAAAAAAAAATAATAAGGATGAGAAAGACAAAAGAAGAAAGAATAATATGCCGACAAAGGAGAGCGACTAAGAAAAGGAAGATGATGATATTAAGTCCACAATCCCAAAATTTTCCTTCCCTTCTAAGTCAAAGCCGAATTAAAATCCCTCGTAGTCCCTTTGGTGCCAAATCGACGATGTTTCGCTTAGGTTAAATGATTAAAAGCTCCTCGATCACAGGTAAATTGACTTAAAATTGCTTGTGTTGACTTGAGTGATATAAATATAAAAATCCCAAGGTAAAAATAATTGAGCGCTAGAGCGAACCTAGTGAGAGTTGTCGAAATGGATCATTCTATGAACATAGGACTTTAGTGTGTCGAAATGACTTGATGGCATATGATCTTTTCAAGTGTCTTGTGAAATTTTAGGCGTGACGTTGATCGAAGCAAAATAAGCTGACCCCATAACATTAATAATATTAATATACATAAGAAAATTAAAAAAAGTATAATATAAACAAATAAAAAATATACATATATATGAAAATATTTCTTGAATTTTCTATATTATTTTTTTGTATACTAAAATAAAAAAAATTATTTAATTAAAAAAATTCGCACATTATGTCATGCAAATTTATTTTGCATCTACACTGAATTATATAAATGCGATACTTTTGCATCTCATAATTTGCACATTATGAATGCATGTTTTAGCTTGCATTGGTACTGAACAGAATGCGAATAGTTGTTATTGCTCTCGTGATTTTTCGCATGCTTATATGTTAGATTCTAGGTAGTTTAAACCTGTGAAAACTCGTATGCTATTTGCAGTGAGACCATTAGATGTGTTTATCTGGTTCAAAATCTGTGTCTTATATAGTTTTGGTGTTTTTGATCATTCTGATAGTATAGATTTTCGATTATCTGCGTTCTAAAGTCAGAATCTAAGTTTAGATTAAATCTGGGTTTTTGAACGTTTGAAGCAGTCGAAGAACTTTTTCGATCACAAACATTCCTAATTGAATTCCGATTTAATTAAGATACTGTTGGGATTGTAAAAGATTCGTTCGCTCAATTTTGACTTAGTCGCTAAGATAGATGATTGAATCGATTTACTTACCATCGAGAAATCTAATTAGAATTTTATGCGAGCAAAAAATTAATGAGTGGAATAGATAAAATAGATGAAATTAAATTTCGAGCGCAAAACTTATCATCGAAAACAGCACTTTTGATTCCAATTGTTTTTGTGGGTCGTAAAATCTTTATCGGCGATAAAATTAATTTTTCGATGTTAAATTTCTCGATCGTAAAATACGCAGCGATGTTCGACCGGAAATTTTCTCGGCGACTGACTTAGTTTTTTCGTTGACTATTTTCTCGATCGACAAACTTCGCAGCGAAAACAAATTTTAAAATCGAAAAACTTTGTCGCTCGATAAATTTCACGACGAAAAGATTTATTCACGCACAAAAAATTTCTCGATCATAAGTTTACACGGAGATTAATTTTCTCGATCGTAAATTTACATAGAAATTTTTCTCGATCATAAAATTGATCATCGATAGTACTGCGTCTAACACTTCAACACTAGAAAAATTTCTCTAAGTCTTTCATACTGTAGCGAACTTAACGAATAAAATTTTTCGATCGCAAAATACAAGGAGACTTTTACTCGAAATTAACATATAGGAAATTAAAATTGAGAATTCAATTTTCAAGCATAAAAAGTCACGGAGTGAACAGTGGGTTTCTCGCGCCCAACACTTAGCAAAATTTTCGATACAACTTGTTAGGTCCCTAGACTATCAACTCTAAGATCCTACAAGCATGAATTCTAAGTAATTCGATTAGAATGATTATGAATTATAACTCGATTGAAAAACTCCAAGTAAGAACACGAGAGAGAACTCGAGTAGAGTGAGAAAGTTGCTAATGATTCTCTCTCTAGAAATTGAATTGCAAGCATTTCGGATCGATCTATTAAGCATAATGTGTGTACAAGTATTTATACCAAACATACTTGGTATAAATACAATCTAAGTCCTAATCTAAGGACAAATACAAATAAAGCCCCTAATTATAAGGATAGCTAATGTAATCAAAGCACAACTAAAACTAATATTCTACATTCTCCCTCGTTGTGCTTGAATACCTTTCCGAGCCATATGTCCTCGTCGGGCAAAGTAAGACCTGCCAAACCCAGCGCGTGCTCGAAGTTTCTAATTCTGTTCCTCGGCTCCAGTCGCTCCTCGATGTCCTCGAGAATTTCCATTAGAAGCGGTGGTTCTCTCGCGAACCTGTGAAGCTTAAGCATGGTCTCTCTGTTGATCTCTTCCAATCTCTTCTCGATATTCTTCCTGATGACCTTGAGCGTCCCATCACAGAATTTATAAATCTCAGTCTTCAGCATCATCCTAGTCTTCTTAGCAATTGGATTGTGGTAGGTGATCCCTAAGACTGAGCTGATTTGCACGTGATTGTTGGAAAGCCCTTCGACCTCAGGTCCTCTGTTGAGCGGATCGGTCATGTTGGCCTTCTTCATATTGTTCTCCAGAGCCATTTGAAGGTCGCGTGCGGCATGGTACTTGACCTGGCGCATCATGAACCGATAGAGTCACTCGAGTCCTTCTTTCTTCATGAAGCCTTGAGGACCCTTGTACTTCTCTACGTATAATTGGTAGAGATGGTACACCTCCTCGGTAGGGAGGTAATGTAGGTCGCTCTCGCTTAGCTCTTCTCGAGTTATATCTACTCGCTCTATGACGTAGAAGGGTGTTGTAAGACCTCCTTTAGCACAGTAGACACTTAGTAGCTGACATATAGGAGATAGACTCTTGTAATGACTCTTCGCTTGTCCTTTTGAAATCCCCAACGTCACATCCGGTCCAAGATGGGTTAGCATCCAGATATAGGTCATTCTCTTCTGTTGATCCCAGTGAGAGATCCCTCTGAGCTCGAACTCGTTCAACTTCTTGATTTTATTCGGTGACCTTCATATTCTCTGACGAACTTCTTCCAGGAATGGGATTTCAATCCTTATGTTTTCCCACGGCGTGTCGATTCGAACGGATCCAGGCATTAGTCTCATAGGAGAATCCGCTCGTTGAGCAATCTGCTGTGGAAGCCCTTCTGGAATCTGTTAATGGTCTTCACCTTCTTGAAGTTCTTCGTCGTCTATCAAAAGTAAGTCCACCGAGGCTTGTTGTAGGAAATGTCGAACGTCCTTGAGTCGTTGTCTTTGAACATCATCGGGCATGGTATGAGTCATCCACTGTCCTTCAAATATGTATCTGTCGAGGAACTCATGTGGGTTGACACCATGTCCAGATGTTTCGGATTGGTCTGGAGCGGTCGAGCTGGGAGTGGCCTGAGTAGCTGCCAAGGCCACGAGCATTGCGACACTTGCTTCTTCTTTCGGAAGCAAGGGGCTTGTGAAGGTCAATGGTGGTGTGGACGGAGGTGTCCTTAGGTGAAAAGATGGTGGTTCGATCGGGGTTAGAGTTTGGGTGGTGGTTGTTTGTGTACTTGGTTGTGAGGTTTCAACAACTCCAGCACTTATCTTCGTCGCGCCCGAGCTCTGTCTCTGACTTGTAGTTTGTATCCTAGGCCTAGGCCTTCTCTCCCCCACATGACGGCCTTGATTATCTGGGTCGTCATGTCTGTGTTTGGAGTGGGAGCCTCGACATGATTCATTGGGGTCAGGACAGTCTACGAGACGGCGGAAGAGATCTTCTTCTTCCAGCGTTCGTGTGGTCAGCCCAAGTAATCGGGCGACTAAAATGGAGTGGTGGTCGCTGATGGGTACGATTGCACGGTTTTTGAGGTTGTGTGGGTTGAATTGGTGTAAAGGTAAGTTGCAAGGTATGTCCGGACGACTGGGCCTCAGAGATAGGTGCTTTCCCGGTATCTCGTCGGGATATCTCTATGGCTGAGTGAACTCTCTCCATAAATTGTTCCTGGAAAGCTGAGAGAGCAGAGGAGAGAGCTGCCTGTTGACGAGCTTCCGTCATGAACGGGATGGAAGGAACCTCCCTAGATGGTCCAGGTCGACTAATATCGCCTGTTGACAACCCTTGAGCCAACACTGGCTTCTCAGGCTGGCTCGTAGTCACTTGAGGTTGTGACTGTCCAAGACTTCCATTCAATCCTCGAGTCGAATCTTGATTCTCATCTATGGACGTTGGGGCAGGTTCTGATTGAACCTGCGGACCAGACACAGGGATTCCAGAGCCGGTCACGTCATGTTGAGGCTTAAGAATGAGCGAAGGAGGGCCCTCAGCACTTGGAGTGATAAGCGGCGCTCTGTCTAATGTGGTGGTGACAGTTGTGAAGATAGACTCGAATGGTATACTTAGTCGCCTTGGAGTTCGTCTTATCAAACGAATTTCCTCATTTGACTCAGTGTTTGATGAGGTGGTCGTGTGAGGTGATGATCTATGTGCAACATCCTCACGGGCTTGTTCTATCACCAGAGGTTCATTGGGCTGAATCGTTGAGATTAGAGCCTCGGTTTCTTGCGTTGTAGCTAGTGGAGGTGAGCTGTGCCCCGTTTCTGCTGGAGGCTGTGCTTCCAGTGGCAGGATCTCCTCAATAGATCCTTGGAACACGCCTACAATAATGGGCACTTCCACTTGGAGCTCCTGAACTTGAGCTTTAACTTCCAACTCGTCGGCAACTTCGTCGATCATCGTGGCTTCAATATCTTGTTGTTGAGCTTCTTCAGTTGGAGGCTCCTGTTCAAGTTATTTGGCGACTTCATCAATCATCTCAGCCTTAGGACTTGGTTGCTGTTGTTGAGGGCTCACTGCGAAGTTTGTCGCGGGCCCTCGAATCATCTGTTCTGTGAGATGATTCTCCCGGCAGTATAGCCTATAAATGTCTCCCGAGGGATCGGCAAGACGAAGCAGCTCGAATGGGATGGCCATTGATGGTCGATCAAGTTCTGACAGTCTGGGATTGTGGAAGAACTTGAGCTTGGTCGGCTGGTAGCTTCCTCCAGGAGGCGAGCGAGGAATGTTCTCGTACATCTCCATCTATTGAGCAATGATAACAAAAAACCATCTCGCATATGGAACATTCTTTGAGCGCTTGTTCTCTTTTATTCTGATCTGTTCTGCCAAATCGTTCCAGATCAGCTGTGCGAAATCATAGTTCCGCGATAACACTATTCCATGACAGATCCGAAGAATGTTGTCATTGCCCTTGTCAAATCCAGCGTGCTTTGGCGATAGACACTTGTTGATAATTCCAAACATCGTCTTCCAAGGATTAGGGATCCCATTGCTCTGTACTTGAGCTAGCTTGACGAGCGGTGGTCGGTATCCCATGTGTAAGAAATCTTGCACCGTTTCCGCATCAGTTGGTAAGGGGTCGTAGTTGTGACTGAAGGGGAGGTCGAGGACGAGCCCAAAATCGTTCTTGTTCATGTTTATGTGCCTCGTCCAGATGCAGAAGTGAAACTGTAAGCTCCTTCGACTACGACACTCCTGATCATCCCCCAGAACTGTTGGAGGTATACCATTGGCACAGAGGCCGTCACCGTAAATGCGTGCCAAAGGGGATGGCCTTGGAGTATTGAGACTATGATCTCGTCTGGACATCGAAATATCATCAGATCGAGTTGATAGTTTGTGTCCTGTACGCTGAGGTACATGTTATGCTCGTAGATGTGATTGTATCGAGGGTAATGATCCATCTGAAATGATAAGAAGGAAGAAAGCTCATTAGTTCAAAAATAATTGAGTCGAAATGAATTATAATATCAAACTATAATTGTCTGTCAATTTATAACAAGTTTGATAATATTTTGAAATTGGAGATATGTATGGTGCACATAGGTTATACGAAGTAAAGATTAAGGTCATTATAAAATTTCGACATTCAAATAGAAGGCAAATAACATTTATGTCGAAAATATTCTAAGTGTTGAAGAACACTATTCACTCCGCTAGAATTTGCCCTCCAGATTTGAGAAATCAATTTTAATTTCCTCAGTGCTAATTTTGAATTAAAGTCTCCGTTCAATTTTGCGATCGAAAATTTTATTCGCTAAGGTCTGCTACAGTGAAAAGTCTTAGAGAAAATTTTTCTGAGTGTTTGAACCTAAAACGTGGTACTGTAGCCGAGAAATTTTACGATCGAGAATTTTACGATCGAGAAAAGTTTTCGTGTAAATTTACGAGAAAATCAATTTCCGCGTAAATTTACGATCGAGAAATTTTTCGCGCTTCAATAAAATTTTTCGTCGTGATTTTGTCGAGCGTGAAAATCATTCGATTTAGAAAAATTGTTTTCATTTCGAAGTTGTCGATCGAGAAAGTAGTCAGCGAGAAACTAAGTTAATCGCCGAGCAAATTTATGATCGAACAAAATTATAGCTGCGTTTTTACGATCGAGAATTTTTAGCGTTGAAAAATTAATTTTATCACCGCTAAAATTTGCGACCGAAATTAAATTTGAAATCGAAGATACTATTTACGATGGTAAGTTATTCGCTCGTAAAAGAATTGTATCTTTTTATCTATTTCACTTAATAATTTTTCGCTCGCGTAAAATCAAAATTAGATTTATCGATGGTAAGTGATTTTGCGACCTACGTCATCTATCTTAACGACTAAGCCAAATTTTAGCGATCGAAAATCTTTATGGTGCAAACAGTATCTCAATCCAATTGAAATTCGATTGAAACTGTTTGATATCGAGAAAGTTATTTGACTGTTTCAAACATTCAAAAACCCAATTTTTAGTCGAAACTTAAATTTTAGCTCTAAAACGTAGAAAGTCGAAGATCTATACCATCAGAGTGACCGCAAACACAAAGACTATCTTAACTTGTAAATCAAAACCCATCCTAAGCACATAATCAAGTCTAAATCGTTAGAAAATAGCCTTCGAGGCTTCATAGTTAATAACAGAGGAAATCTAACAGAAAATCTGGCAAGAAATTACAGACTGTATATACAAATTGAAATCAATCAGACGCAAACCCCTAAAGGATGTCGAATCTACCTTTGAAAGACGAAAACTGTAAGATTTAAAGATTTTGAGTGAGATTTTGAGTTCGTCTTTCGTTTCTGAGTTTTTCGCTCGAGAAATTTTAATCGACACTGTTATAAGGGTTTTGCGTGAGATAAGTTTTTCGACTGCAAGCATTAACTTTGTTTAAGTGGGCTGATTAGACGTTATCGATGCTTAGCAATTTTCAGGCCAAATACTGTTTACAATCGAGAAACTTATGATCGAGAATTATCTTTTCTATCTAATTTTTCGATGGTAAGTATTCTTATATTTTCAGAGTGACCCCTATTTGATTTAAAATCACATATTTACTCCCCATGCAGTAAAACTAAAATGCAATTAACTCCCTGAAATTCCGGCAGTGACATCTGGCTCCAAATCCGATTTTCGAAAAATCTGCATTACTTTGATAAAATGTCCAGAATGATAGAGTTAATCAACAAGTAATTTTAATAAGGCTTCCCCCTTAACTTTTGTATCAATGCCGTAAGCTCCAAAACGAAAGAAAATCGTGAAGTCCTCCTCGTTGAATTGTGTTGTAGCAAAGAGTCCGAATCGAAAATATCTGCAACACTTAGAGGAAAACATCAAAAATATTTGGATCTGAAGGCATAATATTTTGTTAATGCTCCCCCTCAAATAATGCACCTTAATTGATTTAATCATATAAACGAGTAAATCAATATAAGTAGCAAACATTCAAAACGCGCAATTTTGATCAATGTAGATTAGATACATGGTCCCCTAACCATGGAATTAAACTTATGCGCGAGGGTATGAACAAGAACAATATATCGCATTTAATCAATTCTGTGTAAATGCAAAGAGGATTGCATATCAGAATGTGCGAATTATCTTTTATATATAATTTTTTTTTTAATTTTTTTTAGTTTTTTTCATATCATATAATAAAAAGAAGAATAGGAATAAAGATTTCAAGAAAAATTATCATTTATCTATATAATTTTTTTTCGTATGAATAATATTAATATTATTAATAGTATGAGGTCAGATTATTTTGCTTCGATCATTGTCACGCCGATAAACTAAAGTTCTACGTTCATAGAATGGTCCGTTTCGACAACTCTCACTAGGTTTCACTCTAGCTCTCATTTATTTTTACCTTGGGATTATTATATTTATATCACTCAAGTCAACACAAGCAATATTAAGTCAGTTTACCTGTGATCGAGGCGCTTTTAATCATTTCACCTTCGCGAAAGACCGTCGATTTGGAATTAAAGGGACTTTGAAGGATTTTAATTTGGCTCTGACTTGGAAGGGAAGGAAATTTTTGGGAAAAGTGATCTTTCTATCATCTTCCATTTCTTCGTCTTTTTCATTCTTTCGGCATTTTTTCCGTATCTTTTGCTCAAGTTGAAGCTCCGCTTCTCTACGAGGCTGAGAGATTATCTAAGGCGAAGTTCTTCTTGTTGGTTCTCGGCCGATACCGTGCTCCTTTTCTCTTAATCCCTAGATAGGATTCCGAGATTATCGATTTGAAGAAGTTCACAGTTATGGAATTCGAACCCAAGACCGTGCTCCTCTTGTCGTTTCTCAATATACGACCAGATTATCGTTGGAGAGTTTCACTTCGTGGTGCTCCTCTTTCCAGCCATTCTGACGAGTGTACGTGATTATCGGTGGAGAAGTTCACAGCAAGATCCATGCTCCTCTTCTTATGATTTCTAAAAGATCTTAATAATTGGGAGGTTCTTTTGGACTGCTTTTTGTGCGTTGACCATTCCTCGTGTGCGTTTTCCACCTTCTTTTGTCATCTTTTTCTTTGTCATATCTTTTTCTCCCCCTCTTTTTCTCGTTTGAACATCCCGCCGAAGATTTAGATGATTGGTGGAGGCTTAAGGGGGTTTCAAATGAAGAAAATGTATTTGGAGAAGGCTCAAAATGGATGACTAAAGGCAATATAGAAGTATTGAAATTTTCTATATGGCCAAGTGAGGAGTTTCCTAAATTCCCTAATCATTTTCCTAACAATCTAACGCAAGGCGAGTATGAGGTCAAGAATCACTAGTTAAGACAAGCAATTGTATGTGACTCGCTCAAGAATAAATCTGGAGAAAGGAAAAATAAGACGGCTAGAATCCTCACTTATATGAAGTGGCTTTGTGTCTAGTGGAGCAAAATGATGACTTTAGACACAAGAATGCGACTTAGACTGACAAAATTAAGCAATTAACCAGTCGCATGTCAGGGAAATCTATTCGTGACATAGATTGATCATCCTAAAGATATCGTCATTCCCCTAATATTATGGGTATATGTTTTTTGGATTTTACTTTATTAGGATAATTTTATTTGTTATATAATTTTTCTTTGTAATTTTTTTTTTCATTTTTCACGCAAGATATAGCATTTAAGAGCGAAAACACATAGTATAGGACATACGAAAGCACATATGAGCGCGTAAAGCACATATTACGGAAGAGTCAACATGCCTAATTTTCCGACAAGAAATTGGAATCGTTTTTCATCCAATGCCTTGGTGAAAATGTCAGCTAGTTGATACTCCGTGTTCACAAAATACATGTCGATCGTGCCTTTTTCTACGTGATCTTTTATAAAATGATATCTAACATCTATGTGTTTTGTGCGTGAGTGGTGAACAGGATTACACGTAATCGCAATGGCACTTTGGCTATCACTGTAAATGGGTATATTATTTAAATTGTACCCATAATCGCGAAGATGAGTCCGCATCCATAGCATTTGAGAGCAACAGCTGACAGCTACGACGTATTCAGCCTCAGCCGTCGACGCTGAGACGCAGTTCTGCTTCTTGGATGACCAGTAGACTAGCTTTTCGCCGAGAAATTGAGCGCCACCAGAGCTAATTTTCCTGTCCATTCGGCAATCTACATAATCAGCGTCAGTATTGCCGATTAATTTGAAGTTTGTGCCCTTAGGATACCATTAACCTAGGGTTGAAGTTCCCTAGAGGTAGCGAAGAATCCATTTGACCGCGAGCATGTGAGAGTCTTTGGGGTCGGCTTGGAAATGGGCACAGAGGCAGGTGGCAAACATAATATCCGGCGGGCTTGAGGTGAGATAGAGAGAGCCGATGATGCTGCGATAAAGTGTGATGTCGACCGCTTTTCTAGTGGGATCGGCATCTAACTTGCAGCTTGTTGACATAGGAGTGCTGAGAGGCTTGCTCTGATATTGATGGAACTTCTTCAGAATGCCCTTTATGTATTTTGTCTGACTTATGAATATGCCATCTTCGAGCTGCCTGACTTGGAGTCCCAAGAAAAATTGCATCTCTCCCATGTGACTCATTTCAAACTTGCTCTTCATTAAATCTCCGAACCTCTTGCAGAGCCATGGATTTGTTGATCTGAAGATGATGTCATCTACGTACACTTGGACGACCATCAGATTTTTGTCTTGCCATTGATGAAGAGAGTCGTATCGATCGTTCCTCGGATGAATCGAGACTTCACAAGGAAATCGCTCAAGACATCATACCAAGCACGTGGAGCTTGTTTCAGTCCGTAGAGAGCTTTATCCAATCGATAGACGTGATCAAGATGTTCTTGATCAACAAAGCCTTCTGGCTGAGCGACATAGACTTCCTCCTTTAACACGCCGTTGAGAAACGCGGTCTTAACGTCCATTTGGTAGCATTGAAGTCTTAATGAGCCGCATTTGCCAAGAAGAGGCGAATGGCTTCGATTCGGGCGACAGGAGCATATGTCTCGTCGTAGTCAATGCCTTTCTATTGGTTGTAGCCCTTCGCAACCAGTCTTGCTTTATTCCTGATCACTTCTCCATCTTCATTCTTTTTGTTCTTAAACACCCACTACGTCCCGATAATTGTTTTCCCATGCGAACGTGGTACTAATGTCCACACTTGGAGACGCTCGAATTGGTTCATTTCTTCTTGTATTGCTATTACCCAATCCGGGTCTTTAAGTGCGTCTGCTACCTTGGTTGGCTCATTTTGGCTTAAGAAGTAGCTGAAGAGACTGCGTTGATGTCTTATCCGTACACCACTCGAAGGATCACCAATTATTGAGCACCCGGATGTGCTCGAGTCCACTTTTGCTCATGAGGCAAGGCTGAGGTAGATGCATCAGCCATTGGTGGACCGAGATTTCCAATAATCTCATGTTGTTCATTAGATTGAGGTAGTTCTATTTCTGCACTTGAATTTAGCGAATCTGATGATACTTCCTCAACAACCATGGTAAGTTCTTCAGTGTTCTATGGTAATTCTGAATCGGGTGAGGTGGGGACATTTGAAGAGCTAGGTACATCGGCCTCGTTGAGTGAGGGATCTACTAAAGGTGTAGTAGAAATGGTGTCTGGCCGATATACGGGCTCAAAGAGAGAGTCCAAGTCATCTAACGTAAGTCTCATAGCTTCTTCTGACGTTGAATCCTGAGTTGTTGCCATCTTCTGTTGCTTTTGTGCCAACACACCAGTGAATACGGGTTATGAACTGTCGTATTCAGAAGCAATCTGGTTAGGCACGGGTCCTGGATAGATGTGCCGAGAAGCCATCTCTTCCACTTCGTAGAAAGTGACATTGTAGCTTTCTTTGATAGTTCGGTTGGACTTGCGTATACTAGGTACGCCTTTGAAGTTGAAGAATACCAGACAAAAGTGGCTTCGAATGCTTTAGGGTCGAACTTAGCACGTTGCTCTCCGTCGCTCTCCTTTGGGTAGTCGCTTGTTAATGATCTCGAGTCTTATCGAAGCGCTTGTGAACCACCGTCATGTTCTGAGTGAAATAGACAGTATTTACTACTTTAACCCAAAGGAAGTGTGGGAGACCGGAATGAATTAGCGTCGTACGTGCGGCTTCCACTAGAGTTTTGTTCTTCCTTTGTCTGTTCGGATGGTTTGAATAGTTTGTTGCAGTAAATTCCAAGTTTCTGATAGAAGTCACTGAGATACTTGTTCTTGAACTTAGCTCCATGGTCTGTTCGGATGGTTTGAATAGTCTGTTGCAGTAAATTCTGAGTAGAATTCGCAAAATTGACAATCAAGTCCCCTGTCTCATCCTTAGTTCGGAGGAACTTTGTCTATCGAGATAAGTCATCAACGATATCCAGCACATACTTTCATCCATTTATACTCTGTGTTTGCATCGGTCCACAGAGGTCCATGTGTAGCAGTTGGAAAGGACGTGAAGTAGAAGCAACCAGTTTAACATGATGAGACACTCGCTTCATTTTGCCTAGTTGACACGCCGAACATTGATGATCTTTCTGTAATACTATAGTCGGAAGACGGTGAACCAACCTTTTCGCTGAAAGGCCTTGAAGAGCTTCAATGTTGAGATGAGACATGCGTTGATGCCATAAGTTGTTCCTCTAAATTACAGTCTGGGAGATGAGGCAAACAGCTGTCGAGGGTCGCACGAACGTCAGGTTGATCGTGTAAAGGTTTGATTTCCGAAGTCCTTGGAGAATTTATTTGCCCTGACTGTCTAATATTCTGAACCGGTCAGCATGAAAGACCACCTGGAATCCTTTATCACAGAACTGGCCTATGCCGAACAAGTTATGGCGAGACCATCAACGTAGGAGACATCCTTTATTGTCAGATTTTCCAGAATTATATCTCCGAAGCCGAGAATCGGAGCGGAGTCGTTATTCCCAAATCTGACTTTTCCATTTGGTCGGTCTTGGTAGTTACTCAGCAGCTCTTGATTTCCTGTCATGTGTGCTGAGTCTTCTACACATATGATGGATCTGCAAAATCAAATTAGAGAGCTTTAGGTACCCACTTGTAAATCGGTCCTCTCAGATTAGCAGTTTTAGATGTTGGTTGAGATATGGTTCCTAAATTAGTGCTAGTAGGAGCTTTAACAACCCAAGTCAATCTCGAAGAAGTTGAGTTGGGTTTGCCCTTTGTAGAAGACTTGGCCTTTTTGGCTTTCGTCTTTTTAGGCGGGGATTTATAAACCCATTTAGGTTGAACCTTGCAAGGAAAATTAATTTCAGCACGGACGAATGCTTTGATAGGCTTGACCGAGGAAAAGATCTTTTCATTGGATAATCTCCTAAGGTGCTTAGGGGATTCGATCTTTACGGGGTACCTTAGGTGAGAACAGGCACGACTAGCGCCATATGCTTTCTTAATGGCTGGATCTTGTTTCCTACGGGTCTTCCTAGAGGCATTTGCTTTAGAATGATTATTTTGTATTGTAGAAGAAGAGCCTATTTCAAAGTTAGTACTTCTAAATGTGGTAGGCTTTAAGGAGCAAGTAGAAGAAATTATTTTGAGAGAAGAAACAGCTCTTTTATTTTACGAGTGTCATTTATTTTTACAGAAGGAGGTGATAATCTTGGAATTTTAACATCTGGAGACTCCTTCTTTATTTCTAAGCTAGACACTCTCGCTTTTGGTTTCTCTAGCTCCTTGACTATGCTCCCTGTAGACGTAGTGAAAATCGGGTTAGAGATAGGATTTTTAAGAGCATTATTTTTACATTTTCCTTTTTCTGAAGGCGATTTTTCTTTCTGCACGCTTGTCAGAACGATGTTATCTTTTAAGGGAGATGCGTGAGAAGTGGTTTGTGAGATCGAGGAGGCTATTAGATTTTCGATTTCTTTTAGAAATCTTTTCTTTTCTGTTTCAAAATTCTCTTTTTCTTTGTCTAATGCAGCTTATAATTGTCAGGAACCGAAACCAAAATCTCATATAATTTTCAATGCATTCATAAATTTTTGCATTTATGTATATAATTACTTTTATAGATATGTATATAGATGATATTAATATTTGTTGAAAGTATCATAAGTTAATAGTATGGTACTTAGGTTGAAGAAAGTTTTTGATATAAATAATTAAGACAAACATTTCGGCATTAGGACTAGGCAAAAGAAAGTTTTCGTGTAATCATCACATGAGAATGAATATGATTGGTGGAGGAATTAAGTTTCGATATAAAGGACAATAAGACCAAGTTTTCGACAAGTATAACTTAATTAATAGGGAAACATCTTACTTAACACATAGGGAAATATTCGTCACCTTCTTGTCATGTCAAACACAAAGTTCGAAATTCTAATAAATATCCCCGAGTGATTAATAAAAACCCTTATGAAAGAGTGAAAATATTCTAAGAAAGGAAAAAAACAGACTAAAAGAAAGAAAGCATAGTAAAAAGGGAACAAAAGGAAATTTCGGTAGAGAACATTTTCAATTAACGCTAAGCAAATTTTTTGTATGATAATGAAATTAAATTGTGCTTTCATAGTTTAAAATACATGTTAGAATTAGCAATGATGTTAAGTGTATGTTGGTAGTTGTTAGAATGGTTTTCGGTATTAGGACCTAACATGTTTCAGAAGATCTTAGTGTTTTTTATATAAATACGCTTAAATGGGTTTAAGTAATTCTTTTTAATAGGCAGACAACTTTCGACACATATAGATGATTTAGATATTTAAACTTTCAATAGATCTATAGATTGATCCTGGAAGGGAGAAATCGTTATGACTGCTACGACTACAGATGGTATGATACGGATGCTATGGCATATATCCCTACAAATCGGGGGATTTTACAGAGTCCTGTACAGGCAATATGTATCCCTACAAATCGGGGGATTACGAAATGGTTACAGAGTCCCATGCATGGGCGCCGACTGGGCGTACAGTACAGTCTAGCTAGTCTACAACGGGGAGATATAGAACGGCATGTGATCTACGGATCTTATGAATGACGGTTATGTGAACGATGATTACTTGATTTAAAATGGCTATGATATTTACGAAAATGGAAGCATTACTGCTTATTTATTCTTGTATGTTATTAGTTAACATGTTGCGATCATACTCTGAATTATTGTCTTCACAGTTGTGTAGATTATTAGCTAGCTGCGTAGAACGCATCATCATAAGCATGGATTCAAGGTTGGCCGGCTACGCTCTCCTCCTGCTCCCTTCTGTTCATCGTTAGCATATAGAATAGAAATGATTTAGACTGTCGCATTTTGTGACTCATATGATAGGTACATATATGTACATTATTGTGAAAGGAACTAGACCGAATGTACGCACCCGTTTTTGTTAAAGAAAATAGTTATGGGAATCGCGAAAAATTTTATATGAATATTTTAGGAAACGGGGCGCTACATGTAGTGGTATCAGAGGTTTTAGCTTCTGTAGACATTTGTTATTATGTGTATGTTATGGATTGCCCTTAAACTTCTTTTGCATATATATAGGCAAAGGGCAATAGGTGAATCGATACTTATAGAACGCGATGAACCAACAATAGAGGGAGGAGGAAGAACGACCGTACCTGAATCCCACTCATCACATACATTTAGACAGCATGACCTTGAAAACCCCCTGACAATCCCCCGAGAGCGAAGATACGATAAATTAAGGAAAATGGGTGATGTGGATTTTACGGGCACGACCGATCCTGCAGAAGCAAAGACATGGTTGAAAATAACAGAAAGTGTATTTAATATGATGCAATGCACTCTAGAAGTAAAGTCCGATTATGCAGTCTCGCTCCTTCAGGGACATGCATATGAATGGCGGAAGACTGTCCCAGATAGTATGACTCAACCCCCAGTGCTGACCTGGAAGATTTTCTGAGGGAATTTAATGATACGTATATGCCTAAGGTCTATAAAGATCAAAAAGAAAATGAAGTTTTAGAACTTAAACAGGGAAATAAGTCCGTGGGCGAATATGAAGTGCTGTTCAATCAACTATCTCGATATGCCCCGCACATGGTTGCTTCTGAAAGAAATAAGTGTCAAAGATTCGAAGCAGGACTTCATTAAACGATTAGAAATCGTATAACGCCCTCAGATATGGACTCATATGGAAAGTTGAGGGCGGCGGCCATTCGCGCGGAAAGATTGGAGACAGAATCAAGAAATTTTCGAAGCAGTAAAAGAAGGTCAGGAGAAGAATCTTCAAGTGGGAGGATGAAAAAGACATATAGTTCACCTCGACCGATGAGTACACAAAGTAGTCCGCAAGGGGCAGCACAGGTGGAATGAGACCTGTTGGACGAAGAATTTCTCAACCAATACCGGCATGCGAACATTGTGGAAAGAACCATATGGGCGTCTGTAGATGGCTTACAGGTGAATGTTTTAGATGTGGTCAACCCGGGCATTTAGCTAGAAATTGCCCAACATTACAAGCGGAACCTATAGATGAACAATCAAGGGTTAGTGGAACTTATACAAATCTTGGAAGAGGAAGGGGCCGAGGATCGTTTAGCACAAGTTCTGGAAGAGGAGGCTCGGGAGGCCAAGCTTTTAGGCCGCCGGCACCGGCTAGGATTTTCACTATGACTCGTGAGGAGGCCAAAGAAGGATTGTCTATATGTAATATTGATGCATATGTTTTACTCGATCCAGGTGCTACACATTCATTCATATCACGGACATTTGCATCTTTATTACCTGATAAACCCGAACCCCTAGAAAAGGAATTGTACGTTCGACTTCCCACGGGAGAAATAGTTATAGTAAATACAGTATACTCAGAATGCAAAATGGTCAGTGAAGGGATAGAGATGCGAGCAACCCTATTCGTCATTCCTTTAATGGATTTTGATGTAATATTAGGCGTGTACTGGTTGTCAAGGTATCCGGCAAAGCTTGACTGTTTCAGAAAGGAAATTGAGTTGACTTCTTTGAATCAGACAAATATAGTATTCAAAGGAGAAAAGAATATACGGGCAATACATCAGATATCAAGCTCAAAAGCTTCTAAGATGGTTAGTACAAGATGTGAAGGGTATAGCCTATATTATAGATGTGCAGTTAAATGGATTAAAATTAGAAGATATTTCGGTAGTCAGAGAATATCCTGATGTCTTTCCTGAAGAGTTACCGGGGTTACCACCCGATCGAGATACGGAATTCACTATTGAACTTCAACCAGGCACGATGCCAATATCTATTCCACCATATCGGATGGCTCCGATCGAATTGAATGAGTTGAAAGTACAGTTGAAGGAATTACTCAATAAAGGTTATATATGACCAAGTGTATCACCTTGGGGAGCACCCGTTCTTTTCGTTAAAAAGAAAGATGGGACACTCAGATTATGCATAGACTACCGACAATTGAATAAAGTAATGGTGAAAAATAAATACCCCTTACCTCGGATCGATGATTTATTTGACCAGTTGCAAGGTTCTAGGGTCTTTTCAAAAATCGATCTGAGATCAGTATACCATCACCTGAAGATTGCAGAGGGTGATATTCCAAAGACGGCCTTTAGAACAAGGTATGGGCACTACGAATTCCTAGTTATACCCTTTGGATTGACGAATGCTCCTGTAGTCTTTATGGCATTGATGAACGATGTCTTTCGACCCTATTTATACCAGTTCGTGATCGTCTTTATTGACGATATATTGGTATATTCCAAGTCAAAAAGGAACACGAATAACATTTGAGGATTGTACTTCAAACGTTGCGAGAAAAGAAATTGTATCCGAAACTTTCTAAGTGCGAATTTTAGTTAGACCAAGTGGTGTTTCTGGGGCACGTAGTTTCAGGCAAAGGTATCCAAGTCGATCCCAGTAAAATCGAAGCAATAATCAAGTGGGAAAGTCCTAAAAATGTAGCAGAAGTTCGTAGTGTTCTGGGATTAGCCGGATATTATCGGCGTTTCGTGGAGAATTTCTCACTAATAGCAGCCCCAATGACGAAGTTACTACGTAAAGGAGTTATATTTGAGTGGACTGATGAATGCTAAAGGAGTTTTGAAAAATTAAAGGAACGACTAACGACAGCTCCTGTGCTAACTATCTGTAACGCCCCGTCCCATACCGGGTGTCACTGTAGCATCCGTCCTACCGGGACCTGTGGGGTTGGGCCCACCACACTCCGACTGATAGTCTGGCCCCACTGTACCACCATTTAACCTTTCAGCGTGCTTCGTCCTCGCTCACACGCACCCTGGGCAAACTTCCCAGGGGGTCACCCATCCTAAGATTGCTTCAAGTCAAGCACGCTTAACTTCGAAGTTCTTTCGGATGGACTCCCGAAAAGGTAGGTCGACCTTGGTGATATGAGTAGTACTATCAATTCTATTATACGATTCTTAGCCTGACACGCCCATACATTGTCAGTCTCAGGATCCCCTCTCATTCGGGTGTCGGATCGGTTCGTTCATGTACCCCTTCGCCTAGAAGCCTTGCCAGGAGCCGCTCCTTGTCCGTGCACCCTGGCACCGGCGATCACTCCCCGCCCTCTTCGGCCCCGGGCGTCACACTATCCCATCAGGAACAGACGGTTTTGTGATCTATAGTGATGCGTCCTATCGAAGGATTGGGGTGCGTGCTAATGCAACATGGAAAAGTAGTGGCATATGCATCTCGACATCTGAAGCCATACGAAATATCCTACCCAACTCACGACTTAGAGCTAGCGGCTGTGGTGTTCGCACTACAAATATGGAGACACTATTTATACGGAGCAACATTTCAAATATTAACTGATCACAAGAGCCTTAAATATCTATTAAGCCAGAAAGAATTGAATATGAGACAAAGGCGGTGGATCGAGCTGTTAAAGGATTACGACTGTACTATAGAGTATCATCCTGGAAAGGCTAACGTCATTGCTGATGCTTTAAGTCGGAAATCGTATGGTACCATCTCTTATTTATCAGTATGTTCTTTGTCAAGTCTAATTGATCTCAGAAATATGAATACGGAGATGACAGTAGACAATATTGGTGCTATCTGAGCCTCAATTGTAATTCGATCTATTACGATAGATCGAATTAGACAAGTACAGTTTAAGGTCGAAAAACTAGTTAAGATTGCTGATAAAGTGAAACAAGGATTGGGGAAGTTTTGTGATAGACGATAAGGGAACTTTGACGATAAATGGCCGTATATATGTTCCCGATATTGATAATCTTCGACAAGAAATAATGGAAGAGGAACACACCGCTCCTTATGCCATGCATCCAGACAGTACAAAAATGTATCGAACCCTTAAATTCCACTATAGGTGGCCAAGAATGAAGAAAGACGTAACTGAGTACGTCCTGAAATGTTTAACATGTCAACAAATCAAAGCTGAACACCAAGCGTCAGTGGGTAAATTATATCCTTTACCTATACCTGTTTGGAAATGGGAGCGTATAACGATGGATTTCTTATATGGTCTTCCTCCAACGGCTAAGAAAAATGACGTCGTGTGGGTAATTGTTGACAGACTTACGAAGTCGGCACACTTCGTGCCATTTCGATGGGGTTCTACGCTGGAATATCTGGCGAAAAGATACGTCAATGAAATAGTTCGACTGCATGGGGTACCCACTCTATCGTGTCTGATCGTGATCCCCGATTTTCTTCCGCAGACGGACGGACAATCAGAAAGAACGATACAGATATTAGAAGACATGCTTCGAGCATGCGTAGATGAGCTCAAGGGCTCATTGGATGATTATATAGCATTAATGGAATTTTCTTATAATAATCACTACCATTCAAGTATCGGAATGGCACCGTACGAAGCTTTATATGGTCGAAAGTGTCGAAACCCAATCTGTTGGGACATGGAAGGAGAAAAGGTATTAGAAGGACGGAATTTGATTCAAGATACAATGGAAAAAATTAAAGTAGTCAATAGTCGACTAAAAGCAGCCCAAGATAGACAGAAAAGTTATATCGATCAACACCGACGAGAAATGGAATATGAGGTTGGAGAGAAAGTATTTTTACGAGTACATCCTTGGAAAGGTGTGCTACGATTTGGAAGAAAAGGAAAATTGAGTCCGTGATATATCGGACCATATGAGATACTTGAGAGGATCGGACCATCGGCATAGCGATTGGCGCTGCCACCTGAATTATCACAGATACACAACGTTTTCCATGTCAGTATGTTACGGCGATATAGATCAGACCCAACTCACGTTCTACGTACTGATAAACATTTCAGAGGATCTTAGTTATATAAGAACCGGCGAAAGTCCTAGAATATGCTGATAAACAATTACGGAACAAAACGATTTCGATGGTAAAGATACGGTGGAAGAATCATTCGACTCGTGAAGTTACGTGGGAACAACAGAAAGTATAAAGACCAAGTAACCATGGTTGTTGACTGAGACAGGTATGAAATATCGAGGTCGAAATTTTTAAAGGTGGGAGAATTGTCAGGAACCGAAACTAAAATCTCATATCATTTCATGCATTCATAAATTTATGCATTTATGTATATAATTACTTTTATAGATATGTATATAGATGATATTAATATTTGACGGAAGTATCATAAGTTAATAGTATGGTATTTAGGTTGATGAAAGTTTTTGATATAAATAATCAAGTAAGACAAACATTTCGGCATTAGGACTAGGCAAAAGAAAGCTTTTGTGTAATCATCACATGAGAATGAATATGATTGGTGGAAAACTTAGTGGTAACAAAGTGGAGGAATTAAGTTTCGATAATAAAGGCCAAGTAGACCAAGTTTTCGACAAGTATGACTTAATTATTAGGGAAACATCTTACTTAACACATACGGAAATATTCGTCACCTTCTTGTCATGTCAAACACAAAGTTCGAAATTCTAATGTATATAAAAAACCTTAAGTGATTAATAAAAACCCTTATGAAAGAGTGAAAATATTCTAAGAAAGGAAAAAAAACCGACTGAAAGAAAGAAAGCATAGTAAAAGGGAACAAAAGGAAATTTCAGCAGAGACCGTTTTCGATTAAGGCTAAGCAAATCTTTTGTAAGGTAATGAAATTAAATTGTGCTTTCATAAATTAAAATACATGTTAGAATTAGCAATGATGTTAAGTGTATGTTGGTAATTGTTAGAAGGGTTTCCGGTATTAGGACCTAACATGTTTAAGAAGATCTCAGTGTTTTTTTATATAAATACGCTTAGATGGTTTAAGTAACTTTTTGTGAATAGGCAGACAACTTTCCACACATATAGATGATTTAGATATTTAAAGTTTCAATAGATCTATAGATTTGTGTGATTAAATAGTTCATGGAAGTCTTTGGTATTGATAATTGTGGGAGAACTTCTTCGCAAAGATATTAGGGTTTCTAGATTTAAGAAAATGGATTTCATATATGTTATCGGTAAGAACATGTTAGTATGTTGAATGTTCGAGTCTTCTAAAAATAAAATGTCCTAGTTGTTTTAAGTATTGTGGTTAAACAGTAATTTTCGAGATATGAACCCTCTTAGCGTTTTGGGATGGATAAGTATCTTAGAGTTTTCGATACATCACCTCATATGTGGAGTTTCAACATGAAATCATTATAATATAGTTTTCGACACTTTATTTCATGTACAAAGTTTTCGATATAGATTTCGAAAGGCTTTCAGTAATTTTAAAATAAAATTCTCATTATGTCGTTTAAAGTTTTCGATGTCATATTGAAGTTCTCGACATGTGCCACTAAGTTTTCGATAGGTGTGGACTTCTCGGTACTTAAGGTTTTCGAAAGAAAATGTGTTCTTAGGTGTACGACATTCCGGGTTAAGATTAATTTTCGAAGGAGATTTTAGTAATATGGATTTCAATAATTTTTGAATATTTATTGTTCTTAAGGAATTGATAATTTTCGAATGATTAGAAGTTATGAATTTCGAAAGATTAAGTTAATAATATTTAAAGGTTTTCGAAAGATTGGAGTTATGAAATTCAAAAGGGGTTAGAATTTCGAAGGAAATTTCAAAAGACTGATTTTGCGAAAGGTTTAGTAAAAGTTTTCGAAGTTGATTTCGCCAAAAAGAGTTCTCGCGTGCCAAACGATTTCGCGGGCCGATTGGTTTTGCAAATTGTGAGATGAGACTCGGGCCAAAACCAAGTTCTCGCGGGCCAAACGATTTTCAAACTAAGGAAAAGGTCGGGACGCGAATTGTTTCTGCGGGCTAAATAATTTCGCGAACCCTCTAAAGGATTTCGCGAAGTAAAAATCTCACGGGTCAAATAAGGTTTGCGAATTGAAATGATTTCACGAACTAAAATTGATTTCACGAAGTATAGAGTTCGCAGGTCAAGGTTAATTTCAAAACAAAGCATGCATGTCATCCACGCATATCATTCATTATTGGAGTTTCGTATTTACCGGATATTGTATAGGTCAGGAGACTGATAAGGGCAAGGAGAAAGCCGAGTAAAGGGTGGGAAAATAGGCGGAACTTGTGAGTATGATTTGCAACATGTAACTTATGTGCCTTATGTGCTTATATGTTTTATATTGATTAATTGATTAATACGTGATATATGTGTTATTTATGAATCGACGTGAACTATGTGACCGTAAAGTGCCTAAATATGATCTATGTGTCATCTGAGGTATTTTATATAGCATTGCATACATATAAAACGAAGGGAGAAACCGTTATGACTGCTACGACTACAAATGGTATAATACGGATGCTACGACATATATCCCTACAAATCGGGGAATTTTACAGAGTCCTGTACAGGCAATACGTATCCTTACAAATCGGGGGATTACGAAATAGTTACAGAGTCCCGTGCATAGGCGCCGACTGGGCGTACAGTCAGTCTAGCTAGTCTATAACGGGAGTATCAATATAAATGGACATATAGAACGACATGTGATCTACGGATCTTATGAATAACGGTTATATGATATTTACGGAAATGGATGGATTACTGCTTATTTATTCCTGTATGTTATTAGTTAACATGTTAGCGATCATACTCTGAAATATTTGTCTTCACAGTTGTGTATGTAATTAGTAGGCTGCGTAGAACGCATCTTCATAAGCATGGATTCAAGGTTGGCCGGCTACGCCCTCCTCCTGCTCGCCTCTGTTCATCGTTAGCATATAGAATCATACGTGGTATTTCCCCTGCCTCTTATTCCAGGCAATACGGCATCTTATTGCCATGGTCGCATAGGGGAGCCGTGACTCTTCATTGAGTCGACACAGACGCCAATATTGGCGAATATCTATCGCACACAGGCGATCTTATGCACGCTCGTACATCATGTCTTACGTACTACGTATGCATGCAAATGCTCATGCCATGTTCACGTAATTATGCAGATAATACCTTCATGCATATAAATAATCATGGCGTAACATACACGTTTCACATATAGTCATGTAGGCACGTAATCACATAATTAGACGCAGGGAAGTTACGTGTCGTAGTTGAATTTCCACTTACCTGTCGTCCAAGCTTTTAATTAGCGTGCTCCCTCGTTCGCTCCTAACGTTCGACCTTTTAAATAAAACTATTGGAGCATTAGTACCCTCTTGCTTAGCTAACTAGTCGAAATAATTAATTTTCGTCGCACTACTTATTTGGACTTGTACAAATTTTCTAGACTCCAAGTCACTCAGTTTGCCTTATTAAATTTCCCTAAGTCAATTAATTTATATACCACATTATGTTAGAATTAAGTTTCGACCTTAGTTATACCTCTCGGCGAAAGTGTACTAGCTTAGGGTTAGGTTTCGATCAAAATCCCAATTGTTCGATTTCACCTAAGTTTCGATCTTTAATAAATTTCTAAGTTAAAGTATTGAAATTCCTAACATGGTAGGCTCGGCGAAAGTCATTGGATTTGCTAAGTTTCGCTCGATTTAATTCGTCCAACTCGAATTCCTAACTATGAGTTTCGCCCGAAACTCATTCACTAATTGCTCTCGATCGAAAGTCCTAATTACCAACTAGTTTCGATCGAAACTCGTTTACATCAATTCCTAATTTCAATTGGTGATTATCATGGATTAATTTCGCCCGAAACCATATGTGTTTCGCCGTGCTATTCCATCACCATGACATCACCCGAGTTTCGCTCGAAACCTTGCATGGGGAAAATAGCTTTCGATCAATTGGATGAAAAGTGGGATGGGTTTCGCCGAGATTTCTTTCGATCGAAAGTCCCCTCTCGATCAATTTATGGGATTCGCTTAATTGAACATCATAATGAGAGAGTTTCGCCGTGTCCTACGTCAGCATGACGTCATCCAGTTTCGCTCGAAACCGTGTGTGGTGAAGAGGCCAATTTCAATCTATTTCGTGGGCTTGGGGTGGAGTTTCGCCGAGTTTTCTTTCGATCGAAACCCTCTTAATTAGCTACTTTCGATCGATTTTACTGTTTCGCCATGTGATGACGTGTGCATGGCGTTGTTATGGGTTTCGATCGAAACCATGCAAAGTGATTAATCACTTTCGGTCGATTGAATGGCTTGAGATTGAGTTTCGATCGATACTCATACATTAAAATGAGTTTCGGTCGAAACTCATGACTTATTGAATTTACTTTGCAATTCGATTAAATCGAAACTTGAATCTATCTAAGTGTTGCCCGAAACCCTGAAATTGATTTCCTACTTTCGATCGAAAGTGCCTTGGTTAGTCATATTCGATCGAAACTGCCTTCTTCCTACCAATCCAATCGAAACCCTGCATCTTATCCCTTTTTGCTACCCAAAATCATGCGATTCTTACTCAAGTAAAATTCGTAAATCCTAAGGCATGCTCCAACTATCCGGTCATAAGTTAGTCCAAATAAAGACCTAAATTATAAGCATACACTTCGCACTTAGGGTTCTCGCATTCTTTCTTGAACTAAAGTTGCATTATTGACATTAATACATCCAACAATACCTAGGGTACGAAATAAAAAGGCTTAGGGAAGGTATTTCACTTACCAGTCTCGAAATCCTAAGCTAGTTGGGGTATCCTTGGTTCGACTATCTCTCGGCCCTTCTCCTTTCCTTTGCTTTGCTTTTCGTTAGTTTTCAAGTGTGGTTATGGAGTTTGGATAATTTTGACTAGATACTTTCTTACATATTGAGGGGTGAACTAGGTATGGGCGTGGGTTTCCCTTAAATTTGGGAATTTTGTCTCCTTTTATTGACTTAGTTTAAATTGGCCTAATTGTTAAGTTGTAGCCCAAATATAAAATCCTTAGCCCAAAAATAAAATTCTAGCCAACTCTTATTTGGCTTTCATTTAGTCTCTTCCTACCTTATTTTCGCAAATCCCTCACATGATTTAGGGGTCGTCATAAGTACATATTTATCGGCACGTAATTGCACATAATTCACGTAAATATGACGAGCACGAAATTCGTAAAGTCACATAAGCATATGATATATGTGAAATTAAACACATATCACTTAGTTCATATACATAATTTATTGGCCGACCTAATTTGCGAGGACTCGGGTCCTACATCCTCCCCCCTTAAGGAGGATTTCGCCCCCGAAATCAACCCGTGTGAAATAACTCGGGGTAACGAATTCTCATTTCGTCCTCCCGTTCCCATGTGGCTTCCTCCGTAGATTGGTTCCGCCACAACACTTTCACTAGAGGAATATCTTTATTCCTAAGTCTCTTAGTCTCGTACATCAATATCTCCATCGGAATCTCTTCGTAACTTAGATCCGGTTTCAATTGTTGATGTAGTGATTCGTTTCCTAGAACGTGATTCGGGTCGGCTATGTACTTTCTTAGTGTCGAGACGTGGAACACGTCATGTACTTGCGATAATGACGCAGGCAGCTCTAGTTGGTATGCTACCTCGCCAACCCTCTTCACTATTCTAAAGGGACCGATATACCTAGGGCTTAGTTTCCCTTTCTTTCCGAATCGTTTCACGCCCTTCATCGGTGATACCTTTACGAACACTAGGTCATCTTATTCAAATTCAAGTGGTCGACGTCTTTGGTCTGCGTAGCTTTTCTGGCGACTCTGCACCGTTCGCGTCCGTTCTCGTATTGTGGTAATGGCCTCCGTCATTCTCGTACTATGTCGAGGCCTAGCATTGCCCGTTCTCCGACTTCGTCCCAATGTACTGGGGATCTGCACCTACGCCTGTATAGCGCTTCGTACGGTGCCATCCCGATGGTGACGTGGTAGCTATTGTTGTGCGAGAACTCCATGAGTGGGAGGTACCTACTCCAATTTCCTTTAAAATCGAGTACACACGCTCGTAGCATGTCCTCCAGAGTCTGAATCGTCCGCTCAGATTGACCGTCCGTCTGCGAATGGTAAGCAGTGCTAAAGGATAGCTTCGTTCCCATCGCCTTTTGCAGACTCGTCCAGAATTTCGACAGAAATCTGGAGTCGCGATCCGAAACTATAGATAATGGGATGCCGTGCAGTCGTACTATCTCCTGAATGTAAAGCTCCGCGTATCGTTCCATGGAGAAAGTCGTACTTATTGGTAGGAAATGGGCAGACTTGGTTAGTCGGTCGACGATCACCCAAATGGCGTCATGCCCTTTCGCGTTCTTTGGTAATCCCACGACAAAATCCATAGTAGTGTTATCCCATTTCCACTCTGGAATGGGTAGTGGTTGCAGCATCCCTGCCGGCCTTTGATACTCGGCTTTTATTTGCTGGCACGTCAGGCATTGGCTTACAAAAGTCGCGATGTCCCTTTTCATGCCTGGCCACCAATAGTTTCCCCGTAGGTCTCTGTACATTTTCGTGGCTCCTGGGTGGACAAAGTATGTTGTGGCATGCGCTTCCGCCATGATCGTTCTTCGAAGTTCGGCGTCGTCTGGCACATACAATCGGTTCTTGAAGTATAACCTTCCATCTTCCCGCATTATGAGATCTCCTGTCGTTTGTTCCGGTTGCGCTTCTTTAATCTTCGTATAAAACTCGTCCGCTACTTGCGCCGTCTTAATCTGCTCTAGCAGCATTGGTTGCAACGTTAAGGCTGCTAGTAGCGTCTCAACTTCGCCTAGTTGTACGAGTTCTACTTCCAGTAGTTGCAGTTCTGCACTCACTGCTTTTCGGCTTAAGGCATCGGCTACTACATTCGCCTTGCCTGGGTGGTAGTTGATTACACAGTCGTAATCCCTGACTAACTCTAACCACCTCCTTTGCCTCATGTTCAGCTCCTTTTGGGTAAAGAAATACTTGAGGCTCTTGTGGTCTGTGTATATCTCGCATCGCCCTCCATAGAGGTAGTGCCTCCAAATCTTGAGAGCAAAGACCACTGCCGCAAGTTCTAAGTCGTGCGTCGGGTAATTCTTCTCGTACTCCTTTAGTTGACGAGAAGCGTATGCTACTACATTTTCATTCTGCATTAGTACGCACCCTAACTCGTTTTTTGACGCATCGCTATAAACGGTAAACCCTTCAGTCCCTGAGGGTATGGTGAGAACTGGGGCCGTCGTAAGCCGCTCTTTCAGTTCTTGGAAGCTCCGTTCACATTCCACGGTCCACTGGAACGGGGTATTCTTCCTAGTCAGCCTCGTTAGTGTAGACGCTATCTTCGAGAAATCCTTAATGAACTTCCTATAGTATCCTACCAGACCGAGGAAACTTCGTACTTCCGTCACGTTGGTCGGTCTGGGCCAGTTACTAATGGCTTCTATCTTGTTCGGGTCTACGGAAATCCCTTCTCCTGATACTATATGCCCCAAGAAGGCGACTTGGTCCAGCCAGAATTCGCACTTCTTGAACTTGGCATACAGTTGCTTGTCCCGTAGTATACCCAGCACTATTCCTAAGTGTTCTTCGTGCTCTTCCTTCGTCCTTGAGTAGATTAGGATGTCATCAATGAAAACGATGACAAACCTATCCAGGTACAGCTTGAACACCCGGTTCATTAAATCCATGAAGGCCGCTGGCGCGTTAGTCAACCCGAATGGCATCACCAGAAACTCGTAGTGGCCATAACGGGTGCTAAAGGCCGTCTTCGGGACATCTTTCTTTCGGATTCTTAACTGATGGTAGCCCGATCTTAAGTCGATCTTGGAGAAAACCGTAGCGCCTTGTAGTTGATCGAATAGATCGTCTATTCTCGGGAGTGGGTACTTGTTCTTGATAGTTAACTTGTTCAACTCCCTGTAGTCGACGCATAATCGCATGGACCCGTCTTTCTTCTTTACGAATAGCACTGGCGCTCCCCAGGCGGAGAAACTCGGTTGGATGAACTCCTTTTGCATGAGTTCGTCGAGTTGATCCTTTAACTCCTTCATCTCCGTCGGTGCTAGCCGATAAGGAGCCTTAGATACTGGTGCCGCTCCAGGTACCGGATCTATAGCGAATTCTATTTCTCTAACGGGGGGTAGTCCCGGTAATTCCTCGTGAAACACGTCGGGGAAGTCCTTAACTACTGGCACTTCCTTGAATCTCGGAGAGGAGTTCTCTTCCGATTTGATAGCGAATACCAGGTATGCTTCGCTCCCTGATTTGATCAGTCTTTGGGCTTTTAACGCTGATATCCTAGAGATACTCGCTCCCTTGCTAGTTCCTACGAACCTAAGTGATTCATTTCCTTCTAGGTTGAGCGTGACTATCTTACGGTGGCAGTCTATAACGGCTCCGTACTTCGATAGCCAATCCATTCCGAGGATTACCTCATAATCGTTCATGGAAATTATTATGAGGTCTATAGGTAGTTCCTTATCCCCGATTACTATTTGGCAATCCCGTAGTATGTGGTTGGTTTGGGTGGGATTCCCGTTTGGAACTGTTACGCTATACTCGCACTCAGCTCTATGAGGCGTGACTCCTACTCTCGCGACGTACTTAGTAGATGCGAACGAGTGCGTCGCTCCCGAGTCAACTAAGATGCATGTGGGGGTTTGGTGAATGAGGAGGGTACCTGTTACCACGGCCGGGTTATTCTCCGCTTCTTCTGACGTAATTGTATATACCCTGGCCGGTACCCTTGGCGGTGCTGCCTGGTTCCCAGCTTGGCTCCCTGATCCACCCTCCGGACACGCCCTAAGGTAGTGGCCCGTCTTGCCACATTTGAAGCAGATAGCATTCTGGGAGTTGCAGACTCCCGTGTGCCTTCGTGCACACTTTGGGCATAAGGGTAGGTTCAGCTGAGGTCTACCCTGGTTTGGGTTGAATTGTGGGGGTGGTCCAGGTCGATTCTGGAATTTCTGTTTCCCATCCTTGGCAATGAATTGCCGCTTCGGGTTGCCTCCGCTCCCTTGTGGTCCTTGTGCAAACTTGCGCTTCGCTTCTTGGGCGCGAGCAATTCTAGCCTCGGCTTGCTCCGCCACTAGCGCCCTTTCAGCCACTTGTGCGTACGTGGCTCCTTGGATTCCCGCCATACTCACATCTCTATATAGCTCGGGCTTTAATCCTTCCATGAACCGCTCGATCTTGAGCGCATCCGTACTGACCATGTGAGCAGCGAACCTTTAAAGCTGCTCGAACTTCTTGATGTACTCCGCCACCGTCATTACCCCTTGGCGGAGGTTGATAAACTCGTTCATCCTTTGAGCTCTGACGGGGGCGGTGTAGTACTTTCCTGGTAAGAGCTCCTTAAACTGATCCCAGCTTATCGTAAGTGGGTTCTCGATGGCTGAGATGGTATCCCACCAGTGCCTAGCGCTTCCTCTCAGAAGGTAGGCAGCGCACATCACCTTTTCCGCCTCAGGTGTGCGGCTATGCTGGAACATGTTTTCCAGCGTCCTGAGCCAGTCTTCTGCCGACGTGGGTTTGACGGCATCCTCGAACAACGGAGGGTTAAGTTTCTTGAACCTCTCCCCGATCATCTCGATTCGTTCTGGTGGGGGAGGTAAGCTAGCTGATTGTCCCCAACGTTTTGCTGGTGGATCAACTGCTGGATTTGGGCCGACTGTTGCCGGACCAATTCAGTGAGCTGCAGGATGGTAGCATCCCGGCTATCGGGAGGGTTATTGGTATCCCTACCCTGATCTGATTCCCTACTGCCTTCTCTCCTAAGTCTTACCATTTTTCAACATGTCCTGACAATTCCTAAGGCCAATAAATCAAATCATACAAGGGATTCACCTAATCATGGTACTTACAAGCAAGGCCGCTTCCGCGCTTTTGAGTGTGTGTGTGTATGGACAGTCTGCAGGACCTGTGACCGAAGCTCTGATACCACTCTGTCAGGACCCGACGTCCGACCTCATAATTCGTTGTAATCCTAAGTGCCTAACGGTGCGTTGTCGTGCAAAGACGTAAAAATGCGGATAAATTTTTTTTTTTTCATTTTAAAGTTGGTAGTTCATACATACAAGTCAAAAGAATATTCTTAAGTCTTTCAACATTTCATCATTTTTATATCCACACAAAAGCGTGTACGTGCACAGCAAAAACTCCTATGTGCCCGGCCTTCACAGGTCGTCATCCATACACACTTCCACCTCAAAAGCAGCCGAAAGCTCCAAAAGACTGGGCTTGCGCTATAGTTAGATCACGTACCGTGATCGCTAGTACCTACAACACGTAACGTAAGGGATGAGCCACCGCGGCTCAGTAAGCAGAAATTATGCATGTATGCACGTGTCCTAACGATCGGCAATCCACGCCGTCGCTTACTAACGCTCATACTATTTTTCCTGACTCGTACTCTTTTTTTTAGACTCTTGCATCATATGGGCCCTCGGCTTTCTATCCCACTATGCGCCATATCATAGAGATCTCAATCCTCGAGGGATTCTTACATATGTGGAGGTTCGCACACTAGAAGGTCACCCGAAGGAATCTTCCCTTACGTAGTGGTGCCTCCCCGCGGACGCTTCTCACTAGTAGCCAACACCGAGATCACTAACCTCAGAGGTTCCCTCTGGGTAGTGCATTCCTCGGGTTGCATCCTCCAAGTTGCATCTCCCGCATACGGGGTATTTCCCCTGCCTCTTATTCCAGGCAATACGGCATCTTATTGCCATGGTCGCATAGGGGAGCCGTGACTTTTCATTGAGTCGACACAGACGCCAATATTGGCGAATATCTATCGCACACAGGCGATCTTATGCACGCTCGTACATCATGTCTTACGTACTACGTATGCATGCAAATGCTCATGCCATGTTCACGTAATTATGCAGATAATACCTTCATGCATAAAAATAATCATGGCGTAACATACACGTTTCACATATAGTCATGTAGGCACGTAATCACATAATTAGACGCAGGCAAGTTACGTGTCGTAGTTGAATTTCCACTTATAGTCTGATGTGGTGGTGATGGTGGTGAGGAGGGACTCTGGTTGTATGCTTAGTCTTCGTGGAGTCCGTCTTATCAGTTGAATCTCCTCATCAGACTCTGTGTCGGATGAGGTGGCTGTGTGAGAAGAAGGTTCACGTGCAATGTCCTCACGAGCCTGTTCCGTCACCGGTGATAGTGAGCTTTGCCCCGTTTTTGCCTCGGGCTGTGCTACTTGTTGAACCTCCTCAATGGGCTCTTCAAGCACGCCTACATGGACAGGCACTTCACTTGGAGCTCATGATTTTGATCTTCAACTTCCATTCGAGAGCCACCTCGTCGATCAACGTGGCATCCAGATCTGGTAGCTGAGTTTCTTGGACTGGAGGCTCCTGTTCAAGCTCCTGGGCCACTTCATCGATCATCGTGTCCTCAGGGCTTTGTTGTTGGTGAGGGCTGACTGTAAAATCTGTCGGGGCCCTCTGATCATCTGTTCCATCAGATGATTTTCCTGGCGGTATCTTTGTATTCGGCTCCCGAGGGGTCGCGAGCCTCAGCAGCTCGATGGCCATGGATGGCTGGTCCAAATCCGTTAGCTTCGGGTTGTGAAAGAACTTGAGCTGCGATGGTTGGTAATTCCCTCCAGGAGGTAGACGAGGGATGTTCTACTCGTACATTTCCATTAATTGTCGAATAATGATAGAGAACCACCGGGCATACGGCACATTCTTCGAGCGTTTGTTTTCCTTCTGTCTGATCTGCTCTGCTAGATCATTCCAGATCAGTTGAGCAAAATCGTAATTCCGCGAGAAGGCGATTCCGTGGAAGATTCGGAGAATGTTGCCGTTGCCTTTGTCGAAGCCTGCGTGCTTTGGCGACAGACACTTGTTGATGATGCCAAATAGTGTCTTCCAGGGGTGAGTGATGCAGTTGTTCTGAACTTGAGCAAGCTTGGTCAGCAGCGGACGGTATCCCATGTGAAGGAAATCATGCATGAGCTCCGCATCAGTGGGAAGGGGGTCGTAATTTGGGCTGTAGGGGAGGTCGGGGATGAGACCGAAGTCATTCTTGTTCATATTTATGTGCCTCGTCCCTATCACCGTTGTGAAATGTACGCCCCTTCAATGATGTGGCTCTTGATCATCCCCCAAAACTGTTGAAAGTAGACCATCGGTACTGAGGCCGTCACCGTTAGAGCATGCCATAGGGGATGGCCTTGTAATATTGACACCACGATGTCGTCCGGACACCTGAAGGTGGTCAGGTCGAGTTGGTAATTGGTGTCGTGAACGTTGAGATACATGGCCTTCTCATATATGTGGTTGTATGTGGGATAGTGATCCATCTGAAATACAAATAAGAAATGTAGATCATTAGTTCAAGAATTTTAATTTGAGTCGAATTTAGAATTTATCAAACCATAATAATGGATCATTTCATAGCATGTTTGAATACATTCGTAATTGAAATCATGAAATTTGCACATAGATCATACGAAGTGAATATTGACGAGATGATTAAATTTCAACATAAGCATGTAAGTCCGATGAAATTTTAGTTGAAAATTTTTCTAAGTGTTGAAGCACTGTTCACTCCGTGCTTTTTATCGCGCGAGAACTGAAATTCTCAATTAAATTGTCTAAGTGCAATTTTGAATGCAATTCTCCGTGTAAATTTGCGATCGAGACAAATTTATTCTCTAAGTTTCGCTACAGTGGAAAGGACATAGAGAATTTTCTAAGTGTTTGGACTTTAAAACGTGGTACTGTAGGCGAGAAATTTTACGATCGAGAAAAATTTCCGTGTAAATTTACGATCGAGAAAATTGATTTCCGTGTGAATTTACGATCGAGAAATTTTTCGCGCATGAATAAAATTTTCGCTGCGAAAGTTATCATGCGAGAAAGTATTTCGATTTTAAAAAGAATTTTCGCTGCGAAATTTCACGATCGAGAAAATTGTCAATGAGAAACTAAGTCAAACATCGAGAAAATTTTCGATCGATCAAAATTTCGCTGCGTGCTTTTACGATCGAGAAATTTTATCGTCGAAAATTAATTTTATCGCCGCTAAAATTTTCGACCGAGAACAAAATTGAAATCGAAATGACTGTTTGCGATTGTAAGTATTGCACTCGAAACTTATATTGCACCTATTTGATCTATTCCGTTCAGTAATCTTTTCGCTCGCATAAAATCAAAATTCAATTTCTCGATTGTAATTATTTTGCGATCTACGTTATCTATCTTAACGACTAAGTCAAAAAATTTAGCGATCGAAAAACCTTTACAATGCTAATAGTAGATCAATTGAAATTCAATTGACACTATTTGCGAGCGAGAAAGTTCTTCGACGCCTTTAAACGTTAAAACCCAGTTTCAGTCGAACTTTTAACCAATCTTTTAAAAACGCAGATAATCAAAGTAATACACTCCTAGAATAATCAGAAAACACTGAAACTATCTTTAGTGCAGAATTTAACCCGAATTATCCACATAAAGCGGTCGTAAATCCTGCAAAGCATTCGGGTTTTCCTATTTTGAACAGACGAGAATATAACACTAAATTATGAGAAAGATCATATAATACAGATGCAAACGGAGTTTAAATGGACGCAATTCCCTAAAGAAAGTCGATTCTACCTTTGAAAGACGGAAATCAGTGAAAATAATGTAGGATTTGAAGTTTTTTGACTTTCGTCTTTTGTGAAAAGGGTTTTTCGCTAGAGAAAGTTTTTCGACTGTTGAATTTTGCGATCGAGGGATTTTGCGTGTATATAGGAATTTTCGGCTGCAAGCATTAATTTCACTAAATTGGCTGATTAGACGTTTTTGATACTTAACAATTTCTAGGCCCATTACTGTTTAGGATCGAGAAATTTCCTTTGGTTACTACTTAATTTTCGCTCGACAAATTCCGATCGAGAATTTTTATTTGGTTCTTGTTTAATTTTCGCTCGTCAATTTGAAAGCGAAAATTACCACTTGGTCCCAAATCAATTTTCGCTCAAGAAGTTGTGAATGAAAATTACGAAATTAGCTCGAATTTCTCGATAGCAAGTTTTTCTAAGTTTTCAGATTGACCCTGAGTTCAAAACTAAACCACATAGTTGCTCCCCCTACATATGTAAATAAACGCAATAAACTCCCTGTAATTCAGGTTAGTGACATCTGGCTCCCTCTTCAAATTTTGTAAATCTGCAATATAATGTCGTGAGCTCCAAAACGCGAAGATTCGTGAAGTCCTCCTCTGAAGTGCGTTGTACAAGGAAAATCAAAGTGGAATTTTCTGCAACACTTAGAGAAAGATCATAATTATTTGGAGTCATGGCATAAGTGTTGTAAATGCTCCCCTCAAATAGTGCACCCCAATTGATTTATCAAGCAAGTACATAAATCAATCTAAGTAACAATTTAAGAACATGCAATTTATCAAGATTAGCATAGATACATGGTCTCTGAAACATGTAACTATACTATCGCGCTAGGGTATGAGCAAAAACAAATATTCGCATTTTCAACAATTCAGCTCAAATGCAAAGTGGAATTGCATATCAAAATGTGCGAAGCACAACAAAATTTTTTTATATACAAATTTATTAATAGTATGGGGTCAGATTATTTTGCTTCGATCATTGTCACGCCTAGAAATTCACAAGACACTTGAAAGATTTTATGCCGTCAATTCACGTCAGCAAACTAAAGTCCTAAATTCAAAGTACGATCCGTTTCGACAACTCTCACTAAGGTCGCTCTAACGCTCATTTATTTTTTACTAGGGATTTTATATTTATATCACTCAAGGCAACACAAGTCATATTAAGTCAATTTACCTGTGATCGAGGCACTATTTCACCGAGCGAGAGACCGTCGATTCGGAATTAAAGGGACTTTTGAGGGATTTAGTATTTTGGTTCTAACTTAGAAGGGAAGGAAACTATTTAGGAATCGTGGACTAAAGATCTTCTTCCTTTTATTCACCAGTCTCCTTTTCTCCGGCATTTTTCGTCTTTTTGTCTTTTTCATCCCTTTATCTTTCGTAAATTTTCTACACTTGCTCAAGTTGAAGCTCCGCTTCTCTACGAGGCTGAGAGATTATCTATGGCGAAGTTCTTCTTGTTGGTTCTCGGGTCGATACCGTGCTCCTTTTCTCTTAATCCCTAGCGAGGTTTCAGAGATTATCGATTTGAAGAAGTTCACAGTTATGGAATTCGAACCCAAAGTCGTGCTCCTCTTCTCGTTGTCTCGATATAAGACCGGGTTATCGTTGGAGAAGTTCACTTAGTGGTGCTCCTCTTTCCAGCCGTTCTAACAAGTGTACGAGATTATCAATGGAGAACTTCACGGCAAGATCCACCCCTTTCTTAATGATTTGAGATTGTGATAGTCGAGAGGTAAGTTCTTTTGGTTTGCTTTTTGTGCGTTGAGCATTCCTCGTGTGCACTTTCCACCTTTTTTGTCATCTTTTTCTTTTTCGTCTTCGGTTTTCTCCCCCTCCTTTTCTCGATTGAATATCCCGCCGAAAGTTTAGATAGTCGGTTGAAGGCTTAAAGGGTTTTCAAATGAAGAAAAGGAATTTGGAGAAGGCTCAAAATGGATGACTAAATGTAGAATACGATTTTAATTGTGCATTGATTTAATTACCTGTCCTTGTAATTAGGGGCTTGATGTATAGTAGTCCTTAGATTAGGACTAGTTTGATATTTATACCAAGTTTGTTTGGTATAAATAGTTGTACAAACATTGAGCTTAATACAGAAAATTAGAGAATCAATCCGAAAGGCTGTCGAATTCAATTCTAGAGAGAGAAACTCAGAAAACATCATCTCAGTAAAGGAATTCTCTCTCGTGTTCTTCATCGAAGGTTTTCGATCGAATTTCAATTTAAATCATTCTAATCGATTTCCTTAGAATCCATGCCTAGGATTGATTGAGTTGACAAACGGGGACCCAACAATTGGTATCAGAGCAGATTCGTTCTGTTTTGTAACGAAAAATGTTGGAATTTGATCGAAAATTTATTCTGTCACTGTTCCATCGAAGAACAGTTTTGGTGCGAAGTTGAATTTCGATCAAACAGTCTTAACTCTGTGTTATTTGATCTGATTTTGATGTTTCTGTGCTCGCATAAGTAGTATTAATCAATTATGATTAGATCGGTAGCAATCAGAATCATGCTTTGAGTCGAATTTTTGATTCTGTGAGATTACTGTTCGAGTGAAAACAGTATGAACGTGTTTTGATTTTCGTCAAATTGATTATCATTTGCTTCAAAACATGTTTAATCATCTGTTCGTGAGTACTCAGTAGCTTATTTCGAGCATAAACCTGTAGTTTCATCGATTAATTTCCAGTATTTGCTTGAATCTTTGTTAAAATCATATTCTGTGCTTAAACTGTGAATTTCAATTTTTCTCGCTAAGTCTTCGATCGAAATTAATTTCTCGATCGAAAACCTCTGTGCGAGAAATTTTGTTCAATTAGAATACTGATTAGTTACTGAAGTCGCTGCTGTCAAAAACGTGTTTAAAAAAACAATTACGAGCGTTAAAATTTTGACGAGAATTGACTATTTTGACCCCCGCACAAAACTCTTACTCTCGAGAATTTAGTCGGTCAGATGTATTTGATTCTCGTTCGTAAAATTTTTCGGTCAACCAATTAGATTTGACTCAGCGAGAGACTCCTTAGAGTATTGTTCTTCAACGACCAAAATCAATTGAAGAAATTTCACGCTCGAAAACACTGGTCAATCTTTCGAGTCAACCTTTGAAAAAATCTACATTGTGGATTCTGGTCAACAATATTTTCGACGCTTAAAATTTTCGGTCGCAAAACTTCTCTAAATAATTTTACGATTGATTTCACTGTTTATATAACTTTTCAGCGCAAAATTACGTACAAGTCGAAATAACTTACACTCGAAAATTTTTTAACAGTACCTAACGCGCGAAAACAGTACCATCTTTTCAAATCGAAGAAATTATTTTTGATCAAACTTTAAAGATTGAATCGAAATTAATTCTCGATCGTTTTTGAATCAAACGCTACTAACGAATTTGCTACTTGTGAAGCACACTACATCATTCAAATCCATCAAAACAACAAATGAAGATCCTTCATCAACAAAAAAAAAAGAAGAAGGATGGATGCATACTCACTAGGAAAAGGCAACCGTCCGCCAATCTTGCAACGCGGTGAATATACAGTATGGAGAAGCCGCTTCCTAAACTTCATAGCTCTGAAAGATCAAGCCGAAAATTTATTGCAGTCACTTGAAGAGGGACCTGCAAAGTTCTGGGTCAACGTAGCCGGTGATGACACGGTTACTCCTTCAATTCCCGCTACTAGGCGACTTAAGGAACCTAGGGAATACACCATTGAGGAAAGGGCCCGTGCTAAGGCAGATCTGATAGCCATGAACACACTCATGCAAGGCAACCCCAACGATATCTATAGACAGATAGACAGCCTCCCAACGGCTAAGGGAATGTGGGATGAGCTGCATAGGATGATGCAAAGGACGGAAGTAGGCATCAAGGCCAAAAAGGCGAATATTCTCACTGCTTATGACTCCTTCAAAGCCAAGCCGGAGGAGAGCCTCTATGATGCATACCAAAGATTCCTCACTCTTCTCAACGAGATGAGGAAGATAGAAATCTCGAAAACAAACATGGAAACAAATATCAGATTTCTATCCTTCTACCCTCGGACTGGAAAAAGATATCCACTCAAATTAGACAAAACAAAGATCTAGAGGAGTTGGATATCCATGCAGTATTTGATAATCCCACCCAACACGAGGAAGATGTGTGCGAGACTCAGAGAGAGCAGAAGGGCAAGCTGGTTGACAACACCGTTGCTCTAGTCTCAGAGAAGCGTGGAACAAAGCCTCGTAAAGAGAAGATCGTTAGGCCTCCCTCATCATCCGAATCAGAAGAAGATTCAGAATCAGACGCCGAGCCAAGCATGAAAGCACTGGGGAAGCAATTGGCTTTAATCGGAAAGATGATGAGCAGGAAATACTTCAAGAAGAAGTCCTCATCCTCGGCCAACAGACTTCGGACCTCAAGCTCTAAGAACAAGGAACATGCACCAAAGAGCTCCGAAGTCAAGAAAACTAAAGAGCCCAACAAGTGCTTCAACTGTGGCAAGACTGGTCATTTTGCCAAAGAATGCACTCTTCCAAAGAAAAAAGATGCTAATTACTACTCCAAGAAGCTTCAACTCACGAAGCAGAAGGAAGCAGGAGTAGCCCTCATGGCAGAACAGGACCACTGGCTTGAAGACACGTCTAGTTCTGGAGACGAGAATCTTGCCCTCATGGCACGCCTTGATAACGACAGTGACGCCGAAACATCCATTCAGATGGACGAAGATGGCGCATCCACCTCATCACAAGAGGTAGACTCTTCTTCCTCATTATTTAACATGTTAGAATCATATCAAAAACAATATGCTAACATGAAACGTGAGCAGAAAAGTATTAAGGAAGTAGAGGATAAACTTTCTAGGTCTCAGGAGAAGATAAATACTCTCGAATCAGAACTTAGAAGCTCTAGTGCTAAAATAGAAGAACTTACTATAAGCCTACATTCTAGAGAGACTAGTCAACTTCAAATAGGACAGCATAGCGAAAAGATTAAGGAGTTAGAAGATAGGCTAGCAAATAACTACAATAGCTTGGTTAGGAATCTAAATGAGAAAGCCACCCTAAATTGTAGGATGACCGAAGCTACCACTAAGATCACCAACTTAGAAGCTCAATTAGAAATATCTAATACTAAGGTTAGTGAGCTTAGTAAAGATCTAGATGCCTGTCAAGCCGCTAAAATTACGGTAGAAAATAACTATGCTCTCTTAGGCGAGGAACGTAAGAAATTATATGCAAAAATTAAGAATTAGATAATCTTCTTACGCGTAGGGGACAATCTGAATATACGATATTTCTAAACCAGCCCAAGGATACAGAGTTCTATAATCCAATAGAAGGCATAGGTTTCACTAACCTACGTGTTCTACGGAAAAATGAAATATATGATATTAAGCACATAGATGTAGGGGTAACCTCTCTTAGAGATTTTACTGAAGCGACAAAACAAAGTACTTTAGACTCATCCAAGAGAAGAGCCTCACATGGGCCTAAAATCCCTTTCGACTACACTGAACTAAATGAAAGAGACAGAAATATGAAACCATCTTTAACACCTGTCTGTGATTTAGTTCAAGTTCTACCTCTTGAATCTCAAACACACTACGAGGAAGTCAAAGACGTTCATTATAAAAATTCTCTCTACAAACCTCCTATAATCTAACAGATAGAGGAATCTCAAGCAAAACTAGATAAAGAAATAGAGAATTTCGAAGCTGAAAAGAAAAAGTTCTTAAAAGAGATGGAAAATCTCAAAGCTTCCTCATCCTCCCAAACTACCTCTCATGCTATTATGAAAAGCGTGAAAATCGAAAATTCACCTTCGAAAGATTGCATTAATAATTCTGTTAAGAGTGCTAAGACAAAATCTAGTTTACCTACGTCTACATGGAGCGTAGAGCAGTAGAACCGAAGGCGAGAGTGTCTAGTATTAAGAAGGAGCTAGTAGATTTGAGTATCACCAAGAATGTTACTCCCTCTGTACAAATAAATGACACTCGAAAATATAAAAGAGCCGTTTCTTCTCTTCGAATAATTGCTTCTACATGTACTCTTCAGCCTATCACCTTTAGAAGCAACAACTACGAAATAGGCTCTACCTCACAAATTAAAAATAATCATTCTGAAACAAATGCCACTAGGATGGCCCGTAGGAAACAAGATCCAGCCATAAAGAAAGCTTATGGCGCTGTACATGCATGTACTCACCTAAGGTATCCCGTAAAGATTGAGTCCCCCAAGCACCTTAGGAGATTATCAAAAGAAAAGATCTTTTCCTCAGCCAAGCCTACCAAAGCATTTGTACGTGCTGAAACTAACCTTCCCTGCAAGGTTCAACCAAAATGGGTTCCTAAATCTCCGCCTAGGACGACAAAAGCCAAAAAAGCCAAGTCGCCTAAAGAGGCAACACCCAAAACCACTTCTACAAAAAGTGACTTGGGTTTTTAAAACTCCCTCAAGTAATAATTTAGGAATCATATCTGGACCTAAAATTAAATCTGCTAATCTGAGAGGACCCATGCTTAAGTGGGTACCTAAAGCTCTCTAAACTTGTTTTTGCAGATCCATCATGTGTGGTACCTCGACTCTGGTTGCTCCACACACATGACTGGAAAACAAGAGCTGCTGAGCAACTACAAAGACCGACCAAATGGAAAAGTCAGATTCGAAAACAATGACTCAGCTCCCATTCTTGGATGTGGGGACATTATTTGGACAATCTGACAATAAAAAATGTCTCTTATGTTGAAGGCCTCCGCCATAACTTGTTCAGCATAGGCCAATTTTGTGATAAGGGATTTCAAGTGGTCTTTCACGCTGACCGGTGCAGAATTTTGGACAGTCAGGACACAGAACTCCTTTACGGAGTTCGAAAATCCAATCTTTACACGATCAACCTGAAGTCTGTGCGGCCCTCGATAGCTGTATGCCTCATCTCTCAGACTGTGATTCAGAGGAACAGCTTATGGCATCAACGACTATCTCATCTGAATATGAAAGCTCTCCAACGACTTTCTACGAAAAAGTTGGTTCACGGTCTTCCAACTATACTACTACAAAAGGAGCATCAATGTTCGGCTTGTCAATTAGGAAAAATGAAGCGAGCGTCTCATCATGTAAGCAAATTGCGTCTACCTCTCGTCCATTGGAACTAATCCACATGGACCTCTGTGGGCCGATGCAGACACAGAGTATCAATGGACGCAAGTACGTGCTAGTGATCGTCGATGACTTCTCTCGCTACACCTGGACAAAGTTCCTCCGAACCAAAGATGAGACAGGGGACTTGATTATCAACTTTGTGAACACAACTCAGAATCTGCTGCAACAGACTGTTCAAGTTATTCGAACAGACAACGACACTGAGTTCAAGAATAAATATCTCAGTGAGTTTTATCAGAAACTTGGAATTAGTCAACAATTATCAGCCGCAAAGATACCTCAACAAAATGGGGTCGTTGAAAGGAAAACAGAACCCTAGTGGAAGCCGCTCGTACAATGCTGATCCATTCCGGCCTTCCACACTTTCTTTGTGCTGAAGCAGTAAATACCGCCTGTTTTACCCAAAATAGGACGGTGGTTCACAAACGGTTCAACAAGACTCCATACGAGATTGTGAATAAGAAAAAACTCAACATCTCATTCTTTAAAGTCTTCGGGTGTAAGTGCTTTGTGCGGAACGACAGAGAGCAACGTGCAAAGTTCGACCCTAAAGCATTCGAAGCAACTTTCGTCGGGTATTCTTCAACATTAAAGCGTACCGAGTATACATCAAGTCCAACCACACGATTAGGAAAAGCTATAACGTCACTTTTCACGAAGTGAACGAATTGGCTTATGAACAAAACAGTTCAGGACATGTGCTCAACCCGTTGGCTTCTGAACAAAACAGTTCAGGACCCGTGCTCAACTCGTTGACATTTGAACAAAACAGTTCAGAACCCGTATTCACTGGTGTGTTGGCACAAAACCAATAGGAGATGGCAACAACTCAGCAATCACCGTCAGACGAAGCTCTAAGACTTGTGTTAGAAGACTTGGAGTCCCTCTTTGGGCCTCTACATCCGCCAGTCACATTCAATCCTACACAAGACGTGGCTGATGTACCAAGTTCTACAACAGTTCCTACCTCACCCGATTCAGATTTACCACAGAACAATGAAGAACCTACCGTGGGTGTTGAGGAAGAATCATCGGAGTCACTCCCACTCAATACAGATTTGGAACTTCCTCACACGATTGAACAATCGGAAATAATTGGAAATCTAGGCCCACAAATGGCTGATACATCATCTTCAGCTTTGCCGCATGAGCGCCGGTGGATTAGAGCTCACCCGGTTGATCAGATAATTGGCGATCCTTCGAGTGGAGTAAGGACACGACATCAACACAGTCTTTTCAGCTGCTTCTTAAGCAAAACCGAGCCTACTAAGGTAGCAGACACACTACAAGACCCGGATTGGATAATTGAAATGCAAGAGGAAATCAACCAATTCGAACGTCTTCAAGTGTGGAAATTAGTACCACGTCCGCTTGGGAAAACTATCATCGGGACAAAATGGGTATTTAAGAACAAAAAGAATGAAGATGGTGAAGTGATTCAGAACAAGGCACGATTAGTTGCAAAGGGATACAACCAACAGGAAGGCATTGACTACGACGAAACATATGCTCCTGTTGCCAGGATTGAAGCCATTTGTCTCTTATTGGCTTACGCGGCTCATAAAGACTTCAAGGTCTATCAAATGGACGTTAAAACCGCCTTTCTCAATGGCGTGTTCAAAGAAGAAGTCTACGTCGCTCATCCAGACGGCTTTATTGATAAGGAACATCCCGATCACGTCTATCGTTTGGATAAAGCTCTCTACGGACTAAAAATAAGCCCACGTGCTTGGTATGATGTCTTGAGTGACTTCCTTGTAATGTCTGGATTTATTCGAGGAACAATCGATACGACCCTCTTCATCAAATGGCAAGACAAGGATCTGATGGTCGTCAAAGTTTACATCGACGACATCATTTTCGGCTCAACAAATCCACGGCTGTGCAAGAAGTTTGGAGATCTCATGAAGAGTAAATTCGAAATGAGCCATGGAAGAGATGCAATTCTTTCTAGGACTTCAAGTCAGGCAGCTCGATGATGGGAGATTTATCAGTCAATCAAAATACAATAAGGACATCCTGAAAAAGTTCCATCAAGATCGGAGCAAACCTCTCAGCACTCCCATGTCAACAAGCTGCAAGTTGGATGCCGATCCCACAGGAAAATCGGTCGACATCACACTCTATCGCAGCATGATTGGATCTCTTATCTACCTCACTTCTAGTCGGCCGGATATCATGTTTGCCACTTGTCTTTGTGCCCATTTCCAAGCCGATCCCAAAGAATTCCACATGCTCGCGGGGAAGCGTATTCTTCGCTACCTTAAGGGAACAACTACCTTAGGACTATGGCATCCTAAAGGTACAAACTTCAAACTTATCGGCTATACTGACGTTGATTATGGTTGCCGAATGGACAGGAAAAGCACCTCCGGTGGTGCTCAATTTCTAGCGAAAAGCTAGTCTGCTGGTCATGCAAAAAGCAAAATTGCGTCTCAACTTCGACGGCTGAAGCTGAATACGTCGCAGCCGCCAGTTGTTGCTCCCAGATGCTATGGATACGGACTCAGCTTCACGATTATGGGTACAATTTAAATAATATACCCATATATAGTGATAGCCAAAGTGCCATTGCGATTACGTGCAATCCTGTTCACCATTCACGCACGAAACACACAGACATTAGATCACTTTTATCAAAGATCACGTAGAAAAAGGCACCATTGACATGTACTTTGTAAACACGGAATATCAACTAGCTGATATTTTCACCAAGGCATTGGATGAAAATCGATTCCAATTCCTTGTCGGAAAATTAGGCATGTTGAGCGAACAAGAAGATCTTCGCCTTAGATATAATCTCAGCCTCGTAGAGAAGCGGAGCTTCAGCTGAGCAAGTGCAGACTGAATCAAAGAAAAATCATTAAAGGATGAAGAATGATAAACAATAAAGAGAAAACGGCAAAAGGAGGAGAATGGCGAAGAAAATGAAGAAGATCCCTAATCCACAATTCCAAAACTATCATTCCCTTCTTAGTCAGAACCAAATTAAAACCTTTCACAGTCTCCATGATTCCACATCGACGATCTCTCGCAAAGGTGAAATGATTAAAAACGCCTTGATCACAGGTAAATTGACTTAAGATTGCTTGTGACTTGAGTGATATAAATATAATCATCCCAACGCAAAAATAATCCAGTGCTAGAGTGAACCCAGTGAGAGTTGTCGAAATGGATCATTCAACGAACTTAGGACTCTGTAGTTTGATGACAGGACTTGCAGTATGTGATCTGTTCAAGTGTTTTGTGAAATTTTAGGCGTGATAGTGATCGTAGCAAAATAATCTGACCCCATACTATTAATAATATTAATATGCATAGGAAAATTATATATATATATATATATGATTAAAAAAATCGCACATTTTGAATGCAAATTTAACTTGCATTGGTATCGAATTGATCAAAATGCGAATATTTGATTTTGCTCATACCCTCGCGCAAATCTTTATCACATGTTTAGGGGAACATGTATCTAGTCTAAAGTGATTAATTGCGTGTAATAATGATTGTTACTTGTATTGATTTGCATGATTATGTGATAAATCGATACTGGTGCACTATTTGAGGGGGAGCATCTACAATGATTCCATGTTTTGAGCTCCAATTACTCTTGATGTTCTTTCTTTAAGTATTGCAGAAATTCTCGTTTTGATTCGCTGTGGACAATGCTTAAATAAGGAGGACTTCACAAATTTTCATGATTGTGAACTCAAGACAATGGTAAAACAATTAATGGGGAGCCTTAACAGACCAATTACTTCTTAATTAACTCTAATATTCTCGACATGTTGCTCTAAATATTATTGATTTTCGAAGATCAATTTTGGAGCGAGATGTCATTTCTTCGAAAATACAGGGAGTTAATTGCACTTTCGTTTTACTTAGGAGTATTTTGTGGTTTATTCTTAAAATTTAGGATCAATCTGAAATATTAAGGCAAACTTACTATCGAGAAATTCGGGCGAATTTTGCAATTTTCACTCACAGTTTCTCGAGCGAAAATTGATTTGGGACCAAGTGGTAATTTACGCTCTCAAAATTGACGAGCGAAAATTTAAACAGGAACCAAATGAAAATTTTCGATCGGATTTTGTCGAGCGAAAATTTAAACAAGTAAACAAAGAAAGTTTCTCGATCGTAAGTTTCCCGATCATAAATAGTAATGGGCTTAAATTCACTGAGTCTCGCAAAAACGTCTAATCAGCCCAAATTAAACGAAATCATTACTTGCAGTCGAAAAATCCCTAAATACACGCTAAAACCCTCGATCGCAAAAAACCAACAGTCAAAATTCTCGTGCGAAAAACTTCTTCTCTCAAAAGACGAAAGTCAAAATCTTCAAAATCTTTCGATTTTTCATCTGATTTTCGTCTTTAGAAGGTAGATTTGACTTCTTTTAGGGATTATCGTGTATTTAAACTACATTTGCATCTGTATTTTGGAATATTTCGCATGATTCTGTGATTATTTCACGACTGTTCATATTCTGAGAACTCGAACACTTGTTTGCAGTATTTTAGATCATCTCTAAGTAAAATCTGGGATAAAAACTGCATAATAGGCTAGTTTCGATGTTTCTTGATCATTTTGAGTGAATATAACTTCGATTTTCTGCATTATTAGAGTTCGATTTAAAAATAAGACTAAACTGGGATTTAAACCTTTGAACGCGTCGAAGAACTTTCTCGCTCACAAACAGTGAAAAATTGAATCTCAATTTGATTAAGTCACTGTTTGCATCGTAAAAGATTTTCGATCGCTAATCTTTTGATTTAGTCATTAAGATTAATAACGTAGATCGAAAACTACTTACAGTCGAGAAACACAATTTTGATTTTATGCGAGCGAAATATTAATGAGAGTAATAGACAAAATAGATGCGATCCCTTTAAATTTTCGAAGGCAAAACTTACAGTCGAAAAATTTCGATTTCAATTTTGATCTCGGTCGAAAATTTTAGCGGCGATAAAATTAATTTTCGGCGATAAAATTTTCTCTATCGCAAAATTTTGCAGCGAAAAACCCCTTCAAAATCGAAATACTTTCTCGCTCGTTAATTTTCATTGCGAAAAATTTTATTCACGCGCGAAAAAATTTTCGATCGTAAATTTACTTGGAAATCTAATTTCTCGATTGTAAATTTACACGGAAAATTTTTCTCGATCGTAAAATTTTGCGGCTACAGTATCGTATCTTGAGCTCAAAAACTTAGAAAATTTTCTAAGTTCTTTTCACTGTAGCCTTCATTAGTGAATAAAATTTTCGATCGCAAATATTCAGTTCAAAATCACATTTAGGCAATTCAATTGAGAATTTCAATTCTCGCGCGACAAAAAGCACGGAGTACATATTACTTTAACACAGTGTCGACCGAATTTTTTTGAACCTACATACATATGTCGAAATAAAATTATTTTTTCAAAAAATTCACTCTATATGACCTATATGTGCATTTATATTTCCACTACAATTTTATCAAACATGTTATTAATAGGTACATCATTATGGTTTGATAGATATTGAACTTCGACTCAAAATTTTTGAACTAATGATCTACATTTCTCATGAATATTTCAGATGGATCACTACCCCACTTACAACCACATCTACAAGAAGGCTATGTACCTTAACGTACACGACACGAACTTCCAACTAGATCTGACCACTTTCCGGTGCCCAGACGACATCATCGTGTCCATACTGCAAGGCCATCCACTGTGGCATGCTCTTACAGCGACGGCCTCCATGCCGATGGTCTACCTCCAGCAGTTTTGGGGGATGATCAAGAGCCTCATCGTGAACGGGGCGTATCACTTTACTACAGTTGTAGGGACGAGGCACGTCTGTATGAGCAAGAACAACTTCAGACTTCTCCTCGACCTCCCTCACAGCCACGACCCCCTCCCATCGGATGCAGAACTGGTGCATGACTTCCTCCAGATGGGGTACCACTCGCCGCTCACCAAGCTAGCTCAGATGCAGAGCAACGGGATTCCCCATCCGTGGAAGACACTTTTCGGAATCATCAACAAGTGTCTGTCCCCAAAGCACGCAGGCTTCGACAAAGGCAATGGCCACATCCTCCGGATATTTCACGGAGTCATGTTCTCGCGAAATTACGATTTCGCTCAACTGATCTGGAACGACCTCGTAGAACAGATCAGACAGAAAGAGAACAAACGGTCCAAAAATGTGCCATATGCGGATGGTTCTCCGTCATCATCCGTCAACAAATGGAGATGTACGAGCAGAATATTCCTCGCTTGTCTCCGGGAGGAAAATATCAGCTACCCAGGCTCAAGTTCTTCCACAACCCCAAGCTTGCGGATCTAGCTCAGCCATCGATGGCCATTCCGCTCGAGCTACTACGTCTCGCCGACCCCGCGGGAGACGAATATATTAGAGATAATGTCGGGAACATCATTTGACTGAGCAAATGATTAGAGGGCCCCCGACAGACTTCAACATCAGCCCTCTACGACCACAACAACAGCCTAGTTCTGAAGACATGTTGATTGATGAAGTGGCTCAGGAACTAGAGCTGGAGCCTCCAACTCACGAGGAAACATTACCGAATGTTGACACCATCCTAATCGATGCTGTGGCGGCAGAGTTGGAACAAGAGGCTCCAGCAGAGACACTCCAAGTGGAAGTGCCCATCATTGTCGGCGTGCTCGAAGAACCTATTGAGGAAAGTCTTCAAGTAGCACAGCCCGAGGCAGGAACGGGGCACATTTCACCACCGCTGGCTACTACGCCAGAAACAGAGGCTCTAATATCAACGATAAAGCCTATCGAGCCTCCGGTGACGGAACCAGCCAGTGAGGATGTAGCAGGAGGACTCTCGCCTCACACGACTACCCCATCAGACACCGAGTCAGATGAGGAGATTCAGTTGATTAGAACGACTCCGAGACGACTGAACGTATCCTTCGAGTCCTTTTTCGAAACCGTCACCGAACCATCAGACACAGCGCCGACCATCACTCCAAGTGTTGCGGACCCTTCTTCGCTCAATCTTGAGCCGCATCATGTCACGGTGGGACCAGAAGCTCCGGTGTCTGATACGCATGAACAATCAGAACCGGCCCTAACGCCCATAGAGGAGAATCTCCAAGATTCGTCTCAAGGATTGGGTGGAAGTCTCGAAGAGTCACACCCTCAAGTGACTCTGAGCCAACCTGAGGAGCCGGGGTTAGCTCAAGGGTTGATAACAGGCGACATCAATCGTCCTGGACCATCCACAACGGAGGCGTCCGCTCCGTATGTGACAGAAGATCGACTTCAGACCGCTCTCGCTAACGCGCTGAAGGATTTTGAAGACAAAATTATGGAGAGCGTGCGCAATGCTATCGAGACGTCCCGCCAAGATCGTGGGAAAGCACCCGTCTCGGAGCCATCTTCGTCACAACCCACCCTCTCACCCACTCAACCCATAATATCCACACAAACACCAACACTCATCCTCCCCCACAACCTAATAAATTCCGCCACCGAACCCATCAGCGAACGCCGGAAGAAGAAGATCTCTTCCGCCGTCTCGTGATCGTCCTGACCCATCAGAAACGTGCCGCGGCCAAGGCTCCCACTCCAAACGCCGACATGACGACCTAGATGATCAGGGCCGTCCTGAGGGGGAGAAGAGGCCAAGGATAATCACAAGGGGTCAGAGACAGAACCCTAGGGCGACTCAGACAAGTAAAGGAGTCGCTGGAACCTCACAACCCACTACCCAAACAACCACCACCACGCGCCGCACCAATCTAACCCAAATCAACCCACCTACCTTTTATATAAGGACGCCTCTGCCCACACCACCGACCTTCACAAGCCCCTTGCTTCCGGAAGAAGAAGCAAGCGCTGTCATGCTCGTCGCCCTAGCGCAGACTCAGGCGACTCCCTTAATTGCTCCAGACCAACCGGGACCATCCGTACATGGCGTCAACGCACACGAGGTCCTAGACAAATACATATTACTCATTCCATGCCCGAGGAGCATCAAAGACAACGGCTTCAGGATGTTCGACACATATTACAAAAAGCCTCGGTAGACCTCGTGCTCATAGAAGACGAAGAACTTCAGGAAGGTGAAGACTACGAGCAAGACATCCCAAGGCTACCAGAGTTGATCGCGCAACGAGCGGCTCCCTCCACAAGACTAACACCAGGGACCGTTCGGATCGCCACGCCGTGGGAGAATATTCGAATAGAGATACCTTTCCTTGAAGAAGTCCGTGAAAATATTTGGAGGCATGATTTAGGCATTTAAACAATTCAGTTGAGAAAATCGTATACTATTTTACAGTGATTTAGGCATGATTATGAGTTTTATCTGAGATTAATGCCTGCACTTAAGAAAGTTTCGATGTTCTTTATGAATCTGATAGTGTGAATCTTCGGAAAATCTGCATCTTCGACTCTGTTTTGAGTTTAGATAAAACTGGCCATTTGAATGTTTGAAGCCATCGAAGAACTTTGTCGATCGCAAACAGTCTCAATTGAATTCCGATTCAATTGAGATACTGTTTGTGTCGAATTAAGTTCTCGATCGATAAAACTCTGACTTAGTCGCTAAGATAGAAGATTATGACCGAAAAATTAATTACCATCGAGAAATCTTATTAAGTTATTTTTGTAAGCGAAAAGCTTAAGCACTGAATAGACCATTTAGATGCAAATTAGATCGAGCGCAGAACTTACTATCGCAAAATAGAATTTTCGATCTCATTCTATTTCGGTCGCAAAAACTTAGCAGCGGAAAAATTAATTTTTCAACGCTTAATTTTCGATCGTAAAATTCGCCGCTTAAGATTTAATTGATTGAAAAATTTCTCGATGATTGACTTAGTTTTTCGTTGACTAATTTCTCGATAGGAAAAGTATCGCAGCGAAAAATTTTACTTAGAATCGACAATCACGTACCGCTCGACAACTTTCAAATCGAAAAATTTTATTCAATCGAGGAAAATTTTCGATAGTAAATTTACCTGAGAAATAATTTCTCGATCGTAAATTTACGCGGAATTTTTCTCGATCGTAAAATTGATCGGCTACAGTCTCATGATTCCAACTTCAACACTTAGAAGTTTTTTTTCTAAGTCCTTTACACTGTAGCGAACATTAGCGAGTAAAATTTTCTCGATCGCAAAATTAAACGGAGTTATCCCAATTGAAATCAATGCATAGGAAATCAATTTGACGACCAAATTTATCGAGCAAAAAAAAATATCTTGGCATGAACAGTGACATTTTCCGTGAATCAAATACTTAGAAAATATCGAACTCTTTTCACACGTTACATGTTTGATTCGAAATTACAATCATGCCATTACATTTTTTTAAAATCAAGTATCCTATATGCATGGTACACGATTTCAATTCAAAATTCAGCAAACATGTCATGACTTGATACAATATTATAGTTTGATGAAATTAAATCAATTATCGACTAAAATTAAAATTATGAACTAATGAACTTTTATATCTCATATTTTTCAGATGGATCGCTATCCTACATATAACCACATATACGATAAGACATTATATCTCAACGTCCACGACACGAACTTCCAATTAGACCTGACCACCTTCCGGTGTCCAGACGACATAATCGTGTCCATTCTGCAAGGCCATCCACTATGGCATGCACTTACAGTGACGGCATCAGTGCCGATGGTCTACCTCCAGCAGTTTTGGGGGGTGATCAAGAGCCTCATTTTGAACGGGACACACCATTTCACGACGGTTGTAGGGACGAGGCACATCTGTATGGGCAAGAACGAGTTCAGAGCTCTACTTGACCTCCCTCACAGCCAAAACTACGACCCCCTCCCATCAGATGAAGAAATGGTGATTGATTTCCCCATATGGGGTACCGTCCGCCGCTCACCAAGCTAGCTCATGTCCAGAGCAACGGTATCCCTCACCGGTGGAAGACATTGTTCGGGATTGTGAACAAGTGTATATCACCAAAGCACGCGGGCTTCGACAAAGGCAACGGCCACATCTCCGGATATTCACGGAGTCGTGTTCTCGCGGAATTACGATTTCGCCCAACTGATTTGGAATGACCTCGCAGAACAGATCAGACAAAAGGAGAACAAACGGTCCAAAAAACTTGCCGTATGCGAGATGGTTCTCCGTTGGGCGAACATTCCTCGCCTGCCTCCTAGAGGAAACTATCAGCCACCAAGGCTCAAGTTCTTCCACAACCCGAGGCTAGTAGCCTAGCTCAGCCTTCCATGTCCATTCCACTAAACCTTCTTCGGCTTGCTGACCCCACAGGAGCTGAATATCAGAGTTCCTGCCGGGAGAATCACCTCACTGAGGAGATGATTAGAGGGCCCACGACAGATTTTGGAGTTAGCCCTCCCCAACTGCAACAACACCAAAGCCCTGAGGCCATGTTGATTGATGAAGTGGCCCAGGAGCTCGAGCAGGAGCTACCAACTCAGGACGAAGAAATTCCTGACATAGACGCCATGCTGATCGATGTTGTGGCTGCAGAGTTGGAACAAGAAGCTCCTACCGAAACATTTCAAGTGCCCATACATGTGGGCGTGCTCGAAGAAACCATTGAGGAGGTTCTTCAACAAGAAGCACAGCCCGAGACAGAAATGGGGCAGAGCTCGCTTCCACTGGTGACAGATCAGGCTCTAGGGGATGTTGAATGTGACCCCACTCCTCACACAGCTACCCCATCCGACACGGAGTCAGATGAGGAGATTAGCCTGATAAGACGGACTCCCAGACGACTTAGTATACAAATGGAGTCCTTCTTCCCCGCCGTCACCATCACACCAGATACCACGCTGCTCACTTCTTCAAGTGTTGTCGGCACCTCTTCGCTCAATCTTGAGCCGCAACAACCACTACTGGTGTCTGGTTCGCAGGTCCAAACCGAGCCTGCCGTAACACCCATAGAGGAGAATCTTCCAGATTCGACTCAAGGATTGGGTGGAAGTCTCATACAGTCACAACCTCAAGTAACTGTGAGCCAACCTGAGGAGCTGGTGTCTGCTCAAGGGTTGCTAACAGGTGACACCATTCGTCCTGGTCCATCCTCGGAGGCGTCCGCACCATTTGTGACGAATGAGCGATTTCAAGCCGCTGTTCAATCGCTTGAAGACAAAATAATGGAGAGAGTTCTTACTGGCATAGAGAGATCCCGCAGAGACACCGGGAAAGCACCTGTCTCCGAAGGCACCTCGTCACAGCCCAACCTCACACCTCCACAACCCACACCCACCGACCCTTTAGCCAATTCATCCATCCTCATCAACCCATACACCATACCCATAACCGAGCTCCACGACATCCTACTCGCCCGACTGATCAGCCTCTCCATCCGGTCGCCTCAAGAAGAGTCTCTTTACAGGCGATTGGTGGATCATCCTGAGCCACCTACTGATACTTGCCGAGGCCAAAGCTCCCACTCAAGACGCCGACATGACGACCCTGACGATCAGGATCCTCATGAGGGGGAGAAGAGGCTAAGGACATCTACTAGTGGCCAAGGACAAGGCCCGGGCGCAACGCAAACAAGCGTTGGAGCAGGTGAAACCCAAACCACCCACCAAACACAAATCACCCAAACTACCCACACCACGCACCGCACCACCACTCTAACCCACATCGACCCACCAACCTTTCACCTCAGGACGCCTCCGCCCACATCACCGATCTACTCAAGCCCTTGCTTCTGGAAGAAGAAGCAAGTGCCGCAATGCTCATTGCCCTAGCAGCTACTCAAGCTACTCCCTCGGTTGCTCCAGACCAATCGGGCCTCTCAGGACATGGCGTCAATCCACATGAGGCTCTAGATAAGTATATCTTCGACGGACAGTGGAAGACCCATTCCATGCCCGAGGAGCATCAAAGACGACGGCTTCAACACGTTCGACGTTTTCTACAACAAGCCTCCATAGACCTCGTGATCATAGAAGACGACGAGCTTCTGGAAGGTGAAGACTACGAGCAAGATATCCCAAGGCTACCAGAGTTGATCGCGCAACAAGCGGCTCCCTCTACAAGGCTAACGCCAGGGACCGTTCAAATCGACACGCCGTGGGAGAACATCCAAATAGAAATCTCCTTCCTCGAAGAAGTTCGTGAAAACATTTGGAGGTCACCGGAGAGAGTTAAGAAGCCGAACGAGTTCGAGCTGAGAGGGATCTCTCACTGGGATTAGCAGAAGAGGATGACATACCTTTGGATGCTTACCAAGCTTGGACCTGATGTAAGGCTGGGGATGACTAAAGAACAAGTCAAGAGCCACTATAAGGGTCTCTCCCCAATATGCCAACTACTCAGCGTCTACTGTGCAAAAGGAGGACTTCCAACACCTCACTACACCATCGAGCGAGTAGACAGAACTCGAGAAGATCTAAGCGAGAGCGACCTACCGTACATTCCTGCTGATGAGGTATACCGTCTCTATCAGCTGTACGTGGAAAAGTATAAAGGTCCTCAAGGCTTCATCAAGAAAGAAGGACTCGAGGGACTCTACCGGTTCATGATGCGCCAAGTCAAGTACTTCGCCGCACACGACCTTCAAATGGCTCTGGAGAGCAACATGAAGAAGGTTAACATGACCGCTCCACTCAATAAAGGACCTGAGATCGAAGGGCTTCCCAACAATCACGTGCACATCAGCTCAGTCCTAGGTATCACCTACCACAATCCAATAGCCAAGAAGAATAGGTTGATGCTGAAGACTGAGATTCATAAGTTTTGCGATGGGACGCTCAAGGTCGTCAGGAAAAACATCGAGTAGAGTTTGAAAGAAATCAATCGAGATACGATGCTGAGGATCCACAGGTTCGTGAGAGAACAGCCGCTCCTAATGGAACTATTAGAAGCTATCGAGGAGCGACTGGAGCTGAGAACACGCTCAGGAACTTTGCGCATGCGCTGGGCTTGCACAGATCTTATTATGCCCGACGAGGACAAAAAGCGCAGAGACGCAATCAAGCACAAAGGAGGAGAATGTAGAAGATCAATTCTAATTGTGCTTTGATTTAATTAGTTGTCCTTGTAATTAGGGGCTTTATTTGTATTAGTCCGTAGATTAGGACTAGATAGATATTTATACCAAATGTGTTTGGTATAAATACTTTGTAATCAATCGCAATCAATAGAGAAAGTTTTGGAAATTGATCCGAAAGGCTTGCAATTCTATTTCTAGAGAGAGAAACAACAGTAACTTTCTCACTCTACTCGAATTCTCTCTCTTGTTCTTCATTTGAGTTTTTCGAACGAATCTTAATGTCAATCATTATCATCGAATTACTTAAAATTCATGCCTAGGATCATAGAGTTGTTAATCATAGGACCTAACACAATTGTTAGGTCCTAATTAATCAACTCTATGATCCTAGACCTGAATTCTAAGATTATCGATTAGAATTAATGAGAAACGAATTTCGATCGAAAACCTTCGCTGAGAGCTCAGAGAGAGAATTTCGCTTACAGTGAGAAGATTTCTTGTGTTTCTCTCTCTAGAAATCGAATTGCAAGCCTTTCGGATCAATTTCTAAAATCTTCTCATTAAGCTCAATGTTTGTACATCTATTTATAGCAAACATACTTGGTATAAATAACATACTAAGTCCTAAACTAAGGACAAATAAAATAAAAGTCTCAATCTACGAAGACAGCTAAAGCATAATAAGAATCGATCTTCTACAGATAACTAGGTAAAATTCCCTGAAAACAGAAGCTCCGCAAACCTGAGGTAACTATTTTGAAGAAAGAAATTTGTTTACAGTGCGTTTGGAATCGTGTTTGAATGAAATCGCTTGATTTTAAATTATGAATTTCAAAATCGTAATTTCAAATCCAAATTCACTATTTGGCAAACATTAGGATTTCGAAATTCGAATTTCAAAACAGAGCTCGACTCGAGCTCGTGAAGCTCGTCAAACCCGATTTCTAACTTTTTCTAAAATAATTTTAAAAATTACAAAATTAAAATAAAATAAAAATCTTGAATAATATAAAACAACAAGCTTGTGAGCCGGCTGGCGAGCTTTCGAGTGTCCAAGGGTGGGCTCGAGCTCGAGCCAGCTCATTCGCGAACCCATGACGAGCTTGACCTCGCCAATAGCTCGTCGAGCTCAAGCCGGCTCTTCGCGAATCCATGACGAGCTTGACTCGGCTCATCGAGGTTGCGAATTTGTTCGACTCATCGTCCACCCTCTAATTATTATTATTATTAGTATTATTATTATTATTGTTATTATTATATTTTTTCATTATTTTTATTTAAATATTATCATTGTTATACTAATATTATTATTATTAAATTACGAGTTACGTGCTCAGCTTTGGATTTCGAAAACGGACCATTTGACATGGAATTCAAATTCGACGAATTATAAGAGTTTGGATTTCCCCTCGGATTTGGGCGAAATCGAAATCAAAATCGGTACGATTGCCAAACGGAAGATTCTGGCGAAATTCGGATTTCAAATCGAAATCCGGATTCCAAACAGGGCATTAACGAATTTGATTGAGATTTTACAACATACCTTTTACTGACACAACTTAAGTCAAAGAAGAAGCCATGCTATTGGAAGATTTTCATCTTTTTGCTGCTCACTGTCTCATTCTTCTATCAGCAACGAGTTGGAGGAAAAAAAAGAAAAGGGAAAAAAATTAGAAGTTAGTGAGAGAGAGTGTTGCTGACCATAGTACACATGTTTTTTTCGTAATGTTTATGTTTTTGGTCCAACTTAACCGACTCAAGAAGAAATATAGAAATCTTTTATAGCAATGTATAATATACCTGAGAAATTTAAACTTAATTTTATGTCTAAAATTCAAATAATTTTTGGTCCAACTTAACCCACTTAATAAAGAAATATAGAAATTATATATATATATATATAGATAATATAATGTTCATTAGAATTTATAATTAATTTATGTCTATAAGTCAAATGAAAGATAAATGTATAATTTAGTCTCTTATTTCTGTTTAAAGTTAAAACTAAAAAGAAAAAAAAATCAATTAGGATAAATGAATACCTTACTCTTTTATTTTGTTTAAAAATAAACTAAAAAGGAAAAACCAATTGGGATTTGATCCCAGGCTAAATGAAATTGGAAGAATTTTTCTATAAGGCTAGGGACCATTGGACCAAAATAATAATATCTATATCTATTTATAGTATTTTTTTTTTAACGCCCAGGCACCATAATTATCTAGTTGTCAGCGGGCCGGCCAGGGGGTCAACGGACCCCCCGAGCCCTGTCCGCCCCTGGTGGAGAACTAGTTGATAGATAGTTTGGGGTAGAGCTATCAAACAGGGTGGTCCGCCCCACCCCACCCCGCCTTAACTCGTGGCCCAAGTGGGCTAGCCCGTTTCGGCCCGCTTTTAAACAGGATACTAAACTAGTAGCCCGTACCGCCTCACCGTGGGTTGGCAGACTAGCGGGTAGGAGTGGGATCGGGTCGGGTTTTTCGGATATCGGGTTTTTCGGGTCGGGTACCTGACATGTGCGGGTTTTAAATTTGATACCCAACCCGACAAAAATCGAGTACCCCATTGTACCCGATTATCGGGTTCGGATTGGGTTCGAGTTTCACTTTTTTTTTAAATTCATTTCTTTGAACATTCCATCAATGAAGCTGCTCTCTTCTCTCTTTCTACTAAACGTAGACCGTAATGGGCCAGGTGGATAAATGGGCCTCGAACATTCTAATGGACAAGTTGTTCGACGCACCAAATCAATGGTGTCTTCTTCGCTGAACTTCAACTCCGTCGCACCGCCGCCGCAAAACCTAGCTATCGCCGCAGCAATCCACAAGTTGTTTCCTCTGCGTCGATCCCGAGGCTCGCTTACTTGTTGCCTTCCGTCTGACCAGGAGCTCGAATTCGAGGAAGGCGAAGGCGATTTGGAATTTTCCGGCGATGTATCCGATGTCGATGAGCCGAGCTTTTCGCCTTCGTTGCAGCTCTTTGTCAGGAACCTCCCCTTCGACTGAGGTCTCGTACTTAGCTAAGCTGAGCGACTGTGTTTATGTATGTTTTTTTGGACTGGTGCCTGGTGGGATGTGTGTCATGTGCGTGTGGGCTGTCTGTGGTGGGTTGTGGTGCGGGTACCCAATCGGGTAATTCAGGTCAATGTTTTAAAAAGCGGTAAAAAGCGAGAATTAACGCGCGCAATAGCGGAAAATTTGGCCAAAACGCTACAAGGCGTAAAAAAATAGCGTATTAACCTAAAATATTGAGCTCTTCCACTATAATAGTGACACGTGTCGCCGAAAATGACTACTGATAGCTATAATGGACAACTAGTTGTACACGTTTGACAAGAGACTACAGAGTTGCCTTTAATTCTTTTAATTTTTAATTATATTCCACAAGTTCATTAAATTACCATTATCTCGTGCGGGTTTTAAGACAAAACTAAATAAATACATCTAGTTTATTAGATTTTTTATGACGATTAAAATGACATACATATCTTATATATTAGTTGAAGGATTATTTTTTCAAAAGATTATAGTTATTCAATCAATGTTAAGTTTTTAGTTAATAATTATCATATACAATAATTTATGAGTTATAAGAAGATTGTCCGAAATACTCGCGCAAAACGCTACGCTATTTACGCTACGCGCTATCGGAACTGAAACGCGACGCGTTGCGCTATACGCGTTTTAAAACACTGATTCAGGTAGCACTTTTCTACCCAAAACCCGACCCGAAGTATGTAATCGGGTATCAGTTTAAACCGAAACCCGAATTTTCAACCCGATCGGGTTGGGTCGGGTACCCGAAACCCGACCCCGATGCCCACCCCTACTAGCGGGCCAACCCGCTAATTATATTTCTTTTTATTTTATTTTTTCTATTTATTAATAATTAATGTCGGAATATTCAACATAAATCATTTATAATAGTTAGTATAAGTTCAATGATAAATCATTTATTAATATATATTATTTATTAATATTTTTAAATAGCTTATAAAACATATATATTATATATAAAATAAATATATACCACTATATTAATGACGGGCCAACCAGCCTCGCCCCGCCTCAACCGCGGCCCAAACGGGCTGGCCCGTTTCGGCCCGCTTCTAAACGGGCCAGTAATTGGCCAACTCACCTCACCAATTTTTCATGGCTGGGCGGGCCAACCCGACGGGCTCGGCCTGTTTTGACAGCTCTAGCTTGGGGTGTGGGGATTTAGTTGTAGATTTGTCTTGCTTAGATTATTAAAATTTTTCTTTTTATATGAGGTGTAGAATTATTAAGTAGTTAATGTTTACTCAACGTGTTTATTTATTAGTGCTCGCTTGGTTGATAGGTTTATATTTAGGATAATTTAATTAAGTAAGGGTTTATATAAAATAAATTAATGGGTATAAATAAAATGCATGGTTGGTTATTGGGTTTAAATAAACACATGTGAGGAGGTGTGTTTTTAAACCCGTCTGCATGAGTTTAGTATGGTTTTATATAAGAGGTAATTACATGTCAGGCCCTATTAATAGTTATGCTTTTGATTTCAGGCCCTATTTATGTCTCATATAGATAGAAGTACCTAAATTGAAGTTTCACTAGAAATAAGGACCTAATTTCCATCGTCTTCTTCAAACGAGCAAAGCAACCATTAAGTGGTATACAGTGTACATGAAGTGATACTGTAGATCCATGAACTGGTACTGGTAAACAGTGAAGTGGTATTGTAGACCCATGAAGTGGTACTGGGGAACAGTGAAGTGGTACTGTAGACCCATGAAGTGGTATTGTTGAACAGAGAAGTGGTACAGCAGAACCCTTAAGTGTTTCTGCAGAAATCGGGTAAATAATTTGACGCGATCCAAAATTGAAACGTTTGGGAATTAAAATTTTTTTCTGGATAACGATTTATGCATATCGAATAACAATTTCTACAGTGCCTTTAACGAATGTTGCAAAAAACATAACACTTAATTCAAACGAATTAACATGTTCTTGTGAAATAGCAAAAGTGTTATCTAGAATTGAGAAAGTGTTATCCAGAAAGGATGAAGTGTTGTCCAGCAAGCTTCTAACTCAACTATACTAAACAGAGGACAACAGGTAACACTAAATCTGTTTCGATACTCCTTTTTAAAAAAAATATAGTTCTACGTGTTTCACATGAGATACCTCTTATTTGTCTCGCAATGACAAATGATTTGAAATTCGTACCACTTTAAAGAACATCTATTTACACCAATGGTCGAACATGCTGTCATTTCAGATTTAATCGACGTGTGGTTCAAGTACATTTCTTCTGCATTTTACGAAACGCGTTATTGTTTTGGCGTAGCGATATATTTTCTTCCTACGCATGTAGCGGTGAGTGTGTATATATATCTTTGTTTGTTATTCGATGTTCTTCTCTAATTATTTTGATATATTATTCAGCAAAGTATTGAGGGCGTCTTGTCTAACGGGCAACTGAAGTTATCGACAAAAACAAGTATGGAGGCATTTCTCACTAAGCTGTCAACAGTGACGAAGGAGTTGGACAAGCTAAACGGGACACTGCAAGAAACGTATAAGTACACTGTGCTCCCGTTGTATGGAGGCTTTCACTGGCATCTGCTAGTCCTAGACGTCGGCAAAAATTGCTTCGTCCATTACAACTCCATGCCGAGTCCTGGTTACAATGCCGTCGCAAATCGCTGTGTAACTCCTTGTAAATTATTCATTTGATGATACTGTCTATTCTGTAACGAACTTATTTTGATCCACCTAGGCATCGGCCATTCGGCAGTACATGCGGCACTTGAAGGTTGACGAGCTGACTGATTCGAAATTATCAACTCCAAATTTTCGAAGACAACAAGCGGACACCCTGGATTGTGGTGTTTGGTTGTGCCTGTTTGGCGAGGCCCTTAGACGCGACGATGTCTCGTTTGGGATGAGGTTAACAAGACTGGCGACGTCGACAACTTCAGGGCTCACATACTGGAAGGATTATTGGGCTTCGCTGCGTAGCCGACGGCGTAGGGATTCTGTTTACCTTCTTATCGAACAATATTAACCTTTTGTCGAACAATATTTTCGTTTTGGCGACATTAACATTTTGTTGAACAATGTTGGTGTTTTGGCGTTTGTGGTGTTAATGTAAAACAATGATATTAATGTCAGTGTAAAAGTTTGTGTTTTATTAGTGAAAACTATGATTAAGCAAAAAACAATTTACGTTATAACACAAAGATGATAACTGATAACATATGGACATATTGTCATGACAGATTGATCTATACTGATAACACATAGTTCGGAAGTTTCTAGAAGCTTCGTGATGCATCTGGATGGTTCTGTGTGGTCAGTGAATACCACCATGATTGGCCCGTAATGTATTAACACATTTTCAGAAGCAAGTACCTCTTACATATGTTAGCGAAATCAAGAAAAACTTACGTTATAACACAAAATAGTGGACTGATAATGGATTGTATTGTTGTCAATAACACTTCACCAATTTGATAAATTTCGATCGTTGATGCACGAGGTGTAAGATTTTCATAAAGGAAGATATATAATTTGATGAATTTAAACCAACGAGCTCACTGACAAATCAAATTTTATTGACGTTGAGGTTAATGGTCCGATGTTGTTGTTTGTCATGTAACCAAGGTCCCCTTCGTTGCAAACATAGACTATACTTCATAATGTGAAATGTATATCACGAAACATATCTAACTTCGACATTACATCACAAGCAACATTTGTAAAACTTAACCCTAAACCCTAAACCCTAACCCGAACCCCAAAACCCCAAACCTCGAACCCCAAAACCCCGAACCCCTAACCCCAAACCCTAACTCAAATTGGTAATGCTTTACTTCATAACTGTAACACACTTATGGACCCTTTAAGCCAAAAAATTATATTCCCGCCAATAGTCCCATGATATTCCCGCCCAATAGTACGCTGAAAAATTAAGATTCCCGCCTAAACTATAAACACAAGTGTTCCTTCTAATAACAGATACAAACTTACTGGTACCACTTTATCCTTTTTCCGAAAATAATTGCGAGGCCCGACCAGAAACACTGGAACCCGCTAAACACATATATTTTGGAAACAGCGCTAAACACATACTTATTTCCAAAACATCCTTCAACCCTCTTTAATGGCACGAGATTGAAAAACCCACAAATTTGACCCCACAAAATTCGATGACGACCCCAACTACAGAACACGAACACGATGGGATTCTTGCACTATGTCAACATGACAACGAATTTTTTCTCTTCGAAGTAAGAGAATCACACTCTTTGTTACATTTATTGCTACAAATTAAACAGCGTTTTCCAAGTGCAGACAATAACTCCATCTCCCTTAAGTACAAGTCACCTCTTAATAACACAAAAACATCACTGCTTATTGATAACGATGTCAAGTTCATGGTGAGGCTGCACCGTGAGTTGAAAATGAAGGTCATTGATATGGTTGTATCGGACAAAATAGACACAACAGCTGCCGGGCCATCACAAGTTCAAGACTTAACTTATCGATGCTTACCTAATGCAAACTCAATCGATTGTTGGATTTGTGGAATTGAAGGCGAATGTCAAGTATTTGAGGGTGCTAAAGACTTTTGTAGTAAGCTTAAAAGGTACGCAATTGCGTGAAGAAACTCATTCAAGTACATTGAAAATGACCCTCAGAAGATCATCACAGTCTGCAATGTGGAAGGGTGTAAGTGGAATATACGCAGCTCGAATGAAAAATGATGGCATATTCAGCATAAGAAGTTTGAACCCTCGACCACACATATGGGAATCCAGTCTACTGACGGGACCACCCAAAAGCAGATGCTAGATTGATTGCCGAGTTACTTCGGCCTAAGCTGGGTATCGAGCCTCTTTACAAGCATACTATGAAAAATGATATGCTGCGGGATTATGGTGTTGAAATTCCATATAACAGAGCATGGTCAGAAATAGCCATAAAGAATATTCATGGGATTCAACAAAAACATATATGTTGGTAAGGATAACCTTTCCACAACGATTATAACAAGTCCTCTCGTGTGGATAACATTTCATTCAACATATATAACATATTGTTCCTTGAAGATTTCCTTCAACAAAAAGAACTTATATGTTCGTATGGTTAATAACAAATGTTTACTTATAACAAATACTTATAACATAGCAAAAACTAACATATGTCTTACAGTTACTAACAAATGTTTACTAAGTACTACTACATCATCGTTACAGAAAGACAGTTACTTAACCTTCTTACCACTTTAAGGAACAGCGATTTTCGCTGAAATTATCCGACGATTGTATTTCCAATTCGAGAAACTTTGGACAACAAACAATCGACCCAATACGGTGGCGCGATGAAGTTATAAGGCTATGGTCTCTCGAATCTACACGCATTACCTTTAATTTCAACTACAAACATGATTCGATCTACAAATATTTTTTATTATTTGCGTCGAACGATTTCGGAAAAACTCATCGAAAATTGTACATGACTTAACGTTAATATCTTAATAAACCCTCGATAATGCGTCGAATGTGGTCTGCTGCAGGGTTGGGTGGTGATGGCGGACGAAAATAATATATACGAAAAATTAATCGCGAGGAACATATATTATATTTTCCCTAAATTGTGTAAAAAAGAAATACTTATAACATAGCAAAAAATAACAAATGTCTTTATGTTAAGAACATATCGCTTACGCCTCATAACCCACGTTGACACTCTAGTAGCATATCACGGAAAAAATAATGCTTTGTTTACCGTCAATAACACATTCTGTATACAAGCAATAGATCGGGAGGAATAAACGAAAATCACAAACGACACTGAAAAATAGATGAAAACTGCATAAATCTCGGCGTTATTGACTCAATAAGGTAAAATAGACCTCGATTTCTCATGCGTATTAATAATACAAACTATATATTGATGTTTATATTGGATTAATACTCAAGCATGGTCGGGTTTTATAGAAAATCATAAATGACAACAGAAAATGCTGAAAATCGTTCAAATCTCAACGTTAGTAGCAACTGGTAAACGTCCAAACCATGGGTACCTCGAATTTATACCGATTACTTGCAATTTATGTCGAATCTAGATTCGATTTACAATCATGTTCTCTAATTTGCACCCTAATTAGACAAGCAAAATCTACCTCGTGCGTCGTCAATATCATAATGAATCCAACATGACATGTCGTAATCGGTTGGATGGGGTAGTCAGAATTTTTTGTGGCGATTCAATGTAAGAAAAATGAATTCGATCATTAAATAAAAAAATGTCCTGATAACATTTTGCAATAGAAACGTAACACAATATCATTGACAAGTAATGTTTCAATGTTATACAGTAACAATATGCTGTAACTTAGTAACATAAAATGAAGTAAAAGTACCGCTCCATATAAGACCACGAGCAACACGTATAGACTTTCGCTGGAAAAAAAATAAAAAATAAAAAGACATTTTAGTAAGGGTATTTTCGTCAAATCACATTTTTGGGTCTATACTCGAATTTTACAGAAAATAGGTCCTCTAAACTAATTCCGTTTCTGACAGAGCCTGGACAGAAAGTTCAAAAGTTATCAGGGCCTAACATGAAATTCTCACTTTCAAAAATTACATGGGGTCTGACTACCAATCACCCCTTTATATAAACTCATGGTTTAGAAAACCCACTAACCAAATAGTCATGTCTTAAACCCACCTATAAAATTATTAAATCCCCAAACCAAAGAACCACTTAGTAAATTATCATTCCAACTCACGGCGACTCGAAACGGACAACCGCTTACGATACGAGACTGAAACTCGGACGCGCGCTTCTGTGAAAACTTGTGGTTTGTTTGTATGTTCCGTGCTAACTCTAGCCGCGGCAGCTGTTTTTGATTCGCTTTTGAATCCCTTTCTTTTTGACCGACACCCATATAATCGAAAATAAGTAAACCCGCCATCTTCAGCTCGGTCGGGCCGAATCTGTTTGCATCATTTAGTCTAATTGCTTCAATTATTCGAGCCTTCCCTTTGAGGTAGTTCAGTAGTCTGCTGGCCGATCGATAGGTAGGTCTTGGAGGTTTGAGCTAATTTGAAAATCTATTGCTGTATTGCTATACGTCATTTTTCCTATTAATTTTAGTGATTCTAATAATGTTTGCATTTTTAAGCTGTTTGATTGATTCTTTTGTTGATGGCATCTTTTCTAAATTCAGGATCACAGGGACAATGGTTTGGTGCTACTACTGTGGTAAAACCATTACTCATCCTAATTATATGGATGGCAAAATGTAACAAGCTACTTGGTCTTTGCGTTGATTTAGATAAATCATCTTATTTGGCATAATATTTTGATAAATAGTACTGAAAGTGAAAGGAAATTAATTTCTGTGTTACGGCGTGATCATAACAGATGTTGTACGTTGTGTGGAAGAGTTCTTGATGAGGACAACTTCTCGCAGGAACCCACTTTTGTTAAGAATTCGTCCGGGCAGGTTTGTGCTTCTTTGGTTTTCTTGACATATGTATTCCTCTTATGAGATAGTAAAGTTGGACTAGTGGTGAAATGAAGTTGTGTAGCGTGAACTCTGTTAGGGGAGTTGAATAGGTGTTCTTTTGGAGTCAGCATTAAATTAATTTGGTCATGATGATTTTGTTGATTTTATCGTCTAATCGACTCATTTTATATATAGAGCCAATTATCAGGAAGTTATGTGAACACCATCCAAAGTGAGTTCTCAGCATCTCGAGCTAGGACATTGAAAGAAGGTAAATTTAGTCAATTTTGATGAGCAACAACTTGTATCACTCATCTCATGGATGCTTGACATGAATTCAGCAATTTCTGTCTTTTTTCCCTTTACAATAGTTGTGTTTACAATAACTGTAGAAGCCAATTTGATTGATGTCATCGATTTTAAATTTCAAAAAACTCTTCATCAGTAAATCCTTGGTTATTACAGCATATGATGGGATTGAGAGTATAATGTATGCCCTGGATATTGATGGTGGAGAATCCATAGCTCGCCCAGCTTGTACACTATATCAGGTGGATCTCTTTCCTGCACTATACGTGCTTCCTAACTTAACGTCGTAGTCATATCTGTGATTATTTTTGCTTCTACAGATAGCAGTTGAGCGCCAGTTTACAAAGGGTCGTAGGAAGGAGCAAGTACAAGCTGCTTGCCTTTATATTATTTGTAGGTAAGGATAATAACTGGAATTTCATACTGAGTTATATTGATATTAGAAAGAAACGGATAATGGAATACATATATTGCTCTTCTAGGTTGAAAGTTTTTTTATCAATTATTTCGTGGTGGGTGTTCATCGTGGCATTCTTTTTTTTCTTTGAATTCACTTCCAGCCAGACAAAATTACCTTCATTTTTCCTGTTTTATTTTGTGATTGGGGGTTTTGCTATCGCGGAAAATATCCATTCAAAGATCATGATTTGGAAATTTTAGTTTGCAGGTGTTTGTGTTTTCTTTGTACGTCTTCCTTTACTTATCTTTATATTTGGATTTATTCCCTGAAGGTTAAGCTTCTCTCTATTGCTCCAGCTTTGATTGCCGTTTACTTTTGTTTGTAGGCAGAATCAAAAGCCTTTTCTTCTTATTGATTTTTCGGAGCATCTAAGGATAAACATGTAAGTGAAAATTACGTCTCTGGATATATTATTATGCGCCACGTAATTCATCCTTGGCTTTAGTTGAAAGGAGATTGTGAAGTACCAAACAATGCAACGACTTTCTTAATAGAAGTTTACTGGAAGAAACAATTTCTTTAATTGCCTATCATCTGAATAATAAAACGATTTTTTGGATGTGATGCGAGGGGAATGATTTCAGGAGCTAGAGCATGTTGGAGATATGTTAAGTGTTTTATCTCATTGTTAGCATTTTTAATTGGGCTGCGGGGTGTTTCCTCATCTGGACAATAGCCAGAGATTGTTGAGTTTTGATGGAATTTTATGCACGAATTATATCGTCCTTCATTGTCTCTTTTGTCTGGGTAAGTAATATCCTCTTGCTTTTTCGGTGATATTTGGCAGTTATGTGCTAGGGGCAGTATTCTTGCAGCTTTGTAAACTTCTAAGTCTTCTTGAGGATCCTATTGTTCAAAAGCCTGTTGATCCGAGCCTATTTATTCATAGATTTACTGACCGTAAGTGCCTTTTCCATTTTACTGCTGCTTTCCTGCTTTTGAATATTCACTTAACCCATTGGTTCATTAACTTCATTTTTGCTCCATTTTTGAAATAAAATTGCATGCCATGCACTTAAAAGTTGGAGAATCATAATTCTTAGATTTGTCAAATGTCAATATACTTTTAAGTTTCTTGATTCAGTAAGATATGTAGTATATCTGGAATCAATTTATAATGTTAGACGATTTTCACATATCTTTATGATTTATTTTCCTTGGAATCTTTACATTATATTTCTATACAAGAGATGGAGGTCATTCAATAATTCTCACTACCACCTATATTTTTCTCTCAGGCGTATCAGTACATATTAAAAAAGTGAGAAACCTAAAAGAAATGAATATGCCAGGCTCCTTCTGCTGCTGGCTCTGCCTGTCATACGTTTTCTTGATTCTGTATTTCTGTTTTGTTGTTTTCGTTATATAGGCTGCCATGGTTTAGGTTATAGTTCCTATCTCATCATATATGTCAAACTTTTGTGTTTTTATGATAAATATTTCTTTTAATCTTGGTACTACATCTCGCTACTATAGATCTAGTATAATCAGCAATACACACTTTCACCTGTTCATTACGTTTCAGAAAATCATCTGCATTATGCATCAAAGGATAATACAGCTTCTCACGGACTCTGCCTGAAAAGGGATAGCAGTCCAGTTATTTTGTATTCAAGAGCCAGTTCAAATTTAATAGTTCGTTCACATTTCTTTTTGTAAAGTGTAAACTTATGTGATGCTGTTAAACAATTTATTATCCGTTTCGTTGTTTCAACAAACTGTAATATTTTTTGCATAATGTTATTGGCATTTAAATAAGCATTTGATCTCCTTAGGTTTATTTGGTGGCCGAAAACCAAGTGTTTCCAAAACTGCACTTCGTATTCTTTATCACATGAAACGAGATTGGATGCAGGTACATTAACAAACTTGTTTAATTGCATATTATTTCTTGGGCGACTGTCGTAAGTTATTGTTTTGTTGAGTCAATTAATTCCTTCCAATACAGACTGGTAGAAAACCTAGTGGCCTATGTGGAGCTGCACTATATATATCGTCTCTCTCGCACGGTCTCAATTGTTCAAAGGCCGAGATTGTAAGTATATATTGTATTCACCATGCATCGTTAGTTCTTTAGAAAAACTTCTTGTATCTTCTTTCATCATAGAACTAATGGAGATTATCCTGTGCTGCATGATCTAAGTTGCAAATATTTTCTTATGCATCCACTAAAGTACTTGTTGAGAGCTATGTATTGACATTGTTGATATTCATATTACGAACTACAGTAGATTTTACAGGGTTCGTGTGAATAAACATTTTTCTTCCATCATGATGATGAAGCATACCTGAAATCAATTAGTCATGTACACACGTGTTCTTGTTCTTGGGCAACCGCTCCATCATTATATACTAATTAAATGTCTGTTCGCCTTCATCCTATAGCTAACACAAATGTCTCAACTTATTGTTAGATTAAGGTTGTCCATGTATGCGAAGCAACACTGACAAAGCGCTTGATTGAATTTGAGAATACAGAGTCAGGAGGCTTGACGGTATGTACATGCTTTAGCAATTACTCTCATATGCTACTTGTGTATGAAATGTATCATAAGCTATGTCATCTAAGATTATCCTGTGCTAAAGTACTCATTATCTTGATAAGTTAAAAGAGCTAATATCATTTGATGTCTTCATAGTTGTAGATTATTTTGCCTCCAGTACCATGCAAATGACAGTACATTCAAGTAGAACTGTTTATCCTTATTAGATAGTTTCGAGATCCTAGGCAACATCTCTTAGCGGTCACTTGTGAGATTTTTAGAAAATGAGGTATCTGATTGTTTGAAATACGTTTTTATTTGAATAGGTTGAGGAATTCAACTCTAGAGCCATTGAACTTGAAAAGGAAGAGCGGTTAATGAAATCACTAGATACAGGTTCGCAAAAATCTGGAGCCTCCGAAGTTCTTTGTGAACATAAGGGTAGTGGGAAGTATTTTCGTCATGGTCTCTGTCAAAGTTGCTACACTGTAGTAAGTTTCTGATTTCACGACTAGTCAACTGTATATGATTGTTTTGATGATCTTTCGTAAAGTCTAATGTGTTGATTGTTGGTATAGTTCGTAGAACTTTCTGGTGGCCTTGACGGTGGGTCAGAGCCTCCAGCTTTCCAGCGTGCTGAGAAGGAAAGGTTAATGGCGAAAGAAGCTGCCGCTGAGGTCTCTGAGAATTTGGATTCCACCGTATTGTCTGGCCCAGCTAAAGCCGAGAGTGAACACTCAAAAGTATATTGTCTTATTTTGTTAAACTACTGTTAATTTCATCGAAAATAAGAAGTCGTTAGCCAATATGTTTGATAATTAGTCGAAGGTTAAGATGGAATCAGTTGGAAGAAAGTATATCAGATAATCTGTTGGAGTCATGGCTCTGATGAAACTGTGTATATATTCTTATTTGCTTAATTACTTTCTCATGTTTCTTTTCTTTTTATGCTACTTGATATTTATTAGCATGGCAGTGAAAGGAATATCGGGGATCCTAGTCAATGTGAAGGTGTGCAATCAGCAGAGGCAGATTTAGCAGGTATTTTGCCTTTGTTCTCACATAGAATGTATGTTTCTCTTCATTGCCTTTGTACTTTAGAAATTGTATGATGATTGATAATGCAGGATCTACGTTTCAAGATAAAATATCACATGATGACCAAACTGAAGGAATGCAAGATGATGATGATTCTGAGAAATCGGAGAGTTTTTCTGACATAGATGAGACGGAGGTTTATGACCTAATACGTTTTCTTTACTAACATTATCATTCAGCTACTTTGATTTTCCTCAACCTACTTTCAAGTCTCTTTTATTTAGTTACAAATGGTTCTATGTGGTTTCATAATTATTTTGTCGTTTCTTTCGACGAAATTATTATTTACTGGACCAATAAATGATATATGCAGGTCAATGGTTATCTTCATACTGAGGAAGAGAAGGAACTGAAAAAGCTCATCTGGGAGACAATGAACAAAGAATATATTGAGGTATTGAAACGTTATTAATGTGAAGTCCGAGTACTAATGAACATTACTTCACATGGTGTAGTAGACCATTAGATCTTTTTAGTTTTTGCAGGAATAGGAGACATGATATGCTCGTTTTATATATATCTTTTGATCTCTGTTTATCTATTAATTCTTTGTAAAAGCTATAATATGTCTATTCCTAGGTTTGTACAGTTTCTTTGATAAGTATCTGTTTTCTATCATTAAGTTTTAATTCCCTTGAACTGCAGCACTTCATCTTTAATTTATATTGTCTGATTATATCAATTCCTTATGTAGATGAACTAGAAATGGTAAGTTTAGGAACACATTATAGATGTTCACAATTCCTCAGTTGAACGATGTATTTTGTTTTTCTTTTTCATGGAAGACTATCTTTTCATTTATCAGTTTTGTACCACTAATCGAATCTCTTCACAGATCTAATGCTTCTCATATGCCAATGCAACTTGGGTATCATAAAATTTCTACTGGTTTTGGAAACTTGAATTGCAGGAGCAGAGAGCTAAAGAAGCTGCAAAAAGAAAAACTGAGGTTGACTATAGTAACTGTTCCGGGGATGTTGAAGGAGCACTAAAGCTTAGGGATTCAATGAAAGAAGCTCATGATAAGCTGAGAAAGGTGGATCCTGATAATACATACTAGCGGTTCTTCAATTGCTGTAGATTTTATGCGTTCTATATATATATATATATATATATATATATATATATATGTTTAAACGTTCATATTCGTAAAAAAAGAAACATTTCACTTGCATCTGATAATGTTGTCGACAAGTATTTGCGACTCCAAGCAAATAGCTTGTGTATAGCTTATTTCAGCTTTTCATTTTCTGCTTATTTAGAGCATATCAAAGAGCACAGGGAGTATCTTGTGAATATATTCTCTATTATCAATTAGTCACGACCAAGTAGTTTTTGCTATTTTTGTGAGGCAGCCCCACTTGTCGATGCATCAGCATCAAACTAGAATTCCTCTACTCCTAGCCCACATATAATTTTGGAAACCCTATGGAGATTTGTGGAATTTTAGAAATTGATAATGATCTGCAGGAAAAACGACAGAAGCGTGCCGAGGATTTGAAAATTTTAGGCCCTGCTAAAACTCCTGGAGAAGCAGCAAAGCAAATGCTTAAGAAAAAGGTATTGGTTTGATGCTTGACAACAACCTATTAGAAGAATCAGTAAAGATGTGATCATGGTCTTGAAATTTGGTTTTGGCTACATATAGAATCAACTAACACAAAGTATATGTATTTTTGTATTTGTTTTCCTCTCTGTTGCTAGAAACACATCTTCAACAGCCACTTTTCTATTCTCTTCTTCTTCTTCTCTCTCTCTCTCTCTCTCTCTCTCTCTCTCTCTCTCTCTCTCTCCCCTCTCTCTTTCTCTCTCTTTTAATTTGAGTTTAAGATCTTGTGTCACGACCATGGCTTCTGATTTTATAGAAGATAGTGAAACCTGAAAACTAAACTGATTCTTGGCGACTAGTTAGATTTCAGTGATGATGATGGTATACTTTTATGACAAACTTAGCCTGTGAGGCAAGGTGTGGTAAAAACTGCATCGAGCCTTTCTATACATTCTTATAATTCCACTGACATGTTGTACTCATATTAATACATGCATTTACGCGAATACGTTTCTTTTCTGCAGGTGTTTTGTTCTAAAATAAGATGGGATGCAGTAAAGGAGCTTTTGGATGAGCCTGTAAGTATCTAATGTTATTCTTAAAATGTTTATGAAAATCTTAAGCTTGAGATAATTCTGTCTAGTCTAGGGTACATTTCATTTAGTGAAAGACTATGATGAATTTTATGTGTAACTGATTATGCAACTAATGGAATTATGATGGCTATAAACAGGAATATGAATTAAGATGATAATTATGCATTTTAAAGTGACACGCATGTAGAAACTTGAGAGAGTGTGTCCAACTGAAGGATCTCAAACTTACTTAAGTTGCAAATCTGAGAGAAAAGACCATGTTTCTCATCTAACATAATTGAAAATAAAAAGATTGCTGTCTTAGGTGCAACTTATGAGCTCTGTGCTGACTATTATATTCTGATTTTCCTGACTTGATAAGATTCTCAACTAGTTACAGTTTGACATTATTATTGTTATATATATATATATATATATATATATATATATATATATATATATTGGCGGGGGATGATATATGTGATTTGTTTAGGTGAAGAATGAAATGATAAGATTCTCAACTAGTTACAGTGTGACATTATTATGCTATATATATATATATATATATATATATATTGGCCGGGGATGATATATGTGATTTGTTTAGGTGAAGAGTGAAAAGATATGTTATTTGTTTTCCTTGTGAAGGTTGAAATCCCAGAGGATATGAGGAAAACCCGAATAGAACAAGGTCGCTATGGAGAAGAAGACCCTCCGCTTGAATTAGAAGGCGAAGAAGATTCTGAGATCATTGAAGAAGACATTGATTTCTTTTTTTAGGCGATGAATACGTCCAGTTACGAATTAAGAGTTATATTATAAAAGATCAAAAGTGATGATGTTTGTTGTATTCTATTCGTATATATGTATCATTATAAGAGGTTTAGCACTAATGGAATAAACCACTCAAGTGTTTTTATTATTGTATGCGACTGTTCGAACTCGGACATCATCGTGGCTGCTCTGGCAAGCTCCGAGCTTGTTTTTAATTTGTTTTTTTGTTATTTAAAATTTTAAGTTTTCGAGCTTTATGGTCGAGTTCAGTTTATCGAGTAAATTATCTCACGAGTTGAACTTGAGAGCCATTACATATTACCGAGTTCGAATTCTTAAATGAATGACTTCGAGCTTAGAAAATTAGCAGTGCGGCTTCATACCATTGATACACTTCGAAGATATTAATCATCGTAGAAATAAATGTAAGCACCATTAAGTCCAGCTATGGATGATTAGCCGCCGAATAGTTCGATCCCAAATGGAAATCGAAACCGATTAACACAAATTCCGATTAGAAGTAGTATTTATTTATAACAAAGAATTTGATGAAATAATTTCTAGCTACATGCAAAGAAGCTCAAAAAGAGCAGCAACTTTTGCTACCTCGGTCTCATCAAAATCGCAAGGTGAGTGAGTGTGTTTCTCAGTTTCAGTTCGTTCATTTGGTCTCTTAACACTGCTTTAATTTCCCATGCAATTGGCTGGATTTGATCCGATTCACGGTATTATTTTTATGTGCTCGCAAAATTAATCTTAAACCCATTCACCAAGAGTATTGTGCGGTTCCATTTCGTGGCTTTGTTTTCTGTCCCCATTAGCTATGATTGTTGCTAGATTCGCACGAAGCTATTTTGACGCAAATTGCTAGCTTAGCTTTTGAATTGCTGTTTTCTGCTGTTGATTTATCGTTTTGGGTGGTCGATTTCACTGAGGAGTTTTGTTCTTGCGCGGAATTTATCAATTAAAGATTAAAAGGGGGAAATTTTAGGGCAAATTGGCGATTGAATGGTGTAGTAGCTCAAGCAAATGGGAACTCAGGTTAATGGAAATGCCAATACTATAACCCATATGGAGACCCAAATCCACGACCCAAACCCGAGCCCGAATCCGTTGGGTCGAGAGGGAACGCTTTACACCCTCACACTTGATGAGATACAAAACCAGCTAGGAGGTTTAGAGAAGCCTCTTAGTAGCATGAACCTCGATGAACTTGTCAAGTTTGTGTGGTTGGCCGAGGGTAATACCAGCGAAGTCACTAATTTTGGGTCAAATCCTCAGCAGCCCGCTTCTGTTTCTTCGTTGGATAGACAGTTTTCGAGTGATTTAAGGCAAAAGACCGTCGATGAACTGTGGCAAGATATCCAACAAGAAGGAAAAGGAAGCAGTGTCGTCAATCGAAAAGCTACGCTTGGAAAGATGACGTTGGAGGGTTTCTTGGCTAAGGCAGGCGTGGTGGCTGAGCCACAAAAAGTGAAGAAAAGCGTTATCGAAGCTACGGTTCATTCCCAGCAGTCTCAGTGGAACATGAATTACGCTGCTGCTTTGATCGTTCCTCAGCAGCACCAGCCTCCAATTATGATGCCCGTTTATTCGCCGGAGGGCCAAATGGTCATGGTGTCTTCGACTGTGATTGGTGGTGGTGCATTATCAGAAGTTGCGCAGACGCCAACAAGGAAGAGAATGGCTCGTGATTATGATATAGCGGAGAAGATCGTGGAGAGGAGGCAGAAGAGGATGATTAAGAACAGGGAATCTGCTGCAAGATCACGAGCTAGAAAGCAGGTTAATACATGCATTGCATTATCGTGTTGTTTGTATTGTTTGCTTTGACGTGTGATTTGCCGCCTGAAATGGGTTTTTTTCTCAATTGAAAGGCTTACACTCAAGAGCTGGAGAATAAGATCTCTCATCTTGAGGAGGAGAATGAGAGGCTCAGAAGACGACAGGTTGGATTCTCTCTCTCTCTCTCTCTCTCTGTGCATTTGATGCTTCTTCCTAGAAATTGCTCTTAGTTTTAGTTTTATTACGACTTTCTTTCATGCTGCATTACAATGATTGGTTATACGTTTCGTTGGGCGTAATTTGCTGCGTAAGTGATTCCCTTTGGTTCATAACTTCATGTTTAGAATTCTCAAACGGAACAAGACGACATATATATTGCTTGATGATATGATAGTGTACAAATGTAAATGAATTGCAGTTCTGTTGTGTAATTGCTTCACACGGTATAACTTTGAATCTCTCTCTCTCTATCTCTCTCGTATACGCATCCATCCAATCTAGAAGCGGTTTACTCGAATGCATGGAGTGGACAAAAGCATGATTTCGAGCAATATTTGCTTATGAAAATAAAATGTATCAAAACTTTGGTTATGTTATCTTCCTCGATAATTTAAACTTGTTATATTTCTTTCTCCATTCACAGGAATGGGAAAAGGCGTTGCCTTCCATAATAACACCACCATCTGAGCCAAAGCGTCAACTCCGTAGAACCAGCTCAGCATCGTTCTAGTCTAGGGACTGGCCGAGCACTTCGGCTATGATCCTTTTTTTCTTTTGGAAAACAGCCTTAATATATAAATTTATTATTATTATGTGCATGTGCATTTTTAATTGTGTAGGTAATGACCAACTCCTTTCTTCAGATTATGAAACTCTCTGTTATAGTAACTTAGTTTATGGTTTAAAGCCCACTTGAAGAATCATAGTTCATGGCAAAACAACCCCTTCATACAGAAAGAAGACAATGAATGCTGTATAGATCTCACATAAAAACTACGTAGATACTAACTACAGAAATCAAAAGACAAAACAAACCACTAGCAAGCTAACTCTACAACTGATTTGGAAGGTTATTTTAATGTGAAATCTTGTTTAATCTCTTTCTCCTTGCTTTTACTCGTGGTTGCAGTTTTGGGGCAACATGTAACGACCATTGAATTCAAAGTTTAATCCGTACCCGCATTGATCAGTGATGGCAAAAAACAAAAATAAAATATCAGAAACTTATTTTCCATAATCATCATCCTCTCATTATTGTGTATTTGGTAACAATGATACCATTTACGGCGAGAGAAGATAAAAATAGCAAAAAGGAAAAATAAGAGTACGATCCTAGTGCGATGATTGTCTATCAGTCGATCAGAATTATCTATACTCTTTTATTAAGTGTCAGGGCTGAAAGTTTGGTCTGTCAATTAAAATGAAAAATAATAAAATTAATTAAAGAAACTCACCCACTAAAATGCATTTTTTATATTGTCAAATTTACCATTCTACTTTTAGTAATTATTATAGGTAAGAAACATATATATATATATATATATATATATATATATATAGCACACACGTATGAGTGTGCAGAGGGAACTAGTTAATATAATTTGTCGCACATCAGAACTTAACATCACCCGACTCAATATATAAATCAAATAGGTCTCTTCTCCTACCAATTGGTCTCAATATATAATTCGTCCTATTTCATGTCCCATGTTGTAGAATTTTCATAAAAATCGATCCTTATGATTGTAAAAAAAAATATATATATATGGATATTAATTTGATCATCATAAAACAAAGAATAAATTAGATGTGTTTATTTATTTTTATCATATAAACCACATGAAATAACGATCATCTTTTGATTTGGTGAATTATAAAATTAAAAGAATTAACAAATGAACAAGAAAATTTGCGAACCACAAGATTTAAAATGGAACGGCTCTGATTATTTATGACATATAGGGGACATATATTGTGGGATAGGTGATTTCACAGGATTTGAGCGGGCTTGATCTGCGTGTGTCACCCTTATTTGCCGTATATGAGGGAACTCCTTGAGATTGTTAGTTGCTAGAGCTGTCAAAACGGGCTGGCGGCCCCGCTTGGCCCATTGCTGCCAAAGCCCGGCTCGCCCATAAAAAAGAAATATTTTTAAATAAATAAAAATGAAATATTTAAGCTTGAAATTACTTCTAACTAAATCTAATCTCTTTAATAATTATGAAACTTGATCAAATTAAAAATGGAGCTAAAAATATATTAAAAACCTATATAATTTATTTATATATCATTTTTAATAAAAAAACAAATATTTTATAATACTGGCAGGACGGGGGCCGGCGGGCCCATTTTACAGTTCTATTTGTCGCACATCAGAAAACTAAAATAATCATACTCAGTAAATAGATATCTTCTCCTTTCATCAATTGGTTTTAAGATAAACTACCATTTAATAAGAATTCATAAACTTAATCATAAAATGAAAGAGGTCGAATTGAAGATAACAAACTGGAACAAAGAAAGTATCAAATGAGAGCAAGACTCAACCTTGAGCAGTGAAACTTGAGATTTGGTGGACTTACCACCAGTTTCGAAATCTATTGAAGCAAAAGGATTTTTAAAAGAAGTTTGTGACTAACGGAGATATCGAAAGATATAAGGCGGGATTAGTTGTGACAGGATTTACGCAGAAAGCAAATAATGATAATTGATTAGTTCTCTTCTAGAACAAGGATAACATCTAAGAGTGCTCATGTCCATAGCTGTGATTTTTACTCTGGTTTTCCATTAAATGGACGTCAAAACGACATTTTTAAATGGAGAGCTAGAAGAAGAAATATAAATGTTGCTAAAGCTTAAAAATTGGGCGTGCCAGTGCGCCCGGGCCGGATTGATCGGGCCGCCCGACTGTTAGCGGGCCGGTGGGGCTGGCCCGAATTCCTATGGACCTAAGACTCTTAGACCCTAGCCGTGGCTTGATTGGTCGGGCCAGCAAGTCGGGCTTAACGAGCCTATTTAATATTTTGTAGTATATTTATTTAAAAAGAAATTATTTATTCATTATTAATTATAATTTATTAGATATTATACATAATATTACAAATTTTTATTTATTTTCATTATTAATTATAATTTATTTGATGTTATACATAATATTTACAAATATATAATTATAAAAAAATTAATATCCCATAAATACATCTAAAATACGTTATCTCATAAAATTGAATTTTATAAATGAAAAAAATATATATAAAACTAATAATAAACGGGCCCAGTTTGGCCACAAGCCCGTTGGGCTTTCTGGCCAGTGGGCCTCCGACCTGCCGTCTGGGTCGGGCCAAATAGGCCCAATTAGGTTTCGGGTTCTGGAATTTAGGCCCGAGACTGGTATTTTTTAGGGCCGAGTCAGGCTAGCCCATGGGCTCGGGCCCAATTTTCAGCTCTATATATGGCAACTGTCACGCCCCTTCTAATTTACTTAGAATATTTTCTAACTGTTTGAGGTTCGTGCGGCCTAACTCGTTCCCGTCCAAGTTAGTCAGCCCTTCACAATCACTTGAATTCTTTCCCTCACAGAACTCTCGTTTTTAGAGTGCTTAAGCGTGCCTTCGTTGGTTTACTTCGTTTGAGTGAATAAAGCAAACAACAACAGAGTTACAGGCAAAGCCAAACCTTTTTTTTATTTCAAAAAAGATTACAAGGACTCACAAGAACACACTTTACAGCACTATCTCGGATGCCTAAAATACAAGGCAACATAAGCAATATATAGACTTCATTAAACCTTCAGTTGGCTAAGTTCAAACGGGCTGCAACTGCTCCGGGGAGGTTCCTTTGAAACTGTCAGGCTGCCAGGCAGTTTCTTGCTTGCTGGCTCAGGGAAGTTTTCGGTCAGGCTGAGTCTTGGAAGTGCTCGCCAGGCCAGGCCAACTGTGGCAGCCCCGCCTTCCACCACTACTTTCTTAACTAGTTTACGTAACTAGTGTCGTAGAAAAGAAATGAACGATACAAAATTTCGTATAAAATTTTTCTTTTCATAAAACGAATCATAACTGTTCCTACAAAATCATCATGGATCCTATTTACATAGGAAAGCGCGCATGCGGGGGCAAAATAAATTTATCTACTGGGCCTCCACGAGGTCGCATCCATGCACACACTTCTATCTCAAAAGCCCCCGGAAGCTTCAAAAGTTGGCCTCGCCGTGAAAATGATCACGTACCGTGATCGCGGGGTCCTACAACACATAAAAACGTGGAATGAGCTTATAAAGCTCAGTAAGTGAAAACCATGCATGCAATGCACGTGACCTAAATAGCGAAGGCACTCGCGCCAATGCTATTGACTCCTCTCATCCTTCTCGCTCTATTCATTTCATATTTGGGCCCCTTCGGCTTTCAATCTTACTATGCACCATATAGAGCTCAAACCCCCAAGGGTATAAGTGGCGGTACACACACAGGGAGGCTAAACCCGAGTACTCAATCTGTGCGTAACCCTCTGGTGCCTTTCAATCCCAATGCGGTACACACTGAGAGGCTACTAATGCCTTTCAATCCCAGTGTGATCCACACTGAGAGGCTACTAGTGCCTTTCAATCCCAATGCAGTCCCATTGAGAGGCTAACCCGGGCACACAAATTTCGTTTAACCCTAAGGCGCCTTTCCATCCCAATGCTGTCTGACACGCGGGCGCTTCTCACTGGTAGCTTACTACGAGGTCGCCAACACTCGAGGTTCCCTCGGTGCCGCTCATACCCTCGAGTCGCATCCTCCAGGTTGCATCTCCCGCTACGGGGTATTCCCCCTACCTTTCGTGAATCAGGTAATTCGGCTTCGTGAATCGCCGTGGTAGCATAGAAGAGCCGTGACTCATCATTGAGTCGACACAAATGCCTATATCGGCAAATATACATCGCTCTCAAGCGATCTTATACTCATGCACGCTATTTCCCTGACTCTCATACTAGTCGTGCGTGCATATGCTCATGCCATGAATCATGTAAACATGCATGCAATATTCATAGAATAATTTACATCACATAAAAATCACGTAAATTTACGTCACATAGACACGTCACATAAAATCATAAAAACACATAACACATAATTTCATACACACAAAAATTATGTGTTGTAGTTGCGATTTCCACTTATCTGGTATCCTTAGCTACTTAGAATATCGTACGGTAAGTCGCTAACCTTCAAACCCTAAGTATAGAGACATATAAAATTAGGGTTTGTTAGTCTACTTACAGTTTCACTAAAATGGCTTAATTTAGAAAACCCTAGTTTCGATATTTATGGGTTTTGAAATAGATCTCTACATGAGTTAAATGAATCTCAACATGGTATAAATCTCGACATATTAGAGATAAATCTCGAGCTTAAAAATGAAATTCTATAAATATGCATCGAACTCGAGTTTTATTAAACAGTATACCATATTTCGTAATTAACTCCAAAGTTAAATCTCGATAGAAACTTCAATTTGCCTTGTAACATAAATCTCGACATCTAGAATGCACAAAGATCTCGATATGGAATTTAGATATGCATTCTCGACATGGTTAATAAATATCGACATGTATCTTGGGATAGATCTCGAGTTTAATTTGTGAATGAAATTCTACTTCAACATAAATAATTCTTAGAGTGGGGCTTAACCTAGACTTCGAGATTTACAATGCACCATTCTGAATTAAATGTCGACATAAATTGAAAATGGAAATCTCGAATTTGGTTGTTAACTAGATCTCGACATATATACTAAAGTTCGATGTTTTTAATAGTGCACAAATATCTCGACACCACATATATCTCGACATTATACTGATTGATCTCGATATTATACTAAGGATCTCGAGTTAAACCTTGATGTAGATTTTCGACATTACCCATAACGAAATTAGTTAAATCTGACATGGGATGTCGAGCTATGGTTTTGAAGTTATAATAAAGATTTCGATGGGTTAACATTAAAAACAGATTTCGAGATGTACTCACCTTATAACCAAAGATTTCGAGCAAGTTCTGAAATGAATCTCGAGTTCAATTACTAAATCCTATTAACCTAAATCTCGACATTATTATACTTTCATGAAGATCTCGAAATTCGTAATCTGGAAATCCTATCACCATTTGAAACATCTTCTAAAGATCACCTAAACTTTCGATCGAAAGCTTCAAGCCCTCATTTATTCACAACTTAATTCCAAAAATCATCCCACCCCGAGACTTCTCAGATTTCTTGTACCTTAAAATTGTTAATTCTACCTAAACATTAAGGCTAGGAACTTCCAAAATATGCTTCATACTACTTAACATATAATTCGACCTAAATGCTAAGCTTTAGGGTTTTGGTGTCTTTCGTACACCTTAGTTCCTAGGGGTTTTTCCTGATTTTGAGGGGTAGATTACTTACATAATCCTAAGTTAGGTAATTTATGGAGAACATAAAAGTGTTTTCACTTACCAATTTTGAGGATTAAGCTTGTTTGAGGTGTTCTCGAATTTGAACTTATTTCGACTCCTCTGCTTTTTGTTTTCGAGTTTGTGAGGGTTTCCTCCTATTTTTCGTTCCTTATATTACTCCTCACTAATTTTATTTTGATTTTCTTGATAATTATTAAACTTGGAAGAATGTGCTTGATAAGACTAGTAGGTGACTAAGCAACCATTCCTTTCCTCCTATGCTAAGAAATGCTTCGTTCTATGATATATTAATTGTGATTGGTTGATTAATTTTACATGTTTCATCAAAAGCTACTTATTTGGCCTTGGAATCGATCGATTAAATTCAATCATCGTCACTTGCTAGGTATTCAACAATCGTCCAATTTGAGTTTCCATTCTTCGGCTATTTCATTATTTATATACATGTAATCGGTCGACTATTACTATTATCATAAGTTATAAATTTTCTACTCTCCTCTTGAATCGATCGAATCCAACACCTATTGTTCATGAGTTGGATTTCTTATATCTAACTGTTACACCAATTTCTTCTACTAAAATTATGTATATTATACATAATTATTTTCTAAGTCCTATTAGTTCACTTACATCATACAGTGCTTAGCACACCATTTAAACAATTATGTAAGATGAAACCATATAGGCACATAATTATAACACACAGTATAAATCACGTAATCACAGTATTTACACATAAAGTTCATATATTAACATGCTCATAAAATTTCGGGGTACACCAACTGCCCTGGTAACTTCTCGCCAGGCTAGGCTAAACCGCCCTGGAAACTGTCGCAACTGCCCGCCGGGACTTGGCCAAGCCATCTTGGGACTTGGCCAAGAATATCGCCCGCGTGATTAGGCGCTGCACCAAGCCAGCGCCAATGTCCCGCACATCGTGTCCTCAGCGCGCGTGCGTCCTGCCCAAGGGTCCCGTACGTCGCGTATGAGTCCCGCATATTTCTGCCCTAGTGCCGCGCGCGCCGCACGTGTCCATGACAACTTTGTGCCTGTGTGCTGCGCGCAGTGCCTACTCTGCACGCGCCGATGCCGAGTGCCTTGTGCGCCCCGTGCACACTTTTGACTCGGCCATCGTGGCCAGGCCAGCGCGCAGTGCCACGCGCGCTGTCCTGCCTTGCCCGCGCGCAGTGTGCTGCGCGGGCTGTGTTCTTCGCAAGGCCTAGCCAGGCCCTGGCCAAGCAGGGCGTCCCACCAAGCAAATGCCCCCATAAGTATGGCACGTGCGTTCTCAGCCAAAGGTGACGCACGGCCACGTCATGCCCCAAAGTTAGGGGTCTAACAAACTACCCCCACTCAAAGCGCTCGACGCCCTCGTCGAGGTTGTGGGGTTGTCAAGGTTCCTGAAGTACGCAACAATCTCTTCTTCAAAGTTCCACAAGTCCACTTCTTTTTCCCAGCATCGACCTCAGTTTTGCCTAGCTATCCGACCATATCCCTTCGTTTGGTGATTAAGGATTTTGAGAATCTTTTTCTTGAATTCTCTTCGGACCAGCGCAGGTGCTCGCTTTGAGCCGATCTGGTAGCTTCAGCCGATAGGCCACATTGCATACCCGCTTCATAACTTCGAACGGGTCATCATACTTCGGAATCAAGCCACGTTGAGCCGCTTTCGCACTAACCTGTTTCCACATATGAGGGGTTAGTTTAAGCAATACTTTCTCACCAATAGCGAATTCAACGTTCCGTCTCTTAGCGTCCGCATGTTTTCGCATGCGGCGCTGTGCCTTCGCCAGGCTGTCTTCAGCATCGTCCAACAGATATTGCTGTTCCCTTGCACACAGGGCACCTACTATTTGCCTGTTGGACGGCCACCTCATGAGGAGTAACAGGTTGCATTCCGTACACCAGCTCGAATGGACTCTTGTCTGTCGCTGAGGCTTTGTGCAAGTTGTAGCAGAATTGAGCCATGTCGAGCAGCGTCACCCAATTTTCTAACTAGCCGTGACATAATGCCGCAAGTACTCTTCCAACAGTTGCTTCATCTGCTCAGTCTGACCATCGGTCTGAGGGTGATTTGCCGTGGAGAATTTCAACTATGTTCCCATTATGTTGAAAAGAGACGTCCAAAACTTGCCAGTGAAGCGTGCATCACGATCACTGATTATGTCTTGAGGCAGCCCAAAGTACTTCACCACGGACTTGAAGAATAGGCCAGCCAATTGATCCGCCGGACAGGCCTCGAGCACAGGAATAAAGACGGCATACTTAGAAAATTGATTAGCGACCACAAGAATCGAAGCCATACCAGAATATCGCCATGCGCCTAGGCATTGTATCACGACAGTCATTTCCTCTCATGCGTAGAATATCGCTCTTCGCCTCTTTCAACTCCGACTTTCAAAGGCAATGGGGTGCCTTTCCTGCACAGCACCCCACCAATAGCTCGCCCCGAGGCACCAGTGTGCACTTCGAACGGCTTGTCAAACCTTGGCAGCTTTAGAACAGGCTCTGAATAGATGGCACTCTTCAAGGCATCAAAAGCGCCTTGGCACTCCGCATTCCATAACCAGTTTGCCTCCTTTTTTAGCAAGTCCATCAAAGGACTAACTATCTTTGAATAATCTTTTATGAAGCGTCGGTAGTAGTTCCCCAGTCCCAAAAATGACCGCAACTCCGTCACCTTCACGCCAATCAGTCACAACCTGAACTTTGCGTGTGTCCATCTTTATCTCGCCTTGGCAGATTATGTGTCCCAAGAAGGAAATTTGTTCACTGCAGAACTCAAACTTCTCCTTCTTGGCGTATAATTCGTTTTCCCTCAATTTCCCTAACACAAGTCTTAGATGCTGCAGATGCTCATCAAAATACTCAGAATAGATAACAATGTCATCCAAATATACCACTATGAACCGATCAAGGTATTCGTACAGGACATTATTTATCAAATTGCAAAAGGTAGCCGGGGCATTTGTAAGGCCAAACGGCATAACCAAAAACTCGTACGAGCCGTACCTCGTCACGCATGTAGTTTTTGGCTGATCCCCTTCTGTAATTCGCACTTGCCAATAGCCTGATCTCAGGTCTATTTTCGTGTAGTAGCGTGCCTTCGTCAGCTTGTCAAACAGATCAAGTGCATTCGGGATCGGGTACTTATTCTTGATAGTTGCCTTGTTCAGCGCCCGATAATCCACACACATCCGCAGGGTTTTGTGTCTTGCTTCTTTTGAAAAGCATCGGCGACCCATAGGGAGCCTTTGAGTGCTGCACGAGCCCGGCCACCAAGAGTTCATCCAGTTGCCTTATCAATTCCGCCAACTCTACAGGGTTTATGCGGTAAGGGGCCTGTGCTGGAAGCTTCACGCCAAGCTCCAACTCAATCCTGTGATCAATAGGACGTGGTAGCTTCGTAGGCAATTCTGGGGGCATCACGTCCGCAAACTCATCAAGTAAATCTTGCACCACCCTTGTCACCATTTCCATCTGATCAGGGTTAGTTTCCAACAGTGTGGCAAATTATGTCTCCTCGTCATGCCGAAGGCCAACCTTCAATTGCAAGGCCGATCATAACCTTGTCTTCTTCCCACTTGACTTGCGCTCTTTGTAATTCCTTTGCACAAATGATGGACAAGCATCGTTATGAATAAAATTTCGTGTAGGTGAGGAATTACCACAACCTTGGCACGCACTAAGAACCCTGTCCCGAGTATGACATCAAAATCATCGAGAGGGACACCATGAACCCACAAGGTCCATGCCAGGAGCCAACTTTCAGTTCGACATTTGCCACGCCTTTGACAGGCGTTGCTTCATAATTTACTGCCTTACTTTGCTCGAGTGTTGGCCAAGTTTCAGGCCCAACTTTGTCACCTCTCGCTCGGCAATGAAATTGTGGGTCGCGCCCGTGTCAACCATGGCCAGCGCTTCCATGCCATTTAACATGGCTTTAACGTAAATCAAACCTTTTGCTGAGAGGAACTCTCTTCATCGCGGACAAGAGTTGCATAGGATTGACACGGGATGGTCCGGCCTCCTCGTCACTTGATTGCTCAGCAACTAAGGCCGAGTGTTTCGTTCGCTTTGGGAAATCTCGCATACGATGGTCACCATTGCATAGGAAACAGCCCATGTTCGTCTTCTCCATCACAAGTGGCTGCTTCTCTTTCGACTTGGTAACCGTTACCTTCTTCGTATGCTTCTTCTTAGTGAACTTCTTTCCCTTCCGCTGCTCGGACTTTTCCTTGTTCTTCCCACGATCACTCTTGGCGCGATCTACATCAGGCCCGACAGTTTTAAAGTCCACCAAGCGATCAGCCGCGGCTGTCGCATCATTAACGTCATGGACACCTTGCCGATGAAGTTCGGCCTGCGCCCACTATTGTAAGCCCGACATGAAGTTGAACAACTTGTCCTCCTCGGACATTTCACGTATGTCAAACATGAGCGAGTGAAACTCGGTCATGTATTCCCTTATGGTCCCTGTGTGCTTCAACTTATGCAGGGACTGCAATCCATCCCGTATTGCCAGGGAGGAATTCATCCTTCAGTTCCTTCTTTAATGCCTCTAACATTTTGATCTCGTCTCGGTTTGCCGCAGTATCGCCCGAGAGTTTTGCCCTCCACCAAAGTTTCGCATCTCCCTCAAGATACGAACTTGCGACCGTCACCTTTTCAGCGTCTGGAACACGACTAGTCCGAAAATAGATCTCCATGTCCCAAAGGAAAATCTCCAGCAACTTGGCATCTCATGTACCAATGAAACACCTAGGCTCACGGGCCTTCGTGGTCTGGTTCCCTCCGGGAATGTTAGCAACGGCCCGCCTTAGAACACGCAACTTCTCACGCATTCTTTCAACTTGGGTGCTTGAAGCTTGCGATCCTTCTTCTAAAGCCAGCATTCTGTGGAAGATGGCCACCACAATTTTTCCTGGTGGTGGCGAAATAAGTTCGTACAACATGGCGAGTGTAATGATTATCCGCCATTGGGTGATCAAAGCAAAACCAGCGCTCTGATACAAAATGTCACTCCCCTGTTAATTTACTTAGAATACTTTCTAAGTGTTTGAGGTTCGTGCGGCCTAACTCATTCCCGTCTAAGTTAGACAACCCTTTACAATCACTCGAATTCTATCCCTCACAGAACTCTCGTGTTTAGACTGCTTAAGTGTGCCTTCGTGGTTTACTACGTTTGAGTGAATAAAGCAAACAATAACAGAGTTATGGGCAAAGCCCAACCTTTTCTTTTATTCCCAAAAAGATTACTAGGACTCACAAGAATATACTTTACAGCACTATCTCGGATGCCTAATATACAAGGCAACATAAGCAACATATAGACTTCATCAAGCCTTCAGTTGGCTATGTTCAAACGGGCTGCAACTGCTCCGGGGAGGTTCCTTAGAAACTGCTAGGCTGCCAAGCAGTTTCTTGCTTGCAGGCTCAGGGAAGTTTCGACCAGGCTGAGTCTTGGAACTGCTTGCCAGGCCAGGTCAACAGCCCTGGTAACTTCTCGCCAGGCTAGGCTAAACCGCTGAAAACTGTCGCAACTGCTCGCCGATCCAGGCCGGCCGAGCCATCTTAGGACTTGGCCAAGAATGTCGCCCACGTGATTAGGCGCTGCACCAAGCCAGCGTCAATGTCCCGCACATCGTGTCCTCAGCGCGTGCGCATCCCACCCAAGGGTCTCGTACGTCGCGCATGGGTCCTGCACATGTCTGCCCGAGTGCCGCGCGCACCGCGCGTTCATGCCAACTTTGTGCCTGTGTGCTGCGCGCAGTAACTACTCTGCGCGCGCCTATGCCGAGTGCCTTGCGCGCCCTGCACACACTTGGCTCGCCCATCGTGGCCAGGCCAGCGCGCAGTGCAACACGCACTGTCCTGCGGCGAGAGTTGTGTTCTTCGGCCCGCCTGACAAGGCCCTAGCCAGGCAGCCCACCAAGCAAATGCCCCCATATGCATGGCACGTGCGTTCTCAGCCGAAGGTGACGCATGGCCACGTCATGCCCCAAAGTTAGGGGTCTAACAGCAACCATATGGTTATAAAATCAAAGGGCTTGTTGAACATAAGGTGTGTAAGCTGAAAAATTCCTTATATGGCTTGAAACAAAAACCTAAGCAATGCAACGAGAAAATGGATAAAACCTTAAAGAGAAGAAGGTTATATTCATACGATAGTAGACAGGTGTGTCTACGTGAAAAGAACAATGTGTTGTCGTAGCTCTCTATGTGGATGATATGCTAATTCTTGGAACAAATTTAGAAATAGTAAATGTGACAAATTATTTTCTACAAAATCAATTTAAAATGAAACATTTAGGAGAATCTAAACTAATACTTGTTGTAAGGATCTTGAGGAAAAATAATTGTATCATGCTAGATCAAGATCATTATATTGATAAATTGTTGAAAAAGTTTGTGTACTTTGACCTAAAACCGGCGAGCTCTCCATATGATTCAAGCGTTGAGCTTATGAAAAATAGAGGAGAACAAGGAGCTCAAGTTAAGTATGCACAAATAATCGGAAGCTTACTTCATCTAGCCAACTACCCGAGACCCGATATATCATATGTTAGGAAGATACACTAAAAACCCTAGTGATCATCATTGAGAAACCTTGGTGAGGTTGATGAGATATTTTAAGAGGAACAATAAATGTAATACCCATAAAAAATTTTAATACGAAATTTTGATGTAATAAATTGCGTAATTTGTAAACTAGGAATTTTGATAAAATAATAATATGGGAATTAATTAAATGGGCTAAACATACTTTTTTTTTTTTTTTTGGTAGAAGGAATTTCCATTTACCACAGTCTCAAAATGACAGAATTTGTACACTCAAAGCCTACTACATTTAGGAAAAGTTACCCAGGCCAGAACAAATACGCTGAAATAACATTGAATGAGCAACACGTTTTTTGTGACTAAATGCTTGAAGCCTCCATTTCAGTTCCTGCTTGATCATGCAACCAATCTGATTCGCATCCTTCTCCCCTAGTTCATGCAATCTCCGATTCCTTTCACACCAAATGTGGTATAGCACCGACGTATAACATGCCACAGTTATACAGCACTGAACATTCCTTCTCTTCCCCGTGCAAATCAGCCAACAGCAAAGATCCTCAAATGATTGGATCTTCACTCCAATATTCAGCCATGCGTTAATACACATTAGCACTTGCTGGCTAAATGAACATCCCATGAAGAGATGGTCAACAGATTCCTCTTCCATTCCACATAACTTGCACCTACGATCAATTCTGGTCAGCCCCCAATCGAGCAATCTGTCTGATGTTAGCACTCTTTTCTGTAGAATAACCAAAGAACAAATGATTGTTTCGGTATGTTAAGCCTATTCCACACCGCATTACAATAAGGAAAGTCTGGGAGTTCGCCTTTGAGCCAAAGATACCCCGTGTGAACAGAGTAATTCCCGTCAACAGCCGATAACCATTTAGTACCTCTATACCCCAATCTAAACCTCTCTTTCATCCTATGTAACTTCCTCCAATGCCAGCTCGAGTCCACGGCAGGATTAAACCCCCAGAAATCTGTCCCTTTCAAATAAATCACATTGATCCATTTTATCCACAATGAGTCTACTTTCCTGGTAATGTCCCAAATTTGCTTGCCGGCCAGGGCTATATTCCAGGTAACGCAATCTCTGAGGTTGAGCCCGCCTTTGTTCCTTGGTCTACAAACACTCTCCCAATTCATAAGGGGTATGCTCTTACCATGCGCCTTTTTGCCCCAAAGAAAATCACGACAGATCCTATCAACCTCTTTTGAGACTGATTTGGGTAGCAGAAAAATAGATCCCCAGTACCCATGCGTTGCTAGAAGCACCGAGTTAATCAGACATTGCCTACCCGCATATGAAAGATTCCGTGTTGCCCAGCAGTTGATTCTAGCTGTTATCTTCTCTACTAATGCCTGACACGAGCTTCTACTCCATTTTATTGGGGACATGGGAACTCCCAAATATCGCATTGGGTAGCACCCCCTCTGAAATCCCGAAATGCGGACCATCTGATTTGCAGCATCATTAGAGATTCCAGCCAGATACAGACTGGATTTCTGGGGGCTTGCCTCCAGGCCCGAAACTGTTTGGAAATGGTCTAGTGCTTCCCTCAGCACTGCCACTGACCCCGGAGTCCCTTTGCTGAACAGCATAAGGTCGTCGGCGAAGCACAGATTCACCAATTTAATGGCACGGCAGCTGGGGTGAAATCTAAACCGGTTATCCTTTGAGGCTATCTGTAATTTTCTTGTGAGATATTCCATCGCAATCACAAATAATAGAGGCGACATAGGGTCCCCTTGCCGCAGTCCCCTGGCACCTTTAATTGGCTTAGTTAAGACTCCATTAATGGCCACAGTATAGGTCACAGTGGTAACGCATTCCATTACCCACTTGACAAACTTCATGGGAAAATTAAGGAGGCATAACCAATCCTTTAGAAAGTTCCAATCAACTGTGTCATATGCTTTCCTGACATCCACTTTCATTAGAGCCCTAGCTGAAGTATGCTTCCTGTTATAAAGCCGGATCAAATCTTGACAAAGGAGGATGTTATGGACAATTGACCTTCCTTCCACAAATGCATTCTGATTCGCATTGATAAGCTTCGTTAACAGTGGTTTAAGTCTGTTACACAGCAGTTTAGCAATGCATTTATAAAGTGTGTTACAACACGCTATAGGTCTGTAATCTGCCGCAGTGTTTGGGGATGCTATCTTAGGAATGAGGCACAGCACCGTGCTATTGAGTTTGGGCAGCATTTTGCCTGTGGCGAAGAATTCCATCACAGCCCCAGTGACTTGATCTCCCACAATGCTCCATGCTTTCTTGAAGAAGCCACTGCCAAAACTGTCTGGCCCTGGTGACACTTCCTCATGTATGGACTTCAATACATCCCAAACCTCAGTTTTCTCAAATGGTCTAATGAGCTTCAACTGATCAGCCAAATTCAGAACATACCCCTCAGCAGCAACAGTTTGGTCCAGATCCTGTCTATTCCATCTCCTTTTGCCCAGCATTTCATGGAAGTAATCCGCAAAATGCTGCTGTATCCCCTTTTGGTCCGTGATTATCTTCCCATCAGAGGTGGAGACTGATAGTATCCTGTTTGAGTAAGCTCTCTGTTTTATTTTACTATGGAAATATGCAGTATTTTGATCACCTTTACTCAACCATCTCACCTTGGCTTTTTGTCTCAGGAATCTGTCATTAGCCACAGATAGAAACCTTTATTCTGCTCTACCATCTTCCTCCTTAGCTATCAGCTCAGGATTCAGTGGATCCGCATGGAGTGCTATCTGTAATTCTTCAAGTTTAACCTTTGCCGCTTCAGTCCTCATGGAGATATCAGCGAAGGTTGATCTATTCAAATCCTTCAACGGTCTTTGCAATCCTGCCAGATTGGCACACACTGCTTTCATCTCTGATCCACCTGTAGGGCGCCAATATTCCTTAACTGTGGGCAGGAAAGCGGGGGCCAAGCACCACATGTTAAAGTATTTGAATGCCCTGCGCTGGGTGTGAACCGTCCCTGGAATCCTGAGCACAATAGGGGTGTGATCAGACACTCCTTCTTGCAGAAACACTGCTGTATGATCAAAGAATTTGGAGATCCAGTCTTGATTGGCAAACGCCCAATCTATTTTACTCCAAATTCTGTTACCCTCACTTTGTTTATTAGACCAAGTGAACTGGCAGCCATTTTTCCTGATTTCCTCTAGCTGGCAGTCAAGTAAACACTGATTGAACTCTCTGTATTCAGAACCACTTACAGCTGCTCCTCCCAATCTATCTTCAGCACTTCTAATATTATTGAAGTCTCCCCAAACCATCCAGGGGGCATTAATGGTATCCCCTAACTGCTTTAAGATCTCCCACAATTGACTCCTCGCACACAGAACGTTATGCCCGTATACACATGTAAGATATGTAACTAGTGCACTGTTCTTAAGGACCTTGAAACGCATATGCTGTTCCGATTTGGACACCAATTCCAATTCAGTACCTCCTCTCCACACCACCACAATTCTGCCATTAGGGTGGTTACTGAGATTATGGCAAGCTTCCCACCCATTAAAGACTTTATATAGTGTCCCCTGCATTGTCCCCTGTTTGAGCTTAGTTTCTAGTAAACACATGATGTTGATCTTGTACTTACAGCAGAAGAGCGCCACGTCTCTCTGCTTAGCAGGACCATTCAGGCCCCTGATATTCCAGCATGCAGCACTATCCATTTCCAGGGACAAGTTCCCTCTGCTTGGAAGGGATTGTTCTGCTATCATCCAAGGTCCTCACCTCATCTTTATGTGCTTGACTTTTATCATGGCATATGGACGTTAACTGCTTCGTGTATGCATCTCCACGACCGTGACAACATAGAACCTGAGGAAAACAACGTCTCTGCCCGTGTTCACGTCTTTGTTAGCCACCATTCACAGCCGTGAAGCGTTCGCGGCTTAGAAAATGGCTTTATGCCCGCCTTCACGGCCTTTAGCACCTCCTTTCACGGCCATAAAGCACCCTTCACGGCCTGGTTGATCAATGTCCACGGACGTGACACAATCGGGCAAGAAAATGGCTCCCTGGTGCGTGTCACGGCCGTGACGAATTTTCTGCAAAACAGCAGCACATTCAGAAATTCATATCTCCGAATCTAGACCTCGGATTGCAAATCCCTTTGGATAGAATCAAGACTCAAGTTCTCTATCTATGGTTAAAATTTCAGGTCCATCGGACGTCGTTTACCCGTGATCATTGAGAAATAAAAACTATCGCAAACTGCCGTAAAACGTTTGATTTTGTTGTGAAACCATATGATAGCACAAAAATAATCAAAACGACTTCACTTATCATGCAAACTACTTAAATATAACAAATATAAACGTAAGAAAATACGTTTATCACCTGTGAACTATTTGAAAATCCGTATGCTATTTTCAGAAATCCAAGAACTTTAAATGTGTTTATCTGGTTCAATTTAGAGGATCGACTTATAGGGATTCCATCAGACTTCTTATTTAGCGATATCGGGAGGACAGGTAGGTGGATCATCCATCTACAATACGTAAACACAATTATGTGTTTTCATGTGATTATGTGATTTACGTGAATTATGTGATTTATATGTTTTACGTACGTTTCATGTGAATCATGTTTTTATATGTTATTGCGATTATATGCATGGCACGTGCATATCACGTCAGGCTAAAAGATGAGTTCCACCGTATTGAGACGGTGATGATTCGAGATGTTGGTACGTGGGGTAGATTGAGATTATTATTACGACTTGTTAGGCTCACAGATTATCTGGCCGAGACAGACGTGATCGATCTGTCTACTCGGATGTGGTCGGTTCGAGGTGCAAAACACCAGATGATTATATATATATATATATATATATATGGATACGGGCTTTGTCGCCCATGATTTATTGTGGAAGAGACGACCTGGTAGGTGGCCATTGACGTGATCGATCAGTGCACTACCGGCGTAGCTTACCGCTGATTACGGGTGGAATCACGTGACCACCCATGATATTTATTGCGCGCGTGAGCCTAACCATGGGCCCCATATTGTGATGTGAGATAGGAATGTGGGAAAAGAAAGAGTGTGCATGGCATGTGAGATATTGAGATTGGGATCGAGTGCACACTTGCATACATGCATTTTAATTCACCTACTGGGCAAATTGCTCAGTGTTTACGTGTTGTAGGTACTGAGTCTGACGCTGATGCGCGTCAAGACTGAGGCGGCTGGTGGCGGTGCTCCACGGACTTTTGAGGGCGGTGCGGTACATGGATGCGACCTGTGGAGCGGCGTTAGGGTTTTTGCTATTTTGTTATTTTGGGGCTACGACCTTTGTATTAACTGACTAGGTGGACGACATTTTGTCGTAATGTATATTATTTTAGAAAAAAGTTTTAATTAGACGGGCCTTCCGCGGCTTACGTTGCGGAAATCCGCCAATAATCTTAGTTAGAGAAGTCGGGTCGCCACAATAAATTATGAATTTTTTTTATAATGAACTGTAAAGGGTTATCATGCAAGTTGGATTTTTGATTCAATTGACACAAAATCCATGAGTGGATGTGTTTATGATGGAAGGTAGTGTCGTGGACGAGATCCACGAAGCAAACACTCATGGAGTGCTCAACTTTGGATTCTGAATTTATTGCTTTAGAGGTGGCTTGTGTTAAAGCTGAGAGGTATATCCGAGTAATAGTTGGCAGTCACTATGTCCAACTACAGTTGTAGTCTGTAATCTTTGTTTTTTAGTTATTTTTACCTTCTACATTTTGTAGTTGTTATTTAATTTATTTGTTTATTAATAAATAATATAATTAAAATCTTAAAAAAGCCAATATATTAAAATTTACATGATAAAACTCATCAAAATACACGAAAGGACTTTTCAACACAATAGGAAAATGGTCCAAGAGTAACATAAAAGCACCTACGCCAATTCTTGGCTAGAACAGCTCTCGTCCGAAAAATTGTGGTTGCATTCAGTGAAGCCGTCTCGTACATGTCTGTGTGTCCTTCACGTCATGTGAACCATGTGACTCCCTCCAATATCGCTGCTACTCCTCGAATTGCGACAACTCTGCAAGTTGTTCTGCGTGGTAAACGTCAACACATTCGCTAGAGACACTATGTAGTTAGACAAACGTTGGAAAATGGAGCAATGCCCATTGACTTCGTTAGGTTAGAGGTTAACTTAGCCGACCCTCTGGCAAAGCCATTAGGGAGGCAACTAGTTCAAAACACTACGAGGAGTGGTTTTAATGCCTATTGACTTTTGATAATTGTGGAAGCCATACTTGCATGATTAGTGACCCCGTGAATAAGTTCAAAAGGGTAAGAACGAAGAATTTTATCAAAACTGCAACATCATCCCTAAATTCATCCATGCTTATGGTGTAGAAGACGTTAAATAAATAAATAAATTTTTGTAGAGTTGAGAGAAATCACTTAATGAGTTTTGAGAGAGAATTGTCTCTAAGAAATTCACCTATGTGTGGCAGTCTATATTGCACATGGCTAAAAGAGGCGCACAACCGCATTGAGATTAGATAATAATAGAAATTGTTATGACAATAAAGTCCCTACTTGATTTAAAGTTCATAAGATTCGTTCTACTCATTCACAAGTGGAAGTAAACTTTTGTCTCTAAGTTCTTGGTTCATAATTTCTAAAGAAAACACCGTGAATTATGCAATACTTTCTTGAGGTGTTAGTTCGTGCAAATATGTACTTCATACATGTCTTATTTGGTGGAATTTTGTAAATAAAATAACATCAATTTAATTCTCAAATGGGGCTTTCAAGTATACCAAGATGCTTGAAGAACATTCAACATGAGAATAATATTAATTGAAGGATAACATTGTAATAACATAAAATATTAATGGTTAAATTGTAATTAAGGCTAACCAAATTAATAGTTTTTAAACGTGCGACTGTTATAAAATGGTATAGATTTACAGGTTATTGCACGTTCAACTTAGAGATCGATCGATCATATTTCATTATTAATAGTGGAGTTAGTATGGTTGTCTTTGTATTTACATGTCGTTTGTTGCCTTAGGGCATCGCGAATCGATACTCAGAAACTGAAAAATGAAGTAATATCGCCCCAACTGTACCCAAACGCAACTTAAAATGAGTTTGTTGCCTTCTATCTCAGTTTTGGAAAAATGAGATTAATTCTTGCAAGCAATACATACCCTTTATTTCTTTAAATATTAAAATAACCATATAAAAAATAAATAAATAAATTATATAAAATGACTCGTGTTATTGATAATACTTTCTCAATATTTTTTTATACGAAAAAATATTCTATTATTAATTCTATAAACTAATTTTTTGTTCGAATTTAATATAATAGTTTGGTCTAATTCATAAGTTTTTAAAATCAAGTAGTTGGAGTGGAGTTATAGTATCTAAACAAAATTCAACTTTATTTCAATTTCTAATTAAACTTCATCGATTCGATGATCTTCCGTCGCGAACTTCTTGAAATTGATTTTTGGAAAATTCATCTACATTTCTTGTACGACGGGTGACAGAGAACTCATTATTTGGCTGATACTGCATTTGTGCTTGAAAAAAAGTCATATTAAAATTGCATATGTTCTTATTATTTTTGAATGCGTAACAATCATGAACATTTAAATGTTGTAAGTCTATCATACTTTGATTGTGCTGTCAATGTCAGGAACCGAAACCAAAAACTTTATATCATTCCACCCATTCACATGAATTCATACATTTGCATAATTAATGTCATGGTATATGCAGATAGAATAACAATATTTGGATTAGTGTATTAAAAGTTAGAATTTTCGAATGAATATGTATTACGAAAATTTAATTCTCGAAATATAGTATTTCGAGAATTATAATGCTCGAAATGGTATAATTATGAAAAGTAGATTTTTAATTGAAGGATTTCGAAAATTTAAGACTTAAAAGTGAAGAGATTTTCAAAAAGTAAGAAAGGAGGTTTTGGAATTGGGGAGTTTTTGCAAGTAAGGTTACGAAAACTAAGTTATAAGGAAACTCATTTTAATAATAAAATAATGGTTGATTACTTAGCTTAAGAGAAGCATTAGGGTCTTTATCATTTGAATAGTTTTCAACATAAAGAATAGGATTAGAATGAAAACAATAATTCATTTAGCATAATCGACGAAAACTTGGAATAGTGAGAAGGGAGAGTAATCGAACTAAAAGCTTGGAAGGGTACGAATCCTTACTATTATTTTTATGTTCTATTTCATAATCAAGCATATTAAGATGTTTAGCAAGCACGGAAGTTGTATAAATTCATGTTTCACTTAGTTTCTAATTTTCGAAAAAATTGAACAAGTTGAACACGATTTGAAGCTTTTGTGATATTCCTTAGGTTCTTTAAGAAATAAGATTTTGATCGAACGTTAGAATTTTTTTACAAGAAATAGTGTTTTTCATAAGAGTTGGACGGTTGAAGTGAAAGGTTGGAAGGTTGAAGTGAAAGGTTGAAAGGTTGGAAGGTTGAAGTGGAAGGTTGGAAGGTTGGAAGGTTGGGATGGTTGGAAGATCGGAAGGTTGAAGTGAAAGGTTGAAAGGTTGGAAGGTTGAAGTGGAAGGTTGAAAGGTTGGAAGGTTGAAGTAGAAGATTGGAAAATTGAAGTGAAAGGTTTGGATTTACGCAAGTGAGAGGAAAAAAATGACTTTTGAGACAGATTTTCAATAGTTAACAGGATTTCGACAATTTTGCAGATTTCCGAAATATGGAGTATTCAGCACTTAGGGAAAATTAGAAATGCATACAGTTGATACAGATTTAAATATAACTTTTCAGGCAGAGAGTCTAGTATATTGTAATTAATAGACAGAAAGTTAAAAGACTACAGATAGTAATTAGATCATGCATAATAGAGCATGCATATCACGACATACACATTATTTTTTGGGATCTCCTATTTGTCGAAAATAATATTTCTATAGGTCAGGATTCGGAAAAAGGAAAGGACAAAGTCGAGTGAGGCTTTAAGTCATATTGTGAGTATGATATGCAACAAGTGTTCTATTTCTATGTGCTTTATGTGAATTGATTTATTGATGACTTTGTGACCTACGTGTTGCAATTTACGTGGCTATAATGTGCTGCCATGTGATACTTGCGTTTAGACACGAATGAAATATGTCATACAAGGTTAACGGTGTAACATTGCATACACATAATAATGAAAGGAGAAACTGTTACGACTGCTACGACATCGGACGACATGATACACAGCTACGGTTACATCCCTACAAATCGGGGGATTACAGTGCCCTGTACAGGCACACAAAATGATATCTACGGTTACAGAGTCTCATGCATGGGCGCCCACTGGGCTAAAAGTACGAGTCTAGCTGGTCTATAATGTGAGTATCGAAAGAAAATGATCATATAGAATTGCATTCGATCTATGGATCATACGGATATGATTATGTGAACTACGGTTACGTGATTGAATAGATATATGGACTATGCTTACATGACAAAGTATATGATTGAAATGTTACAGCCGTTATGGAAATGGACTAATTGTTTATCACAGTATATGATTCTGGATTGAAAGGAAAATGGTTACGTTACAGTTTATTTTATGCCATGGAATAACGTGTTGCAATCATACTCTAAATAATTGTTTCCGCAGTTGCTGTAGATATTTAGCAGCCAGCTTAGAGCGCATCTTCATTCCAAAAGCATGGATTCAAGGTTGGCTGGCTACGCTCTTATCCTACTCCCCTATGTAGGGGTGGGCATCGGGTTTGGTGGTCGGGTATCGGGTAGTTCGGGTTCGGGTTAAGATTTTCACTACCCGAACCCGACCCGATCTACGATGGCTACCTGCTTGTCGGGTATATATCGAGTTCGGGTACCCGACGTCGGGTATCCGATTTTTTAAATCGAAATTATGAATAAAATATTATAATTCAATATAGAAATCAAAATATCCATGTTACATATTAAATACTCCCTCCGTCCCAACAACTTTATCACATAAGTTGCTGGACACGCAAATTAAGGGGGCATTATTATATTAATATAGTACAATGAAAAGGTAAAAAGTGTATATTTTGACACGTCTTTTATAAATATTTAATTTTATTATATTGATTGTTGTAATAGTTTTTTTGCTAAATAAGGAAAGATGATACAATTATTGGGAAGCCCGAAATGAAAAAGTGTGATAAAATTAGTGGGACGGAGGGAGTATCACTTATAATATTTGGATATTTGTTTTTTAATAAATATAATATATACATATTTTATATGTTTATTTATATATTTTTTAGAATATATTTTAAATTTTTATAATGAGATGATATAAAATATCATTTCTCAATTATACAATTAAAATAAGAAATTAGTTGAAATATTATTTAAAACTTTAACGTAACTCAAGTTAGATATTGATATCTAAATATGTAATTATATATTTTTAATGTTATGTACAAAAACTATTTTTTTTTTAAATATAATACATCGGGGACCCGAATAACCCGATCGGGTAGTAAATTACTACCCGATACCCGACCTGATAAATAATTATTGAGTATCGGGTCACTTGACTAGAAATATGTCATAATGAAAATAGTCAAATAATTTATAAATGAACGATGAGATGCGATTTTAAATAACAGATGTGAAAGAAGAAATTTCTGTATATATCTCCAATATATCAAACAATCACGCACGTACATATCTCCGATATTTTCTCTTTTTTCTTTTAATTTAGTAATGGAAAAATTCCACATAATGGTACATATATTGGGACATACAAGGTTACAATTGATCTCGTTCGCTTAAGAATGTGTTTAGATCAAGGAAATAGATGAGGAAATGAAAACAAAGAAAAAATGATTTCACTTGTTTTCCATTCCTTCTCCTCACCTGGCGGGAGAAGGACTTTCCATACGTCTAGATTTAAATTTAGTTTAAGATTTGTTTTCATTTCTTTTTCAAGCAAACACAAAAATTACTTTCTTTCCATTTCCTTTTCCTTTCCTCACCAAATTCTTTAAACCAAACATACCATAAGTGCTACAACCGTTCAAAATCTATATTTGGTATGATCGTCAGGAATCAACATTTAAATATGACAGCCAACAATACAGCTTACAAACATAATATCAGGACAAAGAAGATTCAGTGCAGTTTAGCAACTCAAACTACCATAAGGTGGGCATAATCCACAAGGGACAGCTATAAACAAGAGAATGGTTGCAAATCCAAACAGATTCAGACGTTGTATCCTTAACGTTGTACACGGTAAGCCATGTCTGCTGACTAAGATAATCAAGCATCGAAAGCGAGTTATCGCTCAAGTGGTAGATGCAATTGTGCTTGAAGCAGCCATTGGCAGATATAGAAGTACAATTGTAATCATCGATCAGCAGGGATTCCCCACCCAAATCATCTACCACAATCCACTTCCCTTGGGAGACGTCAAGCTCGTATACTTTGAATTTATTCCAAGAATCTCTCTTGAAATAAAGCACAAGCAAAAGTCTGCTCTGTGATTCTGCCAAGTACAGATTCGACCAACCCCTCTCCCCTTCGGGCGGTGAAGCTGCAAAGTATGCTTTAATCGGATGATTGGGCGTGGTCATATCCACGAGCATTAGCATGCCAGACATTGTCACGGCCAGTATCTGATTGTTAAAGCACACAACGTCTGATAAAATGACAGTAGTTGGGAACTTTACCGTGGCCCAGCAATCAGCTCCATGTCTAGTGAGAGACAGCTTACCGCTGTATATGATCATAGTCACGATCTCACCGTGGAGGCTAAAGACAGCAGCCTTTTCTACTGCAGAAAACCAGTGATAATAAGATTTCCCTATGATTTGTTCAAGCGAAGGTGGAGTGATGTGGACTCGGGTAAATGGGTTGAAGAGGCGTAGAAAGAAATCTTGACTGAACATGGCAATCCACCCTCGAGAAGTACCCCAACACCTGCAATCGTCAGGTTCTTGAACGGGCAAGGAGTAACACTTCAAGCTCGAGAAACTGAAGAATCTTCTTTTGCCAACATCGGTTCTGTTGAGCATGACCCACGGTGATGTTCGAGAGCAGTTCCATTCTTTCCTCAGGTACACCGTGTTCCAATGCCGACAAACGATGGAGAATGAGATGAAATCTGCTACGTCGAGAAGCTTGTTTGCTATTAGGACAAGTACGTCGTATGGAAGCTCCGACCACCCAAACATTTCTAAATTTTTTTATATATTTTTCCTGCAGATGTAAGGGGATGAATTGAAGGGGAATTTGTTTCTCGACAAAGAGAATATTATACATTCACGATCACATACCCGGGGTGGGAGGAAAGAAATCACCATGGAGATTTCATTTCAGCCTCCTCTACACTCTAGCAACGCTGGCGATTTTGAGAACATAGAAAACACTGTATGTAGAACAAGCCCTAGAGAATTCAGCTATAAAGGCGACAACTTGTGCTGCAACAATCGAGCTCAAAAAGGTTCAAACATATTAGGCGAATCGACGGCAAAATCAACAATCTCCTCAATTTTCTGAAGCGTAACTTTACACGGCACCGATCGAACTCAAATGATCAAGCATCTTACTGTGATCGTCAAGCACCGATCCGTGGTTACATATCCGATCAGATTATAATCCATGCATAACAACACAAGTAATTGGAAACTAAAACAGAAGAGGAGAACGGAATCAATTACCTTAAAGCTAGTGGAGAGTGGACGTTGACGCAGTTTTGGTATTTGCCGTGAGGTAATCGAGTGTATTTTCACATTTTCTCGGGCAAAAAGAGACTTATTTTGTGAAAAAGTGTTACTACCTCTTTCTCACTTAATACTTACAAAAAATTAGTGGAAACGTAGATTAAAAAACCACAATTTTTTAATATTATAGTACACTTTTAAGGAATGGATAGAGAAAATTAATTAGTGGCACGCAAATTAAGAAGCCTTTTTTTTAAATATAAATGGTGTAATTAGTTTAATTATTGGAATAATTTTTTACCAAAACTAGAATGAGCAGAATTATATGGAACGTCCGAAATAGAAAGATGAGAAGAAATAAGTGGAACGGAGGAAGTATATCCCCAAGTGACGTGTCGGGAGATAGAATGATTATCTTGCGATTAGCATCGAAAAGGCCGCGAAAATAATGAATAAGCTCTTGAAGTTTTGCTTAATTCGTTTCCTTCCTTGGCCGCGTTCACATCGTTGTGTAACCCACGATAGGTGGCTTTTTATCATTTTAATCATGTTCACTATAAATATGGACACTGGTAGATAGCCGCTACAAATCCAAGGCCATGGTTATAAAACTGCAAGCCCACCACGATTTATCCAACGGGTAGGCCTTGATAAGTTATCCAACCCCATACTAATTGCGCAAAGACGAAATTGCCCCTGAATTAAGGTAACACCCTAAATTCGATTTTTCATTCTTGAACGAGGTCATCGGAGCAAACCCAACTGTGAAACATTCTACCTCTGCACCACTTTTATTCTTGAAAGAGGTGATTTAGGAATTGGACTTTTATTCTAACTCATATTTTCGTCCTTGATCTCTTTTGCCCATTTCAGTTGGCGATTTCAGCTTCACACTCTAGAATATGAGGGACGCATTATTCCTTACTTCTGTCGGAGCCGACTGTATTTAAGCTGTTTCGACCGACTTATCTAGTAGAATATATTGAGGTTATGTACAAGATGCCAATTCGAAGATTTTCTTCAGCCATCCCTCAAAGTTAAATCTCTCTATTGCTATTGTTTCTAGGAAGTGTCCAATTCGTTCATTAAAGTTAATATCTTTATGAACAAGCTGACTCTTTTTCCCTGATGCTGTTCTTAAAGACTTGTTAAGAAGAGCATAATCTGATTCAAGCTGAATCTTTTTCTCAGGGTGCTTCTATATGCCTTTAGATTATCAAAGATTTCAGTAGCATGAGTGAAAAGAACGCCAATAGCTCCTCAGATTCTCTTACAGCCAATTTGAACTACTTGAAGCCTCAGTGGAGCAGTTTTAGCTACTAAGAAATGCAAGCTGCAACCAGCAATTTTTCCAAGGTTCTCTGGCCGGCTTTGTTTAAAAAAAAGAACATTTTTCCTCTCAGAGGAGGATTGAAGAAAATCAAAGCATATTTCTAAAATCTGGCAGGGTTAAATTCATAATATACTTATGTAAATTGAGATATATAAGTTGTTGCATGGGATAGTGAACACATAAGTTTGGAACAATTTAAACATACTCCTAGATTGTTATCTGGATCCTTATCTTAAGTCTATTTAATCATTCCTTTTCTAATGTGTCAAACTGAACGGGCCCCTTGAAATAAAATTACAAATGAGAGGTAGGCACGGGCCGGACTAGCACTGGGCGCGTTTTGGCACGCCAATGAACCGGCCCGTAACAGGCACGACTGGCCTATAAGTCGCTTCACAGGTCACATGCTTCAGACGTGCATCAGTTTAGTTTTCCGCCTAGGCCGACACGCAACCCGCAGGCCTGGCCCGTTCCTTAGCCTGAAGCCCAACCCACAAGCACGGCCTGCGGCCCCTGCCTTTACCCGCATCGTACAACTCTACCCATATAACTCATTCAATTATTGTCCTACAACTCTAACCGTGATTAGCACGAGCCCCGCAAGACACGAGGCCTACGACGTGCTGTGGACATAGCTCTTGACACTTTGGCCCGCGTGCTTGGATTGTGGCTGCACGTTCCAACCCATGCACACCTCTACTAACAATGCTCGTGTCATGACACAGATGATAACATATTGAACAAAATTAGAAGTACAAATTAATCGGTTGCGATTAAGCCGGCAAGGTAAGGGGTGGGTGGTATACGAGTAAAATTTTTAGGATATCCTCGAAGATGTTACCGATGAAATTAGGCGTGAAAGATAAATCAAGCTCGCGATAAAAGCTTGACTCGAAGCTCGTGAAAGTTTTTTTCTTGTTTCATATTTTGTACATAAAGCTCGAAGTCCATTAGTTCTAGACGAGCTCAAACTCGGAAGTAATAAGCTAGAGCTCCAGCTCAATTACACTCGAACACAGAAAATGAGTCGAGCTTGGCATAACACTCCCATAAGGAACATTGGAGTCATGTATACTTCACTTCACAAATATTTATAGACAAAATATGCTTAGAATCGCATCGGCAAAAAAATCCCAATGAGGAAATTTTTTTGTTTGTTTTGGGCCAAACGATATTTTTAATCCCCTATGTCTGAGGCATGGATATTTCTGGTCCCCCATGTTCCGAGATTCCACTTTTAGTCTCCAATCTTACCGATTTTGGACGTTTTTTGTCCCTCGATTAGTTCAATCGCTAATTTAGACGATATTTAACATGTGAGAGCCCATACTCTCCTTTAACTCCACGTAAAACCTCATAACACACAACACATCTTCTTCTTCAATTTAAACGCACATGAACATCATTATACATCACATTTAGGAAATGATCGATAACCTTGAAAATGAGTTAATGTGATACGTAATGATGCTCACGTGCGTTTTAGTGATTACGATAATCGGAGGACCAAAATGGCCCAAAATTGGTAAGATTTGGGACTAAAAGTGGCAACTCGGAACATGGGGGAGCACAAAACGCCCATGCCCCAAACATCGAGGACTAAAAATGTCGTTCTCCCTAATTTAAATATTGAATACTGTATTACAACTGATAACTTGCTTTTATACTTAGCTAGATATTACTTACATTTCTGACCCTGTAATAAACTAATATACACAAACTATCTAAAATACATTCAAGATTACCATTCAGTCCTAACTGCGAATAACACTCAACAATCAATACTCTTTACACTCCCCCTCGAGTTTGGAGTGAGAAAAATTTAACATGCCAAACTTGGATAATAAGTACTCAAACTGATTATTTCCTAGATATCAACGTGCCACCAGAAAGATCATATAACTCTGTAAGTGACGATCTGGACTTTGGGCTAGATACCCAATCTGCATCAGAGTAGGCTTTAATAGTTAATTACTATTATCAAGTAATACGATTAGTCTTAGCCCTTCAAATAGCTAAATTCTTTACATTGCATCAAAATGAATCTTCTTTGGATCATGCGTATATTGTGAAAGGATTTGTATAACGTAGGAGATATCAGGTCCAGTCAAGCATAAGTAGATTTGTTTACCAACTATCTTTCGGAAAAAAAGACTCATTTACATTCCTTGTTTCATATTGCTCTTCTGATGTGATGAATTTTGCTACTTTGGGTTCTACCAGGGTAACATTCTCCTTTCCTCAACATGGATGCTAAGGTGGCTTGGAAGCTAATATTTCGTGTTTCATCAAGTAACTCAAACACATATTTGCGTTGGCTAAGAATAATTCCTTTATTAGATCTAGCTACCAAACATCTGCCATGATAATGTGAAATTCTTTCTTCTAAGATCAAACTTGTCACTGTATTTATTTCAATTTCATGAGAACGCTGCTCCGATACCATGTTAGTGGTTGAAGAAGAAGATTAAAAACTGAAAATTCTATATTGAATATTGTACTACAGATGATAACTCCATTTATACTTAACTAGACTTCTACGATTCACATTTCTGATCATGTAGTAAACTAATATAGACTATCTAAAATACATTCAAGATACAAATGGGTCCTTACTACAAATAACACTCAATATTCTTTACATATCCCACATTGACTTCATTCATGGTGGTTTATAGGATGACAATGCAAGAATAGTTTGTGCCTAGCACGTTTCTTGATCACATTCGTCATCAATTGTTTTATTCACATTTATGTTTTTGCGCTTATTTATATTTTCCATTTTAATTCGAGCAATCCGTGTGGACCCTGAGTTAACATTAGAATTACGAATAATATTAAGAATTAATCGAGCTATCCTCGTGGTTTGATACCTGAACTTACATTCATTTTGGTACTTGCATGATGTACTACCCTTATTGAGCATGTCATCTTGTTTTTTATGCAACAAAAGAATTGATTGCAAATCTAACATCTTAACCGTCACTTTTCTATACAAGTGTAATCGGCTTTTTGAAAATTCTGCGTTTAAATGTTTTTGGCACCTAAGGTCTCGAAAACCACACATGGAAATCGAATTACATCTCAGAAAATCTCGAAAAATCAGTGAGCTTTATAGAGTAATTATATCGACTTTATGTCAGAAACTTGGGAACTGACATAAGTTATTAATGTATGTCTATTCTGAAGATAAAAGTGTGCCTAAGAGGAGGGGGGGGGGGGGGGGGAATTAGGCTTATAAAAATTTTGCTTCTTCTTTCTAAGAATCCTATCGATGTAATATCTACTTATGCACGTGATCACGTTACGCCAGATATCTCCTAGTTACATCGGAGATGTATTGGTTGTCTCACATAAAAAGTAAATAAATGAAAAGTAAATGCGGGATAGGATTTTTATAGAGGTTATATCCCCAACCGCGGTTTACTCCTCTCCTTGAGGTTTGCTCCTCAAGAGTTTAATCAATCATTATAATGTTACCTTAGCTGGTTACAATACACAACCGAAACAAGTCGAACACTAGAGACACCAGGTTACCACACGCCAAGTTGCGTTCCTGGGAATCTCCAATTCCTGACAGGACACAGCTCACTACCGAAGGGCCCCCGGAACTCGTCATTCCCTTCACGTGTGCGTAAGCGTCGACTTTGCCTCCTTACGTATTGCTCACGTGCGAAGACAACACGTCCGAAGACAAAATGTATGGGTGGAGGTTGGAATAACTTAGTACACTCAGTACTTCGCAAGTGATTGCTTAGGTGAGGCAGAATGCTATCGCAAGGGAAACCTCAAAGAATTAATCATAAGCTTCTGCACAATTGTTAGGTCCTATGATGGACAACTAATGAAATCAAAGCACAATTAGAATTTATCTTCTACATTACGGATCCTGCTGTGAACTTCTCCAACGATAATCTCGTACGCTCGTCAGAACGACTGGAAAGAGGAGCACCACGAAGTGAACTTCTCTAACGATAATCCGGTCTTATATCGGGAAATGAGAAGAGGAGCGCAGCCTTGGGTACGAATTCCATAACCGTGAACTTCTCCAAAAAGATAATCTCTGAAACCTCTCTAGGAATTAAGAGAAGAGGAGCACGGTATCGGCCCGAGAACCACCAAGAACTTCGCCTACGATAATCTCCTATAGCCTCGTGGAGAAGCGGAGCTTCAGCTTGAGCATAGCATAAAAAAGGATAATTCTTAAAAGAAAAAGAGGGAGAAGAGATTGAAAAGAAGAAAGACGCCGAAAAAAAAGGAGACGGACGTAGAAATGGAAGATGACGAAGAGATAAGCTCACTTTCCTCTAAATTCCTTCCCTTCAAAGTCTTAACCAAACTATAACCCTTACAACCCTTTGATTCCAATTGACGGTCTCTCGCTTAGGTGAAATGATTAAAAAATGCCTCGATCACAGGTAAGTTGACTTAAAATTGCTTGTGTTGACTTGAGCGATATAAATATAAAAATCCCAAGTTAGAAAATAATTGAGTGCTAGAGCGAACCTAGTGAGAGTTGTCGAAATGGACCAGCCTATGAACTTAGGACTTTAGTTTGACGACATGACTTGACGGCATTTTCTTCTTTCAAATGTCTCGTAAAATTTAGGTGTGACGGTTGATCGAAGCAAAATAATTCTGACCCCATACTACTATAATAGTAATATGCAAAAAAAAAAAATTGTTTCGCACATTCTAAATGTAATTTTAGATTGCATTGATACTGAATTGTTTAAATGCGATAAATTTTCACTGCTCTTACCCTCACGCAATATCTTAAGTACATGTTTTGGGGACCATGTATATGTGCTTATTGGATAAAATTGTGTGTTACATGCTCATGACTTGAATTGATTTCATATGCTTGCATGTTAAGTCAATTTTTGCGCATTATTTGAGGGGGAGCAAATATAAAAATCGTGCATTAGCTCCAAATATTCTTGACGTTTTTCTCTAAGCATTTCAGATTCCTTCAAACAAAATTAAGGAGTGAGACGTTAACACTACAAGGAACGGAGCTAGTCACAGACCAAATTAACTCCATTATTTCTAAGTTTTTTCTTGCTAAGTGGTACAGATTTTTTTAATCTCTGGCAGGGAAGCTAGACGTTACTACACAGAAAATATAGGGAGTTAATTGCATTTATTTTAATTCTCAGGGGGAGCATTACAATGTGATTTTATTTGAAATAGGGGTCAATCTGAAAAGTTTAGAAGTACTTACTATCGAGAAACTGCATATAAGAATTAATTTGCGATCTTAAGTTTCTCGATCGTAAACAGTGTTGGGAACGATTTTGATTAGCCGCGATAATTTGCGATCGAGAAAATTGAATTGAAGAGCAATTTTCGAATCAAAAATTTCTCGAGCGCAAATAGTAATGGACCTGATCCATTTAATCACAAAATGTCAAATCGCAAACCCAACATTGACTTACAGCGAATTAATAAAAGTTCACCTTTTTGTCAGTCGAAAAACTTTTTCTCACGCAACCCAAAATCGCAAAAAAAAAATTCTCTCGCGAAAAACTTTCTCAAAAATCTTTCGATTTTCGAACACCAACTTGTCTGTTTAAGGTAGAAATGAGATTCTTTTGACATTTGCGTGTGATTTAACTTCGTTAGCATCTGCATTTTGTAGTTTTCGCATGATTAAGATTAGATTCTCGACTGTTTTTCAAAACTGAGAAAACCGTATACTATTTTACAGTGATTTAGGCATGATTATGAGTTTTATCTGAGATTAATGCCTGCACTTAAGAAAGTTTCGATCTTCTTTATGAATCTGATAGTGTGAATCTTCGGAAAATATGTATCTTCGACTCTGTTTTGAGTTTAGATAAAACTGGGCATTTGAATGTTTGAAGCCATCGAAGAACTTTGTCGATCGCAAACAGTCTTAATTGAATTCCGATTCAATTGAGATACTGTTTGTGTCGAATTAAGTTCTCGATCGATAAAACTCTGACTTAGTCGCTAAGATAGAAGATTTTGACCGAAAAATTAATTACCATCGAGAGATCTAATTAAGTTATTTTTGTAAGTGAAAAACTTAAGCACTGAATTGACAATTTTGATGCAAATTAGATCGAGCGCAAATCTTACTATCGCAAATAGAATTTTCGATTTCATTCTATTTCGGTCGCAAAAATTAGCGAAAAAATTAATTTTCAACGCTTAATTTTTCGATCGTAAAATTCACCTCCTAAGATTTAATTGATTAAAAAATTTCTCGACGATTGGCTTAGTTTTTCGTTGACTAATTTCTCGATAGGAAAAGTTTCGCAACGAAAAATTTTACTTAGAATCGAAAATCACGTACCGCTCGACAAATTTTAAATCGAAAAATTTTATTCAATCGAGGAAATTTTCGATAGTAAATTTACCTGAGAAATAATTTCTCGATCGTAAATTTACTCGGAATTTTTCTCGATCTTAAAATTGATCGGCTACAGTCTCATGATTCCAACTTCAACACTTAGAAGTTTTTTTCTAAGTCCTTTACACTGTAACATTAGCGAGTAAAATTTTCTCGATCGCAAAATTAAACGGAGTTATCTCAATTGAAATCAATGCATAGGAAATCAATTTGACTACCAAATTTATCGAGCGAAAAATATCTCAGCATGAACAGTGACATTTTCCGCGAATCAAATACTTAGAAAATTTCGAACTCTTTTCACACGTTACATGTTTTGATTCGAAATTACAATCATGCCATTACATTTTTTCATCAAGTATCCAATATGCATGCTACACGATTTCAATTCAAAATTCATCAAACATGTCATGACTTGATACAATATTATAGTTTGATGAAATTAAATCAATTTTCGACCAAAATTAAAATTATGAACTAATGAACTTTTATATCTCCTATTTTTCAGATGGATCGCTATCCTACATTTAACCACATATACGAAAAGACATTATATATCAACGTCCACGACACGAACTTCCAGTTAGACCTGACCACCTTCCGGTGTCCAGACGACATAATCGTGTCCATTCTGCAAGGCCATCCACTATGCCATGCACTTACAGTGACGGCATCAGTGCCGATGGTCTACCTCCAGCAGTTTTGGGGGATGATCAGGAGCCTCATTTTGGACGGGGCATACCATTTCACGACGGTTGTAGGGACGAGGCACATCTGCATCGGCAAGAACGAGTTCAGAGTTCTACTTGACCTCCCTCACAGCCAAAACTACGACCCCCTCCCATCAGATGCAGAACTAGTGAATGATTTCCTCCTGATGGGGTACCGTCCGCCGCTCACCAAGCTAGCTCAGGTCCAGAGCAACGGTATCCCTCACCCGTGGAAGACATTGTTCGAGATTGTGAACAAGTGTCTATCATCGAAACACGCGGGCTTCGACAAAGGCAATGGCTACATCCTCCGGATATTTCACGGAGTCGTGTTCTCGCGGAATTACGATTTCGCCCAGCTGATCTGGAATGACCTCGCAGAACAGATCAGACAAAAGGAGAACAAGCAGTCCAAAAACTTGCCGTATGCGAGATGGTTCTCCGTCATCATCCGCCAACACATGGAGATGTACGAGCAGAACATTCCTCGCCTGCCTCCGGGAAGAAACTATCAGACACCAAGGCTCAAGTTCTTCCACAATCCACGGCTCATGGACTTGGACCGAGGGAGTAGCTTGAGTAGCTGCTAGGGCTATGAGCATTGCGGCACTTGCTTCTTCTTCTGGAAGCAAGGGGCTTGAGTAGAACAGCCTATACATGTAGGCGTGCTCGAAGAAACCATTGAGTTGGAACAAGAAGCTCCTAGCGAAACATTTCAAGTGGAAGTGCCCATACATGTAGGCGTGCTCGAAGAAACCATTGAGGAGGTTCTTCAACAAGAAACACAGCCCGGCCCGAGACAGAAATGGGGCAGAGCTCGCTTCCACTGGTGACGGATCAGGCTCTAGGCGATGTTGAACGTGACCCCACTCCTCACACAGCTACCCCATCCGACACGGAGTCAGATGAGGAGATTAGCCTGATAAGACGGACTACCAGACTGTGATATCCCACACCGATTTGAGGGGGGAACAAAGCATGCCTTTATAAGGGTGTGGACACCCCTCCCATTGACGCGTTTTAAAGCCGTGCGGGTGGCTGGGAGTTCGTTGGAACTCCGTAGTTAAGCGTGCTGGGGAGAGAGTAGTGCCAGGATGGGTGACCACCTGGGAAGTCCTCAACCAGGCAGCTTAACGCCCAAAGCGGACAATATGAATGCGAGCGAGTCTGGGTTGTTACACAGACGACTTAGTATACAAATGGAGTCCCTCTTCCCCGCCGTCACCATCACACCAGATACCACGCTGCTCACTTCTTCAAGTGTTGCGGGCACCTCTTCGCTCAATCTTGAGCCGCAACAACCACTACTGGTGTCTGGTTCGCAGGTCCAAACCAAGCCTGCTGTAACACCCATAGAGGAGAATCTTCCAGATTCGACTCAAGGATTGGGTGGAAGTCTCATACAGTCACAACCTCAAGTGACTGTGAGCCAACCTGAGGAGCCGGTGTCTGCTCAAGGGTTGCTAACAGGCGACATCAGTCATCCTGGTCCATCCTCGGAGGCGTCCGCACCATTTGTGACGAATGAGCAATTTCAAGCCGCTCTCTCCGCCGCTGTTCAATCGCTTGAAGAAAAAATAACGGAGAGAGTTCTTACTGCCATAGAGACATCCCGCAGAGACACCGGGAAAGCATCTGTCTCCGAAGGCACCTCGTCACAGCCCAACCTCACACCTCCACAACCCACACCCACCGACCCTTTAGCCAATTCATCCATCCTCATCAACCCATACACCATACCCATAACCGAGCTCCACGACATTCTACTCGCCCGACTGATCGGCCTCTCCATCCGGTCGCCTCAAGAAGAGTCTCTTTATAGGCGATTGGTGGATCATCCTGAGCCACCTACTGATACGTGCTGAGGCCAAAGCTCCCACTCAAGACGCCGACATGACGACCCTGACGATCAGGATCATCCTGAGGGGGAGAAAAGGCTAAGGACATATACTAGTGATCCAGGACAAGGCTCGGGCGCAATGCAAACAAGCGGTGGAGCAGGTGAAACCCAAACCACCCACCAAACACAAATCACCCAAACTACCCACACCACGCACCGCACCACCACTCTAACCCACATCGACCCACCAACCTTTCACCTCAGGACGCCTCCGCCCACATCACCGATCTACTCAAGCCCCTTGCTTCCGGAAGAAGAAGCAAGTGCCGCAATGCTCATTGCCCTAGCAGCTACTCAAGCTACTCCCTCGGTCCAAGTCCGTGAGCCGTGGATTGTGGAAGAACTTGAGCCTTGGTGTCTGATAGTTTCTTCCCGGAGGCAGGCGAGGAATGTTCTGCTCGTACATCTCCATGTGTTGGCGGATGATGACGGAGAACCATCTCGCATACGGCAAGTTTTTGGACTGCTTGTTCTCCTTTTGTCTGATCTGTTCTGCGAGGTCATTCCAGATCAGCTGGGCGAAATCGTAATTCTGCGAGAATACGACTCCGTGAAATATCCGGAGGATGTGGCCGTTGCCTTTGTCGAAGCCCGCGTGTTTCGGTGATAGACACTTGTTCACAATCCCGAACAATGTCTTCCACGGGTGAGGGATACCGTTGCTCTGGACCTGAGCTAGCTTGGTGAGCGGCGGACGGTACACCATCAGGAGGAAATCATTCACCAGTTCTGCATCTGATGGGAGGGGGTCGTAGTTTTGGCTGTGAGGGAGGTCAAGTAGAGCTCTGAACTCGTTCTTGCATATGCAGATGTGCCTCGTCCCTACAACCGTCGTGAAATGGTATGCGCCGTCCAAAATGAGGCTCTTGATCATCCCCCAAAACTGCTGGAGGTAGACCATCGGCACTGATGCCGTCACTGTAAGTGCATGCCATAGTGGATGGCCTTGTAGACTGGACACGATTATGTCGTCTGGACGCCGGATGGTGGTCATGTCTAATTGGAAGTTCGTGTCGTGGACGTTTAGATATAATGTCTTCTCGTATATGTGGTTAAATGTAGGATAGCGATCCATCTGAAAAATAGGAGATATAAAAGTTCATTAGTTCATAATTTTAATTTTGATCGAAAATTGATTTAATTTCATCAAACTATAATATTGTATCAAGTCATGACATGTTTGATGAATTTTGAATTGAAATCGTTTACCATGCATATAGGATACTTTATTTTAAAAAAATGTAATGGCATGATTGTAATTTCGAATCAAACATGTAACGTGTGAAAAGAGTTCGAAATTTTCTAAGTATTTGATTCAGGGAAAATGTCACTGTTCATGCCAAGATATTTTTCGCTCGATAAATTTGGTCGTCAAATTGATTTCCTATGCATTGATTTCAATTGGGATAACTCCGTTTAATTTTGCGATCGAGAAAATTTTACTCGCTAATGTTCGCTACAGTGTAAAGGACTTAGAAAAAAAACTTCTAAGTGTTGAAGTTGGAATCATGAGACTGTATCCGATCAATTTTACGATCGAGAGAAATTCCACGTAAATTTACGATCGAGAAATTATTTCTCAGGTAAATTTACTATCGAAAATTTTCCTCGATTGAATAAAATTTTTCGATTTGAAATTTGTCGAGCGGTACGTGATTTTCGATTCTAAGTAAAATTTTTCGCTGCGATACTTTTCCTATCGAGAAATTAGTCAACGAAAAACTAAGTCAATCGTCGAGAAATTTTTCAATCAATTAAATCTTAAGCGGCGAATTTTACGATCGAAAAATTAAGCGTTTAAAAATTAATTTTTTCGCTGCTAAATTTTTGCGACCGAAATAGAATGAAATCAAAAATTCTATTTTGCGATAGTAAGTTTTGCGCTCGATCTAATTTGCATCTAAATAGTCTATTCAGTGCTTAAGTTTTTCGCTTACAAAAATAACTTAATTAGATTTCTCGATGGTAATTAGTTTTTCGGTCAAAATCTTCTATCTTAGCGACTAAGTCAGAGTTTTATCGATCGAGAACTTAATTCGACACAAACAGTATCTCAATTGAATCGGAATTCAATTAAGACTGTTTGCGATCGACAAAGTTCTTCGATGGCTTCAAACATTCAAATGCCCAGTTTGATCTAAACTCAAAACAGAGTCGAAGATGCAGATTTTCCGAAGATTCACACTATCAGATTCATAAAGCACATCGAAACTTTCTTAAGTGCAGGCATTAAATCTCAGATAAAACTCATAATCATGCCTAAATCACTGTAAAATAGTATACGGTTTTCTCAGTTTTGAAAAACAGTCGAGAATCCAATCTTAATCATGCGAAAAACTACAAAATGCAGATGCTAACGAAGTTAAATCACATGCAAATGTCAAAAGAATCTCATTTCTACCTTAAACAGACAAGTTGGTGTTTGAAAATCGAAAGATTTTTGAGAAATTTGAACTGTCTGTGAAAGTTTTTCGCGAGAGAAATTTTTTTGCGATTTAGGGTTGCTTGAGAAAAAGTTTTTCGACTGACAAAAAAGTGAACTTTTATTAATTCGCTGTAAGTCAATGTTGGGTTTGCGATTTGACATTTTGCGATTAAATGGATAAGGCCCATTACTATTTGTGCTAGAGAAATTTTTGATTCGAAAATTGCTCTTCAATTCAATTTTCTCGATCGCAAATTATCGCGGCTAATCAATATCGTTCCCAACACTGTTTACGATCGAGAAACTTAAGATCGCAAATTAATTCTTATATTCAGTTTCTCGATAGTAAGTACTTCTAAACTTTTCAGATTGACCCCTATTTCAAATAAAATCACATTATAATGCTCCCCCTGAGAATTAATGTAAATGCAATTAACTCCCTGTATTTTCTGTGTAGTAACGTCTAGCTTCCCTGGTAGAGATTAAAAAAAAATCTGTACCACTTAGAAAGAAAAGCGTTAGAAATAATGGAGTTAATTTGGTCAGTGACTAGCTCCTTTCCTTGTAGTGTCGACGACTCACTCCTTAATTTTGTTTGAAGGAATCTGAAATGCTTAGAGAAAAACGTCAAGAATATTTGGAGGTAATGCACGATTTTTATATTTGCTCCCCCTCAAATAATGCGCAAAAATTGACTTAACATGCAAGCATATGAAATCAATTCAAGTCATGAGCATGTAACACACAATTTTATCCAGTAAGCACATATACATGGTCCCCAAAACATGTACTTAAGATATTGCGTGAGGGTAAGAGCAGTGAAAAATTTATCGCATTTAAACAATTCAGTATCAATGCAATCTAAAATTACATTTAGAATGTGCGACAACAAAACAACTTCGCATTTATTCAGTTCAACGCATATGAAACATAAAATTTCATATTAGAATGTGCGATTTTTTTTTTGCATATTACTATTATAGTAGTATGGGGTCAGATTATTTTGCTTCGATCAACCATCACACCTAAAATTTTACGAGACATTTGAAAGAAGAAAATGCCGTCAAGTCATGTCGTCAAACTAAAGTCCTAAGTTCATAGACTGGTCCATTTCGACAACTCTCACTAGGTTCGCTCTAGCACTCAATTATTTTCTAACTTGGGATTTTTATATTTATATCGCTCAAGTCAACACAAGCAATTTTAAGTCAACTTACCTGTGATCGAGGCATTTTTAATCATTTCACCTAAGCGAGAGACCGTCGATTGGAATCAAAGGGTTGTAAGGGTTATAGTTGGTTAGGACTTTGAAGGGAAGGAATTTAGAGGAAAGTGAGCTTATCTCTTCGTCATCTTCCATTTCTACGTCCGTCTCCTTTTTTTTCGGCGTCTTTCTTCTTTTCTATCTTTTTTCCCTCTTTTTTTTTAAGAATTATCCCTTTTTGTGCTATGCTCAAGCTGAAGCTCCGCTTCTCCACGAGGCTATAGGAGATTATCGTAGGCGAAGTTCTTCTTGGTGGTTCTCGAGCCGATACCGTGCTCCTCTTCTCTTAATCCCTAGAGAGGTTTCAGAGATTATCTTTTTGGAGAAGTTCACGGTTATGGAATTCGTACCCAAGGCTGCGCTCCTCTTTTCGTTTCCCGATATAAGACCGGATTATCATTGGAGAAGTTCACTTCGTGGTGCTCCTCTTTCCAGTTGTTCTGACGAGGTACGAGATTACCGTTGAAGAAGTTCACAGCAGGATCCATGCCACGAGCCTATAAGTTTGAAATTAGTACCCTTTGGATACCATAGTCCATGGGTAGAAGTGCCCTTAAGGTAACGCAGAATCCTTTTAACCGCGAGCATATGAGATTCTTTGGGATCTGCTTGAAAACGGGCACATAAGCAGGTGGCAAACATGATATCCGGCCGGCTCGAAGTGAGGTAGAGAAGAGATCCAATAATGCTGCAATACAGTGTGACGTCGACCGACTTGCCAGAGGGATAGGCATCCAACTTGCAGCTTGGTGACATAGGAGTGCTGAGAGGCTTGCTCTGATCTTGATGGAATTTCTTCAGAATATCCTTGATGTATTTTGTCTGACTGATGAAAATCCTATCTTCGAGTTGCCTGACTTGTAGTCCTAAGAAGAACTGCATCTCTCCCATGTGACTCATCTCGAACTTGCTTTTCATTAGATCTCCAAACTTTGTGCAAAGCCGTGGATTAGTTGATCCGAAGATGATGTGGTCGACGTATACTTGAACGACCATCAGATCTTTGTCTTTCCTTTTGATGAAGAGAGTTGTGTCTATCGTTCCTCGTATGAATCCAGACTTCACGAGGAATTCACTCAGGACATCGTACCAAGCACGTGGGGCTTGTTTTAGTCCATAGAGAGCTTTGTCCAATCGATAGACGTGATCGGGATGTTCTTGATCAATGAAGCCTTCCGGCTGAGCGACGTAGACTTCTTCTTTCAACATGCCGTTGAGAAAGGCAGTCTTAACATCCATTTGATAGACTTTGAAGTCTTTCTGAGCTCAAAAGCCAGGAGAAGACAGATAGCTTCGATTCGGGCAACATGAGCATATGTCTCGTCGTAGTCGATGCCTTCATATTGATTGTATCCCTTCGCAACTAGCCTTGCTTTGTTCCGGATCACTTCACCATCTTCATTCTTCTTGTCTTTGAACACCCATTTGGTTCCGACAATTGTTTTCCCATGCGGACGGGGTACTAAGGTCCACACCTGAAGACGTTCGAATTGATGAAGTTCATCATGCATCGCTATTACCCAATCCAGGTCTTGAAGTGCGTCTGCTACCTTGGTAGGCTCATTTTTACTTAAGAAGCAGCTGAAGAGACTGTGTTGACGACGTGTCCTCACTCCATCCGAAGGATCGCCAATTATCTGATCAACCGGGTGACCTCTAGTCCACTTGCGCTCATGAGGCAAGGCTGAAGACGATGCATCAGCCATCTGTGGGTCTAGATTTCCCGTAGTCTCTGATTGATCAATTGTGTGAGGAAGTTCCAATTCTGCACTTGGAACGATCGTCTCTGATGATTCTTCCTCAATAACCACTTGTAGGTTCTTCGTTATTCTTTGGCATTTCTGAATCGGGTGAGGTAGGGACGTGAGAAGCACTTGGTACGTCGGTCTCATCTGGTGGAGAATCCAGTATAGGTGTAGCAGTGTGGGACCGATATACTAGCTCAAAAAGAGAGTCCAAATCGTCTAATGCAAGTCTCGTTGCTTCTTCTGACGTTGAATTCGGAGTTGTTGCCATCTTCTGTTGGTTTTGTGCCAACACACCAGTGAAAACAGGTTCTGAACTGTTATATTCAGAAGCTATCTAGTTAGGTACGGGTCTTGAACAGAGGTGTGCAGGAGCCATCGGGTTGGGCACGGGTCCTGGACTGAAGTGACTAGAAGCCATATCCGCCACTTCGTGGAAAGTGACGTTGTAGCTTTCTTTGATTGTGTGGTTGGACTTGATGTATACACGGTACGCTTTCAAGGTTGAAGAATACCCGACGAAAATGGCTTCGAATGCTTTAGGGTCGAACTTAGCACGTTGCTCTTGGTCGTTTGCCACAAAGCATTTGCACCCGAAGACTTTAAAGAATGAGATGTTGGGTACTCGTTTGTTGATAATTTCGTACGGAGTCTTGTCAAAGCGCTTGTGAACCACCGTCCTGTTTTGAGTGAAACAGGCGGTATTTACTGCTTCTGCCCAGAGAAAATGTGGAAGTCCAGAGTGGATAAGCATCGTACGCGCGACTTCCACCAGTGTTATGTTCTTTCGTTCGACTACCCCGTTCTGTTGAGGTCTTGGCAGCTGAAAATTGTTGACTTATCCCAAGTTTCTGATAAAATTCATTGAGACATTTGTTCTTGAACTCAGTGCCATTGTCTGTTCGAATGACTTGGATAGTCTGCTGCAGCGAATTTTGAGTAGAGTTCACGAAATTGACGATCAAGTCCCCTGTCTCATCTTTTGTTCGGAGAAACCTTATCCATGTGTAGCGAGAGTAGTCATCGACTATGACCAGCAGATACTTGCGTCCATTTATGCTCTGTTTCTCCATCGATCCACAGAGGTCCATATGTAGCAGTTCCAGAGGACGTGAAGTAGAGGCCACTTGTTTGATATGATGAGATGCTCGCTTCATTTTTCCTAATTGGCACGCCGAACAATGATGCTCATTTTGTAAAGTTATAGTTGGAAGACCATGAAACAACTTTTTCGTTGAGAGACGTTGAAGAGCTTTGATGTTGAGATGAGACATGCGTTGATGCCATAGGCTGTTCCTCTGAATTACAGTCTGAGATATGAGTCAAACAGCTATCGAGGACCGCACGTATGTTAGGTTTATCGTGTATAGATTTGATTTCCGAAGTCCTTGTAGGAGTTTTGTGTCCTGACTATCCAAAATTCTGCACCGGTCAGCATGAAAGACCACCTGGAACCCTTTGTCACAGAACTGGCCTATGCTGAACAAGTTATGGTGGAGGCCTTCGACGTATGAGACATCTTTTATAGTCAGATTCTCCAGAATGATATCCCCAAGTCCTAGAATTGGGGCTGAATCGTTGTTTCCAAACCTGACTTTTCCATTCAGTCGGTCTTGATAGTTGCTCAGCAGCTCTTGATTTCCTGTCATGTGTGTGGAGCAACCAGAGTCGAGGTACCACACATGATGGATCTGCAAAAACAAGTTAGAAAGCTTTAGGTACCCACTTAAGCATGGGTCCTCTCAGATTAATAGATTTAGTTTTAGGTTCAGATACGATTCCTAAATTATTTTCGATAGGAACTTTAGCGACCCAAGTTGCCTTCAAGAAAATAACTTTGGGTTTGGCTTTAGGAGACTTAGCCTTTATGACTTTTGTCTTCTTAGGAGGTGTTTTAGGAACCCAAGTGGGTTGAACCTGGCAGGGAAGTTGAATTTCAGCACGTACAAATGCTTTGGTAGGCTTGACTGAGGAAAATATATTTTCTTTTGATAATCTCCTAAGGTACTTGGGGATTCAATCTTCACAGGATACCTTAGGTGAGTACAAGCATGTACGTTGCCATAAGCTTTCTTTATGGCTGGATCTTGTTTCCTACGAGTCTTCCTAGTGGCATTTGTTTCAGAATGACTAATTTTAGCTTTAGATGTAGAACCTATTTCGTAATTGGTGCTTCTAAAGGTGATGGGCTGAAGAGTACACGTAGAAGCAATTACTCTAAGCGAAGAAATGGCTCTTTTATTTCTACGAGTGTCATTTATTCCTACAGAAGGAGTAACATTCTTAAGCATACTCAAATCTACTTTCTCCTTCTTAAGACTAGACACTCGCGCCTTCGATTCTAGTGCTTGCCCTACGCTCCCTGTAGACGTAGGTAAAGAAATTTTAGTCTTAGCACTCTTAATAGAATTATTAATAAACTTTTGATCTTTCGAAGGCGATTTTTCGATTTTCACGCTTTGAGGTATAGCGTGAGAGGTAGTTTGGGAGGATGAGGAAGCTTTGAGGTTTTTCATCTCTTTGAAGAACTTTTTCTTTTCAGCTTCGAAATTCTCTCTTTCTTTGTCTAATTTAGCTTGAGATTCCTCTATCTGTTTTATTAGAGGAGGTATGTATAGAGAATTTTTATATTGAACGTCTTTGACTTGCTCGTTGTGTGCTTGAGATTCAGGAGGTAGGACTTGAACTAAATCACAGACAGGGGTTAAAGAAGGTTTCATATTTCTGTCTCTTTCATTTAGTTCAGTGTAGTCAAACGGGATCTCGGGCCCATGTGAGGCTTTTCTCATAGATGAATCATAATTATTTTGATACGTTGATTCAGTAAATTCTCTAAGAGAGGTTGCTCCTAAACCCATGTTCTTAATATCATAAATTTCCTTTTTCCGTAGAACTCGTGTGTTAGTGAAACCTATGCCTTCTATAGGATTATAGAACTCTATATCCTTGGGCTTGTTCAAAAATATCGTCTGTTCGAATTGTCTCCTACGCGTAACTATATCATCTAATCTCTTAATTTTAGCATATAGTTTCTTGCGTTCCTCACCTAGGAGAGCATAGTTATTTTCTACCGTCAGTTTGGCGGCTTGACAGGCGTCTAGTTCTTTACTAAGCTCACTAACCTTAGCATTTGATATTTCTAATTGAGCTTCTAAGTTAGTGATCTTAGTGGTAGCGTCGTTTATCCTACAATTTAAGGTGGCTTTCTCATTAAGATTTCTAACCAAGCTATTGTAGTTATTTGCTAGCCTATCTTCTAACTCCTTAATCTTTTCGCTATGCTGTCCTATTTGAGGTTGACTAGTCTCTCTAGAATGTATGCTCTTAGTAAGTTCTTCTATCTTAGCACTAGAGCTCCTAAGTTCTGATTCGAGACTATTTATCCTTTCCTGAGACCTAGAAAGTTTATCCTCTACTTCCTTAATACTTTTCTGCTCACGTTATTGTTAGCATATTCTTTTTGATATGAATCTAACATGGTCAATAATGTGGAAGGAGAGACTACCTCTTGTGACGAGGTGGATGCGTTGTCGTAGTCCGATGATTGGCAGTTTCAGCGTCCAATTCATTGTCGAGACGGGCCATGAGGGCTAAATTCGCTTCTTCAGAACACGACGTGTCCTCGAGCCATTGGTCTTGTTCGGCCATGAGAGCTACTCTAGCTTCCTTCTGTTTAGTCAATTGGAGCTTCCTTGAGTAGTAGTTGACATTTCTCTTCTTCGGAAGAGTGCACTCTCTGGCAAAGTGACCTGGCTTGCCACAGTTGAAGCATTTGTTAGCCTCTTTTGTGTTCTTGACTTCGGAGCTCTCTGGTGCACGTTCTTTATTTTTAGAGCTTGTATGCCGAAGTCTGTTGGCTGAGGTTGAAGACTTCTTCTTGAAGTACTTCTTGCTCATCATCTTTCCTATCAAGGCCAACTGCTTCCCTAGGGCTTTTATATTTGGCTCAACGTCGGAGTCTGATTCTTCTTCCGACTCTGAAGGTGAAGGAGGCCTAACGATCTTTACTTTTCTTAGCTTTGGCTCCCCTTCTCTGAGACTAAGGCAACCGTGTCTTCGATCTGTATGCCCTTCTGCTCCTTTTGAATCTCGCTTATATCATCCTCATGTTGTGCGAGATTGTCAAACACGGCATGGATATCCAGCTCCTCTAGATCTTTATTCTGTCGAATTTGAGTGGATATCTTTTTCCATTCCGCGGGCAGGGAAGAGAGAAATCTGATGTTTGTCTCCATGTTGGTCTTCGTGATTTCTATCTTCCTCATATCGTTGAGAAGAGTGAGGTATCTTTGGTAGATATCATATAGACTTTCCTCCGGCTTTGCTTTGGAGGAGTCGTAAGCTGTGAGAATGTTCGCCTTTTTGGCCTTTATGCCAACTTCCGTCCTCTGCATCATCCTATGCAGTTCATCCCACATTCATTTAGCCGATGAAAGGCTATCAATCTGTCTATATATGTCGTTAGGGATGCCCTACATGAGGGTATTCATAGCTACTAGATCAGCCTTAGCTCGAGCCCTTTCCTCGATTGAGTACTCCCTAGGCTCCTTCAGTAGCCTAGATGCGGGAATTTGAGGAGTTACCGATTCATCACCGGGGACATTCACCCAAAACTGTGCGGGTCCCTCTTCTAGTGATTTCAGCAAATTCTCGGCGGACGATTGTCATTTCCAAGCGAGTATGCATCCATTGTTGTTTTGTAGTAGAGTTGTTGAAGGATCTTCATTAAGTGTCTTGAAGGTTTGAAGATGATGTAATTGCTTCACACGTGACAAAGTTCGTTAGTAGCGTTTGATTCGTAAAATAGTTCGAGAATTATTTTCGATTCAATATTTGAAGTTTGATCGAAAATAATTTCGTCGAAATTGAATATAATGTGTACTGTTCTCGTGCGAGAAAGTCTGTCAGCGAAATATTTTTCGAGCGAAATAAATTGCCCAAAATCATTCGGTCGAGAAAAATTTCGGATCGTGAATTTATTTCGATCGTAAAGAAAAAGTACGTTAGTAAGTTTCTCGACAAGTCAAAATAAATCTGTTGACTAGAAAAGTTTCTCGCGTGTAAATGATTTTTAGCTTGGTCAAACTTTAAAGGTCTGACCGAAAATGTTTCTCGAGAGAAAATTTTTACGCATGCAAAGTCAAAATTTGTCTCTCTCGAAAAAGATTTTCGCTGAATAACGCTCGAGAAATGTTTCTAACTAAAATCGTTTCTAGTGCTGACGATTCTAGCGCTGACTTTGTATTCTGACCGAGAAAGAATTCTCGCGCCAAGTTTTTCGATCGAGAAATTAATCTGGTCGTAAACCTAGCGAGAAAAATTAGAGCGATCGAGAAAAATCACAGAACACGATTAACACAGATTCAAGCAAAAACAACGAATTAGACAGTGAAATTTCAGGTAATTGCTCGCAATCATTTACTAACTACGCACGAACAAGCGATTAAACACGTTATGAAGCAAAGTATGTCAAATTTAATCAAAATCAGAACGTGTTCTTCATGTTCTTCGCGAACAGTAAGTCACAGAATCGATTAATTCAAAAAACGAAGTTCAAATCGCTACAGAACTGATCGCAATCATGATCTAACACTTAAACAAGCACAGAAACACCAGATTCAAGTCAATTAAGCACAGAATTATGCTATTGGATCGAAAAAAGATTTCGCGCCAAACTGTTCTTCGATGAACAGTAATCAGAAATAGATTTTCAATCCAATTCTAACAATTTTCGATTCAAAACAGAACGAATCTGCTATGATACCACTTGTTAGGTCCTATGATTAACAACTCTATGATCCTAGGCATGAATTCTAAGTAATTCAATGATAATGATTGACATTAAGATTCGATCGAAAAACTCAAATGAAGAACAAGAGAGAGAATTCGAGTAGAGTGACAAAGTTACTGTTGTTTTTCTCATTAGAAATAGAATTGCAAGCCTTTCGGATCAATTTCCAAAACTTTCTCTATTGATTGCGATTGATTACAAAGTATTTATACCAAACACATTTGGTAAAATATCTATCTAGTCATAATCTACGGACTAATACAAATAAAGCCCCTAATTACAAGGACAAGTAATGAAATCAAAGCACAATTAGAATTGATCTTCTACAACAATCTTTCGTATTCGTACTTTCGCAAATTTGACACTCGACAATGTGAAGTATTGCTCATACATATATTCTTTTCAATCAATATTTACATGGAAAGTCAATCATTAACCAAATTAAGCACTCTATCCATGTAATTACGAGTAATCAATATGCCATATAAATCATGCCAACAATATACTTTCACAACGGTCATTAGCTTATAATGGCATGATTTTAATTCACATAAAAGCTCAGATTCGAAGTCAAGGCATATTCATATATCATTTGAGTGACATTTTCCATTACAGCACTTTCCATATGTAATATACAACTATCATCTTGTAGAATGTTGGTCCCGAATGCACCAAACAAGGAATCAAAGAGGCTTTAATGGAATGAAAAGGGAGTATTCTCACCTTTGAGTGTGTGTGTTGTGTGAAAAATTTGGATAAGCCTTTGATCTTTGATTACTTTCAAAAGTGAGTTGGTAATACCTTATATACCACATTAACCCTAGGTATATTAAGGCCCAATCACTAAATATAAATTAATTACAATCTAGTCTAAAGCCCAAGCTAAAGATAATTACAAAATTAATCCCAAGACCTAAACTATTGACACAATCTATTAAATATCCTAACAATCTCCCCCTTTGTGTCAATTGTTGGGAGTCTTGGATCTTGAGCGTAGCGGTGGTGGATTAGCGTGTGAGTGTGTCGCGAAGCCCTAGCTTGAACTCGAAGGCGTGGAGGTTCCTTCGAAGTACCAATCGATTAGCTATAGCGTCAATGAGCTTCGCGAACTTGGATCGGCATAGAGGATCTTCTTCTGAAAGTATGCGGCAGATCTTCATTAGTTTGTCTTGGATGATGGTGAGCGTTCCATCCGAGAACTTTGCCACTTCAGAGCAGCGCAGCATCCTCATCTTTCCCTTATAGTTCGAGTAGGCGACCGCCGGATCGTCTCCGTCGATCACATCGCCTTCTCGGTAGTCGTCCGCGTTCTTGAAAGATGGGCGAGTCAGATTCACCTTCTTCAGATTGTGCTCCACCGCCATCTGCAGATCGTGGGTGGCGAAGAATTTGACCTGTCGGAGCATGTGGCGTTTGATAGCCACATATCCCATGGTGACCGGTTCAGCACGTACGAGATGTCCAGAACTTCTGAGGACGAGTCTGAACTGCTTCATGGATTCCAGCATGCTGTACAGGTCGCCCAGGCGCAGAAACTTGAAGTCCGCCTCACTGACTTCACAGTAGCTCTCATCCTGCCTCATTACCGTGAATACTGGGTAATGGACAGGTCCTTTGGACTCTTGGCGGAGGTCAGTGACTTTGCAGATGGGGGCCCGACTCATTTCCTGAGCGATGTTTTCCTCATCGGATAGCGTCCTATTTGAGCATTTGTGGCACATAAGGCTCCATCGATAGAGCTGCTTCTTTCTCTCGCTCCAATTTTGGATGTTCATCAGCTCATATTCGTCGAAGGTTGTGATGATCTGCTCCTTGCGTCGCCAGATCCTCTTCCTGATCTCTTCCTGAAACGGCGCTGTGATCTTTTTGTTTTCCCATGGAGCTTCCGGTATATCCACCGTGGGTACATCCGTCTGAGCAGCAGGGGCCTCAGTTTGCTGCGCTTGGAATTGCAGGATGTCCTCAAGCTCGGCCGGTTCAGCGTCGTACTCCTCTCCGTCCTCGTTGTCTGCTGTGTTGATCAGCGTTAGTGAGGCTTCCATCAGCAGACGTCGAGCGTTTTCCACCAGCTTCCTGGCTGCTACTGCATCGACGGGTGTGTACAGCCATTCATCGTTGAAGATGTAGGCTTCGATCTCGTTCTGTGCGCAGTAGACGTCCTCGGGAGCTACGTTGGAGTCGGTGTTGAGAGGAGTGTCGCTGTGTGGTGGCGAGGGTGTTGCGTCGGAAGAGTTTGTGGATTGTGGGGATGGTTGTGGTGGAGATTCTGGTGGTTCAGTTGTGGTGATGGTTTTGGCAAGGATGATTTGGGCGTCGGGTGGTGTAGGTGTGGTGGTGGCCTCTAACATCGATGTGATTGTTAGAGGTTCGGAGATTGTGGGTGGAGACGGTGTGGGGGTGGTCTCTAACGCCGATGTGACGATTAGAGTTTTGGAGACGGTAGTAGGTGGAGGTGAGGGTGATTTGGTTGGTGACTCGGGGTTGATAGGGTGGGATTTTTGGCTAGTGGGATGTGAGGTTTCTGCGGGCGTTGTTTCAGGTGCAGAGGAGGAGGGCGGCGTCGATTGAGTGAGTCCTTGGGATTGTTGGCCTAGCTGCCTATTCTCCCCCTCGCGGCGATCTTGATCATCGTCTTGATCGTCGCGCCTGATCCCGCTGGACTCGCCCTGAGCGCGGCAAGTCATGGGCTGAGTCATCATTCTCTTCATCTGCCGTTCCTCGTCGTCGAGTTCCGTCATCGACTCGAATCTTGCTCGTAGGAGGTAGAAGAGCTCCTTTGCAGAGATGGCAGAGAGAATGGCTTCAGCGTCCACATCTTGAGTCGGTGGTGGCGTCTCCAGGGCCACACCTTTCCCTTTGTCGGCGGTGGACGCATCGAGACGCGCGTAGACTTTATCGAGAATCGACGTCTCAAGAGTCTTTGCAAACTCTTGAAGACGTGTCTCTAGCGCGGTCTCGGTGATGAATTGGGGTAAATTTAACAAGTTCGAATCACGAAGAACTCCAACTGACACCGATTCGGAGAATATAGCTGATCGGCCGCCCGTTTGCACAGGACTGGAAAAGACGGGGTCACTTAGACTTCCCGTTGGCATCATCGATGAGACAGACTCAATCGTATGATGGCCTAGGCTCACGGTTGTTGTGATGTTGGCCGTGCTAGGTCTTCCGCTCTCAGTCACAGAGACATCACCGAGCGTTCTGACAGAGTCACGAAGACTCTGTGGTGCGGTGGAAGGTGTATGTGTCCTAGAAACGGATGAAACTATGGGGAGTGAGGGCACTAGACTCGAGGTGCATGAAGAGGATGCAGTCTGAGGCGAGGGACTGCTTGTTTCAACATCGACTATCTCCAAGTGGGATGTCGATGGTATACGTGGCTCCTCGTGGAATGAAATATCTTCCTGTAGAGAGGAAGATAAGTGGGTTGGTGGGGTAGTTTGCGTGGTTGAGCCAGATGCCACGACTTCTACTCGGGAGGTGAACACATCACCTCCTGTACCTACTGGTTCGGCTCGGCTTATCTGTGGCGGAGGAGGTCGATCGTGCTTTTGTTTCGATCGGCGCTCCGTGGGGCGGCTTACGTCATCCTCTCGCGACCGTTTTTTTCGGAGCGCGTGTGGAAGAGGATGCGGCGCGACTCGAGGACTTTTTGGAGGTGGTGGTGGGGTTTTGGCTAGTCCCGGGGTTGGGAGCAGTGGGGTTGATCTGCTCCGTAGGGACAGTGGATAGTGGTCTGGGGCTTTCTCGGAAAGAGGCGGTTGATATGCGATATTCGCGGACGTGTGGATTTGTCTGGTCGGCGTAGGCGAGAACTTCGTCCGGAATTATCATTGCGTTTCGATCCTTCGCCGGGGTGTTTTTCTTGGCGAACTTCTCGACTGTTGGGATGGCGAAGTGTTCGGCTGCCGGCCGCATGCGAATGCTGGTCGAGTGCATGCGGAAGTGTCTGATGAAGGCTGGGAGCCACCGCATGTAAGGGATGAAGCGGTTAGTGACTCCCTTTGCGACTTCTCGGTCGCGACGTTGGATCATCGCGACGAGATCCATCCAGATGATGTCCGCGTAGTTGTACTTCCGGTTGTGGGCGATGCCGGTTAGGATGGTGAGGATCTGAAGATTTCCACGGTCCTGACCGGCATGCTTTCCTGACAAGCACTTGTTCACCAGCAGGTACAGAGTTCGCCAAGGTTGAGGTAGGTTGCGGGTGGTGACTTCACTGAGGACAAGTGGGCCCTTCTTCTTCTTGGTATCTGGTTGGTAGCCCAGTCGGTCAATGTCTTCAATAAGTTGATCGTGCGTTGGTAGTGGGTCATAGGGTGTGTAGACGGGGAGTTGAAGCACTTCTTGCACAATTTTGCGATTGAGGACCACCGTTTCTTGATCAATTTGGGCGGATAGGTTTTTGGCAAGATGGAGTGGTCCCGCTATCTGCAGTGTATGCCAGAATTGTTGAAGGTACACCTGTGCTTCTGGCTCGCCATGTGTGAAGGCGTGGCGAAGTGGGTGCCCTTTGAGGATTTCTACGATGACGGGGCATCGCACCGAAAGCTCTGCAGGTCCACCATGAAGTTGTTGGGAATCAGGGCCGCCCATTGACTCAGTGGGAAGATCTGCTCGGGTGGTGGAACATAGAGTCGTGTGTTGAGTTCGATGCGAGCAATGTCCCGTTGGAGTGCAGCCGCCTCAAGAGCTTCAATCGTGCTTTGATCCTTTTCAGTCATATCTGTGCTTGACAGAAATTGTAGCACGGTTAGTACAGATTAAGTTGCGAAAATAATACAACAAGACATAGAATTGAAGCAAATAAGGGAAATTTTCGCGAAAATGTTTATAGGAGATGAGAATATGTGCTAAGTAAGACACAGAGTCATGAAAAAAAATAATTTGCAATTTGTGTAAGATTTCGCATGTTAGGGAAAATTTCGCAGATTATAACACGTTGAAATGTCGAGGAAATTGTCGCATTTTTGGAAAATTTCGTATGTATGAAAGAAATTTCGCATGGAAGCAAAATTTTCGCATATAAGGATGCAAATAGGGAAATTTTCGCATATATGAATTTTGCTTATAAGGTAAATTTTCGCAAGTTTAAGCGATTTCACATTCTGAGTCAAATTTCGCATATATCTAGGAGATTTCGCATATGAATTTTCGCATATACAAGAAATTTTCTGACGTTGAAGTAATTTCGCATTCAGAGTGAATTTTCGCATGTAATTGAAAATTTCGCAAGTTATATGAAAGTTTCGCGGAAGGAAAAAAAACTTTATGCATTGAGAAATTTTTTGTGTTTCACTGTGGTTGCGAAGGAGTGGAGATGCGAAAGTATGTAGTATGAAGTGATGTGTTATAAGATTTTCGCGGGGTGACACTCACTGTAGCAGAGAAAGTATTGACGTGAATAATAAAAAGTTTCTCAGATAAACTTTCGCGGGACTTCACATACTGTAGCAGCGAAAAAAAAATTAAATTTATGTAAATTCTCGAATGAAAGTTTCGCATTTCCTTAGTCACTGTAGCAGCGAAATTTTAGCGCTGGAAATTTCTCGGATAAAATTTCGCGGAACCTCACTCACTGTAGTAGCGAAACTTTCAATCGTAAGAAATTTCTCGGAAAAATTTTCGCGGAACTGTTCTCACTGTAGCAGCGAAAATTAACGTTCTAAAGCAAATTTTTCTTGAGAATTTTCGCGGTGAAGAACACAGTGCGAAAGCAGCGAAACGACGCAATGATTTTAGCCTTAGACCTACTCAAATCTCAACCAAAAAGCTATAATCTGGGCTGAATCGACTCGTAATTGAATGGGCAGTGCATATTTGGGGATATTAAACATAAAGAACGAAGCAAGCATTCGATTCAGAGCCGAGAAAATTTAGGCGTAACCTAACAGATTTAATCTATACGGGACAAAACAGGATAAAATGAGCGAAATTGACTTGTTTGAGGCGCATTCATACCGAACAGCTGATTTGCGACAATTTGAGAGCAGATTTGACGACGAATCGATGCGGGGAGTTGCGAAATTTTTAAGAAAGGGGTTGCGAAAGTTTTGAATTTTCTCGGGAATTTAGGATAGTGAATAACGTTAAGGGTTTTTGGGGTTTTAGGGGTTTTAGGCACTGTTCATGCGAAATTTTGTGTAAATGGGCCGAAATTCATGGGCTTGGTCAAAGCTGGGTCCAGATATGATTTTCGCGGGCTTGGTCAAAATTGGGTCCAATTGAGACTCAATTGGTCCAATTTTGACCTTGTTTGACCAGAAATTTTAAAATTCAACCCAAAACATTTTAATCAGTCCAATTTTGACTCAATTTGACCAAACTTTTAAAATTTCAACCCAAAAAATTTTTATTTATTATTTATTTAGGCAAAATCAGAAACTCCCCCTTAATCTAAAAATCCCTTTTTACAAAATGGAAAGATCAGACGCTCCCCCTTAATCGAAAACTCCCCCTCAAAAGACATAATCAAGGAGACACATAGAAAATGGAGTGAAGTGAAAAGGAAATATGTACACTTTATCAAAGTTCATGTAGGGGTCGATAGATCACAACGGAAGATTCAACATGCCCAACATAGTCACAAGGTGTTGGAATCGTTTGACATCCAACGGTTTTGTAAAAATGTCGGCCAGTTGATCTTCGGTTGTGACGTAGTGCAGTTCAATCGTCCCTTGTTCGACATGTTCTTTGATGAAGTGGTGACGAATGTCTATGTGTTTTGTTCTCGAGTGATGTACCGGATTACTCGTCATCGCTATCGCACTCTTTGAGTCACAATAAATGGGAATTTTATCGACATGAATATTAAAATCTCGTAGTTGGGTTCTCATCCACAAAAGCTGTGAACAACAACTAGCAGCGGCGACATACTCTGCCTCCGTTGACGAAGTTGAGACACAGTTTTGTTTTCGAGACGCCCAACTTACGAGTTTACCGCCCAAGAAGTGTGCAGCTCCAGAGGTGCTTTTCCGATCCATCTTGCATCCAGCGTAATCCGAGTCAGAGAATCCAACCAGCTTGAAGTCCGATTGAGTGGGGTACCACAAACCCAGATTGGGTGTTCCTTTGAGATAGCGGAGAATCCTTTTGACAGCAGTGAGGTGGGATTCCTTAGGTGTAGCCTGGAAACGAGCGCAGATTCCTGTCGAGAGAACGATATCCGGTCGACTAGCAGTGAGGTACAGAAGAGATCCTATTATCCCTCGATAGATGGTTTGGTCAACAGGAGCACCAGATGGGTCCGCGTCGGGTCGACCAGAGGGAGACATAGGTGTTGCAGCAGTCTTAGCATCCTTCATTCCATATTTCTCGAGGATGTCATGGATTTATTGGACTGGTTGATGAAGATTCCGTCGGGGAGTTGCTTTACTTGAAGACCAAGAAAGAAATTCAGCTCGCCCATCATACTCATTTCAAACTTCTCCTTCATTAGTTCTGCGAACTCTTCACATAGTTGTGGTTTAGTTGATCCGAAAATGATGTCATCGACATATATCTGTACGATCATGATGTCCGGGCCACTCCGCTTGGTGAAGAGGGTTGTATCCAGAGATCCTTTCTTGAATCCAGACTGAACGAGGAAATCGGAAAGGACGCCATACCAAGCTCGGGGAGCCTGTTTAGTCCGTAGAGAGCCTTGTAGAGTCGATAAACGTGATGAGGAAACTCTTCGCTCAAGAACCCTTCAGGTTGATCGACGTACACTTCTTCTTTAAGAAATCCATTCAGAAATGCAGTCTTCACGTCCATTTGGTAGACTTTGAAGTTCTTGTGAGCAGCAAATGCAAGAAACATTCGTATTGCTTCGATCCTGGCGACGGGGGCAAAAGTTTCAACGTAGTCGATGCCTTCTTGTTGGTTGTACCCCTTAGCTACAAGTCTTGCTTTATTGCGAATAACAACACCGTCTTCATCCTTTTTGTTTTTGAAGATCCATTTTGTGCCGATAATGGATCTATTGCGTGGTCGTGGTACGAGTTCCCAAACTTGTAAGCGTTCAAACTGATTTATTTCCTCCTGTATTGCAATCAGCCAATCGGGATCGTTGAGAGCTTCAGCTACTCGTGATGGTTCGTCTTGACTGAGATAGCAAGCGAACAGACTTTCATTCCTCGTAGCCAAACGCGTTGAGACACCGGATGTGGGATCCCCAATAATCTGGTCTGTAGGATGAGAACGAGCCCAAAGTGGTACATTTGTCTGTGAGGAGCTGGCCGCATTTGCATCTATTGGAGGCTCATTAGATTGGGGTCCGGTGTCCGAAGAAGAGATCTCAACCGTGGTAGATTGAGAGGGTTCAGCATCAGAATCAGCAATGTTCCTAGGGTTGGGTAAAATGTCGTCTTCGTTGAGGTTGAGATCATCCAAGTTTGGCGGGACGACATTATTGCCGATAGCTGGTGGTGTTGGTGGAGTGGGTGCCGCGGTAGGTTGAGTGGTGGCGACGGGAGTCTTGGGGACTGGATAGAAGTACTCGAAGAGCAGATCGAGATCCAGTTCACCAGAATTGCCCTCAGATGAGGAAGTTCCCGTCGTTGAAGGTTGACCTTTCGTCAACGACTGAAGAAGTCCTGGTTCTGGACTGATATGAGCAGAAGCCATGAGGTCGCCTTCGCTTTCGTCAAATGTGACATTTGTGCTCTCAATCACAGATCGTTTCTCTTTAAGATAGACTCTGTATGCCTTCGAGTTCAGCGAATATCCAACAAAGATTCCTTCGAGAGCTTTTGGATCAAGCTTCCCAAGATGTTGGCGATCATTGGCAACAAAACATCGGCAACCGAAGACCCTTAGATAAGATATATCGGGTATACGACGGTTGTTCAACATCTCGTATGGAGTGCGGTTGAATCTCTTGTGGATGGAAGCCCGGTTTTGCGTGTAACAGACCGTTTGAATGGCTTCGCCCCAAAGAGAGTGAGGAAGGCCGGATTGGATGAGAAGAGTCCTGGCTGCTTCAACAAGTGTCCTGTTCTTACGCTCAACGACACCATTCTGTTCCGGTGTCTTCACAGCTGAGAACTGCTGAGTGATGCCCTGAGTGACATAGAAATCACTGAGCTTCTTGTTCTTAAACTCAGTTCCGTTGTCAGTTCTGATAATCCGAACCTTCTGTTGATGAAGAGTTTGGGACGTAACAACAAACTCGATGATTATATCAGGAACTTCATCCTTTGTACGAATGAGTTTCGTCCATGTGTAGCGTGAAAAATCGTCGACAATCACAAGAATATACCGTCTTCCTCCGAGTGTGGCCGTAGGCATTGGGCCACATAGATCCATATGTAAGAGCTCGAGGATTAGCTTAGAGGACGGTGTTTCCTTGGATATGTGAGACGATCGCTTCATCTTCCCCAATTCACAGGCAGAGCAGAGATGTTCCTTATGACATGTTAGTTGGGGTAGACCGTTGACGAGTTTATCTTGACGCAGTTTGTTGATAGTCTTGAAATTGAGATGTGAAAGACGTCGGTGCCATAGATCATTCAACTTGGGTGCAGCCCGAGAGAGAAGGCATACTGGTCGAGAAGTCGTGAGATTGAGTACGTAGAGGTGAGACGTGCGCGTTCCAGAAAGAAGTGGCAGTCCCGAGGCATCTATAATGCTGCAGATGTCAGATTCGAAGAGAACCTTGTATCCTTTGTCGCAGAAACGACCAATGCTGAAGAGATTGTAGCTCAAACCCTCAACGTAAGAGATGCCCTTGATCGTCAGTTTGTCATGGACGAGATCACCAGTTCCGAGAATTGGCGCCATTTGACTGTTTCCGAAGGAGACCCTTCCGAGATAGCGCTCGGAGAAGTTGCTCAGCAGCTCCTTGTTCCCCGTCATGTGTGTGGAGCAACCCGAGTCTAGATACCACACATGACAGACCTGCAAACATTAGCAAGCGTTGGGTCCCCGTTTTCGGACGGGACATTCTTGTGATATATGTAAAGTTTTTATGCGCTTAATGAGAAATGTGGTTTCTAAATCAGTTTGTGTTGATTCTAATTTAGCTTTCCCTTTGTCGTTTGTTTGATTAGGCGGGATTATGGTTTTTCTAACCCATATTTTCCTAATTTGTGCTTGCATGTATGGCTCCTTATACATGAATTGGCGCGGGGAACGTGGTTGTTGTTTTCGTGCTTCGATTTTGGTCGCCTTTGGCTTGCGAGTAGTAGGTGAGTTTGCGTTTGACGACGAGAGACGTTTTCGCTTGATCTTAGGTTTTGGCGAGATGGGAGAATTCCAAGACGTCGTAGAGAAGGTTCGCTTGCGAGGTCGGAGTGTTGCGTGTTCATGTGTTTCATATTCATGAAAACGTGGGAGAACAAAATCATTGCAGCAGCACATAGACATAAGTTTGGTAAAAGAAAGATAAGTTTTGGCAACATAATTGTCTACGACCTTAGGATATTGGGATTCAGTACATAGAGAGGAAGGACGAATATCGGCAGATCTATATATTTTTCATATTCAGCACAGAGATCAGATAAAATCATATAGTCCACGAATTCGTTTATTATGGAATAACTTTCCATATATCGGAGATCTCATCTAGTTGGCACATATCATACACAAGTCAATCAACCAAATCTTTTCGTACAACAGTATCCTAATTAGCACAAGGAATATATCAATCGTGTAGAGTATCAATTTTAGATTGTGCTTGATTTCATTAGTTGTCTTTGTAATTAGGCGCTTTATTTGTATTAGTCCATAGATTATGACTAGTTAGATATTTATACCAAGTTTGTTTGGTATAAATACTTGTACAAACATTATGCTTAATACAGAAAATTAGAGAATCGATCCGAAAGGCATGCAATTCAATTTCTAGAGAGAGAAACATTAGTAACTTTCTCACTCTACTTGATTTCTCTCTCGTGTTATTACTTAGAGTTCTTCGATCGAATTACTTCTCGAGATCATTCTAATCGAATTACTTAGAATTCATGCCTAGGATTGATTGAGTTGATAACTGAGGACCTAACAATTGGTATCAGAGCAGATTCGTTCTGTTTTGAAACGAAAATTGTTAGAATTTGATCGAAATTTTATTCTGTCACTGTTCCAACGAAGAACAGTTTTGGCGCGAAGTTAAATTTCGATCAAATAGTCTTAATTCTGTGCTTATTTGATCTGATTTGATGTTTATGTGCTCGCATAAGTAGTATTAATCAATCAGGATTAGATCGGTAGCAATCAGAATCATGATTTGAGTCGAATTTTTGATTCTGTGAGATTACTGTTCGTGCGAAAACAGTATGAACATGTTTTGATTTTCGTCAAATTGAACATTATTTGCTTCAAAACATGTTTAATCTTTTGTTCGTGAATACTCAGTAGCTTATTCCGAGCATATATCTGTAGTTTCATCAATTAATTTCCAGTATTTGCTTGAATCTGTGTTAAAATCGTATCTGCGTTTAAACTGTGAATTTTAATTTTTCTCGCTAAGTCTTCGATCGAAATTAATTTCTCGATCGAAATTAATTTCTCGATCGAAAACCTCTGTGCGAGAAATTTTGCTCAATTAGAATACGGATTAGTTACTGAAGTCGCTGTTGTCAAGAACGTATTTAGAAAAATTTACGAGCGATAAAATTTCGACGAGAATTGACTATTTTGAACCCCGTGCAAAACTTTTTCTCTCGAAAACTTAGTCGTTCACACATATTTGATTCTCGCCCGTAAACTTTTTCGGTCAACTATTTAGATTTGACTCAGCGAGAAACTCCTTAGGGTACTGTACCTCAACGACCAAAATCAATTACGCTCGAAAATTCTGGTCAATCTTTCGAGTCTCTACATTGTGGGTTCTGGTCAACAAAATTTTTCGACGCTTAAAATTTTCGATCGCAAAACTTCACTCAATAATTTTACAATTGATCTCACTGTTTGCAATATTTCTCAGCGTAAAATTACGTTCAAGTCGAAATATTTTCCGCTCGAAATTTTTTTGAACAGTACCTGACGCGCGAAAACAGTACCATCTTTTCAAATCGAAGAAATTATTTTCGATCAAACTTTAAAGATTGAATCAAAATTAATTCTCGATCATTTTTGAATCAAACGCTACTAACAAATTTGCTACTTGTGAAGCTTTAAAGTTCATTTATCAAAACTAACGAAGATCCTACATCGACTCCAGAAGAAGGATGGATGCATACTCACTAGGAAACGACAACCGTCCGCCAATCTTGCAACGCGGCGAATATAAAGTATGGAGAAGCCGCTTCCTAAATTTTATAGCCTTGAAAGATCAATCTGAAAATCTGTTAAAGTCACTCGAAGAGGGACCCGCACAGTTCTGGGTTAACGTAGCCGGTGATGACACGGTTACTCCTCAAATTCCCGCTACTAGGCGACTAAAGGAACCTAGGGAATACACCATCGAGGAAAGGGCCCGAGCAAAGGCAGATCTAATGGCTATGAACACACTTATGCAGGGCATTCCCAACGACATCTATAGACAGATAGACAGCCTCCCAACGGCTAAGGGGATGTGGGATGAACTACATAGGATGATGCAAAGGACTGAAGTAGGCATCAAGGCCAAAAAGGCGAATATTCTCACTGCTTATGACTCCTTCAAAGCAAAGCCAGAGGAGAGTCTCTACGATGCATACCAAAGATACCTCATTCTTCTCAATGAGATGAGGAAGATAGAAATCTCGAAGACAAACATGGAAAAAAATATCAAATTTCTATCCTCTCTGCCCTCGGACTGGAAGAAGATATCCACTCAACTCAGACAAAACAAAGATCTGGAGGAGTTGGATATCCATGGAATATTTGATACTCTCGCCCAACACGAGGAAGATGTTTGCGAGACTCAGAGAGAGCAGAAGGGCAAGCAGGTTGACAACACCGTTGCTCTAGTCTCAGAGAAGCGTGGAACAAAGCCTCACAAAGAGAAGATCGTGAAGCCTCCCTCATCATCCGAGTTAGAAGAAGATTCAGAATCAGATGCCGAGCCAAACATGAAAGCACTGGGGAAGCAGTTGGCTTTAATCGGAAAGATGATGAGCAAGAAATACTTCAAGAAAAAGTACTCATCCTCGGCCAATTGACTTCGGACCTCAAGCTCTAAGAACAAGGAACATGTACCAGAGAGCTCCAAAGTCAAGAACACTAAAGAGCCCAACAAGTGCTTCAACTGTGGCAAGTCTGGTCATTTTGCCCGAGAATGCACTCTTCCCAAGAAAAGAGATGCTAATTACTACTCGAAGAAGCTTCAACTCACGAAGCAGAAGGAAGCAGGAGTAGCCCTCATGGCAGAGCAGGACCACTGGCTCGAAGACACATCTAGTTCTGGAGAAGAGAATCTTGCCCTCATGGCACGCCTTGATAAAGACATTGACGCCGAAACATCCAATCAGATGGACGAAGATGGCGCATCCACCACATCACAAGAGGTAGACACTTCTTCTACATTGTTGACCATGTTAGAATCATATCAAAAACAATATGCTAACATGAAACGTGAGCAGAAAAGTATTAAAGAAGTAGAGGACAAACTTTCTAGGTCTCAGGATAAGATAAACTGTCTCGAGACAGAACTTAGAAGCTCTAATGCTAAAACAGAAGAACTTACTAAGAGTTTACATTCTAGAGAGACTTGTCAACCTCAACTAGGACAGCATAACGAAAAGATTAAGGAGTTAGAAGATAGGCTAGCAAATAACTACAGTTGCTTGGTTAGGAATCTCAATGAGAAAGCCACCCTTAATTGTAGGATAACCGAAGCTACCACTAAGATCACCAACTTAGAAGCGCAATTAGAAATATCTAGTACTAAGGTTAGTGAGCTTAGTAAAGATCTAGATGCCTGTCAAGCCGCCAAACTGACGGTAGAAAATAATTATGCTCTCCTAGGCGAGGAACGCAAGAACTTATATGCGAAAATTAAGAAAGTAGATGATATTCTTACGCGTAGGGGACAATCTGAACAGACGATATTTTTAAACAAGCCCAAGGATATAGAGTTCTATAACCCTATAAAAGGCATAGGGTTCACTAACCCACGAGTTCTACGAAAAAAGGAAGTATATGATATTAAGAACATGGGCTTAGGAGTAACCTCTCTTAGGGATTTTACTAAAACGACATAACAGAGTACTTTAGACTCATCCATGAGAAGAGCCTCAATGGGCCTTAAATCCCCTTTGACTACACAGAACTGAATGAAAGAGACAGAAATATGAAACCTTCTCTAACACCTGTCTGTGATTTAGTTCAAGTTCTACTTCCTGAATCTCAAGCACACTACGAGGAAGTCAAAGACGTTCATTATAAAAATTCTCTCTACATACCTCCTATAATAAAACAGATAGAGGAATCTCAAGCCAAATTAGACAAAGAAAGAGAGAATTTCGAAGCTGAAAAGAAAAAGTTCTTAAAAGAGATGAAAAATCTCAAAGCTTCCTCATCCTCCCAAACTACCTCTCACGCTATACTGCAAAGCGTGAAAATCGAAAAATCACCTTCGAAAGATCAAAAGTGTATTAATGATTCTGTTAAGAGTGCTAAGACTAAATCTAGTTTACCTACGTCTACAGGGAGCGTAGGGCAAGCACTAGAACCGAAGGCGAGAGTGTCTAGTATTAAGAAGGAGCTAGTAGTTTTGCGTATGACTAAGGATGTTCCTCCTTCTGTACAAATAAATGACACTCGTAGAAATAAAAGAGCCATTTCTTCACTTCGAATAATTGCTTCTACATGTACTTTTCAGCCCATCACCTTTAGAAGCACCAACTACGAAATAGGCTCTACCTCACAAGCTAAAAATAGTCATTCTGAAACAAATGCCACTAGGAAAACCCGAAGGAAACAAGATCCAGCCATAAAGAAAGCTTATGGCGCTGTACATGCATGTACTCCCCTAAGGTATCCTGTAAAGATTGAGTCCCCCAAGCACCTTAGGAGATTATCAAAAGAAAAGATCTTTTCCTCGATCAAGCCTACTAAAGCATTTGTGCGTGCTGAAATTAACCTTCCCTGCAAGGTTCAACCCAAATGGGTTCCTAAATCTCCGCCTAGGACGACAAAAGCCAAAAAGGCCAAGTCACCTAAAGAGGCATAATCCAAACCCACTTCTACGAAAGTGACATGGGTTATTAAGACTCCCTCAAGTAGTAATTTAGGAATCATATCTGAACCTAAAACTAAACCTGCTAATCTGAGAGGACCCATGCTTAAATGGGTACCTAAAGCTCTCTAACTTGTTTTTGCAGATCCATCATGTGTGGTACCTCGACTCTGGGTGCTCCACACACATGACTGGAAAACAAGAGCTGTTGAGCAACTACAGAGGCCGAACAAAGGGCAAAGTCGGATTCGGAAACAATGACTCAGCTCCCATTCTCGGATATGGGGACATTATTTTGGACAATCTGACAATAAAGATCTCTCTTATGTCGAAGGCCTCCGCCATAACTTGTTCAGCATAGGCCAATTTTGTGATAAAGGATTTCAAGTGGTCTTTCACGCTGACCGGTGCAGAATTTTGGACAGCCAGGACACAGAACTCCTTTATGGACTTTGGAAATCCAATCTTTATATGATCAACCTGACGTCTGTGCGGCTCGCGACAGGTGTATGCCTCATCTCTCAGACTGCGATTCAGAGGAACAGCTTATGGCATCAACGAATGTCTCATCTGAACATGAAAGCTCTCCAGCACCTCTCTACGAAAAAGTTGGTTCACGGTCTTCCAACGATACTACTACAAAAGGAGCATCAATGTTCGGCATGTCAATTAGGAAAAATGAAGCGAGGGTCTCATCACATCAAGCAAGTTGCGTCTACCTCTCGTCCATTGGAACTACTTCACATGGACCTCTGTGGACCAATGCAGACACAAAGTATTAATGGACGCAAGTACGTACTAGTAATCGTCGATGATTTCTCTCGCTACACTTGGACAATGTTCCTCCGAACCAAAGATGAGACATAGGACTTGATTATCAACTTTGTGAACACTACTCAAAATCTGCTGCAACAGACTATTCAAGTTATTCCAACAGACAACGGCACTGAGTTCAAAAATAAACATCTCAGTGAGTTTTATCAAAAGCTTGGAATTAGTCAACAATTCTCAGCCGCAAAAACGCCTCAACAAAATGGGGTCATTGAAAGGAAAAACAGAACCCTTGTGGAAGCCGCTTGTACAATGCTGATCCATTCTGGACTTCCACACTTTCTTTGGGCTTAAGCAGTTAATACCGCCTGTTTTACCCAAAACAGGATGGTGGTTCACAAACGGTTCAATAAGACTCCGTACGAGATTGTGAATAACAGAGTGCCCAACATCTCATTCCTTAAAGTCTTCAGGTGCAAGTGCTTTGTGGCGAACGACAGAGAGCACCGTGCTAAGTTCGACCCTAAAGCATTCGAGGCAACTTTCGTCGGGTATTCTACAACATCAAAAGCGTACCGAGTATACATAAAGTCCAACCAAACAATTAAGGAAAGCTATAATGTCACTTTCCACGAAGTGGCAGATATGGCTTCTGAACACATCAGTTCAGGACCCGTGCTCAACCCATTGGCTTCTGAAGATAACATCTCAGAACCCGTATTCACTGGTGTGTTGGCACAAAACCAACAGGAGATGGCAACAAATCAGCAATCACCGCCAGAAGAAGCTCTGAGACTTGTGTTAGAAGACTTGGATTCCCTCTTTGAGCCATTACATCTGCCTGTTAACGTCAACCATACACAAGATGAGGCCGATGTACCAAGTTCTTCAATTGTCCCTACCTCACCCGATTCAGATTTGCCACAGAATAATGAAGAACCTATCATGAGTGTTGAGGAAGAATCATCTGAGTCGATCCCTCCAAATGTTGATTTGGAACTTCGTCACACAAATGAACAATCGGAGATCATTGGAAATCTTGACCCACAAATGGCTGATGCATCTTCTTCAGCCTTGCCACATGAGCGCAAGTGGACTAGAGCCCACCCGGTTGATCAGATAATTGGCGATCTTTCGAGCGGAGTAAGGACATGGCATCAACACAGTCTTTCCAGCTGCTTCTTAAGCCAAAACGAACCTACTAAGGTAGGAGACGCACTACAAGACCCGGATTGGATAATTGCAATGCAAGAGGAAATTAACCAATTCGAATGTCTTCAAGTGTGGAATTTAGTACCCCGCCCGCATGGGAAACTATCATCGGAACAAAATGGGTATTCAAGAACAAAAAGAATGAAGATGGCGAAGTGATTAGGAACAAGGCACGATTAGTTGCAAAGGGATACAACCAACAGGAAGGTATTGACTACAACGAAACATATGCTCCTGTTGCCCGGATTGAAGCCATTCGTCTCTTATTGGCTTATGCGGCTCACAAGGACTTCAAGGTCTATCAAATGGACGTCAAAACCACCTTTCTCAATGGCGTACTCAAAGAAGAAGTCTATGTCGCTCAGCCAGACGGCTTATTGATCAGGAACAGCCCGATCACGTCTATCGATTGTATAAAGCTCTCTACGGACTAAAACAAGCCCCATGCTTGGTATGATGTCTTGAGTGACTTCCTCGTAATGTCTGGATTTATTCGAGGAACAGTCGATACGACCCTCTTCATCAAATGGCAAGACAAGGATCTGATGGTCTTCCAAGTTTACGTCGACGACATCATTTTTGGTTCGACAAATTCAGGACTGTGCAAGAAGTTTGGAGATCTCATGAAGAGTAAATTCGAGATGAGCCACATGGGAGAGATGCAATTCTTCCAAGGACTTCGAGTAAGGCAGTTCGATGATGGGATATTTATCAGTCAAACAAAATACATTAAGGATATCCTAAAAAAGTTCCATCAAGATCAGAGCAAGCCTCTCAGCACTCCCATGTCAACAAGCTGCAAGTTGGATGCCGATCCCTCAGGAAAATCGGTCGACATCACACTCAATCGCAGCATGATTGGATCTCTTCTCTACCTCACTTCTAGTCGGCCGGATATCATGTTTGCCACTTGTCTTTGTGCCCGCTTCCAAGCCGATCCCAAAGAATCCCACATGCTTGCGGTGAAGCGTATTCTTCGCTACCTTAAGGGCACAACTACCTTAGGACTATGGTATCCTAAAGGTACGAATTTCAAACTTATCGGCTATACTGACGCTGATTATGCAGGTTGCCGAATAGACAGAAAAATCACCTCCGGTGGCGCTCAGTTTCTAGGCGAAAAGCTAGTCTGCTGGTCATCCAAAAAGCAAAATTGCGTCTCAACCTCGACGGCTGAAGCTATATACGTCGCAGCCGCCAGCTGTTGTTCTCAGATGCTATGGATGCGGACTCAGGTTCGCGACTATGGGTACATTTTAAATAATATACCCATATATAGTGATAGCCAAAGTGCCATTGCGATTACGTGCAATCCTGTTCACCATTCACGAACGAAACACATAGACATTAGATATCACTTTATCAAGGATCACGTAGAAAAAGGCACCATAGACATGTACTTTGTGAACACTGAATATCAACTAGCCGACATTTTCACCAAGGCATTGGATGAAAAACGATTCCAATTCCTTGTCGGAAAATTAGGCATGTTGAATCTTCCGTGATATGTGCATTACCTGATCTTTTGTGCTATTAGATGCTCTATTCTATGTGTTTTCTATGCTTACATGTTTTATCTTGCGTGAATATAATAAATAAAAAATATAATAAAATACTATACATATACCTAATATAGGGGAATGACGAAATCTTTAGGATGCACGATCTACGTCACAATTAGATTTCCCTGGCATGAGACTGATTGCTTACTTAATTTTGTCAGTCTAAGTCGCATTCTTGTGTCCAAAGCTCGAACACCAGACACAAAGCCACTTTACATAAGTAAGGATTCTGGCCTGTTATTTTTCCTTTCTATTGATTTATTCTTGAGCGAGTCACACATCAATTACTTGTCTTAACTAGTGATTCTTAGCTTCATACTCGTCTTTCGTTAGATCCCTCAGAAAATGATTAGAGCACTTAGGAAATTCCTCATTTGGCCTTAAATATAGAAAATCTCAATCTTTTCATACAGCCTTTAGTCATCCATTTTGAGCCTTCTCCATTATCCTTTTCTTCACTTGAAAATCCTTTGAGCCTTCAACCGACATCTAAGTCTTCGATGGGATATTCAATCGAGAAAAGGAGGGGGAGAAAAAGAGACGACAAAGAAAAAAGATGACAAAAGAAGGTGGAAAACGGACACGAGGAATGCTCAACGCACAAAAAGCAGTCCAAAAGAACCTATCCCTCGACTATCACAATCTCATATAATTAGAAGGGGATATGGATCTTGCTGCAAACTTCTCCATCTGTAATCTCGTACACTTGTCAGAACGGCTGGAAAGAGGAGCACCACGAAGTGAACTTCTCCAACGATTATCTGGTCTTATATCGAGACAACGAGAAGAGGAGCGCGGCTTTGGGTTCGAATTCCATAACTGCGAACTTCTTCAAATTGATAATCTCTGAAACTTCACTAGGGATTAAGAGAAAAGGAGCGCAGTATCGGCATGAGAACGAACAAGAAGAACTTCGCCTTAGATAATATCTCAGCCTCGTAGAGAAGCGGAGCTTCAGCTTGAGCAGGTGCAGACTGAATCAAAGAAAAATCATTGAAGGATATAGAATGATAAACAATATAGAGAAAAACGGCAAAAGGAGGAGAACGACGAAGAAAAGGAAGAAGAACTTTAGTCCACAACTCCAAAACTATCCTTCCCTTTTTAGTCATGACCAAATTAAAACCTTTCACAGTCTCTATGATTCCACATCGACGATCTCTCGCAAAGGTGAAATTATTAAAAACGCCTCGATCACAGGTAAATTGACTTCAGATTGCTTGTGTTGACTTGAGTGATATAAATGTAATCATCCCAAGGCATAAATAATCGAGTGCTAGAGTGAATCCAGTGAGAGTTGTCTAAATGGATCATTCAATGAACTTAGGACTCTTTAGTTTGACGACATGACTTGACAGTATGTGATTTTTTCAAGTGTCTTGTGAAATTTAGGCGTGACAATGATCGTAGCAAAATAATCTGACCCATACTATTAATAATATTAATAGCCATATTAGAAAAAAATAGCACATTTTGATATGCAAGCTTACTTTGCATTTACACTGAAATGATTAAATGCGCTTTTACTTGTTTATGCTCATACCCCCGTGCAACATTTTGAATACATGATTCGGGGACCATGTATCTAAGGTTGCGTTTGGATTGATGTATTTGAATTGAAATCCGTGATTTGAAATATGAATTCTGAAATCCAAATTTTAAATCCAAATCCACCGTTTGGCAAACGTTAGGATTTCGAAAATCCGAATTTCAAAATGTCCTCGAGCTCTCGAGCCGGCTTGAGCCATCGGTCATCGAGCTCGAGCAGGCTCATCGAGTTCGCGAGCCGACTTGACTCATCGGTCGTCGAGTTCGCAAGCCGGCTCGACTCATCGCTCGTCGAGCTCGAGCGGGCTCGTCGAGCTCGCGAGTTGACTTGACTCATGTCGTCGAGCTCGTCGGCCGACTCGACTCGTCGTTCGTCGAGCTCGCGGGTCGGCTCGACTCATCGTTTATCAATAATAATAATAATAAGAATAATAATTTAAGAAAATAATCACGGCAAGATTTGGTATTTCGAAAACGGACCGTTTCCGATCGAATTTCAAATCCATCAAAATACAAGCGCTCGGATTCTCCTCGGATTTGGATGAAATCGAAATCCAAATCCGAGCGGTTGCCAAACGGGTTATTTGAATGAAATTCGGATTTCAAATCGAAATCTCCCAATCCAAACGTAGCATAAGTGAAATTGTTTAAATTGCGCGTTACTCACTTAGTATTCGACTGAGAGGAATAGATAAAATAGATGCAATGTCTTCAAAAATTTCGAGCGCAAAACTTACATTCGAAAAATTCGATTTCAATTTTGTTCTCGGTCGAAAATTTTAGCGGCGATAAAATTAATTTTTCGACAATAAAATATTCTCGATAGTAAAAATTTCACAGCGAAAAACCTCTTGAGAATCGAAATACTTTCCCGCTCATTAATTTTCATAGCGAAAAATTTTATTCACGCGCGGAAAAATTTCTCGATCGTAAATTTACTTGGAAATCTAATTTCTCGATCGTAAATTTACACGGAAATTTTTCTCGATCGTAAAATTTCTCGCCTACAGTTTCGCATCTTGAGTTCAAACACCAAGAAATTTTCTAAGTCCTTACTTTCCACTGTAGCTTTCAATAGCGAATAAAATTTTCGATCGCAAAAATAAACGGATATCTTGATAAAAATCAGCACTTCGTAAAACAAAATTGAAATTTCAATTACGTGCTAAAAATTTCAAGGAGTGAACAGTGGCTCTAAACACTTAGAAAATTTTCGACAAAACTTTCATATGACTCTTATACATATGTCGAAATATCATTTTTTTCTCTAATAGTCACTCTGGTATACTTATTCATACCTTCTTCAAGATAATTTCGAATTTTTTTTTTTAACTAATGATTTACATTTCTTATGTGGATTTCAGATGGATCACTACCCTACATATAATCATATCTACGAGAAGGCCTTATATCTCAACGTCCACTGCACGAACTTCCAGTTATACCTGACCACCTTTCGGTGTCCAGACGACATAATCGTGTCCATCCTACAAGGCCATCCACTATGGCATGCACTAACAGTGACAACATCAGTGCCGATGGTCTATCTCCAGCAGTTTTGGGGGATGATCAAGAGCATCATCTTGGACGGGGCATACCACTTTACCACGGTTGTCGGGACGAGGCACATCTGCATGAGCAAGAACGAGTTCAGAGTTCTCATCGGCCTCCTCACAGCCAAAATTACGACCCCCTCCCATCAGATGCAGAACTAGTGCATGATTTCCTCCATATGGGGTACCGTCCGCCGCTCACCAAGCTAGCTCAGATGCAGAGCAACGGGATTCCCCATCCATGGAAGACACTATTCGGGATCATCAATAAGTGTCTATCCCCAAAGCACGCAAGCTTCGACAAAGGCAACGGCCACATCCTCCGGATATTTCACGGGGTCGTGTTGTCGCGGAATTACGATTTCGCTCAACTGATCTGGAACGACCTCGCAGAGCAGATCAGACAAAAAGAGAACAAAAGGTCCAAGAACGTGCCGTATCTGAGACGGTTCTCCATTGTCATCCGCTAACAAATGGAGATGCACGAGCATAACATTCCTCGCTTGCCTCCAGGAGGAAACTATCAGCCACCAAGGCTCAAGTTCTTCCACAACCCACGGCTGGTGGACCTAGCTCAGCCTTCGATGGCCATTCCACTCAACCATCTTCGGTTCGCCGACCCTGCAGGAGCTGAATATCAGAGATACTGTCGGGAACATCACCTTAATGAGCAAATGATTCGAGGGCCCCCGACAGATTTCCAAGTGAGCCCTCCACATAAGCAACAACAGCCTAGTCCTGAGGACATGATGATTGATGAAGTCGCTCAGGAACTAGAGCTGGAGCCTCCAACTCACGAGGAGCCAATGCCTGACTTAGATGCCACGCTGATCGATGCTGTGGCTGCAGAGTTGGAGCAAGAAGCTCCAGCAGAAACGCTTTAAGTGGAAGTGCCCATACATGTTGGCGTGCTTGAAGAGCCTATCGAGGAGGTTCCTCTACAAGAAGCACAGCCCGAGGCAGAAATGGGGCAAAGTCGCTTCCACTGGTGACGGATCAGGCTCTTGAGGACATTGAACGTGACCCTACTCCTCACACAGCCACCCCGTCCGACATGGACTCTGATGAGGAAATCAGCCTGATAAGACGGACTCCCAGGTGACTTAGCATACAAATCGAGTCCCTCTTCCCGGCCGTCACCACCGCACCAGATACCGTGCTGATCACTTCTTCAAGTGTTGCCAGCACTTCTTCGCTCAATCTCGAGCCGCAACATACTCTATCATTGTCTGGTTCGCAGGCACAACCCGAGCCTGCCGAAACACCCATAGAGGAAAATATTCAAGATTCGACTCGAGGATTGGGTGGAAGTCTCATACAGTCACAGCCTCAAGTGACTTTGAGCCAACCTGAGGAGCCGGTGTCTGCTCAACGGTTGATAACAGGCGACATCAGTCGTCCTGGAATATCCCCGGAGGCGTCCGCCCCATTTGTGACTGAAGACCACCTCAAAGCCGCCCTCTCCTCAGCACTTAAATCTTTCGAAGACAAGATTATGAAGAGCGTGCATACGACTATCGAGACGTCCCGTCAAGATCGAGGGAAAGCACCCGTCTCGGAGCCAGCTTCAGCACAAGCCGACCTCACAACCTCACAACCCACTCCCACCGACCCTCTACAAAACTCTTCCATCCTCATCAACCCATACACCATCCCAATCACCCAGCTCCATGATATTCTGCTAGCCCGCCTCATTGGTCTCACCATCCGGTCGCCTCAGGAGGAATCACTCTATAGGCGACTGGTGGACCATCCTGAGCCACCAACCCAAACGTGCTGAGGCCAAAGCTCCCAATCCAGACGACGACATGACGATCCTGACGATCAGGATCCTCATGAGGGGGAGAATAGGCAAAGGACTGAAACGACGAGTGGCCAAGGACAAGGCTCGAGCGCAACGCTGGAGCAGGTGAAACCCAAACCCAAACCCAAACACAAACCACTCTAACCCATATCGACCCACCCACCTTTAACCTACGGACGCCTCCGCCCACACCACCGATTCTGACAAGCCCCTTGCTTCCGGAAGAAGAAGCAAGTGCCGCGATGCTCGTAGCCCTAGCAGCTACTCAAGTTACTCCCTCGGTCGCTCCCGACCAACCGGGCCCCTCAGGACATGACGTCAATTCATACGAGGTTCTAGACAAATACATCTTCTACGGACAGTGGATGACCAATTCCATGCCCGACGAGCATCAAAGACAACGACTTCAGGACGTAAGACACTTCTTACAAAAAGCCGCGGTAGACCTCGTACTTATAGAAGACGAAGAACTTCAGGAAGGTGAAGACTACGAGCAAGACATCCCAAGCCTACCAGAGTTAATCGCACAACGAGCCGCTCCCTCCACAAGACTGACACCAGGGACCGTTCTGATCGACACGCCTTGGGAGAATACTCGAAGGGCTTCCCAACAAACATGTGCACATCAGCTCAGTCCTAGGCATAACCTACCACAATCCAATTGCCAAGAAGAATAGGTTGATGCTGAAGACTGAAATCAATAAGTTTTGTGATGGGACGCTCAAGGTCATCAGGAAGAACATAGAGCAGAGATTGGAAGAAATCAATAGAGATACAATGCTGAGAATCCATCGGTTCGTGAGAGAACAGCCGCTCCTAATGGAACTACTAGAAGATATCGAGGAGCGACTGGAGCTAAGGAACACGCTCAGGAACTTTGAGCATGCGCTGGGCTTGCGCAGGTCATACTTTGCCCGACAATGACAAACAGCGCGGAAGGGCAATCAAGCACAAAGGGGGAGATTGTAGAATATCAATTTTAGATTGTGCTTGTTTTCATTAGTTGTCCTTGTAATTAGGCGCTTTATTTGTATTAGTCCATAGATTAGGACTAGTTAGATATTTATACCAAGTTTGTTTGGTATAAATAATTGTACAAACATTGTGCTTAATACAGAAAATTAGAGAATCGATCCGAAAGGCTTGCAATTCAATTTCTAGAGAGAGAAACATTAGTAACTTTCTCACTCTACTTGATTTCTCTCTCGTGTTCTTACTTAGAGTTCGTCGATCGAATTACTTATCGAGATCGATTGAATTCATGCCTAGGATTGATTGAGTTGATAACAGAGGACCTAAGAAATCGATATTTCAGTATAAAACAAGTAAGGTGCATGCCAAAGATCATTAATATGATTCATCTTAGAACAAACAAATTCTAACGGATATGCTATTCCATATTCAAATAGCTTACTTTCCATATATAGCTAAATACGATATCTCACACATTTTTACCATAAATAGCACACCATTTATCCAGAATCAGATATATACTAGCATGTGAGACATTTATAACATGCGATCACACAGTTTTACCAATTAATCAGAAGATCACATGTGAAATAAATATCCGACAATTTTCCATTTCATACCTCATAAATCATGCATAGTCGAATATTGTCATATACTTAGACATCGTATTAAAAATAAATTGAATTGTTCAAGTTATAGCCCTATACCCAAATCATCAAAACTCTTTAACGCACATGGACCAAAGAGGTAAACCTATTTTATGTTATTAAAAAATGTTGATGTAATTAATATTTGTGGTTAATGTTATACCGTAAAATTAGTGCTCTCTCCACAACTGATATTTGTACGGACGAAAAAGCTGGATATAGCATATGATATTTAATAAAAAATCAATATTTCAGGTATATGATAAGGCTTGTAGCATATGGTTATTGGTAACATTGTATATATAATTGCAAGTCTTGTATAGGAATACAAATTGTTTTCTGAAAGAAAATAATGCAATATGCAAGAACAAAACTAGTGGGTGGTTTTTCAATTTTATTAATGTTTTTTTTTCATAAAGTCGATTACACTTGTAGGAACAGTCATATAGACATATATTTTATTGGTTTACTATTCACGTAGGATTGCTAAATGCGCGGATATTGGGTACAATGTATATTAGAAAATCCTGTTAGTGGTTGAAGAAGAAGATTAAAATATAAAAAGTAATTCTATATTGGATATTGTATTACAGTTGATAACTCCCCTTTATACTTAGCTAGATATCTACGACTTACATTTTTTATCCTGTAGTGAACTAATATAGACAAACTATCTAAAATACATTCAAGATTAAATTCGGTCCTCACTACAAATAACACTCAACACTCAATATTGCACGTCTCTTGATCACGTTCGTTGTCAATTGCTTTTATTCTCATTTATTTTTTTTGCACTTTTTTATATTTTCTATTTTTATTCGAGCTAAGTGTGGACCCTAAGTTAACATTAGAATTTTGAATAATTTAAGAATTAATCGAGCTATCCTCATGGATTGATACTCGAAGTTCATTTAGTACTTGCATGATGTATTACCCTTATTGAGCATGTCATCTTTCTTTTTTCATTATGTATTACCCTTATTGAATCTCGATTTCCATGGCTTTCTTACAATTCTCAGTTGTATTGCTTCTTGAAATGCATTTGGAATCTCTTCCCTAGCAGATGCTACCAAGTATGTTCCATGCTGAAGGAGGTCCCGTACGAAATGGATGTAAAAACACTAAGTAATATACTGATGTTGGACGAAATGTTAGGCTAACACTTACTATCACTCTCAAACGCACAGCGGAAATAATAAGTACTTAGTGACAAGACGAAACGAACACAAGAAGTGATTTTGTGCAGCAAGTCAAATAACTTGCTGCGTGCCTCAAGGCGCAAAACTCCACTACAAAGATGGATTACAAACTATCAAAAAGGATAGTAAAAAACAAGCCTAGCGAAACCTATGAATCAAAATGATTCTGCAAACTACAAGATCTTTCGACCTTTGAAAAACTAGACTAAAAAGAAACTCTCTTTTAAGATAATACTCGCTCGAACTCGCTCTGAAAATCACGTTATCACTCGTTGTTCTTCGTCGTCCTTCAAACGGTTAAGTCCTTCACTTTATATATGTCTTCGACTTGTAAAGGACTTCCCCAACGACTTGGTGACAGCCACTAACATCCACTAACGTCCACTATGTTGATTTGGTCCGTTAGTGACCGTTAGACCTCAACTTGGTCAGCCCCAAAAGCTCGGTCTTCACTTGAGCTCCAAGTCTCCTATTTTTAGTATGCTCCTTTCCAATTTTCGCTCTAGCTTATCACACTCTTTCCACACGGTTTGATCCATTCCAGCACTTATCCATATCCTGCACATCACTAGAAAAATGCCACGTCATCCATAAAATAAGTTTTGGGCATGAAAGATAAAATTGAGAAAGGGAACATTCTCGGCCAACAAATGTTGACTAGAATGTTACCCCAACATTGTCAGTGCTGAAAACTCAACATTAACAATCTCCCCCCTTTTTATCTTTCTTCCCAAAACCAATGCAGAAGTTAGTCGTAACAAAGCTCCCCCTGAAGGCCACATCTACTTAACCACAAAATATTAAAAATGGTTAGAGTAGACGAAAAAACAGAATAGTACTAAACTATTCAAAGTACTACTAATAAGTACAAGCCATAAGAGGTCCTGGAAACATCTGTAAAACAGAATAACATTGGTCCATAGGCACATAAACAAGCGCAGGAAAAAAAAAGTCAGGCATGCTCACAAACATATCAAGCGCATGCACAAAACACACGTCCTCAACCGAAGTCTAAATGTTCAGACTTTCGATTGAGTCCTCGACTTCCTCGCCTCTTTCAGCTTCATTATCTCCAGCTCCATCTACTATTCCAGCTCCTTGACCATCTGCACCTTGTGGCTCGGCCTGATCATCTGCACGTCCGCTCGTCCCCGCCTCTCTTGCGTCCCAACTTCTGCCTCTTCTCCCTCTTTTGGGAAGAATGCAAATCCTTGAGAATTGACAGCTGCGACGTCAGGAAGGTAATAGTGTCCTCGAGACACTGGATTTGTCTATCCAAGCTTGACTGGGGAGTCGATGTCGAGGCAACATGTTGCTCAACATCCTCAGCAGGGGCTAGCCACGACAGACCTACGACTTTGTTTGGCCTGACAGGTGCATGTAGGAGATTGTGTACGGCACTTTGATGGTTACCACCAGGTCTCGGCGCGTCGGCTCGAATCCTCCGCGAACCAGCATCCCATAAATCAGCGACGGGAACAGAAGAATTCCAGGCAACTTTTTCTCGGCTTCTTTTGATAGTTGGTCCATCACCAATTCACCCAAATTTAACGGCAGATTATTCCCAAGAGTGTACAGAATATGCGCCATATTCTCCGCCACCCGGGTCTCATTTGTCGTTTGCCACCAATTAAAAATGCCAATTTTGAACAGAACGGAATAAAGGGAAGTTAATAAACTGACAGAAAAGTTCCCATCACATTCCCTTACTCTACCCCCGGTCAGAAACATCACTACCTCATCATTATCATAGGACTCATCCATATCAACATTGGGAGTGCCTAAAAACTCATTAACCGCGCCAGCCGAAAATTCATATAACCTCCCCCTCAAGAAAAGCTTCCCATATTTCCTAGAGCTAGGATCATTCAAGCTAGGTGAAAGGTTAGAATATACCTCACGGACCACTGTATCACAGTAGGTCCCAAAAATCGTAACCGTCTTATCGAACTGTCGTGATTCCAAGGCAGAACGTCGTATCGACGAAAGCTAATCACGTCTGTAGTACTCTCAACCCGCAGCACCCTTTGGCTAAAGTATGGCCACAGTTCCTCATTAAATGGGGCGTAGAACCTCCCCCTTGGCAATGGAGTCTCCCAGTCGGACTCAGATGTCGGGTCAACATCCTCCTCAATATCTTCAATTTCGCTGGCAATCGGAGACAGGGCTTGGCTGCTGGCGGCGGGCTGAGATGACTCAGCTGGTCGAGATCTCTTGGAAGGTCTACCATCTGAACCCATTGGCCTCTTACCCGCTTTCTTCTTCAGTTTGTTCCTCCATGCGGCCAGGGTTTCAGCTGCACCAAATTCATCCTCCCCTTCGCTCTCAGAGGCAGGGGACACTGATCCCTTTGACTGTGTGCCTTCCCCTGGACTTACAGCCTCTTCATCCAGCCGAGCTAGGTTGTCATATCAATGATCTCTTCAGTGGAGGCACTCGATTGGGGCACAGGCTGATCGGCAGCTGGGACTTGAGTGAAGCTTGAGGGTTGTGCAATGGCAGCACTAGTCTCCCCCTGAAACGGGACTTCGGTGGCAAGATGTATGGGCTCCTCCTCCGAGGTTTCCTCAGAAGTGTCTGAAGTTGAACTCGATAGCTGGATGGGCTTGTCAGCAGTCGACTTTGGACCCTTTGAAGCACGGGACTGTCGAAGTTGGTTGCTCTGTCATTTCTTTGGCAGAGGGGCACTTATTTCTGTAGGTGGTCGGGATCGAGGCTTCTTGGAGGAGCTCTTCTTCTTCTTCGCCGATCTACTTGGGGGTCGAATTTTGAGCAGGTGAAGTACTTGGGACAGTGGCTTCTGAGCCATGAGTTGGCAGAGGTGGGTTCGATGGTGGAATTTCCGTGTTTATAGCACCTCCTACCACTTTAGTCTGGACCGGGCGTCGTCTTTCATGCGTTTGAGCAAGAGAACTGAGAGGAATGTCGTCGAAATCGTCGATCGGCGCTGGAAGCATCTGAATTGGAGCGACGTCATACACTGTTTCGCTCGATGTTGGGCTAACATCCTGCGCTTCTTCACGATTTGGTGAGTTCGCCATTTCGACAGAAAAATCGAGTAATTTGGATGAAAAACAGAGTATCGAAATCGTGATTTAAACACAGAGAAGTAGGGAGAATTCTAGAGAGATGAACTCGACTTAGGAGCTAGGGTTTGTGAATAGTGTTTTTCAAATCAGATTAACCCTAAAAATGCGTCACAACGGTCACCAAAAACAAAAACTGTCAACTCAGTTAATGGGAGTAAAATATGGTGTAAGTGGACTGAGTAAATGAAAAATAACCGTTGAAAGCCACATGAAAAACCGCATAAAATGAATAGGTTCAACCTAGGTCACGATAAAGCTAAAAATAGTATATGGACTAATTCATCATGCGAGCACACACGAGCAAATTTGAGACTTAGTCATGCGAGATAAATAGGAGCACTTGAGATCAGGATTCAACCAAAAAGAACACTAAGTCCAGAGTCAAGGTAGAATCAATCAATACTAACCGTTTGAGCAACTTTGATGAGCACGTCGAGACAAGTGTAACAAGCGTTCTTCGAGAGTTCTAATGCATTTCTGAGAGATTTCAATACTAGCCACAAAATACTAACTAATGCAGTACCAAAGACAGACACAAATAAAACGAAAGCATACAAAACGTAGCATTATCAAACCAACAGTTACATATTGCCACAACATTTGACTCAACATCCTAATTCCGTAATCTTAGACTTTTCTGCTCGATTCTTCTCAAAACCAATTACCTTTATTTCTACCCTTTCACCTTATTTAACCAACTGAATTTATGCACTGCCCTTATACCCTAAGCCTCAAGGTTAGGCTTTTTTGTCGCTTAGAATACATCGTCACCGCGAATGCCGTGTACCTAATGAAACTTATTACCAAAGACCTATATCTAGCAAAGAGTTTATGAGCATGCTTATACGCATCAAGGATTGTTTTTTTGTCGCAAAGTGTACATCGTCACAGCGAATGCCGTGTACCTAGGGACGTATTACCAAGAGCCTCTAAAAAGGGATTGGGTTCATTCAGGGACCAGTCAAGAAGAATTGAGTCATTTCATAGGAAAAACAGAACAGAATATCTAACCAAACATAAAAGCAGCAACCATCAAATTTGACATATGCTTCGTTGATCAAAATATTGGACCAACATTTTAGACTGAAATGTGCAAACCTATGGATTTCTTCAGGTCTGAGAACCTTTCAGATTCAAATGCTTTCGTGAATATGTCTGCTAACTGATGTTTAGTGTCTATATGCTCAATACGGACTAGCTCTTTTTCTACCATATCTCTCAGAAAATGATGCCTAATATCTATATGCTTTGTATGTGAATGCTGGATCGGGTTTCTAGAGATGTTGATGGCACTAAGGTTATCACAATACATGAGAACAGATTCGCACTCTAACCCATAGTCACACAACATACTATTTAACCACATTAACTGTGTACAACAACTACCCGCAGCTACGTACTCGGACTCAGCAGTAGATAAAGACACACAGTTTTGTTTCTTACTGTACCATGCAACGAGATTATTACCTAGGAAGAAAGAGCCGCCACTTGTACTCTTGCGATCATCTTCGTCGCCTGCCCAATCAGCATCGCTATAGCCTACAAGACTCAAGTTAGTATTTTTGGAAAACCATAATCCTAGGCTACACGATCCAGTCACATAACGAAGAATTCGCTTAACAGCATTAAGGTGAGTCACTTTAGGTTCAGACTGATATCTAGCACATACGCATACACTATACATAATGTCAGGTCTACTCGCAGTTAGATATAATAAACTGCCAATCACAGATCGATACAATTCTGGGTCAACATTCTGCCCAACATCATCTTTACTTACCTTCGCGTAGACCCCATGGGCGTTTCATTACCTTGGCAGTGTCCAACCCGAACTTCTTGACAGTGTTCTTCGCGTACTTCTCTTGGGACATAACGACCCGTCGCTGTTCTGCTTAATCTGCAATCCTAAAAAATAGATTAATTCACCTATCATACTCATCTCAAACGTAGTGTTCATAGCCTGCACAAACTGATCTAGGAAAGACTGTGAGCTCGAGCCAAAAACAATGTCATCAACATATACTTGAACAATCAAAATATTAGAACCGACCCTTTTAAGAAAAAGAGTACGGTCTGCCTCACCTTGTGTGAAACCAAACTCAAGTAAGAATGTAGCTAACCTTGCGTACCAAGCTCAAGGCGCTTGCTTCAATCCATATAAAGCTATCTGCAACTTAAAGACATGGATAGTATAATGGGGATATTCGAACCCCTTAGGCTGTTCGACATAGATTTCCTTATCAATGTACCCATTTGAAAGCGCACCCTTAACATCCATTTGATGTAAAGTGATGTTAAACCAACATGCTATAGCTAACAAAAGCCTAATCGATTCTAACCTAGCAACAGGAGCAAACGTCTCATCAAAGTCTATCCCTCTACTTGCGTATAACCCTGAGCTACTAAACGTGTCTTGTTTCTAATAACCTACCAAGTTCATCAGATTTGTTCTTAAATATCCACCTATGACATTAATGTCCTTCGGTCGTGGAACCAATGACCACACTTGGTTTTCCGCGAACTGCAAGAGTTCCTCTTGCATCGCATTTATCCAAAAATTATCCTTGAGAGCTACAAGGACATTCTTAGGTTCTACCTCAGAAACAAAGCAATTAAAACGTACCTCAGCGTATACCGTGTTGATGCATGCGTTTCTTACCATAGACTTGTAATCTTTCGTGGTTTGTCTCTGGTCTTCCTTCCTTCGTTAACGACTCCAATAATAAGGTCAGTGGGATGATCTTTCTGAATCTTAGTTGGAGGATCTCGTCGCACTTCACTGGGTCCAGCCTCAGCCTCAGTGTTCTGTTCTGGCACAGATGTTGAGTCAGATGTTGGCTCAACATTGTCATCCCCAGTCTCCTCTGTTTCATTGACCGCTTGTATAACATCTTGAATATCAACTTGAGGAGATATTTTGATAAGATCAGTAGCATCATCAAACACAATATTCACTGAATCCTGAACAGACTTCATACGCAAGTTATATACTCGATAAGTACGACTATTAGACGAGTATCCTAGGAAAATACACTTATCACTTTTCAAATCGAACTTAGTCAAATACTCATGATCATTCAATATGTAGCAAAAACACCCAAATACATGAAAGTATTTAACTGTAGGCTTCTTCCCATTCATCAACTCATAAGACGTTTTCTTAGTACCATGCCTAAAGAACACACGATTCGATATGTGACAAGCAGTATGCACGCTTCAGCCCAAAAACGCTTAGAAACATTCTTAGAAAGTAAAATAACACGAGCCATTTCTTGTAAAGTTCTATTCTTCCTTTCGGCCACCCCATTTTGTTGGGGTGTCTTGGGAGATGAATACTCATGTACAATCCCTTTCTTATCAAAATACTGGTTTTCAAACTCTCTACCATGATCAGACCTAATACGAAAGATAGATGCACTGAAATTGTTCCTAATCATCGCACAAAAATTCTTAAAGAAATCAAACGATTCAGATTTTTCCCTAAGAAAGAATATCCATGCATATCTAGACTAGTCATCCACGAGCACATAAGCATATTTCCTACCTCATATACTATCTACTTCCATCGGACCCATGAAATCCATATGAATTAACTGAAAACAGTGAGCAGTTTTAAAATGTTGGGCAGCCTGTTGGTCAACATTATGACTAACATGCGCTTGCTTACCCTTCAAGCACGACTCACAAACAACCTTATCAAATTCCTTAAGCTTCGGGATATCTCTGACCGCATCATGCTTGATAAGCTGCTCCAAGGTTCGTTGACGTGGCCCAATTTGAAATGCCAAAGTACCACCTCGTCCTCGGCTTTTGAGAGTTACGTCCTTCACACCGGATTTGTCGCCGACTAGGTAGCAGTTGTCGCTCGATCTTTTGCCTGCCATCACTCGCACAGAATTGCTGTTAAAAATTTCACAAGACTCTTTATTAAACCTTACTTCGAAGTCGTCATCGCCACGAGCCCGTCGACATGGAGGACATTGCTCAGCATAGGAAAATCGGCCACGTTGAGTCTGCCTCGGCCGAGAATTCGCCTTTTAGCACCTCCTCCGAACGTCACAGATCCACTCCTTAAAGCCATGTAATTACTGAGATACTCCTTGGTACTCGTCATGTGTCGGGAACACCCGCTATCGAAGTACCATGAACCTGTCATGTTAGCTCGCAAAGAGGTATACACAACATGGCATTTATGAATATATTTCTCGACCCAAACTTTCTTGGACGACAAAAGAGCATTTTGTTTACTAGAAATTGAAAATGAGCCAGCTGGGCTTTCTCCAGACACTACTTTCAACACTGATTTCTCAATGTTGAGCGGGATGTTGGATGACATTTCAGCCGACATCGATTCTTTGCAGAAATCTCCCTCTTTAATTTCCAGCAAAATGGTTTTAAGTGACCAGTTTGCTTACAATGATGGCAAATATATGAGCTAGCCTTACTCTTAGTGGTAGCATGCTTCGAACTAGTGTTGGCAATCACATTCTCACTAACATCACTCGTGGCATGAGATTTAGCAAAAACTATCTTAGGCTGAACATGGGTTACGAGTTTTGGATCATCACTGATGGACTGAGTACTGAATCATAGACCTTGCTTATCAGAAATACATAGAGACAATACCTCATCAAGGGTAGATTTACCCTTGTTCAACTTTGTAAAGGTCTCATCGGCTTCGTTAACCCGCTTCTATAGCTGGTCAATTTCTGTGTCCTTTCGTGTCAGTACGGCTTCCATTTTGTTCATACCATCCACCAAGCTTTCGATCAACTTCTCGTTTTGTCATTTTCCTCGGACAGTGCTTTCACCATGGCTTTAAGCTCCGAGTTTTTCGCCTTTTCCTCCTTAAATTGTGTGGACAGCAATAACATTGCTTCATTAGTCTGGACTTCTGCAAAAGAGTGTGTTTCAACACCTGCATCATCAGAACTTAGATACCCATCAACACAATTTGAATCATCATAATCGAAAATGATATATTTTTGTTGAGTCAGATGTTGGCTCAACATCAGTTACCGCTGTGAAGCCGATTTGATGATCTTCTTCGTCTTCGCCGTCAGAGAAGGACCGAATCATTACTGATGATTGCTTGATCTCCTTGGAACATGGTTCTTCATTTTCATCGTCCGACAGATCGATCCACATTGACTTTCCGTGCTTGCGTAGGGTGTTTGCACATTCGTTGGCAAAATAGCCCCATCCTTGACATTCATAGCATCTAACAGAGTCATAGTTGATGTTCTTCTTCTTTCCATCTGGTTTGCGTTTGATGAACGGAGGGGCAGAGGCAGGTTCAGCTTTGAATTTCTGGTCTTTTCTGAATGTTGGGCCAACATTCTTCTTCTGGATGAGCTTTGCAAATTTCTTCACGAGCATGGCCTTGTCACCTCATTATTGGGGTCAACCTCAGTTTGCTCCTTGGATGGCTGACTGACAAGTGCGAGACTTTTTCCACGAGAGGCCCTCTGTTGTACTTCGAGATTGGTCTCGTAGTTCTTCACGATGTTCATCAACGTGTTGAGATCCAACGTGGACAGATTGTGGGCTTCCTCGACCGCAACTACCTTCACATTAAACTTCACATTTAGTGTATGAATTGCTTTAGAAATTAATACCTTATTCGCGATCGGCTCTCCGAGACTGGCTCACTCGCTTGAGATCGACAGAATTTTGCCAAAGTATGTGGTAACATCCTCATCATCCTTCATTATGAGGTTTTCGAACTAGTTGAGAAGTAGCCTTAGACGTGTCTGCTTCACACTTGTATCGCCTTCACAGTACCTCTGAAGTAAATCCCACGCATCCTTTGCCGTAGTACTATTTTGAATGATCTTGAAAATGAAGATGTCCACCGAAGAGAAGATGGCATTAAGGGCTTTATCATTGAACTCGGCTGCGTTCTTCTCTTGAAGAGTCCATTCATTGACCGGTTTCTCATAGACTTCACCATCAACGTCTTGGGCAGTATATCGCTCTGTACGGCCCCCACAACATGATTTTTTAGAAATATGTACGTCCACGACCGAGAGCGTCACCTTCGTCTGACCAGTCTAAGGAGGCTCGGTGCATAGCGACTGCAGCCAATTGGATGGATTCTTCTACCGCTCCTCCGGGGTTGCCTTGACCACACCTTTACCCTTATCTACCACCGTCGGCCCCGTCGACTGATCCGCAACCGCCGAAGTTGGCGTCGTCCACTGATCCCAGTCGATGCCCATCCAAGTAGATGGGTCGAACTCATCGTCCCATTGCAATGGAACGTAAGAATTCCAGTCGTACTCACGGCCCCATGCGTTCGAACTGGGTGGATCCCACCTCACAAATTCATCCCACCCAGTCGAAGTCGGCTCGTCGTCTATGATGCATATTAAATTGTAATCTACGCCGTAAATTAAATTTGAATTAGGGGTGAAGATAGTTACCGTGATAAGGCGCGTCGGTATGTGTGCGTGGACCGAATAAACTCGTTCGGTCGCCCCGAAGCTCTTCCAACTGATGCGCAATGCCTTCGATGCTTTCGTCCAAACCTTGCATCGAGTTGAAGTGCTCCTCGTATGTTTCGGAGCGTCGATCGTAATCGTCTCGAAATTGCGCAAAGTCGTCTCGGACTTGCGAAAAGTCATTCCCGAGCTGTTCGAACCGACCGGTAAGCGTGTTGAAGCCGTTGCTAAACGTGTCGAACCGATCGCCAAATTCCTCGACCTGTCGGTCCACGAGGCATGAAAATTCGTTGAACTGCTCCGACAAGGATACCCATACCCGTGCAATGGCCCTGCCTGTGGCGGCGATCTCGGCTGCGTATGGAAGTCGCCTCCGTGAATGGACGGCGGCACGTAGTTAGAGCCCATGCCCCTCTCTTCGTCTTGCCGTGATCTGATAGAGAGCTGAGGGACGGACTCTGCCTCATAATTGGCTTTGATTGCCGCCCGCCGGTCACGATGTTCTACAGCCGCACGACGACCGCACCTAACGTCCACCCCGTCCATCAGTAGGGTCGCCACCCTTCATACACATCGTGTGGCTCACCGACGTTGAGGTCGCTGTACCGAAAATAGTCGGCCTGCGTCTCTTCTCCAGTCGGCCTTAATAGACCTCGTACATGGGACTCACGCACGGCACTGGCAATATCCACCAACTTCGGACATCCCTTCTGGGGCCAATGATTCGTGACCCACCGGCATATACGCGTCCTCGCATGCTCCAACTCTCTAAGTTCAGCGAATCGGTCAGCGATGCTCAGTATGCATTCATATGCTAATATCTGCAGACAAAGACACAAATAATCTTAGCAAACAAAGGAAACCCTAAACTCACAAAATCATTCAAAGATAAAACCCTAACCTAAAGTGGATATACGAATCCACTGACCATCTTACTCTCCTTATTATCGTTTAAATCTCGTTTCAGCGACCGTAGTGCCGCTTTGAGAGCCACGGTGCCCCAAGGGTAACTGTCGAAGGCCGCCGAGCGACTAAATAAACGATCCAAGAAGGAAGGGCGGTATCCTTCTTGGAAAGTCGGGGCAGCAAGACGTACCCCGCAAAGTAGAGGTTTGTCAACTTCAACTTCTCGTTGTCGACGCGAACCGTATCGTTGGAAGCCAACTCCTCCAACCGCTGCTTAACGTGCGACAAACGAATCGTCAGCGCCATTTTTGTCGTTAAATGTCGATGGACGAAGTTCTTCCTTCGGATCACTGTCGGTTAGGCAGCGAACGTCAGCCCCGTGATTAGGCAATACTCCGTTTTTGAAAAATGGAGTGGTTTCTTCCCGAGGATCATCCAAAGCTCGTCATGATCGTGAAGCTCCATCAGTCTCTTGATGAGATACCACAATAGCTGCATCGACAGATTGAAATCGGCGGCAGCGTTGACGAGCCTACCGAACAGACACCCTTCCGTAAAAACTGCCAGCTCATCCTCGTTTAGCCAACCGACGATCTCCTGGCTCACTTCCACGTATCGTGACGTGAGATGTAACCGGCAATCACGGTCATCGTCGCCTCCGGCAATTTGCTTCTTCAATATAACCTAAAAATAAGAAATTGTAACCCAATTAGATCGAATGAAATATGTTGCTGGGCACGGGTCCCCTGCCATGCTGCACAGGGACCCTGAGCTTACGTGCGGCTCTCTGCGAATGCTGCGCTGGGGACCCGAGCATGCTGCGCGGGACCCCTGCTCTTATGTGCGCTGTGGACCAGTGCGTGTCAGAGCGGGGACCCTGGCAACATAGTACGGGACCCGTGCTTGCTAGTGTAGAGACCGTGCTATGCTGCACTGGGGACCCGGACGATGTAGACGCGGGGACCGGTGTGCGCTAGCGATGGACCCATGTTTCATAGTACGGGACCCGTGCATGCTACGCGGGACCCCTGCTCTGCACTAACACGCATTGTCCACAGCACTAGCAAGCAGGGGTCCCGCGCAGCATGCACAGGTCCCGTACTATGAAGCACGGGTCCATCGCTAGCGCACACGGGTCCCTGCGTCTACATCGCTCGTGTCCCCAGCGCAACATAGCACGGGTCTCTGCGCTAGTAAGAACGGGTCCAGTACTATGTTGTCAGGGTCCCCGTGCTGGCACGCACGGGTCCCCACCGCAGTATAGCAAGGGTCTCCAGCGCTAGCAAGCACGGGTCCAGTGCTTATGCGCGCGGGTCCCGTGCTATGCTTTTTAGGGTTCCCAGCGAGACAACACGGGTTCATTGTCGTGGACCCCTGTGCTTTCACACGGATCCCTGAGATTGAAAGCACGGGTCCCCTACCATTGCAAGCACGGGTACCCTGCGGCCTGAAATTAGGGTCCCGTGCGATGTATACGACGGGATCTTCAGAAATTAAAAAAAAATTACCTTCGTTGTTTGGGATCTCGCCTGGACTGCCATGGATTCCGAGCTGGAAATGCGACTGTGAAGAAGGGTGTGAAGAAGAGGGAGAAAGCTTGATCGGTTTTGCAAAGGGCCCGTGAAGTGAAAGGGTTCTTTATTTATTTACTTTTGCCCTTTCAGATTCTACAGTAAACCTCTGTGAAAAGCTGTAGTTTTTGTTAAGTGTTGTTGATTGCCATTAAAGAAGGGTAGAATAGTCTTTTATGCAGAGTAAGTAAGGATACATTGGTCTTTTAGCATTTAGGAGGCTATTTTTGGAATGTTGATTATGTCAAAGGCCATTTCTTAAATAATCCATCGAAAATCTTATCTCATATGATCGAGAAAGTGAGCTCGCTTGATCAAAAACCTGATTGCTAAACTCTTATGCAAAATTCCAAATGTTAGTAATCTTTACTTCATCATTGAAAACAATTAACAATCATTACAAATCAAGTAATCTAGTCATCAACGCATTTCACTCACATAACTCTCGCATAAAAACTGTTCTCTAAAGGCATCGAAAAAATATTCAGAATTCGAATTTTTTTACGCGATCGAAAAATGTCTCTTTCATAAAGAATTCCAAACTATTATTATCTAAAAGCCATCGAAAACTATTTCTAAAGCCATCGAAAAACTTCTAATCCAGAAATTTTTACTCGAAATACTTTCAAGCGAAAATCTTTCATTCGAAAACCTATTCGAAAACTTTCACCCGAAAATCAATTCGAAATTGAAAACATACACGAAAATTCTCCATTCGAAAAATTTTGCACCCGAAAATTTCATTCGAAAAACTCCTTAGCCGAAAAATTCTTCAATCGGGTATCTTATTCTTTCGAAAATTGTTATTCGATACCAACAGTTTTTTCGATACAAATACATTTGATATATTTTTCGATACCACAAAGTTTTCGATACGTAATTATTTAATTTTCGATAAAACTGTACTCGAAATTAAACGTGCACGACAAAACATTTCGATACGTAACATCAAAACTTACATAAAGTTCTCGGTATCCAATACAAACATTCTTTTCGATACTCAAGGTTTTTCGATTAATACATTCGAAAACTATTATCTAACACTAAATCGAAACTTATATCAAACAAAATTAGCACTCGAAAATTTTCAAAGCTAAACATTTTCGATACTATAAAATTTTGAACACCCAAATCAAGACAATATTTTCGATAAACTCGGCATATTATAACAAGAGTTTTGATAATTTTTCTGAAGCTTCCGTAATCAATTTAAAACTTTTCGATTTACACCAAAACTTTTTGATAGTCAATATCTTCAATACTTCACAAAATTTCTCGACTAAATCAAAACATTTCGAAACTAAAATTTTAAAAGCCAAATATTTTAATCAGTATATATATAAAAAATTCAAATCCATAAAACACGTTAACGATCAAAATATCCAACCAAAAATTAAAGTACAATAAAAGCATTATGGATTCAAATAAGATCATAAAAAAATTACAAAACGAAGTAACAACATTACAAGACCAAGTAACAGTCAATTATAATTGTGCAATGGAACAACATGAAAAATATAAGAATGAACTTGAAAATGTTAGAACACTCAAGACTAACATAGAAACCTTAGAAACTAAGGTTAAAGAACTTAGCAATAATTCTGAAGTAGTCGAAGTAGAGAAAAATCAGGAGGCATATAGAGCTACAAGTTTATTAGATGAATGTAAAGCCAAACAAGAGTTAGAATAAGACTAGCTAGTGCTCTCGATATATGATCTCTAGTCTTGAATCTAAGCTAGAAATATCTGAATCTAACCTTAGGAGCTCTAGTGCGAAAATAGATGAACTAACTAAGAGCATAAATTTTAGTAAGACTAAGCATATTCAATTAGAGAAACATAGTTCTATAGTGAAGGAACTCGAGGACATGCTATACAGTTACTACAAATGGTTAGTTAAGTGCTTAGACGAGAAATATAGCCTTAATTGTAGATTGTTTAACGATAATGAAAAAGTCGCTAATCTAGAAGCAAAATTAAAAGGATCTAATTCTAGGATTAGTGAACTAACAAAGAGCTTAAGTGCCTGTGAAACCGAAAAGCATACGGCACAAAATAACTATGCTTTCTTAGGTGAAGAACGTAAGAAGCTCTACACTAAGATAAAGAAATTAGAAGACCTAATTGCAAAGAGGGGACAAACTGATCAGACGATATTTTTAAATCAGGCCATGGATATTGAATTCTACAATTATAAGTTTGGCTTATGCTTTGAAAATCCGTTACTTGAAGATGAGTTGACTGTAAGCAACTTTACAACGTCAAGTACATGGGTTTAGGAATAACTGCTCTTATGACTTTTACAAACGCAAAGGAAATAAACGCGTTAGAAGAAGCGAAGAGGAAAGCCAAACCTAGGGTTGAATTCCCTTTTCCTCCACCGAATTTAATAATAGTTACAAAATAAAGGAAATACCCCAGGATTGTGACTCCGATTCAATTTACAATTTGCAAAATCGTCCTAGGTGAGGAAGCTAACACTCATCATTCTAAAAATTCTCTCTACATACCCCCTATTGTTAAAAAAGATAGAGGACATACGGGTTTCATTAGAAAAAGGAACAAGAGAATTTTGAAGCGGAAAAGAAAACGTCCTTAATGGAGATCTCAAAGCTTCCTCAATCTCACAAGCTATTTCTCACGCATCTTCCACTCCCTCAGAAGAACATCTATTCCAATGAGCGTGAAGAAAGAGAAATTGCATTCTCATGCTTTAAACTCGTAAAATAATATTTCCAGAAGTATTATTTCTAACCTTGTCTCTACTACAGCTACAAGTAGCGTAGTGAAAAAGAAAATGCAACCTAAGGCGTGGGTGTCTAGATTAGAACTAGAGAAGGAGCCCTTAGATTTCGAAGTTTCAAATTCATCCGCTCCTTCCGTAAAAGAGCCATTTCCTCTCTAAAAATCATTGCTTCTATGTACTCCTTAAAGCCTATCAATTTTAGAAGTACGCATTTCGAAATTGGCTCTTCTTCTAAAACAAAAAATAATCATTCTAGTCCAAAAAGCGTAAATTCTATAAATGATTATTATTGTAGGGACACTAAGGAAGAAAATGCATTTACTTACCATGATCCTAATAATTCTCAAACGCATTTTCCTTCTAATCATTGTGTGAAAAATGTGCATTCTCCATGTAGGAATACCTCTGCTTTACATGCTTATCATTCTATTTGTTCGTATTCTTACATTAAGTATCCAGTCAAAGTCAAATCCGAAAAACATTTATTACGACATGGAATGAGAAGAGCTTAAAATACACATTATATGAGCACATTTTCAAAAGTTGAATTTTCTTATCCGTGTAAAATCATGAAAAAATGGATTCCTAAGTCGGATATCAAGTCACAAAGTCCAAATAAAAAATGGATTGCTAAGACTACTACTTCAACCCACTTAGGAGCACAATCTAATTTTAAACATTTTGAGCCTAACTTGTTTTCTGCTAGTAAGGGAGGACCCATGCGACAATGAGTACCAAAGTACCGATAGTTTTGCAGATTTCCCTCATGTATGGTATTCCGAAGATAGTTGCTCCACATACATGATAAAGGGCGAGCGGCAGGGCAACTACAACGATTCCCTACCTAAGCGAAAAACTCGGTGACAAAATTCCTTACTCGGTGCTATTAACATGGGGCTGGACAGGGTGGACAATTCAGTTAGTGCGAATGAGTAGACTGAAGTCCATGATACCGAAGATCCAAATTGCGGGTATAGTAGCTCTTACTTACACATTGTGGAAAGAAAGGAATGACAGAGTGCATGGTGTAGCTGTGAAGTCTGCGAAGGAGCTAGTCCAGATTTTTAAGCGCAGCTTCAAAATCCAAGTCGAAGGGATGAAGTTTGCAAAGCCGTCTAGCAAGGGTGTGGATTTTGTTCATAAGCTATATTATACATAGCTACTTGTAAGTGTGGGATTAGATGACTGTGTGGTAATGTAGCAAACAGAGGTTTTGTGGTAATGAAAGTTATTCATACCAAAAAAAAAAAAAAAAAAAAAAAAAATTCCTTACTCCTTTTCTTGCAAAAGTGTTGAAATTTTAGGATAAGTCACAATTAATTTTTTTACGGATTGCACTTTGGTATATTATGCATCTGAGCTGAAATGTTAAATGCCAATTTTTTTTTCAAACATTTAACATGCATTTCACGCGTACAGCTAAAAAAAACTTTTCATGCATTTTTTTCACTTTTCATTCTCATGCGTCTTGATTTTTTTCTTTGAAAATACTAAAATAATAATAATAATAATAAATTCATGCATTTATTTATTTTTGTTTCTTATCATCATGTTCATATTTTTTTTCATTCATTGGTTTATTTTTTTTTGCTATTGTCATTTTTCAAAAAAACAAAAAAAAATGAAATTGTCGATTCGATTCACCTAATATATTTGAACATCTGTTAGTACGAGTGTTGCAGTAGTTGTCGCCTTTATAGCTGATTTCTCTAGGGCTTGTTCTACAGCGTTGTTTTATGTCCACTGAGTGTCATCTCCATGGTGATTTTTCCTTTGAGCACAGAGTGTGTCATCGTAAATGAATAATATTCTCTTTGTCTAGAAATAATTGCCCTCATTTCATCCTCTTACATCTGCAGGCAAAAAAATAATGTATGTGGTCAGAGCTTCCATACGACCTACTTGTTCTAATAGCAAACAAGCTTCTTGAAGTAGCAGATTTCCTCTCTTTCTCCTTCGTTTGTCGAGATTGGAACACGGTTTACCGAGGAAAGAATGGAATTGCAATCAAACATCACCGTGGGTCATGCTCAACAAAACTGATGTTGCGAGAAGAAGATTCTTCAGCTTCTCGACCTTGAAGTGCTACTCCTTGCCCTTTCATGAACTTTACGATTGCAGGTGTTGGGTAATCCTATTCGGTGGATTGCCATGTTCATCAAGATTTCTTCCTATGCCTCTTGTTGCGAATGATAGTTCAGATTCGCTTTGAATTCACTCTCCAAGTGATCAATTAATTCACTCGAAGAACACCTTATTGAACTGAATAGAAATGCAACAAAACAGAAATGAAAATACACACGATTTACGTGGTTCAGCTACGGTATGTAGCCTACATCCACGGGCCAAGGATATCCTCTTCATTGACGACAATCGATCAAGAGTTACAGACCATATTCCAAGCTACAACTCGTGTGTTATCAACTTACGCCCTAGCAAGTGCTACAGAAAGTTACACTCAAGCTCTATGCACGTGCTCCACACGTGCTACGAATCCCGCGGGTAATTTGAAAACCCTCTGTAGAAGTCGTCGCTAGCACTAACGTGTCTATTAGAGAGTAATTCGAATACCTCAATTCGAATAATGCAGTAATTCGAATTACTTATGCTCTGCGGCTGCTTTTGCTCTCGACTTTCCATGCTGAAGAACTTATGAATTATCCTCACAAATCTCCACCTTAATTCATCAATCATCAGTTCAGACCTTTGGCTCTTACTCCCTGTTAGATCAGGAGTATCTGCACACCTTACCAGCTCCAAGCAGTAATTAAACTTCTTGCTTGTGACTCGTTTGGTGAGCATATTAGAAGGGTTGTGATCTGTTGAGATCTTCATAACACTTATTTCACCCTTCTCCACCACTTCTCGAATGAATTGGAGTCTTACATCCACATGTTTCGTTCATTCATGTTGCACACTGTCCTTGGCCAAATGGAAAGCTCCTTGATTGTCACAAAAATACTTGGACCATCCGTCTCTGCATCATGAGTTCACTTGTCAATCCTTGAAGCCAGATGGCTTCTTTTACTACCACAGTCGGTGCCATGTATTCTGCCTCTGTTGTGGACAATGCAACCACCCTCTGAAGTGTTGCCTTCCAGCTTATTGATGTTCCAAAAGAGGTGAATACATAACCAGTTAAAGACTTCCTTGTATCAAGACAGCCCACATAATCTGAGCCCACAAATCCTTTGATCATGTTCTTGCTGTCTTCAAGCTCTCTCTTTCTCTTGAATATCAGGCCTTTGTCCAAAGTTCCTCTGATGTACTTTAGCATCCATTTCAGAGCATCCCAGTGAGCCTTTCCCGACTGTGCTATGAACCTGCTGACCACACTTAATGCATATGCCAGATCAGGTCTTGTACAGACCATAGCATACATGGCTGATCCTACCACACTTGCATAGGGGGTTTTCCTCATGTATTCAGCTTCTTCTTCAGGCATATTATCTGCGCCTTTACTGAGCTTAAAGTGCAGCTAAAGGGGTCACCACAGCTTTAGATTCACCCATTACGAACCTGTCCAATACAACCTTCAGATATCCAGTTTGTTGCAGTTTTAGATAGCCTTCAGCCCTGTTCCTGCATATCTCTATTCCCAATATCTTCTTATCAGGCCCGAGATCCTTCATTTCAAATTCAGCTTTCAGCAGATTCTATACTGAGTTTATCTCATCATTACACTCACATGCAACCAGCATATCATCAACATATAAAAGTAAGTAACATGTTTTCTGGTTTCTGCAGCTCTTATAGTATATCCAAGGATCATACCTGCTCCTATTGAACTTGTTCTTGATCATGAACTGATGGAAACGTTTGTTCCACTGCCTGGGGCTCTGCTTCTGTCCATACAGGGACCTTTTCAACCATCACACATTTCCTTCTGTCCCAGGCATTACAAATCCCTCGGGTTGTTGATGTAGATATTTTCCTCTAATGAACCATACAAGAAAGCAGTTTTAACATCTAGCTGCTCGAGTTCAAGATCATACTGTGCCACCCAAGACAGCAGCAATCTCACAGACATTTGCTTTACTACTTGAGAGAAAACTTCATTATAATCAACTCCCTCCCTTTGAGTGAAGCTTCTAGCTACTAGCCTTGCTTTAAATCTGACCTTAGAATCTGCTTCTTGTTTCCTTTTGTAAATCCATTTGCAGCTGATGATCTTTTGAACCTTTGGTTTGTCAATCAGTTCCCAGGTATTATTTCAAGAAAGTGAATCCATCTCTATTCATGGCCTCATTCCAACATTTCCTGTCACTACACCTGACAGCTTCAGTGTAAGACTTTGGTTCCTCACCAGTTTCTTCAGCCATCAGAAATGCAAATGCAGCTATATTAGTATCTGCAAACCGTGCATGTGGTTTAGCTTTCCTCCTTGCTCGATCCCTGGTTAGCATGTAATTGTGATATCATCAGTGGATGGGGTGCCCATTGTTTCATTATTCAATAATGATCTCATCATCTTGCTCAAGAATTTCTTCCTCCTCTTCACTTTGGATACCCTTCCCCTTTTCTGATATGGGAGTCTCCACCTCAAACTGAGCATTCTTCAGGAACTCAGTCTCATTTCTCTTCCTGAATTCCTATCAGTAATCTATTTTTCCAGATAAGCCATTTCGGATTCTACAAATTTTACATCTCTGCTTAGGAAGCACCTTTTTGTTTCAGGTTCAAGGCTCCAAAGTTTATGGCCTATTACTCCCTCAGGGTCACCAATGAAAATGGACTTAACTGCTCCTGATTCCAGCTTATCACGCTTTACATGTGCATAAGCATTGCAGCCAAAGATCCTTAGGTGCTGCAGGTCAAGCTTTGATCCTGTCCAAATTACCTCTGGTGTTTTGCATCCTATGTCAGTAGAAGGACACCTATTCACCAGATAGGTAGTTGTTGCTGAAGCTTCTGCCCAGAACGACTTAGGTAATCCTGCACTAGTCATCATACACCTAGTCCTTTCAAGCAGGGTTGTATTCATCCTTTCATCAAGACCATTTCGATGAGGTGTATATGGGACTGTTCTATGTCTCTTTATTCCTTCAGATTCACAGAACTGTTGAATTCATTTGAGCTGAATTCCAGCCCATTATCAGTCCTTAGCATCTTCACCCTTCTTCCTCTCTGAAGCTCAACAGACCTTTTCCAATTCTTGAATTTCTCAAATGCCTCATCGTTTGTTTTCAGCAGAATAGCCATATTTTTCTGATGTGATCATCTATGATTGACATGAAGTATCTTGCTCCACCATGAGACACTACTGTGGCAGGTCCCACAAGTCTGAGTGTAAATAATCCAAAGGTGCTTTGGAAGTGTGTTTAGCTATCTCGAACTCACCCTATGCGATTTCCCAAACACAAAATTTTCACAGAATTTAAGCATTTCCATTATGCCTTTACCAAGTAATCCAGGTTTTGCCAGTTCAAGCAATCCCTTGTCACTAACATGCCCCAATCTACTATGCCACAGATTAGCTAGACTCATATATGAATTTGCCACATTTATGGTAGTGCCTAATAGTGAGTACACTCCATTCTTCTTCACTCCTTTCATTACAAGCAGTGAACCTTTGAACACCTTCATCTATCCATTTCTTGAGTCAACTGTGTAGCCTAGATCATCTAACACCCCTACTGATATCAGATTTCTCTTTAATTCAGGGATATATCTCACACTGTGAAGGATAATCTCACTCCCTGTGTGCAATCTCAGCTGCACAGAGCCAATTCTTTGGACTTTGCAAGGTGTATCATTTCGAAGAAGCACTCTACCACCTTCAATCTTCCTGAAGTTAGTTACATGTCATGTGATACGAGCATCCTGAGTCCATTCCTTGTGTTTGTCCATTTCTGTCACAGTTCCTCTTTAGATGGCTTTCCTCTTGACATTGATAACACCTGAATTTTCCTTTGGACTTCGACCTGCCATTCATATACTTCTTCTTTTGATCCCTAATATCCTTTCTGCCTTTGATATCTAGACTTTCTCCTGGACCTTGAAGCTTAGTGTATGTCCTCATGTTTAGCTGACTCGAATGAATAGCATCCGTACATCTTCTAGGCTCAATTCTTCATGAGCATAGAGTAATGTCTCCTTGAAATTGTCGTAGCTCTTAGGAAGAGAACTCAGCAGCATCACTGCCTTGTCTTCATCTTCAATCACAACTTCAATATTTTCCAGGTCCAGTATCAGCTTGGACCAGCTGTCTATCTGTTCATCGATCGGCCTATCCTCTGTCATTTTGAATGAATGTAGTGCCTTCTTTAGATGCAATCGGTTAGCCACTGATTTTGTCATGTACAGCCTTTCCAACATCGTCCACAAGCTCACAGCAGTTTCCTCCTTTGCTACCTGCCTCAACACTTTATCACCAAGACATAAGACTATGAGCTATTTCGATTAGATTAGTTTTCTACTCTGGTGTCAGATCTGCTTTCTTCTTCTTTTCCTCCTTTAGAGCTTCGATCAATCCTTGTTGTCTCAGGAGGAAAAGAAGAAGAAAGAAGATCTGAAACCACAAGCTCAAGTCATTCTGATTGTAATATGTCCACCTCAAATCGTGATGTACTTATCTCTCACAATCTGCTGCTTGATCCAATCAATTAGCAGTCGTGATCGATTCCATGCTCAGCGCACCACTTGTTTCCAATTATAGTTCATATTAGCCTTTGAATTCACTCTCCAAGTGATCAATTAATTCACTCGAAGAACACCTTATTGAACTGAATCGAAATGCAGCAAAACAGAAATAAAAATACACACGATTTACGTGGTTCAGCTACGGTATGTAGCCTACATTCACGGGCCAAGGATCTCCTCTTTATTGACGCAGTCGATCAAGAGTTACAGAGCATATTCCAAGCTACAACTCGTGTGTTATCAACTTTCTCCCTAGCAATTGCTACAGAAAGGTACACTCAAGCTCTACCAGTGTGAACATCAGCGAACTCACGTATATAACATGATCTGAGCACGTGCTCCTCACGTGCTACGAATTCCGCGAGTAATTTGAAAACCCTCTGTAGAAGCCGTCTCTAGCACTAACGTGTTTATAAGAGAGTAATTCGAATACCTCAATTTGAATACTGCAGTAATTCGAATAACCATCCAGTAATTCGTACCAATTCGAATTACTTATGCTCTGCTGCTGTTTTTGCTCTCGACTTTCCAAGCTGAAGTACTTAAGAATTATCCTCACACCACATCAACCTATTAACCCGAGTTCACATCACTCTGACTTCGCTTAAGAAAATCATGGGGACACGGCATTATACCAGTCAATGTTTTTGCGCAGTAGAAAAGGCTGCTGTCTTTAGCCTGTACGGTGAGATAGTGACTATGATCATAGGCGAAAGCAATGGTAAGCTGTGCCTCACTAGAAATAGAGCTCTTTATTGGGACTGTTACCCCTGGGTTCTTCCGATCCCGCGGCAAAATAATCGGCCCGCCTCAACTAACCTATACCCCTTTACCCAAGGGATAGCCCCTACCCCGGCATGGCCTCTGGCGTTCAAGACTTGTCTTCGGGAAGAATGCCCCAAGCCCAACAGGGGATAATCCACACAGGGACGCCTCGAGAGGAAATTAGAAAGTCACTCGACCCTCAGAGAATCGACCCGAGGACATTCCCTATCATAAGGCCCGATAGGGTCATTCCTGATGGCAGGGCACAGTCCCCTCGGGTTCTTCTCCCGATGCTCGAACCAGACATGTTTCGAAAGGAATTCAGCCTCCGAGAAAACAAACCGCCACGATCTCCTGTTGACGATATCAGTAGGACGTGCAGGAAGTAATCGTCCAGGATAAGAAGGACTAAGGGAACATGCTAACGTGGGGCATGAGGAGGCCCGAGTCCGAAGAACAGGGGAAGTGGGAAAAATCACCTGAAAACCGCCCAAATCAGGATCCTATAAACACAAGGTCCGCTCAAAACATGTATCGATTTCTTACGTATCCTACCGTTACTCTGCTAAATTGATCACTCACACACGCACTTGAACACACCATTTTTATGATACTTCACGCCTGGAACACGGAAAATACCCTCTTGACCTAGGCAAGAGGGCAAACGACCCCCAAACCTTTCCTTGTTTTTGAGTTTCTAGGCAGCACGCGCGGCGGAATCGAGGCGGGAAAAAGTCCGTTAGCCGTCTAAAGCGGTAGATCCATTTTTCGGCGGCATCAACTTGGCGCCGTCTGTGGGAAACTCTAGTTTCTCTCAAAGTAGAAATTCAGTATGGTGGTCATCGAAAATGATCACACACCGCCTCCCAATGGCAATGGGCCGAACCCCACTGATCCTGCCACGATGTTTGCCGCGGTCATGCAAGAGATGCGGAGGATCGGCGCTGACGTGGGAATACTGATGGCGGAAAGAAACCAGAGGGGCAATAAACCCGGACAGAATAGGGGACGCGATGCTGGACGGGAAGATGGCTAGCGTGAGACAAATGGAGAGCATGATACCGAATCGGGGACCGTAGAACACAGCGACGGTGACCATACTCTGGTATCAATGCAAAGGAGAGCCCGAGCTGAGAGGAGGAGGCGCGCCGACCAACAACGCGCCGACCGACAAACGGCCAACTTGGAAAGAATGAGAGAGGAGATTCGCCAGCTTCAGAATCTCGCAAACCCGCCAGAAGATCCAATCCTCCCTCGAGCCTCGCCATTTTCACTCGAGGTGCTCGCGGCCCCATTGCCCGAGCACTTCCGATCTTTTGAGATGGGAAAACACGATGGTTCCGGACCTCCGGAGGACCACTTGGCCGCCTTTGAGGGAAACATGGCACTATACGAACTAAGCGACCCTGTCAAATGTTGACTCATTCGTGACTACTTTGACGAGAATAGCTCAACAATGGTTCACTCTGCTGCCACCTGGAGGGATCAGAAGCTTCCACGACCTCACCAGCCACTTCTTGAAGTACTTCTCGAGCAACCGAAGACGCCCTTCATCAGCAGTAAAGTTGTTAAACATAAAACAGGCTGACAGGGAAAGCTTAAGAGACAATCTCTGACATTTCAACCAAGTGAAAATGGAGGTCCCCAATATCGCACCGGAATTGCTTATCGGGGCATTTCACCACGGCCTGAAGGACGGGGATTTATTCAGATCGCTAGTGAAGAAATACCCAACCACAGTGGAGGAGCTGATAACTCGGGTGGAAAAGTACGTCCGGGTTTAAGAGTCGCAAGCCCGGGAGCCTAAGGACAGGAAACGCAATAGTCCTCCTCGAGAACGTCGAAAGAGCCCCCCGAGGAACCAAGACCGCAGAATATTCCCTCGAAGGGATGATCACCCTTACCCGATACCAACACTTCCTCGAGCAGACTATCCGAAGCTACGGGTGAACAAACTTCGGGCGTTGGAAATATGCGAGGAGAATAATTTCCTCTGCCGACCCCTTACACCGATGGCAACCCGAGGAGGCCAGTATCTGACACTTACTGCAATTATCACCACGAATACGGACATACCACGGAGGAATGTTTTCAACTAAATCGAGAGCTAGAGAAGCTAATTGCGACCACTCTCGAGGCTCGAGCTAAACTTGCTGGAGCGGACGGTTGCTTCGGGACCAAACCCAAATATCCCGGGGCGGGTAATCGGTTTAACACCCGACAGGACAATCCACCTCACAACCAGAGGGAAGCACGCGGGAGGACACCAGAAAAAGAGGACCGACGGGACCCGAGGCCAGGAGGAAGCGATACTCAAAGGAATCGAGACAATAGGGATGCAGGACGGCGGAGGTCACCAGAGAGAACCGCAGCAACAAATCAACATCATATCAGGAGGACCCACAGGAGGGGATTCCAATCGAGCAAGGAAAGCCGGAGTTCGCCAATTGGAGAGTTTCGAGATTAAGGCAGAAAGTAAACGGTCAGGACCCACCATCAGTTTTGGCCCCGAAGACTTCCATGGAGGCGACGATTCTCATGAAGACGCCCTGGTCATCCGAGCCGAAGTAGCCAATCATGATGTCGGGAGAGTCTTCGTTGATAATGGGAGTTCTATCAACATCATATATAAGAGGGCCCTCGACCAGATGGACTTGGGGGCGTACCCCATGGACAAAGTGGAAACGCCTCTGTTTGACTTCACCGGACACTGCATCGAGGCAGTGGGAATCCTACATCTACCACTCACCCTCGGGGGAGGGTGACACGATGAAAACACGGATCGCGCCATTCATGGTTATCAACGGGACGAGTCCATATAACATCATCCTAGGGAGGCCTGCCCTGACCTCTTTCATGGCCATCGCCTCACCAGAAGATAAAATTCCCCGTAAGAGACAAGGTAGGGGATGTTTTGGGAGATCATAAAATGGCTAGGAAATGCTACGTGGAAGAAGTTCGGGTAGAAATCAAGTCCTCCAAGACCCGAAGGGAAGACCACCCGCGGGGAAGAGAATCGCTGTACACCATCGGAACTACCAAAAAGAGGACAAGGAAGAAGAGACTGAGGAAGTGATGATTAACCCGCCGGAAGGAACAGTCAAAATTGCCAAGGATTTACCTCGAGACCTACGAGAGGACTTAATCAGATTACTAAAAAGGAACAGGACGCATTTGCGTGGACATCTAAGGACATGGTAGGCATCGATCGTGGGATAATTGAGCATAAGCTAAATGTCTCCCGAACCACCCGACCCGTTTTTCAAAAGAGGAGGCATCTCAACACAGGAAAGGATGCCGAGGCACGACGCCAAGTGGAAGAGCTGCTTGAAGCAGGCCACATCCGGGAAGTCCAATTTCCCACGTGGCTCTCGAACGTAGTCTTAGTCCCATAGACTTCGGTCAAGTGGCGCATGTGTGTGGACTTTCGAAACCTAAATGAAGCATGCCCGAAGGATTGCTATCCCTTACCTCGGATAGACCAGCTGGTAGACTCCACTTCGGGACACGAACTACTTTGCTTTCTCGACGCCTTTCAAAGATACAACCAGATCCTATTGGCCGAGGAAGATCAAGAGAAGACAAGTTTCATAAGTGCCGGGGGGACCTTCTGCTATACGGTCATGCCCTTTGGACTGAAGAACATCGGTGCTACTTACCAGAGGCTGATGGACAAGGTTTTCAAGGATCAGATCGGGAGGAACGTGGAAGTTTATGTGGATGACATCTTAATCAATTCCCCAGAACGGGGCTGCTTCTTAGCCGATGTTCGGGAGACGCTATCGACTGCGCAGAAGTACAACCTGAAGATGAACCCAAGTAAGTGCACCTTTGGAGTTAGCTCGGGAAAATTCCTGGGATATATGGTGACAAGGAGGGGGATCGAGGCCAACCCCGACAAGGTCAAGGCCTTGATGGATATGACCCCTCCCCGAAGTCTGAACGAGGTTCAAAGGCTGACAGAAAAGATAACGGCTCTTTCGCGGTTCATCTCTCGGTCTGCCGACCGCAGCTTACCGTTCTTCAAGGTGTTGCGTAAAGTCCAGAACTTTGAGTGGACAGCCGAGTGTGAAAAGGCATTTCAAGACTTGAAAGAATATTTGCAGGAGTTGCCAGTGCTTAATAAACCTCTGCCTGGGGAGGAATTGATAGTATACCTGGCAGCTTCGCCTCGGGCAATAAGCTCCGTGCTAGTTTGGGAAGAGGAAAGAGTACAGAAACTGATCTACTTCATGAGCCACATCTTGAAGGGCCCCGAGACAAGGTACACGAATTCCGAAAAACTACTGCTAGCCCTGCTTATCACTGCCAGGAAGTTGCGGCCCTATTTTCTGTCACACCCAGTCGTGGTATTGACCAACCACCCTATCGGGATGATAACCACTCGGCCAGATATCTCGAGAAGAGCAGTCAAGTGGTCAACAGAGCTGGGAGAGTATGACATCCAATTCAAGCCTCGGGCCGCAATCAAAGCACATGCATTAGCTGACTTTATGGTGGAAATGGTTGGAGATGGTCCCGAGGAGATATGGAAGATGTTTGTGGATGGCTCTTCCTGTAGCGCAGGGAACGGAGTCGGGATACTTCTCATATTGCCTTGGGGAGAGGAAACTAACTTGGCCATCAGGTTAGACTACAGGGCGTCAAATAACGAAACAAAGTATGAGGCGCTGCTCGCCGGACTTCGAGCAGCACGGAGGATGAGAGTCACACGCTTGACAGTGCACTAGGACTCTCAACTCGTGGTCCAACAGTTAGAAGGAAACTTCGCCATCAAAGGTAGAACTTACAGAAATACGTTAAGGCATTCGAGGAAATCAAGGGAAACTTCGAGGAACTCAAGATCGTCCTAATCTCCCGAGCCCAGAACGAGAAGGCAAACCAAATAGCTAAGTGGGCAAGTGCCATCGGCCCACTCGAGGAAAAAGGAAGGGTCCTAACCATTTGGCAGATCGATGATCAAAATATACCCGAACCGGATATGGCCCGAGAAGATTGGAGGTACGAAATCTACCATACCTCCGCCACAAACTCCTCCCAGAGGATAAAGCTCTGGCCCGAAAACTCATGCAGAGGGCCCAGAGGTTCACTTTGGTCGACACTACCTTGTTCAAAAGATCTTTAGCCGGACCTCTTTTGCGATGCACATCTAAGGAAGAGGGGGAATATGTCCTTCGGGAAATACATGAGGGGATTTGTGGAAGTCACATTGGGAGTCAGGCATTACTGAGGAAAGCACTCCTCGCGGGATTCTTCTGGTCAACAATGAAGGGAGACGCCATGAAAATAGTCCGAAGTTGTCTCAGTTGTCAGAAACACGCAAGCTTGCAAAGAATGCCCGCAGAAGCCATGAAGTCGGTGACATCCCCATGCCCCTTCGATCAATGGGGACTCGATATCGTCGGACCATTCTCCAGGAACGTCACTCAAAAGAAGTTTTTGCTGGTAGCAGTGAAATTATCGTGGAAAACGTCCGTGGAGGGCACGAAAACGAACTTGCCGACATCCCGCTCACACACTCGGAAGAAACTAAGGATTAGTTTGGTGGTAAGAGGGAAACTAAACATGCGGGTGATGGCGGCTACGGCCAGAAGCAAACTACAAGAATTAGGAAATATTTGGCCAGGGCAGATGCCTAAGGTTTCACAGAGGTCAAGAAGATAAAAAGGTACGGGGAACCTTAGCCCCATATCTATCTGATCGACAAAAAACGTCAAGAAGCCGGCAGGAGGAGAAGAGGCCACTTGCAGAGGACCAGGCAGCTGCACCTCATAATCCGAAGGAACCTTGGCCTTCCCAAGATATTCCCGAAGCAACTGGGGACTGAGGGTTGACACCTTTGTTCGGTACCACGGAAGATTTGCCTTCGAACAAGCCTCCTCAGCCTCGGCCGACCACTTCACCAAGCCCTTACGATAACTCTTATCCTCGCCATCGCCTTGAGGGATCGGCGACTTCACACCGGAAGCTGGGTCGGATGGAAGACCCGAGTCAAAGCGAAAGCTTGAAGAACTACCAAAGTTAAAGGGAACACGCTCTATTTTCGGGAAACAGGTAGCGACACGCTTACGTTTGGAAGAAGAGGACGAAGCCATAAGAATTATAGGAGCTAGAGGGTGCAAAAAACAACGCTATAAGGGAAAGGACCAGGAAACAACGTGACATGAAGATGCAAAAGAGCACATACTTATAGGCAGGACTTGGATTGCGCGAAAAGCCAGGAAATTTCAAAGATTCAGAGAAAGAACGACTAGGCGACTCCACGAGAATTTGACTTAGCCCCCTATATTATCGGAAAACTGGAGGGCAAACGGCTAGTTGGACCACTTAGTAATGCGACTCAGTCCACGAGATCCCCGGGGAAACCCGATCCCGAATTGGCCGTTGCTACATTCTTGGATATGGAGTTTTAGGAAAATCACACTTGAACCTAACTAAGCCTACGCTATTTTTAGAAAATGAAGGAAGGACATTACTAAACCTACAGGAGATCGGGAATTACACCCGAGGAAACGATATTATCCTCGGGCTAAAATCGGTTGACGCGCGTAAAGTTAACAAGCAGACAGAGGAAAACATCACCACATATGCGTGAAAAGAAGAAACAATTCAAGAAAGAGAAAGGCGCCCGAAGGCCATGCATTTAGAAATTATGCCCCGAGGGGCTAGGTTTGTACAGACAAAATATAATAGGGTTCGGTAAGTCATCCCAAAGACAAAAAAGAGGAAAAAAGGAAAAGAAAACATCTAAACGGCCGAACCGGCCTGATCTTCACCCCCGGCAACATCCCCGGGTCTTCCAGTGTCATCCTCCACCTCGACCTCGACCCCAACCTCCTCATCTTGCTCCTCACGAGCCTCTTCATCGATCGACCCACCATGAACCTCGACCTCCTCGACATTCCCATGAGCTTCATCCCCGGAGGCGCCCCGCATCTCCTCAAAGGAGGGTTCTGCCGCAATCTCAGCAGCAGTTGGCACTATTTGCGTCCTCGAGGGACCGCTTCCGTCTCGGGGTTCGGGCAGATAACCCCCTGAGGGACTCTCCCTCAGGGTCCTGATGGTGTTTAGAAACCGGAAGGGATGATTCACTTGGCTATACCCGTTTGCCCGAAGCTCAGAGATACAACCGTAGAAGCCCCACTTAAAGAAGGTCTTCATATCATTTAGGTGGGTACGTTTGGGAACGTAATCCCTCTCCAGTTCCTTCTCCCACTCCTTCCGCTCCTCGACCCGAGCCACCTCCGACTTGGAAAGCTGGCGCTGCAATTCGGCAGCCTCCTCCTTTAGTTTTTCCTCCCGCTTTTTGGCATCTCGCTTCATCTCCTCAATCTTCTCCCGGAGGTCATTCTCCGTTTGGGATAATGCGGCGTTGCGATCGGAGAGATAGGAGAGGCGCTTCGAGGACTCAGCGGCGAGGGAGAGGTTCTGGGAAAAGAATACACAAGGGAAATGTAGAATATCATTTGTAATTGTGCTTGATTTCATTAGTTGTCCTTGTAATTTGGGGCGTTTTGTATAGTAGTCCTTAGATTAGGACTAGTTTGATATTTATACCAAGTTTGTTTGGTATAAATACATGTAAATCAATTGAGCTTAATAGAGAAAGTTTTTAGAATTGATCCGAAGGGCTTGCAATTCGATTTCTAGAGAGAGAAACAACAGTAACTTTCTCACTCTACTCAAATTCTTTCTCTTGTTCTTCATTTGAGTTTTTCGATCGAATTCAATTGTTTATCTAAACGATCGAATTACTATGAATTCTAACCTAGGATCGTAGAGTTGTTAATCGTAGGACCTAACAATTGGTATCAGAGCAGATTCGTTCTGTTTTGAATCGAAAATTGTTAGAATTAGATCGAAAATCATTTTCTAGATACTGTTTATCGAAGAACAGGTTTGGCGCGAAAACCTTTTTCGATCCAATAGCTTAATTCAGTGCTTAATTGACCTGAATTTGGTGTTTCTGTGCTTGTTTAAGTGTTAGATCATCACTGCGATCAGTTCTGTAGCAGTTTGAACTTCGATTTTTAGGATTGAATTGCTTCTGCGTGTTACTGTTTGCGAAGAACATGAAGAACACGTTCTGATTTTGATCAAATTCGATATATTTTGCTTCATAACGTGTTTAATTGCTTGCTCGTGCGTGATTAGTACTTGATTGCGAGCAATTACCTCAAATTTCACTATTTGATTCTTTGTTTTTGCTCGAATTTGTGTTAATCGTATTCTGTGAATTTTTCTCGATTGCTCAAATTTTTCTCGCTAAGTTTTGGGATCGGATTAGTTTCTCGATCGATAAACTTAGCGCGAGAATTTTTCTCGGTCAGAATACGAAGTCAGCGCTAGAATCGTCATCAGCATAAACGATTTTAGTTAGAAATATTTCTCGAGCATTATACAGCGAAAAACTTTTTCGAGAGAGACTTATTTTGACTTTGCATGCGTAAAAACTTTCACTCGAAAAACTTTTTCAGTCAAACCTTTTAACATTTGACCAGGCGAAAATCATTTACACGCGAGAAAATTTTGTCAACAGATTTATTTTGACTTGTCGAGAAACTTACTAACGCACTGTTTCTTTACGATCGAAATAAATTCACGATCAAGAAATTTTTCTCGACCGAATGATTTTGAGCAATTTATCTCGCTCGTAAAATATCACGCTGACAAAATTTCTCACACGAGAACAGTACTCAGTACATTCTATCTCGACGGAATTAATTTCGATCAAACTTTAAAGATTGAATCGAAAATAATCGTCGATCTAATTTTCGAATCAAACGCTACTAACGAAGTTTGTCACTTGTGAAGCATATTACATCATCTTCAACCTTCAAAACAATTAACGAAGATCCTTCAACAACTCGACTACAATACAAACATGGATGCATACTCACTCGGAAATGACAACCGTCCACCGTCTTGCAAAGAGGCGAATACCCAGTGTGGAGAAGCCGCTTTCTGAATTTCATCGCTCTAAAGGATCAAGCCGAAAATCTACTGAAGTCACTTGAAGAGGGACCGGCACAGTTCTGGGTTCATGTACCCGGGGACGAAACAGCTACTCCAGCAATTCCAGCTTCTAGGCGACTAAAGGAGCCTAGAGAATACTCTCTGGAGGAAAGAGCTCGAGCTAAGGCTGATCTAGTAGCCATGAATACCCTTATGCAGGGCATCCCCAACGATATATACAGACAAATCGACAGCCTTACATCGGCCAAAGGGATGTGGGATGAGCTGCATAGGATGATGCAAAGGACGGAAGTTGGCATAAAGGCCAAAAAGGCGAACATTCTCACTGCTTACGACTCATTCAAAGCAAAACCGGAGGAGAGTCTAAACGAGATCTACCAACGATACCTCACTCTTCTCAATGAAATGAGGAAGATAGAAATAACGAAGACAAACATGGAGACAAACATAAGATTTCTATCTTCTCTGCCCACGGAATGGAAGAAAATATCCACTCAAATACGACAAAATAAAGATCTAGAGGAGTTGGATGTCCATGCCGTGTTCGATAATCTCGCTCAGCATGAGGAGGATATCCGCGAGATTACCAAAGAGCAGAAAGGCAAACAAACCGATGACACGGTTGCCTTAGTCTCGGAGAAGAGGAGCACAAGATCAAGAAAGGAAAAGATCGTTAGGCCACCTTCATCATCAGAGTCGGAATATGAATCGGACTCCGACATCGAGCCGAACATGAAAGCCCTTGGAAAACAGTTAGCTCTCATTGGACAAATGATGAGCAAGAAGTACTTCAAGAAGAAGTCTTCAACCTCAGCCAATAGACTTCGGACTACAAGCTCCAAGAACAAAGAACGTGCTCCGGAGAGTTCCGAGGTCAAGAATCCCAAAGAGACTAACAAATGCTTTAACTGTGGCAAAGCAGGTCACTTCGCCAGAGAGTGCACTCTCCCGAAGAAAAGAGATGCAAACTACTACTCCAGGAAGCTTCAATTGACAAAACAGAAAGAAGCTGGAGTAGCTCTCATGGCCGAACAGGACCAATGGCTCGAGGACACGTTTAAATTACTACTCTTAGAAATTTTACTGAATCGTCTTATGAAAATACTTTCGATTCATCCATTAGACAAGGTCCACATGGTCTAGAAATCCCCTTTGACTACAAAGAACTAAATGAAAGGGACAAAAATAGGAAAGACACTCTAACACCTGTCTGCAATTTAGTTCAAATTCTACCTCCTGACTCTCGAACACACCACGAGGAAGTTTAAACCATTAATTATAAAAATTCTCTCTACAAACCCCCTATCATAAAACAGATAGAGGAGTCACAGGCAAAGTTAGAAAAAGAACGAGAGAATTTCGAAGCTGAAAAGAAAAAATTCTTTAAGAAGATGGAAAATCTCAAGGCTTCCTCGTCCGCCCAAACTACATCTCACGGTATTACAAAAAGCGTGAAAAATGAAAAATCGCCTTTGAAAGATAAATATTGTAAAAATAATTCTGTTAAAAGTGCTATGACTAATTTCACTTTACCTACGTCTACAGGGAGCGTAGCGTCAGCACTAAAAACAAAGGCGAGAGTGTCTAGCACTAAGATAAAGAAGGAGCCATTAGATTTAAATGTTTCTGAGCATGCTACTCCTTCTGTTACAATAAAAGACACTCGTAGAAATAAAAGAGCTATTTCCACTTTTAAGATAGTTGCTTCTACTTATTAACTTCAGTCGATCACCTTTAGAAGCACCAACTTCGAAATAGGCTCTACGTCAAAGATTAATCATTCTGAAACAAATGCCACTAGGAAGACACGTAGGAAACAAGATCCAGCCATAAAGAAAGCTTACGGCGCCGTACATGAATGTACTCACCTAAGGTATCCCGTAGAAATTAAATCCCCCATGCACCTTAGGAGACTATCACAAGAAAAGATCTTTTCCTCAGTCAAACCCTCCAAAGCATTTGTACGTGCTGAAATTAACCTTCCCTGTAAGGTTCAACCCAAATGGGTTCCTAATTCTCCGCCTAGGACGACAAAAGCCAAAAGGGCCAAGTCTCCTATAGAGGCAAAACTCAAACCCACTTTTTCAAAAGTGCAATGGGTTATTAAGACTCTTCCAAAAATAGATTTAGGAGTTATGTCTGAACCCAAGACTAAATCTGCTAATCCGAGAGGACCCATGTTTAAGTGGGTACCTAAAGCTCTCTAAATTGTTTTTGCAGATCCATCATGTGTGGTACCTCGACTCTCGTTGCTCCACACACATGACTGGTAATCAAGAGCTGCTGAGCAACTACAAAGACCGACCTAACGGCAAAGTTAGATTTGGGAACAACGATTCAGCCCCGTATCTAGGACTTGGGGATATCATTCTGAAGAATCTGATGCTGATCCCTCTGGTAAATCGGTCGACATCACACTGTATCGCAGTATTATTGGATCTCTTCTCTACCTCACTTCAAGCCGATCCCAAAGAATCCCATATGCTCGCGGTCAAAAGAATTTTACGCTACCTTAAGGGCACCTCTACCCTTGGCCTATGGTATCCAAAGGGTACGAATTTTAAACTTATCGGCTACACTGACGCTGACTATGCAGGTTGCCGAATGGACAGGAAAAGCACGTCCGGTGGCGCTCAATTTTTAGGCGAAAAGCTGGTTTGCTGGTCATCCAAAAAGCAGAACTGTGTGTCCACTTCGACGGCCGAAGCAGAATACGTAGCTGCCGCCACCTGTTGCTCGCAGATGCTGTGGATGCGGACACAGCTTCGCGACTATGGGTACAATCTAAACAATATACCCATATATAGTGATAGTCAGAGTGCAATTGCCATAACTTGCAATCCTGTTCATCATTCACGCACAAAACACATAGACATTAGATATCATTTTATCAAAGATCACGTAGAAAAAGGCACGATAGAGATATACTTTGTGAATACGGAATTTCAACTAGCCGACATTTTCACCAAGGCCTTGGATGAGAAACGATTTCAATTCCTTGTCGTAAAATTAGGCATGTTGAATCTTCCGTAATATGTGCATTACCTGATCTTCTGTGCTATCACATGCTCTATTCTGTGTTTTCTATGCTTATTTGTCCTTATCTTGCGTGATAAAAATAATATAAAAAAAATAAAAAAAAATAATAATAATAATATATTTCTATATATAATATAGAGGGGTATGACGAAATCCTTTAGGATGCTTCGATCTAAAGTCACTTAGAATTTTATCACGACATGCGATCGATTTAATTGCTTAAAATTTGTCAGTCTAAGTCGCATTCTTGTGCCTAAAGGTCATTTGATTGTTCCACTAGACACAAAGTCACTCTACATGCGTGAGGATTCAAGCCTTGTTCCTTTTTCCTTTCTTTGGATATACTTCTCGAGTGAGTCGCACATAAATTACTTGTCTTACCTAGTGATTCTTGGTGTCATACTCATCTTGCGTTAGATCGTCAGGAAAATGATAAGGGGTTTAGGATATTCCTCATACGGCCTCATATAAATTCCCCCACGTTAGCCCTTAGTCATCCACTTTGAGCCTCCTCCGATGTCCTTTTCTTCATTTGAAACCCATTCCCAGCCTTCAACCGAACTCTATACTCTTCGAATGGTTGTTCAAACGAGAAAATGAGGGGGAGATAACAAAAGAAAAAGTAAGATGATGACAAAAGAAGGCATTGCTCAACGCACAAAAATCAGACCAAAGGAACCGGCCTTCCGACTACCTTGTAGAAAGTGGCATGGTTCCTGCTGTGAACTTCTCCAGATAATCTCGTATGCTCGTCAGAACGGCTGGAAGAGGAGTACCACGAAGTGAACTTCTCCAACGATAATCCGGTCTAATATCGGGAAACGAGAAGAGGAGTGCAGCCTCGGGTACGAATTCCATAACCAAGAACTTCTCCAATTTGATAATCTCTGAAACCCCTATAGGGATTAAGAGAAGAGGAGCTCGGTATCGGCCCGAGAACCAACAAAAAGAACTTCGCCTACGATAATCTCCTAAAGCCTCATGGAGAAGCGGAGCTTCAGCTTGAGCATAATATAAAAAGGGATAGTTCTTAAAAGAAAAGGAGGGAGAAATGATTGAAAAGAAGAAAGACGCCGAAAAAAAAAGAGACGGACGTAGAATTGGAAGACGATGAAGAAATAAGCTCACTTTGCTTTAAATTCCTTCCGTTCTAAGTCCTAGCAAAATTATAACCCTTACAACTCTTTGATTCCACAAAGACGGTCTCTCGCTTAGGTGAAATGATTAAAAATGCCTCGATCACAGGTAAATTGACTAAAAATTGCTTGTTTTGACTTGAGTGATAAAAATATAAAAATCCCAAGATAGCTAATTGAGAGCAAGAGCGAACCTAGTGAGAGTTGTCGAAATGGACCAGTCTATGGACTTAGGACTTCAGTTTGACGACATGACTTGACGGCATTTTCTTCTTTGTCTCGTAAAATTTTAGGCGTGACGATTGATCGAAGCAAAATAATCTGACCCCATAAATGAAAATATATATATATATACATATATATAATAATAAATAAATAATAAATAATAAAATTTGTACATTTTGACATGAAATGCTATGTTTCATATGCGTTGAATTGAATAAATGCGAATTTCTTTAGTGTTTCGCACATTTTAAATGCAATGTTAGATTGCATTGGTACTGAATTGTTTAAATGCGATAAATTTTTCATTGCTTCTACCCTCACACAATATTTTAAAGTACATGTTGTCGGGGACCATGTATACATGCTTACTTGGTAAATTTGTAAACTCGTGGCTTGAATTGATTTCATATGCTTGCATAATTAGTCAATTCTTGTGCATCATTTGAGGGGGAGCAAGTATAAGACTTGTAGATTAGCTCCAAATATTTTTGACGTTTTTGTTCTCTGAGTATTTCAGATCCTTCAAAATTAAGGAGCGAGACGTCGACACTACAAAGAGAGGAGCTAGACACAAGACCAAATATTTCAAAGATAAAATTGCCAAAAAAATAAGTGTTGATTAACTCCATTATGACTAACGCTTTTTTAAATTTCTGCCAGGGGAGCTAGACGTTACTACACAGAAAATACAGGGAGTTAATTGCATTTATTTTAATTACTAAGGGGGAGCCTTAGAAAGGGGTTTTATTTTGAAATAGGGGTCAATCTGAAAATTTTAGAAGTACCAACTATCGAGAAACTAGATAGAAGACTTAATTCACGATCATAAATTTCTCGATCGTAAACAGTGTTGGAAACAATTTTGATTGGCCGCGATAATTTGCGATCGAAATATTTGAATTGAGAGGAAATTTTCAAATCAAAAATTTCTCGAGCGCAAATAGTAATGGGCCTGATCCATTCAATCGCAAAACGTCCAATCGCAAACCCAACATTGACTTAATGCTAGTTAATAAAAGTTTAACTTTTGTCAGTCGAAAAACTTTTTCTCACGCAACCCTAATCACAAAAAATCTTTCTAGCGATAAACTTTCACAGACAGCTTTAAATTCTCAAAATCTTTCGATTTTCAACACCAAACTGTCTGTTTAAGGTAGAATGAGATTCTTTTGACATTTGCGTATGATTTACCTTCATTAGCATCTGCATTTTGAAGTTTTTCGCATGTTTAGACTTAGATTTTCGACTGTTCTTCAAAACTGAGAAATCGTATACTGTTTTATAGTGATTTAGGCTTGATTTTGAACTTTATCTTAGTTTAATGCCTGCACTTAAGATAGTTTCGATATTCTCTATGAATCTGGTAGAATGAATCATCGGAAAATCTGCATCTTCGACTGTAATTTGAGTTTTGATGAAACTGGGTATTTGAATGTTTAAAGCCATCGAAGAACTTTGTCGATAGCAAACAGTCTTAATTGAATTCTGATTTAATTGAGATACTGTTTGTGTCGAATTAGTTTTTCGATCGGTAAAATTCTGATTTAGTCGCTAAGATAGAAGATTTTGACCGAAAAAATTACTTACCATCGAGAAATCTAATTAGGATTTTTGTGAGCGAAAAACTTAAGCACTGATTAGACAATTTAGATGCAAATTTTATCGAGCGTAAAACTTATTATCGCAAAATAGAATTTTCGATTTACTTTCAATTTGGTCACAAAAAATTTAGCAGCGAAAAATTAATTTTTCAACACTTAATTTTTCGATCGTAAAATTCGCCGCTTAGGACCTAATTGATCGGAAAATTTCTCGACGCTTGACTTAGTCTTTCGTTGACTAATTTCTCGATAAAATTATATCGCAGCGAAAAAAAAATTCTACTTTCAATCGAAAATCAAATACCGCTAGACAAATTTCAAATCGAGAATTTTATTCAATCGAAGAAAATTTCTCGATAGTAAATTTACCCGAGACGTAATTTCTCGATCGTACATTTACACGGAATTTTTCACGATCGTAAAATTGATCGACTACAGTCACGCTTTCAACTTCAACACTTAGGAAATTTTTCCAAGTCTTTTACACTGTAGCTAACAATAGCGGATAAAATTCTTCGATCGCAAAATTTAGACAGAATTCATTCAATTGAAATCAATATATAGAAAATCAAATTGCAATTCAATTTTCTCGACCGAAAATTTTCTCGGCATGAACAGTGACTTACTGATTTAATACTTAGCAAAATTTCGAACTATTTCACGCGATTTATACTTCATTCGAAATTACATTCATGCCATCGCGATTTTTGAAATTGAACTTACACTATGCATTTGATATGATTTCGATTCAAAATTCATCGATCATGCTAGTACTTGCGATATTAAAAAAGATTGATGAAATTTATGCATATTTCGACTGAAAATAAAATTGAACTAATAAACTTTTATATATCTTATTTTTCAGATGGATCGCTATCCAAGATATAATCACATATACGACCACAACCTGTATCTGAAGGTCCAGGATACAAATTTTCAGCTCGATCTGAGCACCTTTCGATGCCCGGACGAGATTATTGTCTCTATCCTGGCATATGGACGTTAACTGCTTCGTGTATGCATCTCCACGGCCGTGACAACATAGAACCTGAGGAAAACAACGTCTCTGCCCGTGTTCACGTCTTTGGTAGCCACCATTCACAGCCGTGAAGCGTTCGCGGCTTAGAAAATGGCTTTATGCCCGCCTTCACGGCCTTTAGCACCTCCTTTCACGGCCATAAAGCACCCTTCACGGCCTGGTTGATCAATGTCCACGGACGTGACACAATCGGGCAAGAAAATGGCTCCCTGGTGCGTGTCACGGCCGTGACGAATTTTCTGCAAAACAGCAGCACATTCAGAAATTCATATCTCCGAATCTAGACCTCGGATTGCAAATCCCTTTGGATAGAATCAAGACTCAAGTTCTCTATCTATGGTTAAAATTTCAGGTCCATCGGACGTCGTTTACCCGTGATCATTGAGAAATAAAAACTATCGCAAACTGCCGTAAAACGTTTGATTTTGTTGTGAAACCATATGATAGCACAAAAATAATCAAAACGACTTCACTTATCATGCAAACTACTTAAATATAACAAATATAAACGTAAGAAAATACGTTTATCACCTGTGAACTATTTGAAAATCCGTATGCTATTTTCAGAAATCCAAGAACTTTAAATGTGTTTATCTGGTTCAATTTCTGTGCTCTATCATAGTTTAGGTATTTTCGATCATTTAGGAGTATATATTTTCGATTATCTGCATTTTAGAGTTCGATTGAAGTTTCGACTAAACTGGGTTTTTAAATGTATGAAGTCGTCGAAGAACTTTCTCGATCGCAAACAGTGTCAATTGAATTTAGATTTGATTGAGATAATGTTTGCATCGTAAAAGATTTTCGATCACTAAATTTTGACTTTGTCGATTAAGATAGATAACGTACATCGAAAAAGTACTTACCATCGAGAAATCTAATTAGAATTTTATGCGAGCGAAAAATTAACGAGTGGAATAGATAAAATAGTAGCAATTAAATTTCGAGCGCAAAACTTAACATCGAAAACACTTTCGATTTCAAATGTTTCTTTTTCGGTCATAAATTTTAGCGGCGACACAATTAATTTTTCGATGATAAAATTTTTTGATCTTAAAATTACACAGCGATGATTTTGATCGATCGAAAATTTTCTCGGCCATTAACCTAGTTTTTCGTTGTCAATTTTCTCGATCGTAAAATTTCGCAGCGAAAACCAATTTTAAAATCGAAAAACTTTCTCGCTCGATAACTTTCACGACGAAAATTTTATTCACACACGAAAAATTTCTCAATCGTAAGTTTACACGTAAATCAATTTTCAAGATCGTAAACTTACACAGTAATTTTTCTCGATCATAAAATTTCTCGGCTACAGTACTACGTCTATTGATCAAACACTTTGGAAAATTTCTCAAAGTCCTTTACACTGTAGCAAACTTAACGAATAAATTTTCGATTGCAAAATCACGCGGAGACTTTAAACAGAAATTAGCATATAGGAAATTAAAATTGAGATTTTAATTCTCGAGCGAACATTTTAACGGGGTCAACAGTGGTTCGCGCTAAACACTTAGAAATTTTTTGATTACATTCTTTTATGCTTTATTTGGAACTTTCGAAAAATTCCTTAAATATCATTGCATATCTTCACATCAGTATAATCTATGTGCCAAATTAAATTTTCCATATCTATCAAACATGAAATTAATTATTGATTGATATCTTATATTTCGACTCCAATTTAAAATTGAACTAATATATTTTCTTATTTTTCAGGTGGATCGTTACCCTCAGTTCAATCACATCTACGATCACAATTTGTACCTCACACTTGTACAGAAAATGGAAAAGGCTACGGCACTATGGGACAACAGACGCCTATAGTCAACGATTTTGATTTCGGGCGACTGTTTTCCGAGTAACAGTCGCCAATTCGTTGCTCTTTTTTTTTTTGACATTCGGCGGCTGTTGTCACCATAACAGTCGCCCATGATGTTATTCTCATTTTTTTTAATTCGACAATTGGCGACTGTTGCTAGCCCAACAGTCGCCAATTCGTTCCTCATTTTTATATTTTTTTATTATTTCAGCATTTGGCGACGGTTGGTGCGTCAACAGTCGCCCATGACGTTATTTTAATTTTTATTTTTTTTAATTTCGACATTTGGCAACTTTGCACTCTCAACAGTCGCCCATAATGTTTTCGTTATTATTTTTTTAATATATACGACATTTGACGACTGTTGTTCTTTGTAACAGTCGCCCATGGTCATTTTAATTTTTTTTTTATTATTTGAGCATCATTAGCGACTGTTACATTGCACAACAGTCGCCGATGCTTTTAAATACTGATCGAACACACTCACACACGCACAAAGACGCCCGCACAGATCGAACGCAGCACACACACATCGAACACGCGTTCAAGCCGCCGTGCCTTGCCGTCCTTCCGCCGCCCCGCCCGTCGCAGCCGCGCCCCACCACTTGCATAGTCGCCACGCCTCGCAGCCCAACGTTCTCAGCTTGTCTCCCGCCACCCCTCGCAGCCCAGCTGCCACCACTTTCATCGTGCCCTCGCCGTCGCTGCCCACCTGCCTCGCTGTCGCCGCCACCCCCCTCACCACCCGCCTCGCAGCCGCGCCGTGCCCTACCACTCGCTGTCGCCGCCCCAACCCTCGCAGCCGCAACCGGCAGCCCTCGCCGCCCCGCCCCGCCCTTCTCAGCTGCAGCCGCTGGCCCAAATTAAAAGGTAGTATATTTTTTTCTAACCCTAATTTATTTAATTTGGGGAATTTAGGTTTGCTTTCGATTTCGGTTTCATATTGTGATTTAAGGTTCTATTAACGTCCTATACTATGTTAGAAATCATAATTGTTAAAAAAGAAAAGAAATTGAGACCCGACCCGATGGGTTCGATTGCTGGTACCCGAGATTTTTGTGCTTGGATAGGTATTTTTGTGCTTCGTATTTGTTTGAAATTGCCTATGATTTGCAGCTTTATTGTTTTCGTCAAGCTTAGATATGTTCAAGGTTTGCTCATTTGGAGGAAACCTTGAATGGTCCCCTGGGACCGTTCTTAGACGTTCACTATCGCTTTACGATGTAAATTTATTTGTTATCTAACTTAGGTGGTTGGGATGGATCCGGTTTGGATGTCTAGTAAGCGAACAATGGCCGAATATTTGAATGGTGTAAAAGAATTCATGAATTGTGCGGAGCAAAATCGTGGAAAAAAGAGGCAATCCAAGATTTCATGTCCTTGTCGTAATTGTATTAACACAAAGTGGTGGAATAGTGAGATTGTTAGGGATCATCTGATAGTCTCGGGTTTTAAACCTTGTTATACAAATTGGATATTGCACGGTGAGTCTGTAGCTGGTCGGGTGGATGAAGGATCTAGTACAAGAGTGCAAGCCGAGGCAGATGTAGATGTTTTAGCTGATAGGTATTCATCTGATAATGATCGCCCTCCCATATTTGACAGTCTAGTTAGGGACAATAGTATCCCTTTGTACAACGGGTGTTCTAAATACACAAAATTGTCTGCTGTGTTCAAATTGTTGAACATTAAGGCTAAATTTGGGATTTCGGATAAATGTTTCTCAACACTCTTAGAAACACTTGCCGATATGCTTCCCGATGGGAATGAACTTCCGGTGTCAACTTACGAGGCAAAGAAGTTGTTATGCCCTTTGAACTTGCAGTACGAAATAATACATGCGTGTCCCAACGACTGCGTGCTATATAGAGGCGAGTATGAATCGGCTGATAAATGTCCGACGTGTGACACTTTGCGTTACAAACGAAAGGATGAAATCGATGGGGCTCCTGCTAAGGTTTTGTGGTATTTGCTGATAATACCTAGATTTAAGCGAATGTTCTCCAACGCCAATGATGCTAAAATGCTTAGATGGCATGATGAGGAAAGCAAAAAGGACGGAAAATTGAGACATCCGGCAGATTCTCATCAATGAAGGAACATTGATTCGTTGTTTCCGATATTTGGAAATGAAGTACGGAATTTAAGGCTTGGGCTTTGTACCGATGGGATAAACCCGTTCGGGGATTTGAGCAGCCGTCACAGTACTTGGCCGGTGCTGCTTTGTATATACAACCTCCCTCCCTGGCTTTCGATGCTATATGCAACAAAGTTCTTGATCCCGAGGTGCTAGATGAGTTGCAGGCTGATGTGGTAGTGACATTGTGTCGGTTCGAGATGTTCTTTCCTCCTTCATTTTTCGATATTATGGTGCATCTCGTCGTTCATTTAGTTCGAGAAATCAAGACATGTGGACCGGTCTACATGAGATACATGTATCCTTTTGAACGATATATGAAGATTCTCAAAGGATATGTTCGAAATCGATATCGACCTGAAGGTAGCATGGTTGAAGGGTACACAACAGAGGAGTGCGTTGAGTTTTTCACTTTCTACTTGGCAAATGCTCAATCGATAGGGTTGCCGACTTCTCGCCACGAATGACGAGTAGGAGGAAAGCCATTGTCGAAACCACAATTCATTACGGTATCAAGAGATTTATGGGAGTCAGCACAGTTTTTCGTCTTACGGCATATTCCTGACGTGCATCCTTTCATGGAGGAACACATGGCTTCATTACGACTAGAATATCCTAATAGAAGTGAAATCTAGTACATAAAGGAGCACAACCGATCTTTTCTAGGTTGGTTCAGAATGAGGACGATCTCCGCAGAAAATGGTTCAGATTGCAGTCAAATGATTAAGTGGCTTGCTTGGGGACCCGAATGGAATGTCGCAACATACGAAGGGTACGACATTACTGGGTATACTTTCTACACGAAGAAGCGAGACGATAAAAGTGCGTTGCAGAATAGTGGGGTCACATTAGTTGCATTGTCAAGAGAAGTTTCTCGTGGGAAAGATGCCCAAGTGTCGAGTAATGCAAGTACGTACTATGGGTTTATCGAAGAAATCTGGGAACTTGTCTATAAAAACAATGTGAAATTTGTTTTTCTTCGATGTAAATGGGTTGATAATAGACGAGGCATTCGAATAGATCCCGAATTGGGATTTACGATGGTTGATTTGCAAAAATTGGGCTACGGGGACGATCCTTTCATTATGGCAACGCAAGCTAAACAAGTATTCGACGTACAAGATCCGGCTAATATTGGATGGCATGTTGTCCTTCAAGGGAAGAAGAGTATTGTTGGTATTGTTGATGCGGACAATGAAAGGGAATTGACGAGAGCGATGAAACGTTTCCGTTTCCGTTTTCATAGATATATCGATCCGGACCACAACGAAGGAATGTATTGTTGAAAAATGTATGTGAAATCTTTTAATTGTGTCCCCTTTTCTACGAATTCGACTGAATTTTGTTGAAATTAACTAGATTATTTTTTTTGTGATTATTTTTTTTGAGGGTACATATTGCTTACGACGAGATGTCTTCAGAGCGTCCTACGTCTTCCTCGACTGGTAACGAGTCGATTGAGTCGGTTAAGCGTACGAGAGGTGCATATAACAGCAAGGGCTTGAGAAGACGATTAAATCCGGAGTCCGAGGAGTGTATTCTCCAATTCGATGAGAAGGGTAATGTTATTGGCCCTGACCAAGATGCGAGGGCGAAGTTTAGCAGCTACATTTGTTGTGTGGCAAGGGCGCAGGTGGAGGACTTCATCACAGATTGGCGCCAGATCAACCCCGGGCTCAAGGAGGCGCTTTGGCAAGATATTAAGGTGATTTAATTGGTATAATTAATGTACTAGAAAATATTAATTTTGTATTTATTATTCGACAGACTACGTGGAAGATGCCAGACAATCCGACTATCATGGGGAAGGTCCTTAAGAAAGCTGGATCCTTACAAAAAAACTGGAAGCACAAGTACAGTGCGAAGAAAAAGAAAAAGAGTCCGAGTGTGGCGAGCGAATACGAACACATCTCCCAAGAAGGATTGGCCGCGTGGAGGAACATGAGGGAGACCTCTGAATTTCAGGGAATAATATTGATTTTATTCCGTTTTTACTAAGAACGATCTAAATTTGTGCTTATGCATATTGCAGGAAATTAGTGAGAAGGCTAGACAAAGTCAATCTTACAATATGTATCCTCACCATCTCGACACGTGGGGTATAGAGGCCACATGGCCAATTGGGAAAAAGAGGACCCGATTGCGAACCTCGCTAATTTTCCCACGAACTTGATAGTGCCGTTGAAAGAGGGAACTATACGAGGCGCAAACTTCATTCGGAGTCGAACCGTAAGAACGGAAGATGGGTCGTTCATATTTCCGTATGACGCGAGCCGAGAACTAGCCGAGAAACTAGTAAGTTTTACACTCTAATTCTATTTCTGCATAGATTTGACAAATTAATCATGTTTAACTAATAAACTATAGAAATTGACAGGCACGGGTGAACGAAGAAGAGAGTCGAGGTGAATTTGTCCCTACGAGGCAACACGACGCGTTGACGAAGGCTTTGGGAAAGCCTGATCGCAGCGGGCATCCTAGGGATTTCCCTTCCCACTACTCAATTTGAGATGTGTTCGGCAACCCTACCGACGGCTAGAGGGATTCTTGTAGCTTTCCGTCGATGGACAAGTTGAGGGCCGAGATGGAGATTAAATTGATAGAGGAGGTGGAGGCCGAGGTGGAGGCCAGATTGAGAGAGGAGGTGAGGACCAAGGTAAGGGCCGAGGTGAGGGCCGAGATGAGTGCGATATTCTCTCAAATGGGGATCGCTATGCCGAACACGAACCAGGAACATAATTCCAATACCGGCTCCAACACCCTAGCTCATACTGTCCGAAGTTCTTTGGATCGGCCTCACTCGATCCATTTCCCTCGTCCAATCGCGTTTCGGTAAAACTTATATGTTTTAACGTTTATTGACGTATCGGATTTATTTTATATTAATATTTTATTTATTTGAAATCGTATACTATCTCAAGGTCCGACTAGCGATTCGTAAAATCCGCGGGGCCTTAAAAGTCGTCGCTCTTGGGACAGTCGTGGAGGGACGTGATAGTGTTCATCATGTCCTAGTGTCCAAATCGAACGTCGTAGTCACGGTCGATCTCATAGCTCACGGACGGGAGGGGGAATATCTTCCCGTACATACCTCGGAGCTTTTGACGTTAGGAGATGCACTGGGCAGCTTCGTACAGTGGCCCCACGATTTGACATTGTCGTCAAATACGGTATGTAAATAAGTATGTAAAATTGAACAATAAAATAAATTAATTTGTATTTTCCTATGTAGGCATTTCCTATGCCGACATTAGGGAATTCTTCATTGGAGTCTAGAATTGTTCGGCGCAACGACTGCGATATCACATGTCTAGGCAAGTATTGTCGACATGTATTCGATGTCATCTCCTCTCGGATTGATCGTTCATTTTTATTCTCTATGAGAGATGTTTACTACAATCCGGGAGGAGAGTCGTTAGATGTCGGCATCGACATCACCGATATTGAGAACTTATTTACGGGCGAGAGTTTGGATGCCAGCGTCATCCAACTTTTCTTGAGGTAGGTTCATTTGTTTTATGTTTAAATTCAACGTTAAATTTTATTGACTATCGTCCATTGTAGGTATCTTCGTTTGGAATTGGCGCCGGAAATTGCGTGCTTCAACCCTAATCGGTTAAGCTTGATGATAAATGACCCATCGAAAGTTGAATATATGACTACAGTTTTTTAAAATTCGTATGACTCATCGACGTACTTCTTCGCGCCTCACTGTGAAGGGTAAGTATAAGATTTGCTTTATGTTTTTATATATAAAGTTTTTATTTTACATAGTATTTTTCGTTGTATTTATAGTGATCATTGGATACTGTTGGTCATCCATTATGCCGCGAACACTGTATATATTTTCGATTCGTTGGCACCCAAGGGGGGATCAGAAAAATTGGAATTCGTGATCACGTGAAAAAGTAAGTGCAACATAAAAAGCAGCATGGTATATTTTTATTTTATATGAGATACTTCTAATATATACTTTTGAATTTCAGTGCATTGAAGATCTCGACAATGTTTGGAGCGACTCAAGTTAAGAGGAAGTCTTCCTCTACTACTTGGAAAGCTTGCAAGGTTCGCATTTCTTATGACGGTTTCTATTGAAATTATAACGATATTAGCTTAATATATAATATGATCTTTGTTTGAACTTAGTGCCCACGCCAACCGGGTGATAGTCAACTATGTGGAAACTTCATCATGCGCTACATGTACGACATTGCGAGAAATGTCGGCTATCAGACGCAAAATCTGACAAAGGTACGATAAACTTAAAGAATTGATATCAAATATATATAGTTACTTTTATGAATCGTGTTATTGGAACACGCCGTCTACGTCAAAGAGACGCATGAAGAAATTCGAGAGTTGTGGGCAAAGCACTTCATTGAAGTATATCTGCAAGAGAGCACATAGTTTTAGGTGAAGACTTGTTTAAATTGTTATGTAATGCTCACTTGAGACTTTAGGTTGTTTTGTGATTATGTTATTGACAGTTTATGGTTATATTGAGTTGAACTTTCTTATGTGTGACGTGTATCATTGTGCGTTGTTTATTTTGGGATTCGGGCTGCTAGTAGTATACAGGTTTTTGGGTAGTAAAAAATAATTAATATATTAAGAAAATATAGCTTTGGGCGACAATACGTACCACTATGGGCGACTGTTACTACACAATAGTCGCCAATACGTACCACTACGGGTGACTGTTATGCCAAGGAACAATCGCCCATTTTTGTTTTATTTTAATTTTTTTCGTTTTGGAACCTATGGGCGACTGTCCTTACCAGCAACCGTTGCCCATCTAGGGGCGACTGTTGCGGAACAACGGTCGCCCATAGTTGACGTATCAGCAACTCTTAACAACAGTCATCAGTAACCCGAAGTATGTGTGTCGGTGCTGTTGGCCGCGCAACAGTCGCCCATACTTCATAAGAATAGTCGCCAAAAGTCCTTACTATACTAGTGTCAGTGTACAGGACACCAACTTGCAGCTCGATCTGACCACCTTTCGGTGCCCAGACGAGATAATAGTGTCCATCCTTCAAGGCCATCCCCTATGGTATGCTCTAACAGCAACCGCATCAATGCCGATGGTTTATCTACAACAGTTATGGGGACGAATTAAGGGTCTGTTAGTCGATGGAGCATAATTCACTACAGTGATCGGGACAAGGCACGTCAGCATATCCAAGAACGACTTCGGCCTAGTCCGGGATCTACCCTTCAGCCATGATTACGACCCAATGCCGTCTGATGCGGAGATGATTCAAGATTTCTCCAAATGGGATAACGACCACCGCTCACGAAACTTGCCCAAGTACAGAGGCATCTCTCACTGGGAACAGCAGAAAAAGATGAATTACCTGTTCATGCTAACCCAACTCGGACCTAATAGGAGGCTAGGGATTCCTAAACATCAGCTGAAGAGCCATTTCAAAAATTTATCTCCGATATATCAGCTGTTAGGAGTCCACTACGCAAAAGGCGGCATTCCAACTCCAATCTACCAGATAGAGTGGATAACAGAACCCGAGAAGAACTAACCGAGAGTGATCTACCGTATCTTCCTGCCGAAGAGGTTTACCATCTATATCGGATGTACGCAGAGAAGTAGAAGGATCCTCAAGGCTTCATCAAGAAGGAAGGACTCGAGGGACTGTATAGGTTCATGTGCGCCAGGTCAAGTGCCATGCCGCATACGACATTCAGATGGCTCTGGAGAGCAATATGAAGAAGGTCAACATAACATCTCCACTTAACAAAGGACCTGGGGTCGAAGGGCTTCCAAACAATCACGTACACATAAGTTCAGTCCTAGGAATCACCTACCACAATCCAATTGCTAAGAAGAATAAGTTTTATGCTGATACATAAGTTCTGTGATGGAACGCTAAACGCAATCAGGAAAAATATAGAGAATAGATTGGAAGAGATCAACAAGGAAACCATGCTGCAACTGCATAGGTTCATGAGAGAACAACCGATTCTGATGGAACTACTTGAAGCCGTCGAGGTGCGGGGGCGGAGGGCGGTGGTGGCGGCGTGGTGGACGGTGCGTGGTGGTGCGGGAGCGGCTAGTGGTGGCATGGCCGGTGTAGCGACCCTAGCCATCGCCACCATTTCTAACGTCATCCTAACTGCCTAACGGCATATTTAAATGAAGGAACTGCATAAATGCGTATGAAATCTTTCATTTTTCATTTACATGACGGAACTTTGTCCAATACATGCCAAAGGAATGTTTCCGCGTCAAAAGAAATTCTTCGAGTTATAATACACACTAATCCTAGTTTGTAATCACTCGGAACGGTTGCGATGGCACAGCAAAAGCTCTTATGCGCCCGGCCTCACAGGTCGTCATCCATACACACACGTCCACCACCAAAAGACATTCGGAAGCTTCAAAAGATAGGCCTTGCCGGCTAGGCGATCACGTACCGTGATCGTATGTACCTACAACACATAACATAAAAACGATGAGCCACCGAGGCTCAGTAAGCAGAAATCATGCATGTATGCACGTGTCCCTTCCCTGCAAAGGCAATCCACGCCAATGCATATGCCACTACGCAAAGGCGATCCACACCGATGCACATAACACTCCGCAAAGGCGATCCGAGCCGATGCTCATCACACTCGTAAACCTCACTCAGGGCCCTCGGCTAATCTCACTATGCACCACATACTAGCTCACGTCCACTAGGGACAAATATGACAGCGGTCCACGCTGGATGGCCATACCCAGGATGCACATCGTTCCCCTAAGTTGCCATATGTACCCGGTCATCCCCGACTGCCGGCGGTCGCTCACGCTGGTAGCCCACGCTGAGGTTGCCTACACCAGGGTTCCACCCTGTGTCGCTTATACCCTCAGGTCGCACCCTCCAGGTCGCTCCCTACCGCCACGGGCATTGCCCAATCATATCATAAAAATACATATACACGGCCCTTTCGCCAACGGGCATTGCCCTAATATAATTCATTATATACATAATAATAGTATATGTATACGGCCCCTTTCGCCAACGGGCATCGCCCTAATATATTTCATTATATACATAATAATAATAAATGTATACGGCCCTTTCGCCAACGGGTCTTCGCCCTACTATATTTCATTGCATATACAATAATAGTAATATCTCTCTCTCTCTCTCTCTCTATATATATATATATATATATATATATATATATACGACCCTTTCGCCAACAGGTCTTCGCCCTACTATATTTCATTGCATATACAATAATAGTAATATATATATATATATATATATACGGCCCTTTCGCCAACGGGTCTTCGCCCTACTATATTTCATTGCATATACAATAATAGTAATATATATATATATATATATATATATACGGCCCTTTCGCCAACGGGTCTTCGCCCTAATATACTTCATATACATATACATATTTACATAATATTACGACGACGCTAAACGCCGCCCTGGTAGCATAGTGGACAGCCCTTGACTCAACTGCGAGTCGACAACACATGCCCATATCGGCAATGTATCAGTCGCTTTCAAGCGATGCCTTATATACACATACTCGACTCATATAACCCTCCCACATATGATCGTGTATGCACGTGAGTATGAAAATGCAACAAATGCCATACGCACTTACCAAGAGACAGCATATCAACTAGTCCACGTAAATCATGTAATCATCGAGGCACAATAGTGACGTAATATCAAGCATACACAATTCAGGTAGGCATCGAAGCACCTAGTCATACAATTTAAGCACGTACAGACAAGTTATGTGTTGTAGTTGAATTTCTACTTACCTGTCGTCCGTCGACTAGTTGCTACCTGATCCGATAAATTTCCTAAGTCCAACCCTTAGGCATAAAATACGAAGGTTAGTACCTTAATTAATACTTAAGTGTCGCTATGTTATAGCTACTATCAATCCTAAGGATTATTTAATTGGAAAGAGTTCGCAAAATATTTTTCCCAAGTTATAAACGCGTTCTAAGAATTCTAGTTGAATTCGTGAAGTCTAGCTGAATTTCGCTAAGTATGGTTCGCGAATTATCTCGAAGTTCTTGATTGGATTCGCAAAGTTCGCTTGATTTTTGAAGTGCATGAATTCGCGAAGCATGTCGAGTTCGCAAAATGGACGCGGCCCGTGAAACGTCTTTAATTCGCCAACTTCGCCGGGTTCGCGAATTGCATGTGGATTCGCAAAACGCCGAGCGATTCGCAAATCGTAAGGGTTCGCCAAGTGGATTCGCAAAACCCTGGACTCGCGAAATCGGGTTTGCGGCTTCGTGGACCCATGAAGCTTGTTGAGTTCGCAAAATTCTTCCTCGCCGAATTCGCAAAACACGGCCCGCAAACCTTGATGGGTCCGGGAAACTCGTTTGAGTTCATCAACTGGGGTTTCGCGAATTGTATGTGAATTCGCCAAATATTTGTTGCACGGGTTCACGAACTCGCAATGAACCCACAAACTCCATTCGCCAAGTACACCTCACTAATAGTTTGCGAACTAGGGTTCGCCAAATTCGACTTTGCATGGCTTCGCGACTTTCACAGAGTTCGCGACTTGTGGAGTCCGCGACCCTCTATCCCATCCAAGCGAAATCCCCCTTTTTGAGTTCGCGAACTTCTTTTTACCAAGGATTCGTGAACCACGGTTCGCGAGGCCATTATTTCGCGGCCCCATCGGAACCAAAAACACCTTTCAATTTGCGAATCTACTAAATTCCCGATCAAACTATACCTTTTTCTAAAGAACAGATTTGACTACCCTCCGGACCTTAAAAATATTTTCCCAAGACTCTCATGAGCTACTCGTACGAACCCTAATCCTCTATCACTTTCGTGCCTATAAGTTCCTTAACCATGGTCTAGAGCCAAAACACCAAGTCGAACAAGGAGGTTTTCATTTCGGGGATTAAGATTCGCACAAAACCTAGTAGTTAACATCTCGTGCTTATAATCCTTAAAACACCCTATTTCCTAATAAAGAAGACCAGAATCATAGGTAGAATTCGTACCTTTCCAAGCTTTTAGTTCGATTTCTTCATTCTTCTCTCCTAAAGGTCTCGTTAGTTTCTTGGTTATGGTGTTTATGGTATTGAAAAGTTGGAGATGAATATTGGAGTGTGGTGATGGGACATGGTTATCGAAAATATCCCCTAATTTGGGGACTTGTTTCTAGAAGCTATTTCCAACAATTTTGGGCCAACGAAATCAATTTACTAGGGCCTTGTTATTAGCTATTAAACCCTCATATGTTTGGGCCACTTTGTTTCAAGGAGGTATATTATTTGGTCCAAACTTATTAAATTGACTTGGGCTTGAGTTTTAGGTTTCAACCTAGTCCAATTGCAATTATAGTCCAGTTTCGTTTTATTTTATTTATAGATATATATATATATTTTTCATTAACTCAATCTCCCTACTCCTCATTTTCGAAAATCCCTAATTAAGTTAGTCATCACATAAATGTAAAATTGAATATACAAAATACATGTAATCACGTACGCACGTAAATAATGCACAAACTCATAGGGTCACATAAGCACAAAAATTCAGATAATTCACGTAAGCATATAATTCAATACACGAAATCTTCACATCCTCATTTAAATTTTATTAATTTGGGCCCGTTGTAATTCATTTGGGTCTTAATAAATTTTATTTGGGCTAATCTATTTAATTTAATATAGATTATTTATTGATATTTTCCACTTAATTGGGCCAAGATTATTTGGGTCAAATATTAACTAGGCTGAGTTCCTCGTTCGGCATTTCATCCGTTTGAATACCAACTTCTTCTATCCAATTTGTACAAAATAATTTACGCCTTAATCATGTATTTTAATTACGGGTATTACAGCCGGAGCCCGTGGTGGTGCGGCGGCGGCGGTCGGCGGCGGGGTGGTGGCGTGTGGTGGTGGAAATAGAGAGAGTACAGAGAGAGAGAGAGAGGGAGAGAGAGATTGAGAGTTAGACTTAGAGAAAGAGATAGTAAATATATCGTGACATATAGGCTAATAACCATAATCAACTCCCTAATTAGTTCTCAAGAAATCGGTCCATTTATCTCATATATTGAAGTGGTCCCTATATGGATGTGTAGTAAGTTGTAAAACTTGGTGACCTAAATGTTGGAAACAATGTTGAGGTAACGATGGACCCAACACAAAACGCACAGCAGAATTGAACCTCACGTAGTTTCGCACAGTGGAAATAACTAATAACTTAGTAATGAAAAACAATTGACACACGAGATCTAAATTGTGCAGCAAGTTTACAACTTGCTGCGAGCCTCATGGCAAAATTCCACTAATGAAAATGGATTACAAAAAGATCAAGCCTACAAAAACAAATCTTACGATCCTACCAAAACTAAAAAATCTGACGACTTTTGCAAAGACAAAATACTAGGCTAAAAACGATGAACGCTCTCTCATTCTTTTCAGATCTCGTTCGCTCAAAATCTCTCGTGTGTTTCGTTCGTGTTGTCGCTCAAAGGTTACTCCGTAAAAGCTCTTCTTTGGTAGCTCGAAAATCTCCTTTATTTATAGGCCTTGACTTTCTTTTGAATTGGTAAGAGATCCCTTGAGAATCTCCTCCCCAAATATAGTAAATATATGAGTTCGAATCTTCTCAAGTTATGGCGATCACATATCTTCAATTTATGGTAGATGCAATCTCCTATCTTTCTATTGTTGGTAAGTGCATCACTTATTTTGGGATAGAAAGACAATCTTTTTTTCATATCTTCGACATTAACAATCTCCCCTTTTTTGTCTTTCTACCCAAAACCCGTGCATCCACTTAGCTTAGGCCACCAGCAGCTTCAGTTGTTCTGGCTTCTTCTTCTGCGTCCATCTCCCCCTTTTTGGGAAGGAAGAAACTCCCCCTTAATTTGGCGTACCCGGATTGATGTTGGGACGTTGAACGAACATTTGGTGCAACATTTGACGTTCCTCATCAAATGACTCGCTGCTATAAAAATCAGTGCAGAATCTCCAAAAACTCCCCCTGAAGGCAAAAAGACAGTCAACCAAAAATTCAGTATGGTTAGAGCAAATAATAGAATAGTTATCACGCTATTCAAAATACCAAAAATTAGTACATAGCCATCCGAGGTCTTTAGGTAAATCTGTAAAACACAAACATTCGACAGTCAATCAAACACGCGATCATATTAGAGAAGCAAATCAGCATGCAGAAAAGCATAAAACTCTATCAGGCATGCAAAAATTAAAAAGGTCAGAAATTCAAACGCATTCTCATGTTCAGCTTCTTTCTGTTTCATTTCTAGCTCCCCTTGTCGAAGTCCCTTAGCACTACCAGCAAAAGTTGCACAACTTGATTAGCACCATCTTCTCCCCCCTTTTTTGGAAAAAATAAACCTCGAAGAACTTCTCCAGGTGAGATGTTGAGGAAGATGTGGAGCTAACAACTCGATCAACATTTAGAGACTCGAAATTGGGTTAGTTCGCCATAGAAATTCAATATTAATAGTATCAAAGTAGAGCAGTATAAATATTTAAATCTATAGAGGTCTGAAAGAATTTCTCAAAGTTGCAGAGATTGCCTATATTATGAAATAGGATTTGTGAAAGTGGAAGATATCTAGCCAAGCCAAAGAATTTTCTAACGGTCCAGTGAGAACTAACGCATACGAAAAATCAAGAGCAAGTCAAGGTTCAGCGAAAAATACCAAGTTAAAAATTAAAATAGGAGCGAGCCATACCAACCGATGAGAGAACGTTGATGAGCACATGAGACAAGCGTAGCAGGCTGTTCTTCGAGAGATACCAATGCAATTCTGAGAGATATCATACGAAATCCTAAAGCTAAAACACATAAACTAAAACACAAAGAATATAGCATGATCAAACTGACAGTCACATATATTGCCCCAACATAAGACTCAACATTCTTACTCTGAAATTCCAGACTTTTTTGTTCGAATCCCTCAACCCAATTTCCTTTAATTTTCTGCCCTTTTCACCTTAGGTATTGATCTGAATTATAGTGCACTGCCCTTATCCCTAAACATCAAGGTTTGGCTTTTTGTCGCAAAGAATACATCGTCACCTCGAATGCTGTGTACCTAGGGATACTTATTACCAAAACCTATATCTTGAAAATGGTTTATGAGCATGCTTTTTGCAAGGGATTGAGTCATTTCAGAAAACGGTCAAGGTGAGTCGAATCATTTCACAGAATAACAGAGAGAACATTAAATCAAATATCAAAGCAGTAACAATCAAGTACGACATATGCTATGTTGATCCAAACGTTGGACCAACACTCAGACACACACACAATAATGCAGACCAACTGATTTTTTCAGGTCCGAAAACCTATCAAAATCCAGTGCTTTCGTAAATATATTAGCTAATTGATGCTTAGCATTTCTATGCTCTATTCTAACTAACTCTTTTTCGACCACATCTCTTAGAAAATGATGCCTAATATCTATATGCTTGGTACGCGAATGTTGAATAGGATTCCTAGAAATATTGAGGCACTTAGATTACCACAATACATGATAACAGGCTCACTCTCTAAGCCATAATCACTTAACATGCTATTCAACTAAATAAGCTGAGTACAGCAACTACCCGCAGCTACATATTCAGACTCAGCCGTAGAAAGTGACACGCAATTTTGTTTCTTACTATACCAAGACACAAGATTATTACCTAATAAGAAACATCCGCCACTTACTCTTGCGGTCATATTTGTCACCTACTTAATCAGCAGCGCTATATCCTACAAAATTCGTGTTAGTATCTTTCGAGAACCATAACCCTAAGCTACACGAACCACTAACATATCTCAATATTCTTTTAGCAGCATTTAAATGAGAGAATTTTGGCTCAGCCTGATATCTAGCACAAACACAAACACTGTACATAATATCAGGTCTACTCGCTGAAAGATATAATAAACTTCCTATCATGGAGCAATACAATGTTGGGTCAACATTCTCCCCAACATTGTCTCTAGTTACCTTCTGCGTTGAACCCATCGGTGTTTTCATTATCTTAGCAGTATCTAGCCCGAATTTCTTCACTGTGTTCTTCGCATACTTCTCCTGAGACATGAAAATACTGTCATTGCTTTGCTTAATCTGCAGTCCTAAGAAAAATGTTAGCTCACCAATCATACTCATTTTGAAAGTAAAATTCATAGCATGTACGAATTGGTCTAACATGGATTGAGAACTAGAGCCAAAATCAATATCATCTACATAAATCTGGGCTATCAAAATATCAGAACCGACTCTTTTTACAAAGAGTGTTTGATCGCCTTCACCTCGCACGAACCCAAACCCAAGTAGAAACGCAACCTACAATACCAAGCTCAAGGCGCCTACTTCAGGCCATAAAGCGCTTTCTGCAACTTAAAAACATGATTAGGAAAAAGTGGATCTTCAAATTCTTTAGCTGCTCAACATAGTCTTGAACATCCATTTGATGTAAGGTAATGTTGAGCCAACATGCTATAGCAAGTAGTAACCTAATCGATTCAAGTCTAGCAACAGGAGCAAATGTCTCATCAAAGTCTATACCCTCGACTTGTGTATAGCCTTGAGCAACTAAACACTCCTAACTACTTTACCATGCCTATCGGACTTATTCTTAAAAACCCACTTCGTGCATATGACATTAATGTCTTTCGGCCGTGGGACCAAGGTCCAAACTTGGTTTTTCTCGAATTACAAAAGGTCATCTTGCATGGAATTGATCCACAAACTGTCCTTGAGTGCTTCAAGAACGTTTTTAGGCTCAATTTCAGACACAAAGTAGTTATAACGTACCTTATTGTACACGAAATTCATGCATACATTATCTTACCATAGATTTGTAGTCCTTCTGTGGCTTGTCCCTAGTCTTTCGTCATTCGTTCAGTTCTCCAATGATCATGTCAGTGGGATGGTTTTTCTGGATTTTTGCTGGGGGATCTCGTCAGACTTCGCTGGGTCCCTCAGTAGTCTGTACAGGTGCAGATGTTGAGTCTGGAGTTGGCTCAACATTTTCCTCCACATTATCTTCTGTCTCACCAACAGCTTGGATAATATCTGTAATATCAACTTGTGGAGCATTTCTGCTAAGATCAGAAGAGTCAGCAAATACTATATTCACAAATTCCTGAACAGATTTCAGTCTCAGATTATAAACACGATATGCACGACTGTTCGAAGAATAACCCAAGAAGATGCACTTGTCACTTTTCGAATCAAATTTAGTGAAATATTCACGATTATTTAGCATATAACAATAGCATCCAAAAACATGAAAATACTTGACAATCGGTTTTTTCCCTTTTAACTGTTCATATGAAGTTTGCTTAGTACCATGCCGAAAATAAACACGATTCGCGATATGACATGCAGTATTCAAAGCTTTAGCCCAAAACCTTTTCGAAAGATTCTTAGAGTGTAACAATGAACGTTCCATCTCCTGTAGCGTTCTATTCTTCCTTTCAGTCACCCCATTTTGTTGGGTGTCTTAGGAGAAGAGAACTTATGAATTATGCCTTTCTTGTCACAGAAATCTCGAACTCCCTACCATGATCAGACCTAATGTGAAATATAGGAGCACAGAAATTATTCTTAATCATAGCACAGAAGTTTTTAAAGAAATCGAACACTCAAATTTTTCTCTAAGAAAGAAGATCCATGCATATCTCGAATAGTCATCAACGAGCACATAAGCATACTTTCTACCACCAATGCTATCTACTTCCATGGGACCCATCAAATCCATATGAACCAATTGAAAATAGTGAGCAGTTTTGAAATGTTGAGCAGAATGTTGGTCAACATTATGACTCGCATGTAATTCTTACCCTTAAGACACGACTCAAAAATAACCTTTCCAAACTCCTTAAGCTTCGGAATGCCTCTGATCGCCTCATGTCTGATAAGCTGCTCCAAAGTTCTGTATTTGATGTGGCCGAGTTTGTAATGCCAAAGTACAACATCATCTTCGGCTAGGGGTGTTCAAAAGTCGGTTTAACCGAATTACCGAACCGAAAACCGAAAATTCGGTATGAACTGAACCAAACCGAAGAGGTTCGTTTCGGTTTTCGGTTCTTAAAAATAGAAAGCCGAATCAGTTTTTCGGTGCGGCAATTCGGTTAACCGAATAAAAAAAGAAAAAACCGAAATTTAATAAATTAATTAAAATATATATATCTTTAATATATTAATTAATATATATATAAATTAATTCAGTTTTGGTATTAAAATATTATTTTTCTATAAATTAATTCGGTTCGGTTTTCGGTTCTTAAAATAAAAAACCGAAATTTTTGGTAACCGAATTTTCGGTTCGGTTTTTATCGAATGAACACCCCTATCTTCAGCCTTCGGGAGTTGACACACGTCCTTAATCCAGATTTGTCCCCGACTAAATAGCAATTATCGCTAGATCTTTTCCCTGCCATGACACAAACATCTCCTATTAAAACTTCACAACATTCCTTCGTGAACCTTACCTCGAGGTCATCGTTGCAAAGCTTACTTATGCTAATCAAATTAGTCACAAGCCCGTCGACATGTAGAACATTGCTCAACTTCCAGAAATCGGGCACATTCAACTTGCCACGACCGAGAATCCGTCCTTTTGCACCACCTCCAAACGTCACGAGATCCACTACTCAAGGGGATATATTCAATAAGGAATTCTTTGGTACCCATCATGTGGCGTGAACATCCACTATCGAAGTATCATGAACTTGTCACGTTAGCTCGCAAGGAAGTATAGACAACATTGCATTTATATACGGATTTCTCTACCCAGACTTCCTTAGGTGACAAAACAACAGTATGTTCACTAGAATTTGAAGGAGCGTCAACTGAAATTTCTCCAGACAAACTTTTCAACACTGATTTCTCAATGTTGAGCGGAATGTTGGGCGATATTTCAGTCAACATAGATTTCTGCGAAATCTCCGCCTTCAATTTCCAACAGAACGGTTTGATTGACCAGGCTGCATATAATGATGGCATTTATACAATCTATTCTTTGGCTTACTGGCAGCATGCTTCGAATTTTTCTTAACACAGACAATCTTAGATCGATCGTTAGAAACGGGATTAGGCACACCAAGAGTAGACTGAGAATTGGATCCTAAACCTTGTTTATCAAAAATACCTAATGACAGTACCTCATCAAGGGTTGATTTAACTTTGTTTATCTTCGTAAATGTTTCATCAGCTTCATCGACTTGCTTCTGAAGTTTATCGATCTCTTTGTTTTTTCTCGTCAACACGGCTTCCATCTTGTTCATCCCTTCACAAAGATTCTCGATCATCTTTTTGCTTTTCTCGTTTTCCTCGGTCAAGATCTTCACCATCTTCATTAGTTCATTGTTCTTCACTTTTTCCTTCGAAAACTCAACGGACAGCAGTTTGAAGGCATCATCCATCTGGACTTCATCACAAACGTCAGTTTCTATACCTGCATAATCAAAACCAGAATCGAGAATAATATTTTTCTCAGATATTGAGTCCAATGTTGGCTCAACATCAGTTGCCGCAGTAAAGCCGATATGATGATCTTCGTATTCTTCATTGTCCGAGAAGGATTGAATGGTTACTAATGAATGCTTAGACTCCTTTGCACACAGTTCTTCATCTTCATCGTCGGAAAGTTCGACTCAAAGTGCTTTCTCACGCTTGCGAAGGGTCTTCGCACAATTCATTGGCATAATGGCCCCAACCCGTGCATGCATGGCATCACACGGATTCCCATTTGAAATTCTTTTTCTCCATTTGGTTGCTTTTGAAGAACGGAGGAGTAAAGGTCGGTTCCTTTGCATTCACCCTTTCTTGAATGTTGGGCCAACATTTGGTGCAACATTCTTTTTATGAACTTCTTGAATTGCTTCACGAGCATTGCCGTATTCTCATCATCGTCAGTCATCCTCAGTTTGAAACATAAAGGGCTGACTGACTAGAGCAAGGCTTTTGCCGCGAGAAGCTCTCTTTTGGACTTCGAGATTGGTCTCGTAGTTTTTCATGATGTTCGTCAACGTGTTGAAATCCATATTAGCCAAATTTTGTGCTTCCTCGATCGCTGCTACCTTCACATGATACTTTTCGGTTACAGAACGAATTGCTTTAGAGTTAAGTACCTTATTTGACATCGGTCTCCCAAGCTTGGACATTCTCTCCTCGAAGATCTCCCCAAATATGGTAAATATTTGAGTTCGAATCTTCTCAAGTTATTGGCTGATCTCATATCTTCTATTTATCGTGGACGCAATCTCCTGTCTTCGTATCTTCTATTGTTGGTAAGTGCATCACTTATTTTGGGGTAGAAAGACAAAATCTTTCTTTCATATCTTCGACATTAACATATATAATGCCAATTTTTTATCCCCATAAATCAGTAATTATCTATGGATTGTATCAATCATAATAATTAAAAGAATCTCAACACCCTCCCTCAAATTGGTGCATAGATATTCCGCATGCCCAACTTGTCTAAACTTTAAGAATATCTGGTTGGATACTCCTTTAGTAAGGATGTCAGCCAGTTAATCTTCTGACCGAATCTTTGGCAACTCCACAATTTTTCATCTCAACGTGTTTTGTACTACCGTTTGACCAAATTATGGGCTATATCACGTGATGCTTTGTTGTCGCACAAAGTAAAATTGGTTGCTTTCGGGGATAACCTGGATCTTGTAAAAGGAACTTCAACCATAGTGCTTCACAAATTCCTAAGGCCATTCCTCTTTAACTCGACTTCTGCACTTTGTCTTGCAACAACTTTGCTTTTTACTTCTCTTAACGAAATTTCCATCTACAAATGTAAAGTATCCCGAAGGCCATTCCTCTTAACTCGGATTCTGCACTGGATCTTGCAACAACATTTTGCTTTTTACATCTCCATGTAACCAAATTTCCACATACAAATATAAAGTATCCCGAAGTTGATCGCCTATCATCAATGTGCCTTTCACTTGGATTATGTATGAATTGGCTAATGATCACTTAGCGCATATGCAAGATATGGTCTTGTGTGGGATAAGTACATCAATCTTCCGACAAGACTTTGGCATTTTGCCTTGTCTGTCGGTACCTGGTTAGTCAACTGGTTGACATGCTGTCATGCCAGTTTCTTCGAGGAGGTCTAAAACATACTTTTCTTTGAGAAAGAAATATACCCTTACATGATCGAGACGTCTCAATTCCAAGAAAATATCCTAAAGCGCCTAAATCCTTCATTTAAAATACCTTGGGATAGATAATTCTTCAAACTTGCAATTTTTTCTAGGACGTTGCCCGTTAATCATATCATCCACATATACGATGAGTGCCATAACTCTCCCATGCCGTTTCTTAAAAAATAACGTGTGAATTGCATTGTTTTTTTTTTGTATCCGAAAGTCGTCATGGATTTGGTCAGGCGCGGACCCACGTTACGCTCTGGGGGTCAGTTGACCCCCGGCCGAAAATGTATCTTATATATTATATTTGTCGAATGTATTGAATGTTTGGTCTAGTGGTATTTGTCTTTGTGATAAAGCTTTCGAGCTTTCCCTCGAAAACAACTAAGGTTCGATCTCCCCCGAGTCATTTTCTTTTAATTTTTTTTAATTGGGCTTTAGTGGATTGGGCTAGAATTCTTTGACCCCCCAGTCAAATAAAGCTGGGTCCGTCACTGGATTTGGTATATCGTCCAAACAACTCCCGTGGGGACTGTTTTAAATCATATATTGATTTCTTCAACACCACCCGTCTTTTTCTTTCTGTAACCATGCATCTCGGTGGGAGATCCATATACACTTTTTTCGCAAGTTCGCCATGTAGAAACACATTCTTGACATCAAACTGTTGAAGTGGCCAATTGAGATTCACATCTAAGGATAATAATACAGGAATTGTATTGATTTCGCCGCTGGTGCACATCTCAGTGCAGTCAACTCCATATATTTGACAAAATCCCTTTGCCACCAATCTTAGTTTGAAACGTTCATCTGTACCATCATTGTTGTATTTCACGGCAAAGATTCCATTGACACCCAACTAGTTTTTGTTCAATAGGACAGTCAACAAGCTCCCATGTTTGATTTCATTTGCAGAGGCATCTCCTCATTCATTGCAGATTTCCATCTAGGATCATCTAAAGCTTCCTGCACACTGTTACTAATAGATACAAAGGAAATTGATTTACAAATGACTGATTTGATCGTGACAAATGATGCGTAGACATGTAATGATTCATGCAATATCTAATGGTACTAGATAAGTGAGGCTCGTATGCCGTTTGGAACACCTCTAGTGAGATGTGGTGGTAACTCTCTTCGTGATGGCCCTGGAATAGCCTCAGGGAGTATTTGTTTGATAAACTAGGTGAAATTGACTAAGACTCCATTTCAGGTGACAAATCGCTTTCTTGATTGCTATTTTTGGACTGATTTGAGGAGGACTGACCGCTGGATTCGGTCTCATCTACTTCAACTCTTGAAGTAACATGATTAGAACTCAAGTATCGGTACTCGTTGTCCTCTAACTCTTTACCATTTGGCTCTAAAGCAGATATTTCCACAACTTCCTTTTCACTCTTGTATGTGTAGCGCCCTTTTCCTATGACCTTTTACGTAGCTATAAGATATTTGTATAAAATTTTTTGCGATTCCCATAACCATTTCCTTTAACAAAAACGGGTGCGTACATCCGGTCTAATTCCTTTCACAATAATGTACATATATGTACCTATCATATGAGTCACAAAATGCAACTGTCTAAATCCGTTTCTATTCTATATGCTTACGATGAAGTAAAGGGGAGCAGGAGGAGAGCGTAGCTGGCCAACCTTGAATCCATGCTTTATGATATGCTTTCTACGTAGCCTGCTAATTATCTACTACAACTGTGAAGATAACGATTCAGAGTATGATCGCAACATGTTAACTAAAACAAGTAACAATAAAATAAACAGTAGTCATTCTTTCCGTCAACATCGAAATCATGTCATCATAAAATCATTGTGTATAAAACTGTCATTCATAGGATCCGTAGATCACATGTCATTCTATAATCCCATTTAATTTGATACTCCCGTTATAGACTAGCTAGACTCGTATTCTGTAAGCCCAGTCGGCGCCCATGCATGGGACTCTGTCAATACTGTAAATATCTGTATGTGCCTGTACAGGACTCTGTCATCCCCCGATTTGAAGGGAGGTAACTATCATCCCTCAATTTGAAGGGAAGTATGCTGTAGCATCCGTATCGTACTATCCATAGTCTTAGCAGTCATAACGGTTTCTCCTTTCATTTATATGTATCCCATGCTATATGAAATACTTTATATAACACATAAATCATATAAAGGCACTTTATAGTCACATAGTTCACATCAATTCGTAAATAGCACATATATCACATATCAATCAATTAATCCATATAAATAATGTAAGCACATAAAGCACATAAGGTACATGTTGCAAATCATACTCACAAGTTTCGCCTATTTTCTCCGTTACTCGACCTTGTCCTTGCCCTTATCCGACTCCTGACCTATATAATTATTTATCTGGTAAATATAAAATTCTTATAATGATATGCGTGCATGATATGCATGCTTTATTATGCATGATCGTTTCTATCCGTAGCCTTTACCAGAAACCCTAACTTATTTTATATCGAAACCCAAATATTGAACACTTTATGTGATATTGAAATTCTTTATATATATATATATATATATATATCAAAATTCTCTTTATTTCTCAACTCTAATTAATTGCATTTCTAAATTTCGAGTTATATCTCGAAATCTATAATTATCAAAAACTTGGTGGTACATATCGAGATTTTTAAGGTATAACATGTCGAGATCTTTAAAATATAACATGTCGAGATCTTTAAATTATAACATGTCGAGGTCTTCAAATTGTAATATGTCGAGATCTTTAATATATAACCTAAAGGATTTCAAAACATGTTTTGTAATGGTATTTCTTAATCTCGACATTTCATTTCTCTTACGAAATCCTATATAGTTATCGACATTTGTTATTCCAAAACAGATTTCTTTCGATATTCAATTTCGAGATAGACTTCGAAATTCATCATAGCTTCTTTCGGCATCTCTTCAGATGTTTACGGGAATTATCTCTATATATATAAGATGTCGAAACCTTAACTAGTAAGTGACTCATATCGAGAACCTATTTATTCTCTATTCATCTCGAAGTCTTCATTCGAGATTTATTATCTAACATTCTATGGATTTCGAGATCATGTCTCGAAATCTATTTAATTCATATCATCAAAATCCTTTTCTAAAATCGATCAAAATCTGAAAAACAGTACACTTAAAAACACGTTTTGTTTTTCGAAATCTGGAAATTTCAATCAAATTATAATTCCTTAAGAACATGAAAACTTCTATAAACTTCAAACATCTTCATATTATCGAAAATTAAACTTAAGTATATCATAAGCAAATGCAACTTTTACATGATTCTAATACCTAAAACGTAATGAATCATATATATAAAAAATCATAACAACGTTCATACCTATTCTAGTGTAAGATTTGATCACTGCTTCGACTTCTCTCCCTTCTCTCTACGTTAAAATTTCCGTTCATTGATATAATGAGGTATTTTCTTCATTCTCTTTCGTTCTTATCTAAGGTTGAGTGTAATAATAGTTAAATGACATCGGAATAACAATCGCCGACTCCGTACCACCTACTGCAGCGTTCTTGAGCAGATTTTGTAGTGACTGCACCTCCTCTGGAACGTTGTGGACAGGTACTCTATGGTCCGCCATATTTCCTTTTATCTACGATCTATCTATGGACGTATCCTCTCGGGAATTTTCTGCCGACTCGTTCGAAGTCTGGATCTCCTTCAACAATGGGACCCGATGGATGGCTTCGGTTATCCACTGTCGAATTGTACCTCTAAGACGGAAATAAAAAGATCAGTAAAGAACAAATCGACACAAATAGTAAAAAGCACAGAAAACGTCAAATAACAATTGCTAAAGTACCGAACTACGGTGTTCCTAATATAAATTAATTCCCCGGCAACGGCGCCAAAAACTTGATCGACACGCGGTGTACTAATGTAAAGTGCAAGTGCGACAAGTGATAAATAAAACGAATACGTAGTTACTATCACCGACGTGCGATAGGCAGTGGACCTATCATTTGTAGTGTAGTAAGGTGAGTAAACGAGTATCGAACACGAGGAATAAACTTGATTACTGGTAATTACCTATCGACTCGATATCTAGCCTAAATAAAGTGCGCAAATTGTTTATACTGCGAACTAACCTAACAACCAATCCTTAAGCAATAAGAACACGACTAAAACTGATAAGAGTGTCTTCAGATAAGAATAATGTGCTCGGGATTCTAATCCCGCTAGGTACGATCGTCTAAGACACTAATTGCTCCTACGTGACTCTTGACTAGATCGCAGTAGTTTCCTACCCACTCACGAATTTGCTAGCGCCCTAGATGCTCGTGGGGATCTGAGATTCGACAATTAGTAACATCGAGGGTCGAGTATTTGCTGTCGACCTATACTCGAGTCTTATCATCTACGAACGGCCTAATCGTTGTTTAGCTGTCGCCCTAACGATTTTCCACATATTCACTTTAACACATAGACATATTAAAGCGAAGAATACTTTCATACATAGATAAAATGTCAGGATACACGAGTCACGATAAATATATGTCTTAAGCACGAATCAACCTAGCGTTCATCTACTCCCAAACACAGAGGGAAGTTAGCTACTCATAATCAATGGAAAAGCAACGAAAGTAATAGAGAACAAGGGCAGAGGACTTATAATCTTCCTTTCTGATTGATCTGGGATGGTCTCGGGGAAATATTCTCTTTCCTTGTTTAATTCGGCGTAAAAGCGTTGTTAATCTGTCCCTTGTGCTTCTGGGGTTGTATCTCTGTTCTTGACGGCTCTCTTTCATCTCTGATATATTAGGGTTGAGTTCTGAAAGGAGTTCCCCTCTTTTTGAATCGAAATTGGGCTTTTATAGTGAAATTCGACACCTTCACGGCCTGGACATGGGCCTTCACGGCCGCGACACTGTCGGGGCACAAAATGAGCTCACTGCCGTGCTTCACGGCCTAAGACATCACACTCACGGCCGTGATGCTTTCGGCAGGTTTGCGGCAGTTCTTTGTCTCACGCAGATCAAGGGGTAAATGATGTCCGATGGACCTGAAGTTTTAAACACAGAAAGCATACTCGCCAATCTTGACTTTGACCAAAGGGATTCTAAATCAGAGGTCTAATGGAGAGATATGAATTTCCTAATCTGTTGCTACTTTTCAGGCGGGCTTCACACCCGTGACTCTCTTTGGTTTAGCTCTCGCACTTTTGTCACGGCCTGGTGCAAGAGGTGTCACGACCATGAGAACCTCTTTGACTTGGCTCTCTGCCGTGGTTCACGGCCTGGTGCACTTGCGTTCACGGACGTGAACATCTTTGCCTGTGGGAGGTGAACACTGCTCATAGTCACGGCCTAGTGTAATACACTTTCTGTTTTCGTCGTACTTGCTCCGTTTTGCCTCGTTTTCACTCATTTTCATCCAATAGCCGTCCTAAGGTCCTTCAATATCAAGTAGGTGTAAATAGAGCGGATAAATGCATAAAATGATTACTAAAACTCTATTATAACCCGAATAAATACTGCAGTAAATGTGTTGATATACGTTTATCAGTTTCCTCAGAGACGAGTGCTTTCGCAGTGTCACGTCAGGACGTCTGGATGGCTGCATGAACTCTCTCCATTAGTCGATCTTCAAACGAAGTAAGTGCGGCAGCGAGAGCTGCTTGTAGTATGTCCTCCGTCACGAACGGGGCGAAAGCCTCCGTAGTGGAGCCTAATCGGCGTTCCACTTTGAAAGTCACTGACGCACCGCCTTGAGTAGGACTTGTGATTCCAGGTCGACTGATGTCGCCTGTTGTCAACCCACGAGTGAACACCGGCTCACTGGGCTAACTCGTCCTCACTTGAGGTTGTGACGTTTCGGGACTTACATCCATTCCTTGAGTTGAATCTAAAAGATTCGCATCTATGGATGTTGTTACAAGTTATAATTGAACTTGTGTGTCAGACACTTGTTCTGGGTCGGTAGTAGTAAGAATGTGAGTCTCGGCCTCATTGACGCATTGTTTTCGTGCTGCGGCTCAAGATTGAGCGTAAAAGGGTCCTCAGCACGTGGAGTGATGTTTGGCGTCGTGTCTGAAGTTGTTGTAGTGACAGCTGTGTCGACGGGTTTATTTGATGGGAGTAGTTGCTGGGGAACCCGTCTAACCAAGGGAACTTCCTCGTCAGATTCCGTATCTTCGGACGAGGTAGCCGTGTGAGGAGACGGTTCGCTTCTGTGAGATGATTCTCCTGACAGTACAGTCTGTATACGTCTCCCGTGGGGTCGGCAAGACATAGTAGCTCAAATGAAATTGGCATCAGATGGAGCTGAAGGTAGATGAGCTTCGGAAGATGAAAGAATTAAGCTTGGGCGGTTGGTAGTTTCCACCAGGAGCAATCTGAAATATCCTCGTGTACCTCCATAAAATGGGCAATGAGAACAGAAAACCACCGAGCGTACGACAGATTCTTCAACTTCTTATTCTGCTTCTGCCAGATCTGTTAGCAAGATCATTCCAGATCAGCTGTCATCGTAGTTTCGTGAGAACACGATGCCGTGGAATATACGAAGAATATTGCCATTGCCCTTGTCAAATCCTGCGTGCTTTGACGAGAGCCACTTGTTGACCATCCCAAATAGTGTCCTCCATGGATGAGGGATGATGTTGCTCTGAACTTGTTCAAGTTTGATGAGCGGCGGTTGATATCCCATTTGTAGAAAATCCCGCACCATTTCAGCATCCGTAGGCATCGGGTCGTATTCGTGGCTGAAAGGTAGATCCAAGATCATTCCAAAATGGTTCTTGTTCACACTGATATGCCTCGTCCTGAGTATCGAGGTGAATTGGTAAGTTCCATCATCCACATGACCTTGTATGTACCCCCAAACCTGCTGGAGATACACTATTGGCACCAACGCAGTCACTGTAATAGGGGATGGCCTTGAAGTATGGACACGATTATCTCGTCTGGACACCAAACGGTTGTCAGATCGAGCTGATAATTGGTGTCATGTCTATATATTGAGTTCGTTCATATATGTCTTTGTAGGTCGGATAATGAGCCATCTGAAAATAAGAAACAAGAAAACCTCATTAGTTCAATTTTAAATTGGAGTTCAAAATTACATTATCAAACCATACTTTTCAAACAATTTATATCATGTTTGATAGAAATGTAAGACGTATTTTGAACATTGGACATACAAAGTGAACAAATGTGATGGTATTTAATACCTTTTCGAAAGTTGCATATGAGACATATAAGAGGTCTATCGAAAATTTTCTAAGTGTTGGACGAGCAAATACCACTGTTCACTCCATGATTTTTATCGATCGAAAATTAAATTCGCTTTTCCTAAATGCTGAATTTTCTAATTATTCTCTCCTTTGAATTTTTCGATCGAAAATTTTATTCCCTGATTTCGTCTACAGTGATAATGGCTTAGAGAATTTTACTGAGTGTCGAAAATTATGCTAATACTGTAGCCGATCAATTTTACATTCCAGAAAAATTCTCTGTGTAAATTTACGATCGAAAAAGTTTTCCGGTAAATTTACTATCGAAAAAAATTTTCGCGAGTGAATAAACTTTTCGTTGTGAGATTTCTCGAGCGAGAAATAATTTTCGATCCTAAAGAAGGTTTTCGCTGCGAAGTTTGTCGATCAAATGAATGTCAACCAAAAATCTAATTCAATCGCCAAAAAATTTTCGAGCAAGGAAAATCTTTGCCGCTTATTTTTACGATCGAGAAAGTTAGCATCGAAAAATTAACTTTATCACCGCTAAATTTTACGATCGAAATAACATGAACCGAAAATTCAATTCGCGATGGTAAGTTTTACGCTCGAGATAAGTTGCATCTATATTTATCAATTTTGTATATAAGTTTTCACTAGTACATAAAAGCACATAGGCGACGGTTTTTATGAGTTATAGGCGACGGTTGTTGTGCGTCGCCCAGAGCTCAGTCGCCCATCTTCTGAGTGTTGGGCGACGCATAGACAACCGTCGCCTATATCTGCTGGTTTCTCGGTGTTAAACCTTTGGGCGACGGTTAGTCTACTAAAAACAGTCGCCTATGAGTACTTTTTTTTGTTTCTTTGTCATATTGGGCGACGGTTGCTGAGACAGAAGCGTCGCCTATGTGTGTTAAATTTTTTTTATTTTTATCATAGGCGACTGTTTCTAAGGAAGAAACAGTCGCCTATGTGCTTTAATTTGCTTTTATTTACCTCATAGGCGACTGTTTTGCTACCAGAAGCGTCGCCTATGTGTTAAATTTTTTTTATTTTTATCATAGGCGACCGTTTCTAGGGAAGAAACAGTCGCCTATGTGCTTTAATTTGCTTTTATTTACCTCATAGGCGACTGTTTTAATACTAGAAACAGTCGCCTATGATAGCAACCTACTTTAAATTCGGTCATAGGCGACTGTTCTTTGGAAAAAACAGTCGCCTATGACCGCTATGTTTTTTTTTATCATAGGCGACTGTTCTTCCATAGAAACAGTCGCCTATGACAGCAACATTTTTTATTTATACGTGGTCATAGGCGACTGTTGCTTAGAAAGAAACAGTCGCCTATGAAGGTAATTTTTTTTTTTATTTCTTTTGCTTTTTTTATATTCCCAACCATCAAATCCAAAACAAATAAAATCAAACGAAAATCAATCCCATCAATTAATCCATCAATAACTAATCATCATCAATTAAATCCAGAGTTACATCATCTAACAAATATCGCATAACATAAAAAAGACCTATAGTAACGCAAAAGTCTAACCTACAAAGAGGCTATGTAAATGCTCCGCCCACAATTCTCGTACTTCGTTGATCGCTTCGTCGTCGTAAGAGGAGCGCTCTAGCATCTATAAAACATTAAACGAGATAATATTATTAAAAATACTAATAAACATATATTAAACTTGAAACTTAAAAAAAAAAACTGGTGGTTCTAAATATTGCAATACCGTAGGCAAGTTGATTGTATCGCTGCCGATACGTTTGCAGATAATATCGTACATATATCTCATCACGTAAAAGCCGCAAAGCTCACTTGTGCTCGGTTGTTGTGGGCACTAATTTAGAAAGGATTTCATATAATTCAATATCGAATGATAATATAACACAAATAACTTTGAAAATGCATATGACAAATGCAAACCTTGCATCTTTTCCAAGTAACCTTTGATTTCTTATTCCGACTAGCTACCACACCCAAGAGCGACGCCGTAAGCATTGCCCTGAACCTCGAAAGTAGGTAAAATAAATTAACTATATAATATGAACTTACCAATATATGAACTTTATTTTATATAAAAAACGTACTCATCTATTAGACGACGAATCTTTGTCTTCCTTACGCCGATGTTCGGTATGACCGAATCGAAAACAAATACCGTGTTCGATGAAATGTCGATGACCAATAGAATCCAATGCTCACTAAATAAACGAAACGAAATGATTATTTACAATAATAAGCTATGAATAATGAAAAATATGTTAACTTATTTCCTTACCCGTCACAAAAAGGCGTAAACAAGTAAGTGCCGACTCGATGCGAATCTTTGATAATATCAGCAAGGAGATCAATTTTGCTATTTGATGTATCATCATGTGCCATAGCCGCCAGGAGACTTGGATCGCAACACTTGAAGTTCTCCGAATCGTTTTTAAGATACCTGAGAATATGATTATTCAATATAATGTACAAAAGCGAAAAAGAAACTTGCAATGATTTATTGGTCAACGAATATAGGTAATACCTCAAAAAAACTTGAATAACTGAGACCTCCACACTCACGAGCTTGAACAGATCGACAATGTCATTATTGTTAATGTACACCAAATACTCTTCGTTATTTCGATTGTAGTAGACATCTCTCATAGAGAATGAGTGGGAAGCTGATAAACGTCGATCCTCGCGTGCTGCAAGATATTCGAAGAGTTGGCGACATTGCGGGCCCAAACTACTCACGACCCTCTGATCGAGTTGTGTAATGTCGTCAGCTTGATAAATTGACACATTTGCAGCTTTTGCTGGTGACTTTCCTTCACGTGAGTCGCCGGCTACTTGGGAGGCAAAAGTCTACAAGTAGAGTGTTATTAACATTATCATTCGAAAATCAATAAGTAGTACTTTCTTACCGCATTTGTCGAACATATTAACCGTCTTGGCCACATAACAAAGCTGCCTTGTGCATCTCCAACAGTTGTCAAATGTATAGTTGGTATAGGCAGTTGGACCTCGCGAACAACGGTATCGACGGAGACAACAACGTTGTCTGCCGCCACCGATGCTCCATGAAGTTGGGAACGTCCCTCATTGACGGTGCCAATTCCAACAATTTCTAACGTCCCATCAAGGTCTAACATCAATCGAACGCTAGGATACTATGGGGTTTCAAAAATAAAATTGTTAATGTTACTGGTAGAATAAGTCATCGTAAATTAAACAATAATTTAGAATAAATGCATACCGTCACATTCATCGACGGGGGAAATGGAACTATGGCCGCACCTTCTGAGCCGCGAGAACTCGTCATCGGGTTGTCGTGGGTCGCTTCGCTTTGCTCCCTGTTGGACACCGGAAGGCCCATTTTAGCTAACGTAGCCATCATCTCCTCCCGCATCTCGACCTTTAACTCAGCCCTCAACTCGGTCATCAACTCGGCCATTAACTCGGCCCTCAACTCGGCTCTCAGTTGTTCCATGGAAACCTGGTTCGATGAGGACCTCGATCGCTCGGATGGATTGCCAAACACGCTCCGTATCGTCTCATCCTTCCCACATCCTCTAGGTCGCCCGCTATGGTCGGGTTTTCCATGAATTTTCGACAATGCGTCTTTTTGCCTATTAGGGATAAATTCTCCTCGCGCTTGTTCGGCGTGCACCTCTACCTGTCAAATATGAGTATTATAAGTAAGATATATTGTGTAAGGAAGATTTATGAAGTAATACACTTACCAATCTCTCGGCCAGCTCTCGCTTCGCCGAGGTGTCAAGATGATAACATCCATCTTCTCCTTTCCTCATTCGGCCGCGGAAGTAGTCCTTAGTTCTATCATTTCCTTGGAGGATTGATTCCGAGATTTCCCTGTCTTCGGGGGGCATGTGCCTTAGAGGGTCCTCGTCTACCCATTCAGATCGCCGACCTATATACCCCGCCGAGCCGAGATGGTGTGGGTATAAGTGGTGAGCCTGGTTTTGTTTAGCCTTCCCACTAATTTCCTGCAGTATTAGTAACAAAATATAGGTTTGAATATATTATATATATATGAAAAATTAGAGGATTGTCAAAATTTTACCTGAAATTCTGCGGCTTCTCTATGGTTCCTCCACACCTCCAATGCTTCCTGACTGAGATGCTCGTATTCGTTAGCCAACTCAGGCCCTTTCTTCTTCTCCTTGACAGCATATTTATGCTTCCAATTTTTGCGAAGCTCACCGGCTCTCTTGAGGACCTTTTTCTTTATAGCAGGATCGTCGGGCAAATTCCAGGTTTGCTGATAACATAGTTTGGGTTATATTAATATACAATATAAAACGTACACAAGTAAAATAATCACTTAATTACCTGAATGTCTGCCCAAAGTACCTCCTTGAGCCCAGCATCGATCTGTCGCCAATCAGTCACGTAGTCGGTAATTTGCGATCTTGTCACATGGCCAATGTAGTTGCTAAATTTAACTCGGGTATCATTGTCAGGTCCAATGCACGTACCGGCGTCGTTGAACTGCAAGATGCATTCATCCGACTCAGCATTCAACTTCTTACGTAGATTCTTCATCTTGTACGGGCCTCTCTTGCGTCTATTCGTTCCACTTGATTCGGTACCAGGCGAAGAATATGTGGGGGGATCCGAAGACATTGTACCTGAAAAAAATTAACAAGAAAAAATTTATTTAGCAACCAAAGAGATGAAAACTGTAGAAAAATGGGAAACAAGTATCGACTTTTTTAAAATTAAAATTATAAGACTTACAAATTTTAAATTTATCAACAATACATTCCCTCGCCGTGATTTGGAACTATATATCTACGAAGAGTTGTATCATCTTCCGCAATAGGGATGTGTTCCACACCAGTAGGAAATGGAAATGTCTCATCACTTCTGTCATAGTCCTCTTCATCATCCACATCACCGATGCCAACAACACTTCTTTTCCCTTGAAGAACAATATGCCAACCATAATTAGCAGGATCTTCAACGAAGAATACTTGTTTCGCTTGCGCGGCGAGGATGAAAGGGTCGTTCACATAACCAACTTTCTGTAGGTCCACTATTGTTAATCCTAACTCTGGATCTATCCGAACGCCTCGCCTGTTATCAGCCCACTGACAACGTAGTAAAACAAATTTTAAGTTGTTCTTGTAGACGAGTTCCCAAATTTCTTCGATAAACCCATAGTATGAACTTACATTGCTCGTAACTTGAGCATCCTTTCCACGAGATACTTCTCTCGACAACGCAACTAATGTGACCCCACTGTTCTGCGATGCGCCCCTATCATCTCGCCTTTTCGTATTAAACGTGTATCCGTTAATGTCGTAACCTTCATATGTCGCAACAGTCCATTCGGGTCCCCATGCCAGCCATTTTATCATCTCACTACAATCCGATCCGGTATCTGCACAAAGTGTCCTCTTTCTGAACCAGCCTAAAAATAGTCTGTTATGCTCATTTATATACCATAACTCCGATTTTTTAGGATTTTCGCGCCGTAAGCTAGCCATGTGCTCCTCCATAAACGGGTGCACTTCAGGAATATGACGCAACACGAGGAAATGTGCACTTTCCCATATTTCTCTCGATACTGCCTTGTATTGTGGTTTCGTCAATGGTTTTCCTCCTAGTCGTCCATCGTGACGAGAAGTAGGTATCCCAACCGCTTTAACATTTGCCAAGTACGAAGAACAAAACTCAACGCATTCCTCTGTAGTATATCCCTCAACTATGCTACCTTCAGGACGATAGCGATTTCTAACATATCCTTTAAGGATCTTCATATACCTTTCAAATGGATACATATATCTCATGTACACAGGTCCACATATCTTGATTTCGCGAACTAGATGAATGACAAGATGTACCATTATGTCGAAAAACGATGGAGGAAAAAACATCTCGAAGCGGCACAATGTTATTACGACATCTGCTTGTAGCTCGTCTAGCACTTCGGGATCAAGAACTTTATTACATATTGCGTTGAAAAAGAAACACAATTTTGAAATGCAGTGGCGAACGTGCTTCGGCATTATACCACGGATTGCGATTGGCAGCAAATGTTGCATCAATGCATGACAGTCATGAGACTTGTACCCCACCAACTTCAGATCTTTCATCGAGACATATCTCCTTATGTTACTAGCATAACCAGATGGGACTTTAATACCTTTTAGGCACTGGCAAAAACTTAACTTCTCAGCCTTGCTAAGTGTGAAGCAAGCAGGAGGAAGGAAAGTCCTCTTTCCCTTTTCAATCGGTGCAAGCTCAGGCCTTATTCGAAGTTCGACCATGTCAAGCCTCGCTTTTAGTCCATCTTTGGTCTTACCAGGCATATTCAAAAGGGTGCCCACAATGCTATCGCACACGTTTTTCTCTACGTGCATCACATCGATGCAGTGTCTGACGTCGAGGTTCTTCCAATAAGGTAGCTCCCAAAATATTGATCGTTTTTTCCAAACATTACCGTCTTTCGGTGTTTTGCACTTCTTACCAAATTGAGTATTGATGCGTGCGACGATGTCATTCAATTCTGTGCCCTTCAACGGTATTGTAGCCCTTGAAGTCTCGTTGTTCCCGTTAAACAATGGTAGAAGCTTTTTCTTCGTTCTATATTCGTGGGTAGGTGGCAGAAATTTTCGATGACCCATGTATGTGTGTTTCCTGCAGTTGTTCAACCACTGACTATCCGTATTATCCCCACAAATTGGACACGCTTTCTTACCTTTCACACTATAGCCAGACAGATTACCGTAAGCCGGGAAATCATTTACGGTACAGAATATCATGGCGCGTAGCGTAAATCGTGATCTGATTGATGCATCGTACACTTCAACTCCTTTGTACCATAGTGCTTTCAGATCATCGATCAACGGAGCCAGGTAAACATCAATGTCATTACCGGGTTGTTTAGGACCGGAGATTAAACATGACAACATGATGTATTTTCTTTTCATCGTAAGCCAAGGAGGGAGGTTATAGATACAAACCAGCACCGGCCAAGTACTGTGACGGCTGCTCAAATCGCCAAAAGGGTTTATCCCATCAGTGCAAAGCCCCAGTCGGAGATTTCGTGCCTCATCTCCAAATTCAGGATACATCGAATTAATGTTCCTCCATTGCGGAGAATCCGCCGGATGTCTCAATTTTCCATCATTTTTCCTTTCTTCATCATGCCATCTAAACATCTTAGCATCCTCGGCGTTTGAGAACATACGTTTTAGTCTCGGAATTATTGGTAAGTACCACAGAACTTTAGCAGGAGGGCCACATTCATCTTTTCTTTTGTAACGCCAAGTGTCGCACGTCGGACACTTATCGGCCGACTCATAATCTCCCCTATAAAGTATGCAGTCGTTCGGACAAGCATGAATTCTTTCGTACTGTAAGTTCAAAGGGCACAATAACTTCTTTGCCTCGTAAGTCGATATCGGAAGCTCATTGCCATCTGGAAGCATATCCGCGAGTATTTCTAAAAGTGTTGAGAAACATTTATCTGAAATCCCAAATTTAGCCTTAACGTTCAGCAGCTTGAATACAGCAGACAACTTTGTGTATTTTGAGCACCCGGTGTATAAAGGAATATTGTTGTCCCTAACAAGGCTGTCAAATATGGGAGGGCGTTCTTCAAAATCCTCTTGGACATCACGAAGCATGTCCTCGATACGATCATTATCGTCTTCCGAAGAACCTTTAGCTACAACATCATTCTCCAAATCTAGTGGCCCTCTTGTACTAGTTCCGACACCCGAAGAACTAGCTTCATTGACGGCTTCACCGTGCCATATCCAATTCTTATATCCAGGTTTAAAACCATCTATTAGCAAATGTTCCTTCACAACGTCAGTATTCCACCAGTTCATGTTATTACAATTACGACAAGGGCACGAAATCTTTGATTGCCTTTTTTTCCTACGATTCTGTTCAGCACATCTCATAAATTCCTCAACACCCTTCGCATACTCAACCGTTGTTCGCATACTACGCATCCAACTCCGATCCATTCCAATCACCTAAACTACACAAAAAATATTTACAGTTAATTCACATAAGCAAATACAGTCAATCGAAGGGCTTTGATAGGTTCCATATCTCTCCAACCTAACACATCTTAAAGATTCACGATCGTTTGTAAATGCGTGTTTGAGCTTCTATGTTGACAAAAAATCGACAGAATTTCCCCACAGTTCTCAAAGTAGACGAAAATATATGAAAGGATATACATCCAATCCATATGCCTACCCGGAAAACATTTAAGAGAAATGTAAACCAAATTTTTTCATCAACATCCAAGCGCAAGCAAACACACATTTACACCCTAAAGCGCCAGTGAACGTGAACGGCCCCAAACGGGGACCATTCAAGGTGTTCTCCTAATGAGAAAACCTGGACGTGTATCTAAGCTTAAATAAAAACGTAAATTCACAAAGTCAAAGGCATATAAATCATATCGGCGTTTGAAAACCTACGTAATCAATTGGAAACTTGTCGAGAAGCACGATAATATATGTCGTCTTAGCACTTAGATTCAAGCCCGAAATTCGCCAAAATATTTTCCCTAATTTCGATCAAATTTAGAATTGTTTAAATCAACATTTCGATTTCCAAATCACACAACAAACCGCAGAAATTAAGCCATAAAATCACATAAAACACCTCCAAATTTGAAAAATTCGAACACGATATAAGCCTCAAAAACCAAAATTTCGCTAATTTTTCGCATTAATAAAGCTCCATATCAACCTCAAATAGACATGAACCTCAAATCGTAGAAATTAACCCATGAAATCGCACAAAATACCTCCAATTCGAAAAATTCGAATACGATATAAGCCACAAAAACCAAACAATCGTCACTTTTTTCGCATTAATCAAGTTCCATATCAACCTCAAATTGAATATAACACAAGCCCAACCCTAAAACTAACATCAATCGCAAAAATTAAGCCTCAAAATCGGCTAAAATCGAAAAATCAAATTTCGAAAATCTCCCCTGTTTCGAAACTTAGAGCATTAAATCGAAAGCCTAGCATAAGGAAATGAGTTTTGATGTATTTTACCGTGTTATCGTCGCCGGAACCGAAGGTTTTCGTCGCCGGAATATCGCTACACACCAAAAGCCACAGTCGGCGAAATGTGCCGGCCAACAAAAATAAACAAAAGACGGAATTTGAGGATCTCAAGAACGTCAATGTTACCTACAGATAGCGCGAGAAGAAGCACGAAAAAACAATTAGGGAAGAGAAGATGGAAGAAGCAGATCTCGCCGCCGGGTATTAGCTTCGAACTGAACTGATGAGTGACTGAACTGATGAGTGCCTCGATGGTTTTTAATAAACCCATGGGCGACCTGTGTTTGAGGTAACATGCGTCCCCAAAGATCTTTTGTTTTCTCAAATAAATTCGAAATTCCAATTATATCCCTATTATCTCTAATTAATTCGAATTTATTTGAAATATTATCCTAATTATATTCATATTAATTCGAATTATATTATAAATTTTTAATATATTTTACTATTTTCTATTTTAATTTATATGAATTATATTCCTAATTCGAAATTTTTAGTTTTAGTTAGTTCGACTTATATTCCTATTAATTCGAGTTAAATTGTTATATTCATATTAAATAGTATTAGTTCGAATTATAATCCTATTATTTCAAAATAATTTGAATTTTTTATTTTAACTATTTTATTAGTTTCTTGATTTATATTTTTATTCGTGTTGTAATTAATTCGAATTTATTCATATTAACTTAAATTAATTCATATTAATTCGAATTATTCCAATTAATTCGAATTTATTTGAATTATTATTTATTTCCTAATATTTTTTGTTCTTTATTTTATTTAATTAGAATTATATACCTATTAATTCAAACCAATTCGAGTTATATTCACATTACTTCGAATTAATTAGAATTACTAAATTGATTTGTTAAATGAGTATTTTTCATAAAATTATAGGCGACGCGTTTACGAGAGTATCCGTCGCCTGTGCCTGTTTTTTCCTTTTCCTATTAATTAGTATTATTAATTCTAATTATTGTCCTATTAATACGAAATAATTCGAATTTATTTTAATTATTAGTTTCTTAATTTATTTTTTTATTCTATATTTTTGTTAATTGGAATTATATTCATATAAACTTGAATTAATTCGTGTTAATTCGATTTATTCTTATTAATCCGAATTTATTTGATTTATTTATTGTTTTCTTAACATTTTTTGTTCTTTATGTTAGTTAATTAAAATTATATTCCTATTAATTCAAACAAAGTCGATTTATATTCAAATTAATTCGAATTGATTAGAATTATTAAATTAACTATATTTAGTTAATATGGAATTATATTCATAGTAATTCGAATTAATTCGATTTTATCCGAACTGAAAAATAGTACACAAGCCATTGAAAGAGAAATTATAAACTTGCAAGCAAACTCAAAGTTTTCCATGTGAAGGGGAAATAAAAGATACATGCATGCCAGTGGCTGTCATCTTTTTCATTATATCAATAAGTATACAAAACAAAAACTTTCCCCTCAACGACAAAACTTTCTCCTCAACGACAAAACTTTCCTTCAGTTTCTTTTGCATTATCCTCACATGGAAAAGTCATATTCGTATGTCTGAGAATACCCAAGCTAGTTGATCTCCCAACTAACCTTTGGAGCAACTCTTTCATGGCGTGGTTCGTAATCCTTGAAATCGCATACAATTTACGGACTCATTTATACAGTTAGCAGATTGAGAAATCAATTCCCAAGAAAAATAATCAAATTTTTTTACCTCCAATTTCTCCACTAGCTCTATAGCGTTCGGCGCAGAAACGATAATGTGGCGAGCAGTTGGCCTGATGAATCCCTCCTCAACAGCTTTATCGATGAACGAAAGCAATGAGTTATAATATCCATCAACATTGAGCAATCCCACCTATGAATAGGCCATGAAAAACTGCCCTTCAATCTAATGCATAATTTCATTTTGGATCAAAGTTGCAGGAAAAAAATATCGATGACTTACAGGTTTATCATGGATGCCAAGCTCAGCCCATGTTATCACTTCGAGCAATTCCTCCAACGTGCCATAACCGCCTGATGATTTGGAAAGATGTTTTCATGGTCGTATGAAATGAATGATTGATGAAAATGTTTGGACATAAATAGTTTTGAGATTATTACCAGGTAAGGCAATAAAAGCATCAGAATGCCTTGCCATCTCTGCTTTCCTTTGATGCATATCAGAAACTGGCTTCACTTCTCCAATAGTTTGACCAGTTAACTGCACCAATAAAGTAGCGGAAGATATAAGTTAATGTGAGAGAAAATGAAATTGCCGAGATATTTTGGTGGGGTTTTCTAATTAATGTGGTAAAATCAAGGAAACCATAAGTAGGCATACCTCTCTGGGCATTAGAGTCTTGGGAATAACCCTGGAAAAATGCAGACAGTAACATGGCAAGTATCATGAGTTTGCTCAAGAAATGAACAACAATAAACATCAAAGACATAAAAAAATATATCATCTCACATGTCATCATTGCTGCTCTTTTTTTTTTCTTTCTTTAGTGTTTTGTTTGCTGAAGTAGAAAAAGGATAAAAAAACAAGGGAGAAAGAAGTTTCTTACCCAATTACATGCCTACCACCATCATGAACAGCTTGTGAGACTAAGCCCATCAAGCCTATGCTACCTCCACCATAGACCAAATCAATGTTCTTTGAAACCTTAAGAAAGCAAACAAACAAACACATAAGATTTATTTCAAATGAAGAACAAAGTAGTCTACGAAGCACGTTTATTTCAAAATCCCACCCACCAAAACACACAAAAAAATAGAGATGAAAGGTGCGATGTTTTTGACAAAATCCATAATTTACAGCAACTTTTCTTCAAGTTAGCTGGCCTAAAATAGAAGCACTAAATGCAAGAAAGTATTACCAAAACTTTGCCGAGCTCAACAGCAGCTTCTTGATAGCTTTTCTTCTTTCCTTGCCTGCTTCCGCAAAACACACAAATTCTCTTGAACTTTGCTTGGTATAACTCGCACTCTCTCTCCATGTTCTTTTGTCTAGTAAAGCACAAAAGAAATGTCGACACTTCAAAGCCGAGAGCTTATAAATAGTCCAACCAACTTACAGCGATTGAACTAATACACCGACACTTTTAAGTACTCTCATTAATTTCCATCACGGTAGACGAAACAAAGTTTTTGCCTTCATTGCATGACCATTCAAGGAACCAAAAATTTCGTCACTTCATTCGTATTAATCAATGTCCATATCAACCTCAAATCAAATATAACACAAACATGAGCTCAAATCGTAGAAACTAAGCCTCGAAAATGCATAAAATACCTCCAACTTCGAAAAATCTCAATATAAGCTGAAAAACCAAAATTTCGCCACTTTTTTTCGCATTAATCAATATCCATATCAACCTCAGATCGAATGTAATACAAACATGAGCCTCAAATCGTAGAAACTAAGCCACGAAATCGCAATACCTCCAACTTCGAAAAATTCGAACTCAATATAAGCCCAAAAACCAAAATTTTGCCACTTTTTTCGCATTAGTCAAGCTTCATATCAACCTCAAATCGAATATTACACAAGCCTAAGCCTAAACGTAACCTCAAATCGCTAAAATTAAGCCCCAAAATCGCCTAAAAGCTAAAAATTATATTTCCAAGTTTTCAAAATTTCGAAACTTTAAAGCACTAAATATATAGTTTAGTAGAAGATAACGAGTTGTAAGGGTGTTACCGTGTTCTCCTCGGGAGAAATCGCCTTAGATGGAGAGTGGTGCCGGCGGCTGCTTCGTATGAGCTGCTCTTAACGGGAAGGGTTTATAAAAGCTATAGGCGACGGTTGATAGGAAAAATACGTAACGGTCGCCCAAACTTAAATAACTCATGGGCGACTCATGTAAAACTAACAAGTGTCGCCTATAAGGCAAGAGAAGCTTGGGCGACTCATGTCCGGTAACATGCGTCGCGCATACTGAAACAAAAAAAAATAAAACTAAAGCACGTGCATGGGCGACTCATTTGGGTAACATGAGTCGCCCATAGCTAAATTAAAAAATATAAAATTCCATCCTGGGCGACTCATGTTTCTCTAACATGGGTCGCCTATGTTAAACGAAAAAAAAAAAAATTAAAGCACGTGCATGGGCGACTCATTTGGGTAACATGAGTCGCCCATACCTTAATTAAAAAATATAAAATTCCGTCATGGGCGACTCATGTTGCGTTCACATGAGTCGCCTATGTTTTCAACCTAGGCCTATGTTTCAATCATGGGCGACTCTTGTTTCTCTAACATGGGTCGCCTATGTTAAACGAAAAAAAAAAAAAATTAAAGCACGTGCATGGGCGACTCATTCGGGTAACATGAGTCGCCCATACCTTAATTAAAAAATATAAAATTCTGTCATGGGCGACTCATGTTGCGTTCACATGAGTCGCCTATGTTTTCAACCTTGGGCCTAGGTTTCAATCATGGGCGACTCTTGTTTCTCTAACATGGGTCGCCTATGTCAAACAAAAAAAAATAAAAATTAAAGCACGTGCATGGGCGACTCATTCGGGTAACATGAGTCGCCCATACCTTAATTAAAAAATATAAAATTCCGTCATGGGCGACTCATGTTGCGTTCACATGAGTCGCCTATGTTTTCAACCTTGGGCGACTCGTTTCCCGGAACATGCGTCGCCCATACCGAAATAAAAAAATATACAATTCGTTCATGGGCGACGCATGTTACCAAATATGAGTCGCCCATACCCAAACAAAAAAAAAATTTAATTTGTGCGACGCCTGCATAGCGAAACAACCGTCGCCCATGTGAGAAGAGAAATGTTTTTTAAACAAGTAAAATAGTTGGGCGACGCGTTTTTTGTTACCAAATGTCGCCGAAGAGTTACTAAACTCATAGGCGACGGTTTCGCCACAACGACCGGCGCCTATAATCGTCGACACTTAAATAAAATTACCATAATGCCACCGCGTCCATTATGGGCGACGGATTTGGCAAACCCGTCGCCTATAGTGCCGTCGCCTATTGCTTATTCTCTACTAGTGTTTTTTCGCTCGCGTAAATTCCTAATTAGAATTGACATTTTCGATGGTAAGCATTTTTCGGTCAAAGTCATCGATCTTAGAGACTAAATAAATTTATCGATCGAAATTTTTTTACGATACAAACAGTATCTTAATCGAATTGGAATTCAATTGAAACTGTTTGCGATCGAGAAAGTTCTTCGACAGCTTTAAACAGTTAGTCGAAAAACAAATTTCAAGCATAATATTCGCAGATGACCGAAAAACTAACCTAGCAGATATTCATATAACAAGGTCTAAATCTCTGAGAAATAGCATACGATTTTCGAACAATGAACAGACGAAAATTCTAACACAGAATCAAGTGAAAAACTACAGAATGTAGATGCAAACGGAGATTTATCATATGCCTAAGTTGTCGATTCTACCTTAAAAAGACGATAATCAGAGGAAAAATAAGATTTTTTATGGGATTTTCGACTTCGTCTTTTTAACAGGGTTTTTCGCTAGAGAATTTTAATCGACACTATTAATTTCTCGAATGAGGGTTTTGCGTGTGATAACGTTTTTCGATTGCAAAAAGCGAACTCATTGTAATGGGCTTACAAGACATATTGAGTTCTCGGATTAGACAGGCCCGTTTAAATTTTCGCTCGAGAAACTGAGTGTGGAAATTACAATTTGCAACCAGTTTTTTTCAATGATAAGTTTTCTATTTCTAGCAGATTAGCCCCTATAATAATAAGATCACATTATCATGCTTCCCATTTGAATTAAAATAGATGCAATTAACTCCCTGTAAGTCTGAATGGTGACATCTGGCTCCATGGACGATTTTTGAATAATCTTTAACACTAAGAGCAAAATGTCAAAATATTAGAGTTAATCAGCAATTATTCTCATCAAACTCCCCCTGAACTCTTATGAAAATGCAGTTAGCTCCTGATTTTGAGGAATCGTGACATCTCACACCTTAGATGTGTTTGAAAATTTTCTGCAACACTTAAAAAACCGTCAAAAATATTTGGAGCTAATGGCATAATTTCCTGTATCTGCCCCCCTCAAATAATGCGCCTAAATTGATTTAGCATAAATTTTCACTAAACATAAGCACATAAAATCAATTCAAGCACGAGCATATTTCACACAATTTATCTAATTACGGCTAAATACATGGTCCCCAAAACATGTATTGAAAATATTGCGTGAGGGTAAGAGCAAAATAAAAACAAATCGCATTTAAACAATTCAATACCAATGCAAGCTAAAATTGCAGTCAGAATGTGCGAATACATATTGTATAAGAAAGAAAAAATCAACTATTATTATTTTATTTATATATATGTATATTACACTTTTTTAATTTTCTTCTATATATATGTATATATACTAATATTACTAATAGTATGTGGTCAGATTATTTTGCTTCGATCAATGTCACGCATAAAATTTCACAAGACACATGAGAAGATATTATGCCGTCAAGTCTTAAGTTAATAGAATTATCCATTTCGACAACTCTCACTAGCTTCGCTATAGTGCTCAATTATTTTTAACTTGGGATTTTTATAATTATATCACTCAATTGTGCTTAAGTGGAGAAAATTATTGAATTGATCTAAAGGCTTGCATTCTAATTTCTAGAGAGAGAAACACATAAAACTCTCTCTCACTAAGATCACTCCCTCTCGAGTTCTTCAATACAGGTTTTCGATCGAAATAAAAATTTTAACATCGAAATATGATGAATTCAAGTCTAGGATCTTAGAGTTGATAATCTAGGGACCTAACAATTGGTATCAATTTTTTTTTCTAAAACTGTTCCGTGCGAAGAACAGTTTTTGCGCAAAAACGAATTCGATCTGATAGCTTTAATTCTGTGCTTATTTGGCTTGAATTTGATGTTTAAGTGCTCGCTTCAGTGCTAGAAATTGTTTGCGATTAGATCGGTAGCGATTAGAACTTCGAATTAGCAGAATTGGTTAAATCTGGTTAGCTACTGTTCCCGCGAAGAACACTTAGAACACGTACTGATTTTGACCAAATTCGATATACTTTGCTTCATGACGAGTTAAATTGACTGTTCGTGGCGTAATCAGTAGTTGATTTTGAGCAATTACCTGCAATTTCACTGTCTAATTCGTTATTTTTGCTTGAATCAGTGTTAATTCGTATTCTGTGATTACTTGCATGATTTCAATTTTTCTCGCTAAGTCTTCGATCAGATTAATTTCTCGATCGAAAACTCCGCGCGAGAATTTTTCTCGGTCAGAATACGATGTCAGCTCTTAAGTCGCTGCCACTACGAGCGATTTTAGTAAGAAAAATTTCTCGAGCATTATTCAGCGAAATTCTTTTTTGACGAGACTTATTTTGACTTTGCGCGCGTAAAGTTGTCTCTCGAAAAATATTTTCGGTCAGACATTTAAGTTTGACCTAGCAAAAATCATTTGCGCTCGAAACTTACTAATCGTACCCACTCAGTGAAAAACTTACTAATCGTACCGTTTCTTTGCGATCGAAATAAATTCATGATCCGGAAAATTTTTCTCGACCGAAAGATTTTGAGCAATTTATTTCGCTCGAAAAATATTACGCTGATAGATATTCTACTGTTACATTTTATTTCGACGAAATTATTTTTTATCAAACTAGATTGAACTAAAAATAATTCTCAAACTGCTTTTGAATCAAACCCTACTAACTAATTTGTTACTTGTGAAGCACATTACATTATTCCAAACCATCGAAACAATCAACTAAGATCCTTAATCAACTCTTCAACAAAACAAATGGATGCTTATGCGCTTGGAAATGACAATCGTCCTCCAATCCTTAAACGAGGAGAATACACAGTTTGGAGAAGTAGGTTCTTGAACTTCATAGAGCTTAAAGTCAGGCTGAAAACTTACTAAAATCACTCGAAGAGGGACCCGCACAATTTTGGGTTACTCAAGAAGGTGATAACTCGAACAATCCTCCTGTCGAACCCACTAGGCGACTGAAAATTCCTAGCGAGTACGATGAGGCTAAGAAACAAAGAGCAAAGGCCAATCTGATAGCTAAGAAAATATTAATACAGGGCATCCCTAATGACATCTACAGACAAATTGACAGCCTCCCAACGGCTAAAGGAATATGGGATGAACTGCATAGGATGATGCAAAAAATCGAAGTACGCGTCAAGGCTAAGAAGGCAAACATACTCACGACATATGATTCTTTCAAAGCAAAGAATGAGAAGAGCTTGCATGATCTTTTATCAGCGGTACCTCACCCTTCTCAGCGAAATGAGGAAATTGAGGTACACAAGACTATGATGGAGATGAACATTCGGTTCCTGTCCTCGTTGCCATTGAATGGAAGAAGATATCAACTCAACTCAACTATGATGGTTATACACGCTGTTTTTGACAATCTCGCACAACACGAAGAAGACATCTGCGAGATACAAAAAGAGCTAAAGGGCAAACAGGTCTAAGACTCCATCGCTCTAGTTTCAAAGAAGAGGAGCTCCCGCTCACGCAAGGAAAGCATGTCAAGCTTCCCGGCTCTTCGGAGGATGAGGAACCATCGGATTCAGTTCCTTCTGAAGTTAGAGAATTTGGAAACAGTTGGCCTTAATTGCTAAAATGATGACGAAGCAATACTTAAACTGTTGGAAAAACCGGCCATTTCGCCCGAGAATGCACCCTTCCGAAGAAGAAGGATGCCAACTACTCCATGAAGCTTCAACTAACCAAACAGAAGAAGCTGGAGTAGCTCTCATGGCTGAACAGGATCACTAACTGGAGGACACCTCAGATTCTGACGCTGATAACCTCGCTCTCACGGCGCGCCTTGAGGATGAACAGGAAGGTGGAACTTCCTCTAGGACAGATGAAGACTACGCATCAACTTCATCTCAGGAGGTAGTAACCCCTGACTCTACACATTTTGACCTGTTAGCCGCGTTAGAATCTAAGTATTGTGACATGGTACATGAGCAGAAACGAGATATAATGGTAGAGGAAAAGCTTCTTAGGTCTAAGAAAATGATAGCCAGTCTCGAAGAAAATCTTAGGAGCTCTAACCTCAAAATAGAAGAATTAACTAAGAAACTCCAATCCTGTGAGACTAAGCAAATTCCATTAGAAAAGCATAGTTCGGTAGTGAAGGAACTAGACGACAGACTAGACAACAACCAGAATGTCTACTTAGGAACTTAGATGAGAAAAGTCACTTTAAATGTAGACTTGAAGCTGTAAGTAAGAAAGTCACTAGTCTCGAAGATGAGTTAGTTAAGTCAAATTCTAAGATTAGTGATTTAAGAAAGAGTCTAGACACCTGTCAAGCCGAGAAAAGCACCATTGTAGTTAATTATGCTACCTTAGACGAGGAGCGTAAGAAGCTATACACAAAAATTAAGAATTTAGAAGATCTTCTTATAAAAAGGTGACAAACTGAGCAGACTATATTTTTGAACCAACCCATGGACATAGAATTATGTGATTATAAGTTTGTCTTAGGTTTTGAGAATCCACGTTACTTGAAGAAAGTTGACTGCAAACAATTTTATGATGTCAAGTACATGGGTTGCTCTTATGGTTTTTACGAACGCTAAAGAAATAATCTCGTTAGAAGAAACCAATAGAAAAGCCAAGATTCGGGTTGAAATCCCTTTCTCCTATACCGAATTGAACCAAAGTTACAAAACTAGGGAAATTCCCAAGGGATGTGACTTTGAATCAATTTATCTTCGAGAAGATTGTTCTACATCCGAGGAAGCACAAATTTATCACTCTGAAAATTCTCTCTACATACCACCTATTGTTAAGAAATATAGGAGTTAAGAATCTCTTTAGAAAAGGAAAGAAATTATTTTGAATCAGAAAAGAAAACGTTCTTAAAAGTGATGGAATGTCTAAAAGCTTCCTCCGTCTCACAAACCATTTCTCACGCGTCTGCCTTACAAGATAAAATCATTATGACAAGCGTGAAGAAAGAACAATCGCCTTCCAAAGATCAGAAACCTAAGAATAAAATTTTGAAAAATATTATCTCTAATATGTTTCCACTACGTCTACATGGAGCGTAGTCAAGGAGCTAGAGAAACCGAAGGCGAGAGTGTCTAGTTAGGATGAAGGAGTCTTTAGATGTCAAAGTTCCAAATTTATTACCTCCTTCTGTAAAAATAAATGACACTCGTAGAAATAAAAACGCCATTTCTTCCCTCAAAATTATTGTTTCTTCATGTTCCCTCAAGCCGACTACTTTTAGAAGCACTAATTTTGAATTAGGATTTTCATCAGACGTGACACATACTCATTCTAAAACAATGCAACTAGGATGACCCTTAAGAAACAAGATCCAGCCAAAGCTTATGGCGCCATTCTTGTTCTCATCTAAGGTATCCTGTGAAGATCCAATCCCCCAAACACCTTAGGAGACTATCAAATGAAAAGATCTTTTCCACGCTCAAGCCTACTCATGCATTTGCACGTGCTGAAATTCAACTTCCTACCAGGTTCAACCCAAGTGGGTTCCTGAATCTCCGCCTAGGAAGACGAAAGCCAGGCCAAGTCTCCTACTAAGGCAAAACCCATATCAACTTCATCAAAGGAGACTTGGGTAGCTAGAGCTTCTGTTAGTAATAATTTAGGAACCGTATGTGAACCAAAGTCTAAATCTGCTAATTCGAGACGACCCATTTATAAGTGGGGTACCTAAAGCTCTATAATTTGTTTTTGCAGATTCATAAGTATGGTACCTCGATTCCGTTTGCTCCACACACATGACGGGAAATCAAGAGCTACTGACAACTATCAAGACCGACTAAATGGCAAAGTCAGATTCGGGAACAACGACTCGACTCCTATACTAGGATTCGGGGATATTATTTTGGATAATCTGACTATCAAGGCTGTCTCTTACATGGAAGGCCTCCGCCATAACTTGTTCAGCGTAGGCCAGTTCTGCGATAAAGGATTTCAGGTGGTCTTCCTTGCTGACCGGTGCAGAATTTTGGATAGTCAAGACAAAGAACTCCTTCAAGGAATTCGGAGATCAAATCTATACACGATCAACCTGAATTCTGTGCGGCCTTTGATAGCTGTTTGCCTCATCTCTCAGACTACAATTCAGAGGAACAACTTATGGCATCAACGTATGTCTCATCTCAACATTAAAGCTCTTCAACGCCTCTCACAGAAAAAGTTGGTTTAGGGTCTATCAACTATTACCCTACAAATAGAGCATCACTGTTCGGCATGTCAGCTTGGAAAAATGAAGTGAGCCTCTTATCACGTCAAGTCAGTTGCCTCTACTTCACGTCCTAGGGAATTACTTCACATGGACCTCTGTGAACCGATGAAAACACAGAGTATCAACGGACTCAAGTATGTGCTGCTGATAGTAGACGACTTTTCTCGCTACACTTGGACGAAGTTCCCCCGAACAAAAGATGAGACAGGGGACTTGATAATAAATTTTGTGAACTCAACGCATAACCTACTACAGCAGACTATCCAAGTCATTCGAACACACAATGGGACTGAGTTCAAGAACAAGTATCTCAGTGACTTTTATCAGAAACTTGGGGTGGTCAGTAATTCTCCGCAAAGACGCCTCAACAAAATGGGGTAATTGAAAGGAAGAACAGAACTCTAGTGGAAGCCGCCGAACAATGCTGATCCACTCCGGCCTCCCATACTTCCTTTGGGCTGAAGCAGTAAATATCGCCTGCTTCTCTCAGAACTGGACGGTCGTTCACAAGCGCTTCGATAAGACTCCGTACGAAATCATTAACAAGCGAGTACCCAACATTTCCTTCTTCAAGGTCTTCGGGTGCAAGTACTTTATGGCGAACGATAGAGAGCAACGTGTTAAGTTCGGCCCTAAAGTATTCGAAGCCACTTTCATCGGCTATTCTTCAACTTCTAAGGCGTACAAAGTATACATCAAGTCCAATCGAACAATCAAGGAAAGTTACAATGTCACTTTCCAGAAGCGGCAGAAATGGCTCCTACACACATCAGTCCAGGACCCATGCCTCACCCAATGGCTTCTGGGCACATCAGTCCAGGACCCGTGTCTAACCAGATGGCTTCTGAATACGATAGTTTAAAACCGTGTTCACTGGTGTGTTGGCACAAGACCAACAGAGAGCGGCAACTACTCAAGATTTGCTCTAGAAGACTTGGACTTGCTCTTCGAGCATCTATATCGGTCGAACAACAAAATGATTACACCTACGATGGAACTCCCGCACGACGATGCCGATATACCGAGTACTAAAATGTCCCAACCTCACCCGATTCAGAATTACAACTACTACTCCTCAAAACATAGATGCTGAGGTAGCATCATCAGATCGCTCAACTCAAGTGCAGAAATGGAACTACCTCAACTAAATAACCAGCCTGAGATCACTAGAGATCTCGCTCCACAAATGGCTGGTGACTCAAGCTCGGCCCTGCCTTATGAGCGTAAGTGGACTCGGGCACATCCAGTCGATAAAATAATTGGTGATCCTTCGAGTGGGATACGGACAAGACATAAGAGTAGAATTTTTAGCTGTTAAGCCAAAACGAGCCAACAAAGGTAGCAGACGCACTGAAGGACACGGATTGGGTGATAGCAATGCAAGATGAAATCAACCAATTCGAGCATCTACAAATGTGGACATTAGTACCCCGTCCGTATGGGAAAACAATTATCGGGACGAAATGGTATTCAAGAACAATAAAAATAAAGATGGAGAAGTGATCAGGAATAAAGCAAGATTAGTCGCTAATCGCTACAGCCAACAGGAAGGAATCGATCACGACGAGACATACGCTCCTATTGCCCGAATCGAAGCCATCCACCTATTCTTGGCCTACGTGGCCCTAAGGACTTCAAAGTCTACCAAACGGACGTTAAAGCCGCTTTCTCAATGGCGTGTTAAAAGAAGAAGTCTACGTCGCCCAACCTGAAGGCTTCGTTGATCAAGAACATCCTGATTACGTCTATCGATTGGATAAATCACTCTACGGACTAAAACAAGCCCCTCGCGCTTGGTATGACGTCCTTAGCGAATTCCTCGTGAAGTCTGGATTTATCAGAGGAACCATCGATACGACTCTCTTCATCAACTGGCAAGACAAAGTTCTGATGGTCGTCCAAGTTTACATCGACGACATCATCTTCGGATCTACAAATCCCCGACTATGCCAAAAATTCGGAGATCTCATGAAGACCAAGTTCGAAATGGGTCGTATGGGAGAAATGCAGTTCTTCTTAGGACTTGAAGTCCGGCAGCTTGAAGATGGAATATTCATAAGTCAGACCAAGTATATCAGAGACATCTTGAAGAAATTCCATTAAGACCAGAGCAAGCCTCTCAGCACTCCCATGGAAACAAGCTGCAAGTTGGATGCCGATCCCTCTGGAACAGCCCTCGACATCACTCTCTAACGCAGCATAATCGGGTCTCTTCTAATCTCACCTCGAGTCAGCCGGACATTATGTTTGCCACCTGTCTCTATGCCCCTTTCCAAGCAGATCCCAAGGAATCTCATATGCTCGCGGTCAAGCGGATCCTGCGCTACATCAAGGGCACTTCAACCTTAGGATTGTGGTATCCTTAAGGTACTAACTTTAAACTAATCGGCTACACTGACGCTGATTATGCAGGTTGCCGAATGGACAGGAAAAGCACATCCGGTGGTGCTCAATTTTTAGGCGAAAAGCCGGTCTGCTGGTCATTCAAGAAGCAGAACTATGTGTCAACCTCGACGGTAGAAGCTGAATATGTTGCAGCTGCCAGCTGTTGTTCACAGATGCCATGGATGAGGACTCAGTTTCGTGATTATGGGTACAATTTAAATAATATACCCATATATAGTGATAGTCAAAGTGCGATCGCCATTACGTGCAATCTTGTTCACCACTCACGCACGAAACACATAGATTTAAGATATCACTTCATCAAAGATCACGTAGAAAAAGGCACGATTGATATGTATTTCGTTAACACGGAGTATCAACTAGCCGACATTCTCACCAAGGCATTGGATGAAAAACGATTCCAATTCCTTGTTGGAAAATTAGGTATGTTGAACCTCAAGTGATATGTGCTTTACTTGATCTTCTGTGCTTTCATATGTTCTATTCTATGTCTTTTATGTACGTAATTGCTATATCTTGCGTGAAAATTACAAAATTAATAATAATAAAACTAAAAGTCCAAAAATATTATACATATACTTATAATATTAGAGGGATGAGGAAATCTTTTAAGATGCTTTGATCTAAGTCATGAATAATTTACCCTGACATGCGACTGATTAATTGCAGGTCGCATTCTTGTGTCTAAAGGTCATTAGTTTGCTCCACTAGACACAAAGCCACTTTACATAAGTGAGGATTCTATCGTTTTCTTTCTACGGATTTATTCTCGAGCGAGTCACGTATCAATTGCTTGTCTTAACTCGTAATTTTTGGCTTCATACTCGCTTTGTGCTAGATTGTTAGGAAAATAAAATGGGCACTAAGGAAATTCCTCACTCGGCCATATGTTAGTTTCCATCCTTTGACATAGCCGTTAATCATCCACTTTGAGCCTTCTCCGATTCCCTTTTCTTCATTTGAATCCCGTTCAAGCCTTCAACCGATGTTCACAATATTCGGAGTGATATTCAAACGACAAAAGGAGGGGGAGAAAAGAAGAATAGAAAAGAAAAGATGACAAAAGAAGGTGGAAACGCACACGAGGAATGCTCAACGTACAAAAAGCAGTCCAAAAGAACCTGCCTCTCGACTATCAAAATTCCAAATCATTAGAATGGGGCATGGATCTTGCTGTGGACTTCTCCTTCGATAATCTCGTACGCTCGTCAGAACGGCTGGAAAGAGGAGCACCTCGAAGTGAACTTCTCCAACGATAAGAGGAGCACGGCCTTGGGTTCCAATTCCACAACTGTGAACTTCTCCAAATCGAAAATCTCTAAAACCTTCCTAGGGATTAAGAGAATAGGAGCACGGTATCGGCCCGAGAACCAACAAGAAGAACTTTGCCTTAAATAATCTCTCAGCCTCGTAGAGAAGTGGAGCTTCAGATTGAGCAAGTGTAGAAAAATGCAAAAAATAAAAAGGATGAAAAAGACAAAAGAAGATACGAAAAGAAAAATGCCGACGAAGAAGAGTGACTAAGAAAATGAAGATGAAGATGTTAAGTCCACAATCCCAAATATTTTCCTTCCCTTCTACGTCAGAGCCAAATTAAAATCCTTCAAAGTCCCTTTGATTCCAAAACGACGTTCTTTCGCTTAGGTGAAATGATTAAAAGCGTCTCAATCACAGGTAAATTGACATAATATTGCTTGTAATGACTATAGTGATATAATATAAAAATCCCAAGTTAAAAATAATTGAGTGCTAGAGTGAACCTAATGAGAGTTGTCGAAATAGATCGTTCTATGAACTTCGGACGTTAGTATGACGTCCTGACGTGACGGCATACTACCTTTCAAGTGTCTTGTGAGATTTTAGGCGTGACGTTGATCGAAGAAAAATAATCTGACCCCATAATGTTAATAATATTAATATATATATATAAATTAATAATATTTTTAGTTTCGTTCTTATTTCTTTTTTCAATATGTTAGAAAATAAGAAATCGCACATTATGATAAGCAAGTTTATTTTGCATCTGCACTGAATAGTCTAAATGCGATATGTTTGCATCTCACAATTCGCACATTCTGATTGCATGTTTAGCTTGCATTGATATCGAATTATATAAATGCAAATATTTTTTTGTGCTCATACCCTCACGCGAAATTTTAATTAGCTGCTTAGGGGACCATATAACTAGGCTAAATTGATTAATTGCATGTTTTAATGATTGTTACTTAGATTGGTTTATATGCTTACATGATAAATCAATTTAGGTGCATTGTTTGAGGGGGAGCATTTACAAAATATCATGCTTTTTCAATTTAATTTCCCTTGTACAATGCACTTCATTGAGGAGGACTTCACGATTTTTAACTATCTGGAGCTAACAATATTGACATAAAAATCCAGGGGGGGCCTGTTTAAAATTACTTGTTAATTAACTCTAATAATTTTGATGTATTGCGCTAAATGATACAGATTTTTCTTATCCCGTCAAAGGAGCCAGACGCTACTATTCTGACTTACAGGGAGTTTATTGCAGTGATTTAAATCCTAGGGGGAGCAAATTTATGGTTATTTGTTGAAATAGGGGTTAATCTGAAAACGTAAGAAAACTTACAATCGAGAAATTGGATAGAAAATGCAATTTTCGATCTCAAGTTTCTCGAGCGTAAATAGTATTGGGCCTGATCCAGCGAAGTTTCAAAAACGTCCCATCAGCCCATATAGAAAAAGTTACCTTTTTGCAGTCGAAAAAGTATTTCTCACCCAAAAACCCCAATGGAAAAACCCTACAGTCTATTAAAATTCTCACGCGAAAAAAAAAAAACTCTACAGTAAAAGACGAACTTCAAAATCCACTAAATCTTTTAATTTCCAATCATTTTCGTCTTTCGGAGGTAGAATCGACGTTTGTTAGGTGTTTGCATGTCTTCAAACTTCATTTGCGTCTGTATTATATGATTTTTCGCCTAATTCTATGATAGGTATTCGATAGTTTAAACTGTGAAAACCCATATGCTATTTTGCAGAATCTAACACCTTTCGATTTGTTTATCTTGGTGTTTTCCATCATTTTGATAGTATAAACTTTCGATAATCTGCGTCTAAAAGTTAAAATCTTAGTTTCGACCATTTTTTTTTTTAACTTTTGAAGCAGTCGAAGAACTTTCTCGGTCGCAAACAATTGCAGTTGAATTTCGATTTGATTAAGTTACTGTTTGCATCGAATAAGATTTTCGATCGCTAAAATTTGACTTAGTCTCTAAGATAGATGACTTAGATCGAAAAATTACTTACCGTTGAGAAATCTAATTAGGATTTTATGCGAGTGAAAAATTAAAGAGTAGAATAGATAAAATAGATGCAATTTATTACGAGCGCAGAACTTACCATCGAAAACAGTATTTTCGTTCGGTTGTAAATTTTAGCGGCGATAAAATTAATTTTTCGACGTCAAATTTCTCGATCGTAAAATACGCGGCGATAATTTTGTTCAATCGAAAATGTTCTCGGCGATTGACTTAGTTTCTCGTTGACTAATTTCTCGATCGACAAATTTCGCAGTGAAAACCAATTTTAAAATCGAAAAACTTTCTCGCTCGACAAAATTCACGACGTCCCTCGCGAAAATATCTCGATTGTAAATTTACGTGGAAATCATTTTTCTCGATCGTAGATTTACACAGAAAATTTTCTCGATCGAAAAATTTCTCGGCTACAGTACTATGCCTAATGATCAAACACTTCGAAACAATTCTCTAAGTCCTTTACACTGTAGCGAACTTAGCGAATAATATTTTCGATCGCAAAATTATACGGAGACATTTATTAGAAAATTCACACCTAGGAAACTCAATTGCAAAGTCAATTCTCGAGCGAAAAATCTAATAGAGTGAACAGTGGTATTCTGTGGCGACCCTACATTTCTAATTCGGATTAGTGGCGGATTTCCGCAACGTAAGCCGCGGAAGGCCCGTTTAATTAAAACTTTTTCCTAAATAATATACATTAATATAAAAATCTGTCTACAACGTCATCACTATACATGGGCCGAAGCCCCAAAATATCAAAAGAACTAAAGAACTGAAGTCCTAAAGCCACTCCGCAGGTCTTCATCCATGTACCGCTCCGCCCTCAAAAGTCCGTGGAGCACCGCCACCGGCCGCCTCAGTGCCAACGCTTATCAGCGTCAGACTCAGTACCTACAACACGTAAACACTGAGCAATTTGCCCAGTAGGTGAATAAAATGCATGTATGCAAGTGCGCACTCAATCCCAATCCCAATATCTAACAACATGATATGATGCACACTCGTTCTTTTCCCACGTTCCTATTTCACACAACACAGGGCCCTAGGTTAGGCTCGACACCTTCGCGCGCAAAAGACTATTGGGAGGCCACCCCCAAGTCTCGCGGCAGCCTACCCTGGTAGTGCACTGGACGATCACGCCAATGACCTCCTACCGGGTTGCTCCGCACCAAACGTATACACTGATAGTGCACTGGACGATCACGCCAGTGGCCTCCTATCAGGTCACATCAATATCTCATCCGGCGGTATGCACCTCGGGACGGTCACGGCCGAGTAGATAGATCGATCACGCCTGTCTCCGCCAGGTGCCCAGTGAGCCCAACCTCGACTCCTCTAGGAGCCACCAATCACAAGCATCTCATTCTACCCCGTACGTCAATATCTCATATCATTACCGTCATCACTATGATACAACACTCTCTTCCTGACGTGATATGCACGTGCCATGAATGTTCATAAAATCTCATAGAAGTATGATTTATATAAAACGTACGTAAAACATGTAAACACGTAAATCACATAAGTCACGTAAATCACAGAATCGCATGAAACACATAATTGTAGATGGATGATCCACCTACCTGTCCTCCCACTATCGTCGAATAAGAGGCTGGTGTAGTCCCTATATATCGATCCTCTGAATATAATAAATATTGTCAGTATATGTACTAACTTTGAAATAGTACAGTCTAAAATAATTATATTTAGAAATTATTATAATAATCTAAGCTGGAGATGACCTAGATCGCAAGACTTATGGTCAACTCTAAGTCATCACTTGATTTTCAGCTACCTCTAATCACCCGATTGGGACAAATAGTTAAAATATTAAAATATTTGGGGTCCGAAAATTGCCCGATCTGTGGTCCCCAATTAATCACCCGATTTTTCATTTGGCTTTTTAAATCATCTGATCGACTAGGTTTAATACCTAGTTTCGCCCGATTTGTTAAGTACTAAAGCTCACATTCATTTAATTGTCTCAAAGTCGCCCGATTATGTGCCCTGCTATTGACCCGATTTGTCACACTTGGTTTTACTTTTGTAGGGTATTTATTTCATCAGAAATCGCCCGATTTGAGAAGTCTAAGTCGCCCGATTTTAAAATCGCCGAGCTGACACAAATCGCCCGATTATATCATATATTCAAATCGGTCGAAACCTATATAAATCGCCCGATTTCTTAAGATTACAAGTTAGAATGCTAAATCGTCCGATTTAGGGGTTAAGTTCGGCGAAATTACTTTCGCCCGAAACTTGTTTCAATTAAAATCGCCCGATTGTTTAAAATGCTAATTCTTTCGAAAACCCTAAAAATACAGATTCATATATCATCTAAATCAGCTAAAAAAATTAGTCTAATTCCAGAAAATGGTACGCCTTGATTCATCAGTCTTCATGAACCCACCACAGTACATATTTCGACACTTTAGAGGTTTACAAGACATATTAGTCGATTTAAGGAGCTAGGGTTTTCTAAAATAACTATTATAATCACCTTGCAAGATCACCCTTTTTCCAAAAAAGGAGACGTCCTAACAACACTAATGACTTAATCAACAAAGATAAAATCATTAAAGCTCGCCTCTCTTTATCTAAACACCCATGCCCATATATTAAATTTCAAATATTATAGATTTCCTAGACATGGTAGCGAACTATGATTGACATATAATCATATAAATATGTACATATTGAAAGTATATAAAGTATTGAGAGTATAGATTATCATCGTACCTTTTCTTGAGAATGAAACTTACAGATGCTTAATTCTCTTCAAAGTTTTCGTTCTAGCTTTGTTTGTAAAGGAGGGTTTTTTCCTCTGATGTTTATGATATACTTGAAATGCTTTGAAAGTATCAAATGATTTGACATTGTGCTAGTGACGAGATTTCCTCTGGTTTAAGTAACATGAATATTAAGATTCATCTTTGAGAACTTGGGCCTAATTTCAAATCAAAATATAGCCCAATTCATCAAAATATAAATCTCACTTGGCTTTTTGTTAAATTTCTAAATCAAGTTAAAACTAAAAATTTATATTTTTATTTCACATAACTGCAAAATTAATTACACCAAAATCCCGTATCAGAATTTACGAGTATTACATCCTCCCCCCTTAAAAGAATTTCGTCCCCGATATTACGCCGACTGGAATAACTCGGGATAACGAACTCTCATATCGTCCTCACGCTCCCACGTGGCTTCCTTAACTGATTGGTTCCGCCAAAACACCTTAACTAACGGAATAGTTTTATACCAGAGCTGTTTCATCTCGTACATCAGAATTTCTACAGGCTTCTCTTCGTAACTCAAGTCAGGCTTGAGCTGTCGATAAAGAAGTTCGTTCTGGATCACATGTCTTGGGTCCGCGACGTATTTTCGTAATGTCGATACGTGAAATACGTCGTGAACTTGCGATAATGAAGCCGGCAACTTTAATTGGTATGCAACTTCGTCGACTCGTTTGACGATTCTGAACGGGCCTATGTATCTAGGACTCAATTTGCCTTTCCGTCCAAATCACTTCACTCCTTTCATCGGGGAAATCTTTAAAAATACTTGATCGTTCTCTGCAAACTCCAATGGCCGTCGTTGATAATCTGCATAACTCTTCTGTCGACTCTGAGCCGTTCGCATTCTTTCTTGGATTTTCGTCACGGCTTCTGTTGTTTCTCGAATCATATCGGGTCCCAATAGCGCTCGTTCGCCGATTTCGTCCCAGTGAATAGGAGACCGACACTTGCGCCCGTACAATGCCTCGTAGCATGGAAGCCATTGCTGTAAGAAAATTCGATCAGCGACAGGTATTTACTCCAGTTTCCCTTGAAGTCCAGCACGCACGCTCGTAACATATCCTCAAGGGTTTGGATTGTTCGCTCAGACTGCCCATCTGTCTGGGGATGATATGCAGTACTGAACGAGAGCTTAGTACCCATCGCTTTCTGTAAGCTTTGCCAAAAGTTCGATAGGAATCTCGAATCTCGATTCGAGACAATAGAGATCGGGATTCCATGGAGTCTAATAATTTCCTGAATGTACAATTCAGCGTAGTGTTCCATGGAAAAAGTAGAACTGATAGGAAGGAAATGGGGTGATTTGGTTAGGCGATCAACAATCACCCAAATGGCATCGTGGCCTTTCGTTGTCTTAGGCAAACCAACGACGAAGTCCATCGTGATATGGTCCCATTTCCATTCAGGAATCGGTAAAGGCTGCAGAGTTCCAGCTGGTCGCTGGTTCCGCTTTGACCAGTTGGCATGTCATACATCTACTTACGAACGTGGCGATATCCTTCTTCATTCCCGGCCACCAATATATGATCCGCAAATCTTGGTACATCTTTGTCGCGCCCGGGTGCACTGAGTATGTTGTTGCGTGTGCTTCTGTCATTATTGTCCATTGTAGCTCTTCATCATTGGGTACATATAGTCGATTCTTGTATAGTAAGATTCCATCTTATCGGATTTCGAAGTCTTCCGGTAGCGCATCTTTCACCTTCAGATATAATTCGTCTTCTTCTTGTGCTTTCCTGATTTGTTCTAGCAACGTAGGTTGAAGAGTTAGTGTTGCTAGTTTCATCTCGACTTCACCTAAATCGACTATTTCCACTCCAAGTCTGTGCAACTCTGTGCTCATCGCCTTTCGACTCAGCGCGTCTGCGACTACGTTCGCTTTGCCGGATGATAATTGATAATGCAGTCGTAGTCTTTTACAAGCTCCAGCCATCGTCGTTGTCTCATGTTTCACTCCTTCTGAGTGAAGAAGTACTTCAAACTTTTGTGGTCTGTGAAGATCTCACACCTCTCTCCGTAAAGGTAGTGTCTCCAGATTTTTAGAGCGAAAACTACTGCTGCTAATTCGAGGTCATGGGTTGGGTAGTTTTTCTCATATTCTTTTAGTTGTCGTGAAGCATAAGCGATCACCTTCCCATTCTGCATCAGCACGCATCCCAGTCCGTTCTTCGAGGCATCACTGTAGACTGAGAATCCTCTCGTTCCTGATGGTATTGTTAGAATGGGGGCAGAAGTGAGTCGCTTCTTCAATTCCTGAAAGCTTTGTTCGCAAGCTTCAGACCACTTGAAAGGTACGTTCTTCCTGGTCAAGTTCGTCAGAGTCGAGGCAATGCTAGAGAAGTCAACTATGAACTTACGGTAGTATCCTGCAAGTCCTAGGAAACTTCAGACCTCGGTCGGAGTAGTCGGTCGTGTCCAACTGTTCACGGCCTCAATCATACTCGGGTCCACAGAGATTCCATTCCCAGAAATTACGTGTCCCAAGAAGGCTACTTGCTCAAGCCAAAATTCGCATTTCTTGAATTTGGCGTAGAGCTGTTTTTCACGCAAGATTCCTAAGACGATTCGTAAATGATGCTCGTGTTCTTCCTTTGTCTTAGAAATATCATAATATCGTCAATAAAGACGATGACGAAGCGGTCGAGATAGTCTTTAAAGACTCGGTTCATAAGATCCATGAACGCAGCTGGGGCATTTGTCAGTCCGAAAGGCATGACCAGAAACTCGTAATGGCTGTACCTCGTACTGAACGCTATTTTAGGAACATCTATCTCCCTGATCTTTAACTGATGGTATCCCGAACGGAGATCAATTTTCGAGAATACCGCAGCACCCTGTAGTTGGTCGAACAGATCATCGATTCTTGGCAACGGATACTTATTCTTGATCGTGATCTTGTTCAACTCTCTATTGTCGATGCATAGCCTCATCGACCCATCCTCTTCCGTACGAATAGGACTGGTGCTCCCCACGGTGAAAAGCTGGGTTGGATAAACCCTTTCTGCAGCAAGTCCTCTAGTTGTTCTTTCAATTCTTTCAGTTCATTTGGCGCTAGTCGATAAGGAGCTTTAGAGATTGGGGCAGACCCCGTGATATATAATAAATTACACAATATTTGAGCTTATATTCTTTTCAAATCGTAACATATATTGTGCTATTTATTATTTTATTTGACTTGGTAACGATAATTGAAAGCCACACACAAAAGTGAAGCCAAAAGTATCACTTTCATTCAAATAAGAAGTTGAGTAGCAAAGTCAAAGAAAGGAAAGGAACCACGTGGAGCTTGACCAATCACATGCAAGGTTGCAATAAACTACTATCCAAGATAAACATCAGATCTAATAACGCATCGTATATATGATTTGGGCGGCTTGGATGGAGATTTTTTTCTTCCGGCTATGCAAGAAACAAGAACAAAAAGGAAGCAGAGTAGCAAACATATCACATCAGCGAACGGCTCAAGATTTCAAAATTGAAACACACTGCTCAAGACAGAAGAAAATACGATCGACAAGATCTATAGTATGACTGCTGAATATTTACTTCGCTGTTGAAAACAGACTTGGGAGATTACGCGTGCTTAAGGCGGCTCCATATCTCTACCTTGAAAAGAGATCAAATCACTTCCATCATCTATAAAAGGAGGAAGAACCACGAAGGAAGAGATCAGTTTTTTCATCTTTCTATTTTTATTTTATGTTAAGAATGTCACAGAGAGCGTAGTAAGAGCAGTTTAGAAGAGAGATAATGTTCTGTCAATTTTCATCTTTGTTATTTCGATTTCAGTAGTTGTCAAAAAAAACTGTCGAATTTCATCTTTGTTATTTGAGTTAATTGTGGTTTTCGTTCCTTGTGGAGAATTATCGGTTCCGTTTTCTTTCGGCTAAGCATTTATGATCACCTCTTGTGAAAGCTGAATTTAGAAAGTTTTATTTGGAGATTAGTCTGCCTTCTTTCACCACCGTATCATATTGCTTACCAAGTGTTTGTCATATTCCCTAAGAGAAAATTAGTCCTTTTGTGTTTTCCATTTCAAGGTTTCTTTCCTTTGCTATCTTTGTTGCAATCTTAAGCTGCTTGTATTTGTTTCATATTTTGAGAGTTTGAGTGAGAAGGGATCGAGTAGTATAACAAGAGAGGAAAATATGTCGGCACGTTATTGCTACTGTGATTGATATTCCCATTTTCTTTTCATTTGTTATAGTTTATTTATATTGAAGATTGAAAGTCGGAGCTAGCTAATTCCTTCACGAGCTTGTTTGATTAATAAATTTTATGTCATCACCTCTTATTACATGAATGAATGGATTATTGACCGAGAGTTGCTGCCTTTTTGTTTTGGAGATTAGCAAACCGACTGAATTCTCTGGGTAGTAAGTTATAGCTCTATGTTTTTATGTCATTAGCATTTATTAATTTTGGGCTTCAATTAAGATCGATAATTATTTTATCATGGTTAGTTTCGAATTTTTATTTTGCACCTAAGCCTTGCCAACAAAACCCCCTTAATATTATTACTATTATTATAAATATTATTAATATTATTATTATTACTATTATTATTAACATTATTATTATTATCATTATTAGTATAAATATTATTATTATTATTGATCGAGTTGGAAATTAGAAATAAATCAGCCATTTTCCCCGTGGAGACGATCCCTATTCTCGCTATACTCATATTTAGTGAATAAGGTTATAAATTATATTTTTGGCCGTTTACGACGCGACCAAATTTTGGCGCCGTTGCCGGGGAAGGTGGTGTCTATTGATTTACTTCTATTTTTAATTCGATTTTTTTTTGTTATAGTTTATGCCCCGATCTTCTCGAACAGGTATATTAATATTCGATCCGGAAATCGAGAGGACCGCGAGGGCGAATCGAAAGGCAAAAAGACAAAAAAATTCGACTATATCAATATCTAGCACGGAATCCGAACAGGAATTTTCAGCAAGCGACATGGAAGAAACCGAACAGCAACAGCCACTCCGTCTTACGTTGAGGGATATGGCTACGCCGGATGTTAATCAACGGCCGCTTTGCATTGAATTTCCTATTCTTCAAACACCTTTTGAATTAAAATCAGGATTAATTCATTTACTTCCTACTTTTCATGGTAACGCAGGTGAAGATCCGCACAAGCACTTGAAGGAGTTTCACATGGTTTGCTCAACCATGAAGCCAAACGGTGTCACGGAAGATCAAATAAGTCTTCGCGCATTTCCGTTCTCGCTGGCGGATCATGCAAAAGACTGGTTATATTACTTACCATCGGGTTCAATTACTACGTGGGCCGAACTTAAAAAACAATTTCTTGCAAAATTTTTCCCTGCATCTCGTGCCGCAAACATTCGTAAGGAAATCTACGGGATTCGACAAATGATCGGAGAAACCCTGCACGAATACTGGGAAAGATTCAAGCGACTTTGTGCAAGCTGTCCATATCACCAAATTTCAGAGTTAGCGCTTATCCAATATTTCTATGAAGGATTGCTACCCATGGAGAGAAACATGATTGACGCAGCAAGTGGAGGAGCGTTGGTCGATAAAACGGCAGACGAGGCACGACGACTGATCTCAAGCATGGCTACAAATGCGCAACAATTTGGAACACGTCAAGATGTAGGCCAACAAAGGATGGGCGAGGTAAGTACTACTTCATTTGAGCAAAAATTAGATTCACTAACATCTCTTGTGGAAAAACTTGTGATTGGAAAAACGAGTCAGGTAAAGGCTTGTGGCATATGTACATTTGCTGGACATGCAACAACGAATTGTCCTTCACTTCAGTTTGATCTTAGCGAGCAAGCCAATGCAATTGGAGGATATACAGGACCATCTCAGAGGCGCTATGATCCATACTCAAGTCAATACAATCCCGGATGGCGTGACCACCCAAATCTGAGTTACGGAAATCGACCGCCAGGTTTCATGCAGCAAGCACCAAGGCCACCAAATCCTCCACAACAAGCCGCACCATCAAAACCAGGTATGTCTTTGGAGGATATTGTTAAGAATTTTGCAACTAGTACTGCCACTTTTCAACAGGAAACTCGATCAAGCATTAACGAAACACGCTCGAGCATGCACAATTTAGAAAGGCAAGTGTCTCAACTCGCAGCGCAAATGAGTCAAATGCAGAACGAGAAAGGAAAACTACCGGCCCAAGTTGAGATCAACCCGAGAGAGAATGTGAGTGTTATGACTCTTCGAAACGGGAAAGAGATCGGTCAGCCTAATCATGATGAAGTTTCCTTAAAATCCCCAAGAGAAGATAAGACTAAAGACCATGCAAAGAAGGTAAGTAATGATTCTGTTTTCGATAAACCTAATATTGTTGTTCCTCCACCTTTTCCTGGAAGGTTTGCTAGGGTAAAACAAGAAGAAGAAGAAAAGAGCATAATGGAGACCTTCAGCAAAGTTGAGATCAACATTCCACTGTTGGATGCTATCAAGCAAATCCCACGCTACGCAAAATTTTTAAAGGAAATGTGCTCGAACAAAAGGAAACACAAAGCCGAAGGAAAAATCCTAGTAAGTGATAATGTTTCCGCTGCGCTTCAACGAAAACTTCCCCAAAAATGTAAGGACCCAGGTATGTTTGCTATCTCGGTTACTATAGGGACACGAAAAATAAATAATGCCATGTTAGACTTAGGAGCGTCAATCAATGTTATGCCATTATCATTGTTTAATGAGATGAGTATGGGACCTCTTAAGTGCACCGATATATGCATTCAATTAGCAAATAGGTCCATTATTTATCCCGAAGGATTGGTTGAAGACGTGTTGGTAAAATGTGATAAATTTATTTTTCCTGCTGATTTTTATATAGTAGACATGGGTAATGAGCATGCAATTGATTCTGCTGTTATTTTATTAGGTCGATCATTCATGAAAACGGCTAAAACAAAGATAGATGTTGATTCAGGAACTCTTACTTTTGAGTTTGATGGTGAAAAACTTACTATGAATGTGTTTGATGCTATGAAGTATCCTGATGAACCCGAATCCGTTAGTATGATTGATGCATTTGTTCGAGATGATTTTGAGCGTAATTTCACTAACGACACCCTCGATTTTGTGATTAAGAGTAGCAAAACAGAAAAAGATTTGCACTTTGAAGTGAATGAAGATATCAGAGGCGCACTGATGATGTTACACGCACATCCGGAAGTTCACGATCAATCAGGTAAGAACACTTTTACGGTACCTATTTCTAACGCAAAAATTGTTCCTTCTATAGAACAGGCACCTACGTTAGAGTTGAAGGATCTACCAAAGCATCTCAAGTACTGCTATCTAGGAGATGAAGAAACGCTGCCAGTCATTATTGCAAATGACTTGACCGCCATCCAAGAAGAGAAATTAATACGCGTTTTGAAGGAATACAAGAGTGCGATAGGATGGACTCTGGCCGACATTAAAGGGATCAGTCCCTCGATATGCATGCACAGGATCTTACTTGAGCCCGACTCTAAGCCGATACGGGAACCACAACGAAAACTCAATCCGGCCATGAAAGAGGTAGTTATGAAAGAAATAATTAAATTATTAGACATGGGGATAATATTTCCAATATCTGATAGCCAATGGGTAAGTCCAGTTCATGTTGTACCTAGCCAATGGGTAAGTCCAGTTCATGTTGTACCTAAGAAGTCTGGTTTCTCACTTGTGAAAAATGACAAAAATGAACTGGTACCAATGAGATTACAGACGGGTTGGCGCATGTGCATTGATTTTCGTAAGTTAAATGCGGCTACCCGAAAGGATCATTTTCCGCTACCTTTCATCGATCAAATGCTAGAAAGACTGGCAGGTAAGTCTTTTTTTTGTTTCCTCGATGGATTTTCTGGTTATTATCAAATTGTCGTAGCACCCGAGGATCAAGAGAAAACTACTTTCACATGTCCCTTTGGTACGTTTGCATATCGCCGCATGCCTTTTGGTTTATGTAATGCTCCTGGTACATTTCAACGATGCATGATGAGCATATTTTCTGATTTAATAGAAACATGCATTGAAATATTCATGGATGATTTTACTGTTTATGGAGACTCGTTTGATCATTGCCTTGGTAATCTAGTAGAAGTACTCAAACGATGCATTGATAAAAATCTTGTGCTTAACTATGAAAAATGCCATTTTATGGTTAAAGAAGGAATAGTTCTAGGTCACGTAGTTTCATCTCGAGGAATTGAGGTAGACAAGGCTAAGGTAGATTTGATATCTAATTTGCCATACCCCACTAATGTTCGAGAAATTCGAAGCTTTCTTGGTCATGCAGGTTTTTACAGGAGATTTATTAAGGATTTCTCGAAAATCGCTCAACCGATGTCAAGACTACTTCAGAATGACGTACCGTTCAATTTCGGGGACGAGTGCAAGGAGGCGTTTAATAAGTTAAAGCTATTACTAACTACTGCACCGATAATCCAACCCCAAATTGGGAGCTGCCGTTCGAGCTCATGTGTGATGCAAGTAAATACGCCGTTGGGGCTGTGCTTGGACAAAAAGACGGACGAAAAAGCCACGTCATTTATTATGCGTCAAAAACTCTCGATTCGGCACAATGCAACTATACCACAACTGAAAAAGAGCTTTTATCTATTGTTTTTGCATTCGATAAATTTAGGTCTTATTTACTGGGATCTAAGGTTATTGTTTATTCTGACCATGCAGCTCTTAAATATTTGTTGTCAAAGAAGGAGTCAAAACCGCGCTTAATACGATGGATTTTGTTGCTCCAAGAGTTTGATTGGGAGATCAAGGATCGCAAAGGCGTGGACAACTCCGTGGCGGACCACCTGAGCCGTTTGATTCTCGACGAAGAGCCACTGTCTATTTCTGAAACGTTTCCAGATGAGCAATTATTTCGCCTTCAAGGTAAGGAATATCAAGAACCCTGGTTTGCCGATATAGTTAATTACTTGGTAAGTGGTGTATTACCTTCACATTTGAGCTCCTCAAGGAAAAATAAAATTAAAAGCGATTCGAAATATTACATGTGGGACGAACCATATTTGTGGAAAATTGGCTCGGACCAAATAATACGTAGGTGTGTTGCAAATGATGAAATTAATGATATTCTCACTCATTGTCATACATATGCATGCGGAGGACATTTCGGACCTAAAAGAACTGCTAGGAAAATTTTAGATTGTGGATTTTATTGGGAATCTATTTTTAAAGATGCTTATTTATTTTGCAAGAGTTGTCCTAATTGTCAAAGAACAGGTACAATTTCTTTTAGAGATGAAATGCCACAAAATCCAATATTAGTTTGTGAAATTTTCGATGTATGGGGAATGGACTTTATGGGACCTTTTCCAAGCTCGTTTGGTTTTCTTTATATTTTGCTTGCCGTTGATTATGTGTCGAAGTGGGTGGAAGCAAAGGCTACCCGAACTAACGACTCTAAAGTTGTTGTAGGATTTCTTAAGACAAATATCTTTAGTAGGTTCGGAGTTCCCCGTGCAATTATAAGCGACCAAGGCACACATTTTTGCAATCGCACGGTGGAAGCGCTCATGCGCAAATACGGAGTACATCATCGATTGGCCACTACTTATCACCCACAATCAAACGGACAAGCTGAAGTTTCAAATAGGGAGGTCAAGAATATTTTGGAGAAAACCGTGAACCCGAATCGTAAGGATTGGAGCTTGCGATTAGACGATGCACTTTGGGCGTACCGTACTGCTTTTAAAACTCCAATCGGAATGTCGCCATATCGCCTAGTTTTTGGTAAGATGTGTCATTTACCTGTTGAAATTGAACATCGTGCTTTTTGGGCAGTGAAACAGTGCAACATGGAAGCCACAAAAGCCGGTGAGGAGCGAAAATTTCAGCTACAGGAACTTGAAGAAATTCGCCTAGAAGCCTATGAGAATGCGAGAATGTACAAGGAACGCACGAAGCAATTTCACGACAAACTCCTACATAAAAAAGAATTCATGGTAGGTCAAAAAGTTCTCCTCTACAATTCAAGGCTGAAATTCATGCCAGGTAAGCTCAAATCTCGTTGGATGGGACCATATATTGTTAAAAATATTTTTCGAAATGGCGTTATTGAAATCGAAAGCATATCTTCTAACACATGTTTCAAGGTAAATGGTCATAGGCTTAAACCTTATTTTGAGAATGATTTTATGGCTTGTGTGGAAGAAATCAAGCTGCACCCACCCATTTATGCTTGACGTCGAAGAACGGAGACTACGTCTAGCCAAAGACGTTAAAGAAAAGCGCTCATTGGGAGGCAACCCAATATTATCCTATTTATTTTGTTATCGCAATATTTCCGTTTTATCTATGTTTTCAATGATGATTAAGCAGGTTTTCTCTCAGCTCAGTATTCTACAAGATCTCACTAGGCTCTGGAACAAATATCATCTCGCTTGGAATTCCTCTACGACTCCATCACTTTCAGGGAAGTTTTATTTTTAGTATCACTTTTGTTGCTTCCTTCACATAGACTCTGAATTATTAAAATGAAAACGAGGGTATAAATCTTTAGATTTGAACTACTATTTTTCATTAGAATCTACATTGAGGACAATGCAGAGTTTAGGTGTGGGGGAGATTTATTATGCTAGCTGATGAACACATATCTTGTCTAGAGCAAACCGATCTGCATTAATTAAAACATGAGAGAAACAATTAGGAATAACTATTTAGTATTAGGATGATTATTCTTTTTCTTCAGTTGATTTGAGACCTGAATGCGCAAGAGTCGACACAAAGCTTACTTAAATATGTGAGATTTGAGCCTTTAAAAAAAAAAGTATTTTTATACTCAGTTTTTTCTTTACGAGAGTATCACATATGTTTCGAATATTCTAGAACTTGCTCTATTATACATGTTGATATCATTGGCGGCTTTTTGTGTACAGAAGTGATTAAGGCACTTAGGATTAAGCCATTGGCCTCACACTGACCCTACCTTCAATATTTTCCACTTAGTGAGCCAATTTGAGCCTTAAGCCTTATTTTTTCTTTTTGAATTTAAGCCACTATATTTACCCATATATATCCTTTTGGCTTTCTTTTCAACCCATTGTCGGATTGGATGAGTTATTAATTGCTTAGATTCCACGATTTCGAGATTGATAATAAACTAATGAGTCCAGATATGTGATATTAGGAGTCTTATAGTTATAGCGGAAAAAAAATTCATCCGAAAAAAATATATATTCGAAAAAAAAAAAGCGAATACGAGAAAAAAAAAAAAGAAGACAAGAAAAAAAATATGTATTCGAAAAAAAAAAAAAAGAGAGAGAGAGAAAAAAAGAAAAAAAAATTCATAAAAAATATATGAAGTGCTAGTTAGTTTTATCGATTTTGGGAAGCTTTGAGTTGTCTTGAAAATTGAATCGTAGCATGTTAGTATGGTCAGAGTAATTCTCGAATTAGTCGTATGTCATGGTAAAGGCGTAGAATTTAGCGATTAAATAATCATCCGATCCGATAATTTTGACCTACTTTCCCAAATTATCCTACTTAATCCCTAGCCCCATTACAACCCAACGAAAGACCTTCTGATTTGTACACGATAGTCGTTATGTGAATACAATGTGATATGTTAGCAAGCTTATGGTAATACCGTTTCATAGTGTTGATTTGAGCGTATACACACATATCCCATAAACACTTTGAGCGCATTGAGAGAATCCATGTGAGAGTTGTTGATTGTTGTGGCGTTCAGGATTTACTGAGATTGTCGGAAATTGATATGATTGTCTAGTGCTAAATGTTATGAATAATTGTTATCTCCAGGGAAAATTAATGTATGTCGGTGAACTCCTGATTAGAATGTTTGCACCTTATATCTCGGGTAAATGCTTGGGGACAAGCATTGTTTAAGTGTGGGGGAATTTGACATATAATAAATTACACAATATTTGAGCTTATATTCTTTTCAAATCGTAACATATATTGTGCTATTTATTATTTTATTTGACTTGGTAACGATAATTGAAAGCCACACACAAAAGTGAAGCCAAAAGTATCACTTTCATTCAAATAAGAAGTTGAGTAGCAAAGTCAAAGAAAGGAAAGGAACCACGTGGAGCTTGACCAATCACATGCAAGGTTGCAATCAACTACTATCCAAGATAAACATCAGATCTAATAACGCATCGTATATATGATTTGGGCGGCTTGGATGGAGATTTTTTCTTCCGGCTATGCAAGAAACAAGAACAAAAAGGAAGCAGAGTAGCAAACATATCACATCAGCGAACGGCTCAAGATTTCAAAATTGAAACACACTGCTCAAGACAGAAGAAAATACGATCGACAAGATCTATAGTATGACTGCTGAATATTTACTTCGCTGTTGAAAACAGACTTGGGAGATTACGCGTGCTTAAGGCGGCTCCATATCTCTACCTTGAAAAGAGATCAAATCACTTCCATCATCTATAAAAGGAGGAAGAACCACGAAGGAAGAGATCAGTTTTTTCATCTTTCTATTTTTATTTTATGTTAAGAACGTCACAGAGAGCGTAGTAAGAGCAGTTTAGAAGAGAGATAATGTTCTGTCAATTTTCATCTTTGTTATTTCGATTTCAGTAGTTGTCAAAAAAAACTGTCGAATTTCATCTTTGTTATTTGAGTTAATTGTGGTTTTCGTTCCTTGTGGAGAATTATCGGTTCCGTTTTCTTTCGGCTAAGCATTTATGATCACCTCTTGTGAAAGCTGAATTTAGAAAGTTTTATTTGGAGATTAGTCTGCCTTCTTTCACCACCGTATCATATTGCTTACCAAGTGTTTGTCATATTCCCTAAGAGAAAATTAGTCCTTTTGTGTTTTCCATTTCAAGGTTTCTTTCCTTTGCTATCTTTGTTGCAATCTTAAGCTGCTTGTATTTGTTTCATATTTTGAGAGTTTGAGTGAGAAGGGATCGAGTAGTATAACAAGAGAGGAAAATATGTCGGCACGTTATTGCTACTGTGATTGATATTCCCATTTTCTTTTCATTTGTTATAGTTTATTTATATTGAAGATTGAAAGTCGGAGCTAGCTAATTCCTTCACGAGCTTGTTTGATTAATAAATTTTATGTCATCACCTCTTATTACATGAATGAATGGATTATTGACCGAGAGTTGCTGCCTTTTTGTTTTTGGAGATTAGCAAACCGACTGAATTCTCTGGGTAGTAAGTTATAGCTCTATGTTTTTATGTCATTAGCATTTATTAATTTTGGGCTTCAATTAAGATCGATAATTATTTTATCATGGTTAGTTTCGAATTTTTATTTTGCACCTAAGCCTTGCCAACAAAACCCCCCTTAATATTATTACTATTATTATAAATATTATTAATATTATTATTATTACTATTATTATTAACATTATTATTATTATCATTATTAGTATAAATATTATTATTATTATTGATCGAGTTGGAAATTAGAAATAAATCAGCCATTTTTCCCGTGGAGACGATCCCTATTCTCGCTATACTCATATTTAGTGAATAAGGTTATAAATTATATTTTTGGCCGTTTACGACGCGACCACCCCGATATCAAATCTATCGTGAACTGTATCTCTCGATCAGGGGGTAACCCCGGGAGATCATCGGGAAATACATGAGCATATTCATTGACTATCGGTACGTCTTTCAGTTCTGGCTGAGGTAACTCCTCTGTCTTCACCGCATATACGAGATAGGACTCACAACCAGATCTCAATAGTCGTTGAGCCTTCAGCGCAGAGATTCGGGGAATATGATCCAGAGTAGCTTTACCCGAAAAAGTGAACACCTCTTCCTCGGGTAATTGAAATTTTAATACCTTTTTGTTACAATCTATGATGGCTCCATATCTCGAAAGCCAGTCCATCCCAAAGATAACATCGTAGTCGTTCATTGGGATCACAATCAGGTCGACGTTCAAAATTTCTACCCTCAACGTTCACGGAACATCCTTTTAGCACTTGATTAGTGTGCGTTGGATCCCCGTGTGGTAAGGTAACTATGTAATTACATTCAGATAAGGTAGGAGAGATTCCCACCTTTTCCACATACTTGGCCGACACGAACGAATGTGTGGCCCCAGAGTCCATTAGCACAGTAGTGGGCACATTATAGATAGTCAACGTACTCGTTACTACAGAAGGATTTGCTTCGGCCTCATCATTTGTCAGAGTAAGAACTCGTGCTGTGACCGGAGGGGGTCGAATCATTGGTTGGTTTGGAATTTGGGGCACATTCTCGTTGCAGTTTCTGGCGTAGTGTCCAATCTTCCCACACCGAAAATTGTGGAGTCTGGTTTGGTCTTGGCCCGTAACACATACCGGAATGATAGCATCCACACTGTCGGCATTGAGTTGCAGCACCTGTCTGGTCGGTTTGGAATGTTAAATGCTCCTTGATTCAGCCTTGGTCTCCAGTTCTGTTGGCCCGGCTGATTTCTGCGAAAATTTGGCGCCTTTCCAAAGAACTGGCGTTTCTCATTCCCTCTTCCTTGCTGCCCTTCCGTTCTCCGCTTTGCATATTGAGCCTTTGTAATTCTAACCTCTGCCTGCTCAGCTAGGATTGCACGTTCAGCGATACTGGCATAAGTCTTCCCTTCCGTATCGTACTTACGCTTCTGAAGATCTTGGGTTTGAGACCGTCCAAGAAACGTTCTATCTTTAGCTCGTCAGTGGCCATGATATGTGGCGCAAACCTAGACAATTGCTCAAATTTGCGGATGTAGTCTGCTTCAGACATCCCTCCTTGTTTCAGATTGATAAACTCGTTCAGCTTCTGCGCTCGATCTGGCGCAGTAAAGTACTTGCCCCGAAAGAGCGTTTTGAATCTATCCCAATTCGTAGTAGTGGGATCCTCGAGCACCTGAATGGTGTCCCACCAGTAGCCCGCAAATTCCCACGCAACATGAAGGTGGCACAAGTCACCTTCTCAGTATCAGGCAGATGGCTAACGCGAAACATGTTCTCGATGGTTCTAAGCCAATCCTCCGCGTAGGTAGGATCAGCGGCCTCCCCGAAGTCAGGGGGATTTAGTCTTCGGAATCTCTCCCCGACCGCTTCAGCACGTTCTAGGCCAGGGGATGAGTGTCGTTCCTAGGAATTTTGACGGTGAATGAGGTCGTTAATCTGATCTGACTGTCGTCGGATCAGATCAGTTAACTGGTGGATGGTAGAGCGGTCCTCATTAGGTGGGGACTCAGACCCCGCCCTACGACTAGTTTCACGAAGCTCTCTACGTTGTAATACCCGCAAAATTTATACGGGATTACTTCAAAAAAATATTCAAAATGGGCGAAATCAAGTTTCGAACAAGAAAAGATTTTTTTTGAATCGGGCCAAAAATTTACAATTGGGCCCGAAAAATTTAAATGGGCCGAAAGAAATAAATGAAAGCCCAAATAAAAAAAATAAATAAGTAAATAAATAAAGTTATAAATGGACCGAAAAATTAATTATGGGCCAAATAAAGAAAATAATGGCCTAGGTTTATGAGATGAATAAAAGGTTGGGATTTTGCCCAATTAAAAAAAAATAAAATAAAATAAAAAATAATAATAATAATAATAATAATAATAATAATAATAATAATAATAAAATTAATTAAATAAAAGAGGACGAAAACAAAATAAAAAAAATAATAATAATGACACCTCCATGTGAGTTTGGTACAATAAAATTAAATAAGAACAATAAAAATAAAAATAAAAATATAACCACTAACAAATTAAAGAAAAAAAAAAGAGAGGACAAGAAAACACCTAATACAACCAAAAACCAAATGTGCATTATGAAATAAAAACAAAAAGACTACACCTAATACACATCTCATAAAGACACAATAAAAATAAATAAAGTAAAGAAAGAGTGAGGAGAAAATAAAAAGAAAAAAAAGAAAAGAAACAAAGAGAGAGAGGGAGAAGACGTGAGGGAGAGAATAGAGGAAAGAAGGAAAAAGAGAGAAAAAAAGAAAGAAAAGAGAGGGAGAAGGAAAGAAAGGAGAAAAAGAAAAAAGAAAGAAAAAGGAGGGAAGAAGAGAAGAAAAGAAAGGGAGGAGGAGAAAAACCTTCGGAAAGATCGGGATCACAACTCTAGGGTCTCGGGATTACGGAAATGAGGTAGGTGAAGATCACCTACATGCGTAAACCAAATTTGGGTCGAAATCTTACGTATTGCATGTTCTCTTTCGAATTTATATATGTTTATGTGTTAAACGTGAAGTTCTTGCATGATTTTCGTGATAATGCTTACATGGTGAAATTCGACCAGCTTAATACCTTAATCTTTATGAAGTTTAGGTCCATGAAACATAAGAAGAGAGTTAGAGAAGTGGTGATTAAGAGGATAGAACAAAACTTGGGGAGGATTAGTGTTTTCTAGGGTTTTCTTTATCCATTTCGGCCAAGAGGTTAAAAAATTCATAACTCACAATATAGAACTCGGATTAAAAATCCCTTTGTCCAGAATTAGGATTTGCAAGTTCTTTATCTATGGTTAAAATTTCAGGTCCATCGGACATCGTCTACCCTGTGATCATTGAGAAATCCGAAACTGTCGCAAAACAGCCGTATAAAATAGTTATTTTTAAAATTTTGGCACTTAATCGAAATTTTACAAAATCCAGGGAGTCTGTGTTGTAAAATTATGAATAGGGGATATTTTTAAAGAAATATAATGTTTTTATGACAGATTTAAACTTCGGAACAAATAATTGGGGTTCTTTGTGTAATTTTCAAAAATTCGAGTATTAAATTGAAACGTTATAAAAATCTGGGGGCTGAGAATGTAAAATCCGAACAAGGGAGATTTTTAAAGAAATATAAAGCTTTTGTGGCAGATTTGAAATTCGGAATAAATAATCGGGGTCCTTTGTGTAATTTTCAAACATTCGGGGACTAGATTGAAAAGTTTTAAAAATCTAGGGGCTGAGAATGTAAAAATCCGAACGGGGGAGATTTTTAAAGAAATATAAAGCTTTCGTGGCAAATCTGAAATTTTTAAAGATTCGGGGCAGATCTGAAACTTAGGAAAAATTTCGGGTCCTAAAAAGTAAATTATGAGATTTTGGGGTTTTAAGTGCAAAATTCAGAAAGATATTTTAATTAGAAATTTAAGTGATATTTTGAAAGTTGGACGTTAGAATTTTGAAATATATTAAATTAGGGACTAATTGTGAACTTAGATTCTTAAAGTGAAAAGGATTAAATTTTAGGAACTCTTAGTGAAATTTCGGGGAGAGTTTCGGTGGTTAAGGTTTCGGGCCGATTAAATCGGAACGCGGGTTTCGGGCCCGTATTATTTGGTGTATGATAGTTTTTGATATCGGGCCAAAATTATATATCTCGGGCCGATATGTTGTTATTTAATATGATGCATTTTATATGTTGCATGCTACTTGCACGACATTTGCATACACATGGTACGAGAAGAGAGAACTGTGCGGAGTCACGGTAATATTGTATAGTGATGTTGAGTGGGGTAGTTTATGACCGATTGATGGTCGTCGAATTGTAAGAGTAGTGAGGTTAGGACTAAGGCGCACTATATGATTTATGTGGGGAGTAGGGCCTCCCGAGCTACGGACCCTTGTGATTGTGATGTGGGGAGTAGGGCCTCCTGAGCTACGGACCCTTGTGATTGTGATTGTGGGGAGTGGGGCCTCCCGAGCTACTGACCCCTGCGCGCGTGTTGCCTTTAGTCCTAGCCTAGGGCCCTGTTGTGATAGGTTGAGATGAGATGAGATGAGACGAGATACGAGAAAAGAGTCGAGCGTACATTTTGTGAGATGTGTCGGGATGGGGATGTGAGAGCACGTGCATTCATGCATATTTTCACCTACTGGGCAATAGCTCAGGGTTTATGTGTGTAGGTATTGACGAGTCGAACGTCGAGACACGTCGCGACTAGGCAGCTGATGGCGGTGCCTCCACGGACTTTTGAGGGCGGCGCAGTACATGGGACGAGACCTGTGGAGCGACTTAGCTTACAATTCGGGTTTTTATTTTTTGGGCTTCGGCCCATTGACTTGGATTTTTACATTTGGGGCTTCGGCTCAACTAATAAGAGTGTGTTTCGTAAAGTCGTCAATTTAGTTTATATGTTCGGATTTAGACTTTTGGGCTTCGGCCCTATGAATAATTGTGTTTAAAAAGAAATTTAATTAAATGGGCTTTTCGCTGCTTACGCTGCGAAAATCCGCCAAAATACGTAGTTAGAAAGTCGGGTTGTTACAGGTGGTATCAGAGCGTTAGGTTATAGGTTCTGTAGACTGTCCATGTACTGCCGCTCAAAAGCCTGGAGGATCAGCCTACGCCTGTAAGTTTAATACGTGATTTACGATTTTCTGATATATGCTTTACATGAATATTTGTGTGATTTTATGTGATCCTTGATGTGTTCGAAAGCTATAGATTTTGTACTTTTATACATAGATTGGCAGGAGAATCTCGGTTGAATTAAGGTAGGAGGAGGATTACTAAAATCCAGACCTTTGATCGAATTTGGGGTTGCTTTGAAATTCATGTGAAAATTCGGACCAATTAGGAATTTGACGAAATTTAAAGTTTGGGCCCTTTTCAGAATTTGGGCTTTGTCAAATTTGGGCTTGACCGAATTGGACCAAGCTGAAATTCGAGAAGTTAAAAATTTATATAATAAACGGCGAAATAATAAGAGTTGAACTTGTTATATGCGAAAATGGCCGTTACATAAACGAAACATCGTATCACAAAAAAAAAAGAGTTTGATAAAACTCGGTGTAAATTATTTGGTAAAATTCGCGGTTTATTTGATAAAAAGTTATTATTGCTGGAACTAGTAATTTTTGGGCAGTAATTAAATTTAGGCCTCATCTGAAATGTTTACTGCAAATTAGAGTTTGGACTTTACGTACTATTGTCAAATATAACAAAATATTAGGATAGAGCTGAAATAAGTATGTACGTATAATACATATTATGGGGAAAATAATCATCTACGCATAGAGTGCGCATCGGAAGCGTGGTAGGAATAGGAATAAGTATGTCTAGAGAATGTGGAAACTTAGACGGGGACGTAGAGAAAATATGGGAGAATCGATATATATATATGCGAAACTTTCCATTACATAACTATTACATAACTGAAAAGCATATTACAACCCAAACACACAAAAAAAAATAAATAAATAAATAAATTGGAAGATTAAAACTTCCTTATTTAGTAGCAACAATCACACAAAACTAGAAGCAAGTGCAATGGGTAACAATCCACATTACGAAAATAGCAATCACCAATGCGAGCAAACCTAAGAGAAGGAATAACTCAGACTTAAGTCTTTCGAGACTCTCAAGAGGTTCGTGAGGGATGTTCTCACGCTCTGCATTTTCTCCAAAGTTATACATGGTGAAGTTTAAATGATCTAAACTGAGAAAATTGTGTTGTGAAAAATAGCGTGCATCAAGTACCTATTTATAGGCGTGAGTGAAGCGAAGGGATAAACCTCATTAATTTTGAGTTTTCGTCAAACGCCGTATAAAGGTAAGTTTCATTAAATTCGAGATCAGATTTTTCTTCGAACGCCGTAATCTCGATTTGAGAAATCACGCGCATGAAGATAATCGCTTTGGACGTTTTATCACAAATATCTAATCCAAAATCTCGAAGAAAGATGTTGATATCCAATACGAAAAAATTGCTCTCTTTTAAATCAACGTCCACGACAGAAACATGTTGAAAAGTACGGCGAACTAACGCACAAACACGGCTGAACTTCAGTCTATGTTCACGGATCAGCCAAGCTTCCTTTCTTATCGATCACAACACGAAAGTTACAGATCTCTATCCCTTCTACAACTCTTGTGCTTTCACCTCACGGTGATTTTCACTTTAAATGAGTTATATGCTCGAGAAAGTGGAATGAGAAATTTGGACAAGCTAGATTTTGTTTTAAGTGAGAGTACAAGATCTATCCTCGCCGTACATTATCCGATCGAACACTCCACAAGTCGCTACGTGGTCTTACATTTCCGCGTGTTGGAGCAAGAATCGCATGCGACTCTATAAGTGAAATAGCACCTTCACTACCATCCGTCCGATCTTTGATCCGACACTCACGATTCACCATCCTCTTCATTCACTTTCTAAACATCTCAGCCGTTGACTTATTCGCGCGATATCCTGCGAACAAAATTTAATCTTCAGCTTTCAAATCATAGCCATTAGATCGCGCGCCAGTTTAGATCCAACGGCAACTGCTCATCGTGGTCTTCTCAACTTAGTTTCTTCACTTCATTTCTAACGAAGAAGAAAGTCCCATTTAAGTGGACGGAAGCGTGTGAAGAAAACTTCCAGGAGTTGAAGCAAGCGACTAACAACAGCGCATGTTCTTGCAATACAGGGACGCCTCTAAGAATGTCTTGGGATACGTGTTGATGCAGAACGAGAAGGTAATTGCGTATGCCTCCCGACCAGCTGAAACCGTACGAGGAAAAATTACCCCACAAGTGATTTGGAAATCGCAACCGTGGTTTTTGCCCTGAAACGGCGACATTATCTATACGGAAAACAATGCGAGATCTTCACAGATCATAAAAGCCTGAAGTACTTCTTCACGCAGAAGGAGTTAAACATGAGGCACAGACGATGGCTCGAGTTAGTAAAAGACTACGACTGTGTGATAAATTATCACACAGGCAAAGCGAACGTAGTTGCAAATGCTTTGAGCCGTAAATCCATGAATACGGATCTGTGCCAACTCGAAGTGGAAATAACCAACTTCGGGAAGAAAGCGAAGTTGAGTCCGAAATATATCAGACCTTTGCGAAACGAGTTGGAGAAGTGTCATAAACTCGAATTGCCCACATCGCTCGCACAAGTTCATGACGTCTTCCATGTATCTACATTACGAAGTACGTCCCAGACCTGAGCCATGAAGTGCAGGGCGAATCAATTCATCAACGATTGAAGTCAGACTTGAGCTATGAAGAAAGACCGATGGAAATTTTGATGAACGAGAATAAGAATATACCCCCGTGAAGGTCTTGTGAAGGAACCAAGTATTGGGAGAAGCCACTTGGAAAAACGCGAGGACGAGATGAGAGAGAAGTACCCCGAGTTATTCTCTGTACTGTAATTTCGGGGACGAAATTCTTATAAGGGGAAGGATGTAATACCCGCAAAATTTATACGGGATTACTTCAAAAAAATATTCAAAATGGGCGAAATCAAGTTTCGAACAAGAAAAGATTTTTTTTTTGAATCGGGCCAAAATTATATATCTCGGGGCGATATGTTGTTATTTAATATGATGCATTTTATATGTTGCATGCTACTTGCACGACATTTGCATACACATGGTACGAGAAGAGAGAACTGTGCGGAGTCACGGTAATATTGTATAGTGATGTTGAGTGGGGTAGTTTATGACCGATTGATGGTCGTCGAATTGTAAGAGTAGTGAGGTTAGGACTAAGGCGCACTATATGATTTATGTGGGGAGTAGGGCCTCCCGAGCTACGGACCCTTGTGATTGTGATGTGGGGAGTAGGGCCTCCCGAGCTACGGACCCTTGTGATTGTGATTGTGGGGAGTGGGGCCTCCCGAGCTACTGACCCATGCGCGCGTGTTGCCTTTAGTCCTAGCCTAGGGCCCTGTTGTGATAGGTTGAGATGAGATGAGATGAGACGAGATACGAGAAAAGAGTCGAGCGTACATTTTGTGAGATGTGTCGGGATGGGGATGTGAGAGCACGTGCATTCATGCATATTTTCACCTACTGGGCAATAGCTCAGGGTTTATGTGTGTAGGTATTGACGAGTCGAACGTCGAGACACGTCGCGACTAGGCAGCTGATGGCGGTGCCTCCACGGACTTTTGAGGGCGGCGCAGTACATGGGACGAGACCTGTGGAGCGACTTAGCTTACAATTCGGGTTTTTATTTTTTTGGGCTTCGGCCCATTGACTTGGATTTTTACATTTGGGGCTTCGGCTCAACTAATAAGAGTGTGTTTCGTAAAGTCGTCAATTTAGTTTATATGTTCGGATTTAGACTTTTGGGCTTCGGCCCTATGAATAATTGTGTTTAAAAAGAAATTTAATTAAATGGGCTTTTCGCTGCTTACGCTGCGAAAATCCGCCAAAATACGTAGTTAGAAAGTCGGGTTGTTACAGCTCCCTTCTGTGTTTGGTCCATTTAAGATCAATTATAATACCCAGAAGGAGAAATGGAAAATGAGCGAACTGATCAGTATGTGTGATCAGGAAGAAGAAAGACTTAAGGCTGAGGCTCCTGAACGTGCCTATTTCACTACTCAAGGTCAGGGCAAGAAACGTAAATGGCAGGGTAAAAAGAAGCAACAGGTAAAGAAAAACATGTGACGCCCGGGGCCGAAGAGGGCGGGGAGTGATCGCCGGTGCCAGGGTGCACGGACAATGAGCGGCTCCTGGCAGGCTTCTAGGCGAAGGGGTACATGAACGAACCGATCCGACACCGGAATGAGAGGGGATCCTGAGACTGACAATGTATGGGCATGTCAGGCTAAGAATCGTATAAAAGGATTGATAGTACTACTCATATCACCAAGGTCGACCTACCTTTTCGGGAGTCCATCTATAGAAACTCCGAAGTTAAGCGTGCTTGACTTGGGGCAATCTTGGGATGGGTGACCCCCTGGGAAGTTTTTCAGGGTGCGTGTGAGCGAGTGCACGAAGCACGCTAAAAGGTTAAATGGTGGTACAGTGGGGATAGACTATCACTCGGAGTGTGGTGCGCACATTCTCAAAATGAATGACATGGCCAATCAGCTTAAGGCTACGTGTTCTCGACATTCGTAACTATTTCTACAATTATCCATATAAAGCATATATCAGGTAACACATAATCACGTAATCAAGTAATGAACTTACAGGCAAGACTGGTTCTCCAGGCTTTTGAGCGGCAGTACATGGACAGTCTTCAGAATCTAAAGCCTACGCTCTGATACCACCTGTGGCGACCCTACTTTTCTAATTCGGATTAGTGGCGGATTTCCGCAACGTAAGCTGCGAAAGACCCGTCTGATTAAAACTTTTTCCTAAATAATATACATTAATATAAAAATCTGTCTACAACGTCATCACTATACATGGGTCGAAGCCCCAAAATATAAAAAGAACTAAAGTCCTAAAGCCACTCCACAGGTCTTCATCCATGTACTGCTCCGCCCTCAAAAGTCCGTGGAGCACCGCCACCAGCCGCCTCAGTGCCGACGCTTATCAGCGTCAGACTCAGTACCTACAACAGGTAAACACTGAGCAATTTGCCCAGTAGGTGAATAAAATGCATGTATGCAAGTGTGCACTCAATCCCAATCCCAATATCTCACAACATGATATGATGCACACTCGTTCTTTTCCCACGTTCCTATTTCACACAACACAGGGCCCTAGGTTAGTCTCGACACCTTCGCGCGCAAAAGACTACTGGGAGGCCACCCCCAAGTCTCGCGGCAGCCTACCCTGGTAGTGCACTGGACGATCACGCCAATGGCCTCCTACCAGGTCGCTCCGCACCAAACGTATACACTGATAGTGCACTGGACGATCACGCCAGTGGCCTCCTATCAGGTCACATCAATATCTCATCCGGCGGTATGCACCTCGGGACGGTCACGGCCGAGTAGATAGATCGATCACGCCTGTCTCCGCCAGGTGCCCAGTGAGCCCAACCTCGACTCCTCTAGGAGCCATCAATCACAAGCATCTCATTCTACCCCGTACGTCAATATCTCATATCATCACCGTCATCACTATGATACAACACTCTCTTCCTGACGTGATATGCACGTGCCATGAATGTTCATAAAATCTCATAGAAGTATGATTTATATAAAACGTACGTAAAACATGTAAACACGTAAATCACATAAGTCACGTAAATCACAGAATCGCATGAAACACATAATTGTAGATGGATGATCCACCTACCTGTCCTCCCACTATCGTCGAATAAGAGGCTGGTGTAGTCCCTATATATCGATCCTCTGAATATAATAAATATTGTCAGTATATGTACTAACTTTGAAATAGTACAGTCTAAAATAATTATATTTAGAAATTATTATAATAATCTAAGCTGGAGATGACCTAGATCGCAAGACTTATGGTCAACTCTAAGTCATCACTTGATTTTCAGCTACCTCTAATCACCCGATTGGGACAAATAGTTAAAATATTAAAATATTTGGGGTCCGAAAATTGCCCGATCTGTGGTCCCCAATTAATCACCCGATTTTTCATTTGGCTTTTTAAATCATCTGATCGACTAGGTTTAATACCTAGTTTCGCCCTTTTTGGTAAGTACTAAAGCTCACATTCATTTAATTGTCTCAAAGTCGCCCGATTATTTGCCCTGCTATTGACCCGATTTGTCACGCTTGGTTTTACTTTTGTAGGGTATTTATTTCATCAGAAATCGCCCGATTTGAGAAGTCTAAGTCGCCCGATTTTAAAATCGCCGAGCTGACACAAATCGCCCGATTATATCATATATTCAAATCGGTCGAAACCTATATAAATCGCCCGATTTCTTAAGATTACAAGTTAGAATGCTAAATCGTCCGATTTAGGGGTTAAGTTCGGCGAAATTACTTTTGCCCGAAACTTGTTTCAATTAAAATCGCCCGATTGTTTAAAATGCTAATTCTTTCGAAAACCCTAAAAACAGATTCATATATCATCTAAATCAGCTAAAAAAATTAGTCTAATTCCAGAAAATGGTATGCCTTGATTCATTAGTCTTCATGAACCCACCACAGTACATATTTCGACACTTTAGAGGTTTACAAGACATATTAGTCGATTTAAGGAGCTAGTGTTTTCTAAAATAACTATTATAATCACCTTGCAAGATCATCCTATTTCCAGAAAAGGAGACGTCCTAACAACACTAATGACTTAATCAACAAAGATAAAATCATTAAAGCTCGCCTCTCTTTATCTAAACACCCATGCCCATATATTAAATTTCAAATATTATAGATTTCCTAGACATGGTAGCGAACTCTACTATGATTGACATATAATCATATAAATATGTACATATTGAAAGTATATAAAGTATTGAGAGTATAGATTATCATCGTACCTTTTCTTGAGAATGAAACTTACAGATGCTTAATTCTCTTCAAAGTTTTCGTTCTAGCTTTGTTTGTAAAGGAGGGTTTTCTCCTCTGATGTTTATGATATACTTGAAATGCTTTGAAAGTATCAAATGATTTGACATTGTGCTAGTGACGAGATTTCCTATGGTTTAAGTAACGTGAATATTAAGATTCATCTTTGAGAACTTGGGCCTAATTTCAAATCAAAATATAGCCCAATTCATTAAAATATAAATCTCACTTGGCTTTTTGTTAAATTTCTAAATCAAGTTAAAACTAAAAATTTATATTTTTATTTCACATTACTGCAAAATTAATTACACCAAAATCCCGTATCAGAATTTACGAGTATTACATATTCGCACTTAGAAAATTCGATCAATCTCTATATGACTTATATGTAACTTTCGAAATTTCATTAAATACCATTGCATTTCTTCACATCCGTATAATCTCTGTGTAAATTTAAATTTTCTGTATCTATAAACATGAAATAAACTGTTCGAATATTATAGTTTGATATGCTATATTTCGACTCAAATTTAAAATTTGAACTCATGAGCTTTTTTATTTCTTATTTTATGGATCATTATCCCGCATACAACCACATTTATGCCAAGAAATGTACATCAACGTTCAAGACACGAACTTTCAGTTCGATCTGACCACCTTTTGGTGTCCAACGAGATAATGGTGTCTATCTTACAAGGCCCCCTGTGGAATGCTTTTACAACCACGGCATCAGTACCGATGGTCTATCTCCAGCAATTTTGAGATGCATTCAAGGCCACGTGGAAAGTGGAGCTTACTCCTTCACCACGATGATCGGGACGAGGCACATGAGTATGGACAAGAACCAATTTGGTCTAATCTTGGACCTGCCATTCAGCCACAATTACGACCCGATGCCTTCAGATGCAGAGATGGTGTGTGATTTCCTGCAAATGGGATATCGACCGCCGCTCACCAAGCTAGCGCAAGTTCAGAGCAACGGGATCCCACATTCGTGGAGACACTCTTTGGAATTATCAACAAGTGTCTATCGCCTAAACACGCTGGATTTGAAAAAGGCAACAGAAACATACTTCGACTATTTCATGGCATCCTCTTCTCAAGAAATTACGACGTAGCCCAACTTATTTGGAACGTTCCCGCCGATAGATCAGGCAGAAGCAAAACAAAAAGTAGAAGAATCTACTGTACGTCAGGTGGTTCTTAGTGATCATTGCTCATCAAATGGAGGTTCACGAGAATATTCCTCGACTGCCTCCTGGTGGGACCTACCAACCGCCGAAGCTCAAATGTTTCCATCACCCCAAGCTCACAGACCTCGATCGGCCATCGATGACAACTACGTTGGAGCTTCTCCGTCTCGCCGACCCCTCGGGAGACGTATATAAGTGCTACTGTCGGGAACATCGCCTACGTGGAGATGATCCGAGGGCCTCCGACAGACTTCACTGTGAGCCCTCCGCAACAACAACCAAGTCCTGAGGCTGCGTTGATAGATGAAGTAGCCCAGGAACTTGAACTAGAGCCTACAACTCGAGAAGCTCAAATGCCTGATCCAGAAGCCACGTTGATAGATGAAGAGGCATGTGAGTTGGAAGTCGAAGCTCAAGTTCAAGAACTCGAAGACGAGGCCCCAATTATTGTAGAAGTGCTTCAGGAACCACTTGAGGAAGTCCCTATCAATGAAGCACCACTCGAAGTTGAAACGGAGCCCAGTCCACTTCAACAGTCTCAGGTGACAGCACAAGCCCATGAGGAAGTTGAACGTGAACTGACTCCTCACACGGCTACCTCTTTAGAAGCCACGACATCTGACGAGGAAATCCAATTGATCAGACGGGTTCCACTACTTCAACTCCCATAAAGTGAGCCCGTCGATACCGCTGTCACAACCACGTCAGACACAATGCTGCTTTTCACTTCACGTGCTGAGGATCCTTCATCGCTAAATCTTGAGCCGCAGCACGTACCTCTTGCGTCAACCGAGGCTGAGACTCGGCTTCCATCCACTACCGGCCCGGAGATTCAGGTGTCCGACTCGCAGGTTCCATCTGAGCCTGCAACAACTTCCATAGACGACGATTCCTTTGGAATTATCTCAAGGATTGGATGGAAGTCTCGAAACATCGCAACCACAAGTGACGACGAGCCAACCCATTGAGACGGTGTTCACTCAGGGTTGACAATAGGCAACATCAGTCGTCCTGATCCATCAAGCTCAGAGGTGTTCTCGCCATTTGTGACCGAAGATCGACTCAAGGCCGCTCTCTCCGAAGCTCTCAAATCATTCGAAGACAAATTAATTGAGAGAGTGCACACGGCTATCGAGACGTCCCGCCAAGACAAAGGGAAAGCACCCGTCTCCGAGGCCCCTTCGCTATAACTCAACATCACACCCACTCAACACCAACACACCCATCCAATCACCCTTACTCACAAACCCACACACACACAAACAGCGACCTCCACACCATTCTTATCGTAGGACTATTTAGTCTTCCCAACCAGACTCCTCGAGAAGACGATCTCTACAGGCATCTAGTGGATCATCCTGACCCACCTACTCAATCATGCCGAGGTCAAATCTCTCGCTCCAAATGTCGACATGACGACCCTGATGACCAGGACCGTCATGAGGGGGAGAAGTGACCTAGGACTTCCACGAGTGGTCAATGACAAGGCTCGGGTACGGCGCAGACTAGTATAGGAGCCGCTGACACAAACCCAAACCACCTATGAAACCACCACCACGCACCCGCACCACACCCAAACTCTCGAACCAATCAAACCACCCACCTTCACCCTACGGACGACTCCGTCCACACCACTTCTTGTGCCGTTCACAAGCCCCTTACTTCAGGAAGAGGAAGGAAGTGCCGATATGCTCTTAGCTCTGGCTGAAACTCAAGCACCTTCACGCTCGACTGCTCCAGACCAGTCGAAACATCAAGACATGGAGTCGACCCACACGAAGTCCTCGACAAGTATATTTTCGATGGACAGTGATGACCCATTGTATGCCCGACACGATTCAAAGACAAAGGCTTAAGGATGTTCGATATTTTCTACAACAAGCTTCGGTCGACCTAGTTCTATTAGAAGACAAAGAACTTCAAGAAGGTGAGGACTACGATTTGGATCCCCCTAGGCTTCCAGAGCTGATTGCTCAATGAGCGGACGCTCCGCCGAGACTAACTCCAGGGACTGTTCGAGTCGACACGCCGTGGGAGAACATAAGGATAGAAATCCCATTCCTAGAAGAAGTTTATCAGCAGATAAATATGGAGGTCACTGGAATAAATAAAGAAGTTGAACGAGTTCAAGCTCAGAGGCATCTTTCACTGGGATTAGCAGAAAAGGATGACATTGTTAGGAATATACTCTCGAATGCCATACGAGGATTAGATTGTATAAGCATTAGCTTATTTATCATTCGACCTTTTTGTGTAATAAAATATTTTCGTGTGTTTATTGAAAGGCATTGTTTGTTTATTGGATATAAGAGTTCTTTACTTGGAATCCAGTAAAGCAATAAATGAACAAATCCAAATGTGTCGAGTTGAGTCACTGTTCTCGATGGGCACGAGAGAGGAAGGCACCAGTGGACTCTTAACCTCAAACATTAAAAGCCCATAAGCCTTAGGCTCAAGTTGGGTGCTGGATGTTGATCACGGCTTATTTGTCGATGACCTATCGTGTGTCGATATGCCGCTTGGAAGCAGAGGTCATGACTTGTGATACGTATCGAATCAAGGGATTTAATCGTTACATGGACTATGACTCAGGGCGGTCGAACATGGCTTATTACTGAAGGAGTGTTAATGACCGATGACAACACTATAGTAGTCTACGTGAACCTTAGACCGAAAGGGCTTTGACGGAATTGACTTCGAAGTCTCGATTGCCACTAGTTCCCCTCGACCGGATTTGCTGTTGCATGGGTCAGCGGACCGGATGCGGTCTTGATAACAATTTGTGATTGCCGGGCTCAGACCGCCAAGTACGGATTCGCAGTCTCGTAAGTAATCGAAACAAGTGTCCTATGTTGACGGCGACGGGAAATTACAAATCCTTGGCCAAGGTATTGAACTAACTCATGTGAGACATGGAGGGTAGTCTGGTAGTTTGCCTCGTCCCCGTTTTATCGTAGAATCGAGTTTAGTGAGTTTGACATAGACCATGGCTCTCACTCGATTGGGACACAGCTGAAGGATTTATACGTAGCACTATTATCTATAGTGAGGTTTTGGAATATAGAATGGGTCGAAATTCGCACTTGAATCGGGTTACTGTCCGGTATTGCGGGATTGGCTCGGTAACTACCGGACTCTTGGATTCATCCCTTGCCGATTGAGTCGAACCTAGGGAGTCGGGCTTAAAATGGATCATCAACGTGTACTGATAAGGGGAGAAAGTGTTTTGGGCCTTAACAGGCCTTGGGCCGTTGGGCTGCGCCTTAGTGGGCCTCGTGCCGTTTAATGGACCGAAGTCGGACTTCGTATAAAACTAACTTTAAGACTTGGGCTTGGCCAAGTGCTTAAAAGGCTCGAGGGTAAAATTGGAATTTAACCCTAAGCTGATTTACGAATTGTACCTTGGGAAATAATTTCGAAAATTAAATATAAATATGGAAACAATATATTTGGAATATTATTTATTTTAAGTTGGAAATTTCGAAATTAATCTAGGATTAAATTTTGAAGTTTAATATCATATTTAAAGATACGTAGTTTGACTTGGTATTTAAGTTGGTTGATAATGGTTGATAAATTACGATTGTATGATATTTTACACCTCATTAACTCGTGTTTTCGGTCGAAATTTGCTCGGATATAAGTATATTGTTAATTATATGTGGACAATAAGGGATACGCAGACTCGTCTGGACGGCTGTGCAAGGAAAAGAAACAGATTAGCAAACATCTCACATCAACTGGACGGCTCAAGATCAATGCACACGGCTCAAGGTCTGCGAGGATTGAAAATCAGCGGAGAAAAAGTGGCAGTAAAAGAAAGAAAAGAGACTGCGCAAGCACGCTCATAACAGAAAAAAATTGATCCACATCGCATCACCAAGGCTCTATAAATGGAGCTGCTCTGAACAGAATTTGGAGGAGAGAGCGTAGTAGAGAGCAATTTAGAATATAGATCATGTTCTGTCTTTTTTCATCATTGTTGTTTTGATTTCAGTAGTTGTCAAACACTTCCAGTTTCCATATATTTTATATTAAGTTTGTTATTGGAGGGTTTGCGTACCTTGTGGAGAATTACCGGTTCCATTTTCTTTTGGCTAAGCATTTACGATCACCTCTTGAGAGAGATGAGTACTTCCATCTTTATATTTTCATTTTTTCATAGTAGCAGAGAGTTTGATCGTGAGTGGGGATAAATGATGTGAGAGCAGAGAGTGTGAGACTGAATTTGCCCTTTCCATCTTTAGAACTGTTGTTTTTTTTCCTTTTCTAGTTGTTGTTTGACATTTCAGTTTTTCATGTTATAAGTTTTAAGCACATTTCAGAACGTGGGTATAGTTGAGAAATATTTCTGTTGTCTTTGATTCTCGGTCGATACGTATACGATCTGAGGTATTTTTTTTCGAGGAAGATAGCAAGTCGCAATTCATACGGTCGTAAGTTCATTTCTGTCTATTTCGATATGTTACTATAATTAATTAATTTCATTTGCACTTTCATTACCATGTTTAGTAGCTATTATCATTGCTAGTTTAAATATTTTTACTCGTTCACGGTTGCGCTAAAAAACCATATCATCAAAACCATCTTAATACTATTATTATTATTATTATTAACATTATTATTATCCTTATTATTATTATAAATATTATTATAATCATTATTATTATCATTGTTATTATTATTATAAACAATCGAGTTTGAAGTTAGAAATAAATCAACCATTTTCCCTTTGGAGACGATCATTACTTACGCTATATTAGTAAGGTTATAAATTTATTTTTGGCCGTGTACGACGTGACCAAATTTTGGCGCCGTTGTCGGGGAGGTGGTGTCTTAATTGATTTACTTCTACTTGTAATTCGATTTTTTGCTCTAGTTTATGCCCCGATCTTCTCGAACAGGTATACTAATATTTGATCCAGAAATCAAGAGGACCGCAAGGGCGAATCGAAAGGCAAAAAGACAAAAGGATTCGACTATATCAATATCTAGCACGGAATTCGAACTGGAATTTTCTGCAAGCGACATGGAGGAAACCGAACAGCAACAGCCACTCCGTCTTACGCTAAAGGATATGGCCACGCCAGATGTTAATCAACGGCCACTTTGCATTGAATTTCCCATTCTTCAAACACCTTTCGAGTTAAAATCAGGGTTGATTCATCTACTTCCTGCTTTTCATGGTAACGCAGGTGAGGATCCGCACAAACATTTGAAGGAGTTTCATATGGTTTGCTCCACCATGAAGCCAAACGGGGTCACAGAAGATCAGATTAGCCTTCGTGCATTCCCGTTCTCGCTGGCGGATAATGCAAAAGACTGGTTATATTACTTACCATCGGGTTCAATTACTACGTGGGCCGAACTTAAAAAGTAGTTCCATGCAAAAATTTTCCCTGCATCTCGTGCCGCAAACATTCGTAAGGAAATCTACGGGATTGGACAATGGAACAGAGAAACTTTACATGAATATTGGGAGAGATTCAAGCAGTTATCCGCAAGCTGTCCTCCATATCATCAAATTTCAGAATTAGCGCTTATCCAATATTTCTACGAAGGATTGCTACCCAAGGAGAGAAACATGATTGACGCAGCAAGTGGAGGAGCGCTGGTCGATAAAACGGCAGACGACGCACGACGGCTTATCTCAAGCATGGCTACAAATGCGCAGCAATTTGGAACACGTCAAGAAGTAGGCCAACAAAGGATGCATGAGGTAAATACTATTTCGTTTGAGCAAAAATTAGATTCACTACTCTTGTGGAAAAACTTGTGATTGGAAAAACGAGTCAGGTAAAGGCTTGTGGTACCTGTACATTTATTGGACATTCAACAGCGATCCTAGCGAGCAAGCCAATGCCATTGGCGGATAAACAGGACCATCTCAAAAACGCTATGACCCAAACTCAAGTCAATACAATCCCTGATAGCGTGACCACCCAAATCTGAGTTACGGAAATCGACCGCCAGGTTTCATGCAGCAAGCACCAAGACCACCAAATCCTCCTCAACAAGCCGCACCATCAAAACCAGGTATGTCTTTTGAGGGTATTGTTAAGAATTTAGCAACTAGTATGCCAATTTTCAACAGGAAACTCGATTGAGCATTAACGAAGCGCGCTCGAGCGTTCAAAATTTAGAAAGGAATGTATTACAGTTGGCTACACAATTGAGTCAAGTATAGAATAAGAAGGGAAAACTGCCGGCACAAGTCGAGATCAACCCAAGGGAAAATGTATGTATAATGACTCTTCGAAACAGAAAGGAGGTAGGACCAACAACTCACGACGAGGGCCCATCAAAAACCTAGTGTTGATAAGCGAAAAGATAATGGAAAGAAGGTAAGTAATGATTCTGTTTTCGATAAACCTAATATTGTTATTCCTCCACCTTTTCCTGGAAGGTTTGCTAGGGTGAAATAAGAAGAAGAGGAAAAGAGTATAATGGAGACCTTCAGCAAAGTCGAGATCAACATTCCACTTTTGGATGCTGTCAAGCAGATTCCACGTTACGCCAAATTTTTAAAGGAAATGTGCTCGAACAAAAGGAAACACAAAGCTGAAGGAAAAATCCTAGTAAGTGACAATGTTTCCGCTGCACTTCAACGAAAACTTCCCCAAAAGTGTAAGGACCCAGGTATGTTTGCCATCACAGTTACTATAGGGACACGGAAAATAAATAATGCCATGTTAGACTTAGGAGCGTCAATCAATGTTATGTCACTATCGTTGTTCAATGAAATGAGTATGGGACCTCTTAAGTGCATCGATATATGCATTCAATTAGCAAATAGGACCATTATTTATCCCGAAGGATTAGTTGAAGATGTTATAGTAAAATGTGGTAAATTTATTTTTCTGCTGATTTTTATGTAGTAGACAGGGTAATGAACATGCACTTGATTCTGCTGTTATTTTATTAGGTCGATCATTTATGGAAGCGGATAAAACAAAGATAGATGTTGATTCAGGAACTCTTACTTTTGAGTTTGATGGTGAAAAACTTACTATGTATGTGTTTGAAGAAATGAAATATCCTGATGAAACTGAATGCGTTAGTATGATTGATGCATTTGTTCGAGATGATTTCGAGCGTAATTTCACTAACGACGCACTCGACTTTGTGATTAAGAATAGCAAAATAGAAAAAGATGTGCATTTTTGGACGAAGATATCAGAGACGCGCTCATGACATTACACGCACTTCCAGAAGCTCGCGATCAATCAGGTAAGAACACTTTTTCATTACCTAGTCCTGACGCAAAAGTTGTTCCTTCTATAGAACATGCACCTACTTTGGAGTTAAAGGATCTACAAAAACATCTCAAGTACTGCTATTTGGGAGATAAAGAAACGTTGCCAGTCAATATCGCAAATAATTTATCCATCACCCAAGAGGAGAAATTGATACGCGTTTTGAAGGAATACAAGAGTGCGATAGGATGGACTTTGGCCAAGATCAAATGAATAAGCCCCTCGATATGCATGCACAAAATTCTACTTGATCCAGATTCTAAGCCGATACGGGAACCACAAAGCAAACTCAATCCGGCCATGAAAGAGGTAGTTATGAAAGAAATTATTAAATAATTAGATATGGGGATAATATTTCCAATATCAGACAGCCAATGGGTAAGTCCAGTTCATGTTGTTCCTAAGAGATCTGGGTTCTCACTTGTGAAAATGATAAAAATGAATTGGTACCAATGAGATTAAAGACGGGTTGGCGCATGTGCATTGATTTTCGTAAGTTAAACGTGGCCACCCGAAAGGATCATTTTCCGCCACCTTTCATTGATCTATGCTAGAAAGACTGGCAGGTAAGTCTTTCTTTTGTTTCCTCGATGGATTTTCTGGTTATTATCAAACTGTCGTAGCACCCGAGGATCAAGAGAAAACTACTTTCACATGTTCATTTGGTACGTTTGTATATCGTCGCATGCCTTTTGGTTTATGTAATGCTCCTGGTATATAGCGATGCATGATGAGTATATTTTCTGATTTAATCGAAACATGCATTGAAATATTCATAGATGATTTCACTGTTTATGGAGATTCATTCGATCATTGCCTTGATAATCTAGTCAAAGTTCTCAAACGGTGCATTGATAAAAATCTCGTGATTAACTATGAAAAATGCCATTTTATGATTAAAGAAGGAATAGTTCTAGGTCATGTAGTTTCATCTTGAGGAATTGAGGTAGACAAGGCTAAGGTAGATTTGATATCTAATTTGCCATACCCCACTAATGCTCGAGAAATTCGAAGCTTTCTTGGTCATGCAGGTTTTTACAGGAGATTTATTAAGAATTTCTAAAAAATCGCTCAACCGATGTCAAGACTACTTGAAATGACGTACCGTTCAATTTCGGGGACGAGTGCAAAGAGGCGTTTAATAAGTTAAAGCTATTACTCACTACTGCACTGATAATCCAAACCCCAAATTGGGAGTTACCGTTCGAGCTCATGTGTGATGCAGGTAAATATGCCGTTGGGGCTGTGCTTGGACAAAAAGACGAAAGAAAAAGCCATGTAATTTATTATGCATCGAAAACTCTCGATTCGGCACAATGCAACTACACCACAACTGAAAAGAGCTTTTATCTATTGTTTTTGCATTTGATAAGTTTAGGTCTTACTTATTGGGATCTAAAGTTATTGTTTATTCTGACCATGCAGTTCTTAAATATTTGTTGTCAAAGAAGGAGTCAAAACCGCGCTTAATACGATGGATTTTGTTGCTTCAAGAGTTTGATTGGGAGATCAAGGATCACAAAGGCGTGGACAACTCCGTGACGGACCACTTGATCCGTTTGATTCGTGACGAAGAGCCACTACCAATTTCTGAAACATTTCCAGATGAGCAACTATTTCGCCTTCAAGGTAAGGAATATCAAGAACCTTGGTTTGCCGATATAGTTAATTACTTGGTAAGTGGTGTGTTACCTTCAGAATTGAGCTCCTCAAGAAAAATAAAATTAAGAGTGATTCTAAATACCATATTTGGGATGCGCCATATTTTTGGAAATTGGCTCGGATCAAATTATTCGCAGGTGTTTTGCAAATGATGAAATTAATGATATACTCGCTCATTGTCATACATATGCATGTGGAGGACACTTCGGACCTAAGCGAACTGCTAGGAAAATTTTAGACTGTGGATTTTATTGGGAAACTATTTTTAAAGATGCTTATTTATTTTGCAAGAGTTGTCCTATTTGTCAAAGAACGGTACAATTTCTTTTAGAGATGAGATGCCACAAAATCCTATTTTAGTTTGTGAAATTTTTGATGTATGGGGAATGGATTTTATGGGCCTTTTCCAAGTTCGTTTTGCTTTCTTTATATGTTACTAGCCGTTGATTATGTGTCGAAGTGGGTAGAAGCAAAGGCTACCCGAACTAGCGATTCTAAAGTTGTTGTAGGATTTCTTAAATCAAACATCTTTAGTAGGTTCGGAATCTTCCGTGCAATTATAAGCGACCAAGGCACGCATTTTTGCAATCGCACGGTGGAAGCGCTCATGTGCAAATACGAAGTACATCATCGATTGGCCACTACTTATCACCCACAATCAAACGGAAAAGCTGAAGTTTCAAATAGGGAAGTCAAGAATATCTTGGAGAAAACCGTAAACCCGAATCGTAAGGATTGGAGCTTGCAATTAGACAATGCACTTTGGGCGTATCGTACAGCTTTTAAAACACCAATAGGAATGTCGCCGTATCGCCAGGTTTCGGTAAGATGTGTCATTTACCAGTTTCGGTAAGATGTTTCATTTACAAAAGCTGGTGAGGAACGGAAATTTCAGCTACAGGGACTTGAAGAGATTCGCCTAGAAGCCTACGAGAATGCGAGAACGTACAAGGAACGCACAAAGCATTTTCACGACAAACTCCTGCATAAAAAAGAATTCATGGTAGGACAAAAAGTTCTCCTTTATAATTCAAGGTTGAAATTCATGACAGGTAAGCTCAAATCTCGTAGGATGGGAACGTACATTGTTAAAAATAATTTTCCAAATGGCGTTATTGAAATTGAGAGCACATCTTCTGACAAATGTTTCAAAGTAAATGGTCATAGGCTTAAACCCTATTTTGAGAATGATTTTACGGCTTGTGTGGAAGAGATCAAGCTCCGCCCACCCATTTATGCATAATCTCGAAGAACGGAGACTACGTCTAGCCAAAGACGTTAAAGAAAAGCGCTTATTGGGAGGCAACCCGATATTATCCTATTTTATTTTGTTATTGCAATATTTTATTTTACCTATGTTTTTCAATTATGATTAAGCAGGTTTGCTCTCGGCTACGTATGCTAAAAGTCTCGCTAGGCTCGAGTAAATATACCTCACTCGGAGTTTCTCTGCAACTCTGTTAGGATATTTAATAGATTGTGTCATTAGTTTACGTCTTGGGTTATCTTTTGTAATTATCCTTTTAGCTTGGGATTTGGACTAGAATGTAATTAGTTAATCTTTAGTGTTTGGGCCTTAATATACCTAGGGTTAATGTGGTATATAAGGTATTACCATCACTATTTTTAAAGTAATCAAAGATCAAAAGGCTAACCTTACTTTTCACACAATACACACACTTGAAGGTGAGAACATCTCCCTTTTTCATTCCATCCAAGCCTCTTTGATTCCTTGTTTGGTGCAATCGGGACCAACAAGTGGTATTAGAGCAAACGTGGATCGATCTACATCGATTTGAACCCCGTTTCGTTCGATTTCGAGAAAGATCAAAGGTGTTTTGGGCAAAAAATCACTTTCGGGTATTTTGAACTCGTTTTGGGGTGTTAATGCTTCGTTTTTGTGTTTAAAATCTTCCCCCAGATCGATTCTATGCCTAAAATGTTTTTAGAACACTTTTGGATCAGTTTTAACGAGTTTTGAGCAAGATCGAAGCAAAAATCTTCAGAAAAAGTCATCTCGGCCATTTTCTGTTTTTGGTCGATTTGATCCGTTTTTTGTTGTTTTTAGCCCACAAATCGGTCGATTATGTGTTTAGTGAAGAATTTCTGAAGTTTTGGATCAAGTTTGAGTGATTTTGGTTGAGATTTGAGTGAAAATCGGACGATTTTCTGGCGAAACGCGCGACAGCAATGGAACTGTGAACACTTGTTCTTGGCTGCGAAATTTTTCTGTTGCGTCGTTCAAGTCCGCGAAATTTTTATATCCGAGAACTTTCATTCCGAGAATCTTTCTACAAAACCGCGAAAATTTCTCTGTTTCACTTCACTTTCACTTCAGTTTTTCTCGACTGCTTATTCTTCAAAATCCGAAAACTTTATATGCGAGAAATTTCATTCCGAGAATTTATCTAAACCGCGAAAATTTCTCTGTTTCACTTCATCTTTTTCTCAACTGCTAACTTTCAAAATCCGAGAAATTTTATACCCGAGAAAGTCTATTCCGAGAATTTATCTGAGCCGCGAAAATTTTCGAAAACTGAGAAATATTTCTAAGTCAAGAAACTTTTTAAAACCGAGACAGTTTTCAAATCCGCGAAAATTCTTTGAAACTGAGAAAGTTTGTCAAATCCAAGAAATTCTCAGCCCAGAAAGTTTCTTTCTTCCGAGTAAATTTTTCAAAACCACGACTTTTCAAATACGAGAAACTTTCTAAAACCACACTTCAACCCGCGATACTTCTTCCAAACTGAAATTTTTTTTACCTGAAAATTCTCAAAACTGAGAAACTTTCTCACATGCAAAATTTTAAAAATCCGAGAAAATAATTTTCAACTGAGAATTTTTTTTTTCTGTCCGAGAATTTTTCTTTAAACTCACGCAAACATTGAAATTTCTCAAACAATAATTTCTCGGGTAATTTATCTTGTAGTCACGAACCATTTTGAAACGTCTTTCCAAACCGCAGATTTTTTCTCGTGTTAAATTTTTTCCTCGTGATAAATTTTTTCTCGAACTTATTCAAGTCTTGATCCTTTACACTTTAGTCCTATCCCCCTAGACCACTTTTGACAAAAAATTTACTCTTCCAATCTCGTTTTTAAATTTCTAGAACTACTCCGAATTTCAAGATATATTTTCCCTTCATACGTTTTCGACCATCACACACGTTCACTTAGTTTTAAGAAATTCTTTAAACGATTTTCTCAAACTCTACTCGTTAAACTCATATTTCTCATCTCGTTCGTCACTAACCTTCTTACTATACAAGATCAAAACTACGGACGATTCGACTGCACCAACCATGTCTACCACAAATGACATCTCAACAGTGGGCTCCGACACCAGGCCTTCGATGCTGCAACAAGGCGATTACAGCATATGGACAAACAGGTTCCTCACGTTCATCAGGAACAAAGGCGCACCATTCTCTCAATACTTACTGGACTCCATCTTCAACGGTCCAGCACAGTTCTGGACGATCATCCCTGCTCAACCAAACGCGAACCCTCCCATGGATGAACGCCGCACTCCAAGAGGTCCCATTAATGAGGATGAAGAGGCTCGCCTACAGGCCGATGAGACTGCCAAAGGATACCTCTTCCAGGCTATGGGCAACGAAGTCTACGCACACATCGAGTGCTGCACAACTCCAAGGAAATATGGGATGAACTCGTGGAAATTATGGTAGGCACAACAGAAAGTGCTCAGGGGAGGAAATCAGCCTGTCTCTCGCAGTATGGACACTTCCAGGCCTATGAAGGAGAGGAGCTACGTGACACGTACCTCCGATAGTTGAAGGTCATCAATGAACTCAAGAAAGCCAAGATCTCGAGGGACAAATTCGATATCAACAACCGCTTCCTTGGTAGCCTCAAACCACATTGGGGCAATGCGACCGTGATGATGATTCAGAGTAAGGACCTCTCCAACACCTCCATCCATGCTCTCTACGACAGCCTGTCTGTCTATGCACCCTACGTACAACCGCATTCTACCAACACTCGAGTTGACCCACTTGCTCTCCTCTCGAACAAGACTGCTGAACGATCTTCCACCTCTAAGGCCAAACAGAACAAGAGAAAGCAACCAACTGTTGTATCTGACACGTCTTCAGGATCCGAAGCTGATACAGAATCTGATGAATATGTTCGTGATCTACGCAAGCAGCTGGCAATGCTCACAAAGATGGTCTCAAAGAAGATCGGAAAAAATCCTCATCTTCCTCCAATCGACAAAGAACCTTTAGCGGCACCAAAAAGACCACCCCTACGGAGGAAGCTAAGCCGATAAAGAAAGACGAGGAATCCACACCTCAAAAGTCTGTGAAGTGCTTTCGGTGTGGAAAGTTAGGCCACTTTGCCAAGGAATGCCACGCCCCACGCGTGAACGACTCTGGCTACTACGACCGTAAGGCCAGAATGACCCGCAAAATGGAAAGTGGGAAAGTTCTTCTCACCGAAGAAGCTGAGTGGGTGAACGACACTTCCGAAGACGAGGAGCCTAAGGATGAAGATTGCTGCATGGCAAGGCTGGTCGAACATGACGAGGACGAGGAGATGGTTAACACCGGTGAGAACACAGCTAAGACTCCTACCAACGCAGAGTCTGAGGTACGAATTTCTCAACTCGATGATGTGTTTAATCACCGTCACACCATTAAGAAACTCACCGTAGACGCTAGGGATTATGATGAACTCAAACTAAAATTTGAAAACAACTATGCCTTACTTAGTTTAAAAGTAGAAGAGCTCGCTTGCGCAAACGAACGACTAATTGCCTCTAAAGCGTTAGTCAAACGTCTGCAAAACAAGAATAAAAGTGAGACTAAGGTTAAGGAAACCACTCTGGCCATCAGTTCATGTGAAACATCTCGTCTCTTAACAGCTGCACAATATGAACTGCTTACTAAGGAAAGAATTAGACTGTACCGAAAGGTGAAAGAACTTGAAGAGCAACTTCACCTTAGAAACAAAAACGCACGCCTCTTATGCTTATTGAACAACCAGCTGAAACAGAATTCTACGACGCCCGAATGGGAATCGGCCTGGCCAGCAATTGCGACCCAACGTCGATAATGGTGAAAAGGTATAACATGTACAATACTGCATTCTTACAAACGAGGAAGGGTACTCCCTCACAGCTCATGCCATTTGTAAGATCCTCCTCCGTTGTCCTTTCGGAAGAAAAGAGGGAACAGAACATTCTTTGGGCAGACATCGCGTACGACTACACAGAATTGAATACTAGTTATAAGACTAAAAAACCTTCACTCTCTGAGGACATCACGACTCAATTCCCAACCGAAGAACAGGAAATTGCTTTCCGAGAAGCGCTTTCTCGCATCTATATCCCGGAGAAACTTCTGGTCATAGCAGAACTAGAACGAACCCTAGAATTAGAGCGGAAAGCCTTTGCGAATGAGCGAGATGATCTACTTAGCAAAATCTTTACCCTAGAGCAATTTCACAATACGAACAAACCCTCTACGTCGAGTCAAGTACCCGATTCTCAAACATGTAAATGTAAGAGGACGGCGAAGATGACTCCTGAAGCTGAAACATGTTCAACACTAACTCTCGTATTCTTATGGACACAGGGAATGTGAGTTCGACGTCTCTAGAAGGGAGTTCGTTTGAAATAAAGGAGAACCCGCTCTTCGATGACAAGAAGAAAAAACCATCCTATATTCATCTTTCCTCTTTATGTAATGAATCCCAATATCTTAAGGGCGTAGACAATTATGTTGCCAAAACTTATCTTTTCTGTGTCTCAACTTATGTCTATGTGTTGCTGCAATGACTTTATTCCTCCACGCTTTCATGAATATGAAACACACAAACACACAACACCCCGACCAAGCAAGCGAACCTCCTCTACGACGCCTTTGCATTCTCCCAATTCATCTAAACCTACAGTTAAGCGAAAACGCCTTCCGATGCTAAATACAAAGCCACCTTGCTCGCAAGCAAAAGACGACTAAAACCGAAGCACGACAACAACAACCAAAATCCCCACGCCAATTCATGAATAAGGCACCGTACATGCGAGCACAAGTTAGGCAAATATGGGTTAGAAAAACCAAAATCCCGCCTCATCAAACAAATCACGACGGGAAACCTAAATTAGATACAGCGCAACCTGATTTAGACCCTACATTTCCCGTTAAGCGCATGAAAATTTTACTTGTATCACAAGAAGGTCCCGTCCGTAAACGGGGACCCAACGTTTGTTGATGATTGCAGGTCTGTCATGTGTGGTATCTAGACTCAGGTTGCTCCACACACATGACGGGGAACAAGGAGCTGTTGAGCAACTTCTCCGAGCGCTATCTCGGAACGGTCTTATTCGGAAACAGTCAAATGGCGCCATTTCTCGGAACTGGTGATCTCGTCCATGACAAACTGACGATCAAGGGCATCTCTTATGTCGAGGGCTTGAGCTACAATCTCTTCAGCATTGGTCGGTTCTGCGACAAAGGATACAAGGTTCTCTTCGAATCAGACATCTGCAGCATTATCGATGCCTCGGGACTGCCTCTTCTTTCTGGAACGCGCACGTCTCACCTCTACGTACTCAATCTTACGACCTCTCGACCAATATGCCTTCTCTCTCGTGCTACACCCAAGTTGAAATATCTATGGCACCGACGCCTTTCACATCTCAATTTCAAGACTCTCAACAAACTGCGTCAGAATAAACTTGTCAACGGTCTACCTCAGCTGTCCTATCATAAGGAGCTTCTCTGCTCTGCCTGTGAATTAGGGAAGATGAAGCGCTCGTCTCACATCTCCAAGGAAACGCCGTCCTCTAAGCTCATCCTCGAGCTCTTACACATGGATCTTTGTGGCCCGATGCCTACGGTTACACTCGGGGGAAGACGGTATATTTTTGTGATTGTCGACGATTTCTCGCACTACACGTGGACGAAACTTGTTCGCACAAAGGATGAAGTTCCTGATTTAATCATCGAGTTTATTGTTACGTCCCAAAATCTTCATCAACAGAAGGTTCGGGTTATCAGAACTGACAACGGAACTGAGTTTAAGAACAAGAAGGTCAGTGATTTCTATGCCACTCAGGGCATCACCCAGCAGTTCTCAGTTGTGAAGACTAATCAGAATGGTGTCGTTGAACGTAAGAATAGGACACTAGTCGAAGCAGCTAGGACTCTCCTCATCGAATCCGGCCTTCCTCACTCTCTTTGGGGCGAAGCTATTCAAACGGCTTGCTACACGCAGAACCGGGCTTCTATCCACAAGAGATTCAACCGCACCCCATACGAGATGCTGAATAACCGTCGTATCCCGGATATATCTTATCTAAGGGTCTTCGGTTGCCGATGTTTTGTTGCCAATGATCGCCAACATCTTGGGAAGCTCGATCCAGAAGCACTTGAAGGCATCTTTGTTGGATATTCGCTGAACTCGAAGGCATACAGAGTCTATCTTAAGGAGAAACGATCAGTCATAGAGAGCACAAATGTCACCTTTGACGAAAGCGAAGGTGACCAAATGACTTCTGCTCATATCAGACCAGAACCCGGTCTTCTACAGTCGTTGACAAAGGGTCAACTTTCATCAACGGGAACTTCCTCATCTGAGGGCAACTCTGGCGAACTGGATCTCGATCTGCTCTTCGAGTACTTCTATCCAGTCCCCAAGACTCCCGTCGCCACCACTCAACCAACCGCTGCACCCACCCCACCTACACCACCGGCTATCGGCGATGATGTCGTCCCTCCAAACTTGAATGATCTCAATCTCAACGAAGACGACATTTTACCCAACTATGGGAACATTGCTGATCCTGATGCCGAACCCTCTCAATCTACTACGGTTGAGATCTCTTCTTCGGACACCAGACCCCAATCTAATGAGCCTCCACTCGACACAAATATGGCTAGCTCCTCACAGGCTAATGTACCACCTTGGGCTCGCTCTCATCCTACGGATCAGATTATTGGGGATCCCACATCCGGTGTTTCGAGGCGTTCGGCTACGATGAATGAAAGCCTGTTCGCTTGCTATATCAGTCAAGCCGAACCATCACGAATAGCTGAAGCTCTCAATGATCCTGATTGGCTGATTGCAATGCAGGAGGAAATAAATCAGTTCGAACGTTTACAAGTTTGGGAACTCGTACCACACCCTCACAACAGATCCATTATCGGCACGAAGTGGATCTTCAAGAACAAAAAGGATGAAGACGGTGTTATCATCCGCAATAAAGCAAGACTTGTGGCTAAGGGGTACAATCAACAAGAAGGCATCAACTACGATGAAACTTTCGCCCCCGTTGCCAGGATCGAAGCTATACGAATTTTTCTTGCCTTTGCTGCTCACAAGAACTTCAAAGTCTACCAAATGGACGTGAAGACTGCATTTCTAAATGGATTTCTCAAAGAAGAAGTGTACGTTGATCAACCTGAAGGGTTCTTGAGCGAAGAGTTTCCTCATCACGTATATCAACTCTACAAGGCTCTCTACGGACTGAAGCAGGCTCCCCGAGCTTGGTATGACGTCCTTTCAGACTTCCTCGTTCAGTCAGGATTCAAGAAATGAACTCTGGATACAACTCTCTTCCCCAAGCTGAATGGCCCGAACATCATGCTTGTACAGATTTATGTCAATGACATCATGTTTGGATCGACTAAACCACAACTGTGTGAAGAATTCGCAGAACTGATGAAGGAGAAATTCGAAATGAGTATGATGGGCGAGCTGAATTTCTTTCTTGGTCTTCAAGTAAAGCAACTCCCCGACGGAATCTTCATCAACCAGTCCAAATACATCCATGACATCCTCGAGAAATATGGAATGAAGGATGCTAAGACTGCCGCTACACCTATGTCTCCCTCTGGTCGACCCGACGCAGACCCATCTGGTGCTCCCGTCGACCAAACCGTCTATCATGGGATAATAGGCTCTCTTCTGTACCTCACTGCTAGTCGACCGGATATCGTTCTCTCGACAGGAATCTGCGCTCGCTTTCAGGCTACACCTAAGGAATCACATTTCACTGCTGTAAAAAGGATTCTCCGCTATCTCAAAGGAACACCCAATCTGGGTTTGTGGTACCCCATCGATCGGACTTCAAACTGGTTGGATTCTCTGACTCGGATTACGCAGGATGCAAGATGGATCGGAAAAGCACCTCAGGAGCTGCACACTTCTTGGGCGGTAAACTCGTGAGTTGGTCTTCTCGAAAACAAAACTGTGTCTCAACTTCGTCGACAGAGGCAGAATATGTCGCCGCCGCTAGTTGTTGTTCACAGCTTTTGTGGATGAGAACACAACTACGAGATTTTAATTTTTATGTTGATAAAATTCCCATTTATGGTGACTCGAAGAGTGCGATTGCGATGACGAGTAATCCAGTGCATCACTCGAGAACGAAACACATAGATATTCGTCACCACTTCATCAAAGAACATGTCGAACAAGGGACGATTGAATTGCACTACGTCACTACCGAATATCAACTGGCCGACATTTTCACAAAACCGTTGGATATCAAACGATTCCAACACCTAGTGACTATGTTGGGCATGTTGAATCTTCCGTAATGATCAATCGACCCTACATAAACTCTGATGAAGTGTACATAGTTTTCTTCACTTTACTCCATTTTCTATGTGTCTTCTGAATTATGTCTCTTAAGGGGGAGTTTTCGATTAAGGGGGAGTTTCTTTTTTTTTCTTCTTCATTTAACAAGGGAGTTTTCGATTAAGGGGGAGTTTCTTTTTTTTTCTTCTTCATTTAACAAGGGAGTTTTCGATTAATGGGGAGTTTCTGATTTTGCCTATTAAAAAAAAAATTGGGTTGAAATTTTAAATTTTGGTCAAACAGAGTCCAAATTGGACCAATTGGACACCAATTGGACCCAATTTTGACCAAGCCCGCGAAATTCGGCCCATTTACTCAATATCTCGCATGAACAGTCACAAAATCCCCAAAATACTTAACTCTTTTCACAATCTTTCCAACTTCCCGAGAAAATATTCAAAAATTCGCATCCTCCTCTTCGAAAATTTCTCGACCTCTCGCATCGTCGTCTTCTACAAATCTGCCTTCAAAATCCTTTTTCTGCATACTCCGTCGTCAAAATCAGCATTTCGGTATGAATACATCCCAAATAAACCAATCCTTGTTCGTTTTATTCTGTTTGTGCCCCGTTCTTCTAAAATTTTTAGGTTTAAAATTAATTTTTCTCGGCTTCAATTCGGACGAATGTTAGGATTTTGGTGTTTAAAACCCCCAAATATGTATTGCCCGTCCAATTTCAAGTCGATTGAGTCCAGTTTATTGCATTTTGGTTAAGATTTAAGTGGTTCTAAGGCAAAAATCATAGCGTCGTTTCGTACGTTTTCGCACTGTGTTCTTCACCGAGAAAATTTTTCAGAGAAAATACTTTAACGATAGATTTTCGCTGCTACAATGAGTGAGGTCCCGCGAAAGTTTTATCCGAGAAATTTCTTACGTTAAAATTTCGCTGTTACAATAAGTGAAGTCCTGCGAAAGTTTTATCCGAGAAATTTCTTGCGTTAAAATTTCGCTGCTACAGTGAGTGAAGTCCCGCGAAAGTTTTCATCCGAGAAAATTTTTTCCCTTACGTTAAATTTTTTTTTGTTGCTACAGTGAGTCATGCCCCGCGAAATTTTCATACACCTCACTTCATATTACATCTTTTCGCATCTTCACTATTTCGCAACTACATTGACCCAAAAATTTCTCAACCCACAAACTTAAATTTTTCTCGGATCCGTGCTGATCAAATTCTTTCGCGGCTACGGTGGTTCATTAATTTCTCAACCCATACGTCATTGTTTTTTCGCGGATCACGCAAATTTCTCAACCTGTGAAAATTGTCAATTCGAGAAATTTTATCACTTGTCAAACTGAGAAATTTCAAACCGAGAAATTTTACCACCTGAGCAAACTTTTTCAAAATTTTCTCACCCCGCAAAACTTTCATATCACTTGAGAAAATTCATAACTTGCGAAATTTTTGCTAACTTGAAAACTTCTCTACTTGCGAAACTTTAATACCTTTTGAGAAAATATTTTAACTGCGAAAATTTTTGGATAACTTGTGAAATTCCTTAACTTGCGAAAATTTTCCACTACATGCGAAAATTGTCTATGTGTTATAATTAGCGAAATTTTCCATTACATGCGAAAATTTTTGGATAACTTGTGAAATTCCTTAACTTGCGAAAATTTTACACTACAAGCGAAAATTTTCTCTCTACTACGAAATTTTGCTCATGTACCAAAATTTTCTCATATCACATGAACACTTTCAATCCTGAAAATTTTCTAAGTGTTGGAAAAATTTCGTTTAATTTCCGAAAATTGTTGAAACTCGCCATCACATTACCATTATTCAATCTTAACAACTTTATTTCAAATGGACTCTAAGTTACCTTGAATCTTAATTTTAATTTTATTTTCACGATTTTGGGCTCTTTCTATTGTTTCACCCACGACTTACTTATATCCATGTTCTCGTGACTTAGTCCGTACTAATCATGCTACAATTACTGTCAAGCACAGATATGACGAACACAAATCGAGAAGCACTTGAAGCACTTGAGGCTGCAGCAATCCAAAGGGACGTCGCTCGCATCGAGCTCAATACACTGACATTTGTTCCACCGATCGAGCAGGTCTTCCCAACAAATCGATGGGCTGCCTTGATACCAAAAAATCACATGGTGGACTTGGACAACTTTAGGTGCGATGCCCCCATCATCATAGAAATCCTCAAAGGGCATCCCCTCCGACACGCCCTCACTCATGGCGAGCCAGAAGCGCAAGTCTATCTCCAGCAGTTCTGGCACACATTGCAGATTGCTGGACCACACTACCTCGCTTCAGCAATGTCCACCGAAATTGATCAAGAAACAGTAGTCCTCACTCGCAAGATTGTCCAAGAAGTACTTCAACTCCCTGTCTACTCACCTTACGAACCACTACCAACGCACGAACAACTCATCGAGGACATCGACAGATTGGGCTATCAACCTGAAAACAAGAAGAAGAAAGGCCCACTCGTTCTCAGCGAAGTCACCACACGCAACCTACCTCAACCCTGGCGAACACTGTACCTCCTACTGAACAAATGCATGTCAGGGAAGCATGCTGGCCAGGACCGCGGGAACCACCAAATCCTTACCATCCTAACTGGCATCGCACACAACCGCAAGTACAACTACACTGAGATCATCTGGATGGATCTCGTCTCCATGATTCAACGTCGCGATCGGGAAGTCGCCAAGGAAGTCAAGAACCGCTTCGTACCTTACATGCGGTGGCTTCCAGCGCTCATCAAACACTTCCGCCTATTTTCCACCAGCATCCGCATCCGCCCGGCGAGTGAACACTTTGTGATCCCCGTTGTCGAGAAGTTCGCCAAGAAATAAACTACGGCGAAAGATCGACACGCCATGATCATCCCGGACGAAGTACTTGCCTATGCCGACTCGACAAACCCGCACGTTCGAGAATATCGCGCCTCTACCGCTTCATTCTGCGAGAGTGGGTCCACTATCCATTGTCCCTACGGAGCAGACCAACGCCGCTGCTCCTAACCCCGGGACTAGCCAAAACCCAACCACCACTTCTAAAAAGTCATCGAGTCGCGCCGCATCCTCTTCACCCGCGTACCGAAAAAACGGTCACGTGAGGATGACGTAAGCCGCACCACGGAGCGTCGATCAAAACAGAAAAACGATCGACCTCCTCAGTCACAAACAAGCCGAGCCCAACCCATAGGTGCAGGAGGTGATGTGTTCACCTCCCGAGTAGAAGACGCGGCACTTGGCTCAACCACGCAAACGACCCCACCAATCCACTTATCTTCCTCTCTACAGGAAGATACTTCATTCCACGAGGAGCTACGTATGCCATCGACATCCCACTTGGAGATAGTCGATGTTGAAACAAGCAGTCCTCCGCCTCAGACTGCATCCTCTTCAATCACAACGAGTATAGTGCCCTCACTCCCCATAATTTCATATGTTTCTAGGACACATACACCTTCTACTGCACTACAGAGTCTTCGTGATTCTGTCGGAACGCTCGGTGATGTCTCTGTGACTGAGAGCGGAAGACCTAGCACGGCCAACATCACCACAACCGTGAGCCTAGGCCATCATTCGTTTGAGTCTGTCTCATCGATGATGCCAACGGGAAGTCTTCGTGACCCCGTCTTTTCCCGTCCTGTGCAAACGGGCGGCCGATCGGCTCTCATCTCCGACTCGGTGTCAGTTGGATTTTTTCGTGATTCCAACTTGTTAGACTTACCCCGTTTCGTCACCAAGACCGCGCTAGAGGCTCGTCTTCAAGAGTTTGCAAAGACTCTTGAGGCGTCCATCCTAGATAAAGTCTATGCAGGTCTCGATGCGTCCACCCGAGACAAAGGCAAAGGTGTGGCCCCAGAGACGCCACCACCAACGCAACATGTGGACGTCGAAGCTGTTCTCTCCTCCATTTCCGCAAAGGAGCTCTTCTACATCCTCCGAGCCCGACTCGCATCAATGACGGAACTCGACGAGGAGGAACAGCAAATGAAGAACATCATGACTCAGCCAATGACTTGCCGCGCTCAAGGCGAGTCTAGCGGGATCAGACGCGACGATCAAGACGATGATCATGATCGACGCGAGGGGGAGAATAGGCAGCAAGGCCAATCTCAAGGAGTTGTGTAATCGATGCGGCCTTCCTCCTCTGCACCTGAAATGACGCCCGCGACTGAAACCTCACACCCCACCAACCAAAAATCCCATCCTATTAACCCCGAATCACTAGCCAAATCACCCTCACCACCACCTACTGTAACCGTCTCCGAAACTCTAATCGTCACACCAATATTAGAGACCACTACCACACCTTCTCCACCCACCTTCTCGGAACCTCTAACTGTCATATCGACATTAGAGGCCACCACCACATCTACGCCACCCGACACCCAAATCATCCTCGCCAAAACCATCACCTCAACCGAGCCCCCAGAATCTCCACCACAACCATCCCCACAATCCACAACCTCCTCCGACGCAACACCCTCGCCGCTACACAGCTCTACCCCTCTCAATACTGACCCCAACGTGGCTCTCGAGGACTTCTACTGCGCGCAGAACGAGATCGAGGCCTACATCTTCAACGATGAATGGCTTTACACACCCGCTGACGCAGTAGCAGCCAGGAAAATTGGTGGAGAATGCTCGACGTCTGCTAAAGGAAGCATCGCTTACGCTGATCAACACTGCAGACAACGAGAACGGGGAGGAGTACGACGCTGATCACTTAGGATTAAGCCTTGGCCTCACATTGATCCTACCTTCAATATTTTCCGCTTAGTGAGCCAACTTGAGCCTTAGCCTTATTTTTCTTGTTAAAATTAAGCCACTATATTTACCAATATATATCCTCTTGGCTTTCTTTCAACCCATGGTCAGATTAGATGAATTATTAATTGCGTAGATTCCACGACCTTGAGATTGATTAGTTAGAGAATGCGTCAAGATACTTGTTATTAGTAATCCTATAGTTATAGCTGAAAAAACTTAGAAGGAAAGGTTTATGAGAGAAAAAAAAAAGAAGTCGAAAAAAAGCGCATAGAAAAATATATTCGAAAAAAAAAGAAAAAAAAGAATAAAGAAAAAAATTATATAAATAATGAGGCGCTAATCAGTTTTGTCTGTATTGGGAAGCTTTGAGTTGTCTTGAATGTGAAACCGTAGCATGTTAGTATGATCAGTGCAATTCTCGAGTTAGTCGTGTGTCATGGGGAAGTCGTGGGATTTAGCGATTAAATAATCATCTGGTCCGATAATTTACCTACTTTCCCAAAATATCCTACCTAATCCCTAAGCCCCATTACAACCCAATAAAAGACCTTATTGATTTGTATACTGAGTCGCTATGTGAATACAATGTGATATGTTAGCAAGCTTATGGTAATATCGTTTCATAGTGTTTTTTTTGGATCACTAAAACAAAAGGAAAGAAAAGGAGTACAAGACAGCGTACATGATATCGCTCATGACGCAACAAGCGATAGCGTTCTACCGACCAGACAGCACACACAAAAACCAAACAGCTAGGACATCCTACAAGGTCCCTACAAGTCCAGGGCCTAGTCAACAGAGAAAAATCAAACGAAAAGGACAAAGGCACAGGTAGGAGTCACAACCGCATCCATCGACGGGTCCCTGGAACCAGTGAGGAACCATCAAGGCTGAGAGGCAGGAGGCAAACAGCGCACGGCGCAAGGAGGAAGAAAAGCCGTGGGTAATCTTCAAGCGGAGAAAGGTAGCAAACAATGCATCCGCAGAGCTGGTCGGGGAAGGGCGTAGAAGCCCGCTCCTTAACTTTCCAACAGAAACGAAGAGGGATGAAGTAGTGAAGGGGCAGAGCTCTGGGTGTCATCACTCCAAGTAAGGGCATCAACTTCGCGGGAACAAGCACGCAACCAGGCTCAGGTCGGCAGGGCGCGGCAGCTGAGAAACAGTGGGCCTGCAAGCAAATCAAACCAAACAAACCAAGCAAGGACACAGGAGGTGCAAGGTAGTACAGGAGCACGAGAGAGTGACAGGGAATAGATAAGGAAGAAAAAAGACTTCCCTAGGTCAACCAATCAATACGCCAGACCCTATGCATGGCACGCAATTGCAAGTGGCGACAAGGTAGAGAGGCGGATGCTCAGCGTTGTCTCAATATCCTTAACGAGTCTCTCAGGTGATCTGCGTCTCCCCTCACGCCATCTTCTATTACGCTCCCACCAGAGATGGAAAACCAGCGAAGCGATGGCATGGCGAGGGCCCATCGAAGCAAGGTGCTTGGAACGCCATCTACGGGCAGCCCACCGAATTCCCTCAAACCAATCCCTGTAAGGCCACCCAAAATGAAGATGGTTACAAAGTAACCGCAGGCAACGTTGATTTGAGCGTATACACATATATCCCATAAACACTTTGAGCGCATTGAGAGAATCCATGTGAGAGTTGTTGATTTTTGTGGCGTTCAGTTGTTACTGAGATCGTCGAAAATTGAAATGATTGTCTAATGTTAAATGTCATGAATAATTGCTCTCTCCAGGGCAAATTAATGTATGTCGGTGAACTAATTATTCTCTACTGGTTTGACCCGCCCTATTATGTGTCTAAGTGATACTATTCTGATCCGAGCTACGAGGGCAATCGGGAACCCGGAAAATTTTTATAACCGCACCGTACCCGGGGACGTGGCGTCTCCGGGAGACACCGGGTAATCCAACAGTGGTATCAGTGCGGGCGCTCATGATCAGAATCATAACTTATTTAAATTGAAACGAGGCGCGTGGGAGACGATCGAAACACCGACGCAGTTTGACAGTTTGTCGGGCTGCCCGATGCGTCGTTTGCCAAACCCCGGCCTCCAACTCGTGCGGTACGGACCGACGAGGAACCACAGACCGGACCGGGACCCACACGGCGACGGGACTCGGGCAGCCACGGGTGCGCTTGGGCTGCAAACGCTGCGGCAGCGTTGCGGCCTCGGGGTCGGGCTGCGCCCGATCCGCCTCGAACCCTGGGTCCGATGCTAGCCATGGTGTCTTAGGCACCGGCCCCGGGCAGCGCCGCCACATTGCGGCGGCACGGAAGTGATCGTCCGCGGCCAGCGACGACGCGCGCGGCGCGCGCTGCACAAGACAGCCGCAGCAACTCCGGCTCGGCCAGAACCCTACGACGGCGATCTCTCCCAGCGAGGCTGTGACTCCGGCAGGGGCTAAGGCGACGATAGAGTCGCGGCAGCTTTCTGCAGGGAGCTGAACACGCGCGTGTTGCGCGGCGTGTCATCGCCGTCGGCGGCTATTCCGGCTCCGGCCGGGACTCTACTATGAAACTTTCAACGAGGTTTCCGAAACTCTTCTCGCGAGGATAGGTTTTCGAGAAAAATAGTGGGAGTCAAGCGAAATGAAAAGTCCTTGTTTGTGCTTGATGAATGATAAGATAAACCTAATTAGATCTTTATCTTCTGCAGCTTTACGTTTCTTTCTATTTACTGCAATGATGAAAATTATAACTATGCTGCTTGAGAGAAACTGTTTGGTGGGACCAAACTACGTGGACTGGCTCCGTAACCTAAGGATAGTCCTAGGTATGGAGTCGCTAACTTATGTCCTCGATTCCCCCGTACCGCAAGTCCAAGGGGCTGATGCGAGTGACGAAGACCGGGCTGCGTATGCCAAGTGGCAGATAGACGAGCCAAAGGTTAAGGGCTATATACTTATTTCCATGTGCAATGAGTTGCAGCGCACTCACTCGGAAATGGAAGTAGGCGCCATTTTGCTTCATTTGAAGGAGATTTTTGGCGAACATTCCAAGAGTGCTCGCTATTCCCTGACGGAGCAACTATTTTATTGCAAAATGGCTGAGGGTAGTGACGTCAGAGCGCATGTGCTCAAGATGATCGATTGGATCGAAATACTCAAAACACTGGACTTTATCATGGATAACGAGCTTTAGAATGATCTCATACTTCAATCGCTCCCATCTTCCTTCAATTCGTTCATTGTGAACTTTAATTTGAACAAGGCCGAGATGACATTGACTGGGTTGATGAACCAATTGTCGGCGACGCAGACTCAGATGAAGAAGGTGAAAGGAAAGGAATGCTAAGACTCTAGGGTCGAGTAGAAAGGAAACGTCGGACAAGCCCACTAAGCCGAAAGGACGAATTTCGAAAGGCAAGGCCGATAAGAACGTGTTCAAAGCGCCAAGCCGACAGACAAGTGCCTTCACTGCAATGAGCTTGGCCATTGAAAGCACGATTGCCCAAAGCTAGCCGCCTCAGGTAAAGAACTTTACGTTTCGGAAACAAATTGTCTATGATAATATATTCCGCTTCATGGATCTTAGACTCGGGAGCTAGTCCTCACATCTATGTTTCGGACCAGGGTCTGGAACGAAGTAGGAAGCTGGTGGATCGAGAGATCTTGATCAACATAGGAAACGGACATAGTGTACCGGTGACCCACATTGGATCAGGAACTCTCGTTTTATCTACTAGACATAGTTTACTGCTTTTCGATTGTTTAGTTTTGTCCATGAGGCTTAAGAATATTTTTTCTATTCTCATTTTGAGCGGAAAAGGTTTCGAGTTCCGTTTTATTAATAATATATGCAATATTTATTTTGAAAATAATTGCATCGGTGCATCTTAGACTCGGTCACGCTAGAGAACAGAAGAACTGAGACTGCTGTGGATAAAACAGAAATTGGAGTCGAACTTGAGACTGCTGTGGCATCTTAGACTCGGTCACGCTGGAGAACAGAAGATTCTCGAGTTAGAGAAAACCGGTGTTATAAAGCCGCTTGGGTCTGATCCCTATCCGACTTGTGAATCTTGTAACCTTGAAAAGATGACCAAGTCTCCCTTCACAGGGACTTTCACAAGAGCCACATAACTTCTCGGTTTGATCCACACGGATGTTTGCGGACCGTTCGGGGTAGCGGCTCGCGGTAACTTCCATTATTTCGTTACCTTCACTGATGATCACTCTCGCTTTGGCAAGGTGTATCTCATAAAGTACAAGTCTGATACTTTTGAATGATTCAAAAATATAAGGCTTTGGTTGAAAATCAGACTGGAAAGAGCATTAAAGCCGTTCGATCAGATCGAGGCGGGGAGTACATAGCCTCGAGTTTAACTAGTTCTTTGAAAGAGAACGGGATCATTTCACAGATGACACCGCCCGGAACACCGCAGTTGAACAGTGTGTCCGAACGCAGAAATCAAACTGTTGGATAAGGTTTGATATATGCTGAGCTATACAGATCTTCATCTCCATAATATTATAAGTATATGTATAATATTTTTGTATTTTTTATTATATTCATTATTATTAATATTTTCTTTAAATTTCACGCAAAATATGTCAAAGAGTTCAGAAAACACATAGAATAGAGCATACAAAAGCACATAAGATCAAGTAAAGCACATATCACGGAAGATTTAACATGCCTAATTTACCGACAAGGAATCGGAATCGTTTTTCATCCAATGCATTGGTGAAATCTCGGCTAGTTGATACTCCGTGTTCACGAAATACATATCTATTGTGCCTTTTTCTACGTGATCTTTGATAAAGTGATATCTTATATCTACGTGTTTTGTGCGTGAGTGGTGAACAGGATTGTACGTTATGGCTATGGCACTTTGACCATCACTATATATGGGTATATTATTTAAAATCTACCCATAATTGCGAAGCTGAGTCCTCATCCACAGCATTTGCGAACAGTAGTTGGCGGCCGCGATGTATTCTGTCTCATCCGTCGATGTTGATACGCAATTCTGCTTCTTGAATGACCAGCAAACCAGCTTTTCGCCTAAGAACTGAGCACCACCTGACGTGCTTTTTTCTGTCCATTTGGCAACCTGCATAATCAGCGTCACTGTAACCTATAAGTTTGAAATTTATAGCTTTAGGATACGTAGGAGTGCTCTTGAGGTAGCACAAGATACGTTTGACCGCGAGCATGTGAGATTCCATGGGATCGGCTTGGAAACGGGCACACAAGCACGTGGCAAACATGATGTTTGGCCGACTCGAGGTGAGATATAGAAGAGATGATGCTGCGATAGAGGGTAACGTCAACCGCTTTTCCAGAATGATAAGCATCCAATTTGCAGCTTGTCGCCATGGGTGTGCTAAGAGGATTGCTCTGACCTTGATGGAATTTCTTCAAGATGTCCTTAATGTATTTTTTCTGACTGATGAAAATCCCATCGTCGAGCTGCCTGACATGAAGTCCCAAAAAGAATTGCATCTCTCCCGTGTGGCTCATTTCAAATTTGCTTTTCATTAGATCTCCAAATTTCTTGCATAGTCGGGGATTTGTTGATCCGAAGATGATGTCGTCGACGTAAACTTGAATGACCATCAGCTCTTTGTCTTGCCATTTGATGAAGAGAGTCGTATCGTTGGTTCATCGGATAAATCCAGACTTTACGAGGAATTTGCTCAGGACGTCATACCAAGCACGTGGGGCTTGTTTTAGTCCGTAGAGAGCTTTGTCCAATCAATAGACATAATCAGGATGTTCTTGGTCGATGAAGCCTTCTGACTGAGCGACGTAGACTTCTTCTTTTAACATGCCATTGAGAAAGACGGTTTGTACATCCATTTGGTAGACTTTGAAGTCCTTATGAGCTGCGTAGGCCAAGAAAAGTCTAATGGCTTCGATTCGGCAATAGGTGCGTACATCTCGTCGTAATCAATGGCTTTCTATTGGTTGTACCCCTTAGCAACAAGTCTTGCTTTGTTCCTGATTACTTCTCCATCTTTGTTTTTCTTATTTTTGAATACCCATTTCGTTCCTATGATTATCTTCCCATACGGACGAGGTACTAATATCCACACTTGGAGACACTCGAATTGGTTGATTTTGTCTTGCATTGCTAATACCCGTGTCCTTAAGTGCGTCTGCTACCTTTGTTGGCTCATTTTGGCTTAAGAACCAGCTGAAAAGTTCGCTCTGATTTCTTGCCCGTATTCCACTAGAAGGACTACCAATGATCTGATTAAATGGATGCGCTCGAGTCAACTTACGTTTATGAGGCAAGGCCGAGCTTGAGGCATCAACCATTTGTGGAGCAAGATTTCCAATGATCTCACGTAGTTCAATCAGCCATTTGTGGAGCAAGATTTCCAGTGATCTCGGGCAGTTCGTCTAGTTGAGGTAATCCCATCGCACTAGAGTTGAGCGACTCTGATGAAATTTTCTCAACATCCACGGTTGAATTTAGCAGCACTCTGTGGTAATTCTGAATCGGGTGAGGTGGGGAAATTTGAAGTACTCGGTATATCGGCGTGGTCTAGTGGGGGTTCCACTGTAGGTGTATTAATAGGGTTGGTCGGCCGATATTGATGCTCGAAGAGTGAGTCCAAGTCTTCTAGAGCAACTAGCATAAATTCTTCTAACGATGAATCTTGAGTTGCTACCGATCTCTGTTGGTTCTGTGCCAACACACCAGTAGGCAGGGGTTCTGACTGTCGTATTCAGAAGCCATCTGGTTAAGTACGGATCCTGAACTGATGTGTGCAGGAGCCATATGATTAGGCACGGGTCCTAAACTGATGTGCTCAAGAGCCATTTCTGTCACTTCTTAAAAAGTGACATTATGGCTTTTCTTAATTGATCGTTTGGACTGATGTATACTAGGTACGCCTTACAGGTTGAAGAATACCCTACATATGTGGCTTCGAATGCTTTAGGGTCGAACTTAGCGCGTTGCTCTCTATCATTCGCCACAAAGCACTTGCACCCGAAGACCTTGAAGAAGGAGATGTTGGGAAGTCTTTTGTTAATAATCTCGTACGGAGTCTTATCAAAGCCTTTGTGAACGATTGTCCTGTTCTGAGCGAAACGAGCTGTATTTACTACTTCAGCCCAAAGGAAGTGTGGGAGGCCGGAGTGGATCAGCACCGTACGTGCGACTTCCACTAGAGTTCGGTTCATCCTCTCGACGACCCCATTCTGTTGAGGTGTTTTTGTGGTTGAGATTTGATGACTAATCCCAAGTCTATGATAGAATTCACTGAGAAACTTGTTCTTGAACTCAGTTCCATTAGTACGAATGACTTATATAGTCTGCTGCAGTAGATTCTGAGTCGTGTTCACAAAATTTGCGATCAAGTCCCTTGTCTCATCTTTAGTTCAGAGGAACTTCGTCCATGTATAACGAGAAAAGTCGTCCACTATGACCAGCTCATACTTGCATCGGTCTCTGTGTTTGATTGGTACACAGAGGTCCATGTGAAGTAATTCCAAAGGACGTGAAGTAGAGGCAACTGACTTGACGTGATAAGAAGCTCGCTTTATTTTCCAAGTTGACACGCCGAACACTGGTGCTCTTTCTGTAGCGTTATTATCGGTAGACCGTGAACCAACTTCTTTAATTTTCAGATGAGACATTCGTTGATGCCATAGGCTGTTCCTCTAAATTACAGTCTGAGAGATGAGGCAAACAGCAGTCGAATGCCGTACATACGTCATGTTGATCGTGTATAAATTTGATTTCCGAAATCATTGAAGGAGTTCGTTATCCTGACTGTTCGAAATTCTGCACCGGTCAGCAAAGAAGACCACCTGGTATTTTTTGTCGCAAAGCTGGCCTATGCTGAACAAGTTATGACGGAGGCCTTCAACAAATGAGAAATCCTTGATTGTCAGATTATCCAAAATGATGTCTCCAAGTCCTAGAATTGGAACCGAATTGTTGTTCCCAAATCTGACTTTGCCATTTAAACGATCTTGGTAGTTTCTCAGCAGCTCCTGATTTCCCGTCATGCGTGTGGAGCAACCCGAGTCGAGGTACCACACATGATGGATCTGCAAAAACAGTTAAAGAGCTTTTGTTAGGTCCCTAGATTATCAACTCAATGATTCTAGACTTCAATCCTAATTCGATTATAATTATACGAAATCTAAGCTCGATCGAAAAACTCAATTTGAAACCTCTAGAGAGAATACGTGTAGTGAGAGAATGATTCTGATGTTTCTCTCTCTAGAATTGGATTGTGAAGCCTATCAAATCAATTCAACTATTTTCTGTATTAAGCTCAGATGTGTACAAGGTATTTATACCAAACAAACTTGGTACAAATAACAAGCTAGTCCTAAACTAAGACAAATACAAGTAAAGCCCCAAATTATAAGGACAACTAATGAAATCAAAGCACAACTCTAATTGGTATTCTACATTCTCTCCTTTGTGCTTGATTGTTCTTCCGCGCTGTTTGTCCTCGTCGTGCGAAGAACGACCTTCGCAAGCCCAACGCATGCTCGTAGTTCCTTAAAGTGTTCCTCTGCTCCAATCGCTCCTTGATAGCTTCAAGTAGTTCCATCAGAAGCGGTTGTTCTCTCACGAACCTATGCAGATGAAGCATGGTTTCCTTGTTGATCTCTTCCAATCTCTTCTCTATGTTTTTCCTGATTGCCTTGAGCGTCCCATCACATAATTTATGGATCTCAGTCTTCAGCATCAACCTATTCTTCTTAGTAATTGGATTGTGGTAGGTGATTCCTAGGACTGAGCTTACGTGTACGTGATTGTTGGGAAGCCCTTGGACCTTAGGTCCTTTGTTGAGCAGAGATCTCATGTTGACCTTCTTCATATTGCTCTCCAGAGCCATCTGAAGGTCGTGTGCGGCATGGTACTTGACCTGGCGCATCATGAATTTATACAGTCCCTCGAGTCCTTCCTTCTTGATGAAGCCTTGAGGATCTTTGTACTTCTCTGCATACATCTGATAGAGATGGTAGACCTCTTCGGCAGGAAGATACGGTATATCACTCTCATTAAGTTCTTCTCGAGTTCTGTCTATCCACTCTATTTTGTAGATTGGAGTTGGAATGCCGCCTTTGGCGTAGTGGACTCCTAACAGCTGATTTATCGAGATAAATTCTTGAAATGGCTCTTCAGCTGATGCTTAGGAAATCCCCATCCTTCGATCAGGTCCAAGTTGGGTCAGCATGTATAGATAATTCATCATTTTCTGCTGCTCCCAGCGAGAGATGCCTCTGAGCTCCAACTCGCTTAACTGATTAATTTTATCCGGTGACAGATTTGCTGACGAACTTTTTCTATGAAGGAGATTTCTATCCTTATGTTCTCCCAAGGCGTGTCGACTCGAACGGTCCCTGGAGTTTGATTTGGAGGGGCGTTCACTCGTTTAGCAATCAGCTCTAGAAGCCTTGGGGGATCCACCCGTGATCTTTGCCTTCCTGAATTCGTCTTCTATTAGAACTAGGTCGGCCGAAGCTTTTTGTAGAAAGTGTCGAACGTCCTTGAGTCTTTGTCTTTGAATATCGTCGGCCATACTGTGGGTCATACATTGTCCTTCGAAGATATATTTGTCGAGGAATCCATGTGGGTCGACTCCATGTTCCGATGCCTCCGACTGGTCTGGAGCGGTTGAACTTGAGGGTGCTTGAGTTTCTGCCAAAGCAACGAGCATTTCGACACTTACTTCTTCTTCCGGAAGCAAGGAGCTAGTAAAGGTTGGTGGAGTCGGCGAAGGCGTTCTGATGGTGGGTAGTTCGATTTGGTTTAGAATTTGAGTGGTGTGGTGCATGGTGGTTTTATGGGTTTGTGTTTGGGATCGTGTAGTGGGTCGTGAGGTATCAGCGGCTCCTGATCTTTTTTGTGCCTCGCCTGAGCTTTGTCATTGACCGCTCGTAGAAGTCCTGGGCCCCTCATGATGACCTTGATCATCAGGGTCATCATGTCGGTGTTTTGAGCGGGAGCTTAGACCGCCGCATGAGTCAGTAGGTGGGTCAGGACGATCGACCAGACGTCTGAAGAGGTCTTCTTCCTTTGGCATCCGGTTGGGTAGCTCAAAAAATAGGGCGACGAGAATAGAATGGAGTTTGCTGATGGGTATGGTAGCTGGGTTGATGAGGTTAGGTTAGAGGATGGGGGTGGTGGTCAGTATTGGTTGAGTGGGTGTCAGGTTAAGACGTGACGAAGTGGCTTCAGAGACGGGTGCTTTCCCTCTGTCTTGGCGGGACGTCTCGATAGCCGTGTGCACTCTCTACATCAGTTTGTCTTCAAAAGATCTAAGTGCTTCGAAGAGGGCACCTTGCAGTTGTTCTTCGGTCACGAATGGTGAGAACACCTCCGTCGATGATGGACCAGGACGACTGATGTCGCCTGTCATCAACCCATGAGTGAAAACCGTCTAAATAGGTTGGCTCGTCGTCACTTGAGGTAGTGACGGGTCGAGACTTCCACCCAATCCTTGAGATAATTCCAAAGGAATCATCTATATGGATGTTGTTGCAAGTTCTTATTGAACTTGCGTATTAGACACGTGTTGAGGGCCGATATTGATGAGATCCGGAGTCTCGACCTCAGTTGATGCTAGTAGGTCGTGCTGCGGCTCAAGATTGAGCGAAGGTATGTCCTCAACACTTGAAGTGACAAGCAGCGACGTGTCTGATGTAGACGTGACAGCTGTGACGATGGGTTCGTGAGATGGGAGTCGTGGTTGAGAAACGCGTATGACTAATAGAACTTCCTCATCAGATGTCGTGGCTTCTGAGGAGGTAGCCGTGTGAGGAGTCTGTCATCGTTGAACGTCCTCATGGGCTTGTGCTGTCGGTTGAGGCTCTTCAGATGCGATTGTGGAGATCAAGGCCTCTGTTTCAGGCGTGGTAGTTTGTTGAAGTGGGTTGTGCCCCATTTCTGTGTCAGGCTATGCTTCTTGTTGGAGGATCTCCTCATAGACCCTTGAAACACACCTACATGGATGGGCAGTTCCACTTGGAGTTCCTGAACTTGAGCTTCGACTTCCAATTCATGGGCCACTTCGTTGATCAACGTGGCGTCCGGGTCTGGCAGCGAAGCTTCTTGATTTGGATGCTCTAGTTCGATTTCCTGGGCTACTACATTGATTAATTCAGCCTCAGGACTTGGTTGTTGTTGCTGGGGAGGGCTCACTATGAAGTCTGTCGGGGGCCCTCGGATCATCTCCTCAGTGAGATGGTTTTCCCGACAATATGGCCTATATACATCTTCGTGGGGTCGGTGAGACGTAACAGCTCAAATGGAATGGGCATCGAATGCCGATCCAGTTCTGTAAGTTTTGGGTGATGGAAGAACTTAAGCTTCGATGGTTGGTAGTTCCCACCAGGAGGTAGACGTGGAATGTCCTGATGAACCTTCATGAGATTGGCTATTAGTAATGAGAACCACCTAGGCACATTCTTCGATTACTTGTTCTCCTTTTATCTGATCTGTTCTCCAAGGTTGTTCCAGATCAGTTGTGCGAAATCGTAATTCCGGGAGAACATAATACCATGGAATATCCGAAGGATGTTCCCATTACCCTTGTCGAAGCCCGCGTGCTTTGGCGAGAAGCACTTGTTCACTATACCAAATAACGTCTTCGAAGGATGAAGGATGTCGTTGCTCTGTACTTGGGCAAGTTTTGTGAGCGGCGGTCGGTATCCTATTTGGAGAAAATCTTGAATCATCACCGCATCAGACGGCATTAGGTCGTAATCATGGCTGAAGGTAGATCCAGGATTAGCCCGAAGTCGTTCTTGGATATGCTGACGTGCCTCGTCCCGAGCACTGTAGTGAATTGATATGCTCCATCAACCACCAGCCCTTAATGCGTCCCCAAAACCGTTGCAAATAAATCATCGGCACTGATGCGGTTGCTGTGAGAGCATACCACAGAGGATGGCCGTGAAGGATGGACACAGTTATCTCGTCTGGGCATCGAAAGGTGGTCAGATCGAGCTGGAAGTTGGTTTCCTGTACACTGAGGTACAAATTGTGGTCATAGATGTGATTGTATTGAGGGTAACGATCCATCTAAAAAATAAGAGATCAGAAAATTTATTAGTTTAATTTTAAATTTGAATCAAAATTATCATGTCAAGATATAATTTTCAAACAATTTATTTCACGCTTGAGAGACATGTAAAATTTAATTTTGAACATAGATTGTACGGAAGTGAAGGAATACAATGGTATTTAATGATATTTTCGAAAGTCACATATAAAGCATATAAGAGTTCTGTAGAATATCAGTTTTAGTTGTGCTTTGGTTACATTAGATGTCCTTGTAATTAGGAGATTTATTTGTATTTGTCCTTAGATTAGGACTTGAGATTGTATTTATACCAAGTATGTTTGGTATAAATACTTGTACACACATTGTGCTTAATAGAGAAAATTTTGGAAATCGATCTGAAAGGCTTGCAATTCAATTCTAGAGAGAGAAACATCAGTAACTTTCTCACTCTACTCGAGTTCTCTCTCGTGTTCTTACTTGTAGTTTTTCGATCGAATTATAATTCATAATAATTCTAATCGAGCATGATTTTGCTTAAATTTGCTATATTTTGCTTTATAACATGTTTAATTGTCAGTTCGAGCATGTTTAGCATTTAGATTCTAGCAATTATCTGCAATTTCACTACCTAATTTGCTGTTTTTGCTTGAATCTGTGTTAAAATCGTATTCTGTGTTTTAACTGTTACATTCCAATTTTTCTCGCTAAGTCTTCGATCGAAATTAATTTCTCGATCGAAAAACTCTATGCGAGAAATTTTGCTCAATTAGAGTACGAATTCGGAACAGAAGTCGCTGCTACTAAAAGCGATTTATGCGAAAAAATTTCACGAGCATTATTTCAGCGAGAATTTTTTTTCGAGAGATTTATAATAGATTTTGCGCTCGTAAAATTTTCCATCGAAAAACTTTCTCAGTCAAACTTTCAAGTTGACTAAGAGAAAAATCATTTGCGCTCGTAAAACTTTTTCGGTCAACCAATTTATTTTGACTCATCGAGAAACTTACCAACAGTATTGTTTCTTAACGATCGAAATAAATTCACGCACTGGAAAAGTTTCTCGACCGAAAGATTTGAAGCTAATTTTTCTCGCTCGATAAATTTTTCGCCAACTATAATTATCGCGCGAAAACAGTAATTATTTCGAAGAAAGTATTTTTTTATCAAACTTTAAAGATTGAATGAAAAATAATTCTCTATTACTTTCGAATAAAACGCTACTAACAAATCTGCTATTTGTGAAGCACATTACACCGCAATTCATCCATCAAAACAACAAATGTAGATCCTTCATCAACTCTACGAATAATCAATGGATGCTTACTCACTTGGAAACGACAACCGTCCGCCAATCCTGAAACGCGGCGAATACACTGTCTGGCGAAGCTGCTTCCTAAATTTCATTGAGCTAAAAGATCAGGCATATGATCTTCTTCAGTCACTTGAGGAAGGTCCAGCTCAGTTCTGGGTCAACGTACATGGCGACAACACAGCCAATCCTCCTATTCCCGCTACTAGACGACTGAAAGAGCCTAGGGAATACACGGCTGAGGAAATGACCTGAGCTAAGGCTGATCTGATAGCCAAGAATACACCCATGCAAGGCATCCCAAATGACATCTACAGACAAATAGACAACCTTCCAACGGCTAAAGGAATGTGGGATGAACTGTATCGAATGATGCAAAGAACGGAAGTGGGCATCAAGGCCAAGAAGGCAAACATTCCCACGGCTTACGACTCTTTCAGAGCAAAACCAGAGGAGAGCTTACATGATCTGTATCAGAGATATCTCACACTTCTCAACGAGATGACGAAAATAGAAATCACCAAGACAAACATGGAGACGAGTATCAGATTTCTATCCTCTTTGCTCTCAGAATGGAAGAAGATATTCCACTAAAATAAGACAGAACAAAGATCTTGAGGAGTTGGATATTCACGCCATGTTTGACAATCTCGCACAACACGAGGAAGATATAAGCGAGATACAGAAGGAGCAGAAGGGCAAGCAGATCGAAGACACAGTTGCCCTAGTCTCAGAGAAGCAGAGCACAAAGTCACGAAAAGAGAAGATCATCAAACCTCCTACCCCTACAGAGTCAGAAGACGAATCAGACTCTGATGTTGAGCCACACATGAAAGCGTTGGGAAAGCAGTTGGCTCTAATTGGAAAAATGATGAACAAATCATACTTCAAAAAGAAGTCCTCATCATCAGCCAACCGACTTCGGACTTCAAGCTCAAAGAACAACGAACGTGCACCTGAGACCTCCGAAGTCAAGAACGCCAAAGAGCTGAACAAGTGCTTTAACTGCGGCAAATCAGGTCACTATGCCAGGGAGTGCACTCTTCCAAATAAAAAAGATGCCAATTACTACTCCAAGAAACTTCAACTCACAAAGCAGAAAGAGGCTGGAATAGCTCTGATGGTTGAACAAGACCACTGGCTCGAAGACACGTCAAGCTCTGAAGGGGAGAATCTAGCCCTCATGTCCCGCCTAGATGAAAACTCAGACGCCGAAATCTCAAATCAAACGGACGATGACCAAGCATCGGAACCGTCACAAGAGGTAGTCTCTCCTTCCACATTACTGACCATGTTAGAATCGTATCAACTAGCATACACTAACATGAAACGTGAACAGAAAAGCGTAAAGGAAGTAGAGAAGAAATTAACTAAGTCTCAGGAAAAGATAGCTAGTCTCGAGGCGGAACTTAGGAGCTCTAATGACAAAATAGAAGAATTATCTAAGAGCCCCATTATTAGCAAGACTAAGTATATTCCCTTAGAGAAGCATAATTCGATCGTAAAAGAATTAGAAGACAGTCTTGAGAATAACTATAATTGCTTGCTTAGAAATCTCAATGAGAAAGCTAGTCTCAATTGTAGGTTAACTGAAGCGACAACTAAGGTCACCAACCTAGAAACCCAATTAGATAAATCTAATGCTAAGGTTTGTGATCTTACGAAAGATCTTGACGCCTGTGAAGCTGTCAAATTAACGGTGGAAAATAATCTTGTTCTCTTAGGAGAAGAACGTAAGAAGCTATACGCAAAAGTTAAGAAATTAGACGATCTTATTACGCGAAGGGGACAATCTTAACAAACCATTTTCTTAAATAAGCCCAAGGATATAGAATTCTATAATCCCATTGAAGGCTTAGTGAAGTGTAAAATATGCCTAAGAAGGGGGGTGAATTAGGCTATAAAAGTTTTTGCTTATTATCCTTTGAAAAATACTTTTCTCTAAGAAGATATATGCAGAGTATGTTATTTCCGAAAAGCAGTACGAGTATCAATGTTATCTCCCTAACCCTGTTTCAAAATGTCACGTTATTTTCAGAAATCGTTTCAACGATATCGCCTAGTTATTTGCAGGCATTCCGAGTTTGTCTCACAGAAAAGTAAATAGCAGAAAGTAAAGAGAGACGGGATTTTTATATAGGTTATATCCCCAACTGGGGTTTAATCCTGTCCTTGGGGTGTGATCTCCCAAGAGTTCCAATCAATCACTAAGTATTACCGGTTCTGGTTACAAAATGATTGACCCGTACACAACCGAAGCACTATGGACACTAGACCTTGTTCTAGGCTGTCGCACGCCAAGTTTCGATCCACATTGTTTACCCAGGAAGCCAATTCCCCGACTGGATGCAGCTTGCTACCGAAGGGCCATCGAATCCACCAAATTCGTCCCTCCACGTGCGAAAGACTCCACTCGTGCTCCTTTGTGCGCTCAACACGTCCGAAGACTAGGGTTTTAGGATTGGGTGTTGCTAAAATTGCTCAAAGGGTATAGATTCACAAATGTAGGCTCAACACAAACTACGAATTTTTCGCAAATCAACGCTCAAAACAGTCTAATGAATTCGATGGCTTGTGTATTCGTTTCGTACCCTTCAACGTGAAGTGTTTTTCTTCTATATAGACACAAGAATAGCTTCTAAACTTCACAAGGAAAGTTAAGCATAGCATATGCAAGAGACAGCTCAATTATCACATGCATTAACTCAAAGAATCATGCCAAGAATAAACCAATTAAGCTCAACGGTCAAACATGATCATTTACCATAAATACCACAGATTAACTTTCATTCCACTGCAATCTCATCCGTTTGTCAGCATATTCCATATAATTCCACTCAGCATACTATCAATGGTAAGCTCAATCAACTGATTTCTTTCCCAAAATATGATAGCCAATTCGCACAGAGAAAGATTTGATTTACCGAGTATCATGCAAAGCATACTTTCCATGTACGGTGATCTCATCCGATTTCAGCACATTCCATAAATAGACTCAATCAGCATCTTACCACATATAAGCCCAATCAATTAATCACTTTCCAAAGTATAAATCCTAAGTCGCGTAAGGAAAGATAGATCATGATTCACTGATTTAAGAGTCAAATAAGAGCACTCAAACGGATATATCATTGATATTCTTTCCTAAAATAAATCAATCACATGTAAGCACTCAAGCAGAATATCTTTTCCATATATAGCACACATTCATATCCGGGTGATCACAGTGATATTGTTTCCTAAAATAACTCATCACGTGTACAACTCACTTAACAGAGTATATTTTCCATATATAGCACACAGTGGGATTCCATTCATACGAAAACCAGGTGATCACATCAATATTCCAGTGAAGCATAAGATCACACAAATTCGATTATCTTAACAATTAATCACATTTAAGCACTTAATAGATCATTTTGACATACTTAAACATCATATAACATACATATCGAGTTTTCTAATTTGTACCCCCAATTTACATACTTACTTGGAATAATCAAAACTCTCATAGTCATTTGGACCAAAAAGGTCTACAATCTCCCCCCTTTTTATGATGACAAGTAATTAATGCCTATATTAAGCATATTAGTACAGTCGATATGAAGCCATTTAAGCACGTAGTATGTTTAAGTATCAAAGCATTTGACATATGATCAGAGCAAATAATTTTATCATATTTCAAAGCATGCTCCAGCTGTCTAATTGCTAATAATCCTGTGTAAAGCACAGCCGCGGAGATTTAACAATTACCAGGTTATATCATATGGAACATCTCAAGTTACCATGAAATGTCTCAAGTTATCACACCACATCACATCAGTTTGCTCCCCCTGCCTATATGCGGAATTCCTTAATCCTTAACACATCATCAAACTAAAGCACAACGAGATTAAGACATAGGCATATAAATGCAAGCCGATTATATTATATCATTTTAAAATGACAAAAATGGGCCACAAGTAAACGACCCGACACCATAAGGCATTAATTGCCTAAACTTCTCCCCCTTCACATAAAATAAGAGGGACTCAAACACCACCAACATACCTAAACTTTTAATCAACCACGACCTTCAAACCTAAAAACCAACAAAGGAAACGAACTTAGCAGACTAGATCTAATCCTATTGGAGCTAGGAGATCACTAGGGAATTAAGGACTGGAATTGCTGTCAGATGAGGCAGATGAGGATTCAGCGATATTCAGAACCATGCACTCCTTCAGATATTCTTTAACCCTATTGAAGTTTCGTGAGATCTCCTTGAACTTCTTCCGGTTCTCATCTTTAAGGCCCTTGATACTCCTTTTCAGATCGGCCATCGTTCCATGCTCGTCGCCGCTTTCATCTTTTCTTCGGGGTCGAACTTTTTGAAGAGGCCTTCAGATCCCTTGTCTTGGACCATCCTCGCCGCTCATCATAGAGTATACCAACACGCTTCAGTGTGACCAGATCTACTGCATGCTGTGATCTGTCTTCCAAAGCTTTCGGCAAGGAGATGCCCTCGTATTCAAACATATGCGTAAGCAGCATTCCATATGGAAGTTCTTTGTCTAATCCCTTAACGGCATATACCATGTACTTAAGAACAAAGTATCCTAGATTCAGCGGGATATTTTGGGACACCATATAAAGAGTCAGCATGCTCATGTTATTCATTGTGGTGGAATGGCCTCCACTGCCAACGCGGGTGCTCCAGAGCTTAAAGTGAAGAACTTTGTACAGAAAGAACATATCAACGGGAAGTTTGTTTAAGGCTTCTCTTTCAGAGAACTTAGGCTTCTCCTTCGTACCCTTCAACGTGAAGTGTTTTTCTTCTATATAGACCCACAAATAGCTTCTACACTTCACAAGGAAAGTTAAGCACAGAATATACAAGTGACAGCTCAACACGTGCATTAACTCAAAGAATCATGCCAAAAATAAACCAATTAAGCTCAACGGTCAAACATGATCATTTACCATAAATACCACAGATTAACTTTCATATCACTGTAATCTCATCCGTTTGTCAGCATATTCCATATATAATTCCACTCAGCATATTATCAATAGTGAGCTCAATCAACTGATTCTATCCCAAAATATGATAGCCAATTCGCACAGAGAAAGATTTGATTTACCGAGTATAATGCAAAGCATACTTTCCATGTATGGTGATCTCATCCGATTTCAGCACATTCCATAAATAGACTCAATCAGCATCTTACCACATATAAGCCCAATCAATTATTCACTTTCCAAAATATAAATCCTAAGTCGCATAAGGAAAGATAGATCATGATTCACTGATTTAAGAGTCAAATAAGATCGCACTCAAACGGATATATCGTTGATATTCTTTCCTAAAATAAATCAATCACATGTAAGCACTCAAGCAGGATATCTTTTCCATATATAGCACACATTCATACCCGGGTGATCACAGTGATATTCTTTCCTAAAATAACTCATCATGTGTACAACTCACTTAACAGAGTATATTTTCTATATATAGCACACAGTGAGATTCCATTCATACGAAAAACGTTCATAACCAGGTGATCACATCAATATTCCAGTTAAGCATAAGATCACACAAATTCGATTATCATAACAATTTAATCACTTTCAAGCACTTAATAGATCATTTTAACATACTTAAACATCATATAACATACATATCGAGTTTTTTAATTTGTACTGTTAGGTCCTATGATTAACAACTCTACGATCCTACGCTAGAATTCATAGTAGTACGATCATTTAGATAATCAATTGAATTCGATCGAAAAACTCAAGTTAAGAACACTAGAGAGAATTCAATTAGAGTGAGAAAGTTACTGTTGTTTCTCTGTCTAGAAATCGAATTGCAAGCCCTTCGGATCAATTCTCTAAACTTTCTCTATTAACCTCAATTGATTTACATGTATTTATACCAAACAAACTTGGTATAAATATCAAACTAGTCCTAATCTAAGGACTACTATACAAAACGCCCCTAATTACAAGGACAACTAATGAAATCAAGCACAATACCAAACGGTAATCTACAATCTCCCCCTTTGTGCTTGATTGTGTCTCCGCGCCGTTTGTCCTCGTCGGGCGTAATACGATCTGCGCAAGCCAGCGCATGCTCGTAGTTCCTCAGCATGATCCTCAGCTCCAGTCGCTACTCGATATCTTCAAGCAATTCCATTAGGAGCGGCTGTTCTCTCACGAACATGTGGACCTCAGCATAGTGTCTCTATTTATTTCTTCCAACCTCTGCTCGATATTCCTCCTGATGACCTTGAGCGTCCCATCACAAAACTTGTTGATTTCAGTCTTCAGCATCAACCATTCTTCTTTGCTATTGGATTGTTGTAGGTGATGCCTAGGACTGAGCTGATGTGCACGTGATTGTTGGGAAGCCCTTCGATCTCAGGTCCTTTGTTGAGCGGAGCGGTCATGTTGACCTTCTTCATATTGCTCTCAAGCGCCATTTGAAGGTCGTGAGCGGCGAAGTACTTGACTTGTCGCATCATGAACCGGTAGAGCCCTTCGAGGCCTTCTTTCTTGATGAAGCCCTGAGGACCTTTGTACTTCTCCACGTATAGCTGATAAAGATGATACACTTCATCGGCGGGGAGGTACGGCAGGTCGCTCTCGCTCAGTTCCTCTCGGGTCATGTCCACTCGATCGATGATGTGGTGAGGTGTTGGAAGTCCTCCTTTGTCACAGTAGACGCTGAGTAGTTGGCTTATTGGAGAGAGACTCTTATAATGGCTCTTGGCTTGTGCCTTAGTCATCCCCAGCCTTACATCAGGTCCTAGTTTGGTCAGCATCCAGAGGTAGGTCATCTTCTTCTGCTGATCCCAATGAGAGATCCCTCTAAGCTCGAACTCGTTCGGCTTCTTGACTCTGTCCGGAGACCTCCAAATATTCTCACGAACTTCTTCTAGGAAGGGAATTTATATTTGGATGTTCTCCCATGGCGTGTCGATCCGAACGGTCCCTGGCATTAGCCTCGGAGAGGGAACCGCCTGTTGAGCGATTAATTCTGGTAGTCTTGGGATATCTCGCTCGTAGTCTTCACCTTCTTGAAGCTCGTCGTCTTCTATGATTACGAGGTCTATAGACGCATGTTGTAGAAAGCGCCGAACGTCGTGAAGCCGTCGCCTTTGATGCTCCTCGGGCATGGAATGGGTCATCCACTGTCCTTCGAAGATATACTTGTCTAGGACCTCGTGTGGATTGACGCCATGTCCAGAGGGTCCCGGTTGGTCTGGAGCGACTGAGGGAGTGGCTTGGGTAGCTGCTAGAGCTACAAGCATTGCAGCACTTGCTTCTTCTTCTGGAAGCAAGGGGCTTGAGTAGATCGGCGGTGTGGGCGGAGGCGTCCTGAGGTGAAAGGTTGGTGCGGTGCATGGTGTGGGTAGTTTGGGTTTTGTGAGTAGTATGGGTTTGGTCAGCTCCAGCGCTTGTCTGCGTAGTGCCCGAGCCTTGTTCTTGGCCACTTGTAGATGTCCTCGGCCTCTTCTCCCCCTCATGAGGGTCCTGATCGTCAGGATCGTCATGTCTGCGCCGTGAGTGGGAGCTTTGGCCTCGGCAGGTGTCAGTCGGTGGCTCAGATGGTCCACCAATCGCTTATAGAGGGATTCTTCTTGTGGCGATCGGATGGAAAGGCCTATCAGACGGGCGAGGAGAATGTCGTGGAGCTCGGTGATGGGGATTGTGTATGGATTGATGAGGATGGAGGAAGTGGCTAGAGGGTCGGTGGGTGTGGGTTGTGGAGGTGTGGGGTTGATTTGTGACGAAGGGCCTTCAGAGGCAGGTGCTTTCCCGGTATCTCTTCGGGATGCCTCGATTGCTTGAAACTGCTCGTTCATCACAAAGGGTGCGGACGCCTCCGTGAATGGACCAGGACGACTGATGTCGCCTGTTATCAACCTTTGAGTAGACACCGACTCTGCGGGTTGGCTCACAGTCACTTGAGGTTGTGACTGTATGAGACTTCCACCCAATCCTCGAGTCGAATCCTGAGGATTCGTCTCTATGGGTGTTAAGGCAGGCTCAGGTTGCGCCTGCGAACCAGACACCACGTGAGTTGGTTGCGGCTCAAGATTGAGCGAAGAAGTGCCGGCAACACTTGTCGTTGTGGTTAGCGTAGTATCTGGTGCGGTGGTGACTGCTGGAAAGAGCGACTCCAACTGAATACCGAGTCTTCTGGGAGTCCTCCTGATCAGACTGATTTCCTCGTCAGACTCTGTGTCAGACGGGGTGGAGGTGTGAGGAGTAAGATCTCGATCGACGTTCTCCAATGTCTGATTTGTCACCAGTGGAAGTGAAGTGTGCCCCATTTCCGTTTCGGGCTGTGCTTCTTGTTGAAGAACTTCCTCAAAAGTTTCTTCGAGCACGCCAACATGTACGGGCTCTTCCACTTGTAATTCTAGTGCAGGAGCCTCGAGCTCCATCTCTATAGCCACGACGTCTATCAGGGTATCATCTACGTCGGGCATTGGCTCTTCGACCAATGTTGGCTCCTGAGCTAGCTCCTGAGCGACATCATCAATCATCGCGTCCTCAGGGCTTAGCTGTTGTTGTTGTTGTTGAGGGATAGCTCCAAGCACTGTCGGGGGCCCTCGAATCATTTCCTCGGTGAGATTCCTGTCCCGACAGTATAGCTTGTAGACGTCTCCGTTGGGGTCCGCGAGACGAAGGAGCTCGAATGAGATCGGCATCGACGGTTGGTCCAGGTCCGTGAGCCGTGGGTTGTGGAAGAATTTAAGCCTTGGTGGTTGGTAATTTCCGCCAGGAGGCAGAGTAGGGATTGTCTGGTGCAGCGCCATGATTTCCCTGATGATGATGCTGAACCACCGAGCATAAGGCACGTTCTTTCTCCTTCTGCCGAATCTGGTCCGCGAGATCGTTCCAGATCAGCTGAGTGTAGTCATAATTTCTTGAGAAGGCGATGCCGCGGAAGATCCTCAAAATATTGCTGTTGCCCTTATCAAATCCTGCGTGCTTGGGCGACAGACACTTATTCACTATTCCGAATAGTGTCTTCCACGGGTGTGGGATTCCGCTGCTCTGGACCTGAGCTAATCTTGTGAGCGGCGGTTGGTAGCCCACGGGTGATAGTCTCCTAAGGTGCTTGGGGGATTTAATTTCTACGGGATACCTTAGGTGAGTACAGTCATGTACGGTGCCATAAGCTTTCTTTATGGCTTGATCTTGTTTCCTACGAGTCTTCCTTGTGGCATTTGTTTCAGAATGATTAATTTTTGACGTAGAGCCTATTTCGAAGTTGATGCTTCTAATGGTAATCGGCTGAAGTGAATAAGTAGAAGCAACTATCTTAAAAGTGGAAATAGCTCTTTTATTTCTACGAGTGTCTTTTATTGTAACAGAAGGAGTAGCATGTTCAGAAACATTTAAATCTAATGGCTCCTTCTTTATCTTAGTGCTAGACACTCTCGCCTTTGTTTTTAGTGCTGACGCTACGCTCCCTGTAGACGTAGGTAAAGTAAAATTAGTCATAGCACTTTTAACAGAATTATTTTACAATTTTTATCTTTCAAAGGCGTTTTTTCATTTTTCACGCTTTTTGTAATAGCGTGAGAGGTAGTTTGGGAGGACGAGGAAGCCTTGAGATTTTCCATCTCCTTAAAGAATTTTTTCTTTTCAGCTTCGAAATTCTCTCGTTCTTTTTCTAACTTTGCCTGTGACTCCTCTATCTGTTTTATGATAGGGGGTTTGTTTGTAGAGAGAATTTTTATAATTAACGGTTTTAACTTCCTCGTGGTGTGTTTGAGAGTTACGAGGTAGAATTTGAACTAAATTGCAGACAGGTGTTAGAGTTTCTTTCCTATTTTTGTCCCTTTCATTTAGTTCTTTGTAGTCAAAGGGGATTTCTGGACCATGTGGACCTTGTCTAATGGATGAATCGAAAGTATTTTCATAAGACGATTCAGTAAAATTTCTAAGAGAGGTTATTCCTAAGCCCATGTGTTTAACATCGTATATTTCTTTCTTTTGTAAAACACACGTGTTAGTGAAACCTATGCCTTCTATAGGATTATAGAACTCTATATCCTTGTGCTTGTTCAAAAATATCGTCTGTTCGGATTGTCCCCTACGCGTAACTATATTGTCTAATTTCTTTACTTTGGCATATAGTTTCTTGCGTTCCTCACCTAGGAGAGCATAATTATTTTCCACGGTTAGTTTAGCGGCTTGACAGGCATCGAAATCCTTACTAAGCTCAGTAATCTTACCATTCGATGTTTTGAGCTTCTAAGTTAGTGATCTTAGAGGTAGCTTCGGTTATCCTACAATTTAAAATGGCTTTCTCGTTGAGATTTCTAACCAAGCAATTGTAGTTATTTGCTAGCCTATCTTCTAATTCCTTAATCTTTTCGCTCTGTTGTCCTAGTTGAGGTTGACTAGTCTCTCTAGAATGGAGGCTCTTAGTAAGTTCATCTATTTTTGCACTAGAGCTCCTAAGTTCTTGTTCGAGACTATCTATCTTCTCCGGAGCTCTCTCTAGTTCGTTCTCTACTTTCTTTATACTTTCTGCTCACGTTTCATGTTAGCATATTGCTTTTGATATGATTCTAACATGGTCAATAATGTGGAAGGAGTGACTACCTCATTTGAAGACGTGGATGCGTTGTCGTCATCCTTTAGTCGCCTAGAAGCTGGAATTGCTGGAGTAGCTGTTTCGTTCCCGAGTACATGAACCCAGAACTGTGTCGGTCCCTCTCCAAGGGACTGCAGTAGATTTTCGGCTTGATCCTTTAGAGCTATGAAATTCAGGAAGCGGCTTCTCCATACTGTGTATTCGCCTCTTTGCAAGATCGGTGGGCGGTTGTCATTTCCGAGTGAGTATGCATCCATGTTTGTATTATAGTAGTCGAGTTGTTGAAGGATCTTCGTTGATTGTTTTGAGGGTTGAAGACGATGTAAAGTGCTTCACAAGTGACGAAATTTGTTAGTAGCGTTTGATTCGAAGATTAGATCGACAATTATTTTCGATTCAATCCTTAGAGTATGATCGAAATTAATTTCGTCGATATAGAATGTATTTACTGTTTTCGTGCGAGAAAATTTGTCAGCGGAAAATTTTACGAGCGAAATAAATTGCCCAAAATCGTTCAGTCGAGAAAAATTTCCTGATCGTCAATTTATTTCGATCGTAAAGAAACAGTACGTTAGTAAGTTTCTCGACAAATCAAAATAAATCAGTTGACTAGAAAAGTTTCTCGCGTATAAATGATTTTTGCCTGGTCAAACGTTAAAAGGTTTGACCGAAAAAGTTTTTCGAGTGAAAGTTATTACGCATGCTAGGTCAAAATTGGTCTCACTCGAAAAAGTTTTTCGCTGGATAATGCTCGAGAAATATTTCTAACTAAAAACGTTTCTACTGATGACGATTCTAGCGCTGACTTCGTATTCTGACCGAGAAAAATTCTCGCGCTAAGTTTATCGATCGAGAAACTAATCCAATCGCAAAACTTAGCGAGAAAAATTTGAGCAATCGAGAAAAATTCACAGAATACGATTAACACAAATTCGAGCAAAAACAAAGAATCAGATAGTGAAGTTTGAGGTAATTGCTCGCAATCAAGTACTAATCACGCACGAACAAGCAATTAAACACGTTATGAAGCAAAATATATCGAATTGGATCAAAATCAGAACGTGTTCTTCATGTTCTTCGTCAACAGTAAAATTTCAGAATCAAATTAATCAAAACTCGACGTTCAAACTGCTACTGATTTAGTCCCAATGATCATTTATCACTTAATCTAGCACTGAAACATCAGATTCAAGTCATTTAAGCACATAATTAAGCTATTAGATCGAAAAACTTTTCGCGCCAAATCTGTTCTTCGATGCAACAGTGTTCGAAATAAAATTTCGATCCAATTCTAACAATTTATGATTCAAAACAGAACGAATCTGCTCTGATACCAATTGTTAGGTCCTACAATTAACAACTCTACGATCCTAGGCTAGAATTCATAGTAATTCGATCGTTTAGATAATCAATTGAATTCGATCGAAAAACTCAAGTTAAGAACACTAGAGAGAATTCAATTAGAGTGAGAAAGTTACTGTTGTTTCTCTCTAGAAATCGAATTGCAAGCCCTTCGGATCAATTCTCTAAGCTTTCTCTATTAAGCTCAATTGATTTACATGTATTTATACCAAACAAACTTGGTATAAATATCAAAAGTCCTAATCTAAGGACTACTATACAAAACGCCCCTAATTACAAGGACAACTAATGAAATCAAGCACAATTACAAATGGTATTCTACATGTACCCCCTAATTTACATAATTACTTGGAATAATCAAAAGTCTCATAGTCATTTGGACCAAAAAGGTCTACACTTAGGTTTCACTAACCCTCGTGTGTTAAAGAAGAAAGAAGCTTACGATATGCCATACATGGGTTTAGGCGCAAACACTCTTATGAACTTCACTAAAGCAGACGATCTAGGTGCTTTAGAGTTAGCTAAGAGAAGAGCCAAATCCCCTTCGACTATAAAGAATTAATGGCAACAACAAATCTAGGGAAATATCCTTGAGGTGTGTCTGTGATTTAGTTCAACCTACCTCAACCTGAAATCGAGGAAGCCAAACGCGTGCATTCAGAAAATTCTCCCTACAAACCTCCTATAGTGAGCAGATAGAGGAACTACTGTCGCGCCCCGTTTCATATTAACCTTTTTACGCCTCTATGAAATATTCAAATAAATTTTTCGCGATTCCCATAACTATTTCCTTTAACAAAAACGGGTGCGTACATCCGGTGGTTCCTTTCACAATAATGTACATATATGTACCTATCATATGAGTCACAAAATGCAACAGTCTAAATCATTTCTAATGCAACCTGGAGGATGCGACCCGAGGAATGCACTACCCAGAGGGAACCTCTGAGGTTAGTGACCTCGGTGTTGGCTACCAGTGAGAAGCGTCCGCGGGGAGGCACCACTATGTAAGGGAAGATTCCTTCGGGTGACCTTCTAGTGTGCGAACCTCCACATATGTAGGAATCCATCGAGGATTGAGATCTCTATGATATGGCGCATAGTGGGATAGAAAGCCGAGGGCCCATATGGCGCAAGAGTCTAAGAAAAAGAGTACGAGTCAGGAAAAAGAGTATGAGCGTTAGTAAGCGACGGCGTGGATTGACGATCGTTAGGACACGTGCATACATGCATAATTTCTGCTTACTGAGCCGCGGTGGCTCATCCCTTCGTTACGTGTTGTAGGTACTAGCGATCACGGTACGTGATCTAACTATGGGGCAAGGCCAGTCTTTTGGAGCTTCCGGCTGCTTTTGAGGTGGAAGTGTGTGTATGGATGACGACCTGTGAAGGCCGGGCGCATAGGAGTTTTTGTTGTGCACGTACACGCTTTTGTGTGGATATAAAAATGATGAAATGTAGAAAGACTTAAGAATATTCTTTTGACTTGTATGTATGAACTACCAATTTTAAAATGAAAAAAACAATTTATCCGCATTTTTACGTCTTTGCACGACAACGCACCATTAGGCACTTAGGATTACAACGAATTATGAGGTCGGACGTCGGGGCCTGACAACATATGACAGACGGAAGAGAGTTAAGTTTAAAGAAGGGCGAAGACTGTCCAAGACGTGAAACTGGTGGTCGAGCAGGAATTAAAAGGCAGACGTGCTATGAAAGAACGTATTGACGATGAAAATGGATATAAATCAGCTCGAGAAGTGAGCATTGAAGTAAGTGCTCGAAGGCAATTTCATGATGGCAAGTGGCGAGCCGCGACATATGACAGGCGGAAGAGAGTTAAGTTTAAAGAATGACGAAAGATCCGAGGCATTGAGATTAAGGGGGAAATTTGTTGACTAATCTCAATGCCCAAGTGATATTGACTACAAACATATAAAGACAATACACACATACAAGAAGATCACGCATGAACCTACAGCCACCATGGAAGACTATGAATTGGAAGAAAGAAGAAAAAACAAAAGTGGAAATATTATAGCCGCCAAAGGAGATATATGCGCATGATGTGAATTTAATTCATTGTTATCCTCTTGCCTTATCATGTGTAATATATACCTATATATATGTGCATCTGTACGAAGTAGAAAGGGAGTGAGAGAGAAGGCATAGAGTGCCATATGAGTGGGTGAGAGAAAAAGGAGACAGTGCGTGAGTTTGTGAGTTCGTGTGTAATACAGATAATGAAAAGGGACCTAGCCTAAATATGTTGTATCCGAAAAATAGAAAGTGAAAGAAGAGATTTCTTCCTCAGTTAAAAATAATGTTCTCCTCTCACACAGCAAACACTCATCCTTAACAGATAAAATAAAACAACAAATTTGTTGGATAAGCTCAAATTTGTCAAAGATAAAAACAAAGATAAAATAAAAATAAAAAGAACGCATGCAGCCACCATGGAAGACCAAGGATGATAAAGAAAACCAATAAGTCAATATTATAGCCGAAAAGATAGATATCTTATGATATGATAAGATTTTATGCATTTGTCTTAGTTGTCCTTTCTTATGATCGTTGTACTATATATACATGCATATATGAGAAGAAACATGTGTGGGGAGTGAGATACGTGTGTGTGAAGAGAGGTGAGTGGAAGAGAAAAAGAAAAAAACAAAACAGAGTAAGAGAAAAAGGCACGAGCAGTGCCATGCATTACAGATGAAAAATTTTGTTCCTCTGGTGAAATAATTGTTTCTCTTCCCATAAAAAAAATCGTTCCTCCTCACCAAAATAATTACTTGTCCTCACACGAATCGATTATTCACAATAAAATAAAAGCAACAACATCATAGTCTAAATGGAGATAAGTTATTTAGCTACCGTCGAAAGAGCTAGCTAACATTAAAGAAGATTCGATTAACTACTCCCTGTCCTTAGCTTTCAAGTCTGATTTTACTCTATGCACTATTTGTCTGGTCGACTCATCTATATCCATATGTACTTTATAGTTCCTAACCCTCCATCTATAATATACAGTGGCTGCAATTAGCGGCAGCTGCACCTTCGCGATGACATGCCTCTTTCTCCCCATTCAACTTAGCCACAACCCCATCTCTCAGTTACTGGTAGTTGATCTTCATGCACTCTGTCATATCCATAAGCACCCTACGACTTGAATCAACCGATTCATAATCTTCTTTGCATAGCGCGCAAATAGGGTCACAAACTTGAATTCCCCAGTTCACTAGCCTGTCTTTGGTGTATATTTTGCGGACTAGAGCCAACCAAAATATAAATGCATGTTTCGGAATATTCCATCTGTTCCACACTGCAGCCACTACAGAATTGGTTTTGCGTGTCTTTTAGTCAGTTGTATGCTGAAGAGACCGTGTATCTCGCATCCCGCGTTGCAAGCCATCGGTCGCCATTAAAGCCATTCCGCATTATACTCTTCTCCGCCCCTTTGAGATAAATGATGTCTAGCTATCTAATCCACAAACTATCTTTCTTACTAGGTAAATCCCAAACTTGTTTTCCAATACATGCATTATTCCATGTTTTCAGTCCCTAATATCGAGGCCCTCGTATGCCTTCTTAACACAAACAGATTCCCATGCTATGTTTCCTCATGTTCGACCATCTCGTCCTTTTCCCCACAGAAATTCCCGACACTTTTGATCAACCATCTTCACTATGCTTGCTTGTGGGTAATAAGAAAATCCTATCCCAGTAGCCATACACCGAGATCAAAACAGTGTTTATTAAATAACACCGGGTTACGAGAAGTCCAATAGGTAAAATTCTCTTCACGATTTTCCAAAGATACCTCGTAGGATATGTCCCCTCAGTGAATCCGGTGATGTTTAACAGTCCATTGCATCACTTGATGAGATACGCCAGCCCACATACAAGTTTGATTTCTGCTCATTAGCGGAGAGCCCTGAAGCCTTCTTGAAGTGATCCATTGACTTCATTACCAGCTGAACTGATCTTTTTTGCACCTTACAGACCACTATCAGGTCATCTACGAAGCACAAGCGGGTGGCGTCGAAACTCTTCCTTGCTGGCAGCGAGCTGCAACATTCTAGTGAGGTATCCATTGCCAGCAAGAAAGATACTTCTTCAAGATATTATTCTCCATCATTTTCCATAGTTCCTTTTCTATCGATACTGAATCATAGACATCTGTAGACCTTTTTGGTCCAAATGATTATGAGATTTTTGATTATTCCAAGTAATTATGGATTATGGGGGGCACAATTTAGAAAACTCGATATGTATGATTTATGATGTTTAGGTAGGTAAAATTATTCGATTAAGTTCTCAAATGTGATTAAATTGTTAAGATAATCGAATTTGTGTGATCTTGTGCTTAACTGGAATATTGCTGTGATCACCTGGTTATGAACGTTGTCGTATGAATGGAATCTCACTGTGTGCTATATGTGGAAAATATACTATGTTGAGTGATATGTGAACTGTCTGTGAGATTGAGTTATTATAGGAAAGAATATCGATGTGATCATCCAGATATGAATGAATATGCTATATATGGGAAAAAAAAATATTCTGATTAAGTGATTAAATGTGATTGATTTATTTTAGGAAAGAATATCAATGATATATCCGTTTGAGTGCTATCTTATTTGACTCTTAAATCAGTGAATCAATGACCTATCTTTCCTTATGCGACTTGGGATTTATATTTTGGAAATTGATTAATTGATTGGGCTTATATGTGGTAATATGCTGATTGAATCTATATATGGAATGTGCTGACAAACGGATGAGATTACCTTGGAAGGAAAGTAAGACTTTAGTAGTTATGGTAAATGATCATGTGTTGACCGTTGAGCTTAATTGGTTTATTCTTGGCATGATTCTTTGAGTTAATGCACGTGATAATTGAGCTTTCTCTTGCATATTCTGTGCTTAACTTTCCTTGTGAAGTGTAAAAGCTATTCGAGGTCTATATAGAAGATAAACACTTCATGTTGAAGCGTACAAAAAAAACGGATACCCAAGCAAACGAATCCCATAGAGTGATTGATCGTTAATTTGCGATTCATTCGTAGTTTGTGTTGAGCTTTCATTTGCGAATTCTATACCCTTTGAGAGATCATTAGCAACACCCTATCCTCAAACCCTAGTCTTAGGACGTGTTGTGTCTTCGGACGTGTTGAACGCACATAGGAGCACGGTTGGAGTCTTTCGCACGTGGGGACGAATTTGGTGGATTCGGTGGCCCTTCGCTAGCAAGCTGTGTCCAGTCGGGGAATAGGTTTCCTGGGAAAATGACGTGGAACGAAACTTGGCGTGCGACAGCCTAGGTGGAGGTCTAGTATCCATAGTGCTTCGGTTGTGTAAGGGTCGATCATTTCGTAACCATAACCGGTAATACTCAGTGATTGATTGGAACTCTTGGGGAGATCACACCCCAAGGACATGATTAAACCCCAGTTGGGGATATAACCTGTATAAAAACCTCGTCTCACTTTACTTTCTGCTATTTACTTTTCTGTGAGACAAACCCGGAACGCCTGCAAATAACTAGGTAATATCATTGGAACGCTTTCTGATAATAACGTGATATTTTGTGAAACAGCGTTAGGGAGATAACGTTGATAGTCTTACTGCTTTCTGGGAAATAACACACTCTGCAATTATCTTTTTAAAGGAAATTATTTTTCAAAGAAGAACAAGCCAAAAATTTTTATAGCCTAATTCACCCCCCTCTTAGGCATATTTTACACTTCATTTGGTATCAGAGCATAGTTACTCAACGAAATGCCTAACATGCCTGAGTTAAGATCTAATAGCTTTTTCGAGTGTTGATGTATTTACAGAGAGTCAATCCCACTCTAGGCCGCATCTCTTTGATGGAACGAACTACGCAGTGTGGAAAAATCGTATTATCGAGTTTCTGATCGCTGTCGACTTCGATCTTTGGGAGACAATCATCAATGGACCATATACGGCTAACAAAACTGATGGAACCCCAAAGGACGCTAAAGATTACACTGCTGATGACAAAAAGGGAATCACGCGAAACGCAAAGGCGAAAAATATGCTGGCATGCGCACTCACATGGGAAGAATACATTCGGGTTAGTTCCTGCTCATCGGCAAAGGCTATGTGGGATATGCTCCAAGTTACGCATGAAGGAACCCAACGAGTTGTACCAGAAAGACTGACTCTGCTCACCCATCAGTACGAACTGTTCTTAATGGAATCTGGCGAGAATATAAGCCAGATGTATGCCAGATTCATGGAAATCATCAACCAAATGTTCTCTCTCGGAAAGAAAGTTCCCGGCAGTGAACAAGTCAGAAAGTTACTGAGATCACAGCCACGAGAATGGAATGCCAAGGTTACTGCCATCTACAAAGAAAAGGATCTGGAAGCACTTATGTTGGAACTGTTTAATTGTATTCAATTAATATAGTTGTCTTATCTTACTATGCAAATTAGTAGTCTTGGGCTAAATTGTAATTAGTCATTGTATAGGACTACTTGTGTAAATATACCACAAGGTGGTATATATAAGTGGACTCCTAAGAAAATTAGGAGTGCGCTTTGTATGGTTTTTGAGATCAAAAAATTAGAATCGAGAATTTTGGAGAGAAGAGTTAGCGCCAAACCCTTGCTTTCAACGTTTCTTCCCTCGTAAGCTTTCAACTAGGTAATCTTCGATCTTAAATCTGAATTTCTGATGATTATCAATCGATTCGATCTGCGTTGAAAAAAAAGTACCTAACAATTGGTATCAGAGCTGAGCGTGTTAGGATTTGGACTGAATTTTTGAATTTCTCGAAACTGATTTTTCATTTGCCGTGTATTGTTCTTCGTCAAAATTGGATTTAATTCTTCACCATTCGCCTTGATTTGCTGTTATTAATGTTCGATTATGTGTTTTTATTTGATCTGAACTTGTTTTTGTCCAATCAAACTAATAATTTCTGCGAAATTTGAAGATTAGAGGCACTGCGTTCTTCGAACTATTCTTAAAAATTTTCGACCAGATTCTAAACATTTCGATTGGTTTGCGGTTTTTGTTGTTCGATCGAGTGTTTCTAACGTCTCTGAGCTAGTTCGGATTGATCTTAACCAATTTTTCTGCGAATATTGAAGATCGATTGAATTACTGTTCTTAGCACTTCTCTTCGGATTTTCTCAAAATTCAACTGTTTCTGCTTTGCTTTCGTTAAATTGATTGCTCATTCTTGTTACTCTGCTCATTTCGATCTATAACCCAGGCTGCATTTGAACGATTTTGTGTTTTGATTGAGATTTATCTGTTTTTGTTTGCAATTGTACACCCCTGTTCGTCTGTTCAAGTTCCGTCTCTGTTATTCCTTATTCAACATTGTTCTTCGCGAGCTGGACAGATTCTTCGATCGAGAAACTTTCCAACGCGATCAATCCTTAGCGCTGCTGCAACTTCGAACGATCTTCGATCGATAAACTCTTAGCCGCAATTTTTATTCGATCGAAATACTTCTTCGACCGGCCTCTGTTCTTCACTCACCATCGAAAAAAAATCAGATTCTATCGAGACATCTGGTCAACGCATAAAACTCCGGTCAACGCTCGTAAAATCTGATCGAGAAACATTTACGATCGAAAAACTCCCGCAGATAGCTGTTTACGATAGAAAATCGTCTGTTTTTTTCGATCGAAAAAACTGCTTGCATTCTTCATCTTCTCCACGTTAAACACTTAGATACACATATACACACAGGGAAAATTGCAATCCAAGTCCCAGAAATACTATTTTAGTCCCTGAAGTTATATTTCGGCCCAAATAGTTTTCAATTAAGTCCAGAAAGTTCTGATCTAGTCCAAAATTTTCAATCTAACCCCAGAACTTTCAATTTTATTGAATTCTCACTCATTTACGTGATTTACGCAAATTTTTGTTTAGTTGTTTTTACAGGTCGTCGTCGCAAACTTGTTTTTCGCCGGCAAAACCTTTTGCGATCGGAAAAAATTTGATTTTAAAGGTTTAGATATTAAAGTCTCAAAACGACGACGTTTTATCAAATCGCAAAACTTTTACGATCGTAAAACCGTAACTGTTTGAAATTCAAAACTATTTTAAAAACAGTACCTCATCGAAAAACATAACAATCGAAAACAGTGCTCTACATCTTCACTCGAAAAACTTTTAACCGAGAATTATTTCTAACTCTACATTGTTTAACATGTTAGAATCCTTACAAACTAGGTATGCTAACATAAAAAATGAGCGGTAACGACGCAAAATCCAAAATAGTGGGAGTTAGTACTGTTGGTAACAATTTAAATATCACTATAGATAACATATGGTTGTTAAGAACTTAGAACATAAGCATTAGCCAACTATGTGATGATGGACATACCGTAGCCTTTGCTAAAGATAAGTACTTTGTCAAAAAGGATGATGAGGTTGTGTTCAGTGCATCTAGACATGGTAATATCTACTGCACCACTCTTGATGATATTGCTAACCAGAACGTCAAGTGTCTAGCAGTTACACAGGATATCCCATGGTTATGGCACAGACGTTTGGGACATGCCAACATGGAACTGATGTCTCGCATATCATGCAATGAATTGGTGAGAGGTATTCCAGATATGAAAGCCACCAAGGACAGAATTTGCAAAGCGTGCCAAATAGGGAAACAGACCAAGACGTCTTTCAAACCTAAGAATGTGATATCTACGTCCAGACCACTGGAACTGCTGCATCTTGACCTTTTTGGTCCTTTACAAGTTATGTCATTGAAAGGTAAACGATATGCCTTTGTTATCGTAGACGATTATACTAGGTACACGCGGGTCTTATTTCTTGCACACAAAAGTGAGGCTTTAGATAACCTTCCGCCACTGATTAAGAAGCTAGAAAATGAGAAAGAGATGAAGGTCCGTAAGATTAGGAGTGATAACTGTCTAGAATTTAATAGTAAATCTTTTGCATCTTTTTGTGATGAAAATGGTTATAGTCATATTTTTTCAGCCCCTATTATGCCTCAACAGAACGGAGTGGTCGAGAGAAAAAATAGAGTATTACAAGAAATGGCTAGGAATATGCTGAGCGAATATAATACTCCAAAATATTTTTGGGCCGAAGCTGTTAGTACGAGTTGTCATGTCTCGAATAGGATTTTCCTTAGACCTATTATTAAGAGAACTCCCTATGAACTTTGGAACGATAAAACCCCTAACATAGGATATTTCCATGTATTTGGCTGCAAATGTTTCATTTTGAATGATAGGGATAAGAGAGGAAAATTCGATTCCAAGGTAGATGAAAGGATATTCCTAGGTTACAGCCTTCATTCCAAAGCTTTTAGAGTGTTTAATAATAGGAAGAAGACTGTTCAAGAATCTGTGCATGTTACATTTGATGAATTTCCTAACGCGGATGCTACTGAGGAAGGTATAGTTGTGTCTCCTGCAGTTACAGGTTACTGACAAAGAAGTGAATGCAATTCCATTGGAACTAGATGCTATGTCAGAGGAACCTGAGGCTTCAGACGAACAACAGCACAGAAAATTCAAACATGCCTCCAGCCATCCCACTGAACAAGTTATAGGGAATATCCCTTCAGGGATCAAAACGAGAGCAACTGTACGAAATGATATGCTGAGGAATCACATGACGTGCTATTATCAATCATGGAACCTAAGATAGTGAATGAAGTTCTTGACGATGAATCGTGGGTGATTGCCATGGAGGAAGAGCTAGCACAATTCGAAAAGAGCCAAGTGTGGACTCTTGTGGAAAGACCTAACGACAAGTCCGTAATAGGCACGAAGTGGGTGTTTCGCAACAAACTGGACAAAAACGGTAATGTGAACGTAACTAGGCCAGGTTAGTTGCCAAAGGTTATTCCCAAGAAGAATGTATAGATTTTCAAGAAACCTTTGCACCCGTAGTTGGGCTCGAGTCGATACGCATTTTACTTGCATATGCATCTTTTAAAAGATTCAAGCTTTTTCAAATGGACGTGAAAAGTGCATTTTTAAATGGTTTTATAAATGAGAAAGTTTTTGTCGAGCAACCTTCCGATTTTGAAAAAGAAAAATTTTCAAATCACGTTTTTAAATTAAACAAAGCTTTATATGGTTTAAAACAGGCCCCTAGGGCATGGTATGAAAGATTGAGTAGGTTTTTACTAGACATGGGCTTTACAACAGGAACAATAGATAACACTCTGTTTATAAAATGCGAAGGGAATCACATACTAGTTGTGAAGATATACGTTGATGATAACATATTTGGCAGCACTGACATCACTCTTTGCGAGAATTTTTCTAAGTCTATGCAACACGAATTTGAGATGAGCCTAATGGGAGAACTCACTTAATTCCTTGGATTGCAAATCAAGCAATTGACACGGGAACATTCATATGTCAAACGAAGTACACGACGGAACTACTTGGAAAATTCGGAATGGCTGATTCCAAGGTACTTCCCACTCCTATGCATCAGACCGCCAAAATTGACAGTGATGAAACACCCTTTGCCAAACTAAATACAGAGGTATGATCGGAAGTTTGCTCTATCTTACGGCAAGCAGACCCGATATTATGTTTGCTACTGGTCTATGTTCTAGATATCAATCGAGTCCTAAGGAATCTCACTTGACAGCAGTCAAGCGGATACTTAGATATTTGAAAGGAACAATCAATTTTGGAATGTGGTATTCAAATTCCAAGGAATTCCCATGAATGGGATACTCGGAAGCTGATTATGCCGGTTCTAGAGAAGATAGGAAAAGCACTAGTGGTACTTGCCAATTACTAGGGAATTCCCTTGTAACTTGGTCCAGTCGGAAACAAAATGCCGTCGCTCTGTCCACAACCGAAGCAGAATATATGGCCTTAGGAAGTTGTTCTCAGTAAATCCTTTGGATGAAATAGACCTTGAGTGATTACGGTTTAAGGTACGACCAAATTCCTATTTTCTGTGATAGTACTAGTGACATTAGTATCACTAAGAATCCCGTACACCACTCTCGAACTAAGCATATAGAGGTGAAACATCATTTTATTCAAGATTATGTCCAGAAAGGGAATATCAGCATAAGCTTCGTAGGAACTAATGATCAGCTGGCTGATATCTTCACGAAATCCCTCATTGAGAGTAGATTCTGTGATATTCGTGACCGATTAGGAATTATTGGGCTCAAATAGGAAAGGTGACTAGATAAGTTAGCCCCAAGTATTCCTTTGATCTTATCCTTTAGGATCTCCTCGACTTTATTCTTTGATTCTATTAGTATTCTTTCTTGATTTTACCTTCGTTATCTATCCTATTTCTTTCACTGATGGGAAGATTATTTTTCTAAATTGATTCTCTTCGAGATTTATGTCAAATCTATTTTCCGCCAAAAATTCCCTTTTTTATGATCTTAAGTCCTGATTTCCTTCCTTAATTTTCACGAGATATCCTCTTACCTTCAGCAAATTCCATCTAAAGAGCAGTTTCCTTTTACACAAATGATCTTTGAAATTTCAAACTTTGAAATCTTTTTCTTATCTGCCTCACGTCTAATCGATATCACATCTCTCCAAAATCCTTTACATTATTATCCAAGAAGTTTTCGGCCTTAACCATCCAATCTCTTCTTCCTTCAATTCATTCAACCCTAAGTTTTTCACTTCATTATTTCGCTCTTCAATCCTTCGATCTCAATCATGACGAAAACCAAAGGCACCGGATCTGCCTCCGACAAGAAGCGAAAGGCTGCTCTGATCAGATCCCCAATCTCTTCGAAAGCAACTCGTTCGAAATCAGGAAGAAAAAAGGATCAAGAGGGCGACGACGAGCAGGGAAATAGCTGATTTGAAACGGAGTATTAAAGGCATCAAGGATGATAACAGGAAGAAGTTCGAGGAGATCTCACGACACTTTAAAAGGGTTAAAAAGTTTGTGAAGGAGATCTCCACGGCTCTGAATATCACTGAATCCTCATCTGCCTCATCTGATAGTGATTCCAGCCTTTAGAACTTCGATCCCCAGTGATCTCCTAGCTCTAGTATGCCTAGTTCCCTTCTGTGCTTAGTACTAAGTTCTTTTATTTTGCTGGTTTTTGGTTTAGTAGGTTGTGGTTGGTTGCAGGTTTTTGGTAAGTTGGTGGTGTTTTGGATCCCTATTTTTTATGCTGAAGGGGGTGAATTTGGGCAATTAATGCCGTGTTTTGGATTGGTTCGGGTCGTTCATTTTTGGCAATTAATACTATCAGCTTGCTTTTATATGCTTATGTCTTAATCTCTCTGTGCTTGAGTTTGTGATTTGTTAAGGATTAAAGAATTCCGCACATAGGCATGGGAGCAAACTGATATGATCTGATAATTTGCGACATTCCATGGTAACTTGTGACATTCCATATGATATGATATGACAATTGCGACATTCCATGGTGACTTGTGACATTTCGTATGACCTGGTAATTGCTGTATGTTTTTGTTGCTGTGCTTTACATAGGAAGGTTAGCAATGAGGCATGGGAGCATGCTTAGAAATTTGATAAATTTATTTGCTCTGATATATGTCGAATGCTTTGATACTTAAACATGCTATGTGCTAAAATGGTTTCATATCGAGTGTACTCATATGCTTAAGATTGGCATTAATTACTTGTCATCATCAAAAAAGGGGAGATTGTAGACCTTTTTGTCCAAATGATTATATGAGAGTTTTGATTATTCCAAGTAATTATGTATTATGGGGGTACAATTTAGAAAGCTCGATATGTATGATTTATGATGTTTAAGTATGTAAAATTATTCGATTAAGTGCTTAAATGTGATTAAATTGTTAGGATAATCGAATTTGATCTTGTGCTTAACTGGAATATTTCTGTGATCACCTGGTTATGAACGTTGTCGTATGAATGGAATCTCACTATGTGCTATATGTGGAAAATATACTATGTTGAGTGATATGTGAACTGTCTGTGAGATTGAGTTATTTTAGGAAAGAATATCGATGTGATCACCCAGATATGAATATGCTATATATGGAAAAAAATATTCTGATTAAGTGATTAAATGTGATTGATTTAGTTTAGGAAAGAATATCAATGATATATCCGTTTGAGTGCTATCTTATTTGACTCTTAAATCAGTGAATCAATGATCTATCTTTCCTTATGCGACTTGGGATTTATATTTTGGAAATTGATTAATTGATTGGGCTTATATGTGGTAATATGCTGATTGAATCTATATATGGAATGTGCTGACAAACGGATGAGATTACCTTGGAAGGAAAGTAAGACTTTAGTATTTATGGTAAATGATCATGTGTTGACCGTTGAGCTTAATTGGTTTATTCTTGGCTTGATTCTTTGAGTTAATGCACGTGATAATTGAGCTTTCTCTTGCATATTCTGTGCTTAACTTTCATTGTGAAGTGTAGAAGCTATTCGAGGTCTATATAGAAGATAAACACTTCATGTTGAAGGGTACAAAAAAAAACGGACACACAAGCAAACGAATCCCATAGAGTGATTGAGCGTTAATTTGTGATTCATTCGTAGTTTGTGTTGAGCTTTCATTTGCGAATTTTGTACCCTTTGAGCGATCATTAGCAACACCGTATCCTAAACCCTAGTCTTCGGACGTGTTGAACGCACAAAGGAGCACGGGTGGAGTCTTTCGCACGTGGAGGGACGAATTGGTGGATTCGGTGGCCCTTCGGTAGCAAGCTGTGTCCAGTCGGGGAATAGGTTTCCCGGGAAAACGACGTGGAACGAAACTTGGCGTGCGGCAGCCTAGGTGGAAGTCTAGTATCCATAGTGCTTCGGTTGTGTAAGGGTCGATCATTTTGTAACCATAACCGGTAATACTCAGTAATTGACTGGAACTCTTGGGGAGATCACACCCCAAGGACAGGATTAAACCCCAGTTGGGGATATAACCTGTATAAAAACCTCGTTTCACTTTACTTTCAGCTATTTACTTTCTGTGAGACAAACCCGGAACGCCTGCAAATAGCTAGGTAATATTGTTGGAACACTTTCTGATAATAACGTGATATTTTGTGAAATAGGGTTAGGGAGATAACGTTGATACTCTTACTGCTTTCTGGAAAATAACACACTCTGCAATTATCTTCTTAAAGAAAGTATTTTTCAAAGAAGAACAAGCCAAAAATTTTTATAGCCTAATTCACCTCTCTTAGGCATATTTTACACTTCAACATCGAGTGTCCCGACATATCTCACCATCAGTATCCAATTTTTTCCTCCTAGCAATTGTTTCGTCTAGATTTTCTTTCGGCGTTGGAGTATTGATATTGTAACTTGAAGCGAAACGAAGAGAAAATGAATTATCTTCACTGAAGACGTGTATGGCTTTTCAATGAAGTGGTACAACGCTGCAATATTTTATTTCTTTATTTGAATGCATTCAGCAAACCTTCATTAATAATACCTATAAAATATCGAGCAAGTACATGGACATCTGTAAAAGCTTAGAAACTATCAGACAATTACAAGGATTTCACTTATTGCACAAGCCAAATGTAATCTCAGGCAAAAATTTCGAAATCAATGCTCAAATGAAAACACAGAGAACTAGAACTGGAATTGCATCTCCGAAGAGTATCCAAGAGCTTCAAGATGAGCGGCCATGGCCTTGTTCATTGGAGGCGGACCACACCTTAGTATCTGCATCAGAATTTTATAAAACATAAGTTTCTTGAAGAATGAATTCGTAATTAATTAATTAATTAATACTTGTTTTTTCGTAAAACAAATTATGGAACCTGAATATCAGATGATGGTAGTGGGCAGTGAGCCTCGATCATTTCCTTTGTGACGAATCCAACGCCACCATTCCATATTTCAGGAGGCTATATATATATCAAAAGGTAGGACGAATATATCAGTATTAGTTTAATTGTCTTAACTCTTACTATAGAGAAGAAAAGATTCGAGTTGGAATGTTTGGCAATGCAAAACACGCATTAAAAGCTACCTGATTGAGAACGTAGTACACTTTGAACCTGTTTGGGTAGGTTTTAGCAAGGCTATCCAACTCACCCTATGATTAGAAAATAAGCCCACATTAATACAACTTGAAGTAATCCTTTTAGTAATCCTTCCATCGTTTACAATGATATTAATAGGGTGATTTCTTTGCTACTACTAAGTACTACCCCATTGGATTCATAACCATCCCTCTTTCTTATATATAGCAAGAAGATCAAATCAGGCCCAGGTAACTCGTTCAATTGATTAGTTACACAGGCTTGCAAAGCACAAAAGGACGAATAAATAGTAGATTATTACCTTGACAAGAATATCTTCGTACGTGACATTAGCATAAATCAGATGGACCATGGTTTTGTCATTTGGGCTTTCAAGAACTGCCCGAGTAACCTGGAGAATTTCCCCGAATAGAAATATATCAAGATAGCAAAAATAATCTTATACAAATTATGTATCTTTATCGATGCATACGAACTTGGAACATAGGTGTGATTCCAGAACCACCAGCGATCATTCCAAATGCTCGTACTTGGCCAGGTTGATACTTGAAACGACCCTAGAGTAAAAACATCATGAATAAGGAGACTTTTCCAAATGTAACCAATAGCACTGAATTATATTCTTTTCTTTTTTCAGTATGTTTACTTAGGGTGTGTTTGGTTTAGGGTGCGTTTGGTATGCGGAATTCGGTGAGGAAAGAAAGAAAAATAGACTTAAATTGATCTTAAATAAAAAATCATGGAAAACCATGTGAGGAAAATGAAGGAAAAGCTAGCGAAATCATTTTCTCTCATGTTTTCTTTTCCTCAACGTTTTCCTCGATCCAAACACACCCTTAGCGATTGAGTGCGTGTGTGTTCTATATCAAGTTAGCCCTTTTAAGTTATTGGAAAAGGGAGTACCAATATCAACTAGACAAAAAGAATCACTTACCTTTGGCCCTTTCACAGCCAGATAATCACCTTCAGACAATTTCCGAAAATGATGGGACATTCTCCCTTGTGGATACATCTATGACCATGCCAAAATAATGAGACAAAAAAAAAACATGATCTGGCATCTGCTACAATTAACTCAAACACGGATATAAAGAGAGCGCACACCTTTATAACTAGCTCAAAATATCCAACATCAGAGTCCAAGGTAATCGGAGTGTACGGTTTGATCACATCTTCACCTTGGCTATCTTTACCCCTATTTTCAACAGAACATAGGCACCGAGTCAATGCAAACATAGTAGCCTTTTGAGTTTATATCATGAGCTCTTTTTCCAATGTGAGATAAATAAATAGCAAGCTCTCAACACAGTTAGGTGGTAATCTATTTTCGGTGTGGGATGGGATGAATTCTCATTAACGATCCAATATATACCATTTTATCACAAGTGAAAGAGTTAAATGGAACTTACTTGCAGCTTATGTGCTGTCCTATAGGGAGGCCAAGCACAGAAGTTGGGGAAGGGAGAGCAAATTTGAATTTAGCTACGTTATGGCTGATCTGCGTTTTCTTGACAAGCTTGAATTCCTTGAAATTTTCGGGATCTAAGCACACTGTCGAAAACCCAATAATAATCATCTAAGTCTCAAAAGGAAACAACATAAACAGCAGCCTCATTGAAGAACCCCAAACCCTTACCATCGAATGAACCAAAACAATCAAAGATTAAACCTTTATGCGAAATCAAGATCGACCAGCAATTATTTATTTTATGGTGAGTATGATCTAAAGGTAAATGGGTCAGATCAGAGTTTAAACCAACAAATACCTTTTGGCTTCTTCGAAGAGGAAAATAAGAAGTAAACAGCTCCTACAGCAACGACACTAATAGCGACGGCGACGAGCAATTGGCCTTCGGACGTCCCCAAGAATTCCATATTCAACGAAAAATTAAGCTGCTGAGTTTGCAGGAAACAAATTCAATCAGAAATGTTTTTATCAGAGCAACGCGATTCCTAAATCAATCAAAGAACTGAAGCGTTGAGAGGAGTTAACGGAGACAAGATAATAGGTACGGTCCCTTCAAGATTCCAAGAATTGTTCGAGCCATTACCTTACTGGAGATATTAAAAGCGAATCTGTCTGTAATTTGGTAACGACAAGTGAATATCCAAAGCTTTTTCGTTCGTGTATGTTTTTGGCAAATCTACACATAAATCCCTCTACCCCAAACTATACATCAACTTACTCCCCCCTCTCAATTCATTTATCACTAAACTCCCCATTTCAAACTTATCTATCACATAGCTACCTAATGGACAAATATACCCCTGTAAAACATAATTATTTCAAAATAACCTTGTGAATTCACTTACAGAGAGAACGATGGCGAACACAGACGAAGGAAAGCAGAACGAAAATGACTTCAGAGAAGTCGGCCGATTCTCAGCTTCACCTTCACAACGAGCAGCGAACGAGATTCTTAGGGCTTCGCACCTTTATTCGACTTGTAAGAACGGTATACTGTAGAAACTGCGTCTTGACACCGTTTTTTACTTTCGTTTTTTGTGGCGTTTTGAGTTAATGTAGAGATTAGGGCTTTCACAGTTGCATTTCTTGAAGGATTTAATGTCGGGCTATGTTTAATTTTGTGATTACGGCTCGAATTTGGGGTTTATGGCAAAATTAGGGTTTAAGTATTTCGTTTTTCAAATTGGGAACTTGGTATCATTCAATTTAGGGTTTGTTAGCTTCTAATTTCCCTGCTAGATGTAAAGGTACATTTGTGACTGTCTTGGTATGAGTCTTGGTTGTTTTTGCGTACGATAATTGAATTGGTGCTTGTATATGTTTTTTGGTACCGTATTACATAGTTAATTGGTACCGTAATTTCATTATTTGATTCTCTCGTTTTTGTCGCATGCAGAAATGGCACCGAAGTCGAAAAAACCCACCGACTCAAGAAAATCGAGAAAGAATTACGAGACGACATCACGGTGTCATCCCAACCTTTTTAGAGAGACGATGATGGAACTAACACTGAAGGAGGAACAAAGAACTGTTAAAGCAAACTCCATTATACACTTTCTTGGAGATGCCGAAGATCTCACAATCTTTTACAAGAATTGTGGCATTATTGAGGCGCTATAATGTTGAGGAGAACACTTTTCGGTTCGGTGAGGATATAGAAGTCAATCATGCCAGAGTTCGAGTCCACAAGGGAGCAGAATCTGTATGTCGTGGATTGCGGGGTACATAATGCAATGTCCATGGATCGATACGCGTCGGACCGGTGGCTCGTGGGAGGTATCTTGATGAAGTCGACGTTGAATTGTATCGTGGCTTCATGGCTGCCACGATACTTATGAACGATCTTAGTTGCATACTCCACCTGTTTGAGTGTTATGTATGTGTGTTTTGGGACTGATATGCTGTTGATCCTTAGTTTTCTGATTTTTTTCTGTTTTTGTTCGAGTTTTTTTTGTAGTACCTTAACTAACATGTTTGTAGTACCTAGATGATGATAGTTGTAGTACCATAGTACATGCTTTCGTAGTACCATAATTAGGTCGTTTGTAGTACGTTTTCCGTGCCGTGCGAGCGGCTTCAAAATACGCCAAATCTAATTTGTCGTACCAATACATAGATGTTTATAGTACCTAGATGTGGTTGGTTGCAGTACCATAGTGTATGCTTTCGAGGTACCATAGTTATGTCGTTTGTAGTACCTTTTATGTGCCATGCGAGCGGCTTCAAAATTCGCCAAATCTAATTTGTGGTACCAATGCATAGACGTCTGTAGTACCTAGATGTGGACCGTTGCAGTACCATAGTATATGCTTTCGTGGTACCATAGTTAGGTCGTTTGTAGTACCTTTTCCGTGCCCTTCGTTCGATTGTCGAAAACACGTCGAATCTTGAGCATTAAGGATTTAGAGCTTACATAATGTGACAAATAACAAAAATTAAATATATGGAAACGTGAAATCTTGACTATGTGGTAAGATATTGTTACTAGCATCATTTAAGTAGAAAGAAAGTTGGCATTTCAATGTAACAATCCTTGACTGTAAATGTTAACCCGCCTTTTTTTATACCAAATGATCAACTAAGTAGCTTTAACTATCTTAACACACTCACGGACCAAAAACGAACCCGAACGACGTCGAAATGCGCCAACTCTAATTTGTCGTACCAACATAAACACGTTTGAAGTACCTAGATGTGGACGATTGCAGTACCATCCTATACGCTTTCGTAGTACCATAATTAGGTCGTTTGTAGTACCTTTTCCGTGCCGTGCGAGCGGCTTCAAAATACGCCAATTCTAATTTGTCGTACCAATACATAGATGTTTATAGTACCTAGATGTGGTTGGTTGCAGTACCATAGTGTATGCTTTCGAGGTACCATAGTTATGTCGTTTGTAGTACCTTTTATGTGCCATGCGAGCGGCTTCAAAATTCGCCAAATCTAATTTGTGGTACCAATGCATAGACGTCTGTAGTACCTAGATGTGGACCGTTGCAGTACCATAGTATATGCTTTCGTGGTACCATAGTTAGGTCGTTTGTAGTACCTTTTCCGTGCCCTTCGTTCGATTGTCGAAAACACGTCGAATCTTGAGCATTAAGGATTTAGAGCTTACATAATGTGACAAATAACAAAAATTAAATATATGGAAACGTGAAATCTTGACTATGTGGTAAGATATTGTTACTAGCATCATTTAAGTAGAAAGAAAGTTGGCATTTCAATGTAACAATCCTTGACTGTAAATGTTAACCCGCCTTTTTTATACCAAATGATCAACTAAGTAGCTTTAACTATCTTAACACACTCACGGACCAAAAACGAACCCGAACGACGTCGAAATGCGCCAACTCTAATTTGTCGTACCAACATAAACACGTTTGAAGTACCTAGATGTGGACGTTTGCAGTACCATCCTATACGCTTTCGTAGTACCATAATTAGGTCGTTTGTAGTACCTTTTCCGTGCCGTGCGAGCGGCTTCAAAATACGCCAAATCTAATTTGTCGTACCAATACGTAGATGTTTATAGTACCTAGATGTGGTTGGTTGCAGTACCATTGCTTATGCTTTCGAGGTACCATAGTTATGTCGTTTGTAGTACGTTTTATGTGCCATGCGAGCGGCTTCAAAATTCGCCAAATCTAATTTGTGGTACCAATGCATAGACGTCTGTAGTACCTAGATGTGGACCGTTGCAGTACCATAGTATATGCTTTCGTGGTACCATAGTTAGGTCGTTTGTAGTACCTTTTCCGTGCCCTTCGTTCGATTGTCGAAAACACGTCGAATCTTGAGCATTAAGGATTTAGAGCTTACATAATGTGACAAATAACAAAAATTAAATATATGGAAACGTGAAATCTTGACTATGTGGTAAGATATTGTTACTAGCATCATTTAAGTAGAAAGAAAGTTGGCATTTCAATGTAACAATCCTTGACTGTAAATGTTAACCCGCCTTTTTTTATACCAAATGATCAACTAAGTAGCTTTAACTATCTTAACACACTCACGGACCAAAAACGAACCCGAACGACGTCGAAATGCGCCAACTCTAATTTGTCGTACCAACATAAACACGTTTGAAGTACCTAGATGTGGACGATTGCAGTACCATCCTATACGCTTTCGTAGTACCATAATTAGGTCGTTTGTAGTACCTTTTCCGTGCCGTGCGAGCGGCTTCAAAATACGCCAATTCTAATTTGTCGTACCAATACATAGATGTTTATAGTACCTAGATGTGGTTGGTTGCAGTACCATAGTGTATGCTTTCGAGGTACCATAGTTATGTCGTTTGTAGTACCTTTTATGTGCCATGCGAGCGGCTTCAAAATTCGCCAAATCTAATTTGTGGTACCAATGCATAGACGTCTGTAGTACCTAGATGTGGACCGTTGCAGTACCATAGTATATGCTTTCGTGGTACCATAGTTAGGTCGTTTGTAGTACCTTTTCCGTGCCCTTCGTTCGATTGTCGAAAACACGTCGAATCTTGAGCATTAAGGATTTAGAGCTTACATAATGTGACAAATAACAAAAATTAAATATATGGAAACGTGAAATCTTGACTATGTGGTAAGATATTGTTACTAGCATCATTTAAGTAGAAAGAAAGTTGGCATTTCAATGTAACAATCCTTGACTGTAAATGTTAACCCCCTTTTTTTATACCAAATGATCAACTAAGTAGCTTTAACTATCTTAACACACTCACGGACCAAAAACGAACCCGAACGACGTCGAAATGCGCCAACTCTAATTTGTCGTACCAACATAAACACGTTTGAAGTACCTAGATGTGGACGATTGCAGTACCATCCTATACGCTTTCGTAGTACCATAATTAGGTCGTTTGTAGTACCTTTTCCGTGCCGTGCGAGCGGCTTCAAAATACGCCAATTCTAATTTGTCGTATCAATACATAGATGTTTATAGTACCTAGATGTGGTTGGTTGCAATACCATAGTGTATGCTTTCGAGGTACCATAGTTATGTCGTTTGTAGTACCTTTTATGTGCCATGCGAGCGGCTTCAAAATTCGCCAAATCTAATTTGTGGTACCAATGCATAGACGTCTGTAGTACCTAGATGTGGACCGTTGCAGTACCATAGTATATGCTTTCGTGGTACCATAGTTAGGTCGTTTGTAGTACCTTTTCCGTGCCCTTCGTTCGATTGTCGAAAACACGTCGAATCTTGAGCATTAAGGATTTAGAGCTTACATAATGTGACAAATAACAAAAATTAAATATATGGAAACGTGAAACCTTGACTATGTGGTAAGATATTGTTACTAGCATCATTTAAGTAGAAAGAAAGTTGGCATTTCAATGTAACAATCCTTGACTGTAAATGTTAACCCGCCTTTTTTTATACCAAATGATCAACTAAGTAGCTTTAACTATCTTAACACACTCACGGACCAAAAACGAACCCGAACGACGTCGAAATGCGCCAACTCTAATTTGTCGTACCAACATAAACACGTTTGAAGTACCTAGATGTGGACGATTGCAGTACCATCCTATACGCTTTCGTAGTACCATAATTAGGTCGTTTGTAGTACCTTTTCCGTGCCGTGCGAGCGGCTTCAAAATACGCCAATTCTAATTTGTCGTACCAATACATAGATGTTTATAGTACCTAGATGTGGTTGGTTGCAGTACCATAGTGTATGCTTTCGAGGTACCATAGTTAGGTCGTTTGTAGTACCTTTTATGTGCCGTGTGAGCGGCTTCAAAATTCGCCAAATCTAATTTGTGGTACCAATACATAGACGTTTGTAGTACCTAGATGTGGACCGTTGCAGTATCATAGTATATGCTTTCGTGGTACCATAGTTAGGTCGTTTGTAGTACCTTTTCCGTGCCCTTCGTTCGATTGTCGAAAACACGTCGAATCTTGAGCATTAAGGATTTAGAGCTTACATAATGTGACAAATAACAAAAATTAAATATATGGAAACGTGAAATCTTGACTAATGTGGTAAGATATTGTTACTAGCATCATTTAAGTAGAAAGAAAGTTGGCATTTCAATGTAACAATCCTTGATTGTAAATGTTAACCCGCCTTTCTTATACCAAATGATCTACTAAGTAGCGTTAACTATCTTAACACACTCACGGCCAAAAACGAACCCGAACGACGTCGAAATGCGCCAACTCTAATTTGTCGTACCAACATAAACACGTTTGAAGTACCTAGATGTGGACGTTTGCAGTACCATCCTATACGCTTTCGTAGTACCATAATTAGGTCGTTTGTAGTACCTTTTCCGTGTCGTGCGAGCGGCTTCAAAATACGCCAATTCTAATTTGTCGTACCAATACATAGATGTTTATAGTACCTAGATGTGGTTGGTTGCAGTACCATAGTGTATGCTTTCGAGGTACCATAGTTAGGTCGTTTGTAGTACCTTTTATGTGCCGTGCGAGCGGCTTCAAAATTCGCCAAATCTAATTTGTGGTACCAATACATAGACGTTTGTAGTACCTAGATGTGGACCGTTGCAGTATCATAGTATATGCTTTCGTGGTACCATAGTTAGGTCGTTTGTAGTACCTTTTCCCTGCCCTTCGTTCGATTGTCGAAAACACGTCGAATCTTGAGCATTAAGGATTTAGAGCTTACATAATGTGACAAATAACAAAAATTAAATATATGGAAACGTGAAATCTTGACTATGTGGTAAGATATTGTTACTAGCATCATTTAAGTAGAAAGAAAGTTGGCATTTCAATGTAACAATCCTTGATTGTAAATGTTAACCCGCCTTTTTTATACCAAATGATCTACTAAGTAGCGTTAACTATCTTAACACACTCACGGCCAAAAACGAACCCGAACGACGTCGAAATGCGCCAACTCTAATTTGTCGTACCAACATAAACACGTTTGAAGTACCTAGATGTGGACGTTTGCAATACCATCCTATACGCTTTCGTAGTACCATAATTAGGTCGTTTGTAGTACATTTATACATATGTTTGTAGTTCCAATATATAAACGTTCGTAGTACCATATCCCACCGTAGCGTAGTACCATACGTATGTTACTTATAGTATCTTTTTCGTACCAAGTTTCTAACAATCGAAATTCTTACCCCAAATTTGTAGTACCAATATACATATATTTGTAGTTCCAATATATAGATGTTTGTGGTACCGTAACATAAGCTAGTCTCGTACCACGAGTAGGTTACGTGTAGTATCTTTTCCGTATCACATTTTTAATTATCGAAAACGCGTAGATTATTGTGCAAATAAGGCATGCGAACTTCCAAATTACGGTACATAATAAAATTAAACACACGGTAACACGAAATATAGACACTAACTTTCAATCGATGAAAAATCATGACTATGTAGTAAGATGTTCTTACTAGTATCACAATAAGTAAAACGAAACTTGGGGTTTCAACGTAATAATACCTAATTCTAAACATTAACCTCCAATATTGATACCAAATCATCGTAAAGTATTTATAACTATGATAACATAATCAAGGACCAAAAATAACTCGGACGGCGTTGAAAAATTCCTACCCAAATTTGTAGTACCAATATACATATGTTTATAGTTCCAATATATAGATGTTCGTAGTACCATACCCCATCATAGCGTAGTACCATACTTATCTTACTTGTAGTATCTTTTTCGTACCACGTTTCTTACAATCGTAATTCCTACCCCAAATTTGTATTACCAGTATACATATATTTGTAGTTCCAAAATATAGATGTTCGTAGTACCATACCCCATCATAGCGTAGTACCATACTTATGTTACTTGTAGTATCTTTTTCGTACCACGTTTCTAACAATCGTAATTCCTACCCCAAATTTGTAGTACCAGTATACATATATTTGTAGTTCCAATATATAGATGTTTGTGGTACCATAACATAAGCTAGTGTAGTACCACGAGTAGGTTACTTGTAGTATCTTTTCCGTACCACGTTTTTAATTATCGAAAACACGTATATTATTGTGCAAATAAGGCATTAGAACTTCCAGCAAACAATTTTATTGGAACACCATCAATAGTACGACATCATTATTAATATTATTCATCCACCAATATCATATCAAAAACATATCGTCGTAAGAATGTATGATAACATATCGGCAACATAACAACAAAAAGAATGCTCCATAACCTATCGTTTCATTGGTCAAACAACAAATATGTATTCTTATATTCCACACATGCAAACAACATGAGCCCACCAAAGACATTCGTAGACAACATATCTTCGTATTAAGTTACCTGTTAAAAGTAAAATAACAAACGATTACCATATGATACTGCTAGAAACCTTCAAAAGGTACTTCACAAAAGAAATGTGGGTACTGTAATTCAATAGACTTTGGTACTGCATATAATAAATTGCTTTAACAGATAAATTAGCCAAATCTTAAGCAAATACTAACCTCTCTTGACACCCACAGTATGCTAACAGTAGAAAACATGAGAAGACCTCAGCTTTTTACACCTCGACGCCCAAATCGCAACACCCACGGCGCACCCAAATCGCGACACCCACAACCCGATACCCAATTTATGTCCATGCTACTGCCACAAACATTCATTGTACACCTCATTAGAGTGTTCTCTAACTCAATTTCGTTCGCTCGAGGTCAAGAAACTCGAAGGATAACCCACAGTGAAAAAAGAAACAACAAAAACCTACCTCAACTTACCTGGACCGAGAAACCCACGATGAATTAGGCAAGCTCGGAGCTTTCCGGCGCGGTCAGAGGCTTTTCCGTCGCCGGCGGGAGCTTTTCTAGTTGGAAGATGAGACATGAAATTAAAAGCTGCGTGGTTGTTGATTTGGGGAAGAAATGATTTAAAAATAATAACTGAGGGGTAAAATCGTCATTTCGGGTAAATAGGTAGTGATGTGTTAGAATGTTTTGGTTTAGGGAGTTTGATAATAAGTGAGTTGAAAAGGGGAGTTAGTTGATAAAAAGTTTAGAAATGGGGATTTAATTGAGGTTGCCCCTATGTTTTTATTAAAATAGAAAGGTTAGGTGAGGGAGGCCAAATTGAATAAAAGGTCAAAGTTTTAATTCGTATTCATCATCCATCTTTCTTGACTTGGACCAAAAGATTAGTAGCACCTTTAATATTACTACCATTCGTTTATTAGTTTATCTATTGTTGTCGTATCACTCAAGAAATCAATGGCCCTCCTTGTAAGAATGATAACAAGCATATTTTGAATTTCTCGTCGCTTGTTATTCATTCATTGTCTTCATCTCCTATTGTCTTCAACTATAAGATTCTGTTCGATCAAATTAATAGTCATTCTTTGTAATAGAAAGTACAGTGAAAATCAGTTGAACCCCTGTAAATTCTTCATTTTTATGGACTTCAGGTGACAAATTGCACACACACATAAGTACCCACGACAAAAGTTCTCTACGCAATGTCATTGTTGTTCACAGACTGATAATTTCAGTAACTCAAGTTCGAACCTCATTTTAGCTACGGGGTTGTGCGTGGTGTGATTTTGGACGGTTCTTATCAATTTCATGGCATACATGGTTTTTTCGGAAAAAAAAAAGAATCTAAATTGCAATTCTGCAAATTAAAATCACGTGCAATTTGTAGTAGTTTTGGGCGGTTACTAAGCAATGTTGCCATTTTTTAATGATAAAAAGTAAAAGAGTCATGCTTTAACGAATGATAATATTATTACTTAACGAGTTTGGGGTCAAACCAAGAATTTACAAGCCTTACAACTATATTAGATGGTGTGTAATAAGAAGCGAGGAATTTAAAATATAAGGCATTTTAACATAACCACATCACAGTGAGCTTTTTTTCTGGTCCTAAACGTTGAATATCACCAAAATGTCATCCCCTAGTTGGCGTCATTTCGTTTGAGACTCTACGTAAGTTAATTAAACAAAGTGATGACGGGCAAAGAGAGGATCTTTGAAAATCACCAAAAATAAAAATCTTTCGAAGAGATGAACGCAATGAATTAACTAAGCATCAATAGTCGAAATTAACCACGCATGAATGTAGGACTAAACCGAGCAGTTTTAACCCTTGTCATCATCAAAACCTTGAGAAGCATCATTTATAGGAAAATATAATTTGATCATTCTTCTAATTCCGCTGCTAATCTTATAACTGTTTTAATAAAAGAATCAGTTCTATTGATTGGCTTTTTTTTTTCTACGTTAAATCATGTGGCGAGTTTGTTCTTGACGAGTCCAACCTATAGTTCCAGTTAAAACAGTTTGTATCTTTTATTTTTTAATTTATGAAAATGTAATTTGAAAAAGGCAGTCAAGAAATTGGGAATTAAACCGTCGTACTGTTTGAACTATGTCGAAACATGATTTAACAAAAACGAAATAGTGAACACCAAGATGTATTTTGGCCGCATTAAACTAGATAAAGAAAAATTAATAATATTTCGGGAGGACAAAATAAACATCAAGTGTGAGAGGGAATATAAATTGTTGCTTTGGTCTATCGAAAAAGATACTAATAAAACTGAAAAAACTACCAACTATCTTTTGGTATAAATTCACAAGTTAGTAAATAATTTTATTTCTCAATTTACCATTTTCTTAATGAATTACTATTTTAAATTTAATTTCATTATATATCATAATTTTCCTTTTATATACTTATAAATATAGATAATGATTTGAATTATAATTCTGTTAAATATTTCAAATAAACTAATATGGTACACTGCCAAAAATACCAGCGGCAATTAAAGAAAGTTAATTAGCAATAAAAGACCCAGCGCAGAGCGTCCATGCTAAGTTGGATTACTCTCATGTCATGATTCATCAACTACAACTTAGTTTCTTGCAGCAATTAAGATGTTTCAATGAAATTAGCAACTCCATATATTCCAAACTAGTAATTACCCGTGCAATGCACGGAGTTAATTATATATAAATATTAACTATTTATAGTAGTTTGTTTATTTGACAATTAAGCTAAGATAAATGGGTATTTTAATTAGTAAGCTAACATAATGGGTATTTTTTAATATTATATATATTTTTATTGTAATTCTTATTGTGGGACATGTGTCAACACCACAACAAAACTACATTTAATATAGGATTAGGAGCAATAATATTTTTTTTCCAGAACATACTTTCATATATTAGGAAGAAATATGAGGACTTATCCAATGAAATATTGCCACGTTTACTATGCTGGATAGGATTACAAGTGATAATTTCTGTCTTGGGATTATTAATGGGCCGGTTTGAATTGTATGGGATTATTAATATTGTTCACTTTGCAATATTAGGTAGAATTATTTTTTAGGATAAACTTGAGAAATTACCACAATAACCCTATAGACAAACAACATCACTCGATCACTCAGAGAACAGGCACTCGATTTTAGGGCACCGACTCTGTTGAATTCCAACACTAATGCGAAGCTTCACCCAATTTCCAGGTATCCTCATTATATCCTTGGGCTTAGAATTTAGTGTTACTGTGATAGTGTATGTATTACGTTGGATGCGAATTGTTTTGGTCAGTTTCGCCTGAGGATTAGCTGACGGCGATTGCGAGCTGTGTTTTTGAGCTGTGTTGGCTATGAAGGAAAGAGCTCGTTAGATTAAACAAACACAAACACCATTTATAGATACATCAAAAAGATGAGTTTCGAACCCTTCTTCATCGCACTTGTTCGCTGCCTGCAGTTATACAACAGACGAGTGCGATTTAATTGGGGGACTGGAAAACGATTTTTAAATATTTGAAAAGGGTATTAAAGTAATTTCAGTATTACTATCCTGGGCTGGATTAATAATCGAGCCTACCCACAACGGATTACTTATCATGCCTAACCCTGATTATCAACACGGGCCTCGCTTTTACCACGGGCTTTAGACCAATACTCTTAATTGCAACTGAACAGTATAAAACTGGTTATGTGGACACTTGTCATGGATAATCCCACAAAGTACAGGGCCGAAGGATGAAAAATACCGAAATGTGGGCAGGGATTTGCGTTGGGGATAATTTATGTGGCCTATATGGAGATTGGAGTGATCTATAAAATGTATTTCCTCTTGCGATAATTTAATGATATTCTCTGGTTCAATGTATATTGATCGGATTTCAATATACAAGTCTGGCCTTGATTAAAGCCGTACTAATTAGCAATAATTACCTTGATGTTATATAATTAATTAACCATGATATGGGGCTATCCCAATCAACGATATTTAGAATGTGGGGGCTGGATACTTAGTTAGCGGTAGATTAATCGTTATGCGGTTTGTTAGGTAGGCGAGGTGTTGTAGATGCTGGGACGTAAACGGAAAGAACAAAGGGATTTACGTGGTTCGAATCCTATTGGATTCTACGTCCACGGGGCGCTGGGAACTGCCTTTCACTAAATAACAACACTTTACACACTCAAATAATCCTTACCTTCGCTCCTAAAGTGTAGAAAATATGTTTAAGATATCTAAAGTAGGGGTGTTCGTTCGGTACAAACCGAACCGAACCGAATCGAAATTTCGGTTAACCGAAATTTCGGTTCCCCCATTTCCAAAACCAAATACCGAACCGAATTTCTCGGTTCGGTATTCGGTTATTACCGAATTTTTTTCGGTTAATTCGGTAACCGAATTTTCAATAATAAAAAAAAGAATTTTAATTATATTTAAATTAATATATATTTTTTAATATATTTTTGTGGTTATAAAAAAAGTAATATTAAATTATATATATTAATTTAAATATATTCGTTTTTTAATATATAATTTAATAAAATATAGTTATATTTTTATTATTAATAAAATATAACATATTTTAATTTTAAAATTTCGGTCCGAATTACCGAAAATCCAAAATCTATACCGAACCGAATTACCGAATTTTTTTTTAATAACCGAATACCGAGCCGAAATTTGCGGTTCGGTTCGGTTTTGTACCGAATTTTCGGTTTTTCGGTTATTCGGTTCGGTTAACCGAATAACGCACACCCCTAATCTAAAGAGAGAATACTACGTGAGTGCTTTGTAAAAAGATGATGGATGTGGAAAATATGGCTAAGTCCTTATTTTATAGTAGCTCCCCGCCGTCTGTTTGATGCTATGTTCCAGGATTTCCGGGGGACGTACTACCTAGGGGCTGTAGGAAAAGTGACGGATTGCTTGATGGATTGACTTCTGTGGTGGCTACATTGAGGTGCTCAGTCATATCTTCCTCTACTGAGACGACACGCGTCCCTATAGTCTTTTTTCCGTTCTTATACTGTCTCTTCATCTTGATACACGAAGGTTTTTCCTCCTTTGCCCGGTCCATGCTAGTGTCCATCAGGTCCTTGCAGATCCCTCTTCTCAGACTTGTACTTCACCATGGGCTTTTCTTCTCGGTGGGCTTTGTTGGGCCTTTCTTCGTTTTTCTTGGCCCAAAAGTACCCCGCCCTCACCACTATTCTCGTCAAGGACTTGTATCCAGCGTGGTCCCCGGCGCATCCCTCGTGAATCTTCAAGTATCTTGTTTCCTTCCTCCGTAGAGAGGCATCGAGCGTATGCGTGTACGAAAGACTTTTTGAACAGGCGCCCATCGATCAGGCAGAATTTTCTCCGGTATCCTTTTCTGTCCTCCAGCTCCGCCTTCTCAAGAATGGTTATGATGGGGGCTCTCCAGTAGTCCCTCTCTTCTATGTTCGCTACGAACTTCCCCGTTTCCTCTTTATCCGCAACGAGATATGTAACGCCTTCTTCTTTAGGGGCCGATCCTGAACTTGCCATCTTCGCTAAATAATCGACCTTATGATTTTCTTCCCTAGGGACCTGTACAACTTCACAACAATTGAAAGTCTTTATTAGTTCCTCTACTCTTTTACCGTACTCAACCATTTTTTCATCCCTTGCTTCGTAGTTCCCCTTTATTTGTTGCACTACTAACTGTGAGTCAGAGAACAGGGTGACGTCTCGTGCTCCTATCTCCTTTGCGATTCGCAGGCCATGGATGAGGGCTTCGTATTCTGCCTCATTGTTCGAGGCCGGAAATTGGAACGTGATAGCAAAACGGAGCTCCTCTCCTTCTGGGTTGATGATGAGGACCCCAGCTCCCGACCGTTGAGAAGTGGCGGATCCATCCACGTACACTTTCCACTGGCGCTTTGGTGGTCCCTTAGTGGTCTCAAGGACGAAGTCTGAGAGGGCCTGGGCTTTTATGGCTGCCCTTCGCTCGAACTCGACGTCATATTCCCCTAGTTCGATGGCCCATTTCACCATTCTTCCTGATAGATCCGGCTTGCTTAGCGTCTGCTTCAGCGGAAGTTAGTCCGCACATTCACCTTGTGTGACAAGAAATATGGCCGAAGTTTTCGGGCAGAGACCATCACTGCCAGGGCGGCCTTCTCAACCTCTGAGTACCTAGTTTCGGCTTCTAGGAGCACCTTGCTTACAAAGTAGATGGGCTTCTGGGAGGTCCCATCTTCCTTCAACAGAACGGAACTCACCGCATGGTCCCCCACGGAGAAATATAGTACTAGCACGTCCCCACCGAGGGCTTAGTCAAAAAAGGCGTGTCATGGAGGTACTCCTTTAGCTCCTCGAAGGCCTGCTGGCATTCCATGGTCCACTCAAACTACTTGTTTTTTCGTAACACTCTGAAGAAAGGTAGGCTCTTTTTTGCTGAGTGGGAGATGAACCGGTTAAGGGCCGCCAGTCGCCCCGTGAGCCTCTGGACCTCCTTAAGGCCCTGGGGAGGTTGCATCTCTAGAATAGCTTTCACCTTCGTGGGGTTGACCTCGATGCCTCGCTGGGTCACCATATAACCGAGGAACTTCCCCGATCTCACCCCGAACGCACATTTTTCGGGATTGAGCTTCATTCCGCTTCCTCTAATTGCCCTAAATGCCTCCTCTATGTCCTTCGTATGGTCTGCGAGGTGTACTGATTTTACCAGCATATCATCCACATAGACTTCCATGTTCCTTCCTAGCTGTTGTTTGAAAACCTTGTCTACCATCCGTTGGTACGTGGCTCCGGCATTTTTGAGTCCGAAGGGCATCCGGACGTATCCATATGTTCCTCCTAGAGTTACGAAGCAAACTTTGTCAAAATCTTTTGAATCGAGACTCACCTGGTGATAGCCTTGGTAGGCATCCATCATACTAAGGACCTCGCACCCAGATGTAGAGTCCACGAGTTGGTCTATTCTCGGTAGCGGGTAGTGGTCCTTGGGGCAGGCTTTGTTGAGGTCCCTAAAGTCGATACACATCCTCCATTGTCCATTTCTTTTTTTTACCAGGACGGCGTTGGCCAACCAAGCGGGGAACTGGATCTCTTGGATATGGCCTGCCTGGAGCAATTTGTTTAATTTCCTCCTTCAGGGTCTGTGCTCTTTCGGCCCCACACAATCGGAGCCTCTATTTAACGGGCTTAGCACCTGGCAGGACGTTCAAGTGGTGTTTGGCTATATCGGGGTGGATTCCTGTCATATCCTTTGGCCAAAACGCGAATAAGTCTGCGTTCCTCTGGAGGCATCCTACCAGTTCCCTAGTGGCTTGTTCCCCTAGGTGTGTCCCTATTTTGGTGGTCCTTCCTGGTTGGTCGGGGTACAGCTCCACATTGATCAGCTCTTCGTCTGGCTCGGCTGTAGGCTTGTAAGTCCCCCGCCTTCGATTTTGGCCCTCTTGTCACGACTGCTTCCCTGTCTGGTAGCCTCCCTCTCCTTGGTCACTGCCTTGACCTTATTGGCGTAGCATCGGTGGGAGCTCTGCTGGTCTCCCAAGATTTCCCCGACGTACTCCCCTGCGGAGAACTTGATTTTTAAGTGATAGGTGGAGGGAATTGCCCTGAATTCGTTGATGGCAGGTTGTCCCAGAATGACATTATAGGAGGAGGAGGAGATATCCACCACAAGAAAATTGATCATTTTTACAACCAGAACCGGTTCTCTTCCCATTCCTACGGGTAACGTTATTTCTCCCAGGGGCTGTATCCCAGGTCCCCCGAATCTGTATAAGGCGGTAGAAACTGGTCGGAGCTCCACCCCCAGGTCCATTTTTTTAAAGCAGTCCAGGAATATGATGTCGGCCGAGCTTCCCCCGTCTATGAAGACTCGGGACACGTCATACCCCGCGATGTCCGTCGTAATGACCAGGGCATCGTTGTGTGGTCTAGCGACATGCGCCTCGTCTTTCGGTCCGAATTGTACGTTTGCAACGGCCTCCGTATGCCCCACCAACCCCCACGGCCGGAGCTCCCCCGTCGTCCTCGCGTAAGACTTCCTTGCCCGGTTGGAGTCTCCATCGCTGGGACCTCCGATGATGATTAGGATGGGGGCCCTTGGTGGACCTTGGGCACCCTTATTCAGCGGTGGGGGTAACGCCTCCCCTTGTTGGGCGCAGGTCATCCTTCTTCCTTTTCGTTTTTTCGGGGGCTTGGCTCAGGTCCCTGACGGACAAACTCCTTCAGATGTCGTGCTTGTATGAGCCTTTCTATCTCATCCTTCAAATGATAACAGTTGTTAGTGTGATGTCCGTATTCATTATGAAAACGACAATATAAATTAGAATAAGGTCTAGAAGGTCCTGAAGATCCCGCGAGAGGCTTCGTCAAGGCATGATGTCGTCCCGCTACAGCTAGGACCTCTTCTGGGTTGGCGCGTAGCGGCGTGAACCTTCGTAGCGCTCTAGGTGGAGATCCCCAGGGTTCTTTGTAGGGTGGTCGTGGTGGCGGTTTCCCCTGCCCTTGGTTTCTCCCAGCCCATTCCTTTTTTGGCGTAACTATCTGCTTTTCTTCTTGTGCTTTGGCCATTTTGCTTTCGTCCAAATTGATGTATTTATCCGCCCTTAACAACAAATCTTCGAAAGTCGGCGGGGGTCTCTTGGAGAGGGAAGCGAAGAAGTCCCCATCCCGGAGCCCATTTATCAGGGCGCTTACCTTGACCGAAGGCGTAGCCGCTGGCACATCCAGAGCGGCGATGTTGAACCTGCTTATGTACGCTCGGAGACTTTTGCCTTCCCCTTGCCGTACTTGAAAGAGTGACATGTCGGATTTAGGCTGTTTTCTGGTACTAGCGAACTGGGTTATAAACATCAACTGGAACTCTTCGAAAGACTTGATGGATCCAAGCGCTAATTGGCTGAACCACTGTTGAGCCGCCCTTACTAAGGTGGTTAGGAACACCCTGCATTTGACCCCGTCTGAGAAATCATGCAGTAGAATGGTATTTTGGAATCGTAGGACGTGCTCCACGGGATCTGTTGTTCCATCGTACTCATAGGGTAGTTGCTTAAAGTTAGACGAGACCTCCCCCACTAGTAGTTCTTTTGCGAAGGGCGTTCCTGCTATCAGTCTTTCTCCTATCCTTGAGGGCATAGTCCTGCTCCTGACCCCATCTACTACTTGTTTGAGGTCCGCGAGTTGATCTCGCAGCTCCTTCTCTTTCTTGGTCCAAGCCTCCTCCTTTCCCTCCGAACGCAACGTGACCTTTTTCGTCTTTTGGGACTCCCCACCTCCTTGGTATGGTCTTGGGTTTTGCTGACAGACCCTTCGGAGATTCGCGTGGGGGTCTTGGCAGTTTTATCCGCCTGGCCTGCATTATCTCGCTCATCTCCCGTCCCTTGAACCTGCTCCCCAGATCCTGCGTGCCCTCTGGGGTGCTTGATGACTTCGGGAGATCCGGTTCTCCTTTTTGACTCGTTTACAGATTCCGACGACTGCCTAGGCATTTTGCTAGGTTCCGAGGGCATTCCCTGGGGTCGCATTTCTGGTTCGTTCTCCCCGGTTACCTCTATGAATCGGCCGTCTACTCGCTCTGTTTCGTCATGCGACTTGGCCTTCTTTCGCTCCCTTCGTTTCTTTCTTCTCTCGGCGAGGGTGCTAATGATGGTGTTACGCACCAAGAGATCTAGCTGTGCGGTGGTCAGAGTGATCGGCATCTCCGGCGCTAGCACGACAGGAGTAGTTTGCTCGAACTGAGGACCCAGGTTCTTGGGTGTGGCTGAATCTTCCATCAGCGCCTTCGTATACTTTGCTTCGTTTCTATAACACAGAGAAAAATGCACCGGAAATTTTTGACGATACTTCGCACCTCGTCCAGAAAAATTACTCATGCCTTTTAACTCCGATTTCCCACAGACGGTGCCATTTGATATGGGGCTATCCCAATCAACGATATTTAGAATGTGGGGGCTGTGGATACTTAGTTAGCGGTAGATAAATCGTTATGCGGTTTGTTAGGTAGGCGAGGTGTTGTAGATGCTGGGACGTAAACGGAAAGAACAAAGGGATTTACGTGGTTCGAATCCTATTGGATTCTACGTCCACGGGGCGCTGGGAACTGCCTTTCACTAAATAACAACACTTTACACACTCAAATAATCCTTACCTTCGCTCCTAAAGTGTAGAAAATATGTTTAAGATATCTAAAGAGAGAATACTACGTGAGTGCTTTGTAAAAAGATGATGGATGTGGAAAATATGGCTAAGTCCTTATTTTATAGTAGCTCCCCGCCGTCTGTTTGATGCTATGTTCCAGGATTTCCGGGGGACGTACTACCTAGGGGCTGTAGGAAAAGTGACGGATTGCTTGATGGATTGACTTTTGTGGCGGCTACAGTGAGGTGCTCAGTCATATCTTCCTCTACTGAGACGACACGCGTCCCTGTAGTCTTTTTTCCTTTCTTATACTGTCTCTTCATCTTGATACACGAAGGTTTTTCCTCCTTTGCCCGGTCCATGCTAGTGCCCATCAGGTCCTTGCAGATCCATCTTCTCAGACTTGTACTTCACCATGGGCGTTTCTTCTCGGTGGGCTTTGTTGGGCCTTTCTTCGTTTTTCTTGGCCAGTTAATTGAGTCCTCATCAAACCATAATTGCCTTATTTTGGTAGTGAGATAAAAGGAAACAGTAAAATATTAAACGTAGATGTTTTGCTTTAATGAAAATTGATATTGTTTTCAAATATGTAATACGAATCATCTATATAATTACGTTAACTTACAACCTAACAAAAGGAGGCAATGACTCGCTTGAGACTGTGTTTATTAGGATTGAATAAACCAAGACAATACACCTACCAATTCATGGAGTATGATCGACTCTCTCAATGGTTTATCATCGCTTCTGACAAATTGATAATTACCTTTGCTATTTGAAAAACAATGACAGAACAAAGTACAAACATTTGTTTCAAAAGTTTAAGGAATGTATTTATATGAATGTAATCAGATGTTATATGTGAGTCCCAAACCAACAGCGCCAGACTTGCGAATATCTAACCATATAATAATAACAAAACTACCGCAACACACATCTTACCTATACTCACCGATGCCTAGGTGGAACTCAATGGTCTGCGATATCTGAGTTTTTCGTTAAACTTTTCAACATGCTCTCACTAACAAATTTGTTTTGATAATTTTTGTGGAAGAGGAACATATCAAAAACAAGAAAGTGCAAGCACAGCGATGTTTACGTGGTTCAGATTTCTTTTGGAATCTTACGTCCACGGCAAACAAAACTATTTTACTGATTGAGCTGAACTTTTACAGAGATGAGAGGAATGAAAAATACACACAAGAACACTACGCTACAACTACTATTTATAATACAAATAGTAGTTGAAAACGGTTAATGACCTATTCGCATTACTTATTCTACTTAGATTAAGTAATTCAAATAGGTGAACCATTCGCATTACTTAGAATAAGTAATTCAAATAGGTCTAGTTAGAGGCACTTAAAACGTTGCTGCTAACTGCAATCTAATAAGTGAACTAGCACTAATGAAAAACACGCCTTTTAAATTCTATGGCGCCTTATCGAGATCATGGACTCTGAAACTCTCTTGGCTCTGTTTTCTTCTTGTGTTAGCTGAGTCAGCCGAACCTTTTGCATGATCTTCATCCTTAGGTCGTAATATGCCCCTGTAGCCACATGATGCCTAACAAAGTTTATTGCTGACATCTTGACTAAAAGACGCTAGAGAGAAGGACCTGTTAAGGGCTCGGTAAAAACATCAGCAAGCTGATGTTCAGACTTGATTGGGAGTAGTCTAGCTGCACCTGTAGCCACATGATGCCTAACAAAGTGGCAACCTATTTCTATATGTTTCGACCTCTCGTGGAATTTGGGGTTGGATGCCATCTTCATGGCAGATTATCACAGAATAACACAGGTGTTTGAGGCATATTTATATTCAGTTCTGCCAAGAGGGTTCTGATCCAAAGGATCAGCCACAAGTGAGCCTAGGGCTCTGTATTCTGCCTCCGTGGAGGACCTAGATACCGTGGTTTGCTTCTTAGCTTTCCATGTTATAAGAGAACCTCCCCTGAAGATGCAATAACAGTGATAGACTTCCTAGTATCGGTGCAAGTACCCCAGGTCCGCATCTGAAAAACCTGTTAGCTCAAGACTGGGATTTGAGCTGAGGAAAACATCCTGACCTGGTGAGGTTTTTAGTTACCTAAGTAGGTGGTGTGCAGCAAGCATATGACCTGTCCGAGGTGCTGAGATGTACTGGCTCAGCTTGTGCATAGAGAAGGAGATATCAGGCCTGGTAAAAGTCAGGTAAAACAACCTCCCAAACAGTCGCCTGTAGTGGAACGGTTCTGCCAAGAGCTCCCCATCACCTTCAGTTATCTTATTGCTTGGATTCATGGGAGTTGACAATGGCTTGGAAGCAAGGTATCTTGTATCACCATGTAATTGTAAAGTATATTGTCTTTGAGAGATGTAAATACCTTCCTCACTTCGGGCCACCTCAATGCCAAGAAAGAACTTGAGGTCTCCAAGGTCCTTAATCCTGAACTGTGCTCTAGAATTCTTTGACCTCAGCCATTGCTTTCATGGATGGACCTGCAAGAATTATATCATCTACATAGACTATAAAATGACTAAATCATTACCACTGCCTCGAATGAACAATGTATGGTCAGATTCAGTTTGCTTGAATCCAAAAGTCTTGACAGCATCTGAAAACTTCCTGTTCCATAGTCTTGATGATTGCTTTAGGCCGTATAATGACATGTGCAGTTTGCAGACCTCCTTACCTATGCCAGTCCTATTGCAGTTCCTATAGAAACCTTGGGGCAGCTCCATGTAGACCTCTTCATCCAACTCCCCATTAAGGAATGCATTATTCACATCTAATTGTGCTAAGTTCCACCTAAGTTTAGCCGCAAGGGATAGGATTATTTTAATTGTGTTGGGCTTGGCAACGGGTGTAAAAGTGTTTATATAATCTACACCCTCCCGTTGGTCATAGCCTTTTGCAACTAGACGAGCCTTATATTTTTCTACCTCACCTCTCGAGTTGTGCTTGATCTTGTACACCCACCTACTACCTATTGCCCTTTTTTCTTCTGGTAGTGTAACTATACTCCATGTTTTGTTTTCTTCCAAGGCTGTTAACTCCTCATTCATGGCCTCCAACCACTGTTTTGATCCTGAAGCTGTGCATAATTCTGAGGTTCTTGTGCCATGGAGACAGCACAGATGAAGTCTTGGTATGGCTGGGAGAACTGTTGATAGATAATGCTTCTATGGGATATAGTTCCCTTTTGTCTGTCACCTTGTTGCTGGCCTTTTTGACTGTCTATATATCTTCCTGACAGGTTCTTGAGGTGGTTGGTGCTCTGGTTGGAGTCCCTCTGATTGGGGTGACATAGGTGGGCTGTCATCAGTTGCCAGTTGGGGATTCTCATCAGAAGTTAGGTGCTCTGCTTCCTGTGGTGGATGAGAATCTTCCTCTGTAGTTTTTGGTGGTGAGGGATAAGACATTGGAAGAACATGGTTAGTGAAGGGATTCTCCACTGGTACATTCTGTTTTCTGAAGGGAAATTCATCTTCCTTGAAGATGACATCTCTCGAGGTAATGATCTCTCTGGTTTGTATGTCTAGGAACTTGTATCCTTTTACTCCGCTTGGGTAGCCAATGAAGACACACCCTATGGCCCTGGCATCAAATTTCTTTCTCCCTGCTGCAAGAAAGGAGCAGAAACACGAGGAAGCCAAACACAGGCAGAAACTGGTAGTCTACAAGTTTCCTAAACAGCAATGTATATGGGCTCTTGTTACCTAGTACCTTTGAAGGTAATCTATTTATGAGAAAAGTGGCAGTGAGAATGCACTCAGACCAATACTCAATAGGTATGCAGGACTGGAAGAGGAGTGACCTAGCTACGTTTAAAAGGTGTTGGTGTTTCCTCTCAACAACTGAAGTTTGTTGAGGAGTTTGAACGCACGACAAGTGATGCATGATTCCTTTCTGTCTGAATAGCTCAATCAAATTAAATTCTTTTCCATTATCTGATCTAACCGTCTTAACCCTCCCCTTGAACTGAGTTTCAACATAAACTAAGAAAAAACTCAGTATGACCTGAACTTCAGACTTGCTTTTTATCATAAAGACCCAAGTAAATCTTGTATGGTCATCTACTATAGTCAAAGTATTGATGCCCTGCATGAGAAGGGAAATGGACATGGAATGGGCCCCAGATATCACAATGCACAAGGTCAAAAGGAGAACAAGCAAGTTTATTTCCAACTAGGAATGAGTTTCTTTTCTGTTTTGATACAAGGGATATCTTACAAAAGGAATTCATAGACCCTATATCATGTCTTAAAGCTGGTTTAAGTACATCTAACACCTTATTTGAGGGATGCCTCAACCTATCATGCCACACATCTAAAGACATTTTATTTAAGAAAACAGATTCAACATCAGCATTTAGACAAACAGGTTCAGCTTCGAGCAGGTAAAGTCCTGTCATCTGCTACCCTTGCCAAGTATAACCTGGGAATGATCCTGTATCATGAACTTGTCAGCTTCAAAAACAAACTTGCAACCAGTGCTAGTAGACAAACTGCTCACAGAAATCAAGTTAAAGCTGAATTGAGGTACAAAGAGTACATCAGTTAGAGTAATGAATTCATTTATGTGTGCTGATCCTGCCTTTTATCGACCTTGATAATTGTGTTGTCTGGTAAGATTACTCTAGACTCCTTAATTTTGTGCAAATCAAATAAGAGATTCATGTTTCCACAGACATGTTTGGTAGCCCCATAGTCTATTAACCAAAACTTACCATTTGTGAGCCTAGGGAGATTGCAAGATAGTAGAATACCTGATGGGGCTTCCTTCGGCAGAAGTGGATCCCCATGGTCTTGGGGCATGCTGAAAACTGACTGGTTAACCAAGGTTCTCAATCCCTACAGCTGAAGGGGGGTTACTTGCAGTTGGACAAGACCTTCTGTCTGAGCACCTGAATCTTGTGATGTCTGATTAGTCTGATGAGCCTCCCTGTTAGATGTATCCACCATGACCTGATGCATTCTTGCTCCTCTGTTTCTTTGAATCTGCTAGAAGCCCGGGGGAAATCCGTGAAGCTGATAGCATGTTTCAATGGTATGGCCCTTCTTCTGGCAATGTGTGCAAACAGGCCTTGTCTGGTCCTTTCTTGGTCCATAGTATCTCTTCTTAGCATGTTCCAAATTAGGTCTTGCTACCATCATTGCCATGTGCCTCACTGCTCTTCTACCTTGAGCTGAACTGCACCAACCATCCTCTGTTTTTCCTCTTGTATGAGCAGTGAAAAGACTTTGTTGATGGAGGGAATTGGGTCCATGAGCAAGATAGAACCTCTGATTTGGAAATATGAGTCATTGAGACCCATCAAGAAAGTGAGGATGTATTCGTCATCCAAGAAACACTGTTTTGTTTGATTCCTCCGCAGGTACACACACATTCTGGTCTCTAACTAGCCAATTCATCCCATAGAGTTTTAAGACTCGTGTAATACACAGAAATGGTATTGGTACATTGGGTCAGATTGATGAGTTCTCTCTTTAACTGAAGATCCTCGGTTTATTAGTCTGCCGAACCTTTCCTGAAGATCCAACAACACCTCTCTAGCTGAAGAACTGTAAAGGATACTGGCCGAGATCTCCTTGGAGACAGAATTGATTATCCACGAGATAATCACATTATTATTACGCCTCCATGCGCTGATTTGATTCTTGGTGTTGCTTGGATTCTGCGGGTCTGCGACTGGTGGTCTGAGTTCCCCGGTGACAAAGCCCTTTTTATTCCTGCCAATGAGTGCAATCAGCATCGATCTGCTCCATGTTGCGTAGTTTTCCCCAGTCAGAGGCTCATGTACGAGCAATTGTCCTGAGTTGTCGTTGTTATTCAAAAAGTAGGGGTCGTTGATCAGAATCGTCTGGGAATTGGAAGGTAAAGAAGAAGTGGAAGGTGGAGGATATGCATCCATGGTGTTCAGCGTAATTCCTCAATCGATTCTTGGAAGAAATTCGATATATTTCTTTGACGAACGCAGCTTCAATGAAATGTCGAAGTACGCAGCTTCAATACCTCTCTGATACCATATCAAAAACAAGAAAGTGCGAGCACAGGGATGTTTACGTGGTTCAGATTCCTTTGGGAATCTTATGTCCACGGCGAACAAAACTATTTTATTGATTGAGCTGAACTTTTACAGAGATGAGAGGAATGAAAAATACACACAAGAACACTACGCTACAGCTACTATTTATAATACAAATAGTAGTTGAAAATGGTTAATGAGCTATTCGCATTACTTATTCTACTTAGAATAAGTAATTTAAATAGGTGAACCATTCGCATTACTTATTCTAAGTAGAATAAGTAATTCAAATAGGTCTAGTTAGAGGCACTTAAAACGTCGCTGCTAACTGCAGTCTAATAAGTGAACTAGCACTAATGAAAAACACGCCTTTTAAATCTATGGCGCCTTATCGAGCTCATGGACTCTGAAACTCTCTTGGCTCTGTTTTCTTCTTCTGTTAGCTGAGTCAGCCGAACCTTTTGCATGATCTTCATCCTTAGTTCGTAATAGAACACGGCGGAATTAGAAATTCTTATCCTTGGCTTCGTTGGAAACTCTCATAGGATGAAAATCTTATCGAGCGCGTCGTTTCTCATTTTCGCCGACAGAATTAGTGATATCATAATAAATTGAGGTATCTAACATACACTAAAATTGCAATATCAGTTAAATTTATCATACATTTCAATGAATAAGAGAATATAAGAAGTGTTAAATAATCTATCCTCTCTATTTACTGGTTATGGTCATACAACACGTCATTCCGAATCGTAAGCATCATCCCAGCCTAAGTACGAATCGTACCCATCATCCCAGCTTGAGTCCAAATCGGAATCCCAACATCTTTCTCCCACGTAGATGACGTCCACCCTCCACCCGTCGACCCTCTCCTCCTCGTCAACGGGCATAATGAACCTACACACTGAGCACATCCTACTTATGTTAAGCCACGTCTCTATGCACTGTGGGTGAAATCCATGGTGGCAGGGCATTTCCCTCACTTCCAGATCATCATCATCACCACCGTCGTTTTCCTCCAAGCAAATGGGGCACTGAAAACCCTCATCCTTCGATGAAAGCCTTACGTGCGCCAGAGAGTCGATGCACAATTCTGAGGAGGGAGGTGGGCCCTCAGTAAAGGGCGCGCTATATTCGGTGACGATCGTGTTAATGTACGGGGAATCCTCTGTATCCTTGTTTCTTGGTCACGGACACCAGCAACTCGCAATTGGAGGTCGCGAAGCTGAGGATTCATGCGTAGGCCGGTCTGCTCCTCCAGAGATGGCTGGGAGGTACTTGAAGTTGGTGACAACATATTCACTCTCGACTTCTTGATTTGGTTTGGTTTTTTTCTGTGTATGTGGGGAGAGGATGTGGGAATGTGTAAGAATTGTTAGACTTTATATAAAGGGAGAAAAAAGGGCAAACTCATATTGGGTTATTTAGATTTACTTATTTTGTAGATTTTTTTCTCCCTTGTAATTTATGGTTGAACTAAATCATTTAGATTTTTTCTTAATTACACTATGATATGCCAACCATATTTCAAGATGAGAATAAAACAATTTAATTCTATTTTGTCAATAACATAATGTAATTTACTTTACCAATAGGACATTAATATCGATTGACTCATGGTAACGACTATTTATTAAAAATGGATAATCAACACGAGACAACGATATGACCTTATTCAGAGGCCATATGCATATAAATATTTCTTTTACCTTACCTACCTAATTGGGCATAATGCAAACCACTTAACATGTATATTTGTCCATTTTACACACTATCCTGCACAATAAAAAACGACGATGGGTAACTTACGCTGTATCATGGTGTGATGAAAAGCTCATTCAATTGAATGTGTTAGGTCCTCATTTGTCATCACAATTAATCCTAGGCATGAATTCTAAGGAAATCGATTAGAATGATGAAGATTGAAGTTCGATCGAAAACCTTTGATCGAAGAACACGAGAGAGAAAACCTTTAGTGTGAGAAAGTTTTGTGTGTTTCTCTCTCTAGAAATGAATTCTGTAGCCTTCGGATCAATTCTCTAATTTTCTGTATTAAGCACAATGTTTGTACAAGTATTTATACCAAAAAAACTTCGTATAAATATCTAACTAGTCCTAATCTATGGACTAATACAAATAAAGCCCCTAATTACAAGGACAACTAATGAAATCAAGCACAATCTAATGAAATACAAGGACTCCCCCTTTGTGCTTGATTGCGTCTCCGCGCTGTTTGTCCTCGTCGGGCATAGTATGATCTGCGCAAGCCCAGCGCATGCTCATAATCCCTTACTGTTTCCCTCAGCTTCAGGCGCTCCTCGATGTTATCTAGCAATTCCATCAAGAGCGGCAGTTCTCTCACGAACTTGTGGATCCTCAGCATTCTCTCTCGGTTGATTTCTTCCAACCTCTGCTCGATATTCCTCCTGATGACCATCGCAAAACTTGTGGATCTCAGTCTTCAGCATCAACCTATTCTTCTTAGCTATTGGATTGTGGTAGGTGATACCTAGGACTGAGCTGATGTACACGTGATTGTTGGGAAGCCCTTCAATTTCAGGTCCTTTGTTGAGCGGTTCGGCCATGTTGACCTTCTTCATATTGCTCTCCAGAGCCATCTGAAGGTCATGTGCAGCAAAGTATTTGACTTGGCGCATCATGAACTGGTAGAGTCCCTCGAGTCCTTCTTTCTTGATGAATCCTTGAGGACCTTTGTACTTCTCCACATACAGCTGATATAGGTTGTATATTTCTTCAGCGGAGAGGTATGGTAGGTCACTCTCGCTTAGATCTTCTCGAGTTCTATCTACTCGCTCGATGGTGTAGTGAGGTGTTGGAAGTCCTCCTTTTGCACAGTAGACGCTGAGTAGTTGGCATATTGGGGATAGCTCCTTGAAGTGACTCTTCAGTCGTTCCTTCGGGATCCCCAGCCTTACATCTGGTCCTAGTTGGGTCAGCATCCAGAGGTATGTCATCCTTTTCTGCTGATCCCAGTGAGAGATCCCTCTCAGCTCGTACTCGTTCGGCTTCTTAACTCTGTTCGGTGACCTCCAAATGTTTTCACGAACTTCTTCAAGGAAATGGATTTCTATTCAGATGTTCTCCCACGGCGTGTCGATCCGAACGGTCCCTGGCGTTAGTCTTGTGGGGGAAGCCGCTCGTTGCGCGATCAACTCTGGTAGCGTTGAGATATCTTGTTGGTAGTCTTCACCTTTCTGAAGCTCGTCGTCTTCTATGATCATGAATTCTACGGAGGCTTGTTGTAGGAAATGCCGAACGTCTTGAAGCCGTTGTCTTTGATGCTCCTCGGGCATGGAATGGGTCATCCACTGTCCTTCGAAGATGTATTTGTCTAGAACCTCGTGTGAATTGATGCCATGTCCTGAGGGGCCCGGTTGGTGTGGAGCAACCGATGGAGTAGCTTGAGTAGCTGCTAGGGCTACGAGCATCGCGACACTTGCTTCTTCTTCCGGAAGCAAGGGGCTTGTCAGAATCGGTGGTGTGGGCGGAGGCGTCCGTAGGTGAAATGTTGGTGGGTCGATATGGGTTAGAGTGGTGGTGCGGTGCGTTGTGTGGGTAGTTTGGGTGTGGGTGGTTTGTGTTTGGGTTTGGGTTTCACCTGGCTCAGGATGGTCCACCAGTCGCCTATAGAGTGATTCCTCCTGAGGCGACCGAATGGTGACCAATGAGGCGGGCTACCGGAATATCATGGAGCTGGGTGATTGGGATGGTGTATGGGTTGATGAGGATGGAAGAGTTTTCTAGAGGGTCGGCGGGAGTGGGTTGTGAGGTTGTGAGGTCGGCTTGGGCTGAAGCTGGCTCCGAGACGGGTACTTTCCCTCGATCTTGACGGACGTCTCGATAGTCGTACGCACGCTCTCCATAATCTTGTCTTCGAAAGATTTAAGTGCTGAGGAGAGGCGGCTTTGAGGTGGTCTTCAGTCACAAATGGGGCGGACGCCTCCTGGGATGTTCCAGGACGACTGATGCCGCCTGTTATCAACCCTTGAGCAGACATCGACTCCTCAGGTTGGCTCACAGTCACTTGAGGTTGTGACTGTATGAGACTTCCACCCAATCCTCGAGTCGAATTTTGAAGATTCTTCTCTATGGGTGTTTCGGCAGGCTCGGGTTGGGCCTGCTAACCAGGCACCGATAGAGTATGTTGCGGCTCGAGATTGAGTGAAGAAGTGCCGGCAACACTTGAAGAAGTGATCAGCACGGTATCTGGTGCGGTGGTGACGGCCGGGAAGAGGGACTCGATTTGTATGCTAAGTCGCCTGGGAGTCCGTCTTATCAGGCTGATTTCCTCATCAGACTCCGTGTCGGGCGAGGTGGCTGTGTGAGGAGTATGGTCACGTTCAATGTCCTCAAGAGCCTGATCCGTCACCAGTGGAGCGAGCTTTGCCCCATTTATGCCTCGGGCTGTGCTTCTTATAGAGGAACCTCCTCGATAGGCTCTTCAAGCACGCCAACATGTATGGGCACTTCCACTTGAAGCGTTTCTGCTGGAGCCTCTTGTTCCAACTCTGAAGCCACAGCATCGATTAGCGTGGCATCTAAGTCAAGCATTGGCTCCTCGTGAGTTGGAGGCTCCAGCTCTAGTTCCTGAGCGACTTCATCAATCATCATGTCCTGAGGACTAGTCTGTTGTTGCTGATGTGGAGGGCTCACTTGGAAATCTGTCGGGGGCCCTCGAATCATTTGCTCATTAAGGTGAGGTTCCCGACAGTATCTCTGATATTCAGCTCCCGCGGGGTCGGCGAGCCGAAGAAGGTTGAGTGGAATGGCCATCGAAGGCTGAGCTAGGTCCACCAGCCGTGGGTTGTGGAAGAACTTGAGCCTTGGTGGCTGATAGTTTCCTCCCGGAGGCAGGCGAGGAATGTTCTGCTCGTACATCTCCATATGTTGGCGGATGATGACGGAGAACCATCTCGCATACGGCACATTTTTGGACTGTTTGCTCTCTTTTTGTCTGATCTGTTCTGCGAGGTCGTTCCAGATCAGTTGAGCAAAATCGTAATTCCGCGACAACACAACTCCGTGAAATATCCGGAGGATGTGGCCATTGCCTTTGTCGAAGCCTGTGTGCTTCGGGAATAGACACTTATTGATGATCCCGAATAGTGTCTTCCATGGATGGGGAATTCCGTTGCTCTGCATCTGAGCTAGCTTGGTGAGCGGCGGACGGTACCCCATCAGGAGGAAATCATTCACCAGTTCTGCATCCGATGGGAGGGGGTCGTAGTTTTGGCTGTGAGGGAGGTCAAGCAGAACTCTGAACTCGTTCTTGCCCATGCAGATGTGCCTCGTCCCTACAACCGTGGTAAAGTGGTATGCCCCTTCCAAGATGATGCTATTGATCATCCCCCAAAATTGCTGGAGGTAGACCATCGGCACCAATGCTGTCACGGTAAGTGCGTGCCATAGTGGATGGCCTTGTAGGATGGACACGATTATGTCATCTGGACACCGGAAGGTGGTCAGATCTAATTGGAAGTCCGTGTCGTGGACGTTGAGGTATAAGGCCTTCTCGTAGATGTGATTGAATGTGGTGTAGTGATCCATCTGAAATCCACATAAGAAATATAAATCATTAGTTCAAAAATTTGAGTCGAAATTAATTTGAAGAATGTATGGATTGGCACATAGGTATACGAGAGTGACAAAAAATGATATTTCGACCTATGAATAAGAGTCATATGAAAATTTAGTCGAAAATTTATCTAAGTGTTTAAAGGTACTGTTCACTTCGTGAAATTTTTCGCTCATAAAATTGAAATTTCAATTTAATTTCCCAAGTGTATTTTAAATCAAGATATCCGTTTATTTTAGCGATCGAAAATTTTATTCGCTTTTGAAGGCTACAGTGGAAAAGACTTAGAAATTTTCTAAGTTTGTTTTGACCTTTAGACACGGTACTGTAGCTGAGAAATTTTACGATCGAGAAAAATCTTCGTGTAAATTTACTATTGAGAAATTGGATTTCCAAGTAAATTTACGATCGAAAAATTTTTCGCGCGTGAATAAAATTTTCGCTATGAAAATTAACGAGCGAGAAAATATTTCGATTTGAAGAGGTTTTTCGCTGCAAAGTTTTACGATCGAGAAAATTTTCAATGAGAGACTAAGTCAACCATCGAGAAAATTTTCAATTGATCAAAGTTTCGCGGCGTGTTTTTACGATCGAGAAATTTGAAAAAAATAATTTTTCGCCGCTTAAAAGTTTCGATCGAGAACAAGATTGAAATCGAAATTTTCGACTGTAAGTTTTGCGCTCGAAATTTTTGAAATGGATTGCATCTATTTTATCTATTCATCCCAGTAATATTTCGCTCGCATAAAATCCAAATTTGATTTCTCGATTGTAATTATTTTTCAATCAGCGTTATTTATCGTAGTGACTAACTTGAAAATATTTGCGATCGAAGATCTTTTACGATTCAAACAGTGACTTAATCAAATCGAATTTCAATTTTCACTGTTTGCGAGCGAGAAAGTTCTTCGATGCATTTAAACCTTTAAACTCCAGTTCAGTCCTAACTTTCAATCGAACACTAATAACGTAGAAAATCAAAGTTATATTCACTCACAACGATCAAGAAACTTCGAAACTAGCCTATTATGCAGTTTTTAACCTAGATTAAACTTAGAGAAGGTCTAAAATACTGCAAGCAAGTGTTTGAGTTCTCAGAATACGAACAGTCGAGAAATATTCACAAAATCAAACGAAATATTCCAAAATACAGACGCAAATCTAGTTTAAATGAACTAAAACACCTTCAAAAGACGAAAATTAGTTGAAAAATCGAAGGATTTTGAGGATTTTACTTTCGTCTTTTGAGAGAAAAGTTTTTCGCGAGAAAATTTGACTGTCGAATTTTGCGATCGAGGGTTTTGCGTGTATTTAGGGATTTTCGACTACAAACTAATGATTTCGTTTAATTTGGGCTGATTAGACGTTTACGATACTTAGAGAATTAAGCCCGTTACTGTTTACGATCGAGTTACGTTCGGGAATTTTGATTTGGTTAATGTTCAGTTTTCGCTCGACAATTCCGATCGAAAATCTTTTTGGTTCCTGTTTAATTTTCGCTCGACAATATGATGGCGAAAATTACAATTTGGTCCCAAAATAATTTGCGCTCGAGAAACTGCGATTGAAAATTGCATATTCGCCCGTATTTCTCCGTAGTAAGTTTACCTTAATATTTCAGATTGATCCTAAATTTTAAGAATAAACCACAGAATTACTCCTTCTAATTATAAACGAAAATGCAATTAACTCCTTGTATTTTCGAAGAAGTGACATCCGGCTCCAAAATTGATCTTCGATAATCTGCATTACTTAGAGCAAAATGTCGAGAATATTAGAGTTAATCAAGAAGTAATTGATCTACTAAGGCTCCCCCAGTATTGTTTTATCAACGTCTTGAGCTCACGATCGTGAAATTTTGTGAGGTCCTCCTTATTTAAGCATTGACCCAAGCAATTCTAGAATGAAAATTTCTGCAACACTTAAAGAAAAGAACATCAAAAATATTTGGAGCTCAAAACATGGAATCATTGTAAATGCTCCCCCTCAAATAGTGCACATGTATCGATTTATCACGTAATCAAGCAAATCAATACAAGTAACAATCATTATTATACGCAATTTAACAATTTCACTTAGATACATGATCCCCAAATCATGTATTCAAAATGTTGCGGGAGGGTATGAGCATAAACAAGTAAAGTCGCATTTTAATCAATTTCGTACCAATGCAAGTTAAACATGCATTCAAAATGTGCGATTTATATATATATATATATATATATAATTTTTTTATTTTATTTTTTTATTTTTTTTATTATTATTTTTTTAATTGTATATATTAATAGTATTATTAGTATGGGGTCAGATTATTTTGCTACGATCATCGTCACGCCTAAAATTTCACAAGACATTTGAAAGGATCACATACCGTCGAGTCATGTCGTCAAACTTAAAGAGTCCTAAGTTCATAGAATGATCCATTTTGACAACTCTCACTGGGTTCACTCTAGCACTCAATTATTTTTGCCCTGGAATGATTATATTTATATCACTCAAGTCAACACAAGCAATCATAAGTCAACTTACCTGTGATCAAGGCGTATTTAATCATTTCACTTTTGCAAGAGGTCATCAATTTGGAATCATAGAGACTGTGAAGGGTTTTATTTTGGCTCTGACTAAGAAGGGAATGATAGTTTTGGGATTGTGGACTAAGGATCTTCTTCCTCTTCTTCGTCGTTCTCCTTCTTTTAGGCGTTTTTCCTTTTATTGTTCGCTGTTCTCATCCTTTCTTTGTCTCATTCTGCACTTGCTCAAGCTGAAGCTCCGCTTCTCTACGAGGCTGAGAGATTATCTAAGGCGAAGTTCTTCTTGTTCGTTCTCGGGCCGATACCGTGTAATTCCAGATTATCCAAGAACAATTCAACAGATTAAACCTTCGTAGAATGTGAATAGTGTTCTTTAGAGGTTTAGTGTTGAATACGTGTGAGTTTTGCAAAATGGAAGTTAGATTAATGAGTGTTGGGGTTTAAGCTTAAATACCTTGTGAGGTATTTAAGCCCATTGGGCCCCTAACAAGCCTATTACAAATACAACCCACTAACATAAATAAAACATCTATAAAATACATCAAAAAGAAATTACAAGACTTAGAATTAATATTTTGGACACTTCTAAAATATTCCTAACATTCTCCCCCTAAGTGTCCAAATTACAATAGAGCAAATAAACTAAGTCTTCAATTCTTTTTCTTCGAGCGAGGTGGAGGTGGAGGTTCTCTATGGGCCAAGTAGGTCTTCCTGAATCCTAGGACAGTCTCGAACTGTCTGATGTCGTTCCGAAGAACGATTCGATATCTGATCTTCTCGACGAGTTTCCGTAGGACATCTTTCTCTTCCAGTTCTGTTCCTTCTAGTTTGTCATCTTCGAAAACTGTCTTCTTCTTAGCCCGAAGTTGGTTGAGGATAATCTTCAATGTTCCATCTGAGAATTTGGAGATCTCTGACAGAAGTAGCACCTGCTTCACTTTCTTCTGAGCTTATATCTGTTGTCTGGACGTGTCAGGTTGACCTTGCTCATATTGCTCTCTAAGGCCATTTGGAAGTCATGAGCAGCGAAATACTTGACCTGCCTCAGCATACACTCTTTGATAGCTCTATAACCATCTCGTCTTGTGTGAGTGTCAAGGGGAAACTTATTGCGATAAATATTGTAGAGCTTGTTGAGTTCGCCCAGTGGAAGATAGGGAAGATCTGCTTCTGAATATTTTACAATTTTTCTGTGATAACGATCAATAACAAAGACAGGGCCTACATATCTTCCTACTGCCCATTCGACATCCACAATATCACAGATGGCCGATTGATCTCTCATGTACTTCCTGTATTGATCTCTATTCATTCCTTTCTTGGCCGTGACTTTCCAGAGCATAATCTGATGGCTAAGTCCCCTATACGTCCCTCTTAGGTGCTCAAGGCCTCGAAGATTCAGCTCGTTGACTCCCTTTATTTCTTCTTCCTTCCTCCAGATCTTTGGATAAAGATTCTCAAGAAAAGGTGCCTTGATCTTCGCGTTTCTCCAACGAGTTTCTATGAACTCGTAGCCTGGCGTCGGTTCCTCGGGCACCTGATGTTGAAGGAGTTCTGGAAGTTCTGGAAGATCTGCCTCAGGATTTTCTCCTTGCTCCTCTTCCTCTCGCTCGATGAAGCAGAAGTCTGCTGCTGCCGCCTTTAATAAATTACGAACACTTTCAATCCTTAGGCGGGACTCTTCTGCTGTCTCTGTTCTCGTCGTCCATTCCTCGTCTAAGATATATCTGTCAATGTAGCCTTGAGGATCCTTTGGACGAGGGGTTGTAGTTGCTTGGACTGGTCGGGTGGAGATCCTCGAGGGAGCAGACTCGACTTCACCAAGGGAAGTTGTCTGGTTCGGCCCTGGTGTAGCTTGTCTGCCACTGGAGGACCTTGGTGGTGGGTTGGGTGGTCGTGACGAACTGCCTCCACGCGTTTGAACTCCGCGTCCTCTGCCTCTTCCGTCGCGAATAACAGGAGACTTGGTTCTCGGTCTCTTGCTGCTCTCCCCCTCAGGACGATCCTGGTCGCCTGGATCGTCGTGACGACGTTTCTGACTGGGGCCTTCTTGGCGGCATGTGTCAGTTGGTATGCTCGCATCAGGAGGTGGGATGACGCCACCTGCGACCAGCTTCCGGTAGAGGTCTTCTTCTTCAATGCTCCGGTTGCTGTCAAGATCTATTATGCGAGCAATGCCAACGTCAAAGAGCTCTAGTAGAGGCACTGTGTACAAGTTGGGTGTCGTCGGGTTGCGTGGTGGCAGGGTGAGAAGACGAGGAAGTACCGGCTGTTGAGGAGGAGGTTGGTCGGATATGGGAGCCTTCCCTTTGTCGGTGGAAGTTGCTTGGACCGCCTCCTTAATAAGACCTTTGACCCTTGGTAGGGTTACGGTTTCGAAAAATTCGAACAGCCGATTTTCCAAGTAGGCAGTCGTCACCTGTGTTGGAATAGATCTGGCGCCACTAGAGGTAGCCGTTGGCACACGTTCAGAACGAGGTTCTGGACGGTGGCCCTCGTCACCCGAAGTTCGTGGAACTCCGGGGTCCTTGGGTCTTCCGACCTCTCCTTGCGACACATCTTTTGGAGATGGTGCTCGGGTCGTTGTTGCCACGTCAGTGTGACGGGCTTGGGTGGAGCTATCTCCGGGATCGCCAAGGCGTCCCGTTAGCACGCGTCCAGAACTAGGTTCTGTACGGTGGCTCGCGGATGGTGAGCTGCTGAAATCATCAACATCCGAGAGACTTCCGTCCAATCCTTGAAGAGCCTCTATTTGGGGCTCTTCTATGAACGTTGAGGCCTGAGGATCAGGCAGTGGCTCGGTCTGTGTCACGGAAATGGGTATTTCTCGAGTTGGTTCAGACACAGGAACCAAGCTGCTGGAGGTTTGGTGGTGGTTCGTGTTGCGTTGAGACACTTGTCTGTTGGGAGACAAGTGAATGGTCAGGTGGGGTTCGCTCATGCGTCGTTGGGTCGATTACGACGTCTTCTATCCTAGGGATTGACCCGGCGTTTTCTGACTGAGTTAGTGCAGTCGTGATCGTCTCGGGAACATCTATGTGTGGTTGTTCCTCGAGCGATTGTTCAGGTATTATCTGTTCAGAGGATGGTGGTGGTTGGTCGGGGATTGTTTCTTGAGATGTAGTCTGTGGTGCGTGTGGGATGAATTCGGTTTCTGTGGTTTCTCTCGGTATCTCACTTGCTTGTTGTCTCTCTCTCGTTTCTACTCTCTCAGTCTCACTAACCCCTGGATTAGACTCGGGTGGGTCGGCCTGAGTCATGGGGTATGGAATTTTGGTCCTCTTGCAGTATTTTTCAATGTCTTCTGGGTTAGCTAGTAGTAGGGTTGCGCGCGGAATGGGCATTGGTTTTCGTGAATATTTCTCGTCCGTTTTTCCTTTTTGAAGAAATTTGAGTTTGGGAGGGATGTAGTTTTCTTCTTGTGGCCTGGTTGGTATCCCCGGTGTTGTAGTCATAAAGTGGTGGATCATTAGTGAGAACCACCGGGGATAGGGCAGATTCTGTGTCTTTTTCGATTTGGACTTTGATCTCTGATGAAGCTGATCATCCAAGTCCATTGTGATCAGCTTGGCATAGTCGTATCCTTTCCTGAAGACGATCCCATGAAAGATTCGTAGGATCGTAATGTTGCATCTGTCCCACCCGGAGTGCTTTGGTGAGAAGCACTTGTTGACAATTGCGAAAAGAGTTCGCCATGGATGTGGAATCATTGATTGTTGAAAACGGGAAACGAGCTCGAGTGAGCTATAGTAACCCATTTTCAACATATCTGCGATGAGCTCGTTCTCGGATGCCTCATGTTCATATTCTGGTTGAATAGGCAGCCGAAGAATTTGTCGAATAAAGTCCCTGGTGATTCTGACGGTTTCGTTTGCGATTTGGGCTTCATAGTATGTGGTGTTGTCTTGAGAAATTTTGGTAGTCATCGTTCCCCAGAACTGTTGAAGGTACACGGTTGGTGCAGGAACTGATGTAGAGAATGCGTATCCCAGGTGGTGGTTTCTCAGAATGGATGGGATGATCTCTTCTTGACACTTGAAAGTGTTCAAGTCGAGTTGAAAGTTGTTGTCTTTGATTACGATCCATTTGGTGGTTGAGTAGACGAGATCTGCTGGTGTAGGCATTCTGTCGAAACTGCATTATAAGAGGGAAAAAGAAATTGTGAGTAACGTTTTATGAGAATATATTTGACATTCTTATAAAAGGATGATTTAATTAATAAGGTACTGTTCGGCCCCAAACAAATCAAAATGTGTTTCGCAATTTTGAAATTTTGAAATTTTTGGCAAAGGTTCGTAAATTTGAGCAGTTAGTTCACAAAGACTTAAAGAAATTGATGTTGCGAATCTGCTTTAGATCGAATTTGAAACATACATTTTATTTGCGAACATAAAGTTATGCGGGTCTGTAAGAGCTTGAAATTTTTGTTAAAAATTTCACTAAGTTAGATTCGCGAATCAGTTTGAAATACTGAGAGGGTTCCGTTTGCGAATTGATTTGAAATTGCGAAGTTTCAATTTGCGAATTGACTAAGTCAAGTTTAGATTGGGAAATTTGGGGTTTGCGAACTGAAATTTTTTTTTTTTAAAAACATTTGTAAAGTAAAGTTCGAAAGACTAGTTCGCAAGTTGGAAATTTTGCAAGGTACAAATTTGGCGAATTTGGAAATTTGCGAGTCTGTCAAAGGAATTTCGCGAATTGACTTTGAACTTTGAAAAGAATTTGGCGAAGTGTGAACTGATAGTTCGGGAAGTGCGAATAATAAAAAATTTGCGAATAAAGATTGGCGAATTCGGCGGTTCCCGAAGTGACAATATTACTCACAACCTGCAAAACATCAGTTCGCGAATTTAGATTCGTAAAATCTTTAGTTGGTCAACCAGTCAACTTAAAAGTGCGAAAGCATTTTACTAACATATTTTACGAATTCATTTTGCGAACTTATTCTACGCATGAATTGCGAACTCATTCTACGCATGAATTCGCAAAAAACACATATTCAATTCGCGAATCATGAACAGACAGATCAAAAAGTAAATTTTTTGAATAAAAACCCAGAAAAGCCCTATTTGCTGAACATCGATTTCAAAAACGATATCGAGTAATCCTGTCAACACGGTTCGTATTCTTTCTCACGATAATCATCAAAACAAAGTATGAAAAGAATGACCAAAGAGCACAAGATCAAACAACAAAGACGAACTCCCTGTTCTTTTCCGATTTCGAACCTGCAAAATCAACGAAGAGAATACATGAAAAATAAAGATTAAAAGACTGTTTCTTCCTTACCTCAACGAAATCTGTGAGTGTGTGTGTGTGGACGAAAGCACAGCAACGAAAATCCAAAGTTGAGTTTGATGCGTTTTTGAGTGATTTTGAGATTTAGGGTTCGTAAAAACTGATTTGGGGAAATTCGCGAATAGAAAAAGAAAATTTTGCGGGCCGGAAGATAACAAATAAGTTTAAAACTGGGCCGCGAAATTTAGTAACAGAGGCCCACCTAGAGTTCGCGAATTATCCCTTGGTGAAGTTTTAGAAGAATCAGTTCGCAAATCAGAGATTTAAGACTTTAGCGAACTAGTAGAAGGGAGATTTAAAAATTTACGGTTCGCAGATTTTGGAAAAAGACGAATTCGCCTAGAGTTCGCGAATTATCTCTTAGAAGAATCAGTTCGCAAATCAGGGATTTAAAAATTTAGCGAACTAGTAGAAAGGAGTTTTAAAAATTTACGGTTCGCAGATTTTGGAAAAAGACGAATTCGCGAAATGTCCATGAGTTATCACAAAGTTTGCGGATTATGATTTCACAATTGTTCACTAAAAGTTTAGCGAATTATTTACCAAAGATATTAAGTAATCTAGTAACAACCCAAATACTACCACTTTGACTCAATCAATCACTAGGATAACATCAAATCTATGGGATTTTCAAGATCGATTTTCATGATACGATATCCTCGTTGGAGAAGAAAAAATCGTCGCCTTAGTCAAAAATTCGTCTTAATGTCGGGACAATAAATGACTTAAATTTCCTTCATGTTTATAAATAGATATGTCTCAAATTTCATTGAAGTACCTTACATCTAAGGACTAACTCATTTCTAATTTTCTCGTTTACAGATGAATTGGCAGAAGCAGGAAGAAGAGAAGAAGCTCAAGGAACAGGCAAAGTTAAGACGTGACTTTGAGCATAACTTGAATATGCTGGTTTTTGAGATTTTCCTTCTTTTGAGCTTATTCGCTGTTTTACTTGCTATTCTGCTTTAGGTCTTAATAGGGCATACGAGTATTTGATAGTTATCAAAGTATTATGAATGTTTTATGTGTTTGAGAGAGTTGTTGTACTAAACTCCCCCTAGATACAATGCCTATCGAAGTTGTTGTACTAAACTCCCCTAGATACAATGCCTATCGAGTATCTTAAACATTGAATGATTGAACTTACTCCCCCTCGATGCATGGATATTACATTTCTCCCCCTCGATGTATTGCCATCAGCATTGGCAATACATCGACTTATTGAAAACAAGAAAATTTATTGAAACGTAGAAGGTAAACAAAAGAAAAAGGAAAATAATAGAGTCCTAATTAACCAATTAAGATAATAAACACGCACAGAATAAGAGAGAAGTAAAAACATAGCAAATAGATAAATAGTGAACTGTAGGAAGGCATAATCGAAATTAAAAATTGAGGTTCAACATTCCCAAGTTTGCAACTAAAAATTGGAAGCGTTTTTCATCCAATGCTTTTGTAAGCAAATCGGCTAGTTGAATCTCTGTATTGACAAAGTACATTTCTATTATGCCTCTTTCTACGTGGTCCTTTATGAAGTGATATCGAAGATCTATGTGCTTAGTGCGTGAGTGATGAACAGGGTTACATGTAATTGCGATAGCACTCTTGGAATCACAGTAAATAGGAATTCTATTTAGATCAAACCCGTAGTCCCGTAGTTGAGTTCTGATCCACAAAATTTGTGAGCAGCAACTTGCTGCAGCAACGTATTCTGCTTCCGCCGTAGAAGTTGATACACAATTTTGTTTCTTCGAGGCCCAACATACAAGTTTGTCGCCTAGGAATTGGATGTGTCCAGAAGTGCTTTTTCTGTCTAGTTTGCAACTTGCAAAGTCTGCGTCAGAATAGCCTATTAGTTTCATATTTGAGTTCTTAGGATACCACAGTCCAAGGTCTGGTGTTCCTTTCAGATACTTCAAGATTCTTTTGACGGCATGAAGATGCGACTCCTTGGGATTAGCTTGAAATCGAGCACAAAGACATGTAGAGAATAAGATGTCTGGTCGACTGGCTGTGAGGTAGAGTAATGATCCAATGATCCCTCGGTAATGAGTAACATCTACAGGTTCACCTAAGTGGTCTGCATCGAGTGAGCATGATGTGGACATAGGTGTACTCGATGATTTGCTCTTGTCAATCCCATATTTTTTGAGGATATCGTGGATGTACTTTGATTGATTGATAAAAATCCCATCCTGAAGTTGTTTGGTTTGTAATCCGAGGAAGAATGACATTTCTCCCATCATACTCATTTCAAATTGTGATTGCATCAGAATGCTGAATTCTTCACAAAGTTTAGGATTAGTAGATCCAAAAATGATATCATCCACATAGATTTGCACAAGCATGATATCAGAACCATCTTTCTTTACGAACAAAGTAGTGTCAATTTTCCCTTTAGTGAAACCTGAGGAGATAAGAAAGTCGGATAGCACCTCATACCAGGCCCTTGGAGCTTGTTTAAGTCCGTACAGTGATTTGTCAAGTTTGTAAACAAAGTCGGGATGATCAGCATTGAGAAATCCGTCTGGCTGTGACACATACACTTCTTCTTTCAGAATTTCGTTCAGGAAGGCTGTTTTTACATCCATTTGATAGGCAGTAAAGTCTTTGTGTGCTGCATATGCAAGGAATAACCTAATAGCTTCGATTCTGGCTACAGGGGCAAACGTTTCATCGTAATCAATTCCTTCCTGTTGATTATATCCCTTAGCAACTAGCCTAGCCTTGTTTCGAATTACAACACCATCTTCATCCTTTTTGTTTTTAAATACCCACTTTGTTCCGATCACAGTTTTTCCTTTTGGACGAGGAACTAAGTTCCAGACTTTGAGACGTTCAAGAACAGATACCACTTGTAATTCCAGATTATCCAAGAACAATTCAACAGATTAAACCTTCGTAGAATGTGAATAGTGTTCTTTAGAGGTTTAGTGTTGAATACGTGTGAGTTTTGCAAAATGGAAACTTAGATTAATGAGTGTTAGGGTTTAAGCTTAAATACCTTGTGAGGTATTTAAGCCCATTGGGCCCCTAACAAGCCTATTACAAATACAACCCACTAACATAAATAAAACATCTATAAAATACATCAAAAAGAAATTACAAGACTTAGAATTAATATTTTGGACACTTCTAAAATATTCCTAACATACCGCGTTCCTTTTCTCTTAGTCCCTAGCGAGGTTTCAGAGATTATCAATTTGAAGAAGTTCGCAGTTGTGGAATTCGAACCCAAGGCCGTGCTCCTCTTCTCGCTCGATATAAGACCGAATTATCGTTGGAGAAGTTCAGTTCTTGGTGCTCCTCTTTCCAGCCGTTCTGACGAGTGTACGAGGTTATCGATGGAGAAGTTCACAGCAAGATCCATGCCCCCTTCTAATGATATGAGATTATGATAGTTGGGGGGCAGGTTCTTTTGAACTGGTTTTCGTGCGTTGAGCATTCCTCGTGTGAGTTTTCCACCTTCTTTTGTCATCATTTTCTTTGTCGTTTCGTTTTCTCCCCCTCCTTTTCTCGATTGAATATTCCATCAAAGACTGATTAGTTCGGTTGAAGGCTCAAACGATTTTCAAGCGAAGAAAAGGATATCAGAGAAGGCTCAAGATGGATGACTAAAGGCTGTGTTAAAGAATTGAACTTTCAGTTTTGTAAGGCCAAGAGAGGAATTTCCTAAGTTCTCTAATCATTTTCCTAAAGATCTAACGAAAGGCGAGTATGAAGCCAAGAATCACTAGTTAAGACAAGCAATTGACGTGTGACTCGCTCAAGAATAAATCCAAGAAAAGGTGAAATATATCAAGCTAGAATCCTCTCTTATATATAGTGGCTTTGTGTCTAGTGGAGCAAACTAAATGAGCTTTAGACACAAGAATGCGACTTAGACTGACAAAATTAAGCAAGCAATCAGTCGCATGTCGGGGAAATTTAATTGTGGCGTGGATCGAGCATCCAAAAGATTTCTTCATTCCCCTATATTATAGGTATATGTATAGTTCTTTTTTAATAATCACACAAGATAGGACGCATAGCATATCAGGTAATGCACACATCACGGGAGATTCAACATGCCTAATTTTCCGACAAGGAATTGGAATCGTTTTTCATCCAATGCCTTGGTGAAAATGTCGGCTAGTTGATATTCCATGTTCACAAAGTACATTTCAATTGTGCAGTTTTCTACGTGACCTTTAATAAAGTGATATCTAATGTCTATATGTTTCGTGCGTGAATGGTGAACGGGATTGCACGTAATCGCAATTGCACTTTGACTATCACTATATATGGGTATATTATTTAAATAGTACACATAATCGCGAAGCTGAGTCCGCATCCATAGCATCTGAGAGCAACAGCTGGCGGCTGCAACGTATTCAGCCTCAACCGTCGAAGTTGAGACGCAGTTTTGCTTTTTGGATGACCAGCAGACTAGCTTTTCGCCTAGAAATTGAGCGCCACCGGAGGTGCTTTTCCTGTCCATTCGACAACATGCATAATCAACGTCAGTATAGCCGATAAGTTTGAAGTTCGTACCTTTAGGATACCATAGTCCTAGGGTAGTTGTGCCCTTAAGGTAGCGAAGGATATGCTTCACCGCGAGCATGTGGGATTCTTTGGGATCGGCTTGAAATCGGGCACAGAGACAAGTGGCAAACACGATATCCGGCCGACTAGAAGTGAGGTAGAGAAGAGATCCAATTATACTGCGATAGAGTGTGATGTCGACCGATTTTCCTTTGGGATCGGCATGCAACTTGTGGACATGGGAGTGCTGAGAGGCTTGCTCTGATCTTGATGGAACCTTTTCAGGATGTCCTTAATGTATTTTGTTTGACTGATAAAATACCATCTTCGAGCTGCCTGACTTGAAGTCCTAGGAAGAATTGCATCTCTCCCATTTGGCTCATTTCGAACTTACTCTTCATGAGATCTCCAAACTTCTTGCAAAGCCGTTGATTTGTTGAATCGAAAATGATGTCGTCGACGTGGACTTGAACGACCATCAAATCCTTGTCTTGCCATTTGATGAAGAGCATCGTATCGATTGTTCCTCGAATAAATCCAGATTTTAAGAGGAAGTCACTCAAGATATCGTACCAAGCACGCGAGGTTTGTTTTAGTCCGTAAAGAGTTTTATCCAATCGATAGACGTGATCGGGATGTTCTTGATCAACGAAGCCGTCTGGCTGAGCGACATAAACTTCTTTTAAAGTACGCCGTTGAGGAAGGCGGTTTTAACGTCCATTTGATAGACCTTGAAGTCCTTGTGAGCCGCATAAGCCAATAAGAGACGAATGGCTTCAATCCGGGCAACAGGAGCCTATGTTTCGTCGTACTCAATACCTTCCTGTTGGTTGTATCCCTTTGCAACTAATCGTGCCTTGTTCCTAATCACTTCTCCATCTTCATTCTTTTTGTTCTTGAATACCCATTTTGTTCCGATGATAGTTTTCCCATGCGGGCGGGGTACTAATTTCCACAGTTGAAGATGTTCGAATTGGTTAATTTCCTCTTGCATTGCAATTATCCAATCCGGGTCTTGTAGTGCGTCTGCTACCTTAGTAGGTTGGTTTTGGCTTAAGAAGCAGCTGAAAAGACTATGTTGATGCCTTGTCCTTACTCCGCTCGAAAGATCGCCAATTATCTAATCAACCGGGTGGGCTCTAGTCCACTTGCACTCATGTGGCAAGGCTGAAGAAGATGCATCAGCCATTTGTGGGTCTAGGTTTCCAATGATCTCCGATTGTTCATTTGTGTGTGGAAGTTCCAAATCAGCATTTGGAGGGAGCGGCTCTGATGATTCTTCCTCAACACTCATGATAGGTTCTTTATTATTCTATGGCAAATCTGAATCGGGTGAGATAGGGACAGTTGAAGAACTTGGTCGGCCTCGGGTGTATGGTTGACGTTAACTGGCGGATGTAATGGCTCAAAGAGGGAATCCAAGTCTTCTAACACAAGTCTCAGAGCTTCATCTGGCGGTGATTGCTGATTTGCTGGCATCTTCTGTTGGTTTTGTGCCAACACACCAGTGAATACGGGTTCTGAGGTGTTATCTTCAGAAGCCAACGGGTTGAGCACGGGTCCTGAACTGATGTGTTCAGAAGCCATTTCTGCCACTTCGTGGAAAGTGACATTATAGCTTTCCTTAATTGTTCGGTTGGACTTGATGTATACTCGGTACGCTTTTGATGTTGTAGAATACCCGACGAAAGTTGCCTCGAAAGCTTTAGGGTCAAACTTAGCACGGTGCTCTCTGTCGTTCGCCACAAAGCACTTGCACCCAAAGACTTTAAGGAATGAGATGTTGGGCACTTTGTTATTCACAATCTCGTATGGAGTCTTGTTGAACCGTTTGTGAACCACCGTCCTGTTTTGGGTAAAACAGGCGGTATTAACTGCTTCAGCCCAAAGAAAGTGTGGAAGTCCGGAATGGATCAGCATTGTACGAGCGGCTTCCACTAGGGTTCTGCTTTTCCTTTCAACGACCCCATTTTGTTGAGGCATTTTTGCGGCTGAGAATTGTTGACTAATTCCAAGCTTCTGATAAAACTCACTGAGATGTTTATTCTTGAACTCAGTGCCGTTGTCTGTTCGAATAACTTGAATAGTCTGTTGCAGCAGATTTTGAGTAGTGTTCATAAAATTGATAATCCAGTCCCTTGTCTCATCATTTTTGGTTCGGAGGAACATTTTTCAAGTGTAGCGAGAGAAATCATCGATGATCACTAGCACGTACTTGCGTCTATTGATACTCTGTGTTTGCATTGGCCCACAGAGGTCCATGTGGATCAGTCCAATGGTCGAGAAGTAGACCCAATTATCTTGACATGATGAGACGCTCGCTTCATCTTTCCTAATTGACATGCCGAACATTGATGCTCCTTTTGTAGTAGTATAGCTGGAAGACCGTGAACCAACTTTTTCGTAGAAAGGCGTTGGAGAGCTTTCATATTCAGATGAGACTGTCGTTGATGCCATAAGTTGTTCCTGTGTAAATCAATCTGAGAGATGAGGCATACAGCTGTCGAGGGCCGCACAGACGTCAGGTTGATTGTGTAAAGGTTGGATTTCCGAAGTCCATAGAGAAGTTCTGTGTCCTGACTGTGCAAAATTCTGCACCGGTCAGCGTGAAAGACCACTTGAAATCCCTTATCACAGAATTGGCCTATGCTGAACAAGTTATGGCGGAGGCCTTCAACATAAGAGACATCTTTTATTGTAAGATTGTCCAAAATAATGTCCCCACATCCAAGAATGGGAGCTGAGTCATTTTTTTCGAATCTGACTTTGCCGTTTGGTCGGTCTTTGTAGTTGATCAGCAGCTCTTGTTTTCCAATCATGCGTGTGGAGCAACCAGAGTCGAGATACCACACATGATGGATCTGCAAAAACAAGTTAGAGAGCTTTAGGTACCCATTTAAGCATGGGTCCTCTCAGATTAGCAGATTTAATTTTAGGTTCAGATATGATTCCTAAATTATTACTTGGGGGAGTTCTAATAACCCATATCACTTTCATAGAAGTGGTTTTGGGTGTTGCCTCTTTAGGTGACTTGGCCTTTTTGGCTTTTGTCGTCCTAGGCGGAGATTTAGGAACCCATTTGGGTTGAACCTTGCAGGGAAGGTTAATTTCAGCACGTACAAGTGCTTTGGTAGGCTTGTCTGAGGAAAAGACCTTTTCTTTTGATAATCTCCCAAGGTGCTTGGGGGACTCAATCTTTACGGGATACCTTAGGTGAGTACAAGCATGTACGGCGCCATAAGCTTTCTTTATGGCTGGATCTTGTTTCCTACGAGTCTTCCTAGTGGCATTTGTTTCAGAATGATTAATTTTAGCTTTAGATGTAGAGCCTATTTCGAAATTAGTGCTTCTAAGAATGGTAGGCTGTAGAGTACATGTAGAGGCAATAAGCGAGGAAATGGCTCTTTTATTTCTACGAGTGTCATTTATTTGTACAGAAGGAGTAACATTCTTAAGCATACTCAAATCTACTTGCTCCTTTCTTAAGACTAGACACTCTCGCCTTCGATTCTAGTGCTTGCCCTACGCTCCCTGTAGACGTAGGTAAAGTAACTGTAGTCTTAGCACTTTTAACAGAATTATTAATGCACTTTTTATCTTTCGAAGGTGATTTTCAATTTTCACGCTTTTCATAATAGCGTGAGAGGTAGTTTGGGAGGATGAGGAAGCCTTGAGATTTTCCATCGCTTTTAAGAACGTTTTCTTTTTAGCTTCGAAATTTTCTCTTTCCTTTTCTAATTTTGCTTGGGATTTCTCTATCTGTTTTATCACAGGAGGTTTGTAGAGAGAATTTTTATAATGAGCGTCTTTGGCTTCCTCGAGGACTGTTTGAGGGTCAGGAAGTTGAAGTAGGTCAGAGACAGGTGTTAATGACGGTTTCATATTTCTGTCTCTTTCATTTTGCGCAGTGTAGTCAAAGGGGATCTCAGGCCCATGTAGGATTTTCTCATAGATGAATCAAAATTATTTTGGTACGTCGATTCAGTAAATTCTCTAAGAGAGGTTACTCCTAAACCCATGTGCTTAATATCATATATTTCTTTCTTCCGTAGAACACGTAGGTTAGTGAAACCTAAGCCATCTTTTGGATTATAGAAATCTACATCCTTGGGCTGATTTAGAAATATAGTCTGTTCGGATTGTCCCCTATGCGTAACTATCATCTAATTTCTTAATTTTAGCATATAGTTTCTTGCATTCCTCACCTAGGAGAGCATAATTATTTTCTACCGTCAGTTGGCGGCTTGACAGGCATCTAGTTCTTTACTAAGCTCACTAACCTTAGCATTTGATATTTCTAATTGAGCTTCTAAGTTAGTGATCTTAGTGGTACATTCGGTTATCCTACAATTCAAGGTGGCTTTCTAGTTGAGATTCTTATCCAAGCAATTGTAGTTATTTGCTAGCCTATCTTCTAATTCCTTAATCTTTTCGCCATGCTGTCCTAATTGAGGTTGACTAGTCTCTCTAGAATGTAGGCTCTTAGTAAGTTCTTCTATTTTAGCACTAGAGCTCCTAAGTTCTGATTCGAGACTATTTATCCTTTCCTGAGACCTAGAAAGTTTATCCTCTACTTCCTTAATACTTTTCTGCTCACGTTTCATGTTAGCATATTGTTTTTGATATGAATCTAACATGGTCAATAATGTGGAAGCAGAGTCTACCTCTTGTGATGAGGTGGATGCGTCGTCTTCGTCCGTCCTGTTGGATGTTTCGGCGTCTGATGTGTTATCCAGGCAGGCCATGAGAGCTAGATTCTCTTCTCCAGAATCGGATGTGTCTTCGAGCCAGTGGTCCTGCTCTGCCATGAGAGCTACTCCAGCTTCCGTTCTGCTTTGAGAGTTGGAGCTTTCTGGAGTAGTAATTTGTATCTCTCTTCTTGGGAAGAGTGCATTCTCTGGCAAAATGATCAGGCTTGCCACAATTGAAGCATTTGTTGGGCTCTTTGGTGTTCTTGACTTCGGAGCTCTCTGGTGCATGTTCCTTGTTTTTAGAGCTTGAGGTCCGAAGTCTGTTGGCCGAGGATGATGACTTCTTCTTGAAATACGTCTTGCTCATCATTTGTCCGATTAATGCCAACTGCTTCCCTAGAGCCTTCATGCTTGGCTCGACGTCTGATTCTGTATCTCCTTCTGACTCAGACGAGGAGGGAGGCCTAACGATATTCTCTTTGCGAGACTTTGTTCCACGCTTCTCTAAGACAAGGGCAACGATGTCTTCAATCTGCTTGCCCTTCTGCTCTCTCTGAGTATCGCTAACGTCTTCCTCGTGTTGGGCGAGATTATCGAAGACGGCGTGGATATCCAACTCTTCCAGATCCTTATTTTGTCTAACTTGAGTGGATATCTTTTTCCAGGCCGAGGGCAGCGAGGATAGAAATCTGATATTAGTCTCCATGTTGGTTTTCGAGATTTCTATCTTTCTCATCTTATTGAGAAGAGTGAGGTATCTTTGGTACACATCGTATAGGCTCTCCTCCGGCTTTGCTTTGAAGGAGTCATAGGCAGTGAGAATATTCGCCTTTTTGGCCTTGATGTCAACTTCCGTCCTCTGCATCATCCTATGCAATTCATCCCACATTCCTTTAGCCGTTGGAAGGCTGTCTATCTGTCTATAGATGTCGTTAGGGATGCCTTGCATGAGTATGTTCATGGCTATCAGATCAGCCTTAGCGCGGGCTCTCTCCTCGATTGAATATTCCCTAGGCTCCTTCGGTCGCCTAGTAGCGGGAATTTGAGGAGTAATCGTGTCATCACCGGCTACATTTACCCAGAATTGTGCGGGCCCTTCTTCGAGTGACTTTAGCAGATTTTCGGCTTGATCTTTTAGAGCTATGAAGTTTAGGAAACGGCTTCGCCATACTTTGTATTCGCCGCGTTGCAAGATAGGTGGACGGTTGTCATTTCCTAGCGAGTAAGCATCCATCTCTTCTTTTTGTTTTTGAAGGATCTTCGTTCGTTGTTTTGATGGATTTGAGTGATGTTATGTGCTTTACAAGTAGCAAATTAGTTAGTAGCATTTGATATTAAAGCAGTCGAGAATTATTTTCGAATCTATCTTTTAGATTTTCGATCGAAAATAATTCAGTCGGAATTAAGATGTACGTCACTGTTCTCGTGCGAGAAAGTATGTCAGCGAGAAAATTTACGAGCGAGAAAAATTTGTTCAAAAACTTTCGATCGAGAAAAATCCTTTAATCGTGAATTGATTTCGATCGCAAGAAACAGTACTTAAAGTAAGTTCCTTGATTAGTCAAAATAAGTTCGTTGACTGAAACGTTTTTCGATCGTAAGCAATTTCGCTTGGTCAAACTGTATAAGTTTTGACCAAAAAAAATTTCGACGGTAACTTTTGCGAGCGCAAAGGTCAAAATTGGTCTTCGTCGAAATAGTTTTTCACTAGATTTTGCTCGAGTAATTTTTTTTACAAAAATCGTTCTTAGTGAAGACGGTTTTAGTGCTGATATAGTGCTCTGACCGATAAAAATTTTCGCGCGGAGTTTTCCGATCGAGAAATTTCTTCGATTGAATACTTTTGCGAGAAAAATTGAATTTCAGCGAATAAAGTCAGAACCCTAATTAACACTGATTCAACCAAAGAAAATGAATTAGTCTATGAAATCGCAGGTTTTTTTTATCGTAATCAGATGGTTGATACGCACGAACAAACACATTATGAAGCAAAACATGTCAATTTTAATCAAAATCAAACTGTTCAAGTTCGTTCTTCGCACAAACAGTAACAATTCAAATCTGATTAACTCTGCTAAATCGACATTCAAACTGCTACGAATCTAATCGCCAAAGATTTCTATAGCTAGAACAAACACAGAAACATCAAATTCAAATCAGATAAGCACAAAATTAGGCACTTCAGATCGAAAAGCTTTTTCGCGCCAAAACTGTTCTTCGCGTGAACAGTTCCAGAAAACAATTTCGATTCAAAACAGAACGAATCTGCTCTGATACCAATTGTTAGGTCCACGTTTGTCAACACAATTAATCCTAGGCATGAATTCTAAGGAAATCGATTAGAATGATGAAGATTGAAGTTCGATCGAAAACCTTTGATCGAAGAACACGAGAGAGAAAACCTTTAGTGTGAGAAGGTTTTGTGTGTTTCTCTCTCTAGAAATGAATTCTGCAGCCTTTCGGATCAATTCTCTAATTTTCTGTATTAAGCACAATGTTTGTACAAGTATATTTATACCAAACAAACTTGGTATAAATATCTAACTAGTCGTAATCTATGGACTAATACAAATAAAGCCCCTAACTACAAGGACAACTAATGAGAACAAGCACAATCTAAAATGTATACTCTACAGAATGAGCCAAGAAATTATCTGTACTATCATCCGGTTAATGATCATATCTCATCTCTTCAGCCTTGAAAGCTTATTGAAGTTATTTCTTATTATATGTGTTACATGCATTTTTCCACGCTGGCTAAATTATAGTCTTTAACCAATTTTGTACAACATTTGACGGCATATTTATAAGGTATTATCAAATTTAAAAAAACAAATATTTTAAGCAACCTTGCAAAAGTAATGACAAACTTTTAACGGAAAAAATGCGTAAAGCAACGCACATGAATCTAATGACATATAACGTGCAACTAATACATCATCGAGTTATATCAAACAAGAGACTATAATGAAACAAGAGATTATAAAAGCTAACAAGTCATACAAGGAAACCTACAAATGAATCAAGAAACTGTACGGTTTCTGACACATTGGTGTGATGTAGGCATTATGCTCAGCGGAAGAAACAAGTCATTACCAAATACCTTTGCTCGAGCGTTGTCTTTACCGACTTGGCTGGCTCAAAGTACTGGGAATTTCGAAGATGATGAGGATATTGAGTTTTTGATGGAGAAGCTAATCGGAAAAGCTTTTACGAAAAGTCCAGAAAACATATTCAGTATGGCAAGTCTCATATACAGGCATAAACAAAAAAAATAAAAAAAAGTTAATGGAAGCAGTCTTTCTTGCAATTGAACTCGTAGTTCTTACGTGTTTACTGAGTGCACATTTCCTCGCTAACTGCAACTCGGACCTTACCTTCTTCCATGTTAGAAGACACAAGTAGTGCATGATGCAGCACGGACGTGTTTATAGACAGGACCAAGATAACTCTACCCGCCTCAAGATTTTTGCCGCAACGTAAATTATATCGAATATTCTAACCAAGCCAGGAACAAACCTTACAAGCTTGGGATCAATGTGTTTGCCAATATGCCTCACGAGGAGTTTAAGGCTACTAGAAATGGATTATAGATTAAGCCATCGTCTTATCGTAGTAGACACCTTTGAAGTTCGAGGCAGTGCCTTCGAGGATGGAGTGGTGGAAGAAAAGGTATCGTCACTACCGTCGAGGATCAAGGCCAATGTTGTAAATTTACACCTCATATTTCTTCGGATCTTGTTATTACGACAATTTGATTAGGGCAAACACCATATTTGGTCCTCCCGCAGTGTTTTGGATATTGGCATTTTTGGTCTCACATACTTTCGGATCCGACTTTTATTCCCCAATGCTACCTATAGACATTTTAGTTCCCCAGATAAATTTAACTGTTTGATTTGACGGAATTACAGCTTCAGCCTGTAAAAATTGGGTAAGCTCAGTCGGCGGACCCAACTGTCCAAACTAACGATTAATTTTATCGAAGACCAAAACAGCACAAATATTGAGAATATAGGTATATTAGAACATGGAAAGCCAAACACACATGTTTCATACGTTAGACACCAAAATGGCGTTCTTCCATCTATCTTATTTCTCAATATCATTACTTACAACATACATCTCAGCCATAGATAACATCAGATCTCGACGAAAACCCTAGGCTCACTATCCGAACAAGAGATCGTTGATTGCAACAACGAGCGAAGACCATGCATGCTTGTGCAGGTACATGGAAGACGCCTTCGACTTCATCATCAAAAACTAAGGCACAACCCCAATTAAAAAATGCTATTATGGAAATAAAATTTATTTAGTTATAAAAGTCCAAATTTAAGATTAACTCAACCAACTGAGTTGTTAACATGTTTTTACTTTTAGTCCCCCAACATACCAAATTTGGGCTGTATTTGGTCTCTCGATTTTTAGATGGAATTTAGCATGTGAGAGCACATAATTTCATTTTAGTAGACTTAAAACATCATAGCTGATTTTCTTCGTCAAGTTAAATGCACGTGTGCATTTTTACGTATCATATTTAACCCCTTTTGGAGGTCATTCAATTTTCCCAAAATTTAATACGTTATGAAATTTTTTCGACAATGAAATGAGATCATGCGCTCTCACGTGTTAAATTCCGTCTACAATTAACGATTAAATTAATCGGGGGACCAAAAAAACCCCCAAAAGCGCTAACATGGGGCAATAAAGTGGCACTCGGAATATAAGGGATCGGAAACGCCCATGCCCCATACATTGAGGACTAAAAATGTCGTTGTCTCTAATTATTATGGCAAAAAAAACAGTAATTAAAGCGGGAAATCAATAAATGTTTTATTAGAAATGATATGTAGAGTAATAAAGGCCCAAGATCAATAATATCTTTATCCAGGAATGTCTAAACTTGAAAAATTTGTGCATACAAGAGAGTGTTTAAATATTTATGGACAAGATTATTTCAAAAACGATAACATTTACTGAGTATGGAACTTGCAAAAGAAAAACGCTAGTTGAAATACTAAATTACATTAAGGGGGTGTTTGTTTCCGGCGATCTAACATCAAGGTGATACTCACATCACCATGATGTGGATATCACCGTGATGTGAATAAATGTGATATGTCATCGTTGTGTTTGGTTTGGGGTAATATTTCATTTTGCATATCAATGTGATATTGGAATATTGCGTCCGTTCAATCGCAGTTATGCCTGGGGTGATGTTGTGTAAATGTCATATTTAACCTTATGTATATTATGTAGTAAAAATGTTTTAATATGTTCATTTCAGGTAATATTAACGTGATATTTATTTATATCTGAAAACAAAGTATTTTTATTATATTTTTAGGCTTTAAACATAGATTTTTTTAAGCATTAGTAATTAAAGTATTTGTAGAATATCAGTTTAGTTATGCTTTGATTTTATTAGTTGTCCTTTTAATTAGGGGCTTTACTTGTATTTGTCCTTAGATTAGGACTTATTTGTTATTTATACCAAATATGTTTGGTATAAATACATTTGTACACATTGAGCTTAATAGAGAATTTTAGTCAATTGATCCGAAAGGCTACCAATCCAAATTCTAGAGAGAGAAAATCAGAATTCATTCTCTCACCACTCGAATTCTCTCTCAAGTTCTTCAAAGAAGGTTTTTCGATCGAAATCTTATTTTCTCTAATTCTAATCGAATTACCTAGGATTGAAGTCTAGGATCTAGGAGTTCATAATTGAGGACCTAACAACTGGTATCAGAGCAGATTCGTTCCGTTTTCAATTAAAATTGTTAGAATTCGGATCGAAATTTATTTCTGAAACTGTTCCGTGCGAAGAACAGTTTTGGCGCGAAAACGAATTTCGATCTGATAGGCTTAATTCTGTGATTATTTGACTTCAATTTGATGTTTCTGTGCTCACTTAGATGTTATAAATCGTTTGCGATTAGATCGGTAGCAATCGGAATCATGATTTAGGCTGAATTTTTTATTCTGAGATTTCACTGTTTGCGCGAAGAACAGTTTGAACGTGTTCTGATTTTTGCTAAATTGAATATTATTTGCTTCAAATGTTTAATCTTCTGTTTGTGAAAATCAGTAGCTGATTTCGAGCATACCTGTACTTCCGACGATTAATTCTCAGTATCTGCTTGAATTCTGTGTTAAATCGTATTATGTGACTATCTGTGTAATTTCAATTTTCTCGCTAAGTTCTTCGATCAGATTTAATTTCTCGATCGAAAAACTACGCGCGAAATTTTTTTTCAATTAGAATACTGATCTCTACTGAAGTCACTGCTGTCAAGAACGTTTCTTTTTGGGAAAAGTTTTTGAGCATTATATTAGCGAAAAAAATTTTCGACGAGAATTGAGCATTTTGACCCCGCGTAAAACTTTTCTCTCGAAAACTTTCTCGGTCAGACATCGTTGCTTGACTTTGGATTTAAAATAACTTTTGCTAGCAAATTTTTTTCGGTCAACGTAATAATTTTGACTCAGCTAGAAACTCCATTAGGTACTGTTTCACGACGACCAAAATCAATTAACGCACCATAAAACTTTTTCGACCGCTAGGCTTCGAGTCAATAATTTGAAAAAGTTAAATTTTGAATTCTGGTAATTTTTCGTCGTTTAAAATTTTCAATCCAAAAACTTCACTAAGCAATTATCGATTGAGTTCGCTGTTTAAATAGTCGCTCATCGCAAAATTACATACAAGTCAAGTTTTTTTTGCTCGAAAATTTTTTCGCAAATAGTACTTGGCGCGCAAAACAGTAGTACTTTTCTAAATCGACGAAATTATTTTTGATCAGACTTTAAAGATTGAATCAAAAATAATTCTCGATCTCTTAATATCAAACCCTACTAACAATTTTGCTACTTGTGAAGCACATCACATCAGTTAAAATTATCAAAACAACAAACGAAGATCCTTCATCAACTCAACAAACGAAAATGGATGCTTACTCTCTTGGAACCCCAATCGTCCTCCAATTCTCAAAAGAGGTGAATACACAGTGTGGATGAGTCGGTTCTTGAATTTCATTGAGCTTAAAGATCAGGCTGAAGACTTGTTTAAATCATTCTTTGTGGGACCAAAAGCATTTTATATAAATCAAGAGGGTGATAGCTCGAATAATCCTCCAGTCGAACCCACTAGGCGAGTGAAACTACCTAGCGAGTACGACGATGCTGAGAAAAGAAGAGCAAAGGCAGATCTGATAGCCAAGAACACACTAATGCAGCGCATTCCCAACAACATCTATATACAGCTAGATAGCCTCCCAATGGCTAAAGGAATGTGGGATGAACTGGAGAGGATGATGCAAAGAACCGAAGTAGGCGTCAAGGCTAAGAAGGCGAATATACTCACGGCGTATGATTCCTTCAAAGCTAAGAATGAGGAGAGCTTACATGATCTTTATCAGTGGTACCTCACCCTTCTCAACGAAATGAGGAAAATTGAGATAAAAAAGACAAATATGGAGCAGAACATTCGGTTCTGTCCTCGCTGCCCACCGAATGGAAAAAGATATCCACTCAACTCCGACAGAACAAAGACTTGGATGAGATGGATATACACGCTGTTTTTGATAACCTCGCACAACATGAAGAAGACATCTGCGAGATACAAAAAGAGCACAAGGGCAAACAGGCCGAAGACTCCATCGCTCTAGTTTCAGAGAAGAGGAGCTCCCGCTCACGCAAGGAATAGAATGTCAAGCTTCCTAGTTCTGCAGAGGATGAGGAACTATCGGATTCAGAACTTCCTTCTGAAATAAGAGAATTTGGTTAACAGTTGGCTTTAGTTGCCAAACTGATGACGAAACACTACTTCAAGAAGAAGTCGTCATCCTCTGCTAATCGTCTTCGAACTATAAGCTCGAAGAACAAAGAGAAGCCAACTGAGTCCTCAGAAGCCACAACTGCAAAAGAACCCCTAAAGTGTTTCAACTGTGGGATAGCTGGTCACTTTGCCAGAGAGTGCACCCTTACGAAGAAGAAGGATGCTAACTACTACTCCAGGAAGCTTCAACTTACCAAACAGAAGGAAGTTGGGGTAGCTCTAATGGCTGAACAGGACCACTGGCTAGAGGCCAACTTAGATTCTGATGCTGAAAACCTTGCTCTTATGGCGCGCCTCGAGGATGAAAAGGAAGATGGAACTTCCGCGGAGACGGACGATGACAACGCATCCACATAATCTCAGGAGATCCATCATACGTGGTACCTCGAATCTGGTTGGTCCACACACATGACGGGAAACCAAGAGCTGCTGAGCAACTACCAAGACCGATTAAACGGAAAAGTCATATTTGGAAATAATAACTCTACTCCGATTCTCGGCTTCGGAGAAATCATTTTGGAAAATCTGATAGTTAAGGATGTCTCCTATGTCGAAGGTCTCCGCCATAACTTGTTCAGCATAGGCCAGTTCTGCCACAACGAATTTCAGGTTGTCTTTCATGCTGACCGGTGCAGGATTTTGGATAGTCAGGACAATGAAGTCCTCTAAGGCTTTTGGAAATCGAATCTCTACACGATCAACCTGACGTCCGTGCGGACCTCGACAGCTGTTTGCCTCATCTCCCAGATTACAATTCAGAGGCACAGCTTATGGCATCAACGTATGTCTTATCTCAACCTTAAGGCTCTTCAACGGCTTTCAACGACGAAGTTGGTTCACGGTCTCCCAAATATTACGCTTCAAAAAGAGCATCAATGTTTGACGTGTCAACTTGGAAAGATGAAGCGGGCTTCCCCATTCTGTCAAGCCAGTAGCCTCTACTTCACGTCCTCTAGAACTCCTTCATATGGACCTCTGTGGACCTATGCAAACGCAGAGCATCAATGGACGCAAGTATGTACTGGTTATCGTTGACGATTTCTCTCGCTACACATGGACAAAGTTCCTCCGAACTAAGGATGAGACAGGGGACTTGATCGTAAATTTCGTGAACTCTACTCATAATTTGCTGCAGCAGACTATCCAAGTCATCCGAACGGACATTGGCACTGAGTTCGAAGACAAGTACCTCTCAGTGACTTTTATCAGCAACTTGGGATCAGTCAGCAATTCTCAGCCGCAAAGACGCCTCAACAGAACGTGGTTGTCGAAAGGAAGAATCGCACACTAGTGGAAGCCGCGCGTACGATGCCTGTTTCACTCAGAACAGGACGGTGGTTCACAAGCGCTTCGATAAGACTCCGACGAGATCATTAACAAGCGGGTACCCAACATTTCCCTCTTCAAGGTCGCACGACAGAGAGCAACGTGCGAAGTTCGACCCTAAAGCATTCAAAGCCACTTTCGTCGGGTATTCTTCAACCTCCAAAGCGTACCGAGTATACATCAAGTCCAACAGAACAATCTAGGAAAGCTACAATGTTACTTTCATGAAGTGGCAGATTTGGCTTCTGGGCACATCAGTCCAGGACCCATGCCCAACCAAATGGCTCCTGAGCACCTCAGTTCATGACCCGTGCCTACACAGATGGCTTCTGACAACGACAGTTCAGAACCCGTTTTCACTGGTGTGTTGGCACAAAACCAACAGAAGATGGCAACAACTCAGGACTCAACGTTAGAAGAAGATATGAGATTCGTGTTAGAAGACTTGGACTATCTTTTTGAGCCCGTATATCGGCCAGACACCATCAATACTACACCTTTAGTGGATTCCCCACTCGACGAGGCCGATGTACCAGCTCTTCATATGTCCCCACCTCACCCGATTCAGAGTTGCCTCAGAATACTGAAGAACCGACCATGGTTGTTGAGGAAGTATTATCAGAATCTCTCAATTCAAGTGCAGAAATGGAACTACCTCAATTTAATGAACAACCTGAGTTTATTGGAAATCTCGGTCCACAAATGGCTGATGCATCTACTTCAGCTTTGTCTCATGAGCGTAAGTGGACTCGAGCACATCCGGTTGATCAAATAATTGGTGATCCTTCGAGTGGAGTACGGACAAGAATCAACACAGTCTCTTCAGCTGCTTCTTAAGCCAAAATGAGCCAACAAAAGTAGTAGACGCACTCAAGACACGGATTGGGTGATAGCTATGCAAGATGAGATCAACCAATTCGAACGTCTCTAAGTGTGGACATTAGTACCCCGTCCGCATGGGAAAACCATCATCGGGACGAAATGGGTATTTAAGAACAAGAAGAATGAAGATGGAGAAGTGATCCAAAATAAAGCACGATTGGTTGCGAAGGGCTACAACTCACAAGAAGGCATTGACTACGACGAGACGTATGCTCCTGTTGCCCGAATCGAAGCCATCCGCCTTTTCTTGGCTTATGTGGCTCATAAACACTTCAAAGTCTACCAAATGGACGTTAAGATCGCCTTTCTCGACGGCGTGTTAAAGGAGGAAGTCTATGTCGCTCAGCCATAAGGCTTTGTTGATCAAGAACACCCCAATCATGTCTATCGATTGGAAAAAGCTCTCTACGGACTAAAACAAGCCCCACGTTCTTGGTATGATGTCTTGAGGGAATTCCTCGTGAAGTATGGATTCATCCGAGGAACGATCGATACGACACTCTTCATCAAGTGTTCAACAAATCCACGACTTTGCAAGAGGTTTGGAGATTTAATGAAGAGCAAGTTTGAAATGAGTCACATTGGAGAAATGCAGTTCTTCTTAAGACTTCAAGTCAGGCAGCTCGATGATGGGATATTCATCAGTCAGACGAAATATATCAAGGATATTCTGAAGAAATTCCATCAAGATCAGAGCAAGCCTCTCAGAACTCCTTGTCAACAAGCTGCAAGTTGGAAGCCGATCCCACTGAAAAAGCGGTCTACATCACACTCTATCGCAGCATCATATGGTCTTTTCTCTATCTCACCTCAAGCCGCCGGATCATGTTTGTCTCTGTGCCCGTTTCCAAGCCGACCCCAAAGAATCCTACATGATCGCGGTCAAGAGGATTTTGCGCTACCTCAAGGGCACCTCCACTTTAGGACTATGATATCCTAAAGGCACAAATTTTAAATTAATTGGCTATACTGACGCTGATTATGAAGGTTGCCGAGTGGACAGGAAGAGCACATCCTGTGGCGCTCAATTTCTAGGTGTAAAGCTGGTCTGTTGGTCATCCAAGAAGCAGCATTGCGTGTCAACATCAACGGTTGAGGCAGAATACATCGCGGCCGCCAGATGTTGCTCCCAAATGCTGTGGATGAGTACTCAACTTCGCGATTATGGGTACAATTTAAATAGTATACCCATATATAGTGATAGTCAGAGTGTCATTGCTATAACGTGCAATCCTATTCACCACTCACGCACGAAACGCATAGATATTAGATATCACTTTATCAAAGATCACGTAGAAAAAGGCACAATAGATATGTATTTTGTTAATACAAAATATCAACTAGCTGACATTGTCACCAAGGCATTGGATGAAAAACGATTCCAATTTCTTGTCGGAAAATTAGGCATGTTGAATCTTCCATAATATGTGCTCTACGTGCTCCTATGTGCTTTCATGTGATCTATTCTATGTGTTTTGCGTACTTAAATGCTATATTTTGCGTGATACTTAGATATTAAATATATAAATAATCCTATACTGATAAAATAAAATCCAAAAATATTTTACATATACTTATAATATTCGGAGAATGACGATATCTTTAGGATGCTCGATCTAGTCACGTTTGAATTTCCCTGACATGCGACTGATTAATTGCTTAATTTGTCAGTCTAAGTCGCATTCTTGTGTCTAAAGATCATTAGTTGATCCCACTAGACACAAAGCCACTTTATACTAGTGAGGTTTCTAGCCTTTTATTTCTTTCGACGGATCTATTCTTGAGCGAGTCACGCAATAATTGCTTGTCTTAACTAGTGATTCTTGGCCTCATACTCGCCTTGCGTTAGATTGTTAGGAAAATGATTACGGCACTTAGGAAATTACTCACTCGGTCAAATAAAAATTTCAATCCTTTAACATAGCCTTTAATCATCCATTTTGAGCCTTCTCCGAATACCTTTTCTTGTTTTGAAACCCCTTTGAGCCTTCAACCGTCTATCTCAGTCTTCGGCGGGATGTTCAAACGAGAAAGGAGAGGGAGACAAAGATACGACAAAGAAAAGAATGACAAAAGAAGGTAAAAAATGCACACGAGGAATGCTCAACGCACAAAAAGCAGACCAAAAGAACCTGTCTCTCGACTATCACAATCTCAAATCATTAGAAGGGGGCCCGCTGTGAACTTCTCCATCGATAATCTCGTACGCTCATCAGAACGGCTGTAAGAGGAGCACCTCGAAGTGAGCTTCTCCAATGATAATTCGGTCTTATATCGGGAAACGAGAAGTGGAGCACGGCCTTGGGTTCGAATTCCATAACTGTGAACATCTTCAAATTGATAATCTCTGAAACTTCTCTAGGGATTAAGAGAAAAGGAGCACGGTATCGGCCCGAGCACCAACAAGAAGAACTTCGCCTTAGATAATCTCTCAGCCTCATAGAGAAGCGGAGCTTCAGCTTGAGCAATTGTAGACTGATACGAAAAAAACAAAGGATGAAAATGACATAAGATATGAAAAAAATGCCGAAAGAAGGAGAACGACGAAGGAATGGAAGATGACAAAAAACCCCCCATTTTCCAAAATTTTCGTTCCCTTCTTAGTCATAGCCAAATTGAAGCCTTCAAAGTCCCTTTGATTCCAAATCGACGATCTTTCGCTTAGGTGAAATGATTAAAAGCGCCTCGATCATAGGTAAATTGACTTAATATTGCTTGTGTTGACTTGACTGATATAAATATAAAAATCCCTAGTTAAAAATAAATGAGCTAGAGTGAACCTAGTGAGAGTTGTCGAAATGGATCATACTGTGAACTTAGGACTTTAGTTTGCTGACATGACTAGACGACATAATATCTTTCAAGTGTCTTGTGAATTTTTAGGCGTGACGTTGGTCGAAGCAAAATAATCTGACCCCATACTACTAATACTATTAATACGTATGTATATAAGGAAATAAATAAGAATAATAATAATAATAATAAATAAATAAAATATATAGGAGTATAAATATATAATAGTTTTCTTTTCGCACATTTTGATATGCAATGTTATTTTGCATTTGAACTGAATTGATTAAATTCGATATTTTGTTTTAATCACACATTATGTCATGCAAATTGGGTTTGCATCTACTTTGAATTGATAAAATGCGAATACTTGTTATTGCTCATACCCTTGCGCGAAATTACAGGTACATGTATAGGGGACCATGTATATAGGCTAATCTTGATAAGTCGCTTGTTTTTTTTTGGTAATTGTTACTTGGATTGATTTATGTACTTGCTTGATAAATCAACTGAGGGGCATTATTTGTGGGGGAGCATTTACAAAATTTATGTCTTGAGCTCCAAATATTTTTGATGATCTTTCTCTAGGTGTTGCAGAAAATTCAGTTATGATCCTTGTATAACGCACTTCAATGAGGAGGACTTCACGAATTTTCACGATTTGGAGCGCACGGCATTGGTTTAAATTTTGGTTGGTTAAATATTTTGATCAATAACGTGTTTTATGAATTTGAATTTAACCGATTTTCTTAAAAACTTTTCAGGGGGCTCCTGATTAGAAAAATTGCTTCCAATTTAACTCTAATATTCTCGACATTTTGCTCTAAGTATTGCAGATTTTAAAAAATCGACTATGGAGCCAGATGTCACCATTCAGAATTACAAGGAGTTAATTGCATTTATTTTCATATATAGGGGGAGCAATTATGTGTTTTTTTAAACTAAGGGTCAACCTGAAAACTTAGGATAACCTACATTTGAGAAAGTGGTTGAAATTAGTAATTTTTTATCGAAGTTTATCGAGCGAAAATTGAATTGGGACCAAATGGTAATTTTGCTCCCAGGTTTTCGAGCGAAAATTAACTTGGGACCAAATGAAATTTTCGATCATAAGTTTCTCGAGCCAAATTCTTTTGGGCCTGATTCATCTTAGTGTCGAAAACGTCTAATCAGTCCAATTAGAAAAAGTAACTTTCTGCAGTCGAAATCCCTGATTACACGCATAAAACCCCAATCGCAAAATTACTTCGTCGATAAAATTTCTCTGCGAAAAACTCAACAGTGAAGACGAATTTCAAAATCCCACCAAATCTTTTAATTCTCAACTGATTTTCGTCTTTCTAAGGTAGAATCGACGCTTATTAGGTGTTTGTGTGTGATTAAACCTCGTTTGCATCTACATTGTGTAGTCTTTCGCTTGATTCTGTGAATAGATTTTCGATTGTTCGAACTGTGAAAAACCTACATGCTAGTTCGATGAGATTTAGACCTGTTTATGTGTTTATCTAGGTTAAAATTTGCGTCCTAGGATACTTTAAGGGTTTTCGATCGTTCTAGGAGTATAGTGTTTCGATTATCTGCGTTTTTAGAGCTCGATTGAAAGTTCGACTATAACTGGGTTTTAAACATTTAAAGGCGTCGAAGAACTTTTTCGATCGCAAACAGTTTCAATTGAATTTCAATTTCATTGAGTTACTGTTTGTATCGTAACAGATATTCGATCGCTAAATTTTTTACTTAGTCAATAAGATAAATAATGTAGATCGCAAATACTAACAATCGAGATATCTATTTTTGATGTTATGCGAGCGAAAGATTACTGAGTGGAATAGGTAAAATAGATGTAATTAAGTTTCGAGCCAAAACTTACCGTCGAAAACAGTAATTTCGTATTCAATTTTGTTCTCGGTCATAAAATTTTTAGAAGCGATAAAATTAATTTTTCGACTTTAAAATTTCTCGATCGTAAAAAAATGCAGCGTTAATTTTGTTCGATCGAAAATCTTCTCGACGGTTGACTTAGGTTCTCGTTGACATCTTTCTCGATCGACAAACTTCGCAGCGAAAATGGACTTACAAATCGAAATACTTTCTCGCTCAATAACTTTCACGACAAAAAATTTTATTCACGCACGAAAAATTTCTCGAATAAAATTCTCGATCGTAAATTTACACAGAAATCAATTTTCTCGACCGTAAATTTACACGGAAATTTTCTCTAAGTCTTAAGTTCAAATATTTCGAAAATTTTCTCTAAGTCTTTTGCACTGTAGCGGACCTTAGCGAATAAAATTTTTTCGATCGCAAATTAGAACGGGTACTTGAATTCAAAATTCGCACTTAGGCAATTGAGGATTTCAATTCTCGAGCGATAAAAAGAACGGAGTGAACAGTGCTTGATTTTACGATTCAACACTTGGAATAATTTTCCAACGGAACTTTATAGACTTTATCTTCAACTTTCGAAAGTTCCATTACTAGATACCCATTAATTAGTTCACTTCCTATGTGCCGAATTACATATTCATCAAACATGCTATGAAATGATAGACTATTATGGTTTGATGAAATTAAATTTCGACTCAATTTAATTTGTGAATTAATGTTTTGGTTTCTAAATTGTCTTTCAGATTCACTGCCCCGCTTACAACCACATACGATAAGAACCTGTACCTCAAGGTTCAGGACAACAACTTTGAACTCGACCTAACTACCTTTAGGTGTCCGGACGAGATAATTGTGTCCATACTACAAGGTCATCCCCTCTGGCACGCGCTCACGGTGACGGCATCCGTGCTGATGGTCTATCTCCAGCAATTTTGGGAAAGAATAAAGTGTCTCGTAGTTGATGGCACCTACCGATTCACCGCGGTCCTCGGGACGAGACACATCAGCTTCAGCAAGGATGATTTTGGGCACGTCCTAGACCTACCCTTCAGCCTCAACTATGACCCTCTGTCTTCGGATGCAGAGATGGTGTGTGACTTTCTCCAAATGGGATACCGTCCACCGCTCACCAAGCTCGCACAAGTTCAGAGCAACGGCATCCCGCATCCATGGAAGACACTGTTTGGAATTATCTAGAAGTGTCTGTCGCCAAAGCACGCCGGTTTCGACAAAGGCAACGGCAACATTCTCCACATTTTCCACGGCATAGCATTCTTGCGGAATTACGATTTTGCTCAACTGATCTGGAACGATCTAGCAGAACAGATCAGACATAAAGAGAACAAGAGATCGAAGAATGTTCCGTATGCCCGGTGGTTCAACGTCATAATCAGACAACTCATGGAGATGCATGAGAACATCCTTTGTCTACCTCTTGGAGGAACTACCAACCCCCGAGACTCAAGTTCTTTCGCAATCCTAGGCTCACGGATCTTGATCAGTCGTCGATGCCGATCCCGTTCGAGCTGCTTCGTCTTGCCGATCCCTCGGGAGACGTTTATACGCTTTACTGTCGGGAGAATCATCTCACAGAGCAAATGATTCGAGGCCCCCGACAGACTTCAATGTGAGCCCTCCTCAACAACCGCATCAACCTAGCCCTGAGGCCGAGCTGATAGATCAAGTGGCCCAGGAGCTTGAACAGGAGCCTCCAACTCTAGAAGCTCAGCTACCTGATCTAGATGCCATGCTGATCGATTCAGTGGCACTAGAGTTGGAACTCGAGGCTCCACAACAAGCACTCGGTGCTGAAGTGCCCATCAATGTTGGCGTGTTCCAAGGGTCTATTGAGGAGATCCTTCAACAGGAAGCACAGCCCGAAGCAGAAACGGGGCATAGTCCACCACCACAGGCTACGATGCCTGAACCAGAGACTGTGATCCCCACAATCACTCCTCACGAGCCTCAACTGACAGCCCAAGCCTATGAGGATGCTGAAAGAGAACTGACTCTTCATACGGCTACCTCGTTCGAAGCCACGGATTCTGACGAGGAGGTTCAACTGACCAGACGGGTTCCACGACATCAACTCTCTATCTTCGAGCCCGTCATCACAGCTGTTGCTTCTACATCAGACACGATACCAGTTATCACTCCAGGTGCTGAGGCCGAAGCCCAGAATCCACTCATTACCGGCTCAGTCCAACCGGTGTCTGATACGCACGTTCAATCTGATCCTGCCCCAACATCCATAGATGAGAATTTTCCAGATTCGAGTCAAGGATTGGATGGAAGTTTGGGACAATCACAGCCACAAGTGACTACGAGACAGCCTGAGGAGCCGGTGTTAGCTCAAGGGTTGACAACAGGCGACATCAGTCGACCTGGTCCATTTATGGAGGCGTCTGTCCCCTTTGTAACTGAAGTGCATTTCCAGGTAGCCCTCTCTGCGGCCATCAGATCCCTTGAAGACAAAATGATGGAGTCGAGATGTCCCGTCGCGACACAGGGAAAGCACCCGTCTTAGAGGGCACTTCAGCACAAGCTAACCTCCAAACCCACAACCCCCACCCATCGACCCTCTCATAAACTCATCCATCCTCATCAACCCATACACCATACCTATCACGGAACTCCACGATATCCTACTTGCCCGCCTCATAGGCCTTTCCACTCGGACGCCCCAGGAAGAATCCTTATACAGGCATCTCGTGGGTCATCCTGAGCCACCTACTCAATCATGTCGAGGCCAAAGTTCTCGCACAAGTCGTCGACATGACGACCCCGACGATCAGGACCGTCATGAGGGGGCGAAGAGGCCTAGGACATCTTCGAGTGGCCAAGGAGAAGATCAAGGACAAGGTTCGGGCGAGACGCAGACAAGCGCTGGAGCCGGTGAAACCCAACCCACTACTAACCGAACAACCACCACTACGCACCGGACCACCCATACTCGAACCCAAATCGAACCTCTAACGTTTCACCTAAGGACGCCTCCGCCCACACCACCGACCTTCACAAGCTCCTTGCTCCGGAAGAAGAAGCAAGTGTTGCCATGCTCGTAGCCTTGGCGCAAACTCAAGCAACTCCAAGCTCGATCGATCCAGATCAATCGGGACCATCAGGAAGTGGAGTCAACCCACACGAGTTCCTCGACAAGTACATCTTCGAAGGGCAGTGGATGACCCGCACTGTGCCCGAGGATATTCAAAGATAGAGACTCAAGGACGTTCGACACTTCCTACAACAAGCTTCGGTCGACCTAGTCTTGATAAATGATGAAGAACTTTAAGAAGGTGAAGACGATGAGCAAATTGCCCAAAGGCTTCCAGAGTTGATTGCTCAACGAGCGGATTCCCCTACGAGACTAATGTCAGGCCCCGTTCGGATTGACACGCCGTGGAAAAACATCAGAATTGAAATTCCCTTCCTTGAAGAAGTTCGTGAACACATATGGAGGTCACGGAAAAGTCAAGCAGTTGAACGAGTTCGAGCTCAGAGGCATCTCTCACTGGGATTCCAAAAGGACAATTGAAAAGTCATTTCAAGAGTCTATCCCCGACTTGTTAGCTGCTAAGCGTCTACTGTGCAAAAGGCAACTTTCCAACTCCCTACTATGTCATAGAACGGGTAGACTGAACTCGAGAAGAGCTAAGCGAGAGTGACCTACCGTACCTCCCTGCCGAGGAGGTGTACCATCTCTACCAGCTATATGTAGAGAATTACAAGGGTCCTCAAGGCTTCATCAAGAAAGAAGGACTCGAGGGACTCTACAGGTTCATGGTGCGCCAAGTCAAATATTTTGCCGCACACGACCTTCAGATGGCTCTGGAGAGCAATATGAAGAAGGTTAACATGACCGCTCCGTTCAACAATGGACCTGAGGTCGAAGTGCTTCCCAACAATCACGTGCATATTAGCTCAGTCTTAGGAATCACCTACCATAATCCGATTGCCAAGAAGACTAGGTTTATGCTGAAGACTGAGATTCATAAATTCTGTGGTGGGACGCTCAAGGTCATCAGGAAGGACATAGAGAAGAGATTGGAAGAAATCAACAGAGAGACCATGCTGAAGCTTCACAGGTTTGTGAGTGAACAACCGCTTCTGATGGAACTACTTGAGGACATCGAGGAGCGACTGGAGCTGAGGAATAGCATAAGAAACTACGAGCACGCGCTAGTCTTGCACAGATCGTACTTTGCCCGACGAGGACAGATAGCGCGGATGGGCAATCAAGCACAAATGGGAGAATGTAGAATATCGGTTTAGTTGTGCTTTGATTTTATTAGCTGTCCTTGTAATTAGGGGCTTTACTTGTATTTGTCCTTATATTAGGACTTATTTGTTATCTATACCAAGTATGTTTGGTATAAATACATTTGTACACATTGAGCTTACTAGAGAATTTTAGTTAATTGATCCGAAAGGCTGCCAATCCAAATTCTATAGAGACAAAATCAGAATCCATTCTCTCACTACTCGAATTCTCTCTCAAGTTCTTCAAAGAAGGTTTTTCGATCGAAATCTTATTTTCTATAATTCTAATCGACTTACCTATGATTGAAGTCTAGGATCTAGGAGTTGATAATTGAGGACCTAACAGTATTTTTTATTATTCTACAATATAATTATTTTATTTTTTAATCTTTAATAAATTAATCATTTATGAATTATAAGTATTTTCTATAATGGTTACTATTTAACATACAAAGCTTATATAGATGGTAACCTCCGAGTACTGAATATGTGCCGTTAACAAGGAAGCCCATTTCAATACTTTCGTGGGCCCACTGAAGAAGCTTCCATGGGTTATCCTCTCTGTATGGCATTTGCCTTGCCTTGCCTTGCGTTATGTGTAGCTCGCTTGCAGAACAGAAACGTGGGCAAGTTTCGCGCATCTCTTCGATTATTGCTTTGTTTAGTTGGTTTCCGAGTCGGATCAGTGCTTCGCTAACATCGCTAAACCTCAATCGCGTGGGAAAGAGAGACATCTGCTTCTCAATGGACGGTATATCATAATCTTCTCCATTGACGATACGATATGCTTGTAAATTTGTTTGTTTATGATTGGATTTTAATTCCGTTCGCATTGTAGTAATATATTTGACGATAAAGAATTGCGTGCCATGCGATGCCAGGGAGCTGAGGCCATGACCGATGAAGCAGCTCAATTACTGATAAAACGCGTATGCAGGAAACGGGCTTTTTTTTCTTTACCGAATTGATATAACTGATTTGAGTAATTGTGCTTGTCTGGATACAAAATCCAGGTTCCGCGTATGCCAAAGAAATATTGAAACTAATACCCCATCACGGTGATGGAGGATCACCTTGCTTTTTGGGGTGATCCAAAAGCTGGAATATCAACCCGTTTTGATCACCTCGGTGATCCTCCATTACGGTGATGACTCATCACCCACGCTAAACAAATGCGGTGATTAAGAAGCGATTGAAGGATCACGGTGATGTTTTGGAGCATCACCCCAAGACAAAATCCCCTAAAAGGGTTCATTTTTACCATATTGGTATCTTAAATTTAGGAGTATGTTGACAATCATATGGTTGTTGCTTCCACGTGAAGAAGTTTTTTCAAAATATTATAAATAACTAGGTTTGCCCGCGTGCGATGCACGGGGTAATTTTCTGTAATGAAAATTGAATAATTATTCAATTAAGATGAATTATCTCAATTATGTACATCAATCATTCCACTCGTAATTAAAAGTCGAAAAGTAACTCCTTAATTTAAATATAGTGAAACGGGTTTTTATAACAATCATAAAACAACGATAGGGTATGTTGGGTCGATGTTGTTGAACACCGTTGTATACTATGTTGGTGAACCCGTCTACGTCGTCTTCTTTGATGTTCATAATATGCTCATAAGAGAAAGGTTAAATCTCTTTTCCTAAATCATGCATATCAATCTCAAAATCTTTAGTTTCAGTTAACATAAATGGTGATTCTCGAATTGGCTACATGATACTATGTTGCAACATTACATTTCAGATAATCTCTTCCCGAGCAAAGGTGTACCATTCTTAGACTCAATATTTTATATTATCATTCATGAGATAAGACACCAGCGTCATCCATAGGATGCAGATCAATTCAAAGTCCGATACCAAAATTCTATGGAAATGCAGAAGTTTGTTTCAATCTTGTTGTGATACTTCGTAAGACTGATTTACTGTAAGACTATAAACAACTGTAAGACTGCTTATTTGCGCGACTGCACTTGTAGGAGGTTGCAACAATTTGTATGACTGCAAACTTCGTAGGAGTGCTTCAGTATATGATTGCGAACTATAAGACTGCTTAATTGAATAATTATTCAGTTAAGATGGATTATCTCTTTCAATTATATACACCAATCATTCAATTCGTAATTAAAAGCGGAAAAGTAACTCCTTAATTTAAATATGGTAAAACAGGTTTTCATCAAATACAATCGTATTCATAATAAACGACGATAGGGTATGTTGGTCGATGGTGTTGAACACCGTGATATACTATGTTGGTGAACCCGTTATCTTCTATGTCGTCTTCTTTGATGCTCATAATATGCTCATAAGAGAAAGGTTAAATCTCTTTCCCTAAATCATGCATATGAATTTCAAAAGGTTTAGTCTACTATGTTGCAACATTACATTTGCGCGACTGCACTTGTATGAGGCTCATTTGTATGACTGCAAACTTTGTAGGAGTGCTTCAGTATAGACTGTGAACTATAAGACTGCTTAATTGCGATTTGGCAATTTTGGAAGACTGCAGTAATTTGTAAGAGTGTGCGACTGCGAACTTCTTAAGATTGTCATAACTTGTAAGAGTGTACGACTGCGAACTTCATACGACTGCAGTGATTTGTAAGAGTGTACGACTGCGAACTTCGGAAGACTACTTCAGTGTAAGGCTACGTACAAATGTAAGACTACTAACTTGTGCGACTGCAATTTTGGAAAGCTACCATAATTTGTATGACTATATGAATCCGAAATCATTAAATATGTGTCCACATATAAAGGAATCTTCCAATAGATAAAGATTTAACATTGACGTTAGAACAATAGCTGAAAAACACTTATGTTCAGAAGCTAACTAAGAAACTAAATTACAACACATTAAGCGGTAAGGAGAAAATAGTCGACCAATGAATCGTTGTTCATACAAAATGTATTTCGATATCTTTTGACGTGCCACTGAGTACTCGCCTACCATTTTTTGTTGTTTAAACTGCACAATCCTGTACAGACCTTTATTCAGACACTTGAAAGACCTTTCTCGATGATGGCGCAAAGCAACATAACGTTGAGAAATCCATCTTTTAATGCAGATTTCTATGTCCCACATCCCAAATTTCTAAGAAACCCATCAATGAGGTTAATGAGATCAAAAAAAGTAATGACTCTTGTATGAAAAATGGGACTTGAGTACATTTAATGAAAACTTCACATTTTTCTGCTAGTTCTTCCAGTCTTTAGAGGTCGGTCTTAACAGCTCTGACACGGCTAGCTGTAACTCGATGTTCTGCTTTGTCTCCGTATGCGCCCGATTAACTCGTATGCAAACCAGACTAATCTTGGAAATGGGATTTCTCATAATCAAACAAAAGATCAGTCGAATCGAATAAAGGTCGCAAAACAAAAGCCATTGCTTCTCTCAGAAGCTTGAGAAAATGAAGGTAATTTGACAGAAAAATACAACTACAATAGCATTACCTCGAAATCCCATGTTCATAAAAATATAAATAAATAAAACAACGGCGTCTTCTTCCTATCACAGTGCAAGTAATATTTCACATTGACAAAAAGCGAATGCATCATTTTCACACAGTCCTCAGTCACCAAGATGACAAATACCCAACACCCTTTTCAAATATATAAAAAACTCGAGCATCTTGTTACCTAATCATGGATCTGTTGCTTCAACTCTAGAAGTGACAGCTGAATTAGCAAATGAAAGAAACTGAAAAATATAAAACAAACATGGTAAACACGACAACAATTTTCAGACATAGCAATAAGCTGAAATTAGATTAATAACACATATTCAAATGAATCGCACCGAAAATATATAAATTTCTTAAAAAGGGGCCAATTACTATGATAAACTACCTCAGTCTTTGAGGATCAGCTTTGCCTTTAGAAAGAGGCTATACGTGCAAGCTCTGCACCCATAATTGTTAACGTAACATAGAAAACATAACTAATTTGTCCAAATGTTTAATAATGAATGTAACTGTTGGCCCTTATATTACAAAAAAAGGATCAAAAGAAATGCTTGTATGCATAAAACGTGAAAAACACCTTGAGTGTGTGTTAATGTGTGTTTTTCTAAGGAAAAGTACAAGTGGCTTACTTTTGGAATTCTTTTGATAAACCCTAATTAGGGTAAGTTTGGGCTTTATATACCAGAAGTAGTTGGTATATTAAAGTCCAGTCACCTACCTTATACATAATTACAAAATAAACATAAGACTTAATTACATTGAGGGCACTATAATAAATTCCTAACAATCTCCCCCTTAGTGTCCTCTTCCTCTCGTTAGCGTCCTCTGTGTTTTCCTTTTCTTGGGGCCACCAGATGGTAGGGAGACTTTCTGATTCCTAAGAAGTGCTTATATGATCGCAACCTTCTTCGAAAGGATATTTTCTTTGAGATGGTCTCGATTAGCTTCATGTATTTTGCTTGGACTTCGTATTCTTCGTATCTTAACTGCTCGAGAATGCTTCTGAGCTTGTTTTGAATGATCAGTAGGGTTCCGTCGCTGAACTTGTGAATCTCTGACATTTTCATAAACCTTTTCTCTCCTTTATAGTTGATGTAGACCATTGATGGATCGTCGTCTTCATTTATGATGTGGCCTTCACCAAAAATTGGATCTGGGACTTCGAAAGATTGCTTCGTGAGATTCACCTTCTTCATGTTACTCTCTACCGCCACTTGAAGGTCATGAGTTGCATTGAACTTGACCTGGCGCAGAATGAACCTTTTCAATGTGTAGTAGCCTAGTTTGAGTTCTGGAGTCTTGAGTGCTCCAAGTGTTCTATAGTTTCTCACCATCAGTTCAATATCTTCACCTCTGATGCAGGCGAGGTCGGCTTCATTCAGCTCTTCGTATGCCCCATCTTGTCGCTGTACCATGAAGATAGGTATATCTATATCCCCATGATTCTTTTTAACTCCTAGAATTTCTTGGATTCTAGATCTCTTCATCTCTTCTTTTCGAAGACTATCCAAATCACCTCATTTTCCTTTGAGCATGAGTATCGGCGGAGAGAGAGCAGATATTGAATGACTTTTGGTCTTAGTAGGTGAGACAGACCTCTAAGTTCAAGCTCGTCTGCTTTCTTGATCCTATCTTCCTTCCTCCAGATTCTTCTTCGAATTTATTCTTGATATGGAGCCACCACTTTGGCATTTTCCCATGGAAATTTCACCTCTTCTCCTATCTTCGACTTCAAGGGGGCATTCCTCGTCAATGACGGTGTGTTTGAGAAGCTCGGGAAGTTCTGGAATTTTGGATTCATAGTCTTCACCTTCCCCTTCATCAAGTAGAACCTTGCATTCTCCATTAAGCCTTTGGCAAGAGCTGGGTCCATCGGCTTTATCATCCAATCATCGTTGAAGATGTAATTTTCAATGGCTTTATGAGGATCAAAGGGAGGTTGATTTGTCTGGAGGGAAAGAATAGGAGAAGATGGAGTATTTGAGAAGCTTGTTAGACTTGTGGGACTAGGGAGTGAAAGGCTCATAGATGGTGAGGAGGCTTCTATTTGAGGTGAGGGGGCCTGTTGGGTTGTTTTGGTAGTAGGTCGGGTGGATATTTTGGTTTGTGTAGGTGTTTTGGTTCGAGTTGTCTGCTGCTGTTGAGGCTGAGGCTCTTGCATCTTCTCCCCCTCGGGACGGCCCTCATCCTCCGAGTCGTCACGCGGTTGATTAGAAGTCTGGGCCTCTCCTCGGCAGGTAAACGGGACCTCGAGCCGTCTAAGGACTTCCTTTACGTTCGCTGAGTTCCGGTGCAGTGCGGAGACGGGCCATTAGGACGTCAATAAGTTCTGATATGGGAAAGTTCCATGGGCCTCCGTCGTTACAGCGGTTGGATCAGGTTGAGCAGGTTCTTCTTCACTGATGGGGGCCTTGCCTTTGTCGCGAGTCGATGAACCAAGTGAGTCGTACACTCTGGTCAAGATTGTATCTTCAAGGTCTTTGGCGAACTCGTCAAGTCTGGCGTTCAGCGTGGCCACCGTCATGAATAGGGAAAATAACGGGGCAGAGTCACGAAGACGTTCCGCCGCACAACATCAAAGAAAAGTGCAAATGTGGTGCCTGTTTGCACATGACTTTAGAAACCGGGGCCACTCAGGCGCACCGTTGACATCGATGTTGAGACTTGCTCAGATCGATGGCCCAATACAGCGGTTGTTGTGGTGTTGGCCGCTGTGGGTCTTCCACTCTGTCCCTTACTAGTATCTAGTACAGTGACATCGAAGAGCTTCTAGGCAGATCACCAAGACCTGTCGGTGCACAAAAAGGTATGTGTCCTAGAAAGTGGAAAAAATATAGGTGGTAAGGACACTAGACTTGTCGTGATCAATGAAAGTGCAGTCTGAGACCGAGGACTACTTGATTCAACATCAACCGACTCCGAGTGAGGTGGTGATGGCTGACGTGGCTCCTCGTGTGTATGTGAAACAATCATCTGTTGGGAGATGATTGAGTGGCTAGGTGGGGTTGTTTGCGCGATTGGACCTGATGTCGCGACTTCTACTTGGGCTTATTTATGGACTGGAGGACTGAGGAAGACGGTCGTGTTTGAGTTTTGAACGCAGTTCCTGTTTGTTGCTGCCGTCATCCCCTTTAGATTTTATCTTTTGTTTTCGGTTTGGGGATAAGGCGCTTCCTAGACCTACATTTGGCTGAGAGGGTTGGCTTGTCCCTAGGTTAGGTTCAACTGGACTTGTTGAACAATGGGAATATCTTCGAGGTTGTTAACTCGAAGGTAGGCTTGGAGCTCTTTGTTTGTTGGATCGAGGAGTTAAAGCAGATAGTTCGCTAAGATCATTCCCTCCTGATCAACTTCGCTTTGGTTGATTGTATTTTGCTGAGCTTCGGGACTTGGAGCCTTCGGCTTGGGGGCGATGCTCGATATCCAGTTTGAGGTCAAAGAAATGCCGGACTATCACAAGGAACCATCTCAGATAGGGGAGGACCTTTGTTCCGCCAAGCTTCCATCTTCTCAGTTGGTCAAGGAGGTCGGACCATATCAATTGGGCAACGTCGTAATTTTTGTTGAGTGCGATGCCGTGGAAAATCAGCATGATCTGGCGGTTGCAGCGATCAAACCCAGAGTGCTTAGGTGATAAGCACTTGTTGACTATGAGAAAGAGTGTCTGCCAGGGTCGGGGTATGTCCTTGGCGGAGAAGTCAGGTAGATGAATGGTATTTTGTGGATTAGGTTTGTGACCCATGAAAAGAAAGTCTCGGATAAGGTCATCTTCACTGGGATGTGGGTCATAGAGAAGTGAGTATGGGAGGTTTCGTAAGGAGCGAATGATGGTTGGGGTCAAAACGACAATGGTATTGTCAATTTTGGCGGAGAGATGGGTTGTTTTTGGGTTATCTGTCTTTTGATGAGTGGCCCAGAATTATTGTACATACACTTCAGGGACGCACTCGGTGATATTTAGGGCTGTTTTTAAAGGGTGATTGGCTAGGATTTTGATAATGATAGGATCTGGGCACGAGGTGTTTCAAAATCTAGTTGAACGTTAGCTATTCTCTGTGCCCAGTCCTTTGAAGCAAAAATCTCGTCAATTTGTCGCACCATATTGATAAATCTGTAACATAAGATCAAAGGATTAGTAGATAATCGTTTGAGAAACCAAATGCTGTAACACCAGGAAAAAGAAATTCAAGTTTCCGCGAAACAATGTGAAATACGTGTAGTAATTGTGTAGGTTTCGCACGATTGAAACTAAATGTATGTTTTGGGACTTAGAAAATTTGATAAGTCAATTGTGATTAAAGTCGGATCGGGCAATTCCAAAAATTAAAGTTGAGCAATCAACCGGCGATGTCTTCAATCCGGCGATCTATCACAGTAAAATTATAATTTAGTTTTGTGCGATGTATTCATCGGGCGATTCAATCACAGCGCCATTAGAATTTAGTTTCAGGCGATGTAATCACAGTACACTTATAATTCTGTTTCGGGCGATTGAAATTTGAAAATTAATCGGCCGATTGAAATTTGAAATCAAATCAGTAAGGAGTTTCGCCTTGTTTCGTCAATCAGGCGAATGAAGTTCGATCGAAACGCAATCTGGGTGCGATTAGAACGAATTCATTAAAACCCTAACCTGCGAATCCTGCAAGATCGTGAATAAAACCAGTTAAAACATGCAGATTTAATGTTTTTCTTACCTAAAGTGAGTGTCGAACTGCAAAAATCGTGGAAAAATTAGGATTTGAGTGTAATGGTAACGAGATTTGTGCGTGACTGTAGAGAGAATTTGAGAGAAAGTCGGGAGAATTGATGAAAAGTGATTGAGTTCGGGCGGTTCACTATATATATAAGGCGAAACTGCAGAGTTTCGATCGAAATTAGTTTCCGGCGATACTTAGTTTCGCCGAGAACAGTATGAAGGCTTTGAAGATTTCACTTTCGATCGATTCAAATCATTTTGGGCGATGCTCAGTTTCGCTGAGAAAAATTATAAAGGCTTTTAAAATTTCACTTTCAATCGATTCAAATCAGTTTCGGGCGATACTCAGTTTCGCCGAGAAAAATTATTAAGGCTTTTAAATTTCAGTTTCAATCGATTCAAATCAGTTCCGGCCGATGCTCAGTTTCACCGAGAAAAATCATGAAGGTTTTAAAATTTCAGTTTCGGTCGATTTAATTCAGTTTCGGCGACTAAGAGATTCTGATTCAAATGTAATATATCTTAAGACTTTTTACCCTAAAATCGATTGAAGAATAAATTCATAAACTCCCCCTTAATTTGTGCATATTGCTGAAAGACTCCCCTTAAATCAGTGCATATTTTTCAAGACTACCCTAGATATGATAGTAATTTTTCTGTTAGTTTTCCGACGCACTCAAGAAAATATAGAGAAAATTAAATGACCTATTTACACAGTACAAGGTTCGTGTAGGGACAATCGATCATGTCTTATGGTTCAACATGCCTAACCTAGACACCAAGAATTGGAATCACTTTTCATCAATGCCTTAGTGAATAAGTCAGCAATTTGAAGATCTATGTGAACAAAATGCATTTCGATTGTACTTTGCTCTACATGTTCCTTGATAAAGTGATATCTAATGTCTATATGTTTTGTGCGTGAGTGATGTACGGGATTGCTAGTTATTGCTATTGCACTGTTTGAGTCACTAAAGATGGGAATATGATTTAGTGAAATGACAAAGTCTCGTAGCTGGGTTCTCATCCACAAAATTTGTGAACAACAACTTGCACTAGCGACATATTCTGTCTCTGCTATCGAAGTTGAGACAGAATTTTGTTTTCGAGACGACCAGCTTACGAGTTTGCCCCCAAGAAATTGAGCGGCTCCTGAGGTGCTCTTCCTGTCTAGCTTGCATCCTGCATAATCAGCATCCGTGTATCTGACGAGTTCGAAGTCGGAGTCCATTGGGTACCGTAGACCTAGGTTGGGAGTTCCTTTAAGGTATCTGAAGATCCTTCTGATGGTGAACATGTGAGACTCTTTTGGATCAGCTTGAAAGCGAGCACAGAGACACGTGGCGAACATTATGTCAGGTCGACTGGACATGAGATAGAGCAGAGATCTTATCGTGCCTCGATAAATTGTTTGGTTGACAGATTTTCCTGAGGAATCTGCATCAAGCTTGCATGAAGTGGACATGGGAGTGCTGGAAGGATTGGAGTTGTCCAAGTTCATGAGGGTGTCGTGAATGTACTTGGATTGGTTGATCCATCGTGAAGTTGCTTAACTTGGAGGCTTAAGAAGAAGCTTAGTTCTCCCATCATACTCATTTCGAATTTCTGCTTCATTAGATCTCCAAAGTTCCTGCACATTCTTGCATCAGTCGAGCCAGAGATGATATCCTCGACGTAAATCTGTACCAACAAAATGTCTGAACCATCCTTCTTGATGAAAAGAGTCGTATCAATCTTCCCTTTTGTGAATTCGAAGGAAATGAGAAAATCCGTGAGGACCTCATACCACACTCTGGGAGCTTGTTTAAGTCCATAGAGAGCTTTATCGAGTCGGTACACATTGTCGGGAAATTGTTCGCTCACAAAGCCTTCAGGCTTACATACAAAAACTTCTTCCTTCAGGATTCCATTGAGGAATGCAGTTTTGACGTCCATCTGGTAGACTGTGAAATTCTTGTGTGCAGCAAAAGCTAAGAAATTACTGATGGCTTAATTCTTGCGACTGGACCATAAGTCTCGTCGTAATCGATTCCTTCTTGTTGATTGTATCCTTTTGCTACCTGTCTAGCTTTGTTTCGGATCACAACTCCTTGCTCATCCTTTTTGTTTTTAAAGACCCATTTAGTGACTATGTTTTTCCAGCTGGTCTAGGCACTAAGTTCCAGATTGCCAACCTTTCAAACTGGTTGATTTCCTCCTGTATTGCGATGATCTGAGTCGACAAGGGCTTCAGCTACTTTGCTAGGCTCCTTTTGACTGAGAAAGCAGGAGTAAAGACTTTCATTTATCATTGAGGCTCGGGTTGTTACACTAGTGGAGGGGTCTCCGATTATCTGCGAGTTTGGGTGTGCACGGTTCCACTTTCTTGTATGAGGTTGTGATGATTCAGCTACAACGGTACTCGTCATTGTTTCTTCGCTTTGAACAGCCTGATGTTCCATAGGTTCTACAGTTTGGGGTAGTACTGACTCTCCTGAAGAGATTTCTATTGTCGAATCTGTGGGCTGAGGTGTGTCTGCTTCTGAGCTAGAAATGATCTCAGTATCAGTTCGAAGTTCACTGACATCATCAATGTGGAGATTTTCCAACATGGGAGAGAATTGTCATTGCTAGGCTCTGCAGAATCATCATTGCTCAGTGCTGCAGAAGTTGTTGGAGCAGTGGTTGGCGATGGCCTTGAGAAGAGATCCCCCAATAAAAGATCGAGTTCCAAATCGCTCACTGTATTGGAATTTGAAGATCCGCCACCGAAGAGGTACTTGGTTGATCCTTTGTCAACTCTCGTAGAAGTCCAGGTTCTAGACTGGTTGGTGCAGGAGCACTCGATCTACTTCATCAAATGTCACATTAATGCTTTCCAGAGGTATACTCGATAGACTTTGGAGGTTGTCGAGTATCCTACCAATATCCCTTCAAACGCTTTTGGGTCAAGTTTGCCTCTATCTTCACGATCGTTGGCCACGTAGCACTTGCATCCAAAAACTCTCAGGAAAGAGACGTCTGGCACTCTGCGATTGATCAGCTCGTAGGGAGTTCTGTTGAACCTCTTGTGAAGGGAGGCAAGATTCTGAGTGAAACAAGCTGTGTTCATTGCTTCAGCCCACAAGAGGTGAGGTAATCCAGAGTGAATGAGAAGTGTTCGAGTTGCTTCAACTAAGGTCCTGTTCTTGGACTCAACCACGCCGTTTTGTTGGGGTTTTTTTGGCACTGCGAACTGTTGGGTGATACCCAGGGACGCATAGAAGTCGCTGAGCTTTTTGTTCCAAAATTCGGTCCCATTGTTAGTTCTAATGATTTGGGCAGTTAGTTGGTAGAGGTTTTGTGCGGCTTTGATAAACTCAATGATTAGACCTGGGGTTTCATCCTTGGTTCTGAGAAATTTGGTCCATGTGTAGCGTGAGAAATCATCCACCATAACCAACACATATCTTCGCATATTGATGGTCTGAATACGCATAGGTCCACATAGATCCATGTGAATAAGTTCGAGATGTTTGGAGGTTGAAGCTATATGCTTAGTCCGGTGGGCTGCTTTCCTTATCTTTCTCATTTCACACGCCGAGTAGAGATTCTCTTTGTGATATCTAAATGAGGGAAGTCCTTTGACCAAATTTTTTGATCGCAGTTTGTTCAGGTCTTTGAAATTGAGATGAGTGAGTCGCTGATGCCAGAGATCGTGCTGATGTAAGGAGGCACGGGAGATGGGACACGTCGGTTGGACAGTCTTGAGATCAATAGAGTAGAGATTCGTCTTTCTATGGCCAGTGAGTAGTTCGCTTCCAATGTCATCGGTGACGCTACATTTGTTAGTCTCGAAATTCACCTTGTAACCTTTGTCACAGAAGCGTCCAATGCTGAATAGATTGTAGCTCAGTCCTTCGACGTATGAGACTCCTTTGATGGTTAGTCTGTCATGGATGAGATCGCTTGTTCCTACCATAGGTGTAGATTGACCGTTTCCGAAGTAGACCTTCCCGAGAAATCCCTCAGAAAAGTTGCTCAACAGCTCTTTGCTTCCAGTCATGTGTGAGGAGCAACCTGAATCTAAGTACCACACATGACGGACCTGCGAAACAAATCTAGTAAGCTTAAGTACCCATTTAAAAATGGGCCCATCTTTGATCGTAGGTGGAGGATCTAACGTATTTGTTGATAGATTGCATTCTTTGTCAGATTGTTGGAGAACTGACTTGAGAACCCAGAAAGGACAGTTGCTTATGGGATGCAGTTGGGGTTACTTATGGGATGCAGTTGGGATTTTGGAATCTAGATTTGTCTTTGACTTAATTTCTTATTCTGCTTGATTTTGGATGTGGTGTATTTCTTTCTCTTAGTTTTGAGAGTATGATTGTTGAGCTTGGGAGGTACACTTTTAGGACGAGAGCTATGCAACGTGGAAGCATCTTTGCTGAATAGATCGTTATGAGGATGTGGAAGTATATCATTGTTTACATAACGGTATTTAGATTTTTGAGCATAGAATAAGGAAATACGATCAGCGACATTACAAGAAGTCACTTTTGGAAATGTAAAGGAATTGAAAACATGAGAAGTAAGGTTCGAGGCCGGTTTCTTCTTCTTATCAGGGAATGTTGCCTTCTTTGCTGAGCCGGATCGAGCCTTCCTCGTTTCCTTAGAACTCACGTCTTTGTTTGTGGGTACATGCGATACAAAGTTAGTGAGAGATAAATGAGTTTTCCTTGTAATTTGCTTGCATTTACATGTAGAGGGTTCGGGAACAGGACGGGAGGTGGAAGGTTTGTAAATGTCAGGAAAGTTTTCAAGTGTAAATTTTGCTTAACATAATAGTTTTCTCTTCTTCATGGGCTTTCTTTTCTGATTTCAGAGAGGCTGTTAGGTCACCTATTTTTTGAATAATATATGGAATGTAGATAGATGAATATATGGGTTTAGCCTGTTCGTCAGTGCTTTCCTGAATTTTAGGGCCAATGGTGACATGTAATCATCATAGAGCGTTGTCTTTTTAGTTTCGTAACTAGTTATTAAGTTCTGTATAATTACACGAGATTTGGGCACAATCTTTGTTCCTCCGTTTCTGTTCGTCAAATTCTATCAACTCTGTCGATCCTACGAAGGGCATTAGGTTTTCAAGGCTCAACCCAAAGCGTTTCCTGTTGTACAAAGGAAGCACTTCATCTTTCTTTGGGTTAGTCGTGAGTTGAAAGCCCAATCCTTCGCGAGGATTATAGAAGTCAACATCTCTAGGTTGGTTGAGAAAGATGGTTTGCTCAGTTTGACCACTTTTGGTGAGAAGATCCTCTAATTCTTTGACTTTCTTGTATAGGCGAACACGTTCGTTAGTGAGTAGTTCATATTGAGACAACACATTTACTCGTTCTTCTTTGCTGTCTTTTAAGTTCCTACAAGCATCACTAGTTTGTTTTTCCTTATTTTCTACAAGTTCTCCTAAAGTCTTCACTTTAGTTTCTGACAAGGTTAAAGATTCTTGAAGAATAGCTATCTCTTCCTGTTGTTTGCTTAGTAAAGCATAATTTTGTCAAAGTTCTTTGAAGTTCAAAGTAATCCCTACGATGCATGGAGAGTTCGGTTATCCTACGTTCAAGTTTAATAATATCATTTAGAGATGGGGTGTATACCTCCAGGTCGGATGAAGAGACATTCGTCCTGTCTGAGCCGATGCCTGTTTCCTCCCCATCCGAGTCATTCATTGCTATTCACCATGAAGGCCATCTTGTCCTCCTCTTCGTCTGACGTGTCCTCTAGCCATTTCTCTTCCTCAGCAACAAGGACAATTTCCGCCTCTTTGCGCTGGGAAAGCTGAAACTTCTTCTCGTAGTATTCGGTGTTTTCTTCTTTGGTCTGAAGCATTAAGAGGCAAAGTGAACCGGTTTTCCATAGTTGAAGCACTTCTTTGAAGTTCCAATTTTCTATATTTCTGGTTCTTCTGGAGCAACGAACTTTTGTTTCCCGCCGGAGGTTCGTTGTTTGTTGAAGGAAGATGATGATTTCTTGCGCTCATCGTATTAACTATCTCTGAGATCATGGCTAGTTTCTTTCTGATTTATTCAAGTTTGTCCACAGATTCTTGGTCTGATTCAGGGTTGTCTGATGTGTCAGATTGTATGACCTGTTTCCTTTAGAAGTTTTCGAGCTTCTGTGGCTTGATTTAGAGGTCACGAGTGCAATGGGTTCCATGTCGACATTTGTCTTTCCTTCGTTCTTGATTTCTTTGGCGTACTGGGAGTATTGAGACAGGTTATCATGTAGGGAATGAATGTCCATAGCATCTAGATCTGTTCTGTTGGTTAACCAGAACTGCAATCCGTCCCCACTCAGGTTGAAGTGTGGAGAGGAATTTGATGTTGTGCTCAAGGTTGGAACGTTGGATGTTGATCTTTCTCATCTCATTGATGATGGTTAGCAAACGAAGATAACTATCTCGAAGTTCTTCCCCTTCCTTAGCTTTGAAGGAATCATAGGCAGTGAGTGTGGCGCCCCGCCATCTACTAACCTTTCTAACGTTATCTTACGTGACTAAATATAATATAAAATAAACAATACGCAAAAATGCGTATTAAATTTTTCCTTTTATATAAGTTCATTATGTACATGCTCAAAATATCGCTCCAACCCTATATACAAGGGAAGTGTATAAGTGCGAAGCAAAAGAAACCCTAACGCCCGGCCACACAGGTCGCATCCATGTACACACCACCCCCAAAAGTCGCTGGAAGCATCAAAAGGTAAGCCTTGCCATCAAAAGCGATCACGTACCGTGGTCGCGTGCACCTACAACACATAAAGTAAGGGGTGAGCTATAAAGCTCAGTAAGTATATGCAATGTCGTGAACGTGAAAACCCCGCAAAGGCATCCGCGCCAATGCATCTCACACCTCGTAAATCAAACTCAATCTCATATATCTCAGGGCCCTCGGCTAACTTGCTATGCACCATAAAGAGCTCTAATCCAACATGGATAAACGTGACAGCAACCTACGCTGGGTAGCCTACGCTAGGTTTCCCTAGGTCGCACCCTCCCAGGTCGTCCCCTCTGCCGTGCGGTAGCCCACGCTGGTAGCCTACGCTGGTTAGCCTACGCTAGGGTTCCCCCCTAGGTCGCTCCTTCCCAGGTCGCACCCTCCAGGTCGCATCCCTCCGCTATCAGGCATCAGCCCAAATAAAATAAACAGGGCAGAAGCCCAAATAAATATATAATATAATCGACGACGCACCACGCCATCATGGTGCCATAGAAGTAGCCCTGACTCAACTGCGAATCGACATCAAATGTCTATATCGGCAAATATCATTCGCCCTCAAGCAAAACCCCAAGTGTCTCGTGCATGCATATGAATATGCAACGTGAATTAATATCGTAAACATTTATCATGCAGAAGCATGTCAAATAATTCACGTAATAATATAAACACCCAAGCACATAGTCACGTAATTCAAGCACATACAAATAATTATGTGTTGTAGTTTAAATTCTCACTTACCTGGTATCCTTAGTTGTTAGCTTATCGTACTGTAAATTGCTAACCTTCAAA